>CM037878.1:99074763-100481528 GCA_021292165.1 Shinisaurus crocodilurus
TAAAGTAAGCATTGCTAAAACACCTGCCTAGTTCACCCATCACTGAAAAATGCCTGCCCCATTGGAAAATGCTTACACTCAGGTTTGAGTGAATCTACATGGGAAGGAAAGAATCACTTGAGAACACTCCTGTCTGACCTCATCCATAGTATATGGCATGTAGATGGCACCTTCAAGGAGCAGTTCTTTATAAATGAAATATTGTACATAGATTTTACATCATTTTGACCTTCATAGGTCAAAACGATGTAAAATCTATGTACAATATAGATTTTGACCTTCATAGGTCAAAACCAGCAAGAGCAAATGAGAACAGATGCTGCCATGCTAGTGCAATGTATCCCAGGTGACCCTTCCCTATCTGGAGGTGTGTCACCAGTATATGAGGTGAATAGTTAAATCCCATTACATTTTCTTTGTCACAAAGAAACCTAACTAAAATTTCTCTTTATTTTTTTAGTTAACCGTGGCTGCGTTTGGATGTCATGTTAAACTATGGCATTCTTCCACCTCCCCTCTCCTCCTCCTGCGTGGCTGGGAGGAGAACTCTGGAAGCTTTTGCTTCCCATTTAGTTAACTGTTGTTTGTCAAGTTGTGTGGTGCAAAAAATTGTGGTTAACTTAACACTATTGGTTTTATACAGTATGATGATGATGATGATGACTATTGTCAGTTTCAAACAAGTCAATTTTAAATTGTGGTTTCTGAAGCTGGATAGTTGAAACTAACCACAGTTAGCATTAAAAAAACCCGCTTCCAAAGTCCTCTTCCTGGCCACCAGGAAGGGGGAATGTGCAAACCTAAGGCAGCTGTGGCTCATGCACGTCATGCTAAATTTTAAACCATGGTTTAACTGGACATGTGAATGCAGCCAGTGGTGGCATTTGGACATCACAATAAACCATACATGTCATGATAACCCCTCCTCTCTCTTCCTCCAGTCTCAAGGAGGAGTTCAGAAGCTTTTACTTCTGTTTTTGATTAACTGCTGCTGCTTGTTTCATCCAGACCAGACAAACTGTTGTTAATCTTAACCAAGCTTTATTTTAAATAAACTAACTTCAAACCATGGGTTATGAAACTGGCTTGTTTCAGCAAACCATAGTTACGTGGTTTCATCAAACCTGTGTTTTCATTTTGTTGAGTTCCAAATTTTACACGTAATGTTATTAAGATACTGTAGTATTTTCTTCCAAAATATGAAGTTTTTCAGACTAACTTTTAAAATAATGTTTTTTCCATTAAAAATTCACAATTAACTATATATTATGACTTTCTGTATTGCTAAAGTAAACTAGTAATAAGGACTACTTTTATCTGGAACAGAATTGTATCCAATGTTGATCCTGACTGACTTAAGTCCCATTCATTTCAATGGGTCTACTCTAAGTAGGACTAACATTGGATACAGCCCAAAGAATGGATTGAGAATCTTCCTGTGGCTTAAGTCACGGTCTTCTTAGGGGATAATGCTAGGATATGGCAGTGTTCTTAAAAAGCCCACTTGTATTTCATTTTTTTCCTTAAGCAGAAAAGTATATCTGCCAGATTGTCATTAAAAATGTTTGTTCTAACATATTTACAATTATTTATAAATATTCCAGTGTTGCTATTTTCCTTGTTTTGTTCCAATGCTTCAATAAGAAGACAGTTACTTACATCAACTTTGTATTTAATTCAAATTCTTTCTATTTCTTGTTAAGTTCTTGGACTTTTATCCCATGCTCAACGGCTGATGCCAAGATTCTAGTTAGTCGGGAGAGTTGTTGCCTGTGTCTGGGTGAAATGAATGACAGAGAGATGAAAACTGAAATAACCTCTGCTCCCCTCCCCCCGCTTTTTAATAGAGGGTTAATCTGTATTAATCCCAGAATGAGAGGTACAATTAATGATGCATTTTATTGGCAATTTTGTGTTGGTGAAAATATATGCATTATATAATATAATCATTCTGAGCAGCATTTTGAACAACATAACTAGATTTTTTTTCAGTTGCCTTCAGTGCTTTTACTTTCTGTCTGACAAATGGTTCTGTGTAACATGAACATTTGCATACCCGTCTATAAACAGAAGATAGTCAATAAAATACATGTTTACCTATTGTTTATCTCTTCTAGGCATCAGATTTGTGGCTCAAATAGGGCTTTTGTGCCAGGGTATATTATTTACCTATAAGTGTTAGTGATACCAATTTGCTTTTATTCTTAGAACCGAGTCTTTTGGTTACTTTTTCTGGTACCAGTACCCTGCCTTCCAGAAGAACACAGTCCCTGACTACCTCAGTACCACCTAGTGTAACACCTGGGGTCTCTTCACCTGTCAGACCAGTATCTTCTCCTGTGATGTCATCCTCTATAAAAGGTCAATCTAGGTAAGGAGAAAGCATGACTGCACATACATTTCTAGTCTGAAATGGTAAAACTAATTGTGCAGTTGCTACTTAACCATTTATTTATTTACATTTCTGTACTGCCAATAGCCAAAGCTCTCTGGGCACTTCACAACATTTAAAACCATAAAATTCTATAACATGATAAAACATAATATAAAACTTTTAATAGTGCAAAATTATCCCAGTATGAACCTACATGTATCCTACAATCATCATCTGAGGCCCTCCTCCAGGTGCCTCCTCCAAGGGAGGTTCAGAGGTTGGCAACAAGGGAGAGAGCCTTCTTGGTGTATCCTCCCCCCCCCCACTGTGGAATGCTCTCCCCACTGAGGACTGCCTGGCACCAACATTATCATTCTTTTGGTGCCAGATTAAGACTTTCCTCTATTCCCAGGCATGAGACAGCATATCATAAGGTTTTAACCGGTCCTGGGATTTTTATTGTGGAGTGTTTTCAATTGTTTTGTATGTAAATGGTTTTTATATTATGTTTGATATCATATTCTGCCCAGAGAGCTTTGGTTATTGGGTGGTATAGAAATGTTAATCATCCTCATCCTCATCCTGTATAAAACCAAATTAAAAACCAGCAGCAGTGTAAAGATACAAAAATACAAAAACGAAAATGCCTTGGAGAATTATGCCATTAAGGGTTCAATCTTATGCATGTTTAGACAGAAAAAAAGTCCTACAAGAGGACTTGTATACCTACAAGAGGTATAACAAGGGATTTATTTAGATTGATTCAAAAAGCAGAAGAACAAGAGGACCAGCTAAAGGCAGTATGGGATAATGAATTTGAAGAGATGACCTCGAAGGTGGGGTGGAACAATATATGGGATAGACAGATTCATAGAATCATAGAATCATAGAAAAGTAGAGTTGGAAGGGGCCTACAAGGCCATCGAGACCAACCCCCTGCTCAATGCAGGAATCCAGGTCAAAGCATCCCTGACAGATGACTGTCCAGCCGCACCTTGAATGCCTCCAGAGTGGGAGAGCTCACCACCTCGCTAGGTAGTAGGTTCCATTGTCTTATTGCTCTGACCGTCAGGAAATTTTTCCTGATATTTAGGTGGAATCTGGGTTCCTGTAATTTGAACCCATTATTCCGTGTCCTGCAAACTGGGATGATCGAGAAGAGATTCTGGCCCTCCTCTGTGTGACAACCCTTCAAGTACTGGAAGAGTGCTATCATATCTCCCCTCAGTCTCCTCTTCTGAAGGCTAAACATGCCCGGTTCTTTCAGTCTCTCCTCATAGGGCCTTGTTTTCAGTCCCTTTATCATCCTTGTTGCCCTTGTTGTGAAAGTGATGTCAACTAGAATAAAGGAAAATTTTTATAAACTAATTTGGAGATGGTATTTAACTCCAGTAAGATTAAATAGAATAGATAATAATTGTTCTGCCTTTTGTTGGAGAGGATGTCTGGAAAAAGGGACATATGCTCATATGTGGTGGAGTTGTAAAAATGTAAATGCTTTTTGGCGAGAGGTTTTTACAGAAATATCGAAAATTATTGGTATTAATTTAGAGGTCTGCCCAAAATTAGCATTGTTATCAATAATGGACAAACTTTTTTGCGACCAAAATACGAAGGAGTTAATTGTAAACTTGTTAACTGTGGCCAGGCTAATGATAGCGAGAAAATTATTATATTATTATTATTATTATTATTATTATTATTAATTATTTATTTATTTATCGCCCATCTGGCCGGCAACCGGCCACCCTGGGCGATGTAAATGGAAAGTACAACATGTTTTCCTATTAACAGACTGGTATAAGGAAGTTTGGGACATAGATAGCACTAAACGATAAACTAACTAGTAGTATCAAATGCAAAAAAGGATTGCTAAAGAAGAATAATTTTATAGATATATGGAATCAATTACTAGAATATGTATTAATAAAGGGGAAGGGGAGTATGCCTTGTCAGGATATGTTATATTTTTGGAATTTGGAATTCATTTGATCAAGAGGATGGAAGTATATAAACTGGTCCCTTGGAGGGTGGGGGAGGTGCACTTTATGATTTATCATATGCTGTTTAGGTTATATTTTGTGATATTCTTGTATTTTGTTATTTTGTTTTGAAAAGTAAATTAAAAAATTTTTTTTAAAGAAAGAAAAAAAGTCCTACATCTCCCAACCTGGGAAATGCTAGGAGTTGTAGGACTTTTTTCTGTCTAAACATGCATAGGATTGTGACCTAAGGGTGTTGGCTGTGAAACGAATTGTGGTATACAAAATCCTCAGATGCATCTGGGATTTCTTCATAGTCTTTCCCATCAGCAGTCACAAAGTCATTCACTTTTGTTAGCTCACAAGCCTATAGACTGCTTTTTTGGTTATTGATTTGTGTGTATCTGTAAGAATTAGATTAGTTTTAAGTGCCATTGCAGAAATCTTGTGTGCATAGACTCAAGACCTTGGGATCATGGCCATTATTATTGAGTACATTTTACAAAATGGGAGAGGAAACCAACTTTTGCTAAGATAACTTATTCTTCTCAGTAAAGACACATAACAGTTGAGGCAGCCAGCTGCATGGCTTTATTCAACTTGCCAAGTATAGGATGCCGGTTTTGCAGCAACACAAACCTAATGGCGTGTGTGCGTGTGCGTGTGTGCGTGTGCGTGCACATAAGGAGTTCTCTGGGTGCTTCCAGACAAGCCCTTTACTGTGCAATAGCCATGCCTCATTCATGGAATTTTATAGGAGGTCCAGACGTTGCAATCCCCATGTGTTTTCTCACCACTTCTTCCATATTTATTCTTACTGCATAAAATCTGTTAAGGAGGGAGAGAGTGGAATAATAACACAATCTTTTTGCAGGTGTAGATAGGAAAATGCGCAATTGAGGCACAGTAGGAAGAGTTGTCCCTGGGGAAGGTGGATGACATGTTGGGGTTGCCCCTCCTTTCCCTGTTGTTTGCCCTGCATTTCGTGTTGGAGAGCCAGGTTGTTCATGCAGGTTGTTCCCTCGTGCTCAGCCGCCCCACAGAAAATAGCAGAGCACCACTTCCCTGATCTTCAAAGCAGCCACATGTGGCTACAAATTAGTAAAAGAAAACACATCACAAGAGAACAGGAGTCACCTTTCCTCCAGGTCCTCTTTGCCAACCTCAAGAGCAGCTTTGACTCTCCCCCAGAAGGGGAATTAGACTTTTGTGGGACTACTTAGTGCTGTGGGACAGGATGCGCCAAGGTTTCCTTTTACACTCAATCTGGGAAATGTCTCGGTTCAGTGCTACAGGAGGGGGCTCAGGGCAAATGTGGGGAACAAGCTTTAAAAAAGAAACAAAACCTATAAGAACCTTTTAAACTAAGAACTGGTGCCTGAGTTTTGCATTCTTCCTCCTCCCTCCCAATCCCTTTTCCTTTTGTGTCATGTCTTTTAGATTGTGAGCCTGAGGGCAGGGACTGTCTTATTATTAATCTTTGGAAGCCACTCTGAGAGCCTTTTCTGGCTGAAGAGCGGGGTATAAATGCAATAAATAAATAAAGCAGGGAGAAGTCACACATTGAGCATGGCAGTGTTTACTTCCAAGTAAATGTGTAGATTCTGGCTGTAAGGCTGCAATGTCCTTGCCCCCTGGTAAGGCAGCTCCTGTTTCTTTTGGCAGCCCTTTTAAATAACATTATCAACCCTTTAATTAATCATTTCCTGAACTTGTTACCTCCCTGGAACAAGCTATCCTCAGCTTCAGCACTGAAATTAGCTGTTTAACTAGGGAATTTATGCCCTTTGTTTTTATTTGTCAGTCTTTATTCTACCAGAATGCAATGACAGAACTACGCAAATGCTGTAAACATTTTTTTTTTAAAAATTGTATAGCACTATTTGGTGTGCGGGAGGGGAGGTGGCAAGTTTTTCTGCTTCTGTTTTCTGCCCCTCTCCCAACTAGCATGGATCCTAGAAAGCAGCAGTGCAAAGGGAAATAAACCTCTTGTTGCTTTCAGAGGTTTGCAGTGGGAGAAGACTCTGGAGAAGGTGGGAGGAATCCCCTCAGCTCTGAACCTCTTTTCTGAATGTTTGTCAAATCTATCAAATAAAACTGCAACAGGAAGCTCTGGTGCTCACTTTTTACAAACCAAAAAAGTAGGACCTTAAACTGCAGTTCTCTGCCTGGCTCGCTTTTAGTATCAGAGCCAGGCAGGGAGAAAACTGCAAACAGTATAAAAAGTAATCCCTCCCTCCGCAGACAATAGATCTCAAACTGTCCTTTGCTGGACTGAAGCATTTGTTTGAACCACAAGTACATTACAGAAGAAACGGGGATGAGGAGAAATTTTCCCTTCCCCTCCCACATAAGTTACACACATTTGTGTGGTGGGAACATAGCACTATATCCCTCAAAAGTGTGGAAAGTGCATTACCATTCCACTTGTACTCTACAGTAGAATGGTTTATGAAGCCATTGTATTACCAACTTTATTGTATGCCTGCGAAACATGGACTATCTATAAACGTCACTTCCACCTCCTTGAAAGATTTCATCAACGTTGCCTCCGGAAAATCCTGCGAATTACTTGGGAAGATAGGCGAACAAATGTCAGTGTACTGGAAGAAGCAAAGACTACTAGCGTTGAAAAAATGATCCTTCAACGCCAACTTCAGTGGACCGGTCATGTTGTTCGAATGCCTGACTGCCGTCTCCCAAAGCAGTTACTTTATTCCCAACTCACGGATGGAAAGCGGAGTATCGGTGGTCAATATAAGAGGTTTAAAGATGTTCATAAGGCTAATCTAAAAAACTGCAGTATAAACATCGAAAACTGGGAAGCTCTGGCCCATGAACGATCTAAATGGAGGTTGGCCTTTCACAAAGGTTCCATGGACTTTGAAGAAGCCCGAGTGCAAGGTGAAAGGGAGAAACGTGCTAAGTGAAAAGCACGTCAAATGAATCCTTTACAGGACCATCTTCCATCTGGTAACCTGTGTCCTCACTGTGGGAAGCTGTGTGGATCTAGAATTAGCCTCCACAGTCACTTACGGACCCATCGCTAGAGTCTACACAATTTTCTTTAAAATTCCCTCCTTTAAAAATTTTCTTTTTGTAAATTTTGATCCTGGAAGACAATCTTACTCGGTCACGAGTGATTGCCTGATGATGATGATGATGATGACAGTAGAAAAGCAATAATTTGTAGCACTAGGATCCTTCCATCTGGTGTGGGAGCATTCAAACATACAACCTTCAGATGGAAACCTGAAGAAGTACCTTTACCACTTACTTCCTTTTATATAAACTGGTCATCAAGAGTGGTCTTAGAGCAGGGGTAGGTAAGACCCAGCCCATGGGCTGCATGCGGCTCACCCAGGCCTTTTTTGCAGCTTTCACCTTCACTCCAGCTGCCACTGCACTGCTGAATTTGCTGCCGTAATTTGGAAGCACAGCAGTGGCAAAAAAGCAGCAAGTTTTCTTTAAGACAAAGGACACAATCATTTTAATGGAAAAATTTCCTTCTGGGAGCTTCCAGGGAACACTGTTTTGCTTTAAAACAAAGCCTGTGCTCCCTGCATGCTTTGGTTTAAAGAGAAATTGCTGCTTTTTGCTGACATACTGCTGCAAATTTGGCAGTACAGCAGCAATTTCAGCAGTGGCAGGGTGGGGTGTGGCCTCTGGTGGGTCTGGGGTGGGGGTAAATTGGCCCTCAGAGGTCTGTAAATTGCCTACCCCGTCTTAGAGGGAGGATAAATCTAGAATATAAAAAATTAACGTACAAAATCAAGCTACTATTTCCTAAACACAATGCCAATTGCATTCGACTCCTTTTCTTTTAGCACATGGAGTAGCAGTAGCTGGCATGGAAGAGTTAAAGGGGGACTGAAGGGCTTCCAAACCTGCATGGTTTCCGATAGCAACATGAGTTTTGTTGAATTTGTAGAGCTCTTCAAGTCTTTCAGGTAAAATCTATTTTATTGATTCTTAGCCTGAGTTTAAAAAAAAACAGGAACAACACACAGCCTGTGCTTTGAAAATAATATGTAATAAAAATGGTTTATACACTATAGTGTTCGAAGCCGCAAGGATTTGAAGGATCTTTTTGATGTATATGCTGTACCCTGCAACCGATTGGGTTCTGATTCTGCTCCACTGTATACCTCTCTTAAAATTGATGAGAATAGCAATGGACTCCAGCCTGATTTAGGTAAGATAAATTAATGTGACTTTATTGCAGTTAATGGTTGGATTTGAACCTGAGACACCTAGGTTCATACACCATCTCTATCTGTGGCCTAAATGTCTGATTCTGGTCATCACTGTCTCTTTCACATTTATTTCTCCATCTGTAGTGTGAGAACAATAGCTTAACTCACTGAGCTGTTGTTAACAAAGATATTTAAAAGTTTTATGAATCACTTTGCAAATTATAAAAAGTGCATTATAAGTAATATATGATAATAAAGGGAATAAAACTGTAGTCCTGGACACAGTGCCAACTGAAATCGATGAAGCTTAATTACATGTGATTGGGCATGGGATTGTAGACTAAAAAAAGAAGTTTGGGCCGATTGAAATGTATGTAGTTGGTGTAGGTGCAGTTCTTGGTGAAATCTGCCATTAAAAAACTAATATGAGTTATTTTAAGCAATGAGATCTTTTTTAGAGTACAGTATTACTAAGAAATGCTCACTGCTAAACAGCAGGTTCCATAAAGTTAGAACAAATCTTCCCATTCACATGGGGGAAAAACACATAGGCAGAGTGATCCGATGGCCCCTGGACAGCATCTAGAGGGCCATAGGATCATTCACATTCCCAGTTTCGAGTTTGGAAAAAAGCTCTGACCTCAGAGCTAGGGATCTGCACTCGGATCCCCCTCCACACCCCCTTGCAGCAGGTGTGGAAAGAACCGCGTTGGCTCTGTCTCGGAGAAGGGGTGAAGAGGGCGTTCTGGAGGGAGGGGAGGATACCACTGTAGCCTCCTTCCCTCCCTGTCCAAAGTACCGCAGCTGGGTGGCCAAAATCGGCCGTCTAGCTGATTTGCAGGGTGGAGGAGCACAGAGGCAAAGATAACCTCCCACCTTGAATAAGATGCCCATAATTCTACGAGTTCAGAGGGTTAAGGGCAGTCCCATTGGTTTGCACCCTCAAAAATTTTGTTTTATCTAAGCAATATCAATTGAAGATAGGTTGTTCAAAAGTGAGCGGATTTATGCTTTTATTAATTCTTGAAATAAATGAACTAAGCTCTGAATTAAATTTCTAGGTTTGTAATAATTTGGAAAACAGGTTTAAATAGAAACATTGATTGATTGATTGATTGATTGATTAGCATATGCAACTGAGTGGGAAGAAGACAGAATTAAAATTTTTCAGTTTATCAAGGAAAGGGTGTTGTCTCAAATAACCTTGGCCATTTAGGACTTAAAGGTTAAAAGTAGTGCATTGGAGATTCTTTAAAGTATTTGTGTTTATATTTTTATCTCTTAGATTTACTAACTAGGAACATATCAGATTTGGGCTTGTTCATTAAGAGCAGGCAGCAGCTATCGGACAACCAGCGACAAATATCTGATGCTATTGCTGCAGCAAGCATTGTTACTAATGGCACTGGAGTAGAGAGCACATCTCTGGGGGTATTTGGAGTGGGCATCCAGCAACTCAATGACTTCTTAGTAAATTGCCAAGGAGAACACTATACGTATGATGAAATCCTCAGTATTATTCAGGTTTGTAATACAAAACTATTGAAATTAATATATTCACACTGCTTGATTATTTTGTTCTCTGTGTTTTTGCTGCACTCCAGTAGTCTCTCTCCAATACTCTCCAGTGGGATGACTCAGGATGTTGAAATGGCACACTTATGGCTACACCAGGCACAGCCATCAGGTTTAAATGTGGCATTGCAGCATCAGTAACAAAGGGAACCATCCAACCAAAGTTCAGTGCTTTTAAATCCTTTTTGATTTCAGTAGCAAAAAGTTTGAACATGTATTGATCGTGCTCAAAGTTTGTACTTGACATAGAAATAAACAGAGGAAGACTGAGGAAGAGGGGAGGAACTGGTGATAACTTGCTGATATACCATGCTAAACTACCGTAAGCTTTTTATTTCAGTCAGCTCATGCATTGCTGGGTGCAGGATTTTTTTGGACATTACATCAACCACTTTCAGTGGCCTGCTTTAATGCGTGAGAAGCAAAATGAGAGCATGCCCAGCCCTTCCCTTATTGCAGTGATTTTCAGGCTTTCTACCTTCACAGAATCCTTTCCATGTCAATTATCTGTTGTGGAACCCATGCATACCCACTACAGAATGCCTGTGTGTTGCTGAAGATTATGGGGTATACTGAAGATGCACAGTCAGTTCATGCAGAGCACTGGCCAGTTCTATTGGGCCTTCAGCATTACCCTGAATAAACTGAGAATGCACCCTGGAACAAATTCAGCGTTCCCCAGCGTCTGTGCATTGCAGGCTGCAGCTTGGTTGGCAAGCTGTCTTTCAGGGAAGTTTGTCTGCCATTACTGATCTATTCTCCTTTCTCCTCCCCCTGTTCTCAGCATATTCCAGAAGTTTGGAATAGGGTGGGGTTGCCCTTTCACTTGGTTCCCATGTTCAAATTCAGTGCACATTGCAGAGGTCTTGTAGGGATAGGGATCTCTCACATCCTGTATGACATGGCTAGAAGCAGGGTGATCACTTACTTTGTGTCAGGGCAGGGAGGTTGAAATCTGTGTGAGAGACTCTGTGCTTCTGCTGACTTTCTCTAAAGCCCAGCAGGTAGTGAGCGATTCTGCCCTGAAGTTCTTTGTACTTAGCAAGGGCAGGGCATGATGTGAGTAGACTAAGCCCTCCACATTTTCTGTAAGACAGAAGTACAAAGTGAGAGATTCAGTGCGAAGTGAGTAATTCCCCCCACTCCCCCAGCCTCCAAGACCTATATAACACGCAGAGAGCTGTGTGGAGTGGAGGATTCATGCTTGTCTGGGGAATGTCAGGGACAGAATGAGTTTCTCCTTTGTTTACCACTGACCTTCACAGGTGCCAAGCACAAGGTGACAATATTATCAATGCAGTGGGCCATTTTCTTGTTTCTGGGCTACAGCAAAGGTCTAACTGCACCAGCTTCTGGTGCCATCCATGAATAGAGAGCCAGCCATGTCTACACAAACCAGAGTTCCCAACTTTTGGCAGTTATTTATTTTATTTATTTATTTATTATATTTATACCCCGCCTTTTTTCCTGAAAGGAACCCAAGGCGGCTTACATAATCCTCCTCCTCTGCTCCATTTTATCCTCACAACAACCCTGTGAAGTAGGTTAGGCTGAGAGTCAGTGACTGGCCCAAAGTCACCCAGTGAGTTTCATGGCCAAGCGGGGACTAGAACCCGGATCTCCTGAGTCCCAGTCCAACACTCTCACCACTACGCCACACTGGCTCTCAGTTAGGTATTGGAATAGGATTGCAGCTAACATGCAACCTCCTTGGGTTGCCACAGCTTTATACTTCTTTAGACTCAGAGTACTAAATTAATAATTTCATTCTGTTTATAAGCACATTTTACATAATACAAATAATTCTTGGTAGATTCAAGCTACTTCTCAGGGTGGAATTAGGCAAACATGGGTTGCACCAAACAGATGCAACTTGTTGGGCAGGAGAGAAATACTGAATGTTTTCTCCCACCCCACCCCCACTAATTTTTTCCTGGTTAGACTTCAAGACCAGAACATGGGCTAGGAGAAATATAGGGAAAGGGGCTGTGCAGTGGGAAATTGGCAGATGAAGGAGTTTCAATATTCTGTCCCACCCACCACTTCTCCACTTGACGTTTTCCCCAGTCCTCGCTTTGCTTTACAGATATGGTGTTGGGCACAACCGACATTTGGGAACTTAGATCTGCCACTGTCATGTCTAGTTCTACCCTCAGTAATGCATAAGCCACACACAAATGCAAATGATATTGTAAAAACATAGTGAAAAACAGATATTTGTTATGCCTGTTCATTTGCACCCATTTATTCACATTCTCTTTCTGCCTTTTCTAGAAGTTTGAACCCAGCATCAATATGTGCCAGCAGGGACTAATGTCATTTGAAGGATTTGCACGGTAATGATCTGTGGATCTTCTTGATATTTGTTCAACTGTCTCGTATGTCTTTATGAATTTTACATTTTTGTATCTCTAGGTTTTTGATGGATAAAGATAATTTTGCTTCTATGAACAATGAGTCACAGGAAAACATAGAAGATTTGCTATTCCCACTGTCATATTATTACATCGAGTCTTCACACAATACATATCTCACAGGACATCAGCTTAAAGGAGAATCCTCAGTAGAACTTTACAGCCAGGTATACCAACTTAGTCTGCTGCCCCTTTTTTTTCCTGGAAAGATTTGTTTGTTTATTTGGAAAGTCAAAGAAGCATGACCTTCCCCTGCTTTCTAAACCTAAATGTTCCAAGTACTTGCTTGTAAAACATAGGAAAACAAAATGTGTGGGAAAACTGCTTGTGTGCACAGTTGTGTTCAGTTGCTTTTTTTATAATTATATATTTAAGCTTTGTTCTAAGGCAAAAAAGGGGGTGGGTTCATCTGAGAGATGTAGCATTTACACACTAGCCAGTCTGATCTAACCTGCTAAAATTAGACTTTCCCACAGGAAAGACTGAGCTAATATGTTAGTTCATTTAAATGTCAAAGCATCATTCAGAATAATGCAAGTTGTGCTGAAAATATGATGAGTTTGTAGCAAAATTATTATTCAGGAGAGAGTTGCTTCTAGGAATATTATATAATATTTTAGACATTCTTTCCAAGCAGTGACCCATATGAAGAAAAGTATTGCTTTCCAGCAGTTTAGTGTTATATCTTATCTATGTTAGAGTTGCATCGTATTTAAAAGAGTTTACTGAAGCATCACACATCCTGTGAATGGAAATTCTAATTGCTCCAGCAGTGCATACTGGGAGTGGAGTGAAGCAAGGAAGGAAGAAGGACAACAACCACACAAAGTTGGGAATGGGTTGTAAATTGCCACAAATTTATTGGTTAAAGCTTACAGAGTTTTGGCATGGCATAGAGCATGGATCCAGTCATCAGGCAGCCTGAATGCTGGCCAATCCTCCACCCATGTGCTGGGGTAATGTAGGGGGTGACAGGATTTTTTGGCAGCCCACCATAGTGTGGACCAGTCATGTGGGTCCCTCCTGCAACCAGGGTGTGTGGCAGGTGGCTTGCTCGCCACCAAGCTGGGCTGGAGCCTTGAGGTCCCACTCCCCTGAAATGGATCCAACCAGTGCCCACAATGATGTAGTTGTGGCAGAAGTATGCAGACCCGCAATGATCCATGCAACCATGTTTCTTTGAGGAAGGCAAACCCTCCACAAATGTATGGGCTAATGTCATGTATGGGTAAAATTCCTTCCCAACCCCATTAACCGGTGACTAACTTTGTCCATAGCAATAAAACCACTTAGGGAGGGTGGGTGGGTGGTGAAGTTGGTGCCATGTGGGGGAATTCACTATATGCCCAGGAGCAAACCAGTGGGAGCACTTCCCCTCCCAGGCCTAGCCCCTAGACCCCACTCCCTCGGGAACCAGACAGCTCTTCTGATTGTTATCTCGGCAGCCGCACACCCCTTTTGGCAGAGCAGCCATGCAGCAAGGAGGAGGATCCTCCCTATTCCCTCACCCTCTCTGGTATCCACATGACAGCGCAAACAGGTCCCCTGGTAAGTGGGAACCCAGGTTTCACACCTTATTAATGGTCAATTAAGTTTTCACTGGGTTTGCCATTTGGTGTGCACTCAAAAAACAAGCTGCAGGTTCTTGGCAGGTGTACCTGTAGTTTTAGGTCTGCACTTAAATATATATAATGTGTGAAGTGGCACTCACAAAGCATCCTGTGTGGCAGTTTAGCTATTTGCTTATGTGCAGTATTGTGGAGGGCAAGAAAGCTTTGCTGGAAGCCTGTGAAGAGTGGTTGGCTTGGAAGAATGCTGCAGCTAATACACTTTTTGAAATTATAGCCATGATCTATCCTAAACACAGGTGCAGCATCCATGTGGAAGGGATCACTATAGGGCTCAAACAAATAGGGAGGTTCAATTATGTGTATAATAAAAATGATAGAAACCTATTTCTTTAGAAAACTTTATGCTACACTTGTTACTGATACAGGAACTTGGTCAAATTAACTGAATGTTTTTCCAGCACTATAAAGTATTTGTCCCTTGGTAGGTCAATTATAGTATGCTCACTGAAAGATTTGTAACTGCACCACTTGGGTTGTATCCAATGGTGGTCACTCCACTGATGGAAAATATCTGCCTGTGTAATGGGAGCAACTTTCAGCAATTTCCCCTCCTCCCTGGTTTGGGGGACCCTCTGAAACAGATTTGGAAGGTGTGCAGGGACAGAACTCCCTTTTCTGCTGGTGGACATCTTCTGTCAGTGGAGTGCAAACCATTGGAAAACAGTCCCTTTAATATGACTTATAGAAGTGATACACTATCATGTTGTTCTTTACAGGTTCTTTTACAAGGCTGTAGAAGTGTGGAATTAGACTGCTGGGATGGTGATGATGGAATGCCTGTCATTTATCATGGGCATACACTCACAACTAAGATTCCTTTTAAGGTATATGTATTTTCATAATATATCAGACTTGGTGCCAGGTGCATCACCTTAGGGAAAGCATTACACACTTGGAGTGCCCTCCCCTTCTGATAGTGGGGACACATAGAGAATTGCCTCTGAGAATGATCTTAATTTAATACTCCAATATTTTCAGGTTGGAGTAGTGGTCTTTATTTATTTATTTATTTATTATTATATTTATACCTCGCCTTTTTTCCTGAAAGGAACCCAAGGCGGCTTACATAACCCTCCTCCTCCTCTCCATTTTATCCTCACAACAACCCTGTGAGGTAGGTTAGGCTGAGAGTCAGTGACTGGCCCAAGGTCACCCAGTGAGTTTCATGGCCAAGTTCTTACCTTAAAACCCTAAACAGGTTGGGCCTAGGATATTTTAAAGCCAGTGTAGCGTAGTGGTGAGAGTGTTGGACTGGGACTTGGGAGATCCGGGTTCGAGTCCCCGCTCAGCCATGAAACTCACTGGGTGACTTTGGGCCAGTCACTGACTCTCAGTCTAACCTACCTCACAGGGTTGTTGTGAGGATAAAATGGAGAGGAGGAGGAGGGTTATGTAAGCCGCCTTGGGTTCCTTTCAGGAAAAAAGGCGAGGTATAAATATAATAAATAAATAAATAAACTTGCACTTTGACTTAGGCTAGGAAATGGACCCAGAGCAGTTGTTTCAAGAGTTGTGATGCCCTGCCCCAGTCAGGTACCAAGCACAGCAGATCTTAGGACTTGGGTAGCCAGATCCCAGTGCAGTTGTTGGAGACATCCTTTATACTGTATACTTTATACTATATATGCTTTATACTGTATACTATACTATAGAGTGTGTGTGAGAATGGGGTATGGGCAATTATATCAGGGGCCACATGCCAGCAGTAGGGTGGTCCCGCCCACTTTGTGATGTGGCCCCACTGCAGGCCACAACATGCTTGCCCAGATCCAATTCGGCCCTTAGACCAAACAAGTTCCCCATTCCTGCTTTGTAGCATAGGATGTGACTTCAGCTGCAGCTGTTTTGTGCCTCTACACCTAAACTCAGACCCTTAATGTAGTAATCTAGACCTTGCAAGCAAGCTTGGTTTCCTCATTTTTAAAAAAATGTCCAATCATATTGCTTTTCCTTCTTTTGTCTGGAGTCAGCAAGCTGAAGCTAGATTTCTTTCAATAATTCATGGGACAGAATAGCATGTGTCCTAAATGTCATAGATGAATAATAAAATTCAGGTTAATTTTAATTCTTGCAGGAAGTCGTTGAAGCTATTGATCGCAGTGCCTTTATCACCTCAGACATGCCAATCATCATATCTATTGAGAACCACTGTTCCTTGCCCCAACAACGAAAGATGTCTGATATTTTCAAGGTAGGTTACAAGAAACACTGGCCTTGTTTGGACAATCAAATCTTGGCTTAATAAACCAGGATATGCATGTAGATGTACACCTGTGTGCCACCCCTTTGCTTCTCCTTCATTTCTCCCTTTGCATGGGTGAGAAAACAAGCCAGGAAGCTGCAGGTAACCATAGACTCCCATTATGTCCTAAATGGGAAAATATGGTTAGTGGCTTTTAAAGAAACCCGAGTTTGGAAGCCAGCTTGAAAGCATGGCTTCATATCCTTGCTTGTTTGGAAGACATTAGCCATTGTTTCCTGGTTTGGATGTAACAGGAAACTATGTTTAGCTGTGGCTTATTAAGCCAGGTTTGATTTATTTATTTATTATATTTATACCCCGCCTTTTTTCCTGCAAGGAACCCAAGCCGGCTTACATAATCCTCCTCCTCCTCTCCATTTTATCCTCATAACAACCCTGTGAGGTAGGTTAGGCTGAGAGTCAGTGACTGGCCCAAAGTCACCCAGTAAGTTTCATGGCCGAGCGGGGACTAGAGCCCGGATCTCCCGGGTCTCATTGTCCAAACTGGACAATAATACTATTCAATATTGAATAATACTATTCAATATTATTATTGAATATAATATTCAATATTTTAATAATATAACATAATAATAATATTAATAATATATTAATATATATTAATAATATTATAATAATATTATTCAATCAGCATGGCTTTAGATTTTGGTCCTCTTTTTCCTAATACCTTACATTTTATTGATATTCCAGAATACATTTGGAGAAAAGCTGGTAACTAAATTTTTATTTGAGAGTGATTTTTCTGATGACCCAATGCTACCTTCTCCCCATCAACTGAGAAGAAAGGTTTTGCTTAAAAACAAAAAGCTCAAAGCTCATCAAACTCCAGTGGATATACTAAAACAGAAGGTAAGATCATCCCATATAAAACATTTTGAGGATTAAGTTATTTTGGGGGAGAAAAAAGAATTACGCATTTTATTTTATTGTAGTGACTAAATATGCAGTGATTTGGGGATCTTATCCACAGAGCCACACTCAGTCCTTTCTTGATCATTTTGCATAAATAAAAATATAGCTGCATGTTTGTATGCACTGAGAAATATGGACAGATGTGTGGCTGTAGATTCAGCACATAGCCATGGCTTTCAAACCACTGTTAATTTTACCATCTATTTTTATGGATTGTGGATTGTACCCTTAGCTTTTTAAGTTATTTAGGAGGGTTTGCCCTAAAAGGCAGCTTATAAATCTTTTAAATAAATACATAAATATTGGTTTATATGGATAGTTGTAGATCAGGAGAAGATGGCATTTATTAAGAAGAAGTTTGTTATCATTATACAATCTATTTTTGGAAACCATTACCCTCATCTAGAGTTTCTGGGCTGGTTTACACATTTACCTGGTTTAACAATCCTCTTCCTGTAGAGCAGAGGTGGGGAATGTGTGGCCCTCAAGATGTTGTTGGACTACAACTTCCATCAGCCCTAGCTAGCAAGGCCAGTGGTGAGGGATCATGGGAGTTGTAGGCCAAAATATTGGGAGCACCACAAATTCCCCATTCCTGCTGTAAGGGAAGAGAGTGTTCACAGGGGGCCCATGCAAAAATGTAATGTGAGTGTTCTATGTAGAGACTCGTATATGTGGAGGCCCAATTCTTTCCCCCCTCAGTTTGTTTGGTTTGTTTGTTTTTGAGGCAGTTGAACTATGCATATTGGGCCTCTGCATGGAGAACTAAATCCTATGTTACATCTGTGGTGGAAATGGGTATAGACTACTTATGCACTACGGGAAGAAAATTCAAGTTGTGTTACTTGGTCTCATTAATTTCATTAGAGGTAGATCTATATGCTAACAATATGTGTGTAGCTCATCTTTCTCCATTAAAATTAATTCAGAATTCTTACAGGAAGCCAGATTCTAGCTGAACATCAGGAAAAATTTCCTGACTGTTGGTTCCATTGTCGTATTGCTCTAACTACCTAGGGAGGTTGTGGGATCTCCCACACTGGAGGCATTCAAGATGCGGTTGGACAGCCACCTGTCAGGGATGCTTTAACTTGAAATCCTACATTGAGCAGGGGGTTGGACTCGATGGCCTTATAAGCCCCTTCCAACTCTACTATTCTATTCTGGGTGATGGGAGCTCTGGTTTGACTTGGCTAGTGACTCAGTGGGAAAGAGCAATGCAGTGAGGAATAAGAGATGGTGTTGAGTCCAAATGCTCATAGGTGGTGGAGCTGCAAAAGCGTTTTGGATTTTTGGAATAAAATTTTTGTAGAAATTTCGGAAATAACTGGTTTAAATTTGGAGGTCTGTCCCAAATTAGCATTGTTATCAGTAACGGAGAAACTGATTTGTACCCAAGATATAAAGGAACTTACTGTAAACTTGTTAACAGCTGGGAGATTAATGATAGCAAGGAAATGGAAAGTCAAACATGTTCTTTCAATGGTTGATTGGTACAAGAAGGTATGGGACATAGCTGTAAATGATAAGTTAACTTGCTGTATTAAATGCAAAAAGGGACAATTAAGGAGAAATAATTTTAAGGAAATTTGGAGGGCATTTTTAGATTTTGTGCTAGTCAAGGGAAAGGGGAGCATACATTGTCAAGATATAATGTTGTTTTTTTTAATATTGAGTAATAGGGGAATATAGAGGATGAATATTCTTTCGTCCTGAATGGTGAAGGGGACTGTAGTTGTTATTTGTATGTTGGTATGGTTTTTGTTGTATATTATTTGAAACTCTAAATAAATTAAAAAAAGAAAAGTAACCTACAAGGTAAAACCTATTGCTTCTTGGGAAGGTACATAGCTCAGTGGTGGAACTAAACAAATTCTGTGAACATATATATCAATATGAAAAATATAGTATCTTGGTATTTTCTAAATGGATATCCCATTGCATTTTTAAAAAATTGTTTTGATCCTATAGGCTCATCAGCTGGCATACATGCAAGCTCAGGCAAGCAATGGTGGTAATGTGGGGAACCTTTCCACTA
Organism: Shinisaurus crocodilurus; assembly: GCA_021292165.1. Classification (NCBI taxonomy): domain Eukaryota; kingdom Metazoa; phylum Chordata; class Lepidosauria; order Squamata; family Shinisauridae; genus Shinisaurus; species Shinisaurus crocodilurus. Next base: position 99,094,149 of record CM037878.1, read on the forward strand.
CTAATGAAGAAGAGGAGGATGAAGAAGATGAATATGACTATGACTATGAGTCTCTGTCTGATGGTAAACAAATGTACCTATTATTGCATTTTTGAGATTTATGGCATGGGCACAGTTTCAGCCATAACCATACTTGAAATTGCTTAACCAACCAAACCTCTGTTAAAATATTTAACTATTTCTCACTGTACAACTCATGTTAACTTGTATTAATTTAAAGCATTTGTTAATACACTTTCTAAACAATAGGAAAAAATATATGGTTTATGTAGAGCAGGGATGGACAACTTGTGGCCCTCCAGATGTTTTGGCTTACCACTCCCATCATCCCTCATCATTGGCTATGCTGGCTAGGGCTGATGGATCATAGGCCAAAACAAGTACCCCCCCCCCGATGTAAAGAACTGGAAAAGGAACTATGGTATAAAACACTATTTGTATGTGTTTTAACATCTCAAATTTATATATATATATATATATATACACACACACACACACACACACACACACACAAATATATATATGCTTTGGGCATTCCCATAAATAATTGTAAAGGCCTTGATTCAGCTTAATGGTTATGTAAATGATGATGATGTTAAAAATTAAGAATGGTCAAAGTGATAAAAATGTTTCCTATGCTTAGGAAACATAGCAATCGTTTCTGATTTCCATTATTGCATAGGGTGATTGTTTTGATATCTGCACTGAAGTAAACTATATATATATATATATATATATATATGTATATCTATCTATCAATGATGGATTTCTATGCCTACTGCTCCTGCTTTGAACTGTGTTTTAGCAACTCAAAGCAGCATCTGTCCTTTCTAAGGACACTGCTGTTCAGAAAGTTTAATTAGTAGCATTGATGAAAACATTCTGTTCAGGATGCAAGTTTCATACTGTCCAGGAAAATACTGCACATCTCATACCTGATATGAGATCTGATTAGGCAGGATTTGATTAAACTGGAAATGTTAAGATGCACAGTGCAAAACAAAAAGTAACAAAAGGCTCATTTTAATTTTTATTGGACATTCTCTTACATAATAGAAGGTGCTGACTGGGTCATCCCAGTTACTTCCTGAGCTATTTTCATGACATGTGCCTTTACATATCTGTTAATATGATGAAATTCTCTGCCATATCTAGACTAAATTTAATCTCTTACACTATGAAATCAGTTCCATTCTAGGTCATTCTGGAGTTAGTTGTATGATATGAAGTCCAGCTTCTTCTCATCTTTACACTCTAACAGTATTTCCAGTGTTATTTTTTTGTAGCAATTCTATGAATGTTTGTGTCAAGATCATAGTTCTACATAATCTGAATGTAATTTCCATTTCTCTGGCTTTATTTCTTAATTTCCTCTACTCTTATTCCCTTTCTGACTGTTTTCCTATAGCTGATGTTCTTAATGCTTCTCCTGCTCCTAACAGCCAGGAAGGTAAAAGGCCACTTGGTCGAGCATCGTAACTGCATGAATTTCAGCACTGCATTTCCAAGCAACTTAGAATGCATACTTTGAATGCATACTTTCACCTATTACTTAAACACAGTTTTGCATTTCTGTCATTTTCCATTACTTACTTTTGGGGATCACAATATTTGCATGTACCACACTAGTTTCTTATTTATACACTTTGGTTATAGTTAGATTATTGAGTCACGTTTATGAAGGCAAATTGAAAATACACAATACAGTTTCCTCTTTGGTTATAAATTTGGGTGAATCAATGCGGACAAGTTTTTAGTAAGCACTTCAGTTCCTTGTCACGCCGCTCCCTCTTAACTGGAAATACATGCCTTATATATTAGGGCCAAGTACAATCCAAGGCAGAAAACATTTACAATATTTCTAATTTTAAAATTAAAATAGTTGAATTGATGCAATTTTAATTTAATGTAGTATTCCACCTATGTTTAAAGTGGAAAGTCAACTTTTGCTTTGCTTCTTAAGGAAATACATGCTTGTTGAGCTCAAAAAAGTAGGCTAAAAGCTGGCTCTCACTAAAAAGAATATTACCATTGAGGGAGAAATGGTTTGCCTGGTTAATTCCCCCCCCCCCCCATTATTCAGAATAATATTGGCTGCTTTGTCCCAAAACATTTGGTTGAAATAAAATTTGCCTTTACAACTCTTCAGTCAGATAATGCTTACTTTCCAGATAACATTCTGGAAGACCGACCTGAGAATAAGTTAACCGTCGATAAGCTTCAGTTTGAATACAGTGAAGAAACTGCCAAAAGAATAAAGAAGACGGATAGCACTGCATACAACAGTAAAGGAAAGGTAGTACTTCCTCATCTCTTTTCCCCAAACTTACATCCATAGTGAGGATGGTTTGCCATCCAGAACTGGGATTGATTAAAATAAAAAATAAAATAAAATAAATGCCACTCAGCCCTGTGGCCCCTTAAAGATGAGAGAATCTATTGTAGCTTGAGCTTTTGTAGGCTACTTTGTCAAGTGCATGAAGAGGACAGTGTTCTCTAAAGTGGTTCTTTATTATATTTATACTCCACCTTGATTTTTCAACAGACAAATTAAAGGCAGATTTTTTTAAAAGAAGAAAAAATATTAAATACAAATGACAAATGGTAGGGGCCTTGCTCTCTCTTCCTTTCCTGCAGAGTGATTGGCTGCTAATGGAATCCAAGAGAGGAAAGGAGGGGGTTGCAGTTGAGCCAGGCAGGGCCTTACTTGGAAAGGGCCTTGCTCTCCTCTCTCTATATTAGTCCACTGTGCTGGGAGCAAATCTGTTTGATAAGATTAAAAGGTAAAAGAATATATCCTAAAAATAGTATACAATAATCAAGAAAGGGAGAGAGGCACCAACCCAAAGAACAAAGGAAGTACACAAGAAACACTACAGTTTATTGAAACCCAATGTGTAAGATGATTTCTGAGGAGCAACTGAAACAATTTCCTGAAAGAAACTGCTTGAAAGTCATCTTTCTGGTCCTTTCCACACTAGAGCCCTTAGCGCTGCTGAGTCATAGCTCTACAGCAGTTGGTTGGAAATAGAATTTTAAATGTTGCTCCATACAGTCCTTAAAATAGTGCTATATCTCCATTACCACTTAGGATTTTATTATATTAAGGGGTATATAAGTATCACAAACAAACAATAAATAAATAAAATTACAGTCCCTGTGTTTAGTGATGGATTTGCCCCCAATCAAGTAGAAAGAGGAGATTGTGCAGGTCCATTTTATCAGTGAAAGAGGTGCATGGGTGAGAAGTGCAGAATGCTCTCCCCCCTTGTAACTTATTCCCCACAGGTGCTTTTTTCCTGTCAGAAGTGTGCTTGGCTGGGAGATTAACACTTGGGGAGATGGAATGAATGCTTTTGTCCTCCTTTCCAGCATGCCCCTTTTGCTATTAAAAATGGACCTCGCTCCATATTTCTACATGGTTAGGACAGATACATTGATCTGTTGCCATCACATCTTGTTGCACCTGAAGAAGAGTATTTTACATTACAATCCCACTTACCTGGAGTAAGCCCCATCAGACTCAGTGGTATTTACGTCTGAGTAGACATGCATAAGATTCTGCTGTTAACCTATATGAAATGCTTTGGTCCTTAATAAACTTTATTGTTTCCTGTGTATCTTTGTGTACTTTTGAAGTTTTTCCTCTCTTTCATTCCGTACATAAATCAATCAGCTGAAGTCAACAATAAATGCAGCAATATATTTCATGATGTAAATAAGGAATTCATCCCTTATGTAATAAGGGATTAATTCTCCCTCATTTGGTGTCCAGAAATTGTTTAAGTCTGATAGGGATGTAAAAATCTGTCTGTTTTGGTTTCTACAACTTTGAACTTTTTGAAGCAAAAGTTTCTCTGTACCATTTCTGCATTTCTGCATCAGTTTGTGATTATTATTTTTAGTAAAAACACCAGATGAAAATTCATACGCATTTTTCTATGCACTTTTCCTAATGTATGCATTAAAATACATAGAATGGGAGCAGTTAATATAAAATGCATACATTTTTGTATGCATTTTTCCTAATGTATGTATTTTTGTACGCATGTTTTGTTTAGGGAAGCATTGCAAAATTCGAAGTGCAAAAACTGAAGAATAATTGCATTCCGATTCATGTATTAGTTTGGGAAGTGCAACTTAGCTCAGTTCATATTAAAATACAAACCAAACTAATTTCTCCCCCATCCTTAGCTTTGTTACCTCAACAAATTCACTTTTTGCTTAGGTGTGTTTTGTACACAGATCCAGTTATCAAGTTAACCTCTTTGCCTTCCTAACGTTTTTTTTTCCAGTCTCACCTTCCCAACTATGTCTTTGCATCCACTGTAGCTCAACCCGTATGCATATATACCTATCATCTTCCTAATTTGCTTTATGCATAATGATGGAGCCTATGAAAGCTCATGCCACAATAAGCTGACACAGGCAGACTGGCTGTGTCTTTCACTACTATTCTTCCCACTCTGTTTGGTGTTCCCACCATACAGGGAGGCACTGCTACCATGTCTTACATTACATTTCCATTATCTCTGCCAGTGATAAGTCCCCCATTACGCACCACTTACCCCTGCCAATTCTGCTTTCCACTGGGGTGGTATGTGGGTTATAATGGTAATATGTGGCATTTTGAATGCTGTGTATGGAGCACTAGGCTGGGCTGCTTAATTATGAGTAAGTTTGTGGCTGCAAACTTGACACCTGCAAAGAGCAGCTACAGAGAAGCTACAAGGAGAAGGAGTAACAAGGTGGGATGTCCTCCTGGAAAAAACTCCCCTGCACTGATAAACAGTTTGAAAAAGGCGGGGTATAAATATAATAAATAAATAAACTCCCTTGTCCTTCCTCTCTATCTTCACTCCAGACTTCATTAAAAAACAAAAAAGTAAATATGAAAGTGACTTACATATAGAAGATTGCAGGGCTGTTTCTGTTGCCATGTAGTTCTGAATAGTATGTATCTTCAGCATGCAAAGTTTATTCATCGCATGCAGGACTTTCATAAAACCCACAAAGTCGCTCAGTTGTCAGTTACAATATTTGCAATACACTATAGTGTAACATTTTGCAGTGTTATTGAACTCTATCATAAGAACTTTTTTGATGCAATTATACAGAATGTTGAACTGGCAGAATCTCTTCCAGAGGAGGATTATACAGTAATAGTAGTGCATTTCTTCTGCCAGGATAAGCTCTCCATGTAAGCCAACCAATTTAACGTTGTGTTGAGGTGTTTGGTTTTCCATGAGCACACTGCCCTACCTGCTGTTTTTTATATGGGTCATATTGTGTAGGGGAATATATATGTACGATGGAATTAATGGCTTGTAAATACAGGCAGTCCCCAAGTTACGAACGTCCAACTTATGGACAACGTATCCTTATGAATGGATCAGGCTCGGAGAGGGAGCTCCCTCTGTAGCCTTAGACAGGGGCGTGCTTGCGCGTGGCCATAGGAGCGCAGCATCTGTCACTGGAGGAGCAGGGCAAACTTTAAGCGGGGGGGGGAGCGGGTGAGGTGGAAAGCCACAGTTGCCCCCCGTTTTCTCCTCACCTCCTTTGGCAAGAGGGCAACTTCCCGCCAACTTCTGCTTCTGCTGCTGCTGCTCTGAAGACTCGTGCCTGCCCTGGAACCAGCGAGGGGGAAATGCCAAATGGAGAGACTCATTGGAGTCAACCTTTTGCAGCAAGAGACGGTCAAGCTTGGAAGGGAGAAAGGGTGAGTAGGAGGAGCGATTCAAGAGAACCAGCAGCACCAGCAGCATCCCAAGCCCCTTCCATCGGAAAGAATTAACTTCCCGAAGGATTTCTGTGTTTCCCTGCCTTTAAGTCACACAGTGGTGTGTGTGTTTTGTTTTGCTTTTTAAAAAACGAAATTAATTACAAGCAACACTTTATCCATCCACTCAGAAATAAACCACCACCCCCGCCCCCAGAAACAAAAGTGATCCCAGGGAGTTTAGCCTAACCTGATCTGAAAACAAACAAAAACCCCATTCTCCAGCAGCAGAATCAAACCCGGACTCTCTCTTCCCCCCATCTAAACTGTTTTAAGAATTGTTTCTTTAATGTTTTTGTACAGTACAGTACTGTATGTAATACAGTAATAATAATTCAGTAATAATAATATACTTATACTTATTATTATTATTATTACACTATTACAGTATTATTATGTACTGTATGTTACGTTTAAGGTGTTTTATTGTATTTGGAAGTGTTTCTTAAGTGTTTTATATGCACAGAAAGGTAAAATAAATAATATACTAAGACAAACATTTGACTAAGTGACGTTTAATAAGAACCGTATGTACCTGTGCCGACTTACATACAAATTCGACTTAAAGACAGACCTAAGAACGGATCTCGCACGTAACTCGGGGAATTGATTTTAATAGAACAAACCTTTGCCTTATTAATTTGTTTTTAACCTTTGGACACAGTGTCTTAACAAGTACTAATATTTTGTTACTCTGAGCAGAATCCAGCAAGATACTTATGCCCCCGCCGATTCTCTTATGCCCCGCTAATTCTATTGCGCAAGCAGCCCCCACAGCTTGCACAGTGGCAATTTAGTGTTTCCAGGGGAGCCCAAAACAAGTGGAAACACTCATTTCTGGAAGGGGGCAGGTTGGTGGAGCCTGCGTTAGGGAGCTCCACCAACCTGCCTCCTCCCAGAAATGAGCATTTGTGCTCGTTTTGGGACTTCTCCTAGGAAGTGCTAAATCTCCCTTGCATAAGCTGTGGGTCCCTCTTGTGCAATGGAATTGGCGGGACTCATTGCTTGCAAAAGGGGATCAGATGCCGGGGGGGGGCATAAAATGGAAAAGGAACATGTAATTCACATTGTGTTGTGAAAATGGAGGTATATGGCATGTGAAGAGAGCAGTGGGGGAGAAGTCCACTGGAACTGTGGAATCAGGCAGGCTGTTCCTGTCCCACTGGCCTATTCCATCCTGCCTCTGGTTGCTGAGAAGGTAAAGGCAATGGTATTCCTAATCTCTCACTGTTAGTCTATGGAAGGTATAGCTTTTGGAAGTGCAGAAGGTGAGGAGGAAGAAACCAAGAAAAGGAAGTATTGTATGGATAGGTATACATTCAAATAAATAATGATGTGTACTTTATACGTTGATTATGATTAAACTGCAGTATGGGTAGATACGACGTATGGTGAAACCCTTTTTTATTCCTTGAATTGATATATAGGTTTATGACATGGAATTAGGTGAAGAATTTTATCTTTCTCAAAATAAAAAAGAAAGTAGACAAATAGCACCAGAGCTGTCAGATCTTGTCATCTACTGTCAAGCTGTGAAATTTCCTGGTAAGTACATTGTCCTGGTTTCTTGGGGTTATTACTTGATTTGAAGCAAGTAAAATATGGCTAATCTGAATCTCCCATTGTATGGCAGCTGAGAACAAGCTTTGTTTTTGAGTGTTTCCCCCAGGAGAGATGCCATGCCAAGAATAAAGAACAATTCCTACTCTGTGGGAAATTAGGCAGGTCAGATTACTTTCTCAAAAGTGAGTCCTCACTTATACTGTCTCCTCACGTGCCAGAAACATTCTTTCCAGACATACATTTCCAACATTTCCTTCTCTTCTCCCTATCCCAGCTCACGCACACACATATGCATACAGACAACTAATCCTTTCAGTAGAGGTTGGGCTACAGTCCAACAAGGGAACTGAAAGTGGGTTACATTGGGATAGGAGCATAAGCAGGAAACTGGAATGAAATAAGAACAGACAACATGTGACGAATGGGCCATCAGCCATGCTACAATGGATGGGTTGTAGAAGGAAAATGGCCCATGGCAAGAATGAAGCATCGATGTGCAGACATATTCAAGAAAAAGACGGGGTCTAATTTGGTTGTATAGAGGAATTAAATATTATAGTATTTATCGTGTTATAGTGAAATGCTGCATAGGACATACTGTTGCTCATAAACCAAAGTTGCTTATAAGCAACTATTATGCTACTCTATTGCATTTTTGTCAGTTTGCTTTTCATTACAGAATTTGATCTCAAAAGAAGTATTTACAGCAAGCTATTTCACAACATATTGATAAATCTAATCCCCATTTTTATAAATAGATATTGCTTCTGACTGAATCTGAGTAAAGTCTGTTTCATACAAATATTTCACCATACAGTTGCAGTTACACTTATGGGTAGGGCTGCCCATGGGCATATAGGAAAAAAAGAGCACATGAGCCAACTTGTAGTTTCTCACTAACCTTGTAACATAAATAAATCTGACACAGTTGTTATTCTTATACATTTGGATCCAAAGGTGCCCTCATGAGTGGAAAGATATTTCCAGTTCTCCAAAGGAGGGGGTAGTTTTTGCAAATTTTCCTTTGCTGCTGTAGCCCCCCTTGCTATATGCCATTCTGTTCCATAGAGTTCTATAACCATAGGATTGGATTTTCATGGTGTTCATGGGACTGTAGTAGTAGGAAGGGGAAGATGAGAATGTCTAGTTCGACAAGTGGAACTCTGCTCATGGAAGTTAGGATCCAAGCCATAGCATTTCATTAACTTAATCCAGACCCCTGCGTGATTCCACTACACTAGCAAAGCAATTTATAAATCCTTTTACAAAAACACTTAACTGTGCTTCTGTCTAAAAAATTGTAGGCAGTGAGGAAACCCTTTAAAGTGAGAGAGCTCCATGTGCACATTGAAGCTCATGTGCTTTCAAGAGATGGCTGGATTTGAAACATTGATATACGTACTATTTTACACTATGTCTATGCATAGGTTACAGGCTTGAGTTTTCTTGCATGAGACATTAGCACTGGAATATTAAATTTAAAAAAAAACCATGAAAAAGAAATCTATCATGCCAACTTGCTTATGTTTTTCAATCCTTGTATTATATTTTTTAATGGAAAAATAGGCCTGTCGACTCTAAATCCATCTGGCTCTAGCAGAGGGAAGGAAAGAAAGAGCAGGAAGTCCATATTTGGCAACAATCCTGGAAGGCTGAGCCCAGGGGAGCCTGCAATGCTTGCCAAAGCATCTGGAAAAGGTAAAGTCAGGATCTTCTTTTACCAATCACAGGGAATGGCGCTGCAATCCAACAAATATACCAGACCTACTAGTTAAAGATCAAACACATTGCTCTGCATATGCAGCACTCAAAGTTTGGAATAGTTTTCCATTAGCAGTGCAGCCATTATAATGACTTCATTACAAATAAAGGATCTACTGTAAAGTAATGAACTGTTGGAGTAGTGTTTGCTAGAAATATACATGTAATCATTTTAATTTTTACTAATTGGAAAGCCATATTTCAAGCCAAAAAGCTTTATTTCTTATAAGATCACGTTTATGTTAAAGGTATGTGGATGGATCATATTTTTCATTTAGTTCTGAGAAGATGTCAGTGGAGATGCAAGATGAGCACATTTAGACAGTTTTAAGATTGTTTTAGTCTTTTCATAAAGGGAATTGTGAAATGAAAAAAACTTTGCAGTTACATCTTAAAAATGTATTTTTATGAGCATTATATTGCTCTTATAAAGATTTTAATTACCAAAAAGGAGCCAAAGGTTTATCTCAAAGGCTTGGTGCAGGCATAATTCTGCCAATCTCCTAACTATAGTTAAGAGATTAGTAGTATGCAGTAGACTCCTGCATTCTCCCTCCCTTCCCTCAATTCCTCCTTATATTGTGTCTCTACCAGTACTAACCATGTTTTTCAAATCCATTACAAACTCTGGTTAAGAGGAAATCATGGTTAGCATTTACAATGAAGGATGAAGACAAACTAGAAAGGGTTCAGAGGAGGGCAACAAAGATGATCAGGGGACTGGAAACAAAGCCCTATGAGGAGAGACTGAAGGAACTGGGCATGTTTATCCTTCAGAAGAGAAGACTGAGGGGAGATATGATAGCACTCTTCCAGTACTTGAAAGGTTGTCACACACAGGAGGGTCAGGATCTCTTCTCAACCATCCCAGAGTGAAGGACATGGAATAATGGGCTCAAATTACAGGAAGCCAGATTCCGCCTGGACATCAGGAGAAATTTCCTTACTGTTAGAGCAATACGACAATGGAACCAACTACCTAGGGAGGTAGTGAGCTCCCCCACACTGGAGGCATTTAAGGTGCAGCTGGACAGCCATCTGTCAGGGATGCTTTGACTTGGATTCCTGCATTGAGCAGGGGGTTGGACTCAATGACCTTATAGGCCCCTTCCAGCTCTACTATTCTATGGTTCTATGAAATGGTTTCTACGACAAATGGAGAGTGGTGGCTTTGCTTCATAGAGGAATAAGTGCATGGGGTGGGGGGTGGGAGAGGAAAAGGAAGTACACAGTCCTGCAGTCTGCTCACAAATTCTTAATCATGATTAAGAGATCTGCAGTGTTACATCTGCACTGGGTTTTGTGTCTGTACTGGGATTCATTATACGCTGCACTGCTGAAATGTTTGAGCATGCATGCAGAGGCAGTGTTAGGGGGAGGCCCACTAGGGTGGAGTCCCGAATCTTTCATTTGGAGCCCTGAATCTCTGGGAAGCCATCTGCCCCACCACCCTGCTGTTCATGGGCACTTGCTGGAATAAAGGTACAGGGGCCCTGATGATCTCTGTTGCATCTGATCTTCCTGGATTAGCTGGCCTTTTGCCCATATGTGCTTCACCTCCTGTTGCCCCCCCCCCTGAATCTTTCCACTTGAGGTTTTTTCCCCCTGAAATCAAATGCCCTCCTCTCCCCTGTCCATATATCCTTTTTACAAATAGGGGTGTCCTTAGGTGACATGCTCCTTTAAAGACACACACACACACACACACACGTTAGAGCGTATGTAAATTAGCATATGCAAATTTGTGGAGGGGGAATTGTCCTGTGGGCCTGAGCCCCGGATCCTTTCGTTACCTAGCACCGCCCCTGCATGCATGTGTTGATATTTTTAAAAAAAACGGTTTAGATTATATCCCACCTTTCTTCCATCATGGGATACAAGGCAGCATACATAAGGTTTCCAGATGGTCCCCCATCCAGGCACTGACTAAACTCGACCTTCTTAGCTTTTGCAAGGTTGCTTCATCATGTGGCTTTGTATCACACCCTTGGAACATATTTACCTCCTATTAACCCTAATAACACTTAACACTATAAAAGAATTAAAATATTGTCTTTTTTAAAAAAACAACATGATCCCAGATCAAGAAAATTAATTTATACCCAATTAAAGAAACCATGCATGCAGCTGGAATTTCTTTGCAGATTATTTTGTAGCATTTCCCACTTCTGAAGAGGTAAGCCAAAGTGGCTTTTCCTTTGGGAAACAGAAGTCACTGCAGAGAAGTCTTGAGAGCGAGTTCCGGAGATGCACAAGATTTCCTTACCGCTGCATCAATTACTACTTTGAATTGTGGTCATAGGATATCATAATAGAGTTGGAAGGGGCCTACAAGGCCATCGAATCCAACTCCCTGCTCAATGCAAGAAACTAGAGGAGGGGCCTCCCATCCAAGTAATAACCAGGCCTGACCCTGCTTAGCTTTTCTTGAGAACCATACGTTTGCTTCATATTAGTATGTTATGCCAATTAAGGATGAGGGGAAGACAGGGAGGTGTTATGAGATTGTGCGTCCATAACTTGAAAATATTCATTTTCTAGGTGCCTTTGATAGTGCACGGCAGACCTGGGAAGAAGCTTGTTTACCTGCTTTTAGCTCTACAACTTCTCTCAGTTCTATAATAAGGACACCTAGATGTTACCATATCTCCTCTTTGAATGAAAATGCTGCCAAGCGCTTGTGCAGGCGATATTCTCAGAAGCTGATACAGCATACCACCTGCCAGCTGCTGAGGACATATCCAGCTGCTACACGCATTGACTCATCCAATCCTCATCCCCTTCTCTTCTGGCTCCATGGGGTACAGCTAGTGGCATTGAACTACCAAACTGATGGTATGGACACTCTTAATTCTTCACTGATGTAACATATGTGCACTTCAAACATCACAAAAGAAATTACTTAGTTTTGGTTACATCATGTGTGCCTCGGCTTACATCATTATATACTTAAAACTAATATAAACTTAGGATGGGGGAGAAATTCATTTGGTTCACATTTTAATACAAACTTACCTAATTTCACACTTTTGAGAGAATATGTGAACTGAAACTCGGTTATGCTTCAAAATTCGCACTTCTCCAATGTGGCATTGGAGTTCTCCAATTGAAAAATACATACAACAATGTGTATATATTAGTGAAAACATTAAAATGCATTATATTAGGAGAATTGCTTGCAAAAAAATGTGTATATTAGGCAAAACTATGTATCAAAATGTATGTATTAGCAGAAATGTGCACAAGTGTGCGTGTAAAAATGGAGAGAAACCAAAATTGACAGGTTCATCCATCCCTAATCTAAACCATCAAGTTTAACAAACAATAAAGGTGGGTTCAAATGCTACTGTCACAGGAATGCCACTTGAAAGCTCTTTCCTGTGTCAGCACTCTATGCAGAATCCATAATGTATCAAGTTTCCTACAGCATGCATCCCTGTGCAGCATTCCATACCACCAAACAAATTCTGGATTTGGGAGGATGCATGCAATAGGAACATTTAGAACAGCCATTGCTGTTTATACAAATTATCACTTCTGTACTATGCATCATTACAGGGAAGAATTTCTTGGCAATGTGAGTGATAATCTTTGAAATCTAGCCCTTATTTGCACAGTTTATACCATTGCATGCATAGCAGTGGAAGGCCCAGTTTAAAGAAAATGCTGTGCTTGTGCAACACTACACAGGTAAATTCTTTTTGCCCACCCATCGTGTTTAAATCACGGTTAAATGTAGCAAAGACAAGTGATGGATAATAACAATTTCCACTTTGTTATTTGGGACTACATCAGTACCAAAACTCTGCCAACTTTGGAGGAGCTATTGCTTGGTGTAAAGCACGTGCTTTGCTTGTATGTGATCACAGGTTCAATCCCAAGCATTTCCAGCTTAAAAATGTCAGGTAGTAAGCACTGGGAAAGAGTAAGTCTTGAGACACTGAAAAGCCACTGCCAGTCAGAGTACATTATACCAGTCTGACTTGGTATAATGCAGGCAGGTTCATATTTTGATATGTTGTTCAACTATTGCAATTTGATCACAGTTTGATCATGCAATTTGCCTTGAATGACCTGTTTCTGTTCAGTCACACATACATCTGAGAGTTTTTACACTCTTTATGCCATTCTATCCTTTATGATACAGTCCATTCCATAAACAATTTGAAATTAGAGTGCCTGGGTTTAAAGCAGTTTAGTCCTTCTGAAATAAAATCAAATTAGGGCGCAATCCTATGGCTGCTAGACAGAGTCTAGACAGCCATAGGAGAAGTCGGAGTCCCAGCTCTGACCTTGGAAACATGCTCCGAGGTTGGAGCTGGGACTCCGACTTTGGAGCGCCTTCCCTCCACCCTCTCAGCTGGTGTGGAAAGAACCACACTGGCTGCAGGTCCAAGGTTGTAAGGCCGACCTCGGAGCCAGAGTTCTGTGGGCATTCTGGGGGACAGGGAGGGGAGGAGTCAGGCTCCACCAGCATACGCAGTATCCTGGTGGCACCTCAGCCTCCTCTCTTTGCGCTCCAGGCAAAAGGCTTAGACGACCGAAATCAGCCGTCTAAATCTTTTGCAGGGTGGGAAAAGTGCAGAGCTGAAGGTTGCTTCTGCGCTCCTTCTTCCCTCTGTAGGATGCCTGTAATCCTCCAGGTTTGGAGGGTTACGGGCAGCCACATTGGATTGCGCTGCCCAATGCAGGTATGTTGCCTTAAACTAGTTAATTGGATTGATTGTTTCTGTCCTTAATGTAAGAAGGGTTTTCCTATAATAACAGAAAGTGGAGGAAGGAACTAGAGGATCGGCTATCCTTGACCTGATTCTAACCAACAGAGACGAGTTAGTGGATAAAGTGGCAGTTTCGGGAACTCTGGGGGAAAGTGACCATGTTATACTTGAGTTCTTGATTCTAACAGAAGCAAAAGCTGAGTGTAGCCAAACACGTACCCTGGATTTTAGGAAAGCCAATTTTAACAAACTCAGAACAATGATTAGTAAGATCCCATGGCAAGTGACTCTCACGAGAAAGGGAGGCCAGGAGGGGTGGGAGTTTTTAAAAAAGGAAATTTTAAAGGCACAATTGCAAACAATTCCCACAAGGAAAAAAGGCAGAGGGCAACAGAAGAAGCCAATGTGGCTTCACAATAAACTCAAAGATGACCTGAAAACAAAAAAGGACACGTATAGGAAGTGGAAGGAAGGACAGGCTACAGGGGAAGAGTACAGGCAGGTAGCACAGAACTGCAGGAATAGTGTCAGGAAGGCTAAAGCTGAGAATGAGCTAAGGTTAGCGAGGAATGCTAAAAGCAACAAAAAAGCTTTCTTCAGATACATGCACAGTAAAAGACAGAAGAAACAACTGGTGGTTCAACTACGCAATGAGGATGGCAAATTGATAACAGAAGACAAAGAAAAGGCAGAAGTGTTCAATTCCTACTTCGGCTCGGTCTTCTCTCAAAAGAGGGTCTATGACCCCCCTGGCAAACCTGAAGTGCAGACTGAAGGGGCAGAATTGCAGCTTGAGATTGATAGGCAAATGGTCAAGGAGCACCTGATTACTCTGAACGAGTTTAAATCTCCAGGGCCTGATGAGCTGCATCCTAGAGTAATAAAGGAACTGGCAGAAGAACTCTCAGAACCACTGTCTATTATCTTTGAGAAATCATGGAGGACAGGTGAAGTGCCAGACGACTGGAGGAGGGCAAATGTTGTTCCCATCTTCAAAAAGGGCAAGAAGGAGGAACCTGGGAACTATAGGCCAGTCAGTCTGACATCAATCCCCGGGAAGATTTTTGAGCAGATTATAAAGAAGTCAGTCTGCAAGCACCTTGAAAACAATGCAGTGATTACTAGAAGCCAGCATGGATTTGTCAAGAACAAATCCTGTCAGACTAATCTGATCTCATTTTTTGATCGGGTAACCTCCCTTGTGGACTGTGGGAATGCTGTGGACATTATATATCTGGACTTCAGCAAAGCTTTCGACAAAGTGCCTCATGATATCCTGATTAGTAAGCTAGCTAAGAGTGGGCTAGATGAAACAACTATCAGGTGGATCCACAATTGGCTACAGAATCGGACTCAAAGAGTGCTTATCAATGGTTCCTTCTCAAACTGGGGAGAGGTAACGAGCGGGGTACCACAGGGCTCGGTCCTGGGCCCGGTGCTCTTCAACATTTTATTAATGACTTGGATCAGGAGGTACAGGGAATGCTTATCAAATTTGCAGATGACACAAAGTTGGGTGGAACAGCTAATACTCTGGAAGACAGAAACAAAATTCAAAGTGACCTCGATAGGCTGGAGCGCTGGGCCGAAAACAACAGAATGAAATTTAATAGGGATAAATGCCAAGTGCTGCACCTAGGGAGAGGAAACCAAATGCAGAGTTACAGAATGGGGGACACTTGGCTCAACAATACTACAAGTGAGAAGGATCTTGGAATTGTGGTAGATCACAAACTGAATATGAGCCAGCAATGCGATGTGGCTGCAAAGAAGGCAAATGCAATTTTGGGCTGTATTAATAGAAGTATAGCTTCCAAATCGCGGGAAGTGATAATTCCCCTTTACTCGGCACTGGTTAGGCCTCATCTTGAGTACTGCATCCAGTTCTGGGCACCTCACTTTAAGAAGGACATAGACAAACTGGAGAGGGTTCAGAGGAGGGCAACAAGGATGATAAAGGGACTGGAAACAAGGCCCTATGAGGAGAGACTGAAAGAACTGGGCATGTTTAGCCTTCAGAAGAGGAGACTGAGGGGAGATATGATCGCACTCTTCCAGTATTTGAAGGGATGTCACACAGAGGAGGGCAAAGATCTCTTCTCGTTCATCCCAGTTTGCAGGACACGGAATAATGGGCTCAAGTTACAGGAACCTAGATTCCACCTAAACATCAGGAAAAATTTCCTGACTGTCAGAGCAATAAGACAATGGAATCAACTACCTAGGGAGGTCGTGGGCTCTCCCACTCTGGAGGCATTCAAGGTGCAGCTGGACAGACATCTGTCAGAGATGCTTTGACCTAGATTCCTGCATTGAGCAGGGGGTTGGACTCGATGGCCTTGTAGGCCCCTTCCAACTCTACTTTTCTATGATTCTATGATTCTATGAACTTGCAAGTATTTGTGCAATGAATATACTTATGTCTGGAGTTCTAATAAATATAGAGCCATTTATTGATTTCAATTTTCATTTTTTTAATCTTTTAAAGATAAAAGGATTGGTTGGAATGAAAATGTGGAGCTATATTAGAAGAAATTGAGCTGAAGGTGTCCATTACTTCAAAGCTATTACAGTTTGCTCAATTGCACTTGCAATTTTACAGATGCCGTTGGCAATTAATGAAATCAACTGTACAAAACTGAAATGAAATAGCACTATTTACAATGAAAACCATACTCTGTTTTGAACGTGTTGTTTTACCTTTAAGTCCTAGCAATTTTAACATTTTCAATGCTTTGCCTGTAGATCTTCCCCTGCACTTAAGTGCAGCCATGTTTGAAGCAAATGGTGGCTGTGGGTATGTTCTGAAACCAACAGTTTTGTGGGATAAGAACTGCCCAATGTATCAACACTTCTGTCCTTTAGAAAGAGATTTGGACAATATGGAACCAGCTATTTATTCATTGACGGTAAACAAAACCTATTAATCACATTTTTATAAGCCAAATACAGTGTATTGACACTTCCACTTGGTATGATTTTGTTTGACATGTGGCTAATCATTATAATTGATATTGTTAATAAGATTACTGTAGTTAAATGTGGGAGCAGGGAAGGGAAACGGAGAGAATGATCGGTTATATATCTTTTAACATCTGCCTTGATGCAGCAAGGACAGTGCATGTATGAAAACATTTCAGATCCAAATTTTTTGGATTTGATACTGGGGGCCTCAAAGGGTGCAGCAGTTTTCCAGTTGGGTGTTTGCCCAGAAGCAGTTGCTGTTCTGCATCAGAATAAGCAAGTAGCAAATCTCAATTCTATTTATGCGCAGAAGTGCTACTACTTGTTGTTACTGTGGTTCTTCTAATACCAGCTTTGAATTAATTCAGTTGTTCTTGGAAGCATAGGTACCCTTCAGTTTGAGAAAGAGAACTTATAAAAATCATTGTGTTATCACCCTGTGCACTTGTTTTGTGTTTCAGATTGTGTCTGGACAGAATGTTTGTCCTAGCAACAGCACAGGAAGCCCGTGCATTGAAGTGGATGTGCTTGGGATGCCTCTGGATAGCTGCCATTTCCGCACCAAGCCCATTCATCGCAATACTCTCAATCCCATGTGGAATGAACAGTTTCTTTTCCGGATTCACTTTGAGGATCTAGTATTCCTTCGTTTTGCAGTTGTTGAAAACAATTGTTCAGCTGTGATGGCTCAAAGAATCATTCCATTAAAGGCTTTAAAAAGAGGTAAAATGAAATTTGTGTATGAATATTTAGGGCCTAATTACACATAGTGGAGGAAACATGGCTACCTCTGCCCAGTCTCCCCACTCCCCTGCACATCTCTGCATAATGTTTTGCTTGAAATGTGCTGCATTGTGCTCAGCATTTTCCTGTCCTCCTCCTGTTCTACTTGCTGTGAGTGTGAAAATGTGGAACACAGAGGTGTCAAATCATGCATTTCTTTTACCAGTTGTTGCTGGTACCAAAAGTTGTTCTTTGACTAGTAGTTGCAGCCAGGAAGCTTCCGTAATGTATAGTTAGGTTTTTTGCAAGAGAATTATAACAGCAATGTATACTGAAGGCTAAGGGTCTGTTTCACACATTATCATTTGAGTAGACATACATTAGTTGTGCTGTGTATATTTGCTTTAAAAAACAAACCAATGGAATGATTGAAATGTAATGTTTAGAGGTTTGAGGGTTTTGTTTTGTTTTAAAATATATACACCTCAGAAAGAAGTGGGCTCAGTCCTGACTCTCCACAGTGTATTTTTGGGGTGTTCATAATGTTAAAAAAGAGAGAAACAACTTCAACACTTCAAAGGTTTGTGTTTTAGAAGGTACACAATGCTAGTTTGTTTTTGGAGACTGTTGATGTGAAGGGACCTCTCAGACTCCAGAGGAGTTTCTTCTTTTCTGGTACATACACCTGTTGGGGCATTTGTGTGTATATTTCAGAACATGCTGAACCTAAAAAGTGTATGTTGAAACCTCAGCTAACAGGCAATTAGTTCCAAAATATCCTAGCAGCTGCTACTTGTCATCTCTCGCCAGACATTTCCACTAGTGGAACCTTCCAAGCACAACTGGGTGTCTACAATATTCTTGCATGTTTTAGGCAAGTTATGTGATGTCAAAATAAATATGTAAATTAGCTGCTGACATCTAGCTCATAATTTCCAGTGCAGCCACTAATGCTAAATGGCATTGACTATAGTGGCCACTCTGAATACCTTTGTGCTTCTGTTGCGTAATAGAGTTCTCATGTATGTTTTAAATCCGTCTTCAAACTACTTTTATGAATGTAGGATCACTCAAAAAGAGCTTTAACAGACCATAAATGTGTCAATCTCACCCACCAGAAGCAAGCCCAATATTTCTAAAATGTGTCCAGCAATGCTTCTGAAAAATACAGGCAGGTCACCAAGAGGAGGAATTTGCAAATTTGTGGAGTGGGCCCTGAGAAGGTTCCCTCCCACAAGTAGCCCCTGTGCTTTGTTGCCTGAGAAGTCATTTTCAGAGGAGTTTTTACAGTGATTTTCAATGTGACTTGAGGAGTTGCAGTTCAAAACAAAAGAGCCAGATGTCCCAGTGGGCTCTCACAAGCCCTTGCCAACTCTGGATTCCAGCCAATACATCTTTTATGAAATAAGAAATGACAGTGCTTTTACATTTCAAGCACAGTAAACGGCCACTGTTAGATTTTAGTTTGCAAAAGTATGTAACTAACCTATGATAATATAGTCTATTTGACTGGTTTCCTCTCCAATTATATATTCTTTAAGGGTACAGACATCTACAACTACGAAGCCTACACAATGAAGCACTAGAAATCTCAAGTTTGTTTATTAACAGTCGAAGAATGGAAGAAAACCCTTCTGGAAATGCTCTGCCTGCTACTTTGGTAATTTAACTCAAATAGATATTTCAGCATGTCCCTGGTCAAGAATTTAACATCCTGGTACCAAAATAATAAACAATGAAATATTACTGCCACATTTGTAAATTTACTTTCAATATCTCTTTGCTATGTTGTTGCTGGATGAGTTGTACTTATTTTCCCAGCCAGCATGATATAGGATCATGGAACATGGGAGTTGCAATTCAACAACATCTGGAGATTCACAGGTTCTCCATCTCTGCCCTAGCTGAAGTCTAGATATATATGGTGTGTTCTGTTTGATTCTAAAGTTACTTTGGCAAAAGAAAGTAAGAGATACAGTCAGCCAAAGTCAATCACTTTTAAGCCTGATTTATTTCAGTTGGAGTGTTAAGCAATTCTAACAGTGAAATCAATGGGATTTTGAGGTGCTTAACTTTGTTTGGATCCCTTAGTTCCCTTAGTTCTTAAGGAAACTACACTACAAGTAGTCTGAATATTTTCCTCTACTGTTAAACAGGCAATTGTATTTGTGTTTTTCCACTCTCCTGAAGCCTTGCCAGTTTTCCATGAGTTATCAATATAAGAGTTATTCAACCCCACTAATTTGAATTAATTCAATTTATTTAGCCCTTCTGTCCTGTCTTCCTCCTCATTTATTTTTATCAGTGCTGGTGAGTCATAGCTTATTTTATTTATGAGGACTGAATCAAAGTAGCCATTGAGTATCTCAGTCTTCCTTTTATCCAGTCTCTCTCTCTCTACTTGTACTACATTGTATCCAGCACTTGTTTTCAGAAGCTTGGCATAGAAACCCACCCTGAAGACTTTTCTGACTTATCATTTGGGCTCCCTGAGCTTAGAATATGTCTTTAAGAAACATCCAGTATTGATATTATTCTCCAGAGTCTCACAGAGGACATTCCTTAACCTTGAGATGGCGCCTCCCTCTGGAGCTTGTAGGCAGAGCCAAAAGTTGCTTCTTCAGGGGGAGGAGCCGCCCTACCCTCCCAGACTGGCTCTGCCTGCTGAGCTAAACAGTGGGGCTGAACTGGAGCTCTTGAAAGCCCAGCTCTAGTTGCTTTTCTGAGAGTTTCGTCCTTTCTTGTTCGTTTCTTTTTCTCTCTTCTTTCTCCCCCCCCCCCAGCCCCGCCCAACACATCCTAGCAGGAACCACAGGGGGGGTGTCACTCAATACAAACAGGGGGGGTCTTCTAGGAGCAGGGCACTGGCAGCCAGATCAGGCCACGTTGCCTCCAGAAAAGCTACAGACACCTCTCTCCTCCCCTGCTGCCCCCAGTGTACCAGCTGAAGCCTAAGGCAATGGTTTTTCCGGCAGCCACCAGCTGGCCATTTATTATATTTATACCCCGCCTTTTTTCCTGCAAGGAACCCAAGGCAGTTTACATAATCCTAATCCTCCTCTCCACTTTATCCTCACAACAACCCTGTGAGGTAGGTTAGGCTGAGAGTCCGTGACTGGCCCAAAGTCACCCAGTGAGTTTCATGGCCGAGCGGGGACTAGAACCCGGATCTCCCGAGCCCCAGTCCAACACTGGACTCACAGCCATGCCTCACAGCTCTTCCACCTTCTTTCCTCACACAAGGCGGGTGGAAGGTGCACAGTTCTCTCTCCCGCACTGAAAATGGTGGGAACGAGAGAAAGGGCTCTCAGCAGCTCAGAGGCCTTCGATGGCCTAGAGGACACAGTGGGGTTTACCAAAAATTCCAGTGGCTTGGCAACAAATAGGGATGCATGCCAAACACAAGGAGGGGTGAGTATTGTTCTGTTCCCATATCCCTGACCTTTCTGGGGAAGGTGTCTTAGCTCAGTTCACCTGCTGGGTCCAGGGCCTTGTAACACAGCAGATTAGCCAGGCCTTGCCATACCAGGGTGGAGGGAGCACCACTTCACGGGGGTGTTCCCATTCCTCTTCTCACTCTATCCACAAAAAGAAAAAGGGTAAGGAGAGCAATAAGGAAGGCAATCCCAGGGGCAAGTCCAAGCACAAGTGCAGTAAGGACCATAGAAGTAGTAACAGTTCCTAGTCTTGATCTTTTTGCTGCTAGGAAGGGTCTCCTTCTTCAGCCTCTCCTTCCAGCCACTCTGCAAGCCCCCGCTTCACCCAGTTCCTCTATCTCAGAAAGAGACGGGGAAAGGAGGGGGGGGGGGAGAAAGCATGCAGTCAGACCCTCTTGCCCAAAGCCAAAGAAATCCTTGCTGCGGATTGACTCACCCTCTGAGTTTAGTGAGAAGGAAACTGGTGAACTCTCAGAGGAGGAGGAGTTGGAGTCCCAGGCCTGCCAAGGCAGACTGTTTCAGAGTGACCTTTCCCCATTATACTAGCTAAGGCTTCTTTCAAACTGAAGCTAACGGGAGAAGCCCATAAACCTGACAAGGCAGCTAGTGATCAGGCCCAAGATTGGAACAAGGGTGCCTTTCCCCAAGAACCAGCCGCCCCTGTTCAATTTCCCAACTCTTTCTGTAAAGTCTGGTAATCAGACTGAGCCAATCCAGTCAAGACAAAACCCATCTCCAGGCTGGTCAACAACCTTTATACCTTGCCAAGCAAGACTATGGAACTTCTGAAAGTTCCAGTAGTTGATGCCCCTGTGGCTGCCCTCTCTTCCTCGGCAGTTATTCCGGCGGATGGGGAAACTGGCTCTAGGGATCAGTTGGATAAGAGGATGGATGCAGCTTTATGTAAGAACTTTGAAGCATCAGCAACTGCCTTCAGAGCTTCCGCCACCAACTTATTCTTTTCAAGAGCTGTCTTCAGGTAGCCAGAAAACCTAGCAGACAATGATTCTACTCCCAAACCAATAAAAGATAGCTTTAGGAAAATTGCTCATACAGCATCACTACTGGTGGACTCAGCCCTTGATGCAGTGCAACTCAATGCCAGGGCTATGGCTACCAACATGCTCGCCAGGAGAAACATCTGGCTGTGTGCCTGGGATGTTGATCCAGGCTCTTAGTCCTGCCTGGCAAATTCCGTCTTTGAAGGTGCCAACCTGTTTGGTGGTTCCTTGTAGAAGGTGTTGGTCAAGATCAGGGACAAAAAGAAAGCCCTCCCTACCACAAAGAAGGAAGACAGACAGAACAGTCTTTTTCTTTTTGGAACAACAAGTTCTCCCCCAGAGGCCACCCAGCAGGAGTATCCAAATCCAGGTGGAGGTGTCCACTGGGACGTCCACTAAAAGGAACACTGCTGGATCCTTGGCCCATTCATTAGGCAAAGACCCAAAGAAACACCCGTCGGCCTAACACCAGAGGAGCCCTAACTGTATTCTAGAACGGGGGATGACTACTTCATTTAGGTCAGGGGTGGAGATGTGCCACAATGGACCTCTGAGTGAGGGAGACAGTGACCAAAGGCTATGCCCTGGAGCTGGCTTCCCCACCCAGAGACAAGTTTGTAGCATCCCCCTCCCCCCAATCTCAGGATCCTTTAAATCATCAGAATTTCCTGAGAGCTATAGATCATCTCCTTTTGATCAGGGTCATAGAATCTGTTCCAGACAAGGACATCTATTGTGGGGTTTACTCTTATCTTTTTCTTGCTACCCCACAAAAATGGGGACATCAGGGCCATTTTGGATCTCAAATGGCTGAACAAGCAGATGGCCAAGAAAAATTTCAAGATGGAAATCCTCAAGAAGCTGAGTTCCTAGCATCAATCAACCTCTTGGATGCACACCTTCACGTGCCGATCAGGCAAGCCCATAGAAAATTCTTAAGGTTTTGCTACAACAGCAGGCACTACCAGTATCTGGCCCTCCCATTTGGGCTGTCCTCAGCACCCAGAGGGTTTACAAAAATACTTGTGGCTCTGGTGGTGCCTCTTTGTACGAAGGGAATATGTCTGCATCTGTACTTGGACGATATTCTCATCTGGTTGCCCTCAGAAAGCAAGATTCTGCAGGACATTCAGACAATCTTAAAATGTCTACAGGAATATGGGTCTGTGGTCAATCTGGAGAAGAGTCCTTACTCCTACCCAACAGTTGATCCACCTGGGGGTGATCCTGAACACAGCAGCTCTCAACATTTGCAGCTTGTCTTCCTAGTGCTGGAATCAGGGACAACAGATGGGACGCTACTGGTGCAGCTTCTAGAACGATTTCCCTTGGCTCGTCTGCACATGAGGCCCCTTTAGACTCTTCTGCTTCCTCTTCAGGAGCATATAGCCACCCAAACACACTGAGGTGAAAATTCCAAGCTCACTCAGGAGGGAACTTTGCTGGTGGCTGGAACCAATGAGACTCAAATGGAGCCACTCCATGGCACTCCCAGCAAGGAAGACCATCACAACAGACAACACCCTCTGGTTGGGGCGGCATCTGGATCACAAGGTTGCACAGGGGATCTGGATGGAAAGGGACAAGTCAAAGAGCATCAACTGGTTAGAACTGAAAGCGGTCTACCTAGCACTTCAGGAGTTCTCAGAAGACATTTCAGGAGCCCATGTATTGATCAGGATGGACAACACCATGGTTGTAGGCTCCTTCCAACTCTATGATCTATGAAATCTATGAACAAACAAGGCAGGACTTGGTCCTCGTCACTGCATTACTTGGCAAAAGAGATGCTGTCCTGGGCTGAAACACATCTAAAGGCCATATAGGCAGAATATCTAGCAGGGGTATCCAATCTGGAAGTGGATTAGCTCAGTCGCACATTCATACAGGAGTTGGAGTGGCAGCTCAACCCTTAGGTGTTTCTTGAGGTGGCATACCAGTCCAGGAGCCCACTGGTGGTTCTCTTTGCCATCAGGGAGAATGCTCAACTACCATGCTTCTTCTCCAAGTTTCACTGTTCTGTGGCAGAAGGAGAAAATGCATTGGAATGTCCATGGCCAGGTGGTCTCCTATACGCTTTCCCACCCTTTTCACTCCTACCCAGGGTGATCCAGAAAATTAGGCACTCTGTACATACATTTACCAAACATAAAATTGATGCTGCTGCCTCTGTAGATGCAGCCTTTGGGTGTAAGGCACTGCAGAAAATCCTGGTGGCTCCCTTTTGTCCCACCCTGATAATTATGTACTGCTCTGCTAAGTCCCAAGATTAAGGACTGTTAAGAATTATGTACTGCTCTGTTAATCCCGTGAGGCTCTGGAGAAAATAGAAATTTGGTTTTTTACCATGAATTACTGTTCTGAGTCTCACAGAGGGCATTCCACCCACTTAACCTAAGGACCAGTGTAGCTTTCTGTGGGAAAGCTTTCTGCCACTGCCATACATGTAGGGAGGGAGACATGGATTCCTGGGTTCGTTCCTTCCTGTCCCAATTGTTGACTGTGACAACATAGACCTGGTGGTCTACCAGGTTTTGTTCCTTTTAATATCCGTTTTCACGCTGATTCTGGGTGTAGTTCTGTTTTTTGTCTATTTGCAGTACAGGGTTGAAGGATTGCTTGCTCTGCCAGTCCAGTCTGGGAGGGTAGGATGGCTCTTCCCCCTGAAGAAGCAACTTTTGGCTCTGCCTACAAGCTCCAGAGGGAGGCGCCATCCCGAGGTTCAGGCATGCCCTCTGTGAGACTCTGAAAACAGAGATTCACAGTAAGAAACACATTTCTGTTTTTGGAGACAGTCTTGTTATGCCACACAGAAGTGGGGGTAACTTTTTATTCCCAGATTGGAATTTTCTTAATTCATTTGCTAGCTTATTGATTTTTCCTGTGCTGCTGTGTCAGATATCTCTTTGTATTTCTGGATGAGTTGTATTTATTAGATATTACTGTATTGGTTAAAAATAAAATAGTAACTAAATATTTATTTATTTACTATATTTATATACATGTTTGTTTTGAACAGCGATTCAGCACAGCAGAGAGGAGAGCAGCTGCAGTATACAAAGTTACTATACATGGAGTTCCAGGTCCAGAACCGTTTACCCTTTTTACTATAAGGCAAGGAACCACAGTAGCTCAGCTTCTGTATCAAGTAAGTCTGCACATTTGATCTGTTCAGGTCTCAGATCTGTAGTAACCAGCTATGTGCTGCACCTTCCCTAACATTTCCCCTTAATATTTTTGTTGCCACTGGGTAACCTAAACCTATAAAAATATTTGGTTTTCCTGTGTGTATGTGTGTGTATATGAGAGAGAGAGAGAGAGAGAGAGAGAGAGAGAGAGAGAGAGAGAGAGAGAATCTGTATATGTATGTATGTGTTTGCTGTGTGTGTCCCCAACCCCACCCACAACATGTGCCCCCTGGAAACTTAAACACAAGGGAACCATTGTAATACTCAAACACATAGACTGGGTGTTATCAACACGATAACCCACGTTTCAACAACAATCCACGATTCAATGACAACCCATACTCAATCTATACTCAATCCTTGAGTGTGGGTAATTCTGTTGTCTGAAGCCAGTCATATTCTGTCAGTATACAGCAAGGAGTGTTGCTGTTCTTTTAATAATAATTTTTTAAAAGGTCTCCAAATTCCTTACTCGTCTTATCCAAAATGAAGATGATTTCATAAACCAATTAATGAAGACCCTAGCATTAGCATGGAAGCTTTGCTTAATGACTACACTGTCTTCACAGAAAAGGTGGGGTGTGGAAACTACTTTGGGAAATATGGCCAATCCTCACTGTGCTAACTGACAACCCAGGATTTGACCATCTTTTACACCTCTGCATTATTCATTGCAGAGGCAGGCAAGGTACACCTCCCAAGTCTTTTATCTGGGAAACACATTTCTGTCTTTTTTGCCTAAGGTAGTTCAGCTGTGGGTGACAATCCAGCAGCACAGAACTTGTGATGTGGAAAAAGCCTTGGTGGGCTTTACATTGTCACTCCTAGTGCAGTGGGTGACAGGAATAAAAAAGTGAGGGTGCTCTCATGCACTATATTAGTGCTCCTAGCAGGTGGCATTCTTCTGGCTTCCTAGATCAATAGTAGTTTCTTGTTGCTGTTTTAAAGTTGTAAAATACCAGCATAGTTCAATGACTCGAGTGTTAGGGCTTAGATGTGAAAAACTCAGCCACGAGGTTTACTAGATGGGAAGCAACTGAGAGGCAGCAGTGTCAGTGACAATCCCCAAAGCCAGTTCCATGGAGCATAGCCCAGGAAGACCTGATGTATCCCTCTGCTCCAGCTGGGTCTCCTCTTCTGTGAGTGTGTATGTGAGGGGGCAGGGGAGCAAGAGCATTTGCTGCTTGCCTCCCTTTGGTCCTGGAGCCAGAGGCTTGTCCAGCATGATCAAGGCAAGTTGCAGTCTGCCACACTTCAGCCCCTGAAGCCATTGTGCCCCTGAAGCCATTCAGCCCTCCAAAAGCCATCACAGAGGCTTGTGCTATGTGGAAGAGGGAGTGGAAGAAATTGGCCTCAAAGGAAGCAAGCAACTTCCAACACCAATTCCTCTGTGCCAGTCGTTCAAGCTGCAAGGGAGCGGTTCCTAACTCCATGGTTTCACCAGGGGAGTATTGGTCTCTGAGGCATGCCTCTTTTGAAGCTAGATCTCACCCTACACTGTCCCCTGAGCCACTTCTGGGTTGCAGGCAAAATCTTTATGATGCTAAAATGGTGGTGCAGGTAAAGCCTTTCAGGTACAGAACGATCCAGTTCCTCAAGTACAAACTGAACGTGAATTATGCTGACACAGTCATAAAGGCTTTGTTTTATTATTACAACGTTTCGTTTGGACAGTATGTTCTGAATTAGAATTAATGTCTGTTACAGAAGGGGACTTTCTGAATGATGAGTCGTGCTGGTTGCCCTTGTCACAAGGGCCAGGCTTTTGTGCGTAATTTCTTTTTCTCAAACATCACTGAAATGCAGAATAAAAGCTAAAAGGCTAAGTTCATGGGTGGAACAACCTCCAACTGATTATTTCAATGGTGGCTGGCTGTTGTTCTAGCAGTGGGAAAATGCCGTACCATCTTGGGATTATGAATAAGCAAGCCAAATTGGACAGAAATAAGATTAAATAGCATTTGCCTCCTCTGAAATAGTCAACTACTCAGATAGTGCATTGCCCCAGGAAAGACATTTTGAATACTAGTAATACTGTTAAAGCATGTTTTACTGTGTGCAAGATAAATAAATAATAAAGGGATTCTGTTGTCAACACAATCAGCTTACTGAACATACAACATTCTGCTATTCTAATTATTAACATGGTTCTTCCTTAGATTCTCGCTACTACAAAAGGTATTGGAAAGTATCCCGCAGACTATTTTTTGATGGAGGAGAAATGCTTTATATCTAAAGAAAGAAATGAGTATAGGAAGCCGCCATTCCAAAGAGTACTCAATCCTGAGGAGGAGCTCGTTCAGCTCTTGAACAGCTGGTTCCCAGAAGAAGGCTATGTCGGAAGAATTATATTTAAAACGCGTGAGGAAGTGAGTCTATTTGCCTTGACATATATTGCTTGCTGATAGTATCAGGAAAGTGACAAACACAGCATGTTCATTGTTTGGCTTACTAGAACTTGTTCTTGTTGATGAAGACCATTAAAAAGGAAGTAATACAGAACAGTCCAGCAGTATTACTGAGACTTGGGTGGGGGAAACTGGAATGGGTTAGTCTCAGTGCTGGGAATTCTATTCTGTTTAAGCCCGATTGGATTACGTAGCATTTCCATTCCCGTAAGCAGCGGCAGACTATACCAGATTTCTCCCCCCGATTCTGGAAATATTTGCACATTTTTTCAGGTTCCATCATTTGTGCAAATTACAATTTGCACAAATTGTAATCTGCAATGGGGGGGGTCTTGAAATTTGCACAAATGGTGTTGTTTTTTAAAAATATTTTTTTTATTTGGTGATCTTCCACAAGTGCGCATGATCGCAAGTTTGCCTGTCCGCTAAGTAGTCCCGTAGAGGCATATTCCCCTCTTGTCGATATCTTTGTCAGTTTCATTCTCTCTCCACTACTTTGTTTAGCCCAGCAGAGCCAATAAAAGTATTTTTAAAAAATTACGACACCATTTGCGCAAATTTCAAGATTGTCCCAATATTTTTTTTTGCACAAATTGCCACCATTAAAAAAAACCCAGAATCCACATATTGGTTCAACCCACTACAGATTGAGTTGATGCCAGCAGGAGGAAATGGAATGAAAGCCGCAGTGCCGAACTGGAAAAACCCATAAAGTTTTCACTTCCCAAATGGAATTCTCATACATTCCTATCAGGGAATGGGGGTTGCTGTGGTCTGTAAGAATTCTGTCTTCCTCTTCCTCTCTGTCCATTCGAGTGCTGATCTTCAGTGTTTGCAGCCTGTGTTGGGTACCCAGGACAGATTAGGGATTCTGCTGGTATACCACTCTGCTACCCTTCATAATCCCTGCCTGATGGTCTTGAGGACTCCTAGAATGATGGTACTGGGGTTCTCAACTTCCATGCCAAGACTGCTGTGTCCAGGGCGGCTCAGGACTTCATGGCTGCCATGATGACCATGGGGCTGTCTCAACATGTCATCAGCCCAACACATGTAAGAGGACACATGATTGATTTGCTTTTCTCAACTGGGCAGGAGGGTGGTGATCTGAAAGTGGGAGAATTAACATTTATCCCATTGTCACGGTTTAGACTTTCAGTGGCCTTTCCCCTCTGCAAGGGTGAGGGACCTATTAAAATGGTCTGCCCACAGAGGTGAATGGATTCCAATGGATACCAGCAGGAAAATGCTCGGGCATTTTCCTGCTGGTATAGTTGGTGCTTCTGTCAAAGCCCAGGTCACTCTGTGGAATGCAAAGATGACTCAGGCAGTTGATTCAAGCGTGCCCAAGTGCCCTCTCCCTCTGAGCAGAGCCCAGCCAGCTCCTTAGTATACACCTGAGCTGAAGGCAGTGAAGCAAGAGGGAAGGTGGCTAGAATGCAGGTGGAGAAAAAATCATGCCAAGTCTGACCAAACACAAGTTAGAGCTCATTATCAAACTACTCTGTGGCGGTGATGGTGGTAAAAAGGGAATTTGTTTCCACCACCATTGCATCTTCTCAGCATCATCCAGCGGAGTTTTTCTGAGTGGTTCATGGCCTACTACAGTCTGGGCAAAGGAGAGAAATGGTGGAACCCTCGGTAACATGCTGTGACAAGTTTGCATTAGATTTTGGAGATAAAAGTTGCTCAAATCCGCCATGAATTGGACACCACAATTAATGCAGTTCCATTAGCAGAAGTGCCCAGAGCACCATCTGTTCAGTTTTATTGGATGAGTTTCAGTTGTTGAGGCCTGAGGATGTAGACAAGTGCTCGGCCAAGACTGGTCAACCACCTATGTGCTTGCCTTTTATGGCTCATTACATCTAATAGGGAGGAGATATCTGACTAGGTCCAGGTGGTTGTAAATTCCTCTTTGAGAGAGGGAGTGGTCCTGACCTTTTTAAAGGAGGTGGTAATTCGGCCCCTCCTGATTGCACTCCTGGACTTGGATAATGTTAACCACTATAGGCCAGTAGCCAACATCTCCTTCCAGGGCATGGTGCTTCAGCAGGTGGTTGCCAATCAACGCCAGGCACTCTTGAATGAAACTGATTATCTAGACCAGGGCTCTCAAAACTTACCAGACCAGGGTTCTCAAAACCTACAGACCCTAGACCAGGGCTCTCAAAACCTACAGCTCCCAGCATATCCAGCCAGCATGGCTAATGGCAATGGATTCTGGGAGCTGTAGTCCAGCAACATCTGGGGACCCAAGGTTGGAGAGCCCTGATCTAGACCCATTTCAATTCGTCTTCAGGCCTGGTTTTGGAACGGAAACTGCCTTGGTTGCCCTGTGGGAGGACTTTTTCTGAGGGAGGGACAGGTGGAGTGTGACCCTGTTGATTCTCTTGGACCTCTCAGCAGCTTTAATACCAACCATTGTATCCTTCTAGATAGGTTGTTTGGGTTGGGAGTTGGAGGCACTGTGTTGCAGTGGTTCCAGTCCTACTTGGATGGCCAATTCCAGAAGGTGGTGCTGGGTGATTATTCCTCTGTGCCTTGGCAGCTATGCTGTGGGGTTCCACAGGGCTCTATTCAATCCCCCATGCTGTTCAACATCTACATGAAACCGTTGGGGGATGTTATCCAGAGGTGTGGGCTGAGGTGTCATCAATATGCAGATGACACCCAGCTCTATCTCTTTTTCATCAAATCTAGGTGAGGTAATGTCTGTTCTAAATCAGTGCCTGAGCACAGTAATGGACTGGATGAGGGCCAGTAAACTGAGACTCAATCCAAACAAGATGGAGGTACTGTTAGTGGGTGATTCATCTGCCCGACTAGGTGATGTTCTACCTGTTCTGGAGGGGGTTGCACTCCCTCTAAAGGATCAGGTTTGTAGTTTGGGAATGCATGTCTTAACTCCCCAGTTGAAGTCAGTGGGGCAGAAGTGCTGAGCTTTGGCTGGGTCATGCCCTTAAGTTATTTATTATTATTTAAATAGTTGTGGCTTATCCAGTGAATATATCCAATTGCACAAGGAATATGTGCAATTTATATATATATAAAATGAGGGCCTCAAATGCCAATGACATCAGTCTGTGTGACCTGGGAGAAAGCATTGGCTGGATGGATATAGCTCATGGTTGGCTTGAAATCTTTTTTACCTTGGTCCATTGGATGATTTAAGAATAAAAAATCCCTTTCTAATGAAGTAAAATGAACAAGGACAGGATGGGAAAGATACAGGAACCTAGGGAGTGGAGGGAAATAATAAGGGTATGAATCGCCAGCCACAAGCCATGTACAGTTTGTCTATCTAAACATGTGTTACTTAGTAATCAAGGAAACTGTTCAACTCACCCATACTGACAATAAAGAGTTGATGTAAGCTGCATTGCACTTCAGCCCATGATGAAGTGTTCCAGTGATTGCTTCCCTCTGAAACCAGAATGATATGTCACTGCCAGTCCATTTGTTGAAGCTTTCTGCTGGCATGCTGGTTGTGTGGTGAAATGCATTCTGTTCAGGTGAAGTTGAATCATTGCACCATAGGCCAATAGGCAAGGATAAACTTGCAGGAATCACTCCCTCTGTTCCAAGAAACCCTAGTTGGCCCTTATAAATTCTTAATGCTACTTTTGCATTCCATTAAGTGACATAAGAGCCTCCTTTTCAAAGTGAGACAAGCTTATCCTTTTCATGTTTTTCTAGAACTTGAACAGGAGAAATCTCTTTCAGGAGGAGAAAGATGATGCAATTACTATCTCTGAAGACGACAGCTTCTTCGTTCAAGTCCACGGTGTTTCCCCAGAGCAACCTCGGACAGTCATCAAAGCTCCTCGCTTCAGTACAGCCCAGGATGTTATCCAGCAGGTACGATGTACTGCTTCTGTTTTTTCCTCTCATTTGCCTCTTGGTAAGACTCATACTGGTCTGTAGTAGGGCTGAAAGGCCCATAGAATACCATGTAAATGGGTTATTTGTACTGATTCCGTCATTATGTGTGATATCCAAGGGCCTAGTATCCTAACACACTTCAGCCCATAAGACCAGGCTGTAAAACTGGGTTTAGGCCTACAGTGTGAGCTAGTGAGAATTTTCAACCAACAAATTAATAGTTAAAATTGTTTATCCCTTCAGCTTGTACTAGAGGAGATCTGTCTCACAAATGTATGGAAACAAAGTAGCTTTTGGTTTTGCCTCCTTTTCATTTTCTTTAATAGACTTTATGCAAAGCCAAATATTCCTACAGTATTCTGAACAATCCCAACCCAAGTGATTATGTCCTTTTGGAGGAAGTGACAAAAGAGCAAGCAAACAAGAAGTCTTCGACACCAAAAACATCTCAGAGGATTCTTTCTGACCAAGAGTGTGTGTTTCAGGCTCAGAACAGGTGGAAGGGAGCTGGGAAATTTATCCTTAAACTTAAAGAACAAGTCCAAGTAAGTAAATTATGAAAAATCTTTGTAAGCTTTACAAACTGTGTTTGGTCATAATTTGCACAATCACTGCAGGCCATGTGGCTTATTTAACCCACAGTGGGTTCTGGTGCATGTCAGCTGCCCTTTTGAACAGTCAAGCCGTGGCGTGGGTTTATTTATTTATTTATTTATTATATTTATTAATCGCCCATCTGGCCGGTCACCCGGCCACCCTGGGCGATGTACAATTAAAATACAGTAAAACACAATAAAATATAATGATTAAAACAATATAAAAAATTCTTATTAAAAACCTAACCCACCCCATATTCCCGCCTGAACAGCCATGTTTTTAATGCACGGCGGAAGCTCATCACGGAGGGGGCATGGCGAAGGTCACTAGGGAGGGAGTTCCATAATGTGGGGGCCGCCACAGAGAAGGCCCTCTTCCCAGTCCCCACCAGCCTGGCTGCTCTGGCTGATGGGATAAGGAGAAGGCTGTCCGTGGCAGACCTTGTTGAGCGGCCTACTTGATGTTGCTGGAGGCGCTCCTTGAGATAAGCTGGGCCGGAGCCGTGTAGGGTTTTAAAGGTCAAAACCAACACCTTGAATTCGGCTCGGCAAGCAACTGGTAGCCAGTGCAACTCATTAAGCACTGGCGTGATGTGATCACGCCAGCAGCTGCCCTTAATCAGGCGAGCCGCCGCGTTCTGTACCAGCTGAAGCTTCCGGACCGTCTTCAAGGGTAACCCCACGTAGAGCACATTACAGTAGTCTAGGCGAGAGGAGACCAAGGCATGAACCACTGATGGGAGCAGGTGATTAGGATGGTAGGGGCGCAGCTGCCGTATCAGATGGAGTTGATACAGCGTCGCCCGGCTCACAGCTGCCACCTGAGCCTCCATGGACAGCTGGAAGTCTAGAATGACCCCCAAGCTGCGGACCTGGTCCTTCAGGGGTAGATGTACCCCATTCAGCACCAGGTCAACATCCCCTAACCTTCCCTTGTCCCCCACCAGAAGTACCTCGGTCTTGTCGGGGTTCAGTTTCAGCATGTTCCTTCCCATCCAGCCAGCCACTGACTCCAGGCACTTGGACAGGGTCTCAACGGCCAACCTCGGTGAGGACTTAAAACAGAGGTAGAGCTGCGTGTCATCCGCATACTGATGACACTGCACCCCAAACCTCCTGATGATAGCTCCCAGCGGCTTGAGGTAGATGTTGAATAACATCGGGGAGAGGATGGAACCCTGCGGCACTCCACAAGTGAGCGGCCGAGGGTCCGAAGCCTCCTCCCCGAGAACTACCCTCTGATA
The DNA here is from genome assembly GCA_021292165.1 of Shinisaurus crocodilurus. Classification (NCBI taxonomy): domain Eukaryota; kingdom Metazoa; phylum Chordata; class Lepidosauria; order Squamata; family Shinisauridae; genus Shinisaurus; species Shinisaurus crocodilurus. The sequence goes on from CM037878.1 coordinate 99,127,416, forward strand.
CCTTCCAGAGAGGAGGGACTGGAACCACTGCAATACAGTGCCTCCCAAGCCCAACCCCTCCAGACGGTCCAGGAGGATACCGTGGTCAACGGTATCAAAAGCCGCTGAGAGATCGAGGAGGACTAGAAAGGAGCATTCGCCCCTGTCCAAAGCCCTCCTCATATCATCCACCAAGGCGACCAAGGCCGTCTCCGTCCCATGTCCAGACCTGAAGCCCGACTGGCACGGATCTAAATAATCGGCTTCATCCAAGTGTGCCTTCAACTGAGCACCCACCACCCGCTCGATCACCTTGCCCAGAAATGGTAAATTGGAGACTGGGCGAAAGTTGTTTAAATCCTGGGGATCCAAGGAGGGCTTCTTTAGAAGCGGTCTTATTACTGCCTCCTTGAGGGCTGATGGCATCACTCCCTCCTCGAGGGAGGCATTCACCACCGCCTTGATCCCCTCACCCAGTCTCTCCCTACAGCTCATGATGAGCCAGGACGGGCAAGGATCACACAAGCAGGTGGTCGGCCTCACAGATGAAAGCACCTTGTCCACTTCATCAGAAGGAAGAAGCCGAAACCGATCCCACAAAACCGGTCTGCCATTGGCCTCCTCCCGCTCACTCCCTGTGTCCACGACGTACGATATCCCACTCCTAATCCGATCGATTTTATCTGCGAAGTGCTTCACTAAAGCCTCACAGGAGGCTTTTGACTGTTCCAGTGGGTCCGGAGCGACTGGACCGACCAGACTCCGCACCACTTGGAACAGCCTCCTGGGGCAGCACTCTGCAGACGCAATGGAGGCAGTATGGAAATTCTTTTTTGCTGCCTTCACCGCCACCCGGTAGGCTGAAGATGCAGCTCTAACCCGTGTTCGATCGTCTTCGGAGCGGGAATTTTGCCATCGGCGCTCTAGCCTTCTCACCTCTTGTTTCAGAGCTCACAGTGACGGAGTGAACCATGGCGCCGCGTGAGCTCTGTTTAGGCGAAGAGGGCGCTTCGGGGCAACTCGGTCTAATGCCCTGGTGATTGCAGCATTCCAGTCATCCACCAGGGTCTCGACCGAGCTACCGTTTGTGTGCTCCAATTCCCCAAGCGCGTTCAGGAATCCATCCGGATCCATAAGACGCCTGGGGTGGACCATCCTAATAGGTCCCTCACCCCTGCAGAGGGGTTGTGGCATCGAGAAATCCAGCCCCACGAGATAGTGATCTGACCATGACAAGGGGGTGGTGGATATACCCCCGATTTCCAGATCATTTCCCCTCTCTCCAGAAACAAAAACCAATTCCAGCGCATGACCGGCTACATGGGTAGGTCCAGTTAATACAGGGTGCAGCTCCCAGGAAGCCATGGTCTCCATGAAGTCCCGAGGTGCCCCCGTGAGGGCAGCCCCCGAATGCACGTTGAAGTCCCCCAACACCAATAGCCTGGGGGACAAGACACGCACATCAGAGACCACCTCCAGCACCTCGGCCAGGGAGCCTGTCATGCAGCGGGCTGGACGGTACACAAGCAGAATCCCCAGACTGCCCTTTGGACCCAACCTCCAGTACATGCACTCAATAAACTTGGTCTCCCGGAGAGGGAGTCTGGTGAGGACCAAGGACTCCCGGTAGATAACAGCCACTCCCCCTCTCCGTCCCCCAACCCTTGGCTGCTGGGCATACGAGAAACCAGCCGGACACAAGGCCACCAGAGTTGGAGCAGCGGCCTCGTCCAGCCAGGTTTCCGTAATACATGCCAGGTCCGCACCCTCATCCAGGATCATGTCATGGATTACAGATGTTTTTTGGGTAACGGACCTGGCATTACACAGCAGCAAATGCAAGGGTGGGGAAGGAGCCACCCCCCCCCCCCCAGTTATCCCTTGGCTCTGGGCAGGCCTGGAACAAGGGATAGATATTAAGCATCGATCCCCTGTTCCCCTTAATCGGCATGGCCTGCCCCTAGCACTCTGCCAGCGTCTGCCGCTCAACAATGGTATATTTTGCCCCCCGGAACTCCCCCCATCATCTCCCTGAGATGAACACATGCCCCCCCCTGCTTCCGCCGATCAGGCGGGAGACCCACCCCTAAAACCAACCCCTAAAATCCCTAAAACCCCAACCCAGCTCAGACAGGGGGGAGGGCCCTCGCCCTCGTGCCACCCCCCAAGTGGCTCCCCCAAAGGGGCGAGGTCTTCAGGGCAGTTGCCCCACTCCTCCGCAGGCCGGCAGATGTAGCAGTGGGCTCTGCCGGGGCAGCTGGCACCACTCCCCAATCAGTCCAGTGCAGAGGCAGGGCCCCAGTCCAGCAGGGAACCACCAGGGAGGGGAAAAAGCTGGCTGCAGATGGTAGTCACCAGCTTACCTCCCTCCCTGGAGAAGCCCAAAATGCTGGCTGGGCTGCAGGTCTTCAGGGTTATCATGTTCTGCGAAGCCGGTGAGGGTGGCTTATGCGAGGGTTGAACAAAGTAACCCTCAAACAACCCATGGGTTATGAGAGGGTTGTTTATCCCTTGCCGGGTTCATATGATGCAAGAAGCCATGGTGACCACACTGTGGTTTGAATATCAAAAAGGTGGCTGGCACACACTGCAACCCATTGTGGCTTAAATAAGCCACAGTGGGCTGTAGTGATAGCGCGAACCCAGTCAGTATATAAATGGCTGAACACTTTTATAATCTCTAGAAAAGTGGTGAAAGGATTTTTATATTCATTTTGTAGACAGAAAATATGCCCCTTGTTGTTAGATGACAAATCCATGAAATTAGTGTTTAATGGCCTTGGATTACCAGGACACTGGTTAAAATTGTGCAAGTCTCAACTTGCTTTTTAAATTAAAGAATTCTTCAGGACATAGTTAAATATAAAATCCCATTCTGTGGAGCTTATCCATGAGGATGCTTCACTGTGTAAGGAGGATAGAGAAAAGTCACGGTGTGGTGACATTTTCATGTCATAAATAATCTAATAGAGGTTTAATATGGAATTGTTTGAAAGTTTCTCTTACAGTCTTTTGTCTATCCTAGCCACACTTCACAAACCAAGCAGTATCTGACAACATTCTTAAAACTTGCCCTTCTCTGTTGTCTGATTCTTTCTTCTTTCTGTAGGCAGGCCGAGATGATAGAAGAAAAGGCATTTCATTTGCTAATGAACTTAAGAAATTAACGAAATCAAGTAAGCAGTACAGGGGTTTTATAACCCCACCTTTACAAACTTCTTCAGAGGGTCTCCAAAGTAAAGATGACAAGACTGCTTGCAGCTTGACTTTCAGTGACACTATGGAATAATCTTCAGAGTTTTGTATTCAGGTACCAATGTTCTAAATATTTATTATGTATTTATTTAAAGCATTTTTACCCTGCTCTTTAGCCAAAAAAGGCTCCCAGAACAGTTTACAAAGATTAGTGTCACTGTCGCTGCCTTCAAGTTAATCTAAGAGACATGACTAATAAGGAAAAAGGGATGGGGAGGGAGGAGGAAAAAGCAAGCTGAGGCACCAGCTCTTAAAGTTTGTACAACCAGCTAAAATGGAAACAGTAAAGTTAGCCTGATGGAATGGCTACTGCTAGCTGATGCTTGAGAGAGGGCCAAAGGTACCTGGTTTTTCAGCAAAGGTGATGAATAGCTGTGCTTCTCTTCTCTCCCTCTGCTTTCCATACAGTTCATAGTTTAAGGGAAATGCTATATGAAACAGTATACCTCACAGATTTTTTTCTACCATTAATGGCATTTTAAAGATGAATACACAAATTACATAAACATTGCTAAGCTGCAACAGTGCAGAGTAATCTTAAGCAATAAGAGACATTCAAAAAATTACAGAGGAACCTTACTGAAAATGGTGGCAAGCTTATTGTCTTTTATAATCAATGATGATTTAGGAGTACTGTGGTTAAGAAAGTGTGTGCTAAAATACATTTCCATATACCAAGTTACAATTCCTGAGGATTCAACTTGTCGCTCTAATAAAGAGACAGGGAAAACACCAATTGGTAGATTATTCTTTCCATTGAGTTAAATTTAGGACTCATCCAGATGGCAACATTTCACACTCCGTAGTGCCCAGTAAGGATTTTTCCAGACAATCAAGGTATAGAGAAGCATATATATGCATGTCACACACACACACACACACACACACACACACACGAGGTGGAGCACTTGTTTGCTAGAAGACAGACACTCCACCTCCATATACAGCCTTTATATGGCTGGAAGTGTGGTAAACAGCAAGACACTGAGAACATTTGGATTACATACATCTAAAGTGGCAAGGATGGGAAGCTCTGAATAACAGTTGAAATCTGCAAGATTAGAGGTGTGAGAGCATGGCCCTTGATATCCATTTAGCTTCTTGGCTCTGGATGATCTTTCCTGTCAGTGATCGTTTTATTAGGAATGGGGAATAGACCTCCAGACTGAATCAGAGCATATTGGGCAGTAGTTATCAGACCAGCTAATATTTGCACTACAGTATGAGAGATTGTTGAGCAGAAATCTGTATCTATTTGTAGATCACTATTGCTGGGTCGAGGCATATAAAATTCTGTTTTGTTATATGGATCTTCTGATGTTCCTGACTGTAAAATCACTGCACTGTTTACCTGATCATTTTGCTTTTCGCCTTGAAACTTTTTTCATTACATACTTATACTTCAAATGAGCTTAAGCAATGCTCTTCTATTTTGACTTAAAATAGAAAATATGTTTGGAAAAGGTTATGAATTACATATCCAATGCCTCGTCTGTCTTATTTATTGAAGATGACAGAGGAGGCAATGAATATGAAATTCATAACCTATGCTTCTCTCCCACCCACCCCCAATTAATCATTCCAAGGAAATCCCTTTTCTGAACTAATTTAATCCTTTCATATGTCAGTTGAAATGCTTGTTATTTTAATAGCCCTGATTTTAATAGGAGAAAATTAAACAACTTTTGCAAGATTGTGCCGATTCACTTGACAGCAGCATCTGAGTGATTGTTGTTTTAATTCAATATATTTTGATAGGTTTTGCACAAAGAACTCCAACCTCTGCTTATGCAATATCAAATCAGATTTATATTGTTTCTTCCTGATTCCAGGGAATTACAAATATAAGAGACAAAAAGCCACACTGAAGTGGAGAGAAGCAAAGAAAATGATGGAGATGGATCCACTCCTTCAGCCTCTTCTTTGAGCAGTCTTTCATTTGTAACTGAAACATGTTTAAATACGAACCAAACCTTTGTGCAGTGGAGAAAGTCACAGCTGAGGCCCTGGCTGGCCCAGCTGAGGCTTGGCTGCTGGTACAGGTGTAACCTAGAGGCTGCCGGTAGTGATTGTAAGAGCCAGTTCTTTGAATGGTGAATGCGAAGTCATGGGTGTTGAGGCTTTGGAAGAATACCCTGGAAGGATTTGGAAATTATTCCTTTCCTTTCACCTTTGGATGAGAGGGTAAAGCAAGCACCTTATGTTGTCCCCTTGCAAATAGAAACCTGCCCTTTTAGAATAAAAGATTTTAAGTAAGTATCTTAAGGGAAATGAAGGCTGAGGATGTTCTGCAGTGTGTTACGTAAAAATAATGCACTTTCAAAAGTTCCTTCTAAACACACACTTTGTGATTATAGGCAGATGTAGATACATTGTAACTCACAGATGTCAGTATGGTGAATATAAAGTTTGATTTGTCTTCTAAATGTCAGTGTACAGTAGTCAGAATACATATTTTGATAGTGATACTGATTAGGAACATTTCTTCATGCAGTGTTAGTGTATCCTAGTTTTCCTGTTTAAAATAATTATTTATTTTAATATTCCAAGGTATGTGCCACTGTATAATGTATTTATCATGCCTTGCTTTACAGAATTCTACGTATCTTTACAGAAAATTCCACTTGTTCTCAGTTTAGTGAAGATAAGTGCTTAATAAAAAGTACATTCAGGAAACACAATCTGTATGTTTAATATCAGTTGACCAATAATAGTAAAGATGTATTGAGGGGGAAAAACACAAGGTTTAACTTCTGAGTTAATAAAAAAAACAAAACCTCAACAATGTAGTATCTAAGTACAAGGGTTTATTTTGAAAATATTTTTACCACTGCTGTAATTGATGGCTTTATTTAAAGAAAATGCCCTCCTTTAAACTTAAACATACTAGATTATTCAGTTTCATTTTTTGGTATAAATCTTGCCATTTCCATTTACATAGAAGTACTTGTAAAGAGTTGTATATGTTTGCAAAATCCTGGGCTTTTTTAATGGCTATTCGTACTGGCTGTAACTTTTCTTCTTTTTGTTAATATACTATTAAAAGCAATTTAATATTACCCATATAAAGCATGCAAGAACTGAAAATGATCACTGATGTTGCCTTACTTTTAATAACCATAGTACAATTAAGGAGCAAATTAAAGGCTGCAATCCTTTATTTACTTCAGGCCTGTGGCTTACGCTGGCTCAGCTTGTCTGAGTGTGGAAAGCTAAGCAGGGTCAGGCCTGGTTATTACTTGGATGGGAGACCCCTCCTCTAGTTTCCTGCATTGAGCAGGGGGTTGGACTCGATAGCCTTGTAGGCTCCTTCCAACTCTATAATCTATGAAATATATTCCTTGGGAGTAAGTCCCTTTGTAATTAATAGGACTTTTAAGTACATACACACAATGTAAACTGTTCAAAACAGGCTTTGTGGAACCTTCAGCAACAGCCATGCACCTGCTTGACCAGCAGGATCTTTTTGTATGAATAAATCAAGGAAGGGGCCTGTTCAGTTAAATGAAGTTCAAAGGCGGCAAAAGCAAAATGCTGAAAAACAATTTGAACCTGAATGGAATGTAAAGTCATAATCAGATTGGATATTCTACAAAGCTTAATTCTAGCTGCTTGCAAAAATGTACTGTTCACTTCTAGTACAAAAAGGGCCCTTCACATCAAAGAGGAAACAATAGGAAGCTATCATGAAGGGAAGAAAACAATTTTAGCTCATTATATTTTTTGAGTTAAAGGGAAAGGGAGGTCAAGACTTAAATACAGGAAAGACTATTGTTTGTTTATGTTTAGTCCTAAGATTTGGTAGAGGAATAGTTTGTTACTGGAAGAAAGTACATATATCACTGGAGCAGCTAAAAAGAAACACAGCTGTGTGTGCGAGTGCATGCACATGCAGACACAGTGCCCCCCTGAGGGGGACCCAAGATTGCAGTTGTATTCATCAGTCCCCATATGCATGAGACCTGCTTATAGTTCTCCATCTTTTAGCCAAGAAAATGAAAACCACTACTTCATTAAAGCTGGGTATTCGCTGTCTTGAAAATCTCCAAAGACCAGAAGTACATGAACCAATGATCTGTAATGCAGACTAACACAATCTAGTGCATGGAGCGCCACAGAAAAAAAATACCAAAGCTTCACACCTGCAATTAATTTTTTTAAGCAAATGGTTGATTTTAAGTTGTGATGTTTTGACTATCGCACTTTAGCCTCAGAAGGCTGCAGCAAATACAACTTGGGCCTGAAAATATGATAATGGGCACACCAAAAATTAATAGCTTATTACACACCCAACTAACTATGAGTTCTTAGGGCTTAGGACTTTCTCAAGCTCTAAAGCCATAGTTTGCAATACAAGCTACTTAAAAGGAAAGTTCTGTTCCTGAGAAGAGTAGGCCCAACATAGGCAAAGGAGGCACTTACATTTAAGTCCCATATATTTATTTTGAATCAAGTTGGACACTGCAACTTTCAGTATGATGCTAGTCTAACAGTTGTCTCAAAAATTATTTTGCAATTTTAAAGTTTACATGTATTTTTCACTATCTTTACTGGACTATATATCGTATCTAAGTCAATGGAGTGATGAAAATAGAAAATGAACATGTAACAATGGGATGGTGCTGGGTAGAAGAGGATAACCTTGCACCTCTGCTTTTCAGTACCTGTTTAAACTTGTATCACAGAGATTTCTGTGATATTCCAGTATGAGACACAAACAGAATGATTTGCCCAGAAACGTGTAAACAACACACACCACTATATCTATTTTAGTTTTAAAAAAATTCAAGGAATCAATTCATATTTAAATTATTTTAGAAAAATTACTTTGCATTGAGAATATTAAACATTACACATAGATTGAAGCAACTTTAAAGTTGAGCAGCTTACAAACCATTATACAGTTCACTATGCAATCAATACATGATTCCTGAATTCTTGAAGAACAGCCAAATGTCCTCAGAACTACCTGAAAATCCAACATCCATAGTAAAAACCTAATTTGAATTCTTCGTAGAACAGGTGACTGTTTCTTTCATAAATTTGGTTCTTTTAAATACATTCCATAGGCTTGTAATATAGTTATGACACTGGTGATGCCTTTAAATGTTTAGCAAAATCCAGGGCTCCTTGGACAGCAGACTTTTCAAGAAGAACCTTAAGCAGTTCGTTCAAGTCTTCATTCAGAAATGACTCTCTCTCTAAAAACTTACCCTGAAATGTACAAGTGTTATAACTTCAAAGATTTAAAGTAAACTGTAAACCTCAAGATAAAATTTCACATTTATGTGATTTAAGAAGAGAATGATGTGAGGAATACCTTTTTCCTGAGTATGGCCGATGCAACACGAGGATTGAAAGTCATCCCTTTCATACTGTAGGCCTCAAAAAGTTCTGTAGGTAACCTATGGTGGACAGTTATACAGGTTTCATCTTAATATTCTGTTCTGTTCTATTCGTTTATTCATTTAATTTCTATACCACACAATAGCTGAAGCTCTCTGGGCGGTTCACAACATTTCATAAAACACAATACAATAAAAATTCCATAAATGGGACTGCCACTAAGAAGGTAATTTCTCTTGTTGCCACCCTCCAAGCCTCCCTCGGAGGTGGCACTTGGAGGAAGGCCCCAGATGTTGATTGTAGTATCTGGGTAGACTGAGGTTGGGAGAGGCAATCCTTTAGCATTGCAGTCCCAAGCCATGTAAGGCTGTATAGGTTAAAAACAGCACCTTGAATCAGGCTCGGAAGCATATAGGCAGCCAATGCAAGTGGTCCAGAATTGGTGTTATAGCTGCAGCTTCTGAACACTCTTCAAGGGCAGGCCCATGTAACATGGAAGTTACCAGCGCATAGATTACTGAAACCAGGTTATCCCTGTCCAGATAGGGGCAGAGCTGGGCCACCAGCCAAAGCTCTAGAAGACACTCTGTGCCACTGAGGCCACCTGAGCCTCAAGTGACAGAGATGGCTCCAGGAGGGCGCCCAAGCTATGAACCTTCTCCTTCAAGGGGAGTGCAACCCCTTCCAGAACAGGTTGAACACCCTTCATCCAGTCAGAAGAACTGTGGAATCTTGCTCCAGCTTCAGCTCCGAAGCAGAAGAGGAGCTGGCACAGGGTGAAGGTCTTGCACCTGTGGCTGATTGGAACCAATCCCAGCCGACCTTGGCCAATCCCCCTCCCTCAGGGAACAAGAGGCTCAGCTGCAGGAGCTGGCCTTGGGCAATGAAGCTGACTGGGGGGGGGGGGGGGCTTCAGGCTTGCAGCCTTATCAACACCACCAGGAGAAGCACCTGGTGGAAAGGCATGTGGCCAAAAGGAGGCAGGCGTCTTTGAGCAAGGTACCCATGCCAAGACCCAGAATCAGATTCAGACTGAAAACAAGGCCAGGATCAGGATATATTTAGGAGATTCTGACAGGCTTCCATTGTAGGAAGCAACAACCCTCTGGCTCTCGCACTCTGATCCTTGAACCCATCCTGTCGATCCCCTGGCTACCACGACTTTGGTCTCTGACTCTCACTCCTTGAACCACAATCTCCTGCCCTCGGAACTTCAGACTTGCTATTTGGACTGGCACTTGATACACGGCTGTGATTTATGGACTTTAAGTTCTCCGCTCATGAGGTAATAAAGGGGAACGGATTACTTTCTGTGGTTCAGCTACTGTGTAGCAATAAAGTGTTTAGACCTAAAGTGTCTGGTGTGTTGAGGCCAGGTCAGGACAAGAACCACCCACTAACAGCATCTGTCTTGTCTGGATTGAGTTTCAGTTTATTAGCCCTCATCCAGTCCATTGTTACAGCCAGGCACCGATCTCGCACATCCACAGCCTCACCTGCTGGAGATGAAAAGGAAAAATAGAGCTGCGTGTCATCAGCATACTGATGGGAATATACTCCAAAACTCTGGATGGCTCCATTCAGCGGTTTCAAGTAGATATTAAAAAGCATGGGGGACAAAACCGACCCCCAAGGAACCTCATGCTTGAGAATCCATGGGGCCGAGCAATATTCCCCAAGCACCACCTTCTGGAGGCAACCATCCAAGTAGGATCGGAACCACTGCAATGCAGTATTCTCCACTCCAAACTCAATCACCCCAGAAGGATACTATGGTCGATGGTATTGAAAGCCACCCAGAGATTCGGGAGTATCAACAGGGTCACATGCCCGTCTCTCTCCCGACATAGGTCATCATACACAGGTGACCACAGGTGACTAAACCTGGCTGTAACCCCGACTGAAATGGATCCAGATAATCAGTCTCATCCAAGAGTGCCTGGAGCTGGTTGACCACCTCCCGCTCAAGGACCTTGCCCAGGAAAGGAACATTTGCCACCAGCCTAAAGTTGTTAAGATCTTCCAAGTCCAGGGAGGGTTTCTTCAGGAGTGGTCTCACCGCTGCCTCTTTCAGATGGAAGCATTAATCACCTCCCTGGCCCAGCTGGCTGTTCCCTCCCTACTAGTTTTTATAAGCCAAGAGGGGCAAGGATCCAGTGCGGAAGTGGTTGCACAAACCTGTCAAAGCACCTTGTCAACGTCCTTGAGCTGTACCAACTGAAAAATATTTGAACAAAGTAACTTCTGCCCTAAACAAGTATTTGGAAAAAAACGCAGCACAGCATTTTAAGCATATGCATCTAGACTGGAGAGCTGCTTAAACCCATCTGAATGGCTTCAAAACTTTCCAAACTATCAACTGAAGCAGAAACAACACTTGAACAGGAGAAGAGAGCAAGATACAACCCCCTACTTTCCTATCACTAATAATCAAATCCAGGATTACCATACAAAAAAACCTTGACACTAAAAATGGTACACAATGGTAGAAAGATGTGATCCCTTATTTCCCACTCAGCCTAGTATTGAATAAATAATAAAGGTACTTCCCACTCAAGAAAAGAACTTAGGAACTGGATTAGTCTATCACCAGCGATTAGCCATGATAGCAAAATAAAGTCTGCAAGTTCAAAGGTATACCACTGAATACTAGTTTCTGAGGGAGGAGCTATTGCCTTCATGGTTTGCTTGTGGCTTCCCAGAAGCATCTGACTGACCACTGTCCCATCCAGGAGAGCTCTTGTATTCTAAAGTAGCATGTTACATACATAAGTGGCCTTTATTCCGGCCAAATAAACTGCAGGGCTTTTTTTTTTTTTTTTTTACATTTTGAAGCTTTTGAATAAGCACAGTCATTTCTCTCACCTCCGGCTAAATTCATGTTCAAGAGCTTCTGATCCTTCAGCTGGAGCACCAGCAACAAGATGAGCTGCAAATTTCTGAACAACTGGATGATAGTGCCTCTGAAAAATGGAGATTATTAATGACTGATAAAGGGGATTGCAATTTTTCTTTTATTACTGCACTATATTTAGTTATTTGACCAAAAAGTTAATCAACATTATATTATCTCAGCTTTAGAAGCAGCTGACTAAACATGCCATGATATGCCAGAAAGGTATGACTGGGTAAGCTTAAACCCTTTCCAAGAAGAGAGTTAAACATCCAGCAATTATTCAACATAGCTGTTGTTAGTGGTAGTCTAAAAATAGACATGTTTGTTGCTCTTCAATAACTATAACTAGAAAAGCATCAGTATACAATATTCAGTAAAAGAGCAATATTGATGCAATTTATCAAAGGTCAACATGACCACAAGTTTTGCCAATAGTCAGCTGCCTGGGGCATCAATATTGTCTTCAAGTGACACAGCACAGTGCACAGCCTCCATAAATCAACACTGGCATATATTTAGGACCAAAATAGACATTACTTTAAATCTCTAGCAGCTACATCTTTTTTTTATTTAATCCAGGTCTTAAAAGCCCCCCCCCCCCGCACTGCTATACTAGGGTTCCAATCTGGACTGGGGGCTCTGCACCTACTCTATTTATTTATTTATTATATTTATACCCCACCTTTTTTCCTGCAAGGAACCCAAGGCGGCTTACATAATCCTCCTCCTCCCCCCCATGTTATCCTCACAACAATGTTGTGCGTAGTTGTGCGCCCCAGATGTTGTGCCTAGTGTCCGGGTAGATTGTGGTTGGGAGAGGCATTCTGGCAGGTATTGCGGGCCTAAGCTGTGTAGGAATTAATGGTTAAAACCAGCACCTTGAATCGGGCTCAGTAGCATATATGATGATTTTTGTTTAATTGCAGATTTTTTTTTTAATGGGGAGCATTAAAAATGGTGTCCCCCCTAACTGCAGTCTGAAATTGTACAGTCCATTCGATCACCTCAGGGCCCTGTCACCTCATGCGTATGTAGACCAAGTCCAAGAACCTTTGATTTCATGGGAGTTAATTTGAACATGCACTTAAATATTGTGGGTTGGATCTAGACTACAATTTATTTTATTTTATTTATTATATTTATACCCTGCCTTTTTTCCTGCAAGGAACCCAAGGCAGCTTACATAATCCACTTCCTCCTCCTCTCCATTTTATCCTCACAGCAACCCTGTGAGGTAGGTTAGGCTGAGAGTCAGTGACTGGCCCAAAGTCACCCAGTGAGTTTCATGGCCGAGTGGGGACTAGAACCCAGATCTCCCAAGTCCCAGTCCAACACTCTCACCACTACGCCACACTGGCATAAAAGATTTAGCTGATACATACAGATTTAAGGTAAAGTCTTTTTTGACCCTTAGACTTCATTGCACAGCCCTTCAGAAAGGGCTGCATCTGAGGGCTGAGCCTCAGGCACTCCCCCTTCAAGCTTAAAAGCCTGTCGCTCTAAGTCAAAAGGAAGATAGCAGCAGCCATTAGTACTGCCACATGAAAACAAAGCAGAACACAAATGGCAGCTGCCCTTTCTCTGTGTTGAGCGATTACTGCAAGGGAAGGGAATAGTAACACGAGCGAATGGGGGCTCTGGTGAATGGAATGGGGTGGATGGCAATGCCAATTTTAACATCTATTTAATTACTAAATGGTTTTGTGTGGCTTGGGGTTTCACACATCATGAACTTTTAATGCAAAAAATGTCTGCTTAATATCGAATGACTCTCATTCATTCCCTTAATATCAAACATAGAACTGGATTATGTGGCAAAAAGACTTTGTCCTGGGTGTGGGGATCAAAATTGCAATTCAATAGGAGAAGATGGAGAGAGCCTAGGTAGCTCAAATGAACTATGGTTAATTGCTTCTCCATTAATTAGCATATTCAGAAAGAGGAAGCAAACATGGGAATGTGGAAAGCAGGATTGTGGAGCTAAAAAGCATTATGAAAAGAATATCAATATTCAAAGATTTCTGAAGCTCAAAATAATCTGTGAAACTCCAGAACCCAATCCTAGAAATTCTGGTTCCTGAAGAAAAATCAAAAGAAAAAGGATTTCCTAGGCTACAAGCACAGAATGCAACAAGTAGTTAGCATGGCACTCACCCGCAGAGTGTGCAATTCCCACAGTGCTGTATTCTGAGCATTACAGTACTCTGGCTCATCCAGTTCAGGAAGGTAAAGTCCACTCCCTTGAGATTCATTGTCTAGGAGAAGGTCAGTCCTTGGGAAAACCTTGAATGCCATGATCCAAGAAGTTAGTTTAAAAAAGAATTCCACACAAAATGGAATGATAATTACAGTTGTTGCTGTGTTTGTGTCAGAGAATAAAATAATCTTGCCCAAAATAGAAAACTAATTATTGATGTAAGAAATTCAAGGTCTCTGAACATGTATATGGCCTAGTGGCTATTATTAGCCTGTTAAAATCCAAAGATTATCCACTTTCATTTCGCACAAAATAAATGGCAACTTACTAGTCCTCATGGATGCTGCTGTAATTTTCAAAATATAGTAAGAATACTTGACGCATCATGGGCCATTTTGTTCATTACATTATCGGCGTATTTTATTTGTATCTCACCAACATAGAATAATGGACCCTCAGGGGGGATCACAACAATGAAAAAAAGAACAGATGTGATAATAAATACGATAGCCAGGAAATTCTGATTAAAAGCCAAACTATATTATTTAAAATCAGAATCCAACTACCATTCTAAACTGCAGCAATTAAAATACTGCCAGCTTAGATTAAAAATAATAACAATCAGCCTCACCCTCCAGGTTCTTCCTGAAATAAAATTGACTTTCTTAAACTTCCAGAAAGTGAGGCTAGGCCAGCCTCTCTGAAGAGGGAATTCCAAAGAATATATGCCACTGCTGAAAAGACTCCTTATCCCCATCAGTCTGATTTCAAATAAAGATGGGGCTTGTAGCAGGGCGTCTCAAAGATTTTAGCCTTATCTTTCTCATCTCCTAAGGTAACCAGGGTGACTCAGGCCATTTGGGGCTTTAAAAGGTTAAACCCAGCACTCTGAGTTGTGCCCAGAATTTAACTGGGAGCCAAGCGTAGCTTTTTCAACACCAGTGTAATAAACTGTTTGGTTCTCACTATTTTGCATTCTTCCAGAGTTTAAACAAATTGAAATTTCTGAATAGTCTTTAAAAGGTAACCCAAAGTTGCATTTATTACAGTAGTCCAGCTTGGAGGTTACCAAAGCATCTATCACATTGCCCAGGCCAGCATCCTCCAAGAGCGGTCACAGGGGGCTGCTGCAGGCTGTACATCTGGTTGTTCATGGGAACCAAGCTCCTAGATCAATGTTCTCCAACCTTGGGTCCCCAGATGTTTTTGGCCTACAACTCTCCCAGCATGTCCCAGCCAGCGTACATTGATCTAGATCAATTGGAGACACCCCCCTGCCCCCACTCATGAACATCTCTACCTTGTCTGGATTGAGATTCAGTTTATTCACCCTCATTCAGTCCATCACTGCTCCCAAACATCTATTCAGATGAGCTGGCTCCATTGAAGAGGAGAAATACAGCTGAATGTTATCAGCATACTAAACTTGTAAGTTATCAGGTGCACAGCCCTTAGAGCTATATATTCTCTATATAAAGCATCCAAAACAGATATCCATGTGGGCCCAATGAAGAGTAAAGATATGAACAAGGTTGTCCATAACAGAAGGAAAAACTGAAGAAAACAATAGGGTGAGAGGGCTAGGTGAACACTAGAAAGATCCCGTCTCTTACTGCAAGATTGAAAGCCATGTTTGCCAAAAAACACACACCTCCAAATCAAATGGGACCCTCTATAACCTTGGGGGGGGGAGGAGGGGACTTTCATGGTAGGACATGTTCTTTCAAATGTAATAATGTATGAATTTTAACAGTGTGAGTTCTTCTGCAACATTTCAACATCCACAAGTCTATTGACATGTATCAATCACGTTATGAAGAACTTACATGCATTAAAGTTCTATTGGTTGCTAAGATTCCAATGCTGGAATGTGGAAGGACATGGAGCGCTAGAGTGGAAAGGCGCTTTATGAAAGCAAGAGCTCTCTGCTGGGACACCTGTTTCCTACGCTTGGTGAGCATCACATCCAGGCACTGCAACACTATTGCCACATCTTCATTTGTAGCACCTTAAACACAAACAAGTCAAAATCCACTTAAGTATAAGAACATATCCAGAAAATCACCAGAAAACAGAAGGCATCCTGTCCCTTTAATTTATTCAAGCAAGGATCACCAATTGAGAATTGGTTATTTAGCAAAGGAGGACACACTACAGAATTTCATTAAGAATTTACATCGAGTTTTAGTTAAAATTTTATTTCTTTGTTGATGGGCCAAAGTAATACATACCACATATGCCTAGAAACTATCAAGGCATGTGTTTTCAACCCATCTACCCCAAAAGTATGAAAGGCAACACTCAAGGTTTGTTGTCACTAAATAGTTCTAACTACTGGAAGACTACTATAAACTGAGGTATTAAATAGGAATACCATTTCAGCTATTGACATCCCATGAAACAAATCCTCAACATTTGGATAGTCAGAAAATACTATATTAAACATACTGAAATCAGGAATTACCTGCATGTAGTTTAAGTAATGTCTTATACAGGTGTGTGTAGAACTTCAAAGGGTCAACGCTAAGGACATCACCTACCCAAAATAATACCAGTTAAGTAAGTTGGTTTCTGTAGTTGAAAAGATTGCTAAGTACACCACCTCCCCAAGTGCCGAGAAGTTAGAAGCAACGCTACGTGATTTAGTATACAAACAAAACTGATCAGAACACAGATTCTTTAAAAAACAGAAACAAAAATAGACAACAAAAAAACACTGATCCTGCCTCAATTCAAACTGAAACTATCTTCTTGCTGTCCTCCCCCAAACTCTATCTTGCTTCCTTGGGTGGAGAGAGATTCCAGCCTATTACCATACATTAAAGCCTTTTTTGCTACATCCTTGATCACTCTCAAGTTTGCCAGGCAAAGCAATAGGCCCATTCAAGCTGATCACAAAAGCCAAAGTCATAATGTAAATCAAACCCACCTACCTTGACCAGACAAAATGTGAAAAGCTGAAAGAATGCAGTGCAGGCTCTCTCTGTGGCTTAACACCTAGAAATACAAGAAATTAATCACAAAGGCATAGACCAAGAGTCATTATCTCATTAGAGCGGAGATAAACTTACCCCTGACACAATAAGAGAATGTAGAACAAGCAAAAGGTCATCAAAAAATTCCAAGTTTATGAGGTGGGCAAACCTAAAATCAGAGAGTTAAATTCATGATTTTACAAAAGATTTATCTTCAAAACAATTCTGTTTCAATTTCATATTAATATGAAGTGCCTAGTTAGTAACTTAAAAAGGATTAGTACTCAAAATTACTCTGAAATTCTTACTTTGCAAGGCCTTCCAACACAGCAGGCAAAAGCGGAGACTTCTGTGCTTTCTTCAGTATTCGGAAGTAAGTTAAAAATACAATATTCAAGGTTTCTGTGTGCTGTAGGGAAAAGTCATACAAATGAACATATATTGAATATACTGACTTCATTTTAATTAAGCTCTCTCCATGCTTTACAGAATTTTGACGCCATTAATCCAAAACTACTTAATTTTTTTCCTAACAGCTCAATAATTCCTTGGGAAATCAGTTCCTAATTATTGGACGGAGCCGCCATTACTGTAATTCATAATGTTGTAAATCAGCAATTATTGAATTGCTAGGAATTAACAGACCACTAATCTGTTATTGCACTCTTATACTCTCTAAACCAGGGGTGGGCAACCTTCTTTTTGTCTAGGGCTGCATCCTCCTAAATAATCTGTGGGGGGGCCGCATGCTGCTGGCGACCAGGACTTTGGCCCCTCATTCTCCTTCTGACTCTCTCTTTTCTCTCTCTTTCTGCCACTGACTGGGTTCACACGACATGGCAACCCATCATGGGTAACTAGCCACAGTCCGTTGCCGTGTCGTCAGCCATGAACTCTGTGTATATTTCAAAAGAAAGTGCTCGCAAAAAGGGGGTGGAATGTAGAACTCTCCTAACTAGAGTATCTAGTGGCTCGAGGATGTGTGGAAAAGGTGGAGGGGATGGAGAACAGTCAGGGCAACACTAAAAAACTAGGGGATCACACCCAAAAGGGGAGGTGTACTCACTACCTCATTTGGGGGGGAACCTTTCATCACTTTGCTTTTCAACTGACAGCTCACCAAGTGATAGCTGTCAAGTGTGCTCAAAGCAACCTATAGGCAGCCTCACTTGGTCAATGTCCATGGATGTTGCCTACTGCACTTCAACAGCAAACACTTACCAGGACATTGGCCAGGCAAGGCTTCACATTTTGGTCCTTCATAGGTGCAGACCTGCGAAGGACCGAAAAAATAGTAAGAATGAAAGTGGGAACGTGTGTCGCCTCCTCCTCTCCCCCCAAAAACGGGATAACAAGCCAGTGACGGTTTCTCCAAAGTGCTGCTTGGGCATCAGTGGAGCGGCTGTCACTGGCGGCAGCACGGGGCTCCAGAAAAAACAAAAAAAACCTCCCACAAATGAAAGGGGTTCACAATCAGAGCAGGAAGAGGGAGACAAGATGGGTTCTGCTGTGCAGAACCCTGGGATTCTGTCTGGAGGACCAGGGGGTGGGAGAGGGGGAGAACAACCCACAGTAAGCCCGATCACCTGTCAGGCACACCATGGGTTGTTCTGCGAACAACCCACACTGTATAGCTTATTTGCAGGGTGGGTTGCTGTGTCGTGCAAACTCAGCTACTCTCTTTTTCAGTCAAGGAAAGGACAGATCTCTTGCCTGAGGTCTGAACTGATCATATGCAGAGGGCTTTTTAAATTAGGCCGCTCCTATTTGAAACTAATGTATTGAGCATATACCATCCATACAGATTAGCCACAATGAGATATAATTCTATCAGCCCTTGTGTTCACTGTGCGTGCACCCCTATCCACCAGAATTCCCTAATTTCAGACCAGCCACAGGACTAAAGACAGAATTTGGAACAAAAGTTAAGTTCTGCAGGATCTGGTCTTATTTTCCTGTTGCAAAATATAACATCCACACTACATTGGGGGTGGGGTGGGCAGTTACCAGTTTCAGTTTTTTCTCTGCACTTTCTGAGGCTTCTGCTTCTAAGAGTTCTCGCTCCAGTTTCTCTTCTGCTTTCTTCCACTGAAAATGCACAAATCTTTTATAAGGCAACAAATATTCAGGCGATATTGATAAAAATTAGTTTTTAGTCACTGGGTCAGTTCACATGTAACATTTTCAATCTTCCAAACCATGGTTTGAACTTTGAAGGGTCAGGAATATGCCACATGTCTCTTCTTCCTATAGACTCTGATTCAATTAGTTGTTTCCTGATTCAGACAACCCATATAATTTGCCATCACATCCTGTCTAATTACGGTATGTTTTGTGCTTACTCTCCAGAATAGGATTGGAAAACATGGGATCATGTGCACCCATAGCACATTCCCGATCCTCCAAACCATGGTTTGAATGATCAGAAATACAACTATGCGCGAACCAACTCAGACATAATACAGAATGTACTGTTTTCAGCTCTACAGAAAGTTTCTCAATAATTCAAGGATGACTAGTTAAGTTAAAAATTCCATCCAGAAACACAAAAGAAATAAAGCAGGGGTGGGGCGGGGGGAGGGAAGGAATCAGTACAATCTGCAAAACTGAGTTTGGCAGTGTGCTAACAGATTTGCTTTTCAGGATTCTGTATACCTGGCCACAAAATTATTAAGGACCCCAATACATGATCCAAATACGTAATTTAGGTGCACCCAAGAACATCAGCATGTTCAGTATAGGGGGGTGAGGGGAGGAGTTACATTTCTTCTCATACAGCAGCTGCTCCCTCAACAGGCCATAACACAAGCTGCTTCTGGAAGTCCCCTCAGTGACAAATAGAGAAGTAGTCACCATTTCATTTTCTAATGAAATTCAGTATCTGCTATGTTTGGTCAGTATAGCCTAAAATACCTTTCTTTGCATCCTTGACAGATTTTTCCTTTTTTCTTTATAGGACATGAATTTCTTCTTTGGTGTAATGTCTTCCGCATCTTTTTTTACTTCTACTTCCTTAATTCTTAGGTGAAGCAGACTCATTAACACCTAAAAATAATTCACAAGCATTTATTCCTCAAGTTTATTAAAAGCAAAACAACTTGAGATAACTACTTTTTCATATAGAAATGCTAGCTACCATTCTTGCCAATAACTCTTGAAGAACTGAAACTGTTATAATCTGGACACAACTGAAGCTTTTGTTTGGGAGTATATCTGATGCAAATATTTAAAGCCCATTTTTAATTCTTGCTCCCTATATGAGAGAGAGGAACAAAACAACATTAAAAAACCTACACCCAGTAACTTACCTCAGGTCTAACATCATAATTCCGGCTTTTCACAAGGCCAGAAATTACCTTCACCACACCAAGTGAGGCAAAGCCTAGCTTATCCTGCTTGAAGAGACTCTTTACTGCATCACAGCACATTTCAGAGATCTGGGAAATTGAACATCACAATTTAGTGGTTTTGTTTTGGAAAATCAATCCTTTCAGCATAATAGTAAACACTGCTATCACAAGCAATATGCAACACCTACCTGTTTTGAAGCATCATTCATGAGTGGTACAATCAGTACTATAATGTTATTGTGGAAGTTGAAGTGAGGCATGGTCACCAGCAGCTCACACAAGCACTTCACAGCAATCTCTGCAAGGCCTTTGTATGCCTTTAGTGAAATCACGTTGCTTTTCTTCAGCTTCCTTTGCTTCCAGTCTAAGTGAAATATTGTGCAAAGCTTGAGTAATTTTCCCTTCCCAGATTCCCTAGTTACTAATATTATGTTCCAGAAAAAACATGATGTACATATTTCCTGTCACGGGGATATATCAAAGGGTTTTCATTCAAGACACACACCTCCCCCCGCCACCTTTAAATATATATCCAGCGTCACCCCAGTGAAGGGAGGCTGCAGAAGCTGACTTCTCCATACCCTCCTTCCCTCAAGAGCCCTACAAAAAGCCTCTCCTGTGGGTCAGGGGACCCTCTTGATTTGGGTGAGCTGTGGCACAGGGAGTCGAGGCAGAAGGGGGGATCCCAGAAAATCAGGCAGAGGTGCTTTACACACCGGGAGCTCCATCCATTACAGAAAAAGAGAAAGATGATCTCACCATTCAAGAAAACTGTACCTAGAACAGTTGTGAAAGTAGAAAACACCACTGGTTTGGCGCACACACATGCATTTACAAATACAAGCATATGATTTATGAAGTACCCATTCAGAATTGCAGTCCCACGGGGTCAGGAACCACACCTACCTCCTTTAGGCCAATAGGGACAGCTGCAACTAGACAGAGGATATTATGTCTTAACACTTAGTACTGCCAGGAGTGTATTAATGAATGGATTTTGCTTTAAACTCATAGGGTTGGATTCAGACTTAGTCATGACTATCTTAAGTCCCACTGATTGCAAGGCGTCTGTTCTAATGACTAAGTCTGGATCCAACCCATAGTCCAACTATTTCTAAAATCATTTTATCCCAACTTTCAGCCCTAAAGGGTTCCCGACTACCATTTGTGATTTCTGGAGGAAATGTTCTCCCAGATCACTTGAATACATGAAGCTTGGCTTACACAGAGTCTGACCACTGGTCCTTCCACTAGGAGTAGCAGCAGCTCTCCTAGGTCTCAAGGAAAGGCCTTTCCTAGCCCTCCTATTCAAGATTCAGTCTGAAGATAGCAGGGACTGAAACTGGGATCTTCTCAATGTTTTGCATTAGAACTACTCACCAAAGCTGATTATTTCCTACACAGATATCACTTCAGTATAGGAAATCTACCTGTAGATCACATGTACACCACTGCCCACAGCTTCCCAATGTATATACACTACTCGCATATACTGGAAAAGATGTGTGTGCATTTGCTACATGGGACAGTGTTTACACAGTCCGTACACGGGTTGCCAAGCTGCTTGTGAAGCAACTATTATACCGGTTGTATAGACGATCACCCTATTCACTGCACAGTACAATCTGATGTGTATGGGTTGGTCTGTGGTCAATTAAAGTGCAGAAGGATCCTGTTTTGGGGTTAGATAATATGACCTTTGGGTCCACTTCTAGTTCTATAATACTACCCGAAAATAAGACCTACCCCGAAAATAAGACCTAGTACTATTTTTGGGAATTGCTAAAGTATAAGACCTACCCAAAAAATAAGACCTAGTTGTGATCATTCCCATGGCCTGGTGGTGGCAGCAAATGGCAACTTGAAGTATAAGACCTACCCCGAAAATAAGACCTAGTGTGTTTTTCTGAGCCAAAAAAGATATAAGACAGTGTCTTATTTTCGGGGAAACATGGTATACAGACTTATTAAACCCCATTATCAGTGGTAGCCTCTGAAGAACTGACTCCATCATTAATGGAGAAATACTGATGCAAATGTAGGCAGCAAATAATCTTGAACTGCAAAAACAGAGATGGAAGCAATATCAAGCCCCAGCCCAGGAGAATATGCATGAGAATATAATTTTATGCTGATTGTTCACTGACTTTAATGAGACTACTCATGTGTAAACACTGGTATGTTTCCCATTGTGCATTCCTGTAAGAAAAATCAAGCATGTTGTTTGTTTCTTCCTGCCCACTCCTCACTTTCAACCAGATGTTGTACCTTTCACAGACTGCTCCAAATTTTCTAAGTAAAACTTATACTGGCTCACAAGGCCTTCTTCAAATTCTCTTAATTTCTGAGTTTCTTTTCTAACCTGAGGACAAACAAAGAGATATTGGAAAAATATACTGCCATAAATCTACAGTGTGACAATTACAAAGCATTTTTCATTTCAGAAGATGTCACTCTGTATTACAGACATTCTTTATGGTACAGTAAAACTACTTCAGCTATGCACAGGGCAAGTATGCACAAGATATCTGAGAGGCATCTTTTCATTCAGCTGGAAATATCCAAAGCATAAAATATTTACACTTAAAAGACTCTGACCCCTCTGCTGAAAATATCTCTGCAATGCATATAAACAAACTGTAGACCCCGCCCGCCCCCACCACTCTTCTACATTTTCAGGGGTCATGTGAAAGCTCTTGGTTAATGGACCACAGAGCTAAAGTTCACCTCACCTCCCTGCTTAGATGCATCTTCTGCAGGGAGCACCTTAGCTTCAAGGACAAGTGGCTAAAACATGGAGCAAATAGTATCTTTGAGGCTCTCAGGTTTTAGTTTTATTTAGTTTTATTTTCACCTTCTTATATCATTATGTTACACAATCCGAACTCCAGATACTTATTTACTTGGCAATTATACACCCACAATTTCATTATATTTTTATGCTGGCTTCCTTCGGCTGCATATGTGGGTCTCCCCCTGCTCCTCCTCCACAGACACACCTTTATCCTCACAACCATCCTGTGTGGCAGGTTAGGCTGAGCGAGTTTCTTGGCTGAGCAAGGATTTGAATCTGGAACTCCTTAGTCCTATCTAACATTCTCACCACTACACTATGCTGGCTAATTTAATTCCCACTGCAATGAGCAGCACACAGTTATCCTGAAGTATTTGGAAATAGTGAGTACCCAACAGTTTATCGGGTTAAACTTTCATATTTGCCAATATTTTAACAACTAAGCTAAAAAATCATGAGTTATAAAAAAAGCTCCAAATGAGTTATGAAAAAAGTTCTAAATGCAAACCAGGAGAATTCATTTTAGACAAAAGCTCTACTTTTTTTCCTGCCTACTCCCAACCACTATTAAGCCACTATTAAAAATACTGTTGCCTCACCTTTGTGTTTTTCTCTCTCTGTGTTAAAGGCCTGATTTTGTAAGATGGAGTAATATCTTTGAATAGCTCCAACAGAGAAATCATTACCAACTTTCGCACAATCACAGCCACATTGGGATCCTGTTCCATTAACATTGCACGCAACTCTTTCAGCTTCTTTATCTGTTCAAGGATGACATACCCATGAAATACATGCTGGCAAGCATAGGTTAATCAAACAAAGCTCAAACAGGCATTGCTATTGTAAATGAGCAGCAACAAAAAGACCTCAGACCTGGTTATTACTTGGATGGGAGACCCCCCTCTAGCTTCCTGCATTGAACAGGGGGTTGGACTCAATAGCCTTATAGGCTCCTTCCAACTCTATGATCTATGAAATCTATGAAACCACTACTACGGCTACTTTTGGAGAACCCGCACACAGAATCTAAGACCACCACCAACTCAGGGATTCTCTAGATCAGCCTTCCCCAATGTGGGTCCCTCCAGATGTTTTGGCCTAGAAATTCCATCATCCCTGACCATCCTGACTAGGGCTGTTGGGAATTGTAGGCCAAAACATCTGCAGAGACCCAGGTTCAGAAAGGCTGCTCTAGATACTCATACAGTTGCAAATATTTCAGTGTGCCTTTATGTGAAATAGCTGCTTTTTTACTTATATAAATGGTGGTATGCCTGAATTTTATCGATCTTCCAAACCAGAAAGGAAGATGAAATTTAAATGCACCGAAGCAGAAATGGCACACGCTCGCATGCGCACGCACACACAAATGCAGGGGGTATAAAAGAGACCAATGCCCAGATTTCAGAACATTTTTCATCAACTTCAGTTTCTGTGGGACCATCCATTTTTCACATCAAGGTTTCAACTTCAGTGAATTCACATCTTCGAGAAGATTCTGGGTTTTTCAAAAACTGCAGTCACACCATTAATTGGGGTGAGGCGGAGCGATATACTAACACAGCAATTTTCTGCAATAAAATGAAACTACCAGACCACATTAGGCCTATGCCTCAATTGTCCCTAGATGGCATCCGAGAGAGTCTTCATAACCAGCCAGGGTCCATTTGTTTTCAGTGTTCCAAAAAGCAGCCATCCCAATGGCTGTATCTCCAGTGGGAAAGATCCATAACCTATAACCCATTTGTCCAGTCTAACCTTTTTAGTTTTGGACAGAAAGGCAGTTTTTCCTCCACTCAGAGAAGTTTTTTGAGAGGTCAAATCCCTACATTGAAGTACTGCCTGTCAGGTTGTTACAGCACTTTGTTTTTAAAGAACATCCTCCCAAAGGATGGCAAAAATGTTGCGGTGGGGAGATACTGTCTTTGAAGGAGGAAAGCAAAATTAATACTATTAATTAAATTCTATACAGAAAACATTGGCAATATAGAAAACATTTGCAATAGCATCCAAGAATAAGATTACAAACAGAGCTTACAGAAAGGGAAGTCCCTTCCAATCCACAGACAGAGTCTATGGCATGGAAGCATTGATAGCAGCGCATAAGCCATTGTACGACTTGCCAAGCCGTACCATCCAACATTTCTTTCTGCAGTAATTATGATATACTTGCTACTTTGGACTCTAACTGGCACGAAACACACACTTACTTACTTTTTTTAATTGGCTCATTTCAAAGCAACTCTAACGTTACTTACGTTATTTTCTGGGTCAGACAGGATGGCAGATGCTAAGGCAGCTATGTGTATCTTCTTCTCTTGTAGCTTCTTTCTTCTATGAATTAACTGCTCTTCAGCAGTGAGAACAGGTAAGGGCTCTTCAACAGCTGATGAAGGAAAACAGTTAATCTTTTAGATAATGTGTGTGTGCACGTCTCCACATTAGAGCTGCCAAGGGTGGGCATTAAAAGAGTTGACAACCTTTCATTGGTATCCCCATCAGCCCTTTGTCAAACCTTATTCTAAACCAGTGAACTTAGTATTTTGGATGCTGGTTGGGCTTTTGGGTTTTTTTGGTTCAATCGTTTCAGCAGTCACTTTCAAATAATAGTTCATGTTTCTGCCCTACTTCATGAGCTACCTGGACCAGTTTTTTGTTCAGACTTGGTTTGACTCCCTAAATACAACATCTGGAAGCAGTTTAAGAGAAATTTATTGCTCTTAATTATACCTATTTTACTTTTTCTATCCAGTAATTCACCAAGGAATACAAACCACAAAACGTTCTCTGGACCAATTAAGTAATTTACACTACAACATTCCAAGAAAAATAAGACTATCTGAATGAAAATTCAATTAATATTTTAATTATATTATTTTTAAAAGTGTTCATTACCTTGTGCCACTTCCATTTCTTCTGCTGTATCCTTCTCCTCCTCGTCAACATTGACAACTGCAAGGAAGAGCATGCTCTTTAAAAAATCAACAGCAATAACACAACTGCAAGGAAGAGCATGCTCTTTAAAAAATCAACAGCAATAACACTCCAGGTCTTAAACTAGCAGCTTGCTTGGCAATCCTGATTGTACCTTACCTGGCTTTTCCATAGTCTGTGGAATAATTCCACGTTTGTCTTTGATGGGAAGCAGATGAATAAGTTCTTTTTCAGGCTCAATCTGCATGCGCCTTGGCATCTTCTCATATTTCTCAATCACACTCTCATTCTTACGCTTCTTGGCATGAACAGGTTCGCTACAAAGTAAAAGACACATCAATTCATCGGATTTCACATATGGGTAATTTGTAACTCTTACATTTAAAAATGTTCAGTTTATTAACTGGACTGTGAAGGAACATTTACACTGAAAATATAACTCCAGTTTCTCTATCATTCTACTTCATTAGACTTCTTAAAAAAACACACACACAAAAAAACTAATGGGCAAATCACCTGCCACTGAGGCCTTTCCAAATGTTGTGGTTTACCAATGGAGACCATGCAGTTAACACTGAATTATCTAGACCAGTGTTCTCCAACCTTGGGTCCCCAGATGTTTTTGGCCTACAACTCCCAGCATGCCCCAGCCGTAGGCCAAAAACATCTGGGGACCCAAGGTTGGAGAACACTGATCTAGACCTTATTGCCTTAAGAGTGCTTCAATTGCAATTTTCTAACAGGTGCTTTATCATACGGACAAGGATTCTATTAATGGCCCAAGTACCTATGACATCACTGCAAAGCACAGCATTCCTTCTACAGCTACCCATGCTATTGTGAATGCACCAAACTTGCCCTTGTCCCTTGCTCTCTTCCCGTAATCTGTGCACTTACCCTCTGTAGTACTTGAGAACATACTTCTGACAGTTTAAAAAACTGCTATCCCCACTTCATACTATTACATGAGGAAGGTAATACTGCTTGATATGGCTTGGGATAGTAAAGCACTACAGGAAAATGCCATCACCTGTCAAGGCCCTTAGCATTTGAGATCTGACACTGAGAGGCCGGCACACAATGTATTATTAGCTGCACTTTACACCTTGTTTACATCAACACATGCTGAGTGAAGTCCTGTTGAAAAGTATTGCAAAGCTTACTGCTGCCCAATTTGCAATCACCTACTTGGAAGTCAGGTCTCTTGTTATAAAAGATGCCTTTTGAGCCAGCTCTTCCATTAATTTCAGATCATCTTCATCCATCATATCAAGAGGGAGAGTTTCCTCTTCTTCCCTTTCTGCTGAGGGAAATGAAAAAAAATGTCAGAGGCACTGAGACACACACGCACACACACCCCCCACTGCAAACGGCCAATGAAAATACTTTTTTTTATTTTTCCATTTGTAATCCTGGATCAGCACCAAATAATTCAACTGGGGCAAGCTAGTTTGATGGGGAGGAAAATAAACATTAATACACAAGAATACTTCCCTTTAAACTCTGAGTACACAACTACAATGTATTTATAACCCAACTCTATTTTCCTACCTCGACACTGCTCTGAAGCAATAGTTTTTTTAAAAAAAATTAGGGCGCAACCCTATCAGCAGGTTTAGAAAGAAAAAAGTCAACTCCCAGCATTCCCCAGTCAGTCAGGCTGGATGGATGGGGGATGCTGGGAGTTGTGGGACATTTTTCCGTCTAAAATTGCATAGGATTGTGATCTTAGTTACATTTCTATCCTGCCCTTTCTCCAAGGAGCTCAGGTGTACACGGCCAAATGCTGGTTACCAATCCTGGCTAGCAGGGCAAGTGCAAACCATACTTTGGCAGTTCAGACAAAACTCCAAACTATGGTTTGCTTCAAACCAGGATCAGGAGGAAGGAGCAAATGGCCTCACACAGTACGGAGAGGAGGGAATATGCCCTCAGTGCTCATTCACATAATTCCACACCATAATTTGGTGTTACATCTGAACCATCTCTTTCTCTTGAGATTCAGCTCCTGTATCATCTTTGCAAGACTGATTGGTTAGTCAGAAGGCATAGGGATGTAGGCATAGGAAATTCTGTCATTTATCATCAGGGATGTCAAGGGTACTATCTATTAGCCTATGACATGGCCACAAACACATTCCACATAGCATTTCAAATTATAATGGTGCCACCAGTTGGGGGGGGGGGAATCAAATACCCACAGTAATATATTGCTCTTTGAATGCTGGGAAAATGCAGCCACTGAAATAGAAACAGAAGCACTCCCTTGAGGAACAATGTCTTATTCCCATACAACAAATTGAGCAATTGTGCATTTTTGATCGTCTTGAATAACTTACATGAAGACTTATTATAAAGACTATATTTATTTACCTTTAACCAAGGGGGGGGGCAACTTGCAGACCTCCAAATGTTTTGGCTTACAAGTCCCATCAGCTCTAAGCAGCATAGCCAATGGTGAGGGATGCTGGGAGTTGTAGGCCAAAACATCTGGAGGGCCACTAATTGCCTACCGCTGCTTTAACCATTGATGTGATAATCCCAATCTCTTAAATAGATAACTCAAAACATTACTCATAAATACTGTCACCTACCACAATTCTTCTGAATGGGATGGGTTAGACTGGGGTAAGTTAAACAATAATTAGCCACAATAGTTAAATGGAACCTCCAAGTCCAGAGACAATACATCTCGGAAAACCCGGTGCTAGGGACACAGAACGGGGAGGGCTGTTACCTTCATGCCGTTTGTAAGCTTCTCAGAAGCATCCAGCTAGCTAGCTGGAAACAAAATGCTGGACTAAATTAAACTTCTTATTCATAAATCTAAATAAAAATATCACAAGCACACAGAGGCCCTGAACTTGAAATTTATCATTCAGGAAGGCTAAATGGCAATCTTCCACTTAACTGTAGAAAAACAGTACTCCTCTTGGACTGAAGGTGGGCCACAATGTAATTTACTGTGGAATTACTATGACTTATTATAGTGATATGCTCACTGCCAGGAGGAGCATGTATTACTCTGTTAATCTCAAACAAAGAGCCCTTAAAGACTAACACTTTTATTATGGCATGAGCTTTTGTGGACTAGAGTCCACTTCATCAGATGCAATTGATGACCTGTTGGTATCAATATCCATTTATTATATTATATTATATTATATTATATTATATTTTTGAATCGCCCATCTGGCCAGTCATCCAGCCACTCTGAGCGATAAAATACAAGAAAATCTATGTGTTCCTTACATTTATTCTCCCATGATTCAGTCAGTTAGTTAAGTATGATCTGGACATTTTAGCTTAAGTTCTGAGAAAATCTGCTCACAAGTATAAAACCATCATTATGCCAGAATCAAGACTTTTGAGAAAAATGCTGCAGAGGGTTACGGGAAAAACACCGGTAGGCTGGATGTAGCCTACATAACTTATATTGTCTATTGCTATCAATATTTTAAAAAACTATGTCATTCATACAGAAACTCCCTGACATATTTTATTTTTTGATATCTGTATAGCCTGCCCTATCTTCAAGCCTCTGGACCATTATATTTTACAACATGAAAAGCACTTTCTGCCATGAAGGATCACAATCTCTAAGTTGTGAATATTCCTAGAACCATTACCTTAATAAGTGGTCTGGTTTTCAAAGAAAATGGAGACCTTATATTCAGTTCCATAAAATGATCATTTCTGAAGGCCCTGGTTCCCATTACTTACACACACACACACACACACACACGTCTCACCTGGATGCTTTTTCTTATCATCCAAAGGCACTGGTGTCCTGGATACAACATCTTTGACAGCTTGTCTAAGTTTCCTTTGTTCTTTTCGGTATTTCTTAGCAGTACTCTGCTGCTTGTACTGTTTGTTTTTTAACTTGTTGTCAAGTTTTATTTTACTTGTCTTCAATAATTTGCGGAAGCTTGGAACTCGTTTGGTATTTTTTCTCTGGAGACAGTAAGAGTTAAGTTAGTTGACCTTTTACATAAATCTATGGCATTCATTAGATGTTTTTAAGTCAATGCTTCGAACGTTAAGAAGCAGCTTAAATAATTACAAATAGGAAGATTCTTGACTCACTTAAGAATTCATTAATTAGACAGCAACATTAAGCTAATGTAACAGAGAGCAGGAGAATCAGGATGGATGGCAAAACTCCTAGGAATGAACTTGATTAAAGCACAAGTTCTTCTTTTAACAACATAGTCAATAAACATGAATTGAGAGAGAGAGAATTCCTGGAGTAAAAACTCCAAATTGTGCAACAAATTACAAATGGCCTTTTTGGGATGAGAACAGATTTAAAAAAAACAGGGGGAAAAAAACCTAATTACAATATTAGGTTAAGAGGACACTCATTGTACACTTTCCAGCTCATCACATTTATCCTCCCCCTATTTTACCCTACACTCTTGTATTAAAGGAGGGCTTTCTCTGTTCTGGAATTCTCTGCCTAAAGAGCTCCACCTGTCTTTCAACTGTCAAGTGAGATTTTGTTCTGTTCTATTTCTGAGAGTTTCACTCACTGATGATAGCATATTCATTTGTATTGTGGCATCTAGTGTTGTTGATGTTTCTTAAAAAGTATTTTACCATGATTGGCAGAAAATTCAGGTCAGACAAAAGAAAGTACTTCTTTACTCAACATAATTAATTTACAAATGTATTGCAGTCATTGACCAGCTTAAATTAATTTATGAAATTCACAAGATGTGGTGATGGCCATCAATTTAGACACCTTTAAAAGAGGATTAGATAAGTTCATGGAGGGTAAATCTATCAGTGGCTACTAGTCATGATGGCTACACACAAACCTCCAGGTTGAGGGGCAATATGACTCCAAATTGGTCACAGCCTTCCCGATTGTGGTGCCTTCCAGATGTGTTGGACTGCAATTCCCATCATTCCCAGCTGGCATGGCCAACAGTCAGGAATGCTGAGAGTTGTAGTCTAAAACATCTGTAGGGCACCATATTGGGGAAGGCTTCATGCCCTATTTGTGGGCTTCTCAGGGGCGTCTGGCAGGCCACTGTAGAAAGTAGGATACTAGACCAGTAGCCTGTTCCATTAGAGCTCTTCTGCTCTAATGTTCATGCTCCTCATGGACATTTTATTTGGGATGGTGTATTCATTCAATGCTATTGATGTAAGTCACTTCGAGTGCTTGATAAGTAGAAGAAAAGCAGCACATATATTCTGCATACTGTGCCCAAACCTTACCAAGAACGCAACACAGCCACGTCCCTGCAAAGCCCCCACTATTCATAGCCTTTCCTCCTACAACTATATGACCCCTATAAAAATCACCCATTCAGTTAGTTGGCTTCAGATCGCTCCCCACACACGCGCGCACTGAATATGCCTTCCCTTTGACAAGCCGTGTCTTTCCCCTCTCCCCGCCCCCATTCCATGCAGACGTAACGTTTCGAAACGCGGCACTTTTCCTCCTCACAGCCCGCCTGCACACACACTCGCTCGCTCTCACCGGCTTCATGACGGCGGCGGAGCAAAGAGGATAGACGACGAAGAAGGGCGCTCCTCTCCCCGGGACAAACCAACGCGCCTCAGACACGCGAGGCGACGGAACTGGTTTCCCAGCGCAAGCCAAGCCGGAAGCCCCGTCTAGCCTATCAGTTTCTACTTTGCCCACAGCGACTTCTACCGGATTGGAGGGAAATGGATCCGGAACCCGTTCGAAATCCTGGCCGCGACCCGGCTTTGATTGCCTGTGTGGCTCTTCGCAAATTCAGCCTGGTGCAGCCAAGCCTAGCTAAGTGCCGGAGATCGACATCTTTCAGTGCTCCGGCTCTCGTTTGGAGAAGGTTCTCAGGATTTCATCAGCCTGCCAGGCACCTAAGGGCGCTTTGGTCGGCGCGCGCATGGGGCAACAGCTTAATCTGAAATAGGGCGCAGCTCCAGAACCTGGGTCGTAGTGCACGTCTAGACACTGGCTCGCACCTTATCATACACTTCTATGACTAGGAAACTTTGATCCATTGAAATGCATCAACATACTCTCCAGCCCAAAGCCTTGCTTTTGTGCAGCGCACTTGAAACGGTGCTCACTCAAAGACCACATTTAGAAATAAACTGGAGGGCCCTTTCTCTTTTCTCTGTCTCACACACATACAGACACACGTAGTCTTGGGCCACTCAAAATAATATACAGATACACCAACCAGAGGCTGCCCACTGTGAAATACACTTATTTTCTGGCCACTTGATTTATGCACAAGTCACTCTCGAACGTTAAGCTCCTATGCGAATAATTGCTGACACACACGCCTATGAATGAAAGGTAGACCTTGTGTCCAACAACAATGGTTTGGGCCAGTAAAAACACAGAAGCATCTGAAGGGGGATAGACTCCAGGTCATGGGGGGTTTATCAGGTTTTTTGGGTGCACCAGCCTGTCTTTTGGTTCTTTTTTCAAGCTTTTTATGCAACTTTGTGCTAAATACGGAACTAAGAACCAACTTGCACAGGATCTTGGTGGTTCTGTATTCATATGCCCTTTCCAATTGTACATATGCTCTCCTAGCTGTAATCAGTGCTTGGTGTTTACCGTTAACTTGTACAAAAACACTGGTATGTGACATATCTTAATTTGCCTGGGAACTGGATCTTAAAACTTTGCATTATACAAATGTAAACATTTGGTTTTTAAATATGAACTTTCTTGCTTAGAGAAATGTTTACATTTTTTCCCTGGGGAGGGAAATATGTGGGGCACCAGATACCAAGGTTGGTACCTTTTGAACCATGCCTACTCAGACCAAAATGTAAATGTTATATTGAGTCATGAATTGTATAGAACTAAAAGTTTACACTCCTGGGCCAACAAAAGCTATTTAATTGGACTATAAGATATTACTTGGTATTCTGAAACTAATACAGCAACTGTCTGCTGTCAGTATCAAGCTGTTTTCTTGCTTTTGGCTGCCTCTCCATGCCTGTTTCCTTCCAAGAACAGAACTAAGCAGCCACATTGGTTTGATGTCATTCTTCTCTCCAAGCCAACATCCAGAAAAATGGGTCTACTTCCTGCAGAGGCTATATAGTCTAGGCAGAGAGCAGCACAGCAGAACTTTAGAATGCAATTACGGTACTTGAGCACAAAAAACACACTAGTAGAAAGGGTGCTCCTAGAATTCAAAAGATTAAAGATGAAAATAAGAGTTCATCTAAATTTGTTCTGCTTATGCAACAAGTTACATTAAAAAAAAAAAGCAACAACCTCAATCTGCTTTAGAGGATTCTGTGGACCCAATCATCACAACTGCTGGGCACTCAGCTTTGCAACTGATCCAATGTCATGAAGCCCAGACTGTAATAACTATGGGATGGAGGAAGGCAGAAAATAGTCCATATGAGAAAAGTCCCCATGTGGGACTCCAGATATTGCTGGAGTCCAACTCCCATCACCCTAGGCAATGGTAAGGGATGCTGGGAGTTGTAGCCCAGAAACAACTGGAGGGCCACAGGTTCCCTAGCCCTGGTTTATGCCCGACCACCTTAACGATAGATCCCTATAGGCATTTGTGATTTCTCTGGCCCTGCCCCGTTTCATATTCAATGGATAACTATGCAGTCTGGGTTCTGCTTTTCTGCCAAGACATTACCTGGGACCATATCTGTTTAGCTACTCTTCCTCAGTTTAAGAGAAACAGTTTTGCACAGACTTCGTCAAAATGAAGGAGTTAATGTTGTGGGAGTCACTGTAATTCTCTGAGAAGTTATAACCAATGATAACATTCTACTAAGAGCTTAAATTTGGAGAAAATGTTAATGTTCACACCTGAGGGTGTCAGCTTCCATTCTGGATGAGCTCATAAGGGACAGGCATCTGACACAAAATCCTTAGAAGCTACTGAAGATGCTGTAATTGGTATTCTCTTGCATTTGATGGAGGGGGAAAATTAAATGAAGACAGTACTCGTTCTGCTTACAAGTTTTATTTACATAGGAACTGTTACTAGTGGTCTTGGATGAAGGCTAAATCCCTTCTATTTACAATTTATATACATGTGTATACTTGAAAAGTAAGAAAACTGTACAAGAGAACCCAAATAGAGAACATACACAGGAACCAAGTAGGTAAATACATAAGAAAAAAGACATTTTAACTTCAAATTGTATGTTGTAAGTAATATTAAAGTGTAGTTTTAAATCTGATAGCAACATAAATATTACAACATACTGTAACCCAAATCTTTAAAACAGGTTCTGCAACTTATTTTAACACTTGACAACTGAAGCAGTCACACTCTTATTTTTTTAAATGTGATGATAATTTTTGACTTCATTTGTACATACAGGGACCAGGTACAAAAAAATCATAATGCAATTTTATTTACATTAATACTATCAAAATGGACTTAGAAAGAACAAGCATTAGCTGCTCAGAGAGTTTAAGACAGGCTGGGACCCTCCAGGTGCTTTGGACTACAACTCCCATCAGCCTCAGCCAGCATGGTCAATGATCAGGAATTGTGAAAGTTGTAGTCCAAAACATCTGGAAAGCACCAGGTTGCCTAGCTCCAGTTTAGGAAGTATCCTTTCCATCCCCCTCCAGTTCAAAAGCCATTTTAAAATATTTTGGAGTGTGAAGGAAGTTGATGAACTTCCGTATATTACCTTTACAGTATGGTGCTGACATAAGACAATGAACTGACAGTATGCACTTGGAATATTCATTATTATACACACTGCAATTCAAAACCATTCAACTTTGAATTTAAATGAGAAAAATGTTTAATATTTAGGGCCTCAAAATTTTTAACATTAACATTGCTTAAAATGTGCAAAAGAACTGTCACTAGCTTATTAATTATACTAGTGTTTATCAAGTATAAGTCACTTTGATTTTAAAAACAAGAAAAAAATAATCTGATTTTCATGGAATAGAAATTCAATTTTCCTTTAAGCAAGCTGCCCACCTAGCAAAATTCTGGAAACCCATCAGTTGCTTACACAAGCACACTGTCCAAATAGTTTGCTTGACCACTGCCACCTTTAGGCCAAAACACATTTTGCCAATGACTACACTGTGACAAGACTGTGTGCGTGCAGCTTCCTCTGTTCTAGCTTACATACATTCAATTAGCTGAAGAGTGAAGCTGCAATTTAAAAGGAGCTTAGTAAAGCATACATAAAGCCGCCTATTATCTGGCAAGCATGTATACCAAAACAAAAAACTTATTTGGTCCTAAAGATTTCACTGGTTAATTTTGGAGGTATTTGTACCAAAACGTTTGGTTCAGGTAGCAGTTTTTGGGTCTTACTTTAAACACCAGCCCTCCTCCCAAAAGTGCCTTTGTGGTAATCATAAAAAAGGTATCCCTCAAAATTTTAAGTACCAACAAAAGTTATTACAAATTTTATTGCATTCAACTTTAAATATTAAATATGCATTAGCCACTTTCTCAGTTTCACAAGTTTTTTTTTTATTGTTCTGCTTCCTGGGAAAAGGAATCTTCTCACAAAAAGCTCTTTAATACTGGCAGCAGGCTGAAGGTTATCAAATTCCACCACTGCATTCAGTCAAATACTGTCTCTTTCTCAGGTCTCCCAAGCTATTTCTCCTTAGTGGTTTTCATTGAAAAGATCTTTAGAATCCTTTAACACCCAAGTGGTTTTTGTTATTCCCATTAAACTTGAAGTTAACTTTTTAGTGCTGGACTATGATTCTTGTCTCCTTCTTTGTTATCCTTCATTAACGAGGCAAACACCTGCAAATTGGTTTTTAAGAGAAAGGTTGATGAGCCACACATAAATATTGATCTCTTGCTGAAGGTTCTTTTCATTCATCCATCATAAATCACAAGACCATTCCATTCCTATCCAACTTCCCCTACCCCCAATCTCTTTTTCAGTAGCCCAGTGTCCTAAGTATCAGTTCCAAAATGATTAATTGTAAACTGCAGGGAACCAAAGTCCCACGACTCTTGAGAATGGCTAGTCTCAAAAATGCATGACACATGTCTTACTGCCTTCTGGTCAATGCAACCAGCTCAGACACAAGTTCAAACAAATGCAGGTAGTCTCCATTTTAGCCTGTAGAAAGGTCTAATATATCAGACATCACTCTTATTCCACCTGCTCTTTTTGGTCTTTTGGTAAATGGACAAAAGGCATCAGCCTGAATAACCAAACATGTATGTTTAAAACAAAGATCAGAATTCAGCAACGCACTGTGCAGTTGGCTACACGTTATCACAAGAATCCCAACATAAGCATCAGTGTACGTCGTAGTATAGTAGTTTATGGCAGAGAGAAAAATAAGTGTTCTTAATTTAAGACACTGGATCCAAATTTAGTCATACTTAGAGTAGACCCTCTGAAATAAGTGGGACATAAGTTAGGACTATTTCAAGTCTCATTGCTTTCAATTCTTCTACTCCAAAAATGATTAAATCTGGATCCCAGCCAAATGTAGTGTAGAGTAGGATTTATCATTTAATAATATTTCTGTATACTATTTATCAAGTCTTATGGGCAACAGAACATTGCAAGAACTTTAAAGGCTTTTCATCGTGACAACATACTCTTCCTCCTGCATAATGTAAGTTAGACAAATGGGGTTGTGCTGCCTCACCTCACCAGGCTTCCTTCAGGTCTATGGGGTTCTCCAAGGTCATAACTTTCCCATTCAGAGGATTCCCAGATATGCATGGGCCTGGGGATCATGGGCCCACAGATGTATAAAGTCAACCCCAAACTGTGCTTATCAACACATTAAAAGTTCTTGCATGACGGATCAGAATAATGAAAAACTTTAAATAAAAACTAGGACTGCAACCCAATTAAGGAAAGTTTAATTGGTCATATGAGTTAGTTGATCAATTAAACTTGCATAGGTTTGCATATGGGTAAAAATATTTCTGAAGCAAGAAGCATATATTGTTTTTAGTTGCAACAGGTGTTGTAGCAGGCACCTTAGGAGAGGCATTCCTCCTGTGAGAGGAAGAATACCTCTTAAGATGATGCATGCCATTATTATTTAATAATGTTTAATTATTTAAACTCTGTTTAGTTTACATTAATTTAAACTTTGTTGCCTAGCTAATAAGGGGCACTTTAAAAAAAAGTAAATTAGCTTTGTATAAATTGATTAATCTCACCCATTTAAATTGAACAGATGTTTTAGCCTTAATATTCTGACCTATATGGACCTTAATTTAGAGGAATGGATATCAATCTTCCTTTCAGTAGTTCTATTAACTGGATAAGACTGATTCTCTAGATCCATTTCAACTGGGCCTCAGACCTGGTTTTGGCACTGAAGCTATCTTGGTCACCCTGATGGATGGGAGAAAGACAGGGAGATTGTGACCCTCTTGATTCTCTTGGACCTCAGTGCCTTTCAATAACATTGACCACAGTATCCTTTAGAATAGGCTGCCCGGGTTAGGAATTGGTGTCACTGTATTATAGGGTTCTGATCCTACTTGGATGGTTAATTCCAGAAGGTGGTACTTGGAGTAGGGATATGCCCATGCTGGGAAATCCAGCTTGTTTGAGCAAAACAATGACTGGAAGTGGGCCAAGTTGGGGGGGCGGGGGGGTTCGCAGATTTCCATCTCTAAGAAAAGGCCGCAGTTTGCACATTAAACAAACACTAAGGAAATTTGTGCAAATCAGAAGCCAAAAACTACATAATTCTAGTGCTATTCATGCAAATCGCGGTAGAATGATTTAGTTTTCGGCTTCTGGTTTGCGCAAATTTCCTTAGCGTTTGGTCTCTTTGGCATCACATGAAGACTTATTTTTCCAGACTTTGGTTAACCTATTTTATCTCTGCTGATGTTTTTATGCTTCTCTTTTGTAGTGCTTTTTAAGTATGTTTGTATATGTTGTTTTAATTGGCTTGGATCCAGGTTCTTCTCCCCCCCCCCCCGCCCCCGCCCCCCAGAAGCATTTCCTGAATGGAGTTCCGCTCAGCATGCTCCCAACAGTGGAAAGGGAGTGGTGGTGGAGAGACTACTTTTTCTTATTCCTCCCCCCCCCCCCCAACCCTGCAGCCTCCAGTGCAAGCTCCCCTACTGTTCCGGTGGGTCCTGAAAATCTCTGGAGCAGATTTTCAGGCAGGACTAGGGAGTGCAGGGGGAGGAGGGAATCAATGAAGACTACCTCCTCCCCGGTTCCATCAGCAGAAATGCTCCACTGGATTGAAAGCCTTCTATGGACAGGAAGGAGCACTTCCATTCATGGAAGGATGACTATGGATCTAGCCCACTGATGTTTGAAGGGCAGGGTAGAAATCAATTGTTAATATTAATATATCAGTTTATTTATGGTAGAAATGTATTCAAGTCATATATAATTCACTTACCTGAGCCCACTTTTTGTTACTGTTCTGCATCTGAATAGATGTAATACAAGTGAAGAGCTTCTCCGATGTGATGTCTTCAGGTAGCTTTGTTAAAAACTGTGCTATATGAATGAAGTCCATCTGCAGGAGGATATCTTCATATAACCTAAGAATTCCTAACCCAGTTCTGAACAAAAATTCTTCTCCATCTCTACAAAAGACATCCCAGACTCGACAGGCCAGATCAAGGGGTAGTGACTTGCTGTACAGGGTGAAGATCCTGCATTTGAAATAAGCATCAGGCATAGGAGGACAAAGCACATGCCCTCTACTTTCTCCTCCACTATGAGTGATCATTTTATTTAGAAGTCCAGTAATGCTTTTGATCTGGGAAACAGACACCAATAGACATCTCACTTACACAGGCAGCCCCTGCCTAATTTTAGCAGGTTCCCCCTTCTCACTGCAGCCACCCCCCACCACATCCCAGGCCTTTCCGGGGGGGGGGGGGGTTCGGCAGGGAACGGGATGTGCACACCACAGAATGTTAAAGGAGAGAGAGGCAAGGGAAAGCCATGTTGCACAAGCAGATTTCCACTTACATCAGCTTGGATACATCCCATTTATATACCCACATCACAACCAGATAAAAATTATGCTCCCAACTTGCCCCAACTACTGGTCCTCAACCACACAGTATGACGGATTTCTAGAGAGCCCATTAAGATCTTTCTGCATTTTCAAACTTCAGCTGCAAGTTCCCCAGTTTAGCATGTGACCATAAAGTAAAAAGGAATATATTAAACTAATCTTTAAGCTTACCAATCTATCAAGTATATGTCGGGGGTAAGATTGTAGGATTTAAAATGATGAAACAATTTGGGGAGGTTTTCCTCAAAAAATACTTCAAATGCTGCAAAGTACTTCAGCATCTGTAAAGAAGAAGATAAAAAACCTAAGAATAGTCTGGTTCAGTAAAAAGAGAAATGCTGCAAACACTGAAGCCTTCAGGGAACCATAACTAGCCTACAGAACACATTCTGGTGGTTTAGATGAAGAACAGTAAACTTACAGTATAATTGTTCTTAGCCAGTGTCTGCACTTCTCCAGCAATAAATATAACCAACATTCAAACACCCAGCACTAATTTCACCAGCTCCTAACATCCCTTGCAGTGTAGACAGTAGCAAACATTATACGGAAATGTATATTTTGCCCTTCTAGTGCCCATGCACCACCCAAGAATGGCTCACAAAAATTTAAAACCACAATAAAATTTAAAATATGTTCACTAAAAAATAGACTAAAAATATAGAGACAGGGACCATAGATAAATCAACCTTTAAGCAAAAACATATAGCAGGGGAAAGCCTGCCAGAATAGTTATATCTTTTGCCAGTTGGTGAAGACATACAGCGAGAGAAGCATC
Organism: Shinisaurus crocodilurus; assembly: GCA_021292165.1. Taxonomy (NCBI): domain Eukaryota; kingdom Metazoa; phylum Chordata; class Lepidosauria; order Squamata; family Shinisauridae; genus Shinisaurus; species Shinisaurus crocodilurus. Next base: position 99,166,893 of record CM037878.1, read on the forward strand.
AGTGCTTCACAGGGCAAGTCGTTCCACAACTGGTGCAGCCACTGAGAAGGCCCTGTCTCTTGCCACCATCGACAGAGCCTCTACCCTAGGTGGGATATAAAGAAGGGCCTCCCCTTCTGATCTTAGGGAGTGGGCAGATGTTGCAGGATGGATATAACATGATCCCATGGGCATACACCCACTAACATCCTTGCTACTGCATTCTAGACCAATTGCAGCTTCCGAAGTCTCTTCAAAGGTAGTCTTTGTAAAGTGCATTGCAGTTCATTCTTGATGTAACTAAGGCATGGGTTAGTGTGACCTTTCCCCCTTGCAATCCCATTCTCACAAAAGCAAGAGATTGGCTGTGGGTATCCATTATTCCACAGAAGAAGAAGAAAAAAACAGGAACGGAAGCTACAATAATTCATTCATTAGTTCTGTGAAGGGATAGCAAAATTCTACCAATGTAATTTCTGCTGATATAATACTAGCAGTGCAAGTACCTCCATCAGTGTTAAGTAGGAATGCAAAACACAGATTTTTAGAAGACTAGAAATTCCACTGATTCACATAATTTACTGCTCATTAAAATGTGAAATACTAAAAGTATTTAGCACTACAGAATGGGTATATTTACCATGCTGTGATCCACACGAAAAAAGGCCAGCTGGCATGGCTTATTCAGGAGGTTCGCAAAAGCAATGAAAGCATCTGCCTCTTCCAAATTGAGAATGAGGACTGCAGCGATGAAGGACATTCCCTGGACCTTCAAAACACAAAATGTAAACACGGCCTCATGTTTATGTTAGGACAAATATTTATAAGCCATGATACTGCTAAAAGCTAGTATATTACCAAATTATATACAATTACAACAAAAAGCAGGGCAACAAGTTATGGAAATGTTAGATTCAGTTTTGATACTGAGCACATATCATTTAAATGGTCAAAGCAGTTGAGCGAAGAAAGGTAACTTTGGCCTGCTTCATTTGTTCAGGTTTCCACTCAAGGGTGTAGAGGGAAAAAGTATACGCCATCATGAGTGAAAATTGCTTACATCTTTTGTACAGTAATAACTTGGATTGCAAGTAATTTGGTTTGAGAGCGTTTTGCAAGACAAGCAAATTTTTAAATATTTATTTATTTATTTATTTATTTACTTGATATACAAGCGACGTCTTGCAATACAAGTACTGTAGTACGGCTTAAATTAAAAATCTCTGTACATTTTTTGGGGGGGATTTTGTTTTGATATAAGAGTGTTTTGGATTACAAGCAAGTTTCCGGAACGAATTATGCTCTCAATCCAAGGCATGACTGTATAGCTTTGTTAGGAAGCTAGTGGTTCCCCCCACACATATAGATATGAAAGATGCATGATCCAGACAGGGATTTCCCCCCTTCACTTGTCTAGGGAAAACGTCGTTGTGAGGTAATAACATTTTCATAGATCATAGGATCATCGAGTTGGAAGGGGCCTACAAGGCCATCGAGTCCAACCCCCTGCTCAATGCAGGAAACTAGAGGAAGGGTCTCCCATCTAAGTAATAACCAGGCCTGACCCTGCTTAGCTTTCCACGCTCAGACAAGCTGAGCCAGCATGAGCCACATGCATTTACTGGGAAATCCCAATTAATTCAGCGGAGCTTAGTTCCAAGCAAATATGCACAGGTTTACAGCATTAGATTCACCCTTTAATATGGAATATCCCACAGTGCTACAGCTAAGCCACTACCACTAGATGTAGCAGTGCCAATTTTCCCTTCTCCTACCGGTGTCACACTGCCAAGCTATTTTGAGATAGTTCACTCAGCCTATGAAAAAGTATTCTTATAAACATGTAGCTATTATATCGAAATGAAATTTATGGAAGTTCTACACCTATACTCCATCATCTTAAGGAAAGTACTGCAACATTGGGCAGAAACTTACGTATCCTACATCAGGTCTGTAACATGTATATGCACCCAGGACACTGTGCAAAAGATCATGATAAGGGCCACCCTAAAGTGGAAAGAGTGGACAAAAACACGAGTGTTAGTACTAGAGAAACAAAAAAGTTATTTTAAATCTAGAAGAATGTCTCCACATATAGACTTACCACGTGTTGCAATCCAAACAGAACCGCAAACCAATGTTACTTCACTTAGCTTTTATAATTACATGAATGAAGTTGTGCCAAGTTGTTAATACAAACACTTGTTTGCATGAAATAATGGCCATAAACTTCAACTACAAATCCTTTTAAAGTAAAGCTACACATACACACTAGGTTCAATCCAGGCAATGTTATTCATGCTTAGTGGGTTGATTCTGTATAGGACAGCACCACTGAGTTTCCTAAAGGTACATGCAACTGTAGCTTTTCCAAAAGGCTCAAAAATCACAGTGCTTACAAATATGTAAGTGTGTCTGTGCACGCGCACATGCACACACACATTTTCCTCTTCCTACTGTACTACCTCCAAGCAAACATGGGCCAATGAGCTCTAGCTGCTAGAGATTTCCATGCTTCAGAAAACTGGCAGTGTCACCAGTGTGTGAACTCAGTCATAACGATCATAGTTCCAAACTGTATAGTGGAACTGCATTGAATTCACTTCATGTTCTCTGGACTGCACGTACTGCCAATAAAGGGTCAATGCTGACAAAATTCAACTCTGAATCCACAATAGCTAAACTTCCAGCAGGGTTTTTAGAAAAGGCTTGTGCACAGCCAGTAAGGCTTTTACTTCTCCCCCCTTCACCCCAATCACAAATCGCACCTGAAGGTCCCTGATTTTAAAAAAGCAGCCTATGGTGCAGCCTGTTAAAAGAGGGAACTATGAGAGGAAGGAAGAAAAAAAGAGCTCAATCTACTGAGTATGTAATTTTCTGACAAACTAATTTGGGACAGGGCACTGATAATTACTAGCTTCCTTCTGCATTTACTAGTAAAATGGAAATGCTAGGTTATTATATCAATGAAAATTGCCAAGATGTATTGCAATTCAGTAGTAATGATGCAGCCATATGGACTGTTATTTTTTTTAATAAAGACAGAAAAAAGCCTCAAATCTGAACATTTATGTTTCACCCTTCAGTGACTCAAATGTGAACTAAAAATTAAGTTCCAAGTTTGAAAATTGTTCATTTAAGAATGTGTTGGCTAAGCAAACAAAGAAGGGAAATACCCAGACTCAGAGTTTCAGTTTCTGCTTGAGCAAGACTAGCTATGTATCCAGACAGCTCCCTGTCTTAGCCAGTCTGGTTAGAGTGCAGTTCCAGGAACTTCACTGCACACTGTTCAGCATTTTCAGTTTCACCATGAACAGAAGGCAAAGATCACTTAGACTTCTCTGTAATCACTCCCTGTATTATTTTGGGTGTTGTGTTGGGGGATCGTAAGCTCCTTCAGGGCAGGGACCTGCTGTCTTGTTTGTAAAGCACCACACACAAATATGGACACTATATAGATTGTAAGTTTGATGGCCATTTCTTGCATATTATCTACTGGAACACCAATACTAGAGTTCAACATCCACAAGTACACATACTGTACATAAGAGTGTATGCATGCATAATTGTGTTTCCCCCTCTGAAATTCATACAAACAAGGATCCAATCCTTTACCTCACACATATATTTGAAAACTGAAATGTATTTCCCTCCCTACACATATGCCCTTATTGAAGAGTACAAGTACAACACAAACCTTGCATTGCCAAATAGTTCTTTGAAATCTGTTTATATATGTCATACGATTTGGGCTTTTTAATATTTTCTTTTAAAACGCCAAATACCTAACCATTTACAGATCTGTATAAAACAATCAACTAGCTTTTCTGCCAAAGTTTTACTTGCTATTTGAACAACTTTAGAACTGGCTTACAGAAAGCCACTTCCCAGTTGGCTGTGGTGAAGAATCACCTCCAGCTAACCAGGTGATATCTGGCTGCAGTCATTGCTCACCCACAGAAAGGAAGGCTCAGGTCCTTCAAAATCTGCTGTGTTTCCTCAGTGAGGAACGCAATCACACTCACTAGCTGCTTTACATTCCTATCCCTTTGTAGCAGACACACACAAATAAATCAAGGCATCCACAGCATTCATCAGCCTGGAAAATGCATTACAGATTACTAGCAGCTTTCACTTCCTCCCCCTCACCCAACAGAGAGAAAGACAAAACTAACTAATCCACTGCAATGTCATCTGCATTGATAGGACATTTTAAGTGTTCAATTCCTTGAACCAGGCCAGTAAAACACTTCCCCTGTAAGTACCATGCCAACTCTAGTATAAAGCTAGCTATGCAGTTCCCTGGATCATGATCGGTAATGTGTCATAGAAATGATTTCTTCCAAACAGCAAAACAAGATGAAATTATATAGTGTTTATACAGGTTTACAACTGTATTTTCTAATTATTTTATGCTAAAGACTTGTTAATGAAGCATGGAATTTCTCAACTGCATAAGACCATGACCAAAAACAAAAAAATCTTATTTCTATAAAAGCTTACATGAACAGGGTTTTTTAAAAATCAACTACAATGGGCAAAATGATCTAACATTTTAAACATACATCTGAATATAGTAAAAAAAAAAATGTTTTACCTTCTGAAAAATATAGAGAGATGGAAATGTGCGTGATATATCCAATTTTATTAGCTCCAAACTAGCTTCCCGGTCAGCAATCGATACTCCAGCATCTACAGAGATTAAAGCATGCAGATTTATAGATATTTCTATAGATTGATTTACCCAATAATGTAGGACTGTAAATCACATGTACCATTTGACTATTACCTCAGATCAATCAGATATGTGTTTCAAAGGAGATACCAATTTACTAAAAGCAAAAAGAAGGTAGAGGGCAACTAGGCAACAATTTCATTTAATTCTCATTCAAGCTGATATGCTCTAGAAATATTAGATCTACCATAAGGTTCACTAGTGCTTGCGGTAGCACTGCACAAAATAAATGGGGTTTCAACAGTGATTAAAGCCATCTCCTTAACTCAAAAGGGGAAGGGTATGTTGCCAGAGTGCTCCGATTTTGTCCCCACACCTCAATTTTGTCTCAGTTTCCTTACTTATATGTAGCTGGACATGAAGAAGAATGTGTTAACTAAGCGCCCAGGGACTATGGATCTTATGGACTTACTCACCAAACTCCCCTGCATCCTGATTTAATCAGGACAACACCCTACCACTCAGTGATGATACCAAGTTCCTGGCATCATTTTCCAACCTTCTACCTAGCACCAAATACACACTGCTCCCCCATTCTTCCTCTCTCTTCCGGGACAGCCATCAGTATTTGACTTGCAATTTGGCTATTGACTTTTAATAAAAACTTGTTTTTCTGGGTTAAAAACTGATGTCTTACCTCTTTTTTTCCTTCTCAAGAACCTTACAGGGATTCTCCATTACCCAAACCAAAGATCCTAAGTAACCCGCATCATGCTTTTGTTGACTCGGCCAATGTGCTAGTTCTGGAACCAGTTTTACAGGACTGACAACAACCTGTCCTCCAGCAGAAATAGAGCCAGGGCTCACAGAGGCAAGAGATTCCCCTAGCAGACTAAATTCCCCCAGCTCGCCATTGTTCCTGAAGGGCATGGAAACAGTCTCAGACATGTGTAGAGATGCATGTCCCAAGTAAGCCTGGCAACAGATGATCATGTCAGAAATTTATAGTGGAACATAACTGTATTGTTTTCTCCATTTTGTAATGCTGAGAAGATTAGATCAAAACCAGCCAGACTTACAGTCATGTGAAAAAGAAAGTACGCCCTTCTCGAGTTCCATGGTTCCATGGTATCAGGACAGAAGAAAAATCATCGGGCCCGTAGCAGGTCTCAAAATTAGGTAAAGACAACCTCAGATGAACAACAACACATGACAGAGTACACCGTGGCATTATTTATTGTACAGAAATACAGCCAAAATGGAGAAGCCATGTGGGAAAAAACTAAGTACACCTTATGATTCAATAGCTGGTAGGACTACCTTTAGCAGCAATAACTTGAAGTACCGCATTTTTCGCTCCATAAGATGCACCGGACCATAAGACGCACTTACCGTACTGTACGTTAAAAAAATTTTTTGTTTTGAATCAGCTGTTCCGCGGGGAATCAGCTGAGAGGCGGGGGCTTGCCCCGCCCCGCCCAGGAGCCCTCCGCTCTTCCCCCGGACCAGCAGAAGTAAAATAAAATAATAAAAAAAAATAAAATAAAAAATATTCGCTCCATAAGACGCACAGACATTTCCCCCTATTGGGGGGTGTGCGTCTTATGGAGCAAAAAATACGGTACTCATTTTCGGTATGACGTGATCAGTCTCTCTCATCATTGTGGAGGAATTTTGGCCTGCTCTTCTTTACATTGCTTCTTCATTGCAGTTTGCCCAAATCATCACCCCTCCACCACCGTGCTTGACAGTTGGTCTGAGATGTTTGTGCTGATATGCTACGTTTGGTTTTCGCCAAACGTGGCGCTGTGCATTATGGCCAAACAGCTCCACTTTGGTCTTGTCCGTGCAAAGGACATTGTTCCAGAAGGCTTGTGCTTTGTTCAGATGCAACTTGCAAACCCAAGCCGTTCTGCTATGTTCTTTTTAGAGAGAAGAGGCTTTCTCCTGGCAACCCTTCCATACAAACCATACTTGTTCAGTCTTTTTCTAACTGTACTGTCATGAACTTTAATGTTGCACCTGCTGACTGTGGCCTGTAGCGCCTGAGATGTAACACTTGGATGTTTTGCAATTTCTCTGAGCATTGCACGGTCTGCCCTTGGGGTGAATTTGCTGGGACGTCCACTCCTGGGAAGATTGGCAACTGTCTTGAATGTTTTCCACTTGTGAATAATCTTCCTCACTGTAGAATGATGGACTTTAAATTGTTTGGAAATGGCCTTATAACCCTTCCCAGATTGATGGGCAGCAACAATTGCTTCCCTAAGATCATTGCTGATGTTTTCTCTCCTTGGCATTGTGGTAACACACACCTGACTGCTGGAGACCAGCAAACTCCTGACACTTCAGCTTTTATAGAGGTGGTCACACTTGCTGATGATCATCAAGGGCATTTGCTTAGCAGCACCTGGCTGCTCCTTAGCCTCTTCATACCTATGGCAGCAGTAAGGGTGTACTTAAGTTTTTCCCACATGGCTTTTTTAATTTTATTTATTATATTTATGAATCGCTCATCTGGCCAGACATCCGGCCACTCTGAGCGATGTACAACCCAATAAAATAATGCCACGGTATACTCTGTCATGTGTCAGTAATACAGTGGACCTTCTAGTTTATAACCAGAAACTGGTCAGCAATAGTTTGGAAGGGTCTGGGGCCTAGTCAGCCTGTGGAATGTCAAGACCAGTGTGAGCTCATCCATGTCAGAGTTCTCAGGGGAAAGCAGGAGGGAGTCGAGTTGTCTCCCCCAGCTGCAACTTCGACCTTGCAGAGCTGGCAGCTTTCTCTGGGAACTTCCGGAGAGGGGAGGGGTGGTTTGCTGAGGTGTCACTCTGGTTGAAGCCTCACCCCTGAAGGGTAGAAAGGAAACACCCAAGTGGGATGGGCAGTTCCCTTGTCAATTAGACAAGGTTTGGAAGGAGGGTTAAGATGGTCACTTTTACTTAAAAGTGAAGTAAAACCTTCACTTTTAAGTCAGTGCTTAGCATCCAGAGCCTTTGCTAGGAACATCTCTCTCGTCTTCCCTGTATGTATCTTTCTGTTTGGATCTATCACCGACTGAGCTATTTGGGAGCACTCTGCACATGGACTCTACCTAATTTGGACTTTCTTCTCCTTCGACTTTTACTGTCAAGAACCTGCCATGTAAAGGATTGTCATACTTTTCATATACTGTGTATTCTTGTGGCTATGGATGTGTCTTAGTCGAGGAGCCCAGAGCCCAGCTGGCTTGGGGCTATTTCCCAACTTCTGGACTTTCCTATGCCTCGACCAATGTGGCATAGAGATTCCAAGGCTGGGAGCTTTGGACGTTGGAATCTCTGCATGTGTGGAAGTACTTTGGACTCAAGTCTGATCTTGTTCTGGACCCTGATTGTCGAGAGGCCTGGATGCACAGTACCCACAGGGGCCAACTGAAGTGGCAGGGTTGATTTTGACCTCTGTGGAGGTGTGTATGCTGGTTCAGGTCCTCTTCTAGATTCCTTCCCTTGTCACAGGAGCAATAGGGCTCCGATCCTTCCCCTGTCGGAGGAGCAGCTAAGAGTTGCTCAGATCCTAAGGCCAAAACATACAGCACCCCAGAGGTTCCGGCTCAGTGGCAAGGTTGGTTCAGCTCTCTATGGGGGTGTTTGGAGCATCTGGAATTGGCTCCAATCCTTCCCTTGTCTGAGGAGTATTAGGGATTGGCTCCGATCCTTCCCTTGGGGTGGAATGTTGGGGAATTTGGTCCTTAAGAGACATTCCAGTCCCCTACCTTGATGTGGAACAATTTCAAGAGCCTGTAGCAAAATGCCATCAGCTATATGATTTCTGAAGACTGTAACCGTGAAGCTTATGCCGTGGAATTTGCTGTAATAAAAGGATCTCACTGATTTGGAGTCTCCAGTGTCAGAGTGCTAGAATGTGTGATTGCAGGACTGGGGCCTCAACACATACTGTGAAATGCTGCTATAAACAGCAGCTGGTACAATTCCGACATACCTTCTGCATCATTCTCTGCACCGGTCTCTCCAAAACTCTTCCAACGTTCCTTGGCTCTAGATAAGAAGATTTCATACAGTTCTGCAAAACACAGCAAAATTTGTCCAAAGGCAAATGTATAAACAAAATACTGAAGAGTTACATGATTTCACCGTAATGCTGGTTTTTATTGTATGTATTTCTGTTATTAACTTTAAAACCAAAAAATTCACATTTGGAGTAACTTTCAATCCATTTATTGGGAACAGTGTAACTGAAGTTAAGCAGTTTTAGTTCTGATAATCTCTACTCCCCAAAGCATAAAAAAGGGGTCAAGAGGGAGAGAGGAGAACAAGTGTGCTTTTGCTATATTGAGTATATACACACAGTTCTAGACATGCTCCATGTATACACAAAATGTATACAAGTAATAGATGGATGAATTCATGTGTTATTTGAGTTCTTTTTTTTTATTTATTATTTTATTTATTTTTCAAAACAAATTATAACACAGAAAATATATTTAGCAAAATACAAAATTATCACACAAATATAACATAATCAACATACAATAAATCATAAAGTGCTCCCCCCCCACCCTCCAAGGGACCAATTAATATACTTCTATCCTCTTGATCAAATAAAGTCTAAATTCCAAAAATATAACATATCCTGACAAGGCATGTTACCCTTCCCCTTTATTAATACATAGTCTAGTAATTGATTCCATATCTCCATAAAATTATTCTTCTTTAGCAATCCTTTTTTGCATTTGATACTACTAGTTAGTTTATCATTTAGGGCTATGTCCCAAACTTCCTTATACCAGTCTGTTATTAGGAAAACATGTTGTACTTTCCAATTTCTCGCTATCATTAGCCTGGCCGCAGTTAACAAGTTTACAATTAACTCCTTCGTATTTTGATCACAAATAAGCTTCTCAGTTATTGATAACAATGCTAATTTAGGACAGACCTCTAAATTAGTACCAATAATTTTCGATATTTCTGTAAAAACCTCTCGCCAAAACACCAATACATTTTTACAACTCCACCACATATGAGCATATGTCCCTTTTTCCTGACATCCTCTCCAACATAATGCGGAACAATTATTATCTATTCTATTTAATCTTACTGGAGTTAAATACCATCTCCAAATTAGTTTATAAAAATTTTCCTTTATCCTAATTGACATCGTTTTCACAATCCGTCTATCCCATATATTGTTCCACCCCACCTTCGAGGTCACCTCTTCAAATTCATTATCCCATACAGTCTTAAGCTGATCCTCTTGTTCTTTTGCTTTTTGGATCAATCTATATAAATCCCTTGTTATACCTCTTGTTGATGCATTACCTGGTAGGCCGTCTCTAGACATGACCATCTTTTCAAAATTAGTTAAATCTCTCTCGTACTCAGTTTTCCTTTTCCATTTCTTCGACCACTGTTCTAACTGTAGTAAATTTAACCACGATAATCTTCTTCTCCCAACAATTTCCATTATTTGATCTCTAGTCCCCAACTTTTCCACCCAATCGGTCAATCTAATAACCCTTTCTTCTCTTAGTTTACTCTCCAGCTCTAATCTTAAGTTTTCAGGAAAATCCTTAAGAGCTACCACCGGAGTTAATGGAGATATCCCTGGTATAAATATGCTCTTCATAGTACCCCAAATCATTAACAAATTTCTTAGAAAAGGGTTGTCTATATTTTTTATCAATTTATTATTATTTTTTGAAAAAAAATATTCCCCAAAGTACTACGTAGTTCACATGTTTCTAACTCCAACCACATTATTTCTTTAGGGCGTGCTATAATATCCACTATATGTCTTAATTGATTCGCTATATAATACCATTTTAAATTCGGCAGACCCAAACCCCCTACTTTTTGTGCTTTATACCATCTTGTTTTAGTAATCCTAGATTTTTTCCCTCCATTACAATATGTATTAATAATTGATTGCCAATCTTTAAGTTCCTTATCTGATATCGCACTTGGTATCATCCGAAATAAAAAATTTATCTTTGGCAAAATCTTCATTTTAATCAAAGCAATTCTACCAAACCAGGAAAGTCCAATTTTTTTATACTCCTCTATTTTATTCTTTACCTCGTTCTTTAATTTCCTATAATTCTGATCTCCCAATTTATCTATATCTTTTGGAATTACAATTCCTAAATATTTAATTACATTATTAATCTTATAATTACTTTTTTTTTTACACATTTCAATCTCTTCTCTTTTACTATAGTTAAACAACAAAAATTTAGATTTATCCCAATTAATCTGTAGCCCCGTTACTTCCCCGAACTCCTTTAAATGATTCTCCACTCTATCCATATTTTCCATAGGGTTTTCGATTGTCAAAAGAGTATCATCTGCAAAAAGATTGCAAAAAGTTCCCTGGTGTAGTGTGTCTAGAATGTTGAACCGAGTGGCTGTGGTTTGTGATGTCTGGGAAAAGGGTGGGGGAAGGAGTATATAAGGAGTGTTTGAGTGATGTCAGAGTTAGTTAAGGCAGTTAGTGTGTTATGGGAGAGTGTTTGGAGTGTGGGGAGAGTTGGGAGTTAAGGAGTTAGGTTAGTTGGATTATTCATGTCTTGTCAGGAGTTTTGAGAGAAATCAGTGCTTGTATGAGGAGTGAAAGTATTTAGAATTATAGGGACTTAGGTTAATTACAAAGTGTTTGGTGTGTAGGCAGGTTTAAAGTTATTTTCTGGAACTAAGATTTTGAGAATTAAAATAAACTTATTTTTATTTTGTTTGCTACCCAAATCCTACGTGTCAGCTTGGTGTTATTAACCTGCATTACTATTAAATCTACACACACATCTTTGTACCTATGGTATCTTAAATTTAAGCTAGATCCTTAATAACCAGTATTAATCTTTTCCCTCATTTGTAGGGGAAAGGTTTCATTTGACCCTCCCCTCAGGTTTTTAACTGTTGATGCTTAGCCTGAGAAGGGTTTATGTGCCTGGTCCTAAAGTGTAAGGGACCGTGTCATCGCAACCACCACCAACAAAATATTTTTTTAATGGCTTCATTTTAAAAGTGAAATTAGAGAGTGCACCCTTACTTCTTATAAGTGAAGCATGCTACTGAAATTTGGTAGCATAAAGCTACTTCTTTCTTCATCAGTAGAAAAACTATCAGACTCAGTGCAACCAATAATAGATTACTTCATATTAGAGAATACCACTCTGAGATCAAATTTGCATGTTTTAACACTTACCAGGAGTGATATTCAGTTCATTTCCTACAGCAAGACTCCAAACCTTCCCACGAACACTTGGAGGTAACCCTTGCCACCACAATTCTCTAACTCTCCTTGTAGAACGCCTATAAAGACGGAGAAGGAAGAGGAGTGTAAGTGTTTTTCGAGTCTGGGCATTTTAGTTGTCATTCTTGGTATTTCCAGGTATCCTAGAAACAAAGATCAGCAGCAAGCTTTGGCTCCATGTGGTAAGAAGCCAGTGTCTTCTCTTATTGGACTTCTGGCAGTGCTTCCTATTGAGCCCAACACTGCCTCATAGTTTGACAAGGTGCCATGCCCAGGTAGACAGCAGCCCATGGAAGAATGTTATTGTCCATAGAGTGAGTATTCAGACAAACTGCAAATTACAATAATGCCCCACTACATATTATTTCTGAATATTAGTGGATGCTAGAAAGAAAGTAACTCCATAGCCCAAAGACATACTAGTTCAAAACACAAAAAGGAAAATATGAAATGTTTTTGAGGGATCTGGAAGTCTGGAACAAGCTTATATTACCAAGTCTTCTATACTTACATGCTCTCCCAGTTAGGCAGTATTTCATTGACCCAAATCACCATAGCACTAGCAATGTTCTCCTCTTGCTTGAAGCGTTCTTTCATTATTTTCTTCCTTCTATGTGCTTCCTTAATTTCTATTAAATCCAGAATTTTAAATGCAATGTGATTTTAAAAGCTTTGTATTAAGACAAGAAAGCTTAGATAATTAGAGTGTGGGTCCCTGAAATGTAAGCAATTTTTCTTCCATCTCACCACTGAATAGGTCAGGTCTCAACAGAAATACTGGTTTCCCACTACAGCTATTCCCTCCTTTTGTATGCTATTAGTATCTTTGTTACACTGCTGTATCCTCTTACTCCACCACCTTTACAAGAAATACCAGACATTTGCAATTTTGAAGACCCAATAAGCCATGTCAGATTCCCAATTTCATTTTTCCAAGCAGATTTGAGAAATGCGGGGCTGTTTCTTATTTAAGCCATGGTGGGTTGCAGTGTGTGCCTGCTGTCCTTCTGAATATTCAAGACATGGCAGGCAGTCGCCATGGTATTGTGTCATGCAACCTCGGAGAGGGTGGCATATGCGAGGGTTAACCAACCAATCTATAGGCTATTTTAGGGTTATGTGAGGGTTCTTTAACCCTTGCATAAGCCACCCTCGCTGGGTTTGCACAACACGATAAGCCACAGCGACAGACCACCACGGCTTAAGTATTTAACATGGCCACACAACAATTGTGCAAACCGGCCCACTGTGGAAGATCTTTATAACATACCATGTTGCATGAACTATGACAAGCCAAGTTAGGCTACGTGTCACTGGATAATTACTTACTATCAAAGAGCTTTTAATCACAGAAAATTAAAGAGGGACAGTTGTTTAGAGCAGCAGCAGCAGATTTAAATTTGATTTCAACTAGAATGAATGGCATAACAAATTCCAGAGGGGTAGCCATATTAGTCTTTAAGGTGTCACAAGATTTATGTTCTCACTGCAAGAAACTAATAAATTTATTATAGCATAAATTTTCATGGAATACAGTCCACTTCAGAGCATGAAGTGTTATCTTCAGTTGGCAAGCATATATACACATAGTGGTATAGGGTGGTGGTGGTGGTGGTGGTGGTGGGAACGTAAAAGGTGGGGTTAGATGGCAATGAAATGCAGAAGAAGTACAGCCTGAATTTTGAATTACTGAATGCCACAGACTGTATTTGCATTTCATTACCATCTAATCCCACAGTTCACAATTTTATTCCTCTAAACCCATGTGGGTGTGCACATGCATGCACACACACACAGTCAGTTACGGAATGTACATGTTTACAATCACTGCCATTGGTTTATCCTCAAAAAATTCAAAAATGACAAATGGGACAAATGGCGGGAAAAGATCAAGTCATGAACCAATTCAATATCCACATCTACAAAATTCTACACCAACTGGCACAAGCTTTCTGGTATACAAGCAAATGCATCCTTCATAAGCTCTACCTCTAACATCCGTGAATGAATGTGCTCAGTTTTGATGGCAGGAAGGGACTGTTCTTATCTTGAACACAGAATCCACTAATCCTATTCTGAGGAAGGCTGCCGAAGGTAAGAAGCAAGTGATCATCTGTATTTCCAGCTGCATCATATACTGATTTCAGAGTACAATACACAAGAATGGTGCACACCTCTAAATTGTGACTCTTCCTAGCAAAATACAGCTACATTCAGCTACAAAAGGACAGCTACATTCAGGATCCAAGTTCCACATACAAAATAATTTATGGAACAATCCTGAAAGTTAATATTTCTAGTTCCTCATTTTCCTTTTCAGTGCACACACAGTACTGAAGCATCAAAATTACAACAGTACTTTGGAAGGCTGAATTTTAACTTCACTTTAAAAATCTAAACTGGACTGTCTCTGTGTATTAAAAACTAGTTCTCTTTTAGCCCAGGATCATTTGTATTTGATGTTTATCTTCTCATACATATGCCCGACATATTATGCCTTAACAGTTTTTAAATAGACCATTAAAATAGCCATACCCCTCTTTTTTGCTTCTGCCACCATTTCATCATATTCTTGTCTGTGACGTGAAGCCTCTTCTACAGATTTGGCCGGAAGATTCCTTTAAAAAAAACATTTTAAGTTAATTTGTTGCATCCACCCCTATATTTAAGAGTACCGTCTTGTTCCATTTCCCCTGCAAAGGAAAGGAATACTTTTACCCTACTTATTCCTATCAGGATCTTCCCTTCTGAGTCCTGCAGTGTACCATAACTCAATTAGGGAAGGAAGAATTTCTGCGTAATGTCTCAGGAGATAGACAAATCGTAAAAAAGGAACAGATGAGAGATTGGAATAGAACAAAGGGTTAGGCTACTGTGGAATTAACAACACAAGTCATCATTGACCTATATGAAGAACTATCACCATCTACAAGGCAAAAACATCTTTGTTTTAACTGTTCAGTCATCCACACACATTTGAGATCTATGCCTTGTATATAACTACTGTAGCACTTAAAGACAAGGTAGCTTTGAGCAAGCAATCCTCTAAGGCAGCCTTCCCCAACCTGGTGTCCTCCTCCAGATGCAGCCATGCTGGCTGGGGATGATGGGAGTTGGAGGGCAGCTGGCTGGTGAAGGCTGCTCTAAGGCTCATGGAGTGATAGCACTATACATGAAGCTGCCATAACACTGTAGCTTGCCACACAGATGCTTGCTTGGTGGCAACTGCTACTTGTCTCAAGAAAGGAAAAGTTGCATATCTATGTGCTCTGTCTATATAATCCTTGAAAACTCGTTACCAGCATTAACACAGCAACAGCAAGCTTCAAGAATTGAATGCCTACATTGAAGAAGTATGGAAGATCTAGTAAGACTAGGAATCCTGTTTCTAGAACTCCTGGGCCACTTCTTACCCATCTGCCCAGCTCCTCTATACCTCTCATCCCATTTCACCCATCAGGCTCCTACACAGACCCTAAACCCAATTGGGTCTAAAATTGTATCCATATTTAGATGTGTGGGATATTTAAAGTGCAGTCAAAACCAATGGCTCATGTTTCAGCAGTTAGGTGCATGAAATGGTTAAGACCACTGGTATCTTCTAGGGTGGATTTCCTAGAAGATACTCAGGTATGGTTACCTGTGCCTCAGCAGGAAGTGGGCATAGCTCTCAGCTCTTCTCTTCCTGCTGGGACACAGAGTGTGTAGTTGCCTCCACGTTGTTATACCAACAACAGCATGTAACAAGAGTTGCTGGTCTGAACTCCATAAGTTCAGACCCCAAGTAATTCCAAATGAACCTTTACCAACTGTAAGAAACGCTTTTAAGCCTGCCTGCAAGTTCTGAGTGAGTAAAGGTTATTTTTAACTTTTACAAGACTGTGTCTTTGATTATTGTTTTGCGGGAGAGAAAAGGGGGCAAAACCAGGGAAATCCAGTCGGCCTTAAAGCATCCTGGATTACCAAATGCTAACTGGCTAACACTAGCCAAATCTAAGCTTCTTTTAAGCTGGAAAGGGACTCTACTCTGCTGATCTCACTAATGTGAGATAGGAAGGATAATATTCAACAATATATCCTCTCCTAGCATCTTTTTCAAGTCCCAACACGATGCATACAATTGAGCTGGCTGAAGCAGACTTCCCCGCCCCATCCTCCTCACAGCAGCCCCACCAGCCCTCTGAAAATGCTACACAGAGAGTCAAGGAACCCTACCGAATAAGTAGGCTGTACTCAGGCAAAAGCAGGATCCCCAAAGCTAGACAGAGGTGCCTTCCATGAGTGAAGTACCTTCCATCTGCTAAGTCAAGAATAACTTACTTGGGATCTAGCTTTCATGGGAATGTATTTGGGAATATTAGCTTACTCTTTGACATGAAATTGATACCCTGCTTGTAAAAGAATCCATAGTGACTTACGATGGTCGATCCTCCAGAATAAGAGCAGTAGTTGAAAGTGGCTCAAATTCAAAATGTCTACGTCTTGCTGCTTGGGGTGCAGGTTTACACACTTTTCCTGTTCGTGCTTCATATTCCTAAACAAATATTGAATGGTTATGCTTTTAGTAAATCTGTAGCTGTGACAAATTGCACAGTTCAGGCGTCTATCAATGTAGCTACACGGTGAATCACTTAGGAAAAGTCAACCTCAGTTTCAGATAAATATTGCTAACAACCATGCAGTGCCAGTTTTTGAGATTCAGGTGTGAGAAACATTGCATGATAATTTTGTGTGCATGTGCCATACACATGCAGTTGAGACTAACCCAAGCTGAAAGAATAATGTTATGTAAATTAAGAGCTTGTGGGAAACCTACACAAAAGAGAAAAAAGGCCCAAGAGAAATAACCTGCTGCTTATTGAAAGAGATTCCTGCCTGGTTCAGATGTAATGATAAACAATGGTTTATTCTTACTTGAGGAGTCTCAGGCTCACCTTCCCCACCTCTCCTCCAGTGCAGTCACAAGGAGATCAAAAGCTTTTACTTCAGTTTTAGGCTAACAGCAGTTAAACACTGACTGTGTCCGCACAACACAGTAAACCTCAGTAGGTTCATCCCTACTGAGGTTTAGTGTGTCGCCTGATAGCCACGAGATACTTTAAAAGCCAACCTGGTGTGGCTTCTAAACCACCCTGCAAAACCATGGTTTGCAGTAGGGTTACGCTAATCCTAGTAGGTTTAGTGTGTCATCCAAACCCAGGTGACACGCTAACCCTACGGCAAGCCAAAAGGGGCAAAAGGTTGCTGCTCTGGGCACAGGGTTCTGGCCGATGACAGCCACCCAAGCAGCACTTGGCCAGCTGTCATTGACTTCCCCATGTGCCACAGCCGATGCTGGGAGAGCGGAATTGCTTGCAAGGAATCCCGTGCTCCCGGCATGGGCTCCGGTATGGGGGATCCAGGCAGCCCAGCCGGGCTTGCTCTCGGGAGCAAACTAGGCCGCCTGGATCCCCATGTGCTGCTGCTGCCGCCAAGTCACACTGCTGCCGAACTGCCCCCCCCTCCGGGGCATCCCCCTGGATATACCTTCTTGTCTGGCAGCAGCGAGCCTCAGCAGCAGTGACAGCAGGCTCTGCCGAGCAACCCCTCCTCAACCGGGAGGAGATAAACCAGCAAAGCCAGCCTCACTCCAATCTATCGCTGATCACATGGGGCCAAGGCACTTAGCGACGCTAACACTGATAGGCAGCTTGCACCTAAGCGCCTTGGCCCCATGTGATCACTGGCTCAAGTCAGCGATAGCATGAGGGTGAGGTGGGGCTACCCGTTGGGGGGGGGGGGTGCCCGGTAGAGCCTACTGATGTCGCTTGTTCCTTCTTCACCCAGCCGTCCCCGGGGCTTGGTGAGGAAGAGGTGTGCAGCGGCGGCCACAGCCAAGCCTCACCACCACCAAGCCTTCCCACCACCGTGCCTTGCCAACGAGCCTCCGCCAAGCTGCAGGAGAATAAGGTAAGTAAGGAGGGGGGCTGAGATTGGGGGCACCGAGGCAGGATGGGTTGGAAAGACAAGCCCAGGGACAAGCCCTGTGGTGCTGCATTTACTCTTGAGGAAATGCAGCACCATGGGGCTCGTTGCTGTTGCTTGATGGGGCCACAACTCAGCCCCACCGAGGAAGGGCAAATGACAGCTGGCTAAAAGTGCCACTGGGACACTTTTTGCCAGCTGTCATCCCGTCGCTGCCCTCCGTGCTCCTGCGCGGTGCCCCCTGGGATACCGGGCAGGAGGACTGAAGGAGGATGAGGGGAGGAGGCAGAGCCTCTAGACCCCTGCTGTGCCCAGGCTCAGCCAGGGCCCAGGACCACTTTAAACCCAGAGAGGTTCCAGAACCTCCGTGGGTTTAAAGTGACATGCAAACCCAGCCATTCTATTCAAAATCCATGGTTAATCTTAACTACGGTTAGTTGAAACAAGGCAACTTCACAAACTATGGTTTGAGGTTGGCTTGTTTCAACTATTCATAATTAAAAATAACTGCTGTTTGTCTGGGTTCAGACATAATGCTTAACTGCAGTTAGTCTAAACTGGAAGCAAATGCTT
Organism: Shinisaurus crocodilurus; assembly: GCA_021292165.1. Lineage (NCBI taxonomy): Eukaryota > Metazoa > Chordata > Lepidosauria > Squamata > Shinisauridae > Shinisaurus > Shinisaurus crocodilurus. Next base: position 99,185,335 of record CM037878.1, read on the forward strand.
CTAATCTCCTCCTGAAGTATGCCAGGGTGTAATCCTGCTACTAAAATTCAAAAATGTCTGGTCAACGTGGGTGTGATGTAGTAGGTAGATTATATACAGAAAAGAATGTTACGCTAAGTGTTTTACTCACCTATACACACACACCATTGCTGAATGTACAAAATGAGGTTAATACTAGCTATGGGCCAAAAACCACATTTTGGAAGGCTTGTCTCAAAACTGCATTCCAGTGGTTTTGCATTAAGTTCTACACTAGATGTTTGGCTAATCTTCAGTATAAGGAGATCAGGACACATTACTGATATCTAATACATTTTTTACCCAAAGATACCTCAAATACACCGGCAAATTCCACAGGCATATCCTAATAAATTGCAAAAAGCAACGAATTAGTTTATAACTGAAAGTATGCTTGCCTTTTTAAGGACTGGTTTGCTGCTACTATAGAATTAAAATCAGATGCACCCAGAAATATAAATTCTCATTAAAAATTCCTCTGCTCCTTTTAAAAACATTGTTAAAGCTCACTTTACTTTGAACCACTTAGATGTAAAGACCAACGGCATGCCAACATTGTTTATTCAGAAATACTTTCTGCCTAATTACCACTACTGTATAAGGGGGCTATCAGAGGATGAATATTTCACAACATAATTAAACATTGGTGCCACCTTTTTTTAAAGGGTCTCAGTTTAGCTAAGAGCTATTCTGGAAATAATCTGTGGTCTGCTAGCATTCAGGGAGTTGGAAAGAAGGTCTGTGGCTCTTTTTTCTCTCAAGCAAAGAATGCTATATATTGGTCCTGGAGCAAAAAGACCACTTCATTTAATGTATCCATTCATGGACTGTCATTGTGGCATGAAATGCATCCATTATTATTTGACTAGCTAGCAGAAACAGAGGTTCCCTGCCTTCTGCAATGACAGTAATACAGGGACTGCAGCAAATATTTGGCCTCAAGCCACAACAGCATTGCTACTGCTTTAGAGAAGGTTCCTGGAAAGTTACAGCATCAATAAATAAGCCCACACTATGAACCATCTTGCATATGTTTTCGTTACCATCTTCCATATTTTTAAAACTAGGTTAATTCTATTTATGACAATTGCACTGATAATTTTTTAGTTATGACTAATATCGAAAAACATAATTTACATATTTCAGCTACACCAAATACCCAAACCTCAGTTATGTGGAATTTAATGACTCACTAGGATCAGTGAAATTTATTTCTCTTTAACACATTTGGACTGAAATCCACATAAGACTGTTTTACAAACTCTTACATCTCAAATCTATATTCATAATGTCAGTACTTTGTTAACAGTAATCCAAGTACTGCAAAGCAAGCAACTGTAAAACAGATGCTTGGACATTTTTCATAAGGATTAAATTAACAGGATATGAAACCTCATTCAGAGAATGTTAGAAGCAGTCAATACATTTTTATTCAAAATGTGCAACAAGATGTGAGAGAAGATGAAAACTGTGCCAGTGAATATATCAGGTTAGAAGCTTACCAGGTTTATTAGCTGTAGTCAGGGCTATATATACTTTATGCTGTTGGAAAAAGGCTTTTGCCAATGTAATTCAAGTTCTGTACCCTGCAGAAATTCCATTTGCTTATTCTGCTTAAACATATCGACTAACATTAGATAGGGGCAGGGAGCTCTGCAACACAATAAGGTCCCACCCCATCACCATTAAAAGTGATCTGGCAGACATTGTTTACTTGGACTTCCAAAAGGCTTTTGTCAAAGTCCCTCACCAAAGACTCCTGAGCGAACTTAGCTGGCATGGAATAAGCGGAGAGGTCCACTTATGGATCAGTAACTGCTTAAAGAACAGGAAGCAGAGAGTAGGAATAAATGGTAAATTCTCCCAATGGATAGATGTAAACAGTGGGGCTCCCACAAGGATCTGTACTGGGACCAATGCTTTTCAGTTTATTCATAAATTATCTGGAATCAGAAGTGAGCAGTGAAGTGGCCAGGTTTGCTGATGACAGCAAATTATTTAGGGTGGTTAAAAGAAAAAGGGATTATGAGGAGCTCCAAGAGGATCTCTCCAAACCAGGAGAATGGGCATTAAAATGGCAAATGTGGTTCAATGTAAGCAAGTGTAAGTGATACTTCAAGTGAAAGATGATAGGGTCTGAGCTAGTGGTGACTGACCAAGAAAGAGATCTTGAGGTTGTGGTGGACAGCGTGATGAAAATGTCAACTCATTGTACAGCAGCTATGAAGAAGGCAAATTCCATGTTGGGCATAATTAGGAAAAGGAATTAAAAATAAAACTGCCAGGATCATACTCCCCTTATACAAATTTATGCTGCAACCACACTTAGAATACCATGTACGGTTCTGGTCACTGCACCTAAAGAAGGATATTGTAGAGTTGGAAAAACTGCAGGAAAAGGGCAACTAAAATGACCAACGGGCTGGAGCAACTCCCCTATGAGGAAAGGTTACAACATCTGGCATTGTTTAGCTTAGAAAAAAGGCGAGTAAGGGGAGACATAATAGAGGTGTACTAAATTATGTGGTGTGGAGAAAGTGGATAGGGAGACATTTTTCTCCCTCTCTCATGAAGCTGCTTGGTGGGAGATTCAGGGCATATAAAAGGAAGTACTTCTTCACACAGAGCTTAGTTAAACCATGGAATTCACTTCCACAAGATGTGATGATGGCATTGGCCACCAATTTGGACAGGGACTGGGCAAATTCATGGAGGAGAAGGCTATCAATGGCTACTAGTCCTGATGTTTATATGCTACCTCCAGTATCAGAGGCAGTATGCCTAAGTATACCAGTTGCTGGGGAACATGGGCAGGAGGGTGCTATTGCCCTCATATCCTGCTTGTGGGCTTCCTGTGGGCAGCTGGTTGGCCCACTGTGTGAACAGAATGCTGGACTTGATGGACCCTTGGTCTGATTCAGCATGGCTCTTCTATTCTTATGTCCTGCCCAGCCCCACCTTTTAAAAAATATATATTTTACGTCACTTAGACTTGGTCACTCCTTAAATATATTTCACAAGTCATTTTACAAGTCACCCATAATATTTCCAAACTTGTCTTCATAGTCAAAGGATTAGAAGACACTTTTAAAAAATGAATGCTGAAATTATTCTGCAACCAATACCAATTCTGTGCTTGCACAATGCAATCATTGACTACACACTTGAAGCGTCTCTTTCATAATGATTTAAAGAAGGCTAAGTAAGACAGGTACTGCATACACAGCAATTTCTTTACAGTTGCTACTGTCTGCAAGATAGAAAATCAGTTGAGAATGTCATTTTGGACATTGTTTCCCTGTGCCAGTACTAGAATGCAAAAAGTGCAAGAGAGGGAAGCAAAACTCTGAACACTAAACTCTTTGTTTATTCTGTGTTACATGTGACAAACTGAAAGCAACCTTGTCTGAATGTTCTGTAATTGAGTAGCAGTGTATATTTTAGACAACATAAAGCTTTAGGTTAATATTGCTGCCTCGTGATTTCTCTTAACTATAATACCAGCCAAGAAAATACTGAATAATGTTCATGAACTTCAGCTGGATTTGTAGCATCATTTCAAGAAGTACACAAACCAAAAGAGGGGGGGGGGGGAGATAGAAAATATTATATGCCTCCAGACTGAGTGGCACACTGGTTTTCTGGGTTGCTAGTTGCTGAATCTTATTTGACATTATATGAGGTGTGGGAGACAAGAGATGGACTATCCCAACCTTCAGACATCCCTTAGGGAAGCCTTCCCCAACCTGGCTTGGTATTATGTGCATCCCCAGTTATGCTGGCTTGGTATTATGTGAGTTGTATATAGGCTAATTTGCGCACATTTGCCGAGCTGTCAATTGAAAATCACCAGTAAAAAAAGGGGGGGGGGGAAGCAAGAGAAGTAGGTGACAACATTTTCTCCTTAGCAATGTAATCCTCTCAATTTCAAGTGTTGAATTGACAGTTCTCAGTGCCCTCCACATTTTTGACACTTTTCCGGGCCCCCAGCTACTCCAGAAAGGGGAGATAACCGCCCTTTTGCGGTTCCTTTTTGGAGTACTTACTGCTGCAGTTACTGAAGTTCCCTGACAGTTCTAAAAAAACCCACAAACCCTTGGGAAGGCAGCTGAATGCGACAGAGAGTATGTGACCACATTTGGGGGGGGGGGGCAGGTGTAAGTCCCACTGGTGCTGGTGCCCCATTTGCTCAGTCCCATTCCACCACCTCTAATGGTTTTCTTTTAAACTGTCTGGAAAATTTGCACATTTTTTTAAAATGGGAAACATACGCAAATTTAATGTACATGGTTGGGAAGTAAATGGAAGGGAAACGTATGCAGATTTCATGGCTTGGAAGTAAATGGAGGGAAAATTTGTGTTATATTTCCCCTCCATTTACTTTCCAGCCATCAAATCTGAGTGTATTTCCTCTCCATTTACTTCCCAACCATGAAATCTGCATGTATTTCCCCGCCATTTACTTCACAGTCATTACATTTGTGTATATTTCCCAGTCCAAAGAATTGTGCATTTTTTAAACTGTCAGGGAACCACAGTAACCGCAGCAGTAAGTGCTCTGAAAAGGAGACTTGAAAAGCAGGAGTTAAGTCTCCCCTTTTCTGGAGTAGCTGGAGACTCAGGGGAGTGTTGAAAAGGTGGAGGGCACTGAGAACTATCAATTCAATACTTAAAAGTCAGAGGATTACATTGCTAAGTGAGTGATATTGCTGCCCTCCCCCTTTTGGTGCACCTTCTTTCTCTGCTTTTTTGCCCTTTAACGGTGCTTTTCCATTGACAGCTAGGCACTTGGTCCCTATCAACTGTGCACAAATTAACCTATATGTAAACTCACCTTGTAACAGATAGCTGTAAGTGCACACCTGTGAAGGACTGACAAAAAAATGATTTTTTTTAATGTGCAATTTTTCAGGGGCCAAACCCCACCCCCGACCCCAATTGCACTTTTTTGAGGCTCCTAAAAAATTTTTAAGCCAAGGAACGAGTGACAGCCCTTCCAAAATGCCATTTAGGCATCGTTGAAAGGGTAGTCACTGGTGAGATCGCAAAAGTGAGTGGCAGGGGTTTTTCCTGCTCTTGCCAAGCAGCTCCATAGTCATTCCTGACAACCCACAATAAAATCGTCCTGCCAGGTTTGGACAACACGACAACCCACTATAGCTGGTTACCCATGGTGGCTTGTCGTGTCGTGCAAACCAGGTCTGACAAGTAAGAGTAGATTCCCTAAGGCTTGGCCTCCATGCTCTGAAAGATGCTGAGGGGAGATTGCTTGACCTTTCAGGATTGGGGATCCATCAGCTTCCTGAAGAGGAATTTCCAAACAAAACTCAGATATGCCACAGAGAAAGGAAGCTATAACAAACATCCATGCACCACATCAGACCAATATGCGGAAGCTCTTCACACCTATAATACAGGTGTTCTAAGTTGACATGACTGTCTTCCAAACTTTAGTTATTTACTGGGGAAACACCAGTGCAACAATGGTGTAGTCCCAGCAAACATGATTAGTGTATAAAGGGTGGAGCTGCTCTAAAAAGTTCAATTAAGAAGCATGAAGCAGCATCCGAAGATTCCCCAACTCCAATCAGACCTACTTTTGTTCATTAGAACTTTAACATCTGATAGTTCTACATACCCTTCCTCCCCATCACTTTTTCCCTCTTGTGTTGTATCTATATTAGTTTACATGGAGTGCCTTGTTTTATAATCTTTGTATGCACTTAGTACATTTTGGGCACTTGATAAATCCATCAGATCCTTGCACTAGCCTAAGATTGTAGGTGTCCAGGCAACTAGACAGTTTTCCAATTCTGCCTGGCCTCATCAATAGCATCACTTCCCTAATAAATCTATGTTACCATCCATAAGTGGATATCCCAAGATAACTGAGGGAAGCACAGAATTAAGAAAACCCTTTGTGATGTAAAAAGTGTTAACAAAAATGTAGTTAAGGGGAACTCTGGAACAGGCACCGTACCATTCCCTATGTTACAGGCCGCTTGTTGTAACATCCTGTCCTGAGGAACAGGAACACAAGTTAACTGGGAGATAGGAAACAACAATATGGGTTTAGAAAATAGTGGTTTGCTAAATCCACTGTGTTATATTCAAGATACCAAAATCAAGAATATTTCACTGTTCCCAAGAGAGCAATCAGAAGGACAATTCTACCTGGCCATAAACAAATGAGAACTCCAAGCCCAAGGATTAGCTCCTCATTTTATACGTTCAGGAATTTGCATCAGAGAGAGGAATTGCTGGCACACTGGATATTAAAAAGCAAGCTTTATAATTTTTTAAAAAGTTTAAATAGATTAGAAAAAGCAGAGATTGGATTGCCATGGATATGGTAATGTACAATTTACCTCAAGAAAGGGAAGTCAAAGATAATTAATGATGAGGTAGCAAAAATCATTCCCACTTTCTCTGAAGAAACAATATCATTTCAATGCTAACAGTGTTCAAGTTCCAAGAGATCCAAATGTTAGGATCCTAAGGCAACTGAATGCCAATCTCACCCCAAATAGCAACACAACACACACCAAAATTAATTAAATTTCATCCTTGGTTTTTCCATTCTTGTTAGTCAAGACTATCATCTTGGATTTGCAGGGGGTGGGTTTACTCTTGCCTTTTGCCTTAACAAGGCAAAAAATGAATACAAAGTGAAGCAAATATTTGCAAGGCAGAAAAACAAGCTCAACATAAATAAGATAAATAAGGAGAAAAAGGGAATAAGTCTAGCGAACTGAACTCTTGTAAGATGTAAGATCTGCCAACATATTAACGCAGCATGTACCTAATTCTAGCAGCATATTTGATGAAGACAAAGGAACAGCAAGACTCCTACCTTATACTACTCCATTCAAACGCCAATATTCTTACCCCATACTAGTCTCTATTCAAAGCCACTATCAGTAACTAAATAGTCAGAAGCTGGGAGCATTAAATGGTTTAGGAGGAAATAGAGCCTAAATGATGCATGATAGCTAAGGTGTCCTGAAAACTAGCTTCTCAAATGCATTCTAAGGTGCTGCTCGTATCCAACCCATTGGTTTAAATACTAATGGGTTGCTGTGTACGAGCACTGCTTTTATTCAGCAACCCACAATTGGCTCCTTTGTAGGTTATTGAGTATGATGTCCAAACCCAGACGGCTGGGTTGTTCTGGGCTAAACAACCCAACGGTTAACCAAACAACAATCCATGGGTTGCTGAGTAAAAGCAGGCAGCACACCCATTCTCTCCCGCTCATACACAACAACTAGGTCTAAGTGCAAACCAGGTCTAAGACTAAATTGGGAGTATGCACCAGTACCTTGAGGTGACTTTGTTTAATACACTAGTTAATAAACATTGATATATAGTCACCTGAGTGTTGTGACTACAACAGAAGGATGGGGTATATATTTTCTGAAAACAATATTATACTAAGCAGCTCACATTCCTACTTTGGATATGTGCTTTATAACTTTATTAATTAATTAGTTATCTATAAAACAACCCAAGGCTTGCTATCTATAGATAACTAACTAACTAACTAACATAATGATTTATTGTATGAAACTTCTTAAGACCTTACTGCACTCTGCAGTTGCTTAATTTCAGTCAGAGGCCTGAATTCAATTTCAGAGAAGCTGGGCGGGGGCGGGGGCGGGGGCGGCTCACATTCCAGTGGTGGGTGGGGCTGAAGGTAAGAGGCAGGGCCAAAATACCAAAAAGACCAGCACATTGTAGCTTAAAGCTCTTACTGCCAGTAGCTAAGCCTTAGGAGAGGCATTTTAACCTTTTAGAATGGAAAAAATGTGAAAAAGCTGGAAAAACACCAATCGGGGGGCAGGGAGGAATAGCAGGAACAACCTCATGATGTGGGGGAGGGGCCATCTAAGGAACCCAATAGGCCAGATTAGGACCCTGAGGGGGGAGGATTTTGCCCCTGTGCTTGATGTTCAACACCCCTGGCTTAAATGATACGGCATTGCAAGTGACAGAAATATAGACTGGTTTCAGACGACACGACAACCCATCGTGGGTAACTTGCCACAGTGGTTTGTCGTGTTGTGCGAAGGTGGACTGCTTCCCGCAGGGTGGCTTGTTTTGGGGTAACAAGCCACCCTGCCAACCCATAGTTTGTTCTAGGGGTTGTTGGATCCACGATGGGTTGTTGTGTCGTCTGAACACGGGTGACAGAGCCACTGGTTCGTTCTCCCCACTCCAATCATGGCCCCTTTTGCTGTCAATGTGATTTTCGCACCCTCTTTTTTTCTTGGAGATTGCTTTTCATTATCTTCAAAGTGACAGTGACAGCCACTCCAAAGTGCCCAAGCAGCACATTGGAGCGGCTGTCACTGGTTCTCCACCTTTTTTTTTAATTGAACCAGAAATGTGCGCAAACATTTTCGTTATTTTTTCTGGTCAGTAGTTCAGAACTGCGGAAGTAGGCAACTCCAACTACCCAAAATACAAAGCTTTACCTGGTCAATGTCCTGGTAAGTGCCTACTGTCAAAGCAGGCACCATGCCATGGACAATGAAAAAGCAAAAGACTTCAAATACGTGATTTTGTTTTCATTTGACAGCTGTCAAACGGTGAGCTGTCCAGTGATAGCAAAGCTGTGAGAAGATCTTTGCTTGCATCACCCCCTTCACATTGAGATCCTCTAGGTTTTAGGTTGGACCTGACAGTTCTCAGTGTCCTCCACCTTTTTCACCCTTTCCCAAGCCTCTAGGTGCTCAAGAAAGTGGGAAAGTGCAGCCCATCCCATTTACAAGAGCACTTACTTTTGACAACTGTGAAAAGTAAGGGTTTCTTTTAAAACAGGGTTTTTGATGAGGCTAAGCAGGTTCTTTTTGACAGGGGTATATACAGATTTCACGGCTGCATATGTCCATGTCAAAAATACCTGCCACAGAATCCCCTGGGATACTGGAGGGAGAACCGAGGGAGGCGAACAACCTATGGTGAGACTGATTGTCAAGTGCACCATAGGTTATTCCATGAACAACCCACACTGTGTAGCTTATTCGCAGGGTGGGTTGTCATGTCGTGCACATTCACCCATAGACAGCAACTGCCCTTAAAGCAGTGGGGAAATGTTGCATCAGGAGGAAACAATATTTATTATGGGTCCAGCTGGTCAAGAAAGCACCTCTTCTTGGCTTTCAGAGGTTCTCCATATACTATAGTTACAGCCATTACTAAGCTACGTAAACTGCAGCATGATTTCCCATTTATATATATATTTATTTATTATATTTATACCCCGCCTTTTTTCCTGCAAGGAACCTAAGGCGGCTTACATAATCCTCCTCCTCCTCTCCATTTGATCCTCACAACAACCCTGTGAGGTAGGTTAGGCTGAGAGGCAGCGACTGGCCCAAAGTCACCCAGTGAGTTTCATGGCCGAGCGGGGACTAGAACCCGGATCTCCTGAGTCCCAGTCCAACACTCTCACCACTACGCCACACTGGCTTCACCAGTCTACTTGCATTTACCACCTGGAGATTTGAAAACTGCATTAAATTTATCTGATTTCACAAAGCAGCCAGAGACAGTGAAGCCACTGAAAATATTTGTACACTATAGCCTTTACAGTCTTAGACATTAAGGAAACACAAATGAATACTAGGTTGAAGCACATTTCATTTGACTACAACAGTACATCTGAATAAATTTTAAAAGAAAATGTAACAAGGCAATCCAAATCAATATTTCAAACTGAACAAGGGGAATGAGTAAAACTTGCTTTTCAATAATGGTATTCAATGACTTGATGAGTTAGTATTGTTAACTCATGCTACAATTATGTGATGTGCCATCTATTTTAATGATTGCTAAGAAGATCCCATGCATGGCATAGAATGTGATAGAAAAATATTAAATTCCATACCCCTGTGTTTAATAGATTGAGTGTAGATACTGATGCAACACTGCCAGAACTTTCATCCTAATGAGAAAAACAGAAGCAAATCCTTAGAGAAACATTTGACAGTCATTAATATACAGCAATATTCATGCATATTTTAGATTCTCCTTTATAATTTATATGTAGCACTGGCATGTCTTGCTTTTTCAAGCATGCTTGTTGTGTACAATTCAGATGTGAGTTAAGGTTAGCCTGTACCCCCCCCCTCTGCAAAACCAAATTATGTCAGACAGCAGCCCAAATTCTAAGGCTCAAGTTAGAAAGCAAATTAAGAAACAGAAAATGTAACAGTTGAGATTTGTTCCTGATATTTTAGAATTTCAGCAAGGTTCTATTTCTATTTTAAAGACTTTATGCCAGGGAGAATACATGCCTAGAGAAGATGTACAGTCATGCCTTGGATTGAGAGCATAATTCATTCCGGAAACGTGCTTGTAATCCAAAACACTGTTATATCAAAACGAAATCCCCCCCAAAAAAGAGATTTTTAATTTAAGCCATACTACAGTACTTGTATTGCAAGACGTCGCTTGCATATCAAGTAAAAAAATAAATAAATAAATATTTAAAAATTTGCTTGTCTTGCAAAATGCTCTCAAACCAAGTTACTTGCAATCCAAGGTATTACTATATGTATGAACTTTAATACAGAATTGCTTAATTGCTTTGGAATCTGAAGATTTTCCAGGCCCATCTATTACCCTTAATTCTTTCATGGACTTTGTTTCTGCCAGCACGTAGCTTAATCTTTCATCCTCAATCCTACCACTTACATTCCCTGATCAAAATCAGAAAACTAACATAACCCAAATCTGTAAGGGATCTTTGCCACTGTTTAACAGTTACATTCAAACTTGGACAGGGATAGCTTAACCACTGTGATCCATGCATTAGTAACCTCAAGATTGGGCTAATGTAATGCTCCCTAGGTGGGGCTGCCCTTGAGGCTGGTTCAGAAGATGCAGCTGGCGCAGAATGCTGCAGAGAAACTGTTGAATGGAGTGCCCTGCCATGCACATGTAACACCTGTGCTAAAAGAGTCGCACTGACTGCCAGTTTGCTACCAAGTCAGGTTCAAGGTATTATTATTGACATATAAAGCCCTAAAAAACCTAGGACCAGGTTACGTGAAAGATAATCTCCCCCTATATAGACCCATTAGACCACTATGATCTTCAGGGGAGGCCTTGGTGTCCGTGCCACATTCTGGCAGCAACATAGCAATGGGCCTTCTCTAAATGTTGTGTGCTTTTATAATGATGTATTTTTTGTATAATTTGCTGAAAACCGCTTCAGGATTTTTTAAAATAGGAAGCTGTATATAAATATTTTAAACTAAATAAATATTTAACAGCTCTTAAACACAAACACCTGTACTTCCTATGTCAAAAGCTACGACTCCAAAACTCTACTAAGAATTATCTTACATCAGTAGGCAAGTTGAAGGCACGAGCTGTTCAATATGCCAACAACATATATGTCGAAGAGAAGATCAACCATTATGGAAAGAAATCACCATCCATTCAGGCCTTTAGAATCAAATCACTCCTAATCAATTGTCTTCAGATCTTTCCAAATTTAAATGTTTACATTTGTAAAAACATATCTGGAGTTTCTCTGGTATTTATGACTAAATTTCAGTTTGAAGTTCTATGGAATTACATTAATTTTGTAATTATACGTAGTTCTACGTAATTACATTAACAAGTTAAAGATTTCTAATGAGATATTCACTTTACACACATTTTAGATCAGGGGTCCTCAAACTAAGGCCCGAGGGCCACATTCGGCTCGCCTTGCCTTTTAATCCGGCCCGCCGCCCTGCGTCTCCTGCGGGGGAGGGGGGAGAGGAGGAGTGGCGGCTGAGGCGGGGCACCCGCCCACCTCCCTGCGTCTCCTGCGGGGTAAGGGGAGGCTGGGCGGCGGGGCGCGGGGTGCTCGCCCGCTGTCTCCTGCGGGGGTAAGGGGAGGAGGCGCGGCTGAACCGGCTGCGGGCCGCCCACCCACCCGCCTCCTGCGGAGGAAGGGGAGGGGTGGCTGAACCCGGCAGCGGCGGAGGCAGCAGCAAGGTGGCGGGGGAAGAAGGGATGGGAGGGAGGAGGAGGAGGAGGGGGACGAGAAGGGGTCGCTGCGAGTGCATCCCTCAGTCAGTTGCTTGCTCTCTCGGTGTCCGCAGAGGCGCCTCGAATCCCTTCACTGAGGCGGTGGCGGCAGCAGCTCCTCATTCCTCCTCCTCCCTCTTCCTCTCCCCAGCATCGTGCGGGGCTCCACACGAGCTGGGAAAGGCGGGTGGGAAAAAGGGGAGCAGTAGCAACAGAACAACAGGCAGCCGGCTCGTTGCCTGGCTTGAGCTCTCAGTTCAACTAACCAAGCTGCCTCGCGACCTAGAAACAGGCGCGGAAGAGAGCCAAGCTGAATTGCGGGGAGCACACACACAGAAGCTTCCCTGTTGAAATCACTGCAGGTGAAGTACCTCCCTTCTACCGCCGCAATGGAATGTGAGGGAATAAGCCTCCAGCAGTAAGCCTCATTGAAATTAGTGGGACTTACTTCTGAGTAGACTTGACTAAGATTATGCTGTTGAACACCTTTGTTGGCCCTCAAATCCCTACGTGACCTTGGGCAGGTCCCTTGTATACTTTCCTGTTCCTATCATTATTCAAAGAGAGACAGTTTCCCATTATCTTTTGGTTGTATTATGACCTTTAAATCTCTGTTGTGTCTGGACTGATCAGAAAAGGAGAAGGAAAGTGACAGGGGAACCACATAAGCACATGAGAATCTGAGTATCTACCAATGACCTGGAATCAAGGGTTGTTGTTTTTATATTCAGAAGGCAGTGGTTATCATATTAAAACAATAATATATTGGCTTTCTTATTATAAAAAGAGAGGAAAAAAGTACTTTTAAAAAAGTAATTTATTGCCAAAATTTTAAAATAGCACCAAACTTTAAGGGTGCAGCTTATAATCAGGAGCGGCCTATACTCGGAACAATACGGTACTTCCAAGCAAGCATGTTTACTAAACATGCTTGCTTGGAAGTACCGTATTGTTTAGGATTGCCGGGCCTGGCTGAAACACAAACCACTTACAATAATTCCCATTTAAATCAGTAAGGCTTACTTCTGAGTAAAAATCCTTAGGATCAGGCTACAAAACATCTAGAAGACAATCTGGTACCATTGAGGTGACTGAAATGACAATCATTTGAGTTGTACTCACTATTTATTTATTTGTTATATTTATATCCTGTCTTTTTTCCTGCAAGGAACCCTAGGTGGCTTACATAAAATTCCTCCTCTCCATTTTATCCTCACAATAACCCTGTGAGGTAGGTTAAACTGAGAGTCTGACTGGCCCAAACTCACCCAGTGAGCTTCATGGCTGACTCACCCAGTGAGCTTCTGATAGGGACTAGAACCCGGATCTCCCGAGTCCCAGTCAAACACTCTAACTAACCACTATGCCACACTGGCTCTCATTATGTTCTCTGGGTACCAGGTCTTCCTGACCTACCCCAGGGAATGGGTTTGTACTTTTAAGGCTGTGATCCTTTGTAAACTTACCTGGGGAGAAAGTCTCCTTGAATTCAGTGAAACTTACTTCCAAGTAGACATGCATAAGATGAGGCTGTAAGGCTGCAATCTTATGCACATTTATGTGAAAAGACGCATTCAAGTCAAGCAGCCTTACTAATTTCTATGCATCTCTCCCCCCTGAGACATATCTTAATCTCAGGAACCATGCACTCAAAATGGCAACCATCTTTGGCAGCACCTATGTCTGTGAACAGACTTTTTCCCAAATGAAACATCTGAAATCTCAAACCAGATCCAGACTAACTGATGCACACTTGCATCACTTGTTACGACTAGCAGTGACAAATATAGAACTGGACATTGACCATCTCATTAGCCAAAAGCAGGCCCATACTTCCCATTGAAATACTAATAAGCTTATGTTGATTAAAATTGTTCTTCATTTTAAATATTGTATTGTTTTTTCCTGTTTTTTTGCACTACAAATAAGTTATGTGCAGTGTGCAAATCAAGCCTTTCTATACCTTTTTAAAATTTAATGTATTTCAATTTTAGACAGCAAATTACAGTCATGCCTTGGATTGAGAGCATAATTCGTTCCGGAAACGTGCTTGTAATCCAAAACACTCTTATATCAAAACGAAATTTAAAAAAAAAAATTTGTACAGAGATTTTTAATTTAAGCCGTACTACAGTACTTGTATTGCAAGACGTTGCTTGTATATCAAGTAAAAAAAAATTAAATAAATATTTAAAAATGTGCTTGTCTTGCAAAATGCTCTCAAACCAAGTTACTTGCAATCCAAGGTATTACTGTAATTTATAATTAATTTATTAATAATTTATAATAACTTTCCATTTAATCAAGTAAAAAAAAAAAGGACCCGGGTCCTTTTTTTTTACTTGATCCATTCGTTCATATTTTTTTCAAACTATAGTCCGGCCCCCCAACAGTCTGAGGGACAATGAACTGGCCCCCTGTTTAAAAAGTTTGAAGACCCCTGTTTTAGATAGTTAAGGAAGGTTCCATGGAATGCAACTAGGGAAGAAAATAAATGCAACTAGGGAAGAAAATCTACATGTTTAAATTCAAATTTAGCATAACATTAGTGGTTTTTGTTGTTGAAGTAATTGGTACTGCAGCGAAGATGTGTTAATACCACTGCTACCAGGGGCCAATATCCTGAAGTAACTGGCACAAATGCAAAAGAATTGCATCACAAATGAAGCAACCTGCGCAACCCAGGAAGTGGTGCTGAGAAGAGGCTCTACAAACTGACTAAAGTCTTTGCATTATCAGGTGAATGGTAGAAAACACAGAGGCAATACCAGTAATAAATTTATATAAACTGTGCCATTGTGCCAACCTTACAGTGAGGTGACTGCCATATGCAAGTGGACAGTGCTTCAATTCTAGGAAAGGTCCCCTCTACCGGCCAATTCCCTCAATACCCACCAGAATACTGGTTGGCAGACCACCACACACACACCAAGAAAAGACAAGGCTAGGCCTTGCAGAGCCCAACAATTGCTCTCTTTTGCTCTATTTGTCCTTGGAGGTCTAACAAGACATTCTCCCAGAAAATCTGTGGGATAGGTAGTTTCACTGAAGTACTAGGAATCTGCCTGTCCACTTGTATCTAGGTGCCTTTTCCCATAGCCTTGGAAGTCCATTTCTGTGGGGATAAGCATTTCCCCTACATTTGTGTCAATGTGTTTCCAGGTAATAGCCTCACTTATTTATGAGTAATGGGAGTTACAGAACACCAAGTCACAGGATCAATTTTAATGTTCAAACCAATTTAACTGGAAGGTGTCAATTAGCTTCACCTTCACTGAACTATTTTAGACCCATCCCACAGCTTGGGCAGAGGGATTTTTAACTTTTTCCTGTGAACAGCAGCAGATCATTGTGCCCTTAACATATTGATTTTGAAAGCCATCCAGTTCCAGAAGTAGTTTGCTATGTAGAATGGAGGACTACTATTCAAGGAGCTCAAGCTCAAAGCCCCCTTGGGACACCCAGAATTCTTCTGCCCCATGTTCCCAGGACTAATACTATTCAGCTGCTTTTCAACTGGTTCCACAATATTAAGGAAGTCTGAAAACTATCCGGAGATTGCCGAAGAACCTCCAATTGTGTATGCACATAGAGAAATTGCAAGTACATTAAGAGAAATAAAGAAGTGGTGAGGGGAAAAAGCCAAGCAAATTTAAAAAGAAAAGAAAAGAGGAAGTAGAATTGCTGATTTTAGAGAATGCAAGAACTCCCACCCCAAAGAGAAGAAGCTCTGCACAATGTACTCCACTACTTCAGTTCTTAGATCAGACGGGGGGGGGGGGGGAGTTTTGCTACTCAATCACATATGTCAGTTAGTACATGAAACCAAGTACTTAGAAATGACTGATTATATTTTAAAGTAAAAGACAGAAGACAACAGATGACATATTGAGAAATATTGGTTTCCTTAAACATAGTTGAAGCCATACAATGACTGGGTTTGCATGACACGTGCTAACCCACCATGGCTTATAAGCCATGGTGGGTTAGCATGTTGTGTGAACCTGCAATGGGTTTGTCAGTGTGGCTTAAGTTTGCAGTATAAGCCACCCTGACAACCTATGGCTTATTGTTGGGGTTGTTTCACCTACAATGTGTTCTCATGTCATCCGAACCCAGACAACATGACCTATCGTGGGTCAAGCCCAACAATTAGTGAACCGCTTGGCAAGAGCAGCAAAAGCCCCTTGCTGCTCTTGCCAAGTGGCTAGCGGGTGACCACCAGTGCCAGCCACCCCCAAAGTGCCCAACTGGTAGTTGGGGGCAGCTGGCAAAGCCTTTTCCCCCACTCCACGCTGTGGTTGTGAGCTGTTTTAGGCTCGCTGCAGCTTGATTTTGCACTTAAATTTTGTTTTTTTTGTGATCACAAAAGCCGCTTGTCAAGCCAGCTTTCACGGTCCCAATTTATCCATCCCCAAGCAATCCCTTCAAGGGTCACCAGAGGTACATTGGAGAGGCTGCCTAGGATGGGTAAATATATATTTTTAATTTTTTTTAACCCAAACTAATTTTTGCAAGTATTTGCATTAAATATTTTTTAAAAAATCTTTATTGCTGCCCATGTGCAACTGCGGGCAATCACAGTTATACACAGGCAGCAATGGGTTGGCTACTGGGCAGGGGGGTTGGCTACTGGAGAAGACTAGCAGGCACCCACCCTGTCAACTGCCCCCCTAAGGGTGCAGGTAAGTAGATCTCCCCCCAATATCCTTTTGAAGCATTTGATACCTGTCAAACTGAGCTGCTGGATGCTTCAAAAGCCTGGGGAGATCGTTGCTAGTGAAAAGGGGGACTCAACCCCCCTTTTCACAGCATGTTCCCCAGGGATTTTTTGGGGAAGCCCATGTCTCCCCAGTATTCCCTCCATTTTCCCACTGTTCCCAAGGTGCTGCCACCTAGGGAACGTGTACAATTAGGGGGGAATCCCCCCTGGGGTGGGTGGGTAATTGCTTCCAATGACAGCCAAACTTTCATTGGAATTACCCCCCTCAGTCCAAGGAATCCCCACTAATTTTGCATGTTACTGGGGTAACCTCAGGAACAGTGACAAAATGGAGGGGACACTGGGGAGACATGGGCTCCCCCTAAAAATCCCAAGGTTCCTGCTGCTAAGAGGAACCTTTTTTACACCCCACTCTCTAGAGAGGGTTTGGAAGGGGCTAGAAAGTTTCTTTTTGGCAGGAACATAGACTGCAACAACATCTATGTCCTAGCCAAAAAGGTAAATCCTAGAACCAGCAGAAAAAGAATACATAAAAGACCAGCATAAAATAAAATTAAGCTGCTGTATAACCACTATATAATACAATTTTTATTTAGGTTACATAAAAATGTTGCTACTATTTCTTTTAACCACTATATCAATAACAGTCAGTATAAAGGTTACTTGTAGTGGCCCAGAGATTTAAAATCCCAACAACAAAGGGTTGGATCCAGGTTTGCCTTTCCACAAAGGGACTGAGATCCAGTGGAGGCTCCCAATGGTGAAAGGGAAGGGAAGCCATTTTCGCAGACTCCCTTTGTTACAGCCCTCAGCACTACTGTTCTGGAGGGTCCCCAAACCTTCTGAAATACCTTTTCAGAGGGCACAGCAGGAAAGGGAAATCAGTGAAAATCACCTCCTTTCTTCCAGCAACAGAGTCCCATTGGCAGGGATAGTCTGGATCCAAAATCTATCACTTTGCTAAATATATCTATTTTTATAAGTGCATAATAGCAAGCTAACTTCAATATCTGGAATAATAATTCAATGCATCTAAGCTGATGTCATGACAACCACATTTTGTCTCCATTTTTATCTTAGCATATCATACAGTAAATAGGTTTACTAGATGTATGGGTTTGCTTACTAATTGTTTCAAGTGCAAGGTTATATTAATGACTATAACAAACATATTCAATCGCAGAAAAATGCGACCAGAATATGAAAAATGAGGTTATGACATCAAAAGCAACTATAAGAAACTGGATCACAGGAAGAATGGTTCAGAATTTAAAATAAGATTCAAGAAAAATCCCAGCCTTATCACAAATGAACAGGCACTTTATCAACTGTTTTTAGTAACCTAGCTACATAAAACAACTTGCATATTTCAGTGTTACACATCTAACAGACAGACTAATTCAACAGTCAGTTCTGCTTTGGCGTTTTATGAAAGATAATATAAAAAGACTTCTTTAAAAGCCTAAACTTTGATTGACAGCTACAGAACTGACCCATCTCTATTGCCCCAAAAGTAATCAAAAGCATAAATTTCATTCTCTCTCCATTACTTAAGCAGCAACTGCAAGCAAAGGAAAGAGAGCCCTTGCTATAACACGATAATGGATTACTTTTCCCTTCAGAAAGCACACACAATACACTGTCTAAAAGGCTAATGTTGATTCTAGGTCAGTGATGGCGAACCTTTTTGAGCCCGAGTGCCCAAACTGCAACACAAAACCAACTTATTTATTTCAAAGTGCCAACACTGCAATTAAAGCTGAATACCGAGGTTTTAGTTTTAGAAAAACAACTCATACAGTTGTCCGAACTAATTAACATATTTTGTCTTAAAAGAAAAACACAATAACAGAGCTTTCAATTATACAAACAGTTTTTTGTTGGAAAAAAATCAACTCAAAAAATTATTATAGTACTACATTGTACACATAGCCTGAAGGGAATTTATACAAACTTTTTAAATAATTAGGCACATGTCTTTTTGGATAAGGGATTCTCAACTTGTAATATGATTATATGCCAGACAAATTGTATGGGGCAAGCTTTACCCCGGGTCCTTTCCCTGCTTCTACAGGTGTCGGATTAGTAAAAGTAAAAGTCAACCTGTACTAGGATGAGCAAGATAAACAAGAAAACGAAACGTGCTTAACACATTTTAAACACTTTATGTCTTGGACTGCAAACACTGCATTAGATAAAAGTTTGCATTGGGCATGCTTTTGCACAATTAATGTGATTTTTGCTATTGCATGCATGCTGATAATTTGTCAAACCTTGGGTCATACTCCATTAGTTTGAGAGCAACACATACTCCATTAGTTTTCGCGATCTGGTGACCAATGGCTCGAGTGCTACAGAGAGGTCCCTGCGTGCCAGCTGTGGCACCCGTGCCATAGGTTCGCCATCACTGTTCTAGGTACATTTGATTTATCCCTATTAGTAGATGTTATCCATTGCTACATGTAATTAAGGAAGTGGTAGAAGTCTGGCACCCCAATCCAGGATGCATCCAGAACTGCAAGCAACCACATCAAAGTTTGCAACATCGCTGTACAATAAGTATTGGGATCAAAGTTATTCAAAGGCAATTAGCAAACAGGGCTATTAGCTTTAAGTAGAAATATCAGTTTAGAGCAAGGGCTGAACTCAACATCTCAACCATTATTCACCTATATTCCAAACTGTGCTAGTCAATGGAAGATACATCTACTATGACAAGCTTCTCTGAACTAGTTTATCAACAGATAGCCAACATTTTACATGAGAGACATTTTTACCCTGATAACAACAGGATTATAGTGTGATTGCTTCGAAGTTATTCAGCAACTTTTCATTAAGTCACAAATGTGCATTGGATCATGTGTTTTTGACACCTATAAAGGAAACCATAGATTTTCAGTTTGTATCAGATCTAATTTAGCATATTTATTTTACTTGTATTTGGTAAATAAAGCTAAAACAGTACCCAATGTGGTATATTGGGACAAAAAATTAACAAGTATTTGATCTGAAATATTTGAGGGGGGGAAATAAAGCACACAATGTAATTTAAATGTTGTATTATGTAGATTTTTTTTACTGCAATACTTTTAAAAATGTAAAGACAATAGCATGTACTTTCCTTTAAATTTAAGAGGGAAAAACAAAGATACTGGAAACTGTTGACACACAAATTAATTTTAACAACCTAAAGAAATGTACATGATATGCTGACTACCACTCATCTATTTTAACAGAGTTCAACTCTCTTCCACTAAAGTTGTTGAGGCACCTTCAGTTTTGCTGTCACTATTAGTTCCATTTCACTCTGAGACAGATATGTATTTCAACGACATATACATATTCTCTCACATACTTGCGAAGGGCAATCACCTGAAAAACATTAGTTACAACTTTGAAACTGCCACGCTTGCCTAATACTGCATTTGCAATTGGCATACAGTACATTCATTTTTACTAATGAACTTATGGAACAGAAACCTTTTGTAGAAAATTTTCTTTTTTGGAAAATGTTCTTCCCTACATCGATGTTCAAAACTGAATCATGACTATTTGAAAAACACACACACAGTATTAACGGCTCCTTTTTTATTTGTAAGCACGAGCTATAGGGAAATGTGTCTAAGATTAATCATTGTATGGGACAATGTCATGTTGGCTTCTTACTGGACCCAGGGTTAAGCAAGTCATCATGGGCCTTAAGAACCTTGTGAGATATAGGATGGCTCTTCTAGGTCATCCACTTAGCCAATTTGGCAATCCTGTACTTCTTTTACTTGCCTTCCAACTGCTGCTTGAGTTAAGCTCACAATTACACTGCTGTAAAGTTTTTATCGATTGGAGTTTTTTAGCCTACACAGTGCTGCTGTTTTATTGTTTTAATTGTTTGGGAATATTCATATTTTTTATTCTTTCGTAAGCTTCCTTGGGAATACCAATTTGCTACTGAAGTGTGGGGTATACCTTTCATACATAAACTATACAAGTTCTGCAGTGTATTCATTTTCAAATTATGAACTGATTACCAAGAACACACAATCTTGGATCACCTTGGAAGGGCTTTTCCTGAAAGGTAGCATAGAAATACTGGAAATGCCCACCCCTTTTCAGATGAATAAAATTCATCTTAAATTGAAGCCATAATCTGGACTCTGCCACATGATTCTATGCCTCATCTTACCCAAATTAAATGTTCCTACCACTACCACATTATGATGATGACGATGATGATGATGTTTGTAGACCAGTGTTCTCCAACCTTGGGTTCCCAGATGTTTTTGGTCTACAACTCCCAGCATGCCCCAGGCCAAAAACATCTGGGGACCCAAGGTTGGAGAACACTGCTGTAGACTATAGGGCTTTTAGGGTTCTGACTATACTGTTTAATTGCAAGTGGCTGCCACTTAGCATTTGCCATGCTATAGCATAGTCAGAATTTACTTTTCCAGTAACTTGTTAAAGCAAATGCATAGCCAAAACTATTACTAGTTACAGCTTCTAGCTACAGTTTGTTTTACTTGTTAGCCACTCTGGGATCTCTGTGGGGTTGAAAAACAGTCTAAAATAAAAATAGTCTAAAATAAATAGTCTAAAATAAATAAAAACAATGTGCTTTAATCACCACATCTACCTTAAATAAATCTGCTCTAAGAAATTTTAAGAACAACATGACAGAAGCTGAATACCATACCTGTTGAATTATTTTGGAATCTTTCTGTAGGTTCTCTTTTGGTGGGACCTTTCCAAACAACTTCCAGCCAGGAGCACTGTGGACAGCAGGTTTGAGTTCCTTTGTCCTTTTGGTAAAGAAGTTCCTGTAAGAAAAAGTTTTTAAAATTAGATGAATTTGCCATACTACCAAAACACAGAGTGGTCTCCCTAGAAGCAAACATTAGATGCTAGTTTAAGATTTCTAATATAACAGCATCTTACTGAACTTTCGATCCATTCATTCTAGAGTGGACTGAAAAATGCTTGTTTTCCAGTTCTAATACTTTGGTGAGAGAACTTATCATAAAAAGAATAAGATTGACACACTTAGATCACAGACATTACATTTAATGAAAGCCTTATTTTTAGCCTCAAACACCACAAACTGTGGTTAAGTATCACTGAACACAAAGACCACCCCTTTTCAGAAACATTGATCTCTCAGCGCATTTTTCTTCTTGTTTCATGGTATACATATGAGCAATGAAGGGAAGGGCTAGGAAGTCACAAACACAAATCACAAGTGCCACTTTGCTTGGGTAGCCATAAATATGAAATACTTTTGGAGCCCATGCAGCACTGGCTGCTGAAATTTGATAGTGGTTTCTATAAGTTTCAAATGTGCATGCACTAAATCCATGCACAGCTCAAGGGGGGGGGGGTTCTTCCCAGGGAGAAATAATAATCTAATGTTTAGGAAGCATTAGCACTAGCATTATTTATTTACTTACTTACAGTATTTGTATACCGCTCCATATCTAAGTAGATTCCAGAGCAGTGGACAATAAAAAGATAAAAACAGATAAAAGAAACAAAAACAATATATTGAAAACAAGGTAACATTAAAATGGTGTTGGAGAGCAGAGAAGGCTTCCCGGAAAAAGGAGGTCTTCAGCAGGCGCCGAAAGGAGCACAATGTCAGAGCCTGCCTGACCTCCACAGGCAGGGAATTCCACAGAAATGGAGCTGCCACACTGAAGGCTCTTCTCCTGGTGGACTCCAATAGGGCCATAGGGCCATGAGGAACCACCAGGAGCATGCCATCTGATGACCTCAGTGACCAGGCAGGTTGGTAAGGGAGGATGAGCTCTCTCAGGTAACCTGGTCCCAAGTTGTTTCGGGCTTTGTACACCTGGCCCGGTAGCAAATAGGTAGCCAGTGCAGTTCCTTCAGCAAAGGAGTTGCATGCTGAAAAGGGGCAGTTCCTGATAATAGCCAAGCTGCTGCATTCCATACTCACTCCAGCTTCTGGAGCAGCCCCACAGTAATCCAGTCTTGAGGTTACTAGCACCTGTATCACTGTGGCCAAGCTATTTCTGTCCAGGGGAGGAGGTAACTGGTGAACCAATCGAAGATGGTAAAAGGCACTCTGAGCCGCCACAGTCACTTGGGACTCCATTGACAATGATGGATCTAGGAGTACCCCCAGACTATGAACCTGATCTTTCAAAGGGAGTGCAACCCCATCCAGAACAGGCAGTGAGCCTGTCTCCTGGACTCAGGAACCACTCTCCCACAGGGCTTCTGTCTTGCCAGGATTCAGCCTCAGTTTACTGGCCCTCATCCAGCCCATCACTGAGTTCAGGCACTGGTCCAGGACTTGCACAGCCTCTCCTGATTCAGTTGTCACAGGGAGACAGAGCTGTGTGTCATCTTGGCTCCAAATCCCCTAATGACCACTTTCAGCAGCTTCATATACGTAGATGTTAAACAACATTGGGAACAAGATGGTACCGTGTGGAACCCCATAGTGCAATTGCCAAGGGTCCAAAGAATAGTCACCCAATCTTACTCTCTGAAATTGAACCAGCAGGTAGGACCGGAACCACAGTAACACAGTGCTTCCAATGCCCAACTTGCAGCGTCGATCCAGGAGGATACCATGGTTGATGGTTTTGAAAGCTGCTGAGAGTACAAGTAGAATTAACAGGGTCACACTCCCACTATCCTTCACCCGATAAAGGTCATTCATCAGGGCAACTAAGGCTGATTTGGTCCCATAACCAGGTCGAAACCCAGACTGGAATGGGTCTAGATAATCAGTATCCTCCAAGAGTGCCTGCAGTTGCTTCACCACAACCTTCTCAAGAACCTTCCCTGAGAAAGGGGTATTTGCAACTGGGCAGTAGTTATCAAATATCGTTGGGTCCAGAGTGGGTTTTTTAAAGAGTGGTCACACTACTGCCTCCTTAAGGACAGCAGGAACCACCCCTTCACATAGAGATGCATTTACCATTCCCTGGTCCCACTCAGACAAATCCCCTCAGCTAGTTTTTATTAGCCAGGAGGGGCAAGGATAGAGAGGGCTCATAGTTGGTTGCATTGCTGCAAGCACCATGTCCACTTCATCAGGCTGCAGCAAATGAAATTGATCCCACAAAATCGGGCAGAAGGTGGCATGAGATACCTCGACTGGAGCTGCGCTAATGACAGCATCAAGTTCACTGTGGAGACAAGCAATTTTGTCCTCAACGTGCAAAAAGGTCATAGTGGGACTTTGAGGGGGCCAGGGCCCCATTCGCTGGGGAGAGTGTTAACAGCCCTCGGACCACCTGAAAGAGCTCCACTAGATGGCTACTCAAAGATGCAATAGAGGCAGCACAGTAACGCTTCCTTGCTGCCCACACTGCCATGCAATAGGCACAATTATGCACTCTAGAGTGAGCTTGCTCATCTCCACTTCGAGTCTTATGCCATTTGCGCTCTAGCTGACATCCAGCCTGTTTCATCGACTGCATCTCCCCAGTATACCAAGGAGCAGAGCAGGCTCTACAGAGTCAGAGAGGGCACTCAGGAGCAATCGAGTCGATGGCCCTCTGCATCTCATTGTTCTACAGTGAGACCAGGGCCTTGGCTGGATCACCAGCTTTGTCCACTGGAAAATCCCAAGAGCATTCAGAAATCCTTTAGATTCCATCAGTCTCCTGGAGTGGGCCATCTGAATGGGCCCCCCACTCCTGCAAGAGGGAAGTAATGCCGTGAACTCAAACCTCACCAGGAAATGGTCTGACCATGACAATGGGGTTACTTGGATGCCCCCCCCCCTAGTTTCCAGACTACCCATCTCACAGCCTGGAGCAAAGACCAAGTCAAGAGTATGCCCCGCTTCATGTGTTGGGCTGATGACAAACTGAGACAGCCCCACGGATGTCATGGAGGCCATGAAGTCCTGAGCTGGGGCTCCAGAGGCAGCCTCAGCATGGAAATTAAAGTCACCTAGGACCACCGTCCTGGGTTCTTCCAACACACCTGAGACCACCTCTGCCAGCTCACTTAGGGAGGATGCTGGGTAGTAGGGTGGGTGGTACACCAGCAGCATCCCCAATCTGTCTCTGTGGCCCAACACCAAGTGCAACCCCTCAAGGCCCGCTCCAAGGTGGAGTGGCTTCCTGATTATAGAGATGGAAGTTTTGTGAATCACGGCAACTCCACACAGATACACACCGGCCCTCCAGCCTATGCTGGTGCTGCACTGAGTACCCAGGTGGGCAGAGCTGGGTCAGGTCAGGCCCACACAGCTAACTCACCCAAGTCTCAGTAATACATGTCAGATCGGCCTTCTCATCCATGATGGTAAATCATGAATGAGTGCAGTCTTCTTGCAGACCGATCTGGCATTAAAAAGCAAGACCACAGTATCAACATGCTGCTTCTGAAATCACATGAAACTGAGCTTTTGTAATCTATGTACCATATTATTCGCTCCATAAGACGCACTGGACCATAAGACGCACTTACCGTATGGTACCCCCCCCAAAAAAAAATTTAAGTCAGCTGTTCCATGGGGAATCAGCTGAGAGGCGGGGGCTTCCCCCGCCCTGCCCAGAAGTCCTCCACTCTTCCGGACCAGCAGAGGAAAGATAATAATAATAATAATAATAATAATAATAATAATAATTTTTTAAAAAATAATAATAAATCAGCTGTTCCACGGGGAATCAGCTGAGAGGCGGGGCCTTCCCCCACCCTGCCCAGGAGTCCTCCGCTCTTCCGGACCAGCAGAGGAAAGTAAAAAAAATAAAATAAAATAATAACAATAATAATTTTATTTTTTAAAAAATCAGCTGTTCCACGAGGAATCAGCTGAGAGGCGGGGGCTTCCCCCGCCCTGCCCAGGAGTCCTCTGCTCTTCCGGACCAGCAGAGGAAAGTAAAAAAAAAAATTAATAATAATAATAGTAATTTTTTTTTAAAAAAAATCTGCTGTTCCACGGGGAATCAGCTGAGAGGCGGGGGCTTCCCCCACCCTGCCCAGGAGTCCTCCACTCTTCCGGACCAGCAGAGGAAAGTTTTTTAAAAAAAAATTTATTTTTTTTACTGTATTCGCTCCATAGGACGCACAGACATTTCCACCTAGTTTGGGGGGGGGGGGGAGTGCGGCTTATGGTGTGAAAAATACGGTATATGGTTATGTACCTGCAGTTGGTTACACGGTTTGCAAGCAAGTATTTATGCAAGCTGTGCAATTTGTCATTCTTCTGTGGTGAGCAATAACAGTCATCCCCTGCAGAGCATCCAAGACAAACTCCATCTGCCCATACTCCTGGGCAGCAGTATGATGGCTGAAAATGGAAGGTCTTTCACATGCTGATAAACAGTCAGACATTTAACACAAAGAGAGTCTGCTTTGTGTACACAGTTTCAACAATGCTGTCCTGACTACATGGGTAATATGGAAGCTGCATACACGCTATTTGTACTGTTGAGTCAGTTAACCATTTAAACACACACAAAAACACATGCAAACTTCACAGTGCTACTCTGCTTTGTGAAGGCTATACATGTGGCACTCCTAGTAATGAAAGCTCTATAATGATCACATGCGTGCACGCATGCACCCACATACACACACACGGCCTCCACAGTACTGCTCCATGTTTAGCACAAAGCAATGGTGTGAATGCTGTGTGTGGCACACTTAGCATTGAAGAAGTAGCAACAAAAAAGTGAACAGAAGTGGTGGCAGAGATAAGTGGAACAGGGATGAGGCAAATATTCCCCCTAGACTGGATAGTTATTTACATGGCTGATCTGCAAATTCATAGATTTCATAGATTTCATAGATCATAGAGTTAGAAGGGGCCTACAAGGCCATCGACTCCAACCCCCTGCTCAATGCAGGAAACCAGAGGAGAGGTCTCCCATCCAAGTAATAACCAGGCCTGACCCTGCTTAGCTTTCCACGCTCAGACAAGCTGAACCAGCGTGAGCCATTTTTAAATTAAATTTCCTTTTTGATTGAGTACACCGGGATTGAGTTCACCCTCTCTTTTCCTTTTGGTTGGCAAATATTGTATAATGCATACAGAATGCCAGCCCTCATAGCAGAAAGATGTCCATTTTGCCTCCAAAGCAGCTGATCCTTCCATACTCTCTATGGGGAAAGTCCACTCACACACACACACCAGTTCTGTGGGAGGATGACTAACATTGCTACACAAACAAACAACCATGGGGGAGAAACCAGCAAAGTAAAACCATGGAAGGACTCCTCCCTTCCCAAAAGGCTCCAGGTAGTGACAGGAAGAAATCTCGGTCACCCACTTACAGCACAAATAATAAGCCCTGGTGAATTTGTGTGTAATCTCAGCCTGATTGTGAAATCCATATTTTTTGCTAAAGACTGGAACATTTATTGTAGATGTTCCCAAATACTGTTGCTATCTCATCAGCATTTTATATTTGCATGAGGTTGGATTCAGACACATGCTTCTTAGAACGGAAGTGCTCCTTCTGTTCATGGAAGGGCCTCCAATCCAGGAGATGCTCCCACTGGAGAAAGGGGGGGGGAGAGCTATTTTTACTAGTTCTGCCTTCCTCTTGCAGCCCCAGGAGCAACTCCTGTTCCAGAGGGTCCCCCAACCCAATAGGGCAAATTTTCAGGGGGCTACAGGAGGAAGGGGCAAACAGCAAAAATTGCCAATGGGATGCTTCCCCTGGAGGAAGAAGCAGCAGCAGAATCCTGCTCCCAGCAAGCCTGGATCCAACATTTGTGACTGGATCCAACATGCCTATGTAGTGATTTACAGTAACTTAACTGGCATTAATACCAGGCAGAAAAAGGTGAATGAAGGAATTCTGATCTTTTCATCATTGCATCTGCCAATTTGAATGCACCAACATACTGCCAGAGCCTTTGGGGAACTTTCAACATTACTGATATTCTGTAACAGATAATCTATTTTAAAAACAGAAGGCCTTTACAGAAAGAGCCACTATTGCATAGGAGCATTAGTCAACAAAGCATTCAAATGAACTCCCTTAATACTTCAGTTGCAAATAAGGTGCTTTGAAGGTGCCCCTCCCAGTTTCTCTTCCTCATCACCAGCTCATTCACATCCCCTCCCTGCCTCTGTTTTAAAGCATGGGGGATGGGTGGGCGGAAGAGAGAGAGAAGATGAAAGATGCCCTGTATGACCAGCCACCCTAGTGCTTTATTGTTTTTTCTAAGGTACAGCATTGCTATCCAAGCTGCCAATCCAGGCTTTGAAGCATTGAGACAGAAATTGGATCATGCCATGGCAGCGTAAGGCTCACTGCTTCAGCTGAGTCATCTTGCCCCCCAAAAAAAGAGTTCCTAAGGCCCGCCACACAAATTGCTTCACCACTGTAAAGACAATATAAGGCAACAGGTTAAACCTTTGGCAGCACTTTGGGAAAGAAAAGACTGTGATGGTTTAGTGGGGAAGGGGTGCAGAGTCATGGGGAGGAGGCAAATTTCATAGCTTGATGGAAAATATCTGTCAAATTTGGCTGAAAGACTCTAACCCAATGTAACTGCTCACATGATTCTTTCCCTAGTGATAGTCATCCTTGTATTTGGTGTGTTCCTTACAATAGGTAATAATTTAACAGTAATTCATGCAATACCTTTACACTGAACTCTGAATTCTGATTCCAAAGGTAACTATGTATCTGACACACACTGATTGGGTTCAATCAGCTTTTACACATTAGAATGAAACTATTCTGAACTTACTTTCATAAAGCTAAAGTAGTTCAGGGTGCTTTTATTCCTGTTAATGAAGGGTCATTCCATGTAAAATCAACCAATGAATTTACCTGACCGTCACCGATTTTTAAAAAACTTGGTGAACTTGTTGGGTCTGCTGAGAAAATAAGCTGCTCCAAAAATTAGACTTCTGGGACAAAAACTTTTGGAGATATGGCAATCAAAAATATGAAGAAAAATGTTAATTTTTGTGTGTTGGACAACATTTAAATTACAGTAATTCCAGTTCTACAGAACCTAGAAAGTTAATCATGGTGTTGATGGAAAGCCTTTGAAATGCTCTTTCATTTGATATGTAACTGTGGAGGAAGGGGGGGCTGGCTGGCCCGCCACCACCCCACCCTTACCTACCTCAAAGGAACCAAGACCCTCTGAGATCTCAAGATACCAGACTGCCAGCCTCAGCTGTCTGCAATCCTACTTGGATCTCTGTTTAGGGACTCGCCTTCCGTTTCTCAAACCTGGATTTAGATACTGAACCAACAGAGTACTACAAAACCCATGTGGGGTAAAACCAAACAGGTTTATTCTGGTAGCATCTTACAACAAGATTAGGGAAATGAGAGAAGCACACAAAATAAAGAGAGAGACACTTTAGTACACAGTAAAGCTAAAACACAATAAAACCTGATTCCTTAAGATCTCTCAGGCACACACCTGTTACCTGAGGGTGTCTTCTTCAAGGGTTAGATCCAGCACAGCCTTGCCGCCCGGGGGGGAACTATTTTATCTACCCACAGGTCCGAGATAAATAGCCCTCCACAAGACTTGCCTTTCACCAGAGCCTTCAAACCAGCTAATTTTACCAGGAGCTGCCTGGGGTCGGTTCCTGAGTGGGGGCCCCCCCTAAAGGCTCGGGCCCCTTGCTGGCGCGCTGCCATGGCTCCAACCAGGCACGCTACCAAAAAGGACTAAAACCAAGAACAAAGGCTACACGTGGGGAAATAGCTCTTCCCCCTCCCCTTTTCTGTAACCTTCTTGCTTCAGCCAATCAATTTGAACTTCACCTGGCCAGGCAGGGGGGAGGGAACTGGCCAGGCAGGGGGGAGGGAACTCCTGAGTCATGGCTTGAACTATATTTACATATGAACGCTTTCAGCCTGGCACCTCCAGACCTCCAGGCGCCAGGCCCCATCCCATGTTCCAGCACCTTTTGCTTCCTCCCAGCCTCCACCTGGTTTACTCATGAGGAGGCGTGTGTGTGTGTGTGTTTGTGTTCCTGCATGCATGCATGCATGAACCCTAAAAACTCTTTTCTCTACACGCTAACTATGCACACCCCACCCCAGCCAGTTCACACATGAGGTGTGTGTGTGTACCCCCAAAGGCTCGTTTCTCCATAGTAACGTAAGTGGTTTTTTTGGAATAAATATATATTCAAGGTCAAATAGTAAGATTTGACCTTGAATTCTGCAAAACCTAAAAAAAATTTCTCCATGATTTTTGTTTGATTATTTCATCTGACAGTGCTTAATACATGTACCAATTTTCAAAATGGGGTTCTTAACAGAAAACGAGTTACATCTTTTGGGGCGCTCTGTGTGTATGCGTCATAGTTCATATGAATTGCTATCTCACTGTACGTATCTTAAGAAAATATGCATTATCACTTAGGTTTTGAATAAAACATTGTGCACAAGTACAAGCTACCCTGTCATGATTGTGCAGCTCTGAATTACCATATTTTTCGCTCTATAAGACGCACTTCCCCCCCCAAAAAAAACTAGGTGGAAATGTCTGTGCGTCCTATGGAGCGAATACAGTAAAAAAAAATTTTTTGCTTTCCTCTGCTGGTCGGGAACAGCAGAGGACTCCTGGGCAGGGCGGGGGAAGCCCCCGCCTCTCAGCTGATTCCCACGGAACAGCTGATTTTTTAATATATATATATATATATATATATATATATTTACTTTCTTCTGCTGGTCCGGAAGAGCGGAGGATACCTGGGCAGGGCGGGGGAAGCCCCCGCCTCTCAGCTGATTCCCCGTGATTTTTTTTTAAAAAAATTATTATTATTATTATTATTAATTTTATTATTATTATTTTTTTTTAACTTTCCTCTGCTGGTCCGGAAGAGCGGAGGACTCCTGGGCAGGGTGGGGGAAGCCCCCGCCTCTCACTGTCTCTTTCCTGGATTCGTATTGAAATGAATATCTTTTAGTAGCAACAGTGTGTTTTGTTAATGGAATTACAGCATGAATTTTCTGTGTCCCAGGAATCGTCTTGAATTCTTGAAGCGACATTTCAGAAGTTTTTCTTTCAGTTCATAATCTTTACTTGTGGTGTATTGAAATGCAACCTGTGTGATGTTCTCCTTTGCCCAATCAAAGAGCTGACGAGGGGTCATGATTTGTTTTTCATACGGATGCTGCAAACTTGCTCGAGCAGCTAACCTTTTCACAGTGCCACCCAAACCATCACAAGGCCCTTTTCCATGTGTTGTGGCAAAGTGCCATTCTGCATCGATACCGAAATCTGACTTATGCTTACTTAAGTTGTTGAAGTTTTTATCGTTTTTATACTGTGATGCTGCACCACTCGGGAAATAATAGATCTTAGTTATACTACTGTCGAAAATGCGATGTGCAGGAATTCAACAATTTGAAAAGTTCATGACACAATTGCAGCGAAGGGGTTCGACTTGTCAGGCTTCAGGCCTGCCTTTTCTTTCTTATCAGAACTGGGGTGATTACAGGCCTGTGGCTCACGCTGGCTCAGCTTGTCTGAGTGTGGAAAGCTAAGCAGGGTCAAGCCTGGTCATTACTTGGATGGAGACCCCTCCCTCTAGTTTCCTGCATGAGCAGGGGGTTGGACTCGATAGCCTTGTAGGCTCCTTCCAACTCTATGATCTATGAAATCTATGAAATCTTAGCTTTCTATGTCGAGAAAGCTATTTTATATGGAGGAGCATTCAACTCATGCAAACTCCTAGTGGTAGAATCATAGAATCATAGAAAAGTAGAGTTGGAAGGGGCCTACAAGGCCATCGAGTCCAACCCCCTGCTCAATGCAGGAATCCAGATCATAGATTTCATAGATCATAGAGTTGGAAGGAACCTACAAGGCTATCGAGTCCAACCCCCTGCTCAATGCAGGAAACTAGAGGAGAGGTCTCCCATCCAAGTAATAACCAGGCTTGACCCTGCTTAGCTTTCCACGCTCAGACAAGCTGAGCCAGCATAAGCCACAGGTCAAAGCATCCCTGACAAAGCATCCAGCTGCACCTTGAATACCTCCAGATTGGGAGATCCCACCACCTTCCTAGGTAGTTGGTTCCATTGTCTTATTGCTCTAACAGTCAGGAAATTTTTCCTGATGTTTAGGTGGAATCTAGGTTCCTGTAACTTGAATACAGGCCAGACACAAAATTATCACCTCAGTGAGAACTAGATTTCTACCATGGTATGGTATGCACAAGAATCTCGAGTTGCTATGCTTGCCTTAGATCCCACAGCTCTGACAATGGGAAGGTGAATAAGCCAAAGAAGAGGCTAATTGAAGTGTATACAAGACTCACATATTGGTAATTAGCAACTAACAGTGTGCTTTCTAAAGAGGTTGAAAACTGTAGAATATATAGTTTAAGGCAGGAGTGAGCAGATGTCAGGCTTACAGGATCAACTTTGTTCTTTATTAAAACCTTGAGAGCCACCAACTAGAGCCTGATGCAGAATGTTTTGAAAATCAGAACTGAATGGAGCTCACAGTCCTTCCACACAAAAAATCTATTCCTGGTTATCCTAAACTTCCTTCATTTCAGTAACATAATTTAGCGGGGAGGGGAATTAATTTTGTTGCTACTATTGTTAAACAAGTGGGAGTGTTGGCAATCTTTGCCAATTCACTGAAAATCATCCAGAGACCTACCAGTAGATCCAGGTCTACCTTCTGCCCACTCCTGGGTAAGGGTAGCTCTAGTATGCTTGGAATAACCTGTCTCACTGTGTAGGAATGCACAGCAACCATCATATTTCATATATAGAATGTGATATTCACAGGAATCTGAGCCAATGTACTCCCATATTCTGCTATGAATGTGATGGCATGCAAAACCGGGCAGGTTTGGCCAACAAGACAACCCACATTGTGGCACAAGCCACGCAGTGTGCGTGAATCACCCGAGGCCCCACGATGTGCCCGACAGATGATCGGGCACATCATGGGTTGCTGGCCCCCTCCTCCTCCCTCAGTCCTCCCGCAGGTATCCCAGGGACACCTTGGGAGGAATGAGTCTCCTTTTGGGCTTGGTGCAGCTTGTGTTCCCTTTTAAAACCGTTTAAGCTGGCTTTTCGCGATCCCCCTTTTGACAGGTACGACCTGCCCCTCCAAGGTGCCCTAGAGGTACCTTGGAGGGGCTGCCCATGCTTGCTACCTAATTCTTTTAATCCCTCCTAATTTCCACAATTGCGTTTTTTATAATTATTATTTCTATTGCTGCTCTTTTGCAACTGCAGACAACCGAAGTTACGCGGGAGTGGCAATGGGGAAGTTGGGGTGGGTAATGGGCGGGGGTGCTACTGCTGGCAAAGTCCATCTCTTCACATCAGGCTCCTCGGGGGTTTTGGGGGGGATCATGAGTCTAATATGTCCCCTAAGTTTTGCAAGTGTCCCCGAGATGGGAACATCTTGGGAACATGCAAAACCTCCCAGTTACGTGCATAATTGCTCTTTGACAGATCAGCTGATCTGTCAAAGAGGAAACCTCCATTTTTAAGGTGGGATTTCTAAGGGGTTAAAATTTTATTTCTGGGCAAGAAAGAATGCATGTATATAGGTTCTATAGGTAGCAAGCACGGGCAGCCCCTCCAAGATACTGCTGGGGCACCTCGGAGGGGCAGCTTGTACCTGTCAAACAAGGGATCGAGAAAGCAGCTTCACAGCCGGCTTTTGTGATTTGAGTAAAAAAGTTTTACACGGAAACACAAGCTGTGATGAGACTGAAAGGGGTCACGGTGGGGAAGGGGAGAAGCCTTTGCCAGCTGCCCCAAAGTGCCACTTGGGCACTTTGGGGGCGGCTGGCAATGGCGGTCGCCCACTAGCTGCTTGGCAAGGGTTTTTTGCCACTCTTGTCAATAGGCCCAGTAGAGGTTGGCTTGCCCCATGATGGGTTATGTCATCTGGGTTTAGACAACACAAGAACCGATTGTGGGCCAAACAAACCCTACAACAAGCCATGGATTGTCAGGGTGGCTTATAAGCCAAACTTAAGCCACCCTGACAAACCCATCATGGGTTTGCACAACATGACAACCCACCATGGCTTATAAGCCATGGTGGGTTGATTTGTCATGCAAACCCAGTCACTGTATACATAGTGAACATGGGAGAACCATCTATTTTTATTTATTTAATACATTTTTATACCGCCCAATAGCCGAAGCTCTCTGGGCAGTTTACAACAGTTAAAATCATAAAATACAATATAAAATACAAAATTTAAAACCACAGATTAAAAACAAACAGCAGAGCTAGCAGCAGCAGTTACAATAACGGAATTAAAAACAATTACAAGATTAAAATGATTAAGATGATTAAAATGATTAAAATGCCTGGGAGAACAGAAAGGTCTTCACCGGAAAGAATACAAAGTAGGCGCCAGGCGAACCTCTTTGGGGAGCTCATTCCATAACCGGGGTACCACAGCAGAAAAGGTCCTCCTCCTGGAGCCACCTGCCTCACTTCCTTTGGCAGGGGCTCTCGGAGAAGGACCGCTGATGCAGATCTTAGTATCCAGGCAGGTACATATGGGAGGAGACGATCCTTCAGATACCCTGGCCCCAAGCCATTTAGGGCTTTAAATGTTAGCACCAGCACTTTGAATCGGGCCCGGATACAGACTGGCAGCTAGTGCAGATGAGAAAGCACTGGCATAATATGTTCTCATCGGCCAGTCCCCGTTAACAATCTCGCTGCCCTATTTTGGACCAGCTGAAGTTTCCGGACCGTTTTCAAAGGCAGCCCCACGTATAACGCATTGCAGTAATCCAAACTAGAGGTTACCAGAGCATGGATAACTGTAGCTAGGCTATCTCTGTCCAGATAAGGACGTAGTTGGTATATCAGCCTAAGCTGATAAAAGGTGCTCCGTGCCACCGAGTTCACCTGTGCCTCGAGTGACAGTTGTGGATCCAAGAGCACCCCCAAACTACGAACCTGATCCTTCAGGGGGAGTGCAACCCCATCCAGAACTGGTGGAATATCACTTAGCCGGGCAGAGGAACCACCCACTAACAGTGGTTATCTGGATTGAGTCTCATTTTATTAGCCCTCATCCAGTCCATTACTGTGTCCAGGCACTGATTCAGAACAGCCCCTGCCTCACCTGGATTTGATGAAAAGGAGAGATAGAGCTGGGTGTCATCTGCATATTGATAACACCTCAGCCCACACCTCCGGATAACCTCTCCCAGTGGTTTCATGTAGATATTAAACAGCATAGGGGATAAAATAGAGCCCTGTGGCACCCCATGACATAACTGCCAAGGGACCGAGCAGTAATCCCCCAGCACCACCTTCTGGAATCGGCCACCCAAGTAGGATCAGAACCACTGGAGCACAGTGCCTCCAACTCCCAACCCAGACAACCTATCTAGAAGGATACCATGGTCGATGGTATCGAAAGCCGCTGAGAGGTCCAAGAGAATCAACAGGGTTGCACTCCCCCTGTCCCTCTCCCAGCAGGTCATCCCACAGGGTGACCAAGGCAGTTTCTATTCCAAAACTAAGCCTGAATCCAGATTGAAATGGATCTAGATAGTCCGTTTCATCCAAGAGTGCCTGGAGTTGACCAGCAACCACCCACTCAAGCACCTTGCCCAGGAATGGGATATTGGCTACCGGCCTGTAGTTATTAACATCATCCGGGTCCAGGTTAGGCTTTTTAAGAAGTGGCCTAATCACCGCCTCTTTCAAAGAGGCTGGCACCACTCCCTCTCTCAAGGAGGCATTTACAACCTCCTGGACCCAGCCAGCGATCCCCTCCTTATTTGATGTAATAAGCCATGACGGGCAAGGGTCAAGCACACAGGTAGTCGACCGGACTTGGCCAAGCACCTTGTCCGCATCCTCGGGCCTCAATAACTGAAATTCATCCAATAAAAGCAGACACAGTCTACAGTGAATTCAAAACAATGCTCAGTCACAGCACAAGGTGGTGAGCAGCAATGTGAGTTTTCCAGAAAATTCTGAATTGGAAAAGTTTTCAAAAGAAATTCCACTGCAAATTGAGTTAATTTGCATGTGGTTATTTGCATAGGACTTATGCTTGTACTGGAAAATTTTCCAATGCAAATTAGATTTGCATAGGGCCATTTGCTTAGGAATTTTTTCAGTTTGCATTAGAAAATGTTCAGATGCCTGCAGGGGTGGGCAACTTGTGGCTAGAGCTGATGGAAGTGTAGGACAAAGCATCTGGAGGGCCACAGATTACCAACCCCTGCTGCCCCAGAGAGGTCTAATTTAGCATGATTATTTTACTTGTTTTTAATAAAAGCATTTTTAAAAAAGTAACCCATGTTATTTTTTTGTCCCAATAAACCACAAGTATTTGACCTGAAATGTTTGAGGGAAAATATTAAAGCATACCTAATGTGATTAAAATGTTATAATATGTAGAATTTTTTGAAATATTTCTTAAAATTTAAAGACAATAGCATGTACTTTACTTACATTAATTAAATTTGAGGGGGGGGGACAAAGGTACTAAAAACTGTTGACACACTAATTTTAACAACCTAAAGAAATGTGCATGATATGCTGACAACCATTCATCTATTTCAATAGAGTTCAGCTCTCTTCCACTAATTGTTGGGGCACCTTCTATTTTATTATCACTATTAGTTCCATTTCGCTCCAAGACATATATAGGGTGTATGTATGTGTGTGTGTGTGTGTGTGTGTGTGTGTGTGTGTATATATATATATATATATATATATCAATGACATATATGTATTCTCTCACATACTTGCTAAGGACAGTCATCTGAAAAACATTGAACTTTGAAACTGCCAAGCTTGCCTAATATTGTATTTGCAATTGGGATACATTCATTTTTATGGAATGGAATTTTTTTGCAGAAAAATACAGTACTGGAAAAAATTTCACATCACTTATGGTGAGAACTTTTACATGTAGTTCTGCTTCTCCATCTTCTGGCCTTTAAATGTCTCCTAGTTCTTTAACGCTGCAACCAAGCAGCACAAAGCTGGCTGCAGGTTCAGGTTCTCTCATTTCTCTGCTACATGGGGACACAACCTCTAATCTGAAAAGTCTGCTGCCCAGCTTCAAAACATACAAGATGACATACTAGTCAGTTCCTCCTACTGTAGCACAAGTTTGTGTGGAGATAATCACAGGCTGCAGAATCAACCATCACAACACACAATTGAGACAAGCATTATTAAGCAGGAACA
Source organism: Shinisaurus crocodilurus (assembly GCA_021292165.1). Classification (NCBI taxonomy): domain Eukaryota; kingdom Metazoa; phylum Chordata; class Lepidosauria; order Squamata; family Shinisauridae; genus Shinisaurus; species Shinisaurus crocodilurus. Next base: position 99,222,239 of record CM037878.1, read on the forward strand.
GGTAACAAAAAGGTAAGAACACACAAAAAAGGAGTATATGTGGCTTAATTACTGAATGTAAAACTAACTACGGTAAATACTGACACTTGTGTTTTCTAATACATATACTATTTGCTGAATGATTATAACTGTATGTAATAATTCTGTCTTAAAAGCAGAATTAGAAATTCACCTATTCTGAGGATTTGTATACAGTAAAACCTTGGCTTGCAAGTAACTTGGTCTGCAAGTGTTTTGCAAGACAAGCAAATATTTAAAATAAATTTTAACTTGATAAACAAGCGACGTCTTGCAATACAAGTACTGTAGTACAGTCAAGAAAAATGAAGACTTTACACTATCATTCTTTATTGCAGCTTAAATTAAAAATATGTGTACAAATTTCTTATGGGGAATTTCGCTTTGATATATAAGTGCTTTGGATTACAAGCACGTTTCCGGAATGAATTATGCTTGCAATCCAAGGTATTACTGTAATTTCTTTGGCCATTCCTGATATGTTTTAATAGCATCATCACTGTGTAGAATAGAACAGAGAAAGCAGTTTATAAACACCAGTATTTTATTTTCTCTTGTCTAACAGGCACTTACATGGGTGCTTCTCGCATTCCCTCTTTAGCACATCTGTCAAAGGGAAAACATAGAAAGAAGCCACTTAAGAATCAGGCACATGGCAATGAATTCCTCCCCCACATTCACATATAATCCCTAAAATTACTTGCATAGACAGTTCCTTCAAAGTTTAAAGTGATAATGGGCTTTTATGTAAGCATCTAATGAACTCATAAACAAATTGAGCTAGAAGTCCTGTTGTTATCAATACACATATAAATGTAACAAGGAGGCATGTCCAGTTATTCAGATGCAATTTGGCTACAGCTACTTGATGTCAAGTTCTTTGGCTAATGCTACATCACAAAACAAGGTTTTCAGCACAATATTTGTGAAATTTTCCATGTCTTACCCTGAAAGAATTATACCCTTTAATACACAGTGAAAACCCATAAAACTGAACAAGACTAGTGAATATAAAAACAATTTCAAGTTTGGTATAAACAACCTGGCCTTTGGTCATATGTAACTACTTGCTCTGGAAGCTTATCTACATCTTATTCAACTGAAGAACAATATAGCCTTATCATTAAAAGTGCTTTACCTAATGTGACCACCACCTATCGCTTGAGAACCAAAAGAACAAACAAAAGAATACTGACTGTGTTCGCACAACAGGACAACTGTTGGCGCATTGTGCAAACCTGCAATGGGTTTGTCAGGGTGGCTTAAGTTTGGGCTATAACCCACCCACAGATAGAAATACTTATCTTATTCTAGTCATCATCCACATCACCTAAAGAATTATTTATCGTATGGGCAATTTTTAACATATCAAAAGGAACTGCTCCACTACATCTGAGTATAAAAAGAAAGCCAATATATTACAACCACTGAACAAAAGAGGTTATCCCTTCGTCAAACAAAAAGCAGACTGCAGATCTAGGGAAGAGCTTTTAAAGCCCCATCAACACACTAGAGATCAAAGGGCAGTATGCAGTTTACAGGGATGGGGACTCGAACTCGAGGACTCGACTCGTGAGTCCGACTGAGTCCCCCCTCTGACTCGAGTCCCAATTTTTCCAATGGGACTCGAGACTCGACTCAGGACTCGAGCCCAAGGACTCCGCCACCGCCGCCCGCCACCACTCACATTACCGCCGTCGCAGTCTCCCTCGCCGCCACCCGCATGCAGCCGCCATCACGCCGCCGCCATCGCACGCAGCCGCCTGCGCCGGTCCCTGCGGAAGTGATGCGCCGGGACCCTGCTCTGCTGTTTAGAGCGGTGGCAGCCAAGCGCGCCGGAACAGGGTCCCGGCGTGTCACTTCCACCGCGCCGGAAGTGATGACGGGACCGGCGCGGGTGGCTGCGTGCGATGGCGGTGGCGTGGCGTGCGATGGCGGCAGCGTGGCGTGCGAGCGGGTGGCGGCGAGGTAAAACTGCGACGGCGGTGACGTGAGCAGCGGCGAGGCGGCAGCGGCGAGGCGGCAGCGGCAACTCGAGCGGCGTGGAGAACGCTCTCCGTGCCGCTCAGAAGAGCGAGATCGGGCCGCGCCGCCGCCGCGGAGAACTATGAACCCAGGGAGGGCTCGTAATGCATCCCTGGTACGGCGGCGGCGGCGGCAGGAGCAGGGACGAGGGAAGGACCCGCCCATGGTAAGTGGGGGCGGTGGCGGTCCATGGAGGGAGCGGGAGGGTCTCCGCAGGAAGAAGGGCAGCTCTTCTTCCTCTCGCAGAGACCTTCCCGCTCCCTCCATGGGCCGCCGCTTTGGGAGTGACTCGGGACTAGAGTCACCATTTTGGACCTTGGACTCGAGACTCGACTCGAGACTCGGGTCCAAAGACTCGTGACTCGACTCGTGGCCAAGGACCCTTCAACATCCCTGGCAGTTTAACATTTGACCATACTACCCATTTTGTACAAAAAAGCATCCTAAAATATTGGCACACAGTCCAAGATGTGCCTTGATGTAGTGAAAAACCATTAATAACATATAAATGTACCAGAAATTTAAAAGACTGGCTGGTAGGCAATAAGACTTGTATTAAGACCATTTCTCGCCAGACACTGTTGACAGGGGCCAGTCAACTATTTGGCCACCATCCATGTGGCTACTGCAGTATGTGCAAATATACAAGTAAACACACCACATTTAAAAATCCTGGGGATGACAGAACATATGATCTAAGGCAATTCTCTACTTGTAATAGTTCCTTTGTGGTATATGTGATACAGTGTCCATGCAAGAAAATATATGTAGGTAAAACCATCAGACCTATAAGAAAGCGAATAGATGAACATCTAAGTAATATCCGAAATTAAAAAATGGGGGCTCCATTAGTGAGTCATTATACAGAGCAGGATCATTTTATGTCAGATGTGTCCTTTTTTTGTTTGGATCAGGTACAGACTTCCAATGAACATCTTTTACTAAAGAGAGAAGTCTTCTGGATTTTAAAATAGGACTAGCTGCTTTGTTATAATAAAACAGATGATTAAAAAACACCTTTTTTTTCCTGTGATAGAGATGCGCTAGCAATGGTAAATGGCAATCACCAGAACATAACAATCGTTAATTGAATGGGTAATGTAGTGAAAAGTATAGGGTTGCCAAACAATCATGACTGCTGGGCTATTTTCCTTGCTATGTGTGAACATTGAGCAGGTATTACCTTAGAGCCCTGCCTTAGAGTCAACAGAACAGAGCAAATCTCTGGAGATAAGGTAAGCTTGATCAAAATGTAAACTATGATTTATTATTTAAGATAATGTAATATGAGAATTGTGGAGAAAGCCTGACACACACACACACTCACACACACATACGACTTCCCTGACCCTCCCTGTCTGCATAATCTCTCCCCGAGGGGGCGGGAGAGGCACCGGAGATACGGGGGGGAGGGGGGAAGCCAGGCGGATCTGGCATACCAACAATGGGGCACCTCGGCTGGAATCCACAAAACAGAAGTATGGACCATCAAGAAGGCAGGGCAGTCTCAAAGAGCTGTAAAGTACCCCAGGAACCACGACACGTCATCTCCGCCCCCGCCCCCCCCCGGCAGGAATAAGCCCACCTGACACGAAGGTGCAGGCACAAGCCCACCTGACCAGGCGGGGGCGGAAGAGCGGGAAAACCGGAGTATAAAACCCCTCTCCGCACCCCCTGGGGGTTGTGGGGAACACGGGTGCGCAGACATCAACTCCGTCCAGCTGTGGCTGGAGCAAGCTGTTCTCTTCCCCAGGTCAGGCAGGACTCGGAGCCAGGCTGGAAACTCACCAGCGTAAAGTCTTGAACCTAAGGTAACTTCTTCCCTCAATACGCTACCCTGGGAACCTTTCATTCATAAAGTCGGAGGTCCCGCTCAGGTCGTGTTGACGCATAGTATTCCTAGAAAGCTATTAGTTCCGCTTCAGTTAACTACTAGTAAATAAAGCCTTATTTGGGCAACAAAAGGCTCAGTGTGTTTACTCTCTCCGAGTAAGAGTCTAGTCAATTTCACTTGCACTGAACGGCCATATCTCAGCAGCGATTAACCCGTTAAGTGCCAAACTCACATCAAAGACCCAGTTGCTGGTCTTCCACAAGAATAGTTTAAGATACGTTTGCTTGTTAGGAATAAATGATTTGCTGCATAGTTAGTTTAACACACCATATAGGACAGGAGAGCTACCAGCTATATTTTATTTGAAGTAGTAACAGTTCTTTAAAAGACAGTTTTACACACACACAAAAAAAGCTTAACCTTAATTACATTTTCCCCAACTGATACTAAGACAAGTTTTTTAACAAGAGAAGATAGTTTAGACTAAAGCCATTCAAATAAGTTTATTTTGTATTTGATGTTAATATAGTATAAATATGGTCTTATAAGTTTGTTTGAAACAAAATCTAGACAAACATTGGTAGTCAAAAAATACAATACAAGACAGACACGCTACATATTACAACTTGTCTAAAATAGTAAAAAAAATAAGGTTTTAGTATATGTTGGAGAACAAGGTTTTATTATATGTTTGGGATAATGATTTTTCTCTTGTAGAAAAAAGCTTAGTAGTAGCGCTGGGGGTGATCTTAATCCAGATGGGGGGTGGGGGTGGCCAGCCATCTGTGCACATTTGTATGCAGGAGTCCAGGCCCCACTCACCACCAGCTCTGCATGTCACTGCCAGCTGAGGCCCCACCCACCACCAGCATGCAGACTAAGTTTTTTCCTACAAGAGAGGGGGCCTCTAGCCCATGGTTTGTCTCAAGAATGTTAAAAGATGTTCTAGTCCTCTGTACTGTATAGTTTCTCTTTCAAGGATCTTATTATTGAGAGAGAAACCACATAACACCGCCTAGAATGGTGGACCTCATGGCCAAAAAGGTTGCCCACCCTGGTCCAAACCAATACGTGTTTGCCACTGTGTATGAGCAATAATTTCAGCCTTGATGAACAGGATAGGATACACCAGTGAAACCAAACAGCTCCTACTTGAAACAATGTTGCACAATATGACACTAACTACTTCTACCTTGCTTTCTGTTTAATGACAACGTTCAAGACCGCTGTAGACTTGTTTCTAACTAAAGTTATTTAGGTTTATCTTCCGTATTCTATATACTGAAACAAACATAAAACACATTATCCATTAACATTAGAGATTTAGATTTGTTCAGTTAATGGAATACAATTAGACAGATTGTACATCTCCACATACAGAATAGCTGCCAATTTGACTCATACCATTCAAAAGCTGTGTCAAGATCCACCTCTACTTCCTCCATTCCCTTTTACCAACCCACTCCTTGTAAAAGAGAGAGACACACATGCATACAAATTGTGGAAGTAAATGAATGTTGAACATTACAAGGAAAATTAGTAGTGCATAACATCTTGGACTACAACATTTGCACTTCTGTTATTTTTCTACTGATTTAGGGCATTCCAACAATGAAAGAATCTAGTTGGTACAAACACGGCTGCACTACAGACACTGGCTACAATCCTACATAATGCTCATTTGTTTCTACAGCCTTGCTTGTACTTAACTGTGCCTGGAACTAGAAAACATACTTTACTTGAAATATTTATATTTCGCTTAAGATGTTTGTAGACTGGGATCTGTAGATATCTGCAGTTCTGTCTCCAGGGAAACAACCCTATTTTTGAAATAATTTAAATAATTTAAAAGATATACAGAAAATAAAAGTTTAAACCAAAGTTTATTAAGTCAAATTAGAAACTAATATTTGACCTAGGAGGGGAAAAAAACATTTATGGCTCCACCACTTATCAACTGGTAGGCCAGGGCATTTCCCAACACTCTGGATCAAGTTGAGACAAAGGTGAAATTGATACCTGTGAAAGTCATTCAGTACACAGATAAGTACCGCCTCCACAAATATAAGAGAGAAACATTTAAGTCACACCAGGAAAAACAATTTTAGTCAGCAATGAATGTGAATTAAAACTGCAGAACATTTGACTTCAATTATGCTACCAGAATTACACTAACACAATGGCACAAGACCACCAAGATGATAAATTATGGCTTTTAACCTACATTTCTGCCAGTTTAATTTGTTTTAATTGGAACAAAATTAGATTTCTGAAAAACCACAACTGCAAGCTAGAGCACAGTAAAACATGCTGCTGCACATTATACCGCTCCAACATTCAGGTTTAATAGCTTTCAAGTAGGTTATGTGATGTCCTATCCCCAAACACACCTGTAATTGAATGGCCAAGTACCGTATATCTACATAACCTCCTCTATTCAGTTTGGAAGTAAGTAAGCACTGCCTAGAACACATTTGTTTAAGTTCTCTCTCATAGCACTGGACATGTAAAAATTCTAATGGCCTTATATATCTTTCAGCACAATCCTTTGCATGTTTACTCAGAAGAAAGTTTCACTATGTTCAATAGTACTTAGTGAGAGCTAAGAAAACATGGATGAAATATGCCAATACATATTACAGTACCTTAGTTTTAAACAATGTCATAAGAACACAAAGAAAAGAGCAAGTAGCTTCCAACACTTATAGTTATTTGTGTCTTTCCTTACTCACTGGTCATTTTTGTTTATATCAGGATATGCTCTAATTTCCATTTGCAACCCTATGAGCCTTAGATTGTGAGCCTGAGGGCAGGGACTGTCTTATTATTAATCTTTGTAAGCCACTTTGAGAGCCTTTTCTGGCTGAAGAGCGGGGTATAAATGCAATCAATCAATCAATCAGCCACTCTGAGAGCCTTTTCTGGCTGAAGAGCGGGGTATAAATGCAATCAATCAATCAATGCTAAACAGTGAATGTTCATTTATAAGGAAAAAAAGAGTAATCCTTATGTCAAATCAAAAATACATAAATCAAATACACCAAAAGCCCCTTACAGTAATACCTTGGATTGCAAGTAACTTGGTCTGAGAGCGTTTTGCAAGACAACTAAATTTTTTTTAAAAAAATTGACTTGATAAACGAGCAAGGTCTTAAAAGACAAGCCGCCCCATAGGGATGTAACGGCTCGCCTCGAGCGGGCATATCGGGGGCGAAATCAGCCCCACTCACGCCAGCCAGAGACTCGCTTTGATATAAGAATGTTTTGGATTACAAGCACGGTTCCAGAACGAATTATGCTTGCAATCCAAGGTATTACTGTACTATTGTCAAATAAATTGTTCCCAATATGCACCTACATGGCAGAGTACTTTAAGTGGCCTGATTAACACTATCATATTTAGCAATTTAGATTTTCAAAATATGTTATCATTATGACATAATATTCTGACCAAAGTCTGTTGAAGTCTGTTTTTTATCAACAGAGCCAGTGTGGCGTAGTGGTTAGAGTGTTGGACTGGGACTCGGGAGATCCGGGTTCTAGTCGCCGCTCGGCCATAAAACTCACTGGGTGACTTTGGGCCAGTCACAGACTCTCAGCCTAACCTACCTCACAGGGTTGTTGTAAGGATAAAATGGAGAGGAGGAGGATTATGTAAGCCGCCTTGGCTTCCGTTCAGAAAAAAAGGCAGGGTATAAATATAATAAATAAATAAATAAAGAGTGCCAAATATTGAACTATAACTGATTTCATTGAGCTCTCACTTTGTTACCAGCCTCTGTAACAGTAGCTCCATGCTGAATTAGGAAAATGACTGTGCCTTTGGCTCAAGAATACCTACAAACTGTGACCCCTGATCACAATAAGATGCACGGAAAGTTGCTGTAATTCAATTGTTAGAAAGATCATGCTCAAGAGACATTCACCAGCCAATCTCCAAGGATAGAGAAGTACAACTCATTATTAATGCAATTCATGGTTCAGATATACCAGCTTCTAATACAGATTCCAGAGTGTAAACTCAGCAGAAATTAAGGTTTGTTCTTCTGTTTTTAGGTGTGAAACCAATGTAACTACATAAATCAACCTACAAATAATATCTTCTTTAAAATTCCAATAACTCCCCTCTATCTATATATATAAAATAATTTTCCACCAGCAGCCATTCCAGCAGGAGGAATGAGAGGGAAATGAGAGGGAGCACAGGGCCATTCCACCAGCCCTGCTGAAAGGCCACCCTCCTAAAGGCTCCTCCTCCCTCAACTGTCACCACCACCACCACCACCACCCCATTCCAGCAGGCTGTGCAGAGGGAGAAGAGAGGGAGCGCAGGGCCATTCCACCAGCCCTGCCAAGAGTATTAATTAATATTCCCCCTTCTTCCCTCCCCATTCCTTTTTCCTTGTGTGTCGTGTCTTTTTAGATTGTAAGCCTGAGGGAAGGGACTGTCTTGTTAATTGTTGTAAACCGCCCAGAGAGCTTCGGCTATTGGGCGGTATAAAAATTAAATAAATAAATAAATGAAATACTGACTGACTGATCAACGCCCAGCTCAAACCGTTTAATCTAGGAATGTGAAATTTTGAAGGCACATTGTTTTTATGATGTAGACACCCACTAAGGAATGATTTTTGGAAATTCCATCCCTAAGGGGGTGAAAATCGCCCCACTTTCATATCTCCTATGGGCAAAACAACAGGGGAGCAGTTATGCAAATCGGCCTCACCTCATAATTGCTGCAGGAGCCAATAGGAGCAGTTATGCAAATAGCCCATATGACAATTAGAATGTTTGTATAAATTCCTGCAGGGGCCAATAGGAGTGGGTATGCAAATCTCCCCTAGGCCATTTAGAATGTTCTCTAAGGAGGTGAAAAGGGAGGGAAACTTTTTAAATGACTGAATGACTGTTGTGTGGGGGGCATCCTTGCATAGGCTCCATCACGTTTTGACAGATCTACCCCAGACTTGGCACAGTCACTCTTCATCACCTGTAGACTCTCAGGATTAACCTGATTTTTCTTTAAGATCAGATATTTCTGTCAGAAAAGATTTCTGCTGCCAGCACCCAGCCTAAACGTTACATTTTCAGTCAGAGACACTGTATCTTTTCCATACAGCTCTCGCAGGCCTTCAAGGAGGGGGGGGGGGAACCCTTTTCATTTTTAAACCTGTTTTTTTTTTCTTTTAAAAACAACTGTACCAAATCCTAAAATCCACGCAAGCGAAGCCGCGGGCAACAGCTAGTTTATGATATTCCAGAGAGAGTGCAATCGCCCATATTACCAACATAGCACCATCATAGAAGAGACAGGTATCAGCAGGTTCCAGGAAACCCCAAGTTAGCAGAAGTACAAAAAAAAATTAGGAAAAGAACCCTTGACGTGGGGGGGGGGGGAGGCAGTGCAGGGGGCAAAAAAAGTCCAATGAGGACTGAGCATGCTCAATGGTCACAGAATGCTGTCTGACTGTTGCGCAGGGGGGGGGGGGACACAAAAAATTGAGGGAGAGGTAGAATTGCTGAAACCTTGAATAGGAGCACTTCACACTGCAACATTTTGTTGCAAGTCCCACTTGTACAGTAGTAGCATCAACATGATTTGCAGGTGATAACCCAAGCAATTTTATTAATATCTCATTTCATATGCTCTGAGGTGGAACCATGGCTCAGTTAAGCCCTCAGTAGGCATCTGCAGCATATGCCTATAATTTACATGCCAAACTAAGACAAAGTTGTAAGGCAATTTCAGAACTACCTCTCCTTCTCAGAGTTCACTAAAAATCCAAACAAGGAATGTGGTTTGCTCAGAAGAAGACACAACTCACCATTTGCATAGTACAGAAATGGGTATAAAATCACATTTCTTCCTTTCAGGAGGTATTGTACTAGGTGCCAGCAGGGACATGAACCTAAATGCCATGGTAATTTTCACCTGCTGCTTGACAATGTAGCTTGTGATTACCGTAATTGGGATACTTATGAATATAGAGGAACAGTAAGCAAGTCATGCACCCAAGTGTTTACATATTTACAGTTTAAGTGGAATAATCCCTTGAAGTTTTCTTCCACTAGAGCATAAGAAGATGCAAAGAGCATTCAAAATCATTTCTGATTATTCAAAAGAGGGTAGCATCTCCTCCTGCTTTATGAACAAGACTTGAAACTGCAAGTACCGGTATTTCACATCACTACCTCTATTTATAAAACTCTGATGTGATGTTTTCCTATCAAAAACAAGCACATCATGAAAAATCTGTTGAACCGAGAACCAGGAATCCTGTTTAAAAAGTACAACTGTGGAGAAAAAGTGTCAAGAGTTTCCTGCACCACACACACACACACACACACACACACACACACACACACACACGCCTCCACAAGTGTAAACAAGTATAATCCCAGCTGGGGGCTGGGAAATGCAGAATGTACATAGTTACTCTGATGGCAGAGTCTCCCCGGTGCCACAGCTATTTGCATGCAAATGTGGCAAAGAGCCACCCCTCCCCTGCCTGGCCCAGATGAAGTTCATCCTGATTGGCTAAAGACACCTGGGCTACTGAAAGGAGGGGTGGGGGGAAGAATCTATACTGCTGCTGTGGCTTCTGGTTTGGGTTGTTGTCTGCACGCTTTCGCGGGAGTAGGGTTTTTGCTAAGGCAAACTCTGAGAAGACCAACCCCCAGGTAAAGGAGTAAGGGCCTGGGTATTTATATAGTAAAGGAACTAGCTTTTGTTATTTTATAGCTCTACTGTATGTACCAAAGTGTCTCCCCACCTTTCTCCCTCTTCCCTCATTCCCCACCTTTCATTGTAATCTGTTTACCTTAAATAAGCTTTCCTGGTTTTACCCCACACAATGTGTATGGTTCCTCTGTGGTTCAGTGCTAAATCCAGCGTATAGACCAAGGGCAAGGCCCTGAGAGAATCAAGTCAAGATGGCAGAGCTAAGGCTGGCAGTTTTGCACCTTTGATCTCTGGTCTTGAGAAAAGGACCAGTTGGCAGTCCTTCACAACAACCAACTTTTGCAATATTGTCTTGTTACACCTAGCCCTTTAAATTCTAATAATTCAAAATATTCACAGACTTCCTGTATTTGAATAATTTCCAGAGGGGTAGCCATGTTGCAGCAAAACAAAAGAGTCTTGAGTCACCTTAAAGACTTAACAAATTTATTCTGGCATAAGCTTTCGTGAAGCATAGGATCCAGGAAAGCTTGTGTCAGAATAAATTTCACTGTAAACTGAAATTATTGTGGTCTTTAAGGTGCCACAATACTATTTGTCATTTGCATCTGAATAGCTTTCCTAATATAATTCTACTCATCATCACTTTGCTAATATTTAGGAAATGCAATTAGAATGAAATCAGGGGAGGATACTGAAGTAAGTACTAAAAAGCAGACCAGATTGGAGTTCAGGAATAGCAACGGTACAATCATACAGCCTCCTATTGTAAAAAAGTGCAAATTTCCCTAGATACCACAAACATCTTCATCTGCCACACAAAGTTATATTTTGAGGTGGTGAGCATTTCAGCTGGAGTAGAGGGGTGCTTATGTAGAACTGTTGAAACAGCAATTGATACATTTCAAGAACATTTGGAATGTGGCAAGAGGCAAGAGCCAAGCCAAAGAAAAAGAAGAAAAACTCATTAGTGTAGAAGTAAATTTTGTTTAGGCTTCAGTTTAACAGAAAGGCAAGTCAGACCTTTCCTTGGCCTTCCAAGAACAGGCCCTGACAAGTCAGACCTTCCATGAACAACATTGAGGGCTAATCTCTCATGTGCTCTGTTATGCTAAAGAGTACTGTGAGCCATGTCCCCCTTGCAAAAGACTGTACTTGCAAAAGCCATGTCCCCCTTGCAAAAGACTGTACTGATTACCTTATGTAAAACCATGATGGCTGGAAGATGGGCAATACCTGATCTTTTGTTCTTGTCTAAGTGTCTCCTTTTGAATTGTCTCTCAGTTTCCTTGCATTGACTCGTTGTTACCTGATCTCTATGAGATACTATTCAGTATAAATGGAAGTGTCTCCCTTTCATTCTGGTTGGCATTCCTGCTGTGCTCAGATGCCATCCCTGAATTCACTAATAAACTTTCCTCTCTAGGAACCTCTCCAAAACACAACGCAGTAGATCAATTTTTCCACAACATTAGAAGTAACAAGATGGACATCTAATACTGTAGTTACTCAACCCAAGGAACACACAATGATGCAGAATTTACAGTATGTAACACTCTCCCACCAATCCTTCTCTCAGGGCAATGACGTAACAGTTACATCAGCAGACAACTGACTGTGAGATATTTCAGTCAGGCTTGTCCATTATAGCTCCCTTTCCCCCACACACCTCACTGCCTCTCTTTCAGTTATGCTAGGCTAAAGGGAACTAATGGCTGAGGCATTTGGGAGATTTTACCCCACCAGGTATGCTAAAGTGTGACATCCAGTCCATAGTATGGGGAAAAGGCTGAACTATCCTAGCACATATTATTTCACATGGCACCAAAAATGCTAAGATTTGCATTGAACCTCCTGCTGTACATGATGCCTAGTAAGAGATAATTTCAATATCCAGGAATCAAATGATCCTTTGAAAATTGGTAGATGAGGAAACTCAAATCCGTCTGGGAAAATTAATAGTTTAAAATAGTTATTACTTGCTATAACTACAAATAAGAATGTGTTGGTTCTTCAAGTTTAGTCAATAACATCAACAATGATGTAAGGTTTCGTTCCTAACAGTTGCTCAGCTTGGAACATCTCATACCTGCTGGCTGAACAGCAGAAAGCTGCAACAGCAGCTTATAATGGGACCATTTTCCTCCCCAGTTTAGAAATTCTACATTTCAAGTTTTGAACCTCAAATACAGTGAAGATTATTAATGAATAATAATCTGTTGCCTTACAACAAAATGTGCAAGAGGAAATTATTAGAATTAGCTTTATAACTACGGTAGTTAAAATATGCCTTGTTCCAGTGACTACTCAACTGTTCTTCGACAGTCACTCTAAAAAAATGCAGAGGGACTGGATAGACCCAATCAAATAAGTGCTAGTTATTTATCAAGGTGTGTTCTTTAAGAAATCACAAAGAGCAGTCCTACTCTTAAGGTGCAATCCTATGCATGTTGTCAATGCTGGGGGTTGTAGATCGTTTGTCTATCTAAATGTGCATTGGATTCTACCCTTAAATAAGGATATAACATGTGTTTGTTTTGCAACATCTGAAAATAATGTTACTGACTATTTTACCATATACTAACAGAGCAGTGTATGGATTTTGGCATCACCCTGCTTTTGAAAACTCTGCCTATATTTTCTAACTAGAAAATTCTTCTTTAATCAAACAGAGGTCAAATCCATTAGATCCAACAAGAGAGAATTTTGGCTTTCAAGATGCTGTGCGTAGCAATGCAATGAACATGGGATTCCACTATTTAGCAGGTTATCTTGTATAGAAACTTTTCCCAATTCCCTAGCCACATGGGGAATCTTCTGTTCAATAAAGAGATTAGTGCAGCCCAGAAACATTAAAAATATGACTGCAGCCTCATTTTTAGAGATAGATCTGCAATCTGAGATACAACTGAGCTGAGAAAAAAGCGCCTCTAAAAATACTGTCCTTGGAGATCGAGCATTAAATAAAGGCGTTTAAGAAGACCAGGAGTTGACTGCACTTTAATTTAGGCTACTTATAAGCTCAATAAGATAACATCTCCTTAACACATATTCAGATATGGGAGACCCCTCCTCTAGTTTCCTCCTCCCATCAATCTTTTCCGCAGAAATTAATGGGCCTACCATAATTAGTACTTTAGTATACCTTGAGCAAGCATTTCCTTCTTCCACAAGGATTTCCTTTTAATTTTTAAAAGGGTGTTCCTTATTCCAGATCATTCCCATGATAATTAAGCGGGATATACTAAATTGCCATTATACTACCCAGAAAGCCATACCTGGCTAGTTTTCATGGGAGTACAAAGCAGTTAAGGAATATCATAGAATACATAATCAACATCTCCATTAACCCGTGAAGGCCACAAGCAAGGTATTTTAAGTAAAGTTAAAGGGATTCCCACCCAACTTTCAATGCATACTTATAGAAATTGTGGGGCATTCGCGGCATCAAGTTCAGAGCCAAGAGGATGGCTGTTGTTCCGGTTCAATTGCCGAGGACAAGGCTGGCATCTCGTACATGTGGCACATACACAATACCTTTTCCCTAGGAGCATCAGGGAGCAGTACGATGAGTCATTTACCTCGTGAAGAATTCGGCGAAGCTGGACCCAGCGATGACGCCCAGCCGTTTGGCCCGATCCCCTTCCTCTGGGCCGGCGGCAGCTGCATTGGCGCTGTCGGCGGAGACGAGGGTGGGCGGCTGCTGTGGCTGCTGCGGCTGCAAATGTTCCGGGGCGCTGCGGCGGCGGCTCACCTCGTAGGTGTTGCGGGAGTTGAGGTTGATGTCCATGAAGGCCAGGCAAGGGAGCGCCCTCGCCGGGGAGGACAAGCTCTCAGCCTCCTCGGAAGCCGGCGAAGGGCTCCCCGAGGAGGAGGAGCAAGAGGGCGACGGCGACATGGTTGGAACTGCTGCGGCAGCCCCCGCCAGGCTGCAGCTCTTCAGCGGCTCCTCCAGAGCGACCCCGCTCTGGGCCCCCGGCAGTAAAAAGGCGCAGCCGCCGTTGTGGAGCTTCTCCTCCCCGCGCTCCGAAGTCGGCGGCTCCTCACAGCTCGGCGGCGGAGGCAACAGGAAGCCGGCGTCCCCGTTGGTCATCCTCCCTGCACCGCAGGCGTCCCCGTTGGGCGGCCTCTTGCCAGCCAAGTAGCGCTGCAGTCGGGCCCCGGGGCCCTCTCGGCTCCCATCCCGCTCTCCGTCCGCTTCCGCGTCGTCGTCTTCCTCCTCCGCCGTCGCCTCCGCCTCCTCCTCCTCCCGGCCCGAGGGAAGCAAGGCTGCGCCGCCCTGAGCTCCGGCATCCTCCGGCCCAACCATTTGCCGACGCAGAACCCCAGGGGAGCCAGCGGCGCGGCTGGGAACAGGGAAGGGGGAGGAGGCGGACCGGCCCCTCACGGCGGCGCCGCGGCGGCACCCACGGAAAGGGAGAGGGCGGGGCCCCGGCTACTGCTGCGCCCGCCGGTGCTGCCGCCTTCCTCAGCTCCGCCAGCCGGTACCGCTTAACACATACGACTACGGCGTTGCGGGTGGTGGTGGCAGGAGCGGCCTAAGGGGGCCCGGCTCGCGCAGGCGCTTAGAGCCCCATCAGCAGTCATAGCCGCGGCCGCCGACCATAGAGACTATGTCATGGATGCGGAAGTGCAGCCTTGTAAACATCCGGTGCGGTGCAGATGCCACCCGTCACACCCAAGGCTGGCCGACGGAAGCCTCTCGCTGTACCGTATATCTTCTAAGGCCCCCGCATAAATCTAAGACCAAGGCATTACCGTATATTCAGCTTGGATCTTGGTAATAGTTGCTTGGACAATACCCGTTCCCGTAGTCCATCTGAAATAAGCGTATATAGGAACACAAAACCACGTTTTACAGTGCGGGGCGCATTTTAGATGCCAGGGAGCCCGCCGGTTTTTCTTATTTCTTAGATCATAGAGTTGGAAGGAACCTACACAAGGCTATCGAGTCCAACCCCCTGCTCAGTGTAGGAAACTAGAGGAGGGGTCTCCCATCCAAGTAATAGCCAGGCCTGACCCTTCTTAGCTTTCCACGCTCAGACAAGCTGAGCCAGCGTGATCCACAGGCTTCTTCTTCATTACCTGAGGGCACGATCTAATGGGACTTAAATCATGACTAATCTGTCCGATTTATTTCAGAGAGACCTAAGTCCAGCTAATGTGCCAGTGTGGCGTAGTGGTGAGAGTTTTGGACTGGGACTGGGAGATCCGGGTTCTAGTCCCCGCTCGGCCATGAAACTCACTGGGTGACTTTGGGCCAGTCACAGACTCTCAGCCTAACCTACCTCACAGAGTTGCTGTGAGGATAAAATGGAGAGGAGGAGGAAGTGGATTATGTAAGCTGCCTGGGGTTCCTTGCAGGAAAAAAGGTGGGGTATAAATATAATATAAAATAAAATGTAGTCTGGATCCAACCCACAATATTTAAGTGCATGTTCAAATTAACTTCCATGAAATCAAAGGTTCTTGGACTTGGTCTACATACGCATGAGGTGACAGGGCCCTGAGGTGATCGAATGGACTGTACAATTTCAGACTGCAGTTAGGGGGGACACCATTTTTAACGCTCCCCATTAAAAAAAAAAATCTGCAATTAAACAAAAATCATATATGCTAGTGAGCCCGATTCAAGGTGCTGGTTTTAACCATTAATTCCTACACAGCTTAGGCCCGCAATACCTGCCAGAATGCCTCTCCCAACCACAATCTACCCGGACACTACGCTCAACATCTGGGGCCTTCCTCCAACTGCCACCCCCAAGGGAGGCTGGGAAGGCGGCAACAAGGGGAGGGCCTTTTCTGTGGTAGCCCCCCAACTCTGGAATAGGCTCCCCATTGACACCCGCCTGGTGCCAACTTTACTATCCTTTCGGTACCAGGTTAAGACTGCCCTCTATCCTGAGGCATTTAACAGCTCCAAATAGTACATGGTTATGTCACCTTTTTAAACCAGTCTACTTTTTATAATCTTGTCTTAGCTATTTAAGTAATTTTAAAATTGTTTTTAAAATGTCTAGTGAATTTTTTTTTGATGTTTTTATTGTTTGTATTTTTATATTGTGTTTTATAATTGTTGTATACAGCCCAGAGAGCTTCGGCTATGGCTATTGGGCGGTATAGAAATGAAAATAATAATAATGATGATGATGATGATGATGATGATGATGATGATGGGAAAGGTTCTAGTCTGGCCCTTCTGTTCTAATTTTCTGTTTGCAGAGAGTATTTTGTTTCGATTTCCAGAGGGGTAGCTGTGTTAGTCTGTTGCAACAAAAACAACACAGAATCTTGTGGCACCTTAAAGACTAACACATTTGTTATGACAAGCTCTCATGAACTACAGTCCACTTCATCAGATTCATGAAGTGTTATCATGAGTAACCATGGACAAACATGGTTGGGAGAGGGAGGGAACTGAAATGCAGAAAGTGCAGACAGCGATAATTACTGATAATTATTCTATCTCCTGTGGCTTTAATAGGGACAGAGGGCTGTTCTTGTTTTTTAAATTCATCACTACCACCCAGTTCACAGGATCACGGGGGGGGGGGGGAGCCATGGTGGCTTCTTTTCCTCACCTCCACGCATGCCGGTCGCACGCTACACAATTTGCCTAATTACCCTCGCGGCACGTGGGTTGCCGTGTCATCCAGACCCAGCGAGGTACGTGGCGAGGATTGTGAGGTTGTTTGGAAGCCACCCCTGCCACGTACCTCGCCAGATTTGGATGACACGGCAGCCCATGCACCGCAAGGGTAAGTAGGCAAATTGTGCAGCAGGGGCAGGGAAATGAAGCCACCATGGTGCGAACCTGGCCTACATGTGTTTAATCAGCCCACCAAATGCAAGGATGTCTATGTTAGCATTACCCAGCAACTGGAGGAATGGCCTGCAGTGTCAGCAGCCAGTGTACTTTCTGCATTTCAGTTCCCTCTGACCTCACTCTTTACAATCCCACCCACCCAACCATGTGTGTATAATATACATATAGCACTCAGGATAACATTTCAGGAATCTGATGAAGTGGACTGTAGTCCACAACAGCTTAAGCCATTATAAATTTGTTTGTCTTTATGATCCCCCAGGACTTTGTTATTTGAGAGGGTTTTGGACACAGGGAGCATTCAAAAAAATGATCTCGCTTGCCTTAGAATCTGAAGAAGTACATCCACTCTGCCACATCAGGACTTGTATTACCGTATTTCATTTCCATGTGTAGGCCAGGCCTTGGGGTCATTGTATGCAAATCTACTTTTATGCATGATTTATTTATCCCACATAACAACTTACTCTTCTGAGGAGCTCTGAGTCCTCGGAATCATTCCCACACAATCTCATACCCAGGCAACATTCACCAGCCCCGCTTAGCTTCAGCAGTACAAATGCATCAGGTGCCTTCAGACAACTTGAATATGTAAACCCCATTGTACAAATGTACATTGTACATTTCAGGGTATGATATTTTGTATATAGCACCATAGATCAAGTGGAGACAGGATGAGAGAGGGAAAAGAGAATTAGTGGGGAATGGATATGGAGTGATCATTACAGCATTGTCCAAGATACTAGAGATATCCTCCTGGATCTTCTGGATAAAGGCATAGGAATGTCCCTACAACCCCCTTATTCCTCTGTATCTGGCCATGCCTTCACTCATGGTTCCATGTACATTAGTAAAGCAGTTCTGAAACTCATGCCTGCCTGGAAATTCTGTCCCAAATCCCAGATGTTTGGGTGAAAGCTCTGATATACTCAGAGTGGAGGAAAGGGCACATGCTCAGAGACATATTTAGTCCCATACTCTAAAACTAAGCTCTGACATTCAGTGCACGCTTAAGTCCTAGTACCCCAGGCTTAAATGAAGCCCAGACTGGTTTTCGCTTTATTTATGAATAATGTGGTGGTGGGCCATGACTCTTCACTATGCTATTCCTTCAGCCTGTCCACATGTACTGCTGCCCTGAATTATCTTGCTCCCTGCTCCAGGCTTTCCAAGTCACAAGAGCAAAACCACCGGAGGGGCTGTAGCTCAGTGGTAGATTGCATGCTTTGCATGCAAAAGGCCCCAGTTTTGATCCCCGGCATCTCCAGGTAGGGCAAGAAAAACTTCTGCCTGAAACCCTGGAGAGCCATTGCCAGTCAGTGTTGACAATCCTGGGCTAGATGGACCAGTGGTCTGACTCAGTAACAGGCAGCTTCCTACGTTCACAGCCACAATGGACAGACAGACAATGCTAGATGTGTCAATTATAAGCTGGTGACCGTGGTGGCAGTGTGGGCACAATAGTGCCTCCAAGATGGTACTGCATGCACACATCGTGCATATCCCACAACAGCAGCACGGCTGGGTTTAAAATGTTGTCATTCTTCAGTATTGCACACATCCCCAAACTACCACCCGAAGCAGAGCTTCTACTCCACTTTATATCAGGCTGGCCTTGACTACATGCAAGAGTTAGATACTAGTAGTATCTAGGAGTTAGCTACTAGTTATGTTTGTACACTGCTTTGGTTGGTTTCATAAAGGTGGAATAGAAATGCGTGGAGGCTGGTGACTACAATGTCCAGCAGGGCTGCAGATTTTACTCTGAACTTTAAAGGAGTTGTCCATGGTGCTGAACCTAATTTTGGGTCTGGGGTTCAGCACCATGGATAGCTCCTTTAAAGTTCCGAGTGAAATCCAGAACAGATATGCAACCCTGCTGACACTGCAGTCACCAGCCTCCAATACAAAAATAAATAGTATCTGATCTTCGGTGCCCTGCTCTATTCTATTATTGTACTTAGTATGTGCCATCTATTTGAGTTTATAGGTACAACAACAAGGGACCAAAGTTAACTGGAACTATATACTGCCAGTGACCAAATTAGACTTGATATCTACTAGTCTATGCAGTCAGAGGCCCTTCAATAATTCATTAGGAAACGGAATCGGCCACAATTAGTGTCTGAAACCATCTTACTTGTCTATCAGTTTATACACTGGCATACACACTGAAATTGTTAGGCTATTTTCATAACATTTAATCTAACCCTCCGATTATTAGAAAAATCTGAAAAACCTAAAAATCAAATGGTTCACTTTCTCTCAAAATTTGACAGCCTTATAACAAGAAACCAGCACTCAAGGGCATAGCAAGCCAAATTATAAATTAGCCAGGATATAATGATAGGCTGTGGGAGTTCTCCCTTCATACGCCTGAAGCCCTCTCAGATTGAGGGGGAATGCAGAAACTGGGACAAGGCACACCATGGGCCTAAAAAGATATCACTTTAAATCCGTATCTAGCTGCTAAGTCTTGTTTCCTTTTTTACTCTGGAGTAGGTGCAGGGGACCTGATCCAGATCTTAAAAAACCCGTTATTCCCCAAACTCAGGTCCTGATCCAGATTGGGGGGGGGGGGCTCTGCCTACTCTAGAGTAAAAAAAATTTTTTTTAAGATGTAGCTGCTAAATATGGATTTAAAGTAATGTCTGTTTTGGTCCTATGTGTGGAACTTCCCTCTTCATATGCTTTAACAAGACTTGGATGATGGATGGAGGGGGTATTTAACAGCTAATCTGTGTTTGCAGAATGCAAGTAGTATTGGATGTCACCAGCATGCAAGCTCCTTTCTTCTTTCCCATAGACCACTGGCTGAACCGTTGTGATGTCATGGAACATTCAGAAACATTCTAACTGCTAAGGGGAAAGGTTCACGGCAGTAACCGTTATTCCGTTAGCACAAATGACGTTGCACTAGTGGAAACTACCTAAGTTCCAAACTATGTGCAAGAGGAGAATCCAACTAAAGTTATGGTTGGGCAAGGATGGTTGCACAGGCAGTTGTGTACTATGCAGCGCAACCTGTTGTGTGACCGGTTGTGCATAACCCTTGTGCAACCCGTTGTGCAACTTGTTGTGCAACCAGTTGCACATTCCACCTGCACAACTCATTGTGCAAGAGTAATGGGCAAACACTTGCACAATTGAAAGATTCAGTGCAGCTCCATTATGGCTAATTGAGTTTGTGAAATTACACTGTTGAATACCACCCTATACAAAAAATGACAGTTGAATATTTCTTCAACATTGGACAGCATCTTCCACCACACCTGAAGGCAGCAGGCTAGCTTAGGAGACACAGGGCAGGCTAGGTGGCACATAGCTCGCTCCTCCAACACTTTGTTGCCACCTCCCAGAATCTGCTACCTGAGGCGACTGCTTCACTCTACCTAGTAATGGTAGGGCCAGTCCTGGTTGCAGCTTTCACATTCAGTTAAAAAAAGAAGAAATGTCAGGAAAAAACCTAGACATGTAATTTTGCCCTCAGGGATGCTGATCAAGCCAGAAAACTGAGTGGAAAGATAGTGCAGAAGGTATTTGGTGAAGGTTTTTGTTTAAAATGATCTGAAATACAAAAAGATAAAACCCTCTTTGCCACGGGAACTTGACAGCACGATCCTATATTATTCAGAGGTTAAGAACACTGTGTTCAATGAGGCTTACTCCCAGGAAAGTGTGCATTGGATTGTAGCTGTAAACTTTTGTAATTCAGCCTCCCTTAATACCATTTTCTATAGGAGTGTGTGTGTGTGTGTGTGTGTGTGTGTGTAGAGAGAGAGGGAGGGAGGGAGACAGTCCTCCAGAGTATAGTATATACACATGCTTTGGAGAAAGGAATATTCTATTCAAGATGTCAGGCCAACTTAAAAGTATTCCCCCATACACTTTTACACTGCAGGGAGTATCCTATTGCAGAGGCCAAAACAAGTTTATCCTGTCCTAAACTAATCTTGTGTGACAAACTCAATGTCAAACCCTTATTATTTTGTTTATATTTCATCTAAGAACCTTTTTATCCTGCATTGGATCACTTACCTTGTCATTTTGGATCTGTTTGGATTTAATATTACAAAGTTTTGTTTCCACAGGTTTATAACTCAACCATAAAAGTACATTCCAAGTGAAACTTGGCATGAAATATCTCCATCTGGAAGTTAAATATTTCACAGCAAGTTTGGAAGCATTGAAGATTGCTTTTTTCTTTTCTTTTTTATAGGGCTGTTCAAGAGTTAAATGTTTTCCATTATCGTGCCCCTTTTAATTCATCTTGACTCAGTTATAGAGGTCTCTGTTAGGAAATCTAGGGTGCAACTGGGAACTTAGAGGTCTGATAGGAACTATGGGAGGGACCATAATGCAGTGGTAGAGCATCTGCCTTGCATGCAGAAGGTCCAAGGTTTAATCTCTGGCATCTCCAGTTCAAAAAATAAATAATCATGTACCAGGTGATGTAAAAGATGTTTGCATGAGAGCAGCTGCTAGTCAGGGTACACAATACCAGGCTAGATGATGAATAGCCTCACCCAATATAAGGCTATGGGCAGTATTCAACACTGCCCATGCACTAGCAGGACTCAACGCTAGCAGGACAGGAAGTGAGCGTTGGTTCCTGAAGCAACTGAAAATGAGCTGAAATGCTAGTTTCCAGAATGGGGCAGATCAGCAGAGCCACCTTGGTTTCCTTTACTGGGTTGTTGACATGCTGCAAAGTGAAGCACCAGCCTCCATCGTTATATTTATTATGAAGAATGCCTCTGGGCCCTATGTGAAATTCTTGGCCATTCTCCATGCAGAAAATTGTGGGTTCAAAGGGATGGTTTTGTGTTTGGGAACTCAAACCCTACCTGTGTCTTGAACTTGTTCTTAGGTAAGTTACTTTTATTTTAGCTTCACCAGTATGCCTTCTAGGAAATGTGTTTTGTTACTGGCCAGACCCACCATGGCAGCCATTTTGTGAATGGCCAACCATCCCATGGCAGTCAGTTTGTGAGAGCACCCACAAAATTCCTAATGTGCCCACCAACCCAACACGTTCGGGGGTCCCTGTTGTAGGGTATGGTGATGTCACAAGCACTAGGTAGCATTGACAATCGCAATAACCTTGCCAGCTGAGGGAGTAACAAAATATTTTAGCTTCAGTGTCAAGAAAATACAATATCCCTGCCACAGATGACAGGATCCCATGCAACATGTCAGTAACAACTGCATATTTATTGTGCAAAAAACTGTACACATCTGGAAAGGCCCACATTCAGACTATACATTAACCTGGGAGAATGGGACTTATTTCTGAGTAGACATGCCTAGGATTGCAGTATCTATTATTATTATTATTATTATTATTATTATTATTAATTCATTCTATATTCATAAGCTCTGGTTTCAAATCCATACAATTATTACATAAATCCAACAGGCTTTTTTCTGGAAAAAGGTCCGGACTCTTGGATTACATTCTTGGGGAGTCGATAAATTATGCATTAAAAAGAAAAGTGCTGGAACTCATTCGGTGAGTACAAAAAGCCAAACAACAATAAACAACAATGTGTAATTAAATTAAAACCAAATTAAAAACGCAGTTTAAAATAACAATACTAAAAGTTAATAAAACTAAGTCTACAGGTGACAATCACCACCACCACCACCCCGTGCTATTTTGAACAGATCAACCTGTCCCCCTCTCTCACACATGCACACCAATCCAGCAGTTAATATGTATCTACCACTGTACAGTTCATCAAGGCCCACCAAACTGGCTGGCTGGATTCCTTCGTTCAAAAGTAATTACGCATGACAAATGTTGGATCAGAGCCAAAATGCTCTATCACTAAAATAAAGGCACAATCCTATGCATGCTTAGACAGAGAAAAAGGCCTACAACTCCCAGCATGCCCCTTCCCTCTGTCTAAACATGCATAGGATTGCACCATAACAGTTCCCTGTATCAAGCCTTCTTCCCACCCAAAGCAGCCTATATATAAGGGTTCCCCTTTTCTTTAAATATTTACAAAATAGCATTTCAGCAAAGTCAACAGAGATATTTCTAGACGCCAACCTTGAATTATCAATGCCTATTCAAGTAATTCATTATTAATTGTGTTAATTACAATAGTGCCTCTAACTAGGATGCAGTCTGTTTTGTGCTACGAAAACACAAAACAACACATATGGCTCCTATTTCAAAGGCTGGTGAAGTGACAGTATTAAGTTCTCGCATGAATTTTAATTCCCTGCTCTCTTGTTTCTGCTCTCCTACTGGATTTTCCCCAGTCTTCATCCATCCGTTAAAATTATGATGATGCAGAAAGGAAGCTGGTGCGGTCCAGATAGGTGCTGCAGCCATTTGTATTAAAGCTGGTTCCACAGCTTCCTAAATTAGCAGCTGCCTCTGCAAAAAAAGAAAGGAAACCTCAGTTTTTACTGACAGCACAGCAGAAACATGCATATATGATTCCTAGACAGGTAACTGTTAATCTGTTGCAGCAAAAACAACGAAGAAACTCAAGCTGCAATCCTATACCCACTTCCCTGAGAGTAGGTTTCCTTGAGTTCAATGGGGCTTACTTCTGAGTAGACATGCATAAACTTGCAATGTTAAAGACTGAGGGTGCAATCCTATACATGCTTATTATTTATTTATTATATTTATACCCCGCCTTTTTTCCTGAAAGAAACCCAAGGCGGCTTACATAATCCTCCTCCTCTCCATTTTATCCTCACAACAACCCTGTGAGGTAGGTTAGGCTGAGAGTCAGTGACTGGCCCAAAGTCACCCAGTGAGTTTCATGGCCGAGTGGGGACTAGAACCCGGATCTCCCGAGTCCCAGTCCAACACTCTCACCACTACGCCACACCTTCTGCTTAGACAGAAAGAAGTCCTACAACCCCAAGCATTCCCCAGCCAGCATGGATGATTGTGGAATGCTGGGAGTTGTAGGCCTTTTTAAAATCTAAGCATGCATAGGTTTGCACCCTAACAAATTTATCATGGCATAGGTTGTCATGGTCCAGGGCTCACTTCATTAGAAGCAACTCAGGGGTGAGGTGGGGATTCGTTGCACCAGCTCCAGGACTGATGTAAACCACAGGGGTGTGGTTGTGATCTGGGGGAGTAAAGGACATGTTGTAAGTGTTCTCCTAATGTATGCCACCCCCGTTCTGCCCACAAGTGTTCCACCAAAATATCCAGTGTTCCACCGGCATATCTTTTATGGAGGTGGCAGTGTATCTAGTGTTGCAGCAGCGTGGCAAGACTTTTCCCATATCCTATATGGCTCCTCAGGTGGTGTAGCTGAAGTTTAGGATTGCTCAGTAAACAACACGTTATGTTTATCCGTGACAAGGAAGACTCATATATACAGTCGTTGTTGGCAGTTTAACTAACCATATTATGTAACTCTGGGAACAATAAGAGATAAATATACAAGATCATATTTTATGATGTTGAAATACTTGTTTTTTAATTTATTTTTATTGTTAGTTTCAACAAAACCATAAAAAGAAACAAAAGGAGAAAAATATATATACCGGTACTTCATAGGTTTGAATATATCAATTATACATAAGCTTCAACAAAGGCAGATAAAATATCCATGTATGTATCCATTTGAGAGTGGCATCTATATGCCATCCATTCAGATACTGTTGGTCTTTAGGTCCACAATCCATTGCATTATAGGAGGTGAGCATTTATCCTTCCAATGTTGTAATATTAGTCTTTTAGCTGTTAAAGGGGTGCGGAAAATCCATCTATGTTGACTATGCAGGAAACAGGTAGATAATTTAAAAGAACGTGTGCATCAGTAATTAAACAGTGTTCCAATATGAAGTTTATTCATATTATAACCTCCCCCCCAAAAGAGGCAACTACTGGACATTGCCAAACTATATGATTAAGGAAATACTTGTTTACAATGTGTTTCTGCTTTAACTACACTATTAAATGCTTTAAAAAGAAGTTAAAATTCAAAGATCAGTCTCAATCAATCTTAACATAGTAGAAACTGATGACACGGGCATTGAAGGCTGCATCTTTTGTTACCAGTGAGTGACTTCATAGACACTATTTAGGCACCCATGACAGCCACACAACCAGGACCAGCATCAGGGATCAGCATAGTCAGACAGCTGCCAAGGGCCCATGGGCTCAGAAGGGCCCATCCCCAATCCTGCTGACCCTGAAAGTGACGTTCCTTGGCAGGCGGCAGGGAGCCAAGTCAGTGACTGGGTTCAGACAACATCCTGGAGGAGATGAAAACTGCTAGAATTGGTTTGTTGACATGGATCAATACAGCTGCCTGCATTTTTGGACTCTCCTTGGGGGCATGGCCATGGGGGCTGTCATAATGACTGCCTGCACTTCAAAGTTTACCACTGCACTGCTGCCTGGTTGACATCCGGTGAAGTGAGTTATTGTTTGGCTGGTGGCAGCAGCAGCAGACGTGCAGGCAGGAGAGAGTCCCCTAGTGAGGAGGGGGGCAATAGTTTGATAGTGGGGGTGCATTAGCAGCACCATGTCCAAGGGCCCCTTGAAGGCTGGCACTGGCGCCGGCCCTGCACCCAACCACTTTGCACACCGGTGTCAATGGATGCACCAGCTATAGCAGCACCAAATTGCGGTTTAGATTCAGAGTTCCTTACAATGGAAGCACAGCTTGGAGGGCAGACATCTATTTCCGCAGCAATCAAAGGGTTACAGGAATACCCTCATTCCTCAAATAACTAATTGTCTGTAAAGGTCATTTCTTTTGTTACAGCCAGGTTTCATTCTTTGCAGGAGTTTTCCACTACAAAATGTAATTAAAGGCCTTTGGATACAGAGTCAGATGAAAAAGCTGTTGGTTTTGTTTGGCTTTTTCTTTTTAAAATCAGGACAAAAATTTATTAACCTATAAGTCACAAAATAATTTGACAAAATGTTAGCCTTCAAACTTCGCCAATTTGTCTTCAGATTTAATGCGGCCTTTTCTATGCCAACCACATTGTCCATGCCAAGTAATAAAAGGAAATAAAATTGTTTGCAGACAGGGGTCGCAGAGTGGCTTTTGTTCAAAGAAAATGACTACTCGACAATGCAAAATTCCAAGCCTCAAAGCGCCCTGGAGGAGCAGACTTTTGAGGCTGCCTGGCTGTGAGCCGGGGCTGCCTGCCCAGACCAAAGAGCCTACACTACTCTGCAAAAACAGCTGCGCTGCTCAGCTGGAAAACAGCCCTGCAAAACTCTGAACCCGTGAAAGGTTCTGCTGCAGCTTGGTGGCTGCGCACATGATTTGTGAATCAGAAGTTCCTGCCTGAAAGGTCAGCCATTCGTTCGCTGGTCAGTGGCCTTTTAGGCAACCCAGGGCTGATGTCGAGGGTAGGCATGGTTGGGCACCTGCCGAAGGGCCACACCCCAGCAGGGGCCCCACTGCCACGGGCTCCCTGGACTTGCTCCTCCTCTTCACCACGGCAACCTGCCTGTTCACCTGCCTCTCGCTCTGGCCCAGAGAGCGGTGATGGTGAGGAAGAGGAGGGGCAGGAGATGCCACTGCCTACTTGCTCACCGGCTCTCTGCCTGGCAAGCAAGCCAGTGGTGGCAATGATGAGAAAGAGGAGGAGGAGCAAGAGCCCACCTCACAGGGTTCTTGTGAGGATAAAACGAGAGGGAGAATCTTGTACACCGCCTGATATATTGAGCTCCTTGGAGGAAGGATGGGATAAAAGTGTAACAAAGTCCCATTTATACAGTGCTTTTTATAAGCGTTCAAAGCAAAACAAAGCTATTATTCCAGTGATTATTACTACTACCGTTCTGTTACCAGAATTCTATCCCCAATGATGGTGACAATGATGGTAAGAAGGCAGACTCCCTGAGGGAAGGGGGCCATTGAGGGTGCCTTGCCCAAGGGCCTGTAAAAACCTGGAGCTAGCATTGAGGCAACCCATTCTCTCTCATCCTCAACTGCCCCAACCCCATCTGTAATATGGGGATAGAATTCTGGTAACAGAATTACTGGAATAATAGCTTTGCTTTGCTTTGAACGCTTATAAAAAGCACTGTATAAATGGGACTTTGTTACACTTTTATTCCCATCCTTCCTCCAAGGAGCTCAATATATCAGGCGGTGTACAAGATTCTCCCTCTCCTGTTTTATCCTCACAACAACCCTGTGAGGTGGGTTAGGCTGGGAGATAGGGGCTGGCCCTGATCACCAAGTGAACGTCATGGCTGGGTAGGGATTTGGACCTAGCTCTCCTAGTTTGATACGCTAAGCACTAGACCAGACTTCCCCAACCTGGTGCCCTCCAGATGGGTTGAATAGCAACTCCCATCATTCCCAGCCAGAAGTCCAACACATCTAGGTTTGGGAAGGCTGCAATAGACCATTGGGAGAGCATAGCCAGGATCTGAAGAGTTGTTTGCAGTTCGCCCCCAAGTTTGGGCATGGATTTTTAGACTTATTTTCTCTGAACAGCAGCCTGGCCCTCACACAGCATCAGAGCCTGCTCTGGAAAATCCCCTCAGTTGAAAAAGTACTTTTCTATATGGCCAGAGGAGGGAAAGGCTGTTGTTTAAGAAATTCAAGCCCAAAGCCAAGGTTCTTTTTATCCCAGCTCAAGTCTTCAGCAGCTCTGTAGCTTCTATTGCCAGACCACGGTCCCCACTTGCCTGTGTCTACTTGGCAACCCTATTTATCAGGGGTGGGAAACCAGTTTTAGGTGCAGGATCTAAATTGTCCCCCAGCCCTTAAATTTGCCTCCATTTACTTCCTAGCCTTTAAATTTGCGCAAATATTCCTGACAGTTAAAAAGCAAAATAATCCTTAAGAATGGTACAGAATGGGGCACCCGCACCAGCAGTACCTACACTCCCCCCCCGGGTCCAATTCACTCCATCCCATGCAGCTGCCTTCTAATTCTTTTTTAAAAACTGTCAGGGAGATTTGCGCACATCCACTAAAGCACAGTAACCACAGCAGTAACTGCTTCAAAAAGGGAGTTACTGCAAAAAGTGGGGGGAGTTAATATCTCCCATTTCTGGACTAGCTGGAGATTTAGAAAAGTGTTAAAAAGGTGGAGGACACTGAGAAGCGTCAGTTCAACACTTAAAAGCAAGACGATTACATTGCCAAGGGGGAGATATTGTCCCCCACCACACTTTTGGTGCACTTACAACGTTCACTTCCCCCCCCCCATTTGCAGTGCTTCTGAATTGCACTACCGGGTCCCTCCTTTCTCTTAATATGACTTCTCCCCCAGTCCTGCAACTGTGCACAAATTAGTCTATATGCAGCCTCATCTTATCAATTTCCTTGTATGTTACCTACTCTACTTTGGTGCTCCCTGTGAGAGCTAAAACATACAAGAATATTGACCAGGCAAAATTACACATATCGGACAGGCGAATCTGCGCTCTTGTGTACTTGCGAAAGAATGGGGGGGGGGGAATTAAAATTATGAACACATTTGTGTACTCCCGAAGCACTGGAAAAATAATTTTTAAAAGGTGGCGAACAAGTGACGATCCTTCCAAAGTGTGGTTTGGGCATCAGTGAAGGGGCAGTCACTGAAGAGGGAGGCTGGAGGCAGCACTGGCGAGATCGTGAAGAGTGGTACGGGCTTTTTGGCCAATCTTGCCAAGCGGCTCTGTAGCCGATCCTGGAAATCCACAATAAAATAACTCTCCCGGGTTCAGATGACACGTCAACCCACCATGGGTATGGACAACCCTCAGAGTTGTCCATACCCATGGTGTCCATACCCATATCCAACCCTCAGCCGCTCAGAGTGGCTGGATGTCTGGCCAGATGGGCGATTCATAAATATAATAAATAAAAATAAAAATAAATAAGCCATGGGTTCTCAGGGTGGCTTCTTTGCGAAGATTAATCCGCCCTGTGGAGAACACACCAATTTTGGACAACACAACAATCTACCATGGCTGGCTGCCCATGGTGGGTTGTCATGTCATGCATACCGAGTCACTGTAAGGGCACGTGTCCCCACAAGTAAGAGCCAGTTAGTACACACCCACGGAAAGCATTGGGCCAGACATAAATCAATGACATCTTGAAGACAACACTCTTCTGGCCATATGGATGCATGATTTGTGGTGTTCCAAAGCCTATTCTGGGGTGCACAGGACTAATTCCTTCTTTTCTACATATTTTAGCAATTACTGGCATGTGTACACGCCCAGACAGTATCTTGTGCCCAAAGAAAGTGTTGGACCATATCCAATTCAATGCCATCACATAGAGGATAGTGTTCTGGACATGTGGATATATACTTTGTGGTGATCCAAAACTTATTGTAGGGTGCACAGTCCTAGTTCTTTATTCTTTTCTACATATTTTGGCTATTATTGGCGTGGGCACATACCCTTCACAGCGTCTTGCACCTAAACAAAGCAATGTACCAGACATGATACAATGGCATCTCATAGAGGACAGTCTCCTGGACATATGGGTGTATGATTTAGGGTAGCCCAAAGCATATTGTGGGGTACACAGCCCCAGGTTCTTATGCTTTTCTACATCTTTTGGCTATTATTGGCCCAAGGCACCATGCCTGACAGTGCCCTGTGCCCAAACAAAGCAGTGGTCCAGATATGATTTGATGACAGCTTGTAGAGGACACTCTCCTGGAGGTGTGGGTGCATTATATGGGGTGGCACAAAGCTTATCCTCAGTTGTAATTGTCATTTGGACTCTTCACACATTAATGAGAGTTGAGCAAAAATGATGGTTTTGATTAGAGAGAATTATTGTTTATCTTGAAGGGGACTTTCCCCCTAATCATAGAGATATATGATATGGGGTAGTCCAAAGCCTAGTCTGGTATGCAAGGGCATACAGTAATACCTTGAATTGCAAGTAACTTGGTTTGAGAGCGTTTTGCAAGACAAGCACATTTTTAAATATATATATATATATATATATATATATATATTACTTGATATACAAACGATGTCTTGCAATACAAGTACTGTAGTACGGCTTAAATTAAAAATCTCTGTACAAATTTTTTTGGGGGGATTTCATTTTGATATAAGAGTGTTTTGGATTACAAGCACGTTTCCAGAACAAATTATGCTCTCAATCCAAGGCATGACTGTATAAACATTAGGTTCTTATTAAGTCTATTGAATCAAGAATGAATTCCATGGCAGCCTTGGGCAACAGGAAGAGGTTCCTCTTTCCCAAGAGGCATGGAACCCTTCCTACAATATGGGCAACATGTTGAGGCTTCTCTAAACTATTTCCACATGGCAGTTGCTGCATATGGGGAGCTATTTGTACACCGGTTCATCAGATGGACCAACCCCACCATGTACTTTGTGTCCACATCACAGACAAACATGCTTTGTGGCAGCATGAGTCAAACCACCTGGGGAGAGCTGAGCCATGTTTAGAAGCAGCACACAAAAAATAGTCTTGGTGAATGGAACAGGCACCACAGAGAGACACTTTCAAGACACCTCTGTGTGACAGCCATATCATGACGTGGCCCTGAAACAAAGGTACCACCTCCCAGCCAGGAGCTGGAACACAAGAGGTGGATTTTGAATAAAGAGCAGGCTCACACATGTCATTATTATCAGCTCCGAAATTAATAAGAAGTGCTGCCGAGCTGCAGGGCTTGAAATTTGGAGAGGGAGGATTTATGATTCTGAAAACATGGGGAATGGTTTGCGGGGGGGGGGCACTTACCATGGTGATAAGAGAAGATGGCTTCCTGTTCTGTTTTGTTTATATATATATATATAGTCACCACAGGTTGTTTTTATGGGGAGGTTCTTATATTTTTTCAAGTCACAGCCAAAGTACAGGATTAAGAAAAAGAAAAGAAACTGTCACTGCCCACCATCACAGTAAACTCTCCCCCAAATCATTTCAAAAACTGTCTGTGAAGAAAAGAGCCTCTGAGGCTACACACACACTCACACGCCTGCACACACACACACACACACACACACACACACACACACCTCCTCATGTGTAAACCAGGTAATCCCGGCTGGGGGCTGGAAGGAGGGGAAATGTGCATAAGTATCTGATAAAGCATGGCGCCTGAAAGTCCTGAAAAGCTGGTCTAGTCTACAGTGACCCGGCTTTCATATGCAAGATGCAGAAGCCCACTAGTCATGAGTCACCCCTCCCCCCTGCCTGGCCAGGTGAAGTTCATCCTGATTGGCTAGAGGCAGCGGAGCTACAGAAAGGAGGAGGGGAGGGGGGAAGACCTATATTGCCAAGCTGTGGCTGCTGGGTGTTGTTGGTCGTTGGGCAGCAAGCTGCAAGCAGGTTCATGACTCCGGTCAGGCCTCCGCCACCAACCCTGGGGGGCTCCCAGTGAACAAAGCTGAATGAGGGCTGTGGCTAAGGCAAGCCCTGGAGAGGGCCACCCATCCTGGACCTTAAGATGGGTGCGGTGGTCTCCTCTTGTCGTAGGGTTGTGGCTAAGGCAAACCCTGAAGAGGGCCACCCACCCCAGACCTTAGGGTGGGTGTGGGGGTCTCCTCGTGTGACAGGGCCAGGCTGAGGTAAGCCCTGAAGCAGACGGACTCCCAGGTAACTGGTGAGTGCCTGGGAGATATAAGGAATCAGCTTTTATTGTTTTGTAGCTCTATTGTTTGTACCAAAGTGTCTCTCTACCTTGTCTCCTTCCCTCATTTCCCACCCTTTTATTGTAATCTGTTTACCTGAATAAACCTTCCTGGTTTTTACCCCACATGGCGTTTGTGGTTGCTCTGTTGGTTCAGCTCTAAATCCAGGGTATAGACAAAGGCAAGTCCCTGAACAGAGATTCAAGTAGGATTGCACAGCTGAGGCTGGCAGTCTGGCACCCTGAGATCTCTGGGGGTCTTTTAGGTAGGAAAGGGTGGGTTGGCGGAGTCAGCCAGCTCCCTTCCTCCACATGGTTGTAGTGGTGGGATTTGAAACTGAACCACAGAGTAGGTGCACGTGGGCAAATAGGGAAGATTTGGGGAGACTTTGGTACATTGAGTAGAGGTTTGTTGTTTTTTAGAGATAGGATGAGATTGAAGGGTGAGATTGAGCCTCGGAGAAAACGCTCAGATTGCTTGGAAGGGGCTGCCCCAGGCTGTGGGAACCTAGCTGCCAGCGGGAGCGTTGAGAGCAAGAAATCTCAACTGTTGAGTGAGTAAGCAAAGAAAAAAGCAAACTGCAAAAAGTTCCAGAGCAGCCTGTGTGCCCCAGCAAGTGAGCAGAGGGCAGCAAGTTTGTAATCCAAAAGTACCAGAGCTGGAGGAGCCCTTGGCAAGGAGAAGAGATGGGCTGCGTGTGCGTGTTTGCAGAGGCTGGGAGCAGCGGCTGCCAGTGAGTAAGCAGAAGAGGATCCTACCATCCCCATCGAGTGCAAAAAGGCTGTAGATGGGAGAAAGCGACCTGCGGCTGTGTGATCCCATAGAACCGGAGCTGGAGGAGCCCGGGGCAAAGAGAAGAAGAAATAGGCTGTGTGTGTGCCTGTGTTTCCAGGGGGAGCAGAAGACCAGAAAGCCTCTCTTGAGAGGCTTGTATGAAGGAGGGCAACAGCCGTTTGGTGAGTCTGATTTTGTTGTGCTATGTGCCCCAGAGAAGTTGTCAAGACTTTGGGGAGGGAGGGCATGTCCTGCCCTACATCTCTCCCACGGGAGAAGGACTCAGATTTTGAACTTAGACTGTCCAGTTGCTAAGGGGAGGGCCATGGTGAGTGGCCAGCTAAGCAGCAGCAAGCAGAGGGGGGGCCAGACATCAGAAAACAGCCCCCCCCAAAGAGAGACTGTCCCTGTGCTGCCGAGAAGCGGGCGAAGAGAAGCAGAAGCACGGGGGGGGGGGGGGAGGAATTTCCCTCCAGGCGTTTTCTGCTGCAGCGAGAAGACAAAGGACTGAGATTAAGTGTTGATTAAAGCCAATAAAAACTGATAAATTGTTGCTGGAGTGGGACGGGGACGGGGGATCCAAGTGTAAGCAAATTGAACTATTTGTTGTCTTGTGTCATGTGCAAAAGTTAGCCCAAACTGTATCATGTCAATTTGAAGTTGTATGTAAGAATGATAATGATATTGATGATAATGATGTAATGCATGATACCAGAAACCTGCATGTGTTCAAAGTGCCTCAGGGCAGGGAAGAGTTGCCAGAGAAGAATCAGTCAGAGGCCGGAGAACAAAGCAGAGGGCTAAAAGGAATGTTAGAGGCAGAAAGCCCTCTAAAGGCTGAAAGATTGCCAGGCTGGTGTTCTAGCCGCCTGGGTGGAGCCTCCCTGGCTCAGCATTTAATTCTGAGGGAGACAGTCATCCTGTGCAAGTTTGGGTGGTGGGCTAAATGAGCCAAGCCCAAGAGGCTGGAAGATTGCCAGGCTGTGTGTTCTAGCCGCCTGGGTGGAGCCTCCCTGGCTCAGCATTGATTCTGACAAGAGACAGTCATCCCGTTCAAGTATGGGTGGTGGGGGGCCACAAGCAAGCCTTTGGAAAAGGGGGTGGTGTGTTCATGTCATTGGGTAGAAGGTGGCAAAAGCAAGCCTTTAAAAGCTAAATTAAAGGCAAATTGAAGAATTGTTCCACATTTCAGTCAGCAATCTGCCCCCTACAGGCTTGTGAAAAAAGCAGCTCCCATTTGAATTGTACATGATGTCTCTTGTGAATGCAAACCTTGTAAGCGTTTGATTGTTGTTTGATGTTTTTTAGTTTC
Organism: Shinisaurus crocodilurus; assembly: GCA_021292165.1. Classification (NCBI taxonomy): domain Eukaryota; kingdom Metazoa; phylum Chordata; class Lepidosauria; order Squamata; family Shinisauridae; genus Shinisaurus; species Shinisaurus crocodilurus. Next base: position 99,256,297 of record CM037878.1, read on the forward strand.
GTGTTGTTTTGTGTGTGTAAATGAGAGAGAGTGTGCTGGTGGTACAGGGCTGGCAGAGGCTTTTTCTTCTAAGTTAGTGTAGATCAGGGGTCCTCAAACTACGGCCCGCGGGACACATCCGGCCCACCTTGTCTTTCTATCCGGCCCGGCGGCCGATCGAGGAGGAAGGGGCTGGGGGCAAAGGCACAGCTTCCATTTGCGGGGAAGAGTCAGATTGGAGACCTCATTACTGCGAAGATCAACCTGCAGAGCAGCCCCGGCTCTTGAAGGCAGGCGCGAGACTTGGGAGGCAGAGCGGGAAGAGGCACTCAAACACACGCACGCACACACGCTTTCAGCTCCACACACACGCACGCACGTCCCTGCCGCCTCCGGAGGTTTCTCCGGGTCCTGCCTGCCTCCCCGCGTGATCCTCTCTGCTGATCTCCAAGGGCCGAGAGAGAAAACCGGCGGCGGCAGACTCCATCAGGCTCCCTTTGCTCCCTTTTTGCCTTGAGTTTGTTGGGGGGGGAGGTTCTCGCCCCCTCTCGCTCTGTCTTCTCCCTGGGAGGTGGGAACCGAAAGAGAGCGGAAGAGTGCGTGCGTGTGTGCCTGTGTTTTCTGGGGATGCTGGAGCCCCGGGCTGCGCGTTAGTTAGAAGAGCAAGGGGGAGGAGGATGTTGCTGCTGCTGCCTCGTAAGAGAGGGAGACTAAAGAAAGTGCAGGGGTCGCTCCGCAGAGCAGGAGCCGCCGCCACCGCCATCAGAGGAGACCAGCGCTGCCAGCCTGTGGGGGAGGAGGACCCCAGGTGCGGCCGCGAGGAGCTTGGGATCCCGGCTGCACGAGGCGACAGTGGCCGCGCAGCGCCCGGGGGATTATGAGCAGCCCAGTCAGAGGAGGGGGCAGGGCTTTAATATCATGATTTAATATCTACTACTACATTCTTTGTTATAGCATCCAAAATCAACCCTTTCTATACCTTTTAAAAATTTAATGTATTTCAATTTTAGACAGCAAAAAACATTCTTATTTTTTAAATCCACTTTTGCCATCAAAATAAAATTCCATCCTCCATTTAATCACTTATTGACATTATAATCATTAATTTATAATAACTCCATTTAAGAAAAAAAATAATAATTCACCCCTATCAAGTAAAAATAAAGGACCCGGGTCCTTTTTATTTACTTGATCCATTTGTTCATTTTTTTCCCCCAAACTAGTCCGGCCCCCCAATAGTCTGAGGGACAATTAACTGGCCCCCTGTTTAAAAAGTTTGAGGACCCCTGGTGTAGATGAAATGAGAAGGTTAACCCCTCAGTTTCATCTTTTCCCAAAAAGAGGGGTGTGAGGAAAAGAGCCTCTGAGGGTTCCTACACACACACACACCTCCTCATGTGTAAACCAGGTAATCCCTGCTAGGGGCTGGGAGGAGGCGACGAAATGTGCATAAGTATCTGATAAAGCATGGCGCCTGAAAGTCCTGAAAAGCTGGTCTAGTCTACAGTGACCCGGCTTTCATATGCAAGATGCAGAAGCCCACTAGTCATGAGTCACCCCTCCCCCCTGCCTGGCCAGGTGAAGTTCATCCTGATTGGCTAGAGGCAGTGGAGCTACAGAAAGGAGGAGGGGAGGGGGGAAGACCTATATTGCCAAGCTGTGGCTGCTGGGTGTTGTTGGTCGTTAGGCAGCAAGCTGCAAGCAGGTTCATGACTCCGGTCAGGCCTCCGCCACCAACCCTGGGGGGCTCCCAGTGAACAAAGCTGAATGAGGGCTGTGGCTAAGGCAAGCCCTAAAGAGGGCCACCCACCCTGGACCTTAGGGTGGGTGTGGTGGTCTCCTCTTGTCGTACGGTTGTGGCTAAGGCAAACCCTGAAGAGGGCCACCCACCCCAGACCTTACGGTGGGTGTGGTGGTCTCCTCATGTGACAGGGCCAGGCTGAGGTAAGCCCTGAACTTAGACGGACCCCCAGGTAACTGGTGAGTGCCTGGGAGATATAAGGAATCAGCTTTTATTGTTTTGTAGCTCTATTGTTTGTACCAAAGTGTCTCTCTACCTTGTCTCCTTCCCTCATTTCCCACCCTTTTATTATAATCTGTTTACCTGAATAAACCTTCCTGGTTTTTACCCCACATGGCGTTTGTGGTTGCTCTGTTGGTTCAGCTCTAAATCCAGGGTATAGACAAAGGCAAGTTCCTGAACAGAGATTCAAGTAAGATTGCAGAGCTGAGGCTGGCAGTCTGGCACCTTGAGATCTCTGGGGGTCTTTTAGGTAGGAAAGGGTGGGTTGGCGGAGTCAGCCAGCCCCCCTTCCTCCACACTGTCCCTCCAATAAACAAAATGCATGCCAGTTTGCCACCTGCAAATGGGGTGGCAAATTGCAGGGTGGGGTAGAGAATCATCTCAGCACCAAAATCTTATAATCATATTATTAGTCAACCCAGGTCACTGCCCATTATCATATCACCCAACAATGGAAACAAAGGTGAGAAGAGATAATTCTATGGTGTTGTTTCTCACAAAACATGGCTGGCTGTTATTTAAAGGGAACATGTGAAAACTCAGCCCTAAGATAACATTCCATTTGTTAATTTCCTTAGGGATTTTAAGTACAGTATTTTTCCATGTATAAGACTATACCTTTTCCTAAAATTGTTAGACTAAAAATTGAGGGTCGTCTTATACACGGAAGTAAGCCGAGGAGAGAACCGCACGGTTGCGAAACTGCCCAGTGGGGGGCGTCTTATACATGGGGGCGTCTTATAGACGGAAAAATATGGTATATTGCCAAAGGAGAGAAGTGCAGAAAAACTTTTTAAAAAAGTTTTCTATAGCCCTTTGGTGACTGCATCACATCGGGCAGACTGCATACATCTAATAGTCCACAATCATATAGAATATTTGTCTTGCAAAGCGGGCACCACTAATATGCTATCCCAGAAGAAATTCAAGAAGATACTTGTGAGGGTGGTGTAACTACTTCTTGTTACTCCACCAGTGCCATAAATGTCAAAATATTTACCAGGTGGTTGTGAAAATCTCCACCATTAAAATAGTGCGATTTATTTTCAATAAAACATGCATTTAAAAATTCCATTGGTCTGAATCAAGGAATGTGGGTGGGGGGAGAAAGACACAATCACTCAAGATTATATTTATCTTTTCTAGGGTGAAATCCTACAACAGTGACATTTATTTCCCAATAAACATATTTTGAATTGTGCTGCTGCTACTATTTATTACTATTCCCCGGCTCTTGAGTTGGAAATGGCAGGAGGCTCGGTTACATGTAATTGCAGGGCTAATTTCCTTGCTGTAGCGTTTGCAGCATTATATACCATCTCCTCAAAGGTCAATACATATATATATATATTTCACAAAAAAGTGAACTAGTTTTACTTCTCGACTTTCATATCTGTCCAGAATGATTTGTAGTTTCAGTCTGTCTTTTAACATTTAAGATCAAGCGGAACTAAAAAAAAAAAAAGAATTTCCATCTTTTTCCACAGTCTTAACCTAGAATGTGAATAATTTAACAAGAGGGCAGATGATTATCAAGGGAACAAGTATCCAGCCAGGCAGAATCAGCAACAGTATTTTTCATAATTCTCTGTCTGCCATCTAGTGGTACAATATGAGATTTGTGCTTTTCATTTTGTCTGTGCTCTCAAATCAGTGTAAAAAAGAAGAAGATATACACCAGCCTTGCCTAACTTGCTGCCCTCCAGGTGTTTTGGATTGCAACTCCCATCAGCCCCAGTCAGCAAGGCCAGTGGGAGTTGTGGTCCAACACATCTGGAAGGCCCCACCTTTGGCAAGGCTGATGTAAAACACTATATGTAAAACACTATATATAAAACACTGAAGAAAATAAATTTTGTGTTTTCATGTTTTCTGTTTACCCTAACATTGTTTGATTTAGATATAATGTTCTCCATCTCTCTCTCTCTCTCTCTCTCTCTCTCTCTCTCTCACACACACACACACACACACTGAAACAAACATGGCTTCTAAGCCACCAAGGCTTATCATGTTGTGTGAACTCAGTCAATCACTTCATTTACAGATGAATGTAAAGGAGCTACTTATTTATTTTGAAGAATTTCCCTTATTTCTCAACAGCACACCTCCACAGAACATTACAGTTCTACATAATACAACTCTGCATGATCCCCATCTTTCAGAAAAGTTATTTGGGGACATTATCTGAGGGCCAGTGTAGTCGTTAGACTAGAACTGGGAAGAGCCATGAACTCTTCCAGAGAGGTAGCGGAGTTAGTCTGTTACAGCAAAACAACAAAAAGTCTTGTGGCACCTTAAAGATGAATCTTTCTTGCGTCTCTGACTGTTTCTACCTCACATGGTTGCTGTGCAGATTAAATCATACATTGCTTTGAGCTACTTGGAGAAAAGGTGGGTTACAAACATAATAAATAAACAATCAATCAATCCTGCACAATGATACAAGGATACATTGCCTTTTCAAATCACATGTATTTTGCTTTTCCTTGTGTGGATATTTGAAATAAAAATGACAGTAATCATTTTACTATTAGTCAGATTATAACCATGTTGTTCCCCACAGAAAAAAACAACAATGAATGAGAGGTCCCTTTAATTAATTAGGGCACAGTCGTATGGGTTGCACACTCGATGATCATAAGCCCCCAAACCCAGAGGCTTACAGTCATCCTATGCAGGCCAGGAGGAGCGGCAGAGGCGATCTTCGCCTCCCCATCCTCCTGCCCTGCATTTTTCACTAGACAGGCTTTTTGGCCCATCTAGCAAAGGCGTTTCGGAGGGGGAGGGAAGGAGGCTGGCCTCTCCCTCTCTATCCTGGCCTCTCTGATCTCCTCTCCTCCCCACCCACCAAAACGCTCCCTTTTCTCCTTCTCCAAGGTCAAGCTCCTGAGCTTGAAGGCCAGCTGGCGCAGTTGTTTCCACTGATTCCCCCCTCTGAGGTCAGAGCGCTGTCTCCAACCTTGGAGCCAGGAATCTGAACTATCCTATGGCCTCTTAGACACTGTCTAGGGTCCATAGGATTGCTCCCTTAATTAATTGATTACATTTCTAAGCTGCCCAATAACCAAAGTTCCCTGGGCAGATTATAAACAGTTACAAATCTAAAATGCCATAGAAACAGTTAAAGTATAAAATACAATACAAATAAAATCAATTAATCCAATGTGCAATGGAAGGTAACACCATTATTTTCATTGTAATTCTGAATATATTTGCCCGGGGGAAGTTTTATTTGTGTCAATGGAAAACACTTTCAGGTATGTAATTGTGACCTCTCTGTGGCACATTTGTCCCTTCCAAATTCTAGACCTCTCCAGAGGGAAGCACAGTACTAAATAGATCAGAGGAGTCCATGGGCATTACTTAACTTGCACCTGCAGCACATCACTTAATAGGCTGCAGTACAGAACTTTCCATCCTGGCACTCCTACATCAAGATCCACAAAGCAGTTAAGCCAATGCACTTGCTTTTGTATATCAGTCATACTGATGTAACTAGCACTCTGGTCCTACATATCTGTGCTAGAATACATGCCGTGACGTGGGGCAACATTGTTGGTAAAATGTCATGCTTGGCACAAGGTTGTTGGTAAGTTGTTGGTAAAATGTCATGCTTTGTGCTGTGTCAGCCAGCACACTCTTTCCTAAGCAATTATGAGCTGGAATGAAGGGCAGTATTCAGCGGGGCCATGGAGCAAGCAGTCCCTCCCACTGATTCCGTTGCGCAAGCAGGACTCACCACTTGCGCAACAGAGATTTACACTTCCTATAGGAAGCCCCGAAACAAGCAGAAACCCACCTGTCTTGTACTTTGGCTCTTTTATTATTATTTCATAATAATTCAATCAAACACACAAAGCAATTGTACTTAGGTTCTTGGTCAGATTACTTTTCTTTTAGTTTTACCTGTTTGCTCTCTGGGAAATGAGTGTTTTCTGAGTGGCCACACTCACCATGCAAGCCATTTTGTGAATGGGCAAGTCCCTATAGCAGCCATTTTGTGAGAGCACCCATGACACTCTCTCAAAATTCTAAATGTGCCTACCTACCCAAAAAAGTTGGGGACACCTGGCCTACCCCTTCATACTGATGCTAGTCAACCATGTGTCAGTGTCTAGGGGTCGAGGCTATCCCACATGTTCTAGAAAGCCCTGAAATTGGAACACCTCAGTGGAGAGCTATACTTGTGAATAAATTTGTTGAGGATGGGATTGTTAACATTCTCCTCTGCTGGGCACAACTTTATGCTAGGGACTGAGAAGCAAAACAACGAAAGAATATGCATGTCCCCTTCTACAAATCCAGGGGCAGGCAGAAGGTAGATCAGAATCTGTTGTTAGAGCTTTAGGTAATTTGTATTAGATCGGCAAGGCTTTCAAACTCCAAATCGGGGCCAGCCTGATTTTGCTGTCTGAGAGAAGGGACAAGATGGCTTTCTTCACCCATTCCATGTAGAGAAATTGATTGGACTGGCCGTTGAATCTTATTTCAACAGTGGTGACGGAACAACATTCTCCACCACACCCGAGGGCAGCAGATTAGCTTAGGGGGCCCAGGGCAGCCTACATGGCACACACAGCTCTGTCCTCCAACACCTCTCTGCCACTCCCCACCCTCAAGCTTCTCCTGCACCCTCACGCTCCCAATTGCAATAACTAAACGGCTCCCCCCTCACCAACAGTAAAAGCTTGGGGTAGTGGGGGAGAAAACCAGGAGTGGATTTTTGTTCTGTCCTTAATTCTTCCCTTATGTTTGTCCACTGTCCTGAGTCACTGTTTTCCACCTGGCTCTGGTTGGTGGACCTCAAAAATGTAGATCCTGAAAGCCTGAAGTCTACCCACACCCTGCTCTGCATATAATGCTTTCTGGGGATGTTGACTGGGGCAGTAGAAAGCGAAGAATAGGAAAAGGGCCTCACCATTCACTAAATGTCAAATTCCTACCTCTAATGAGTGACTTGTAATGAACAAGCAAAATATTTCTTCCTGAACAGTTTAGATCTACAAAATCTGTACACAATGTTTTATTGAGGTCTCTCTGAGTTGGGTTCATTTGTGCAGTTATAATGAGGCACTTGCTTCGCTCTGCGCAAATGACCTTGTTGCAGAGAAGAACAATGCTCAGGACTTTTCCAAAACACGTTCTCTGCATTTGCGGGTACTAAAACAGCAGAACTTAAATCTAATGTTAGAAGACAAGCTTAATTGGGCCATTTCAGAAATGTTGCTTTGCAAAGTAAATTCTTTGTGATTAAGTTTTCCCATGGCTGTGCTGCACTGCACGTTACATATTAGTGTTTCTGGCAAGGCCCGTCTTTCCTGTATATTTAATACATTTTATTTATGTTTTGGGGGGATGCACAATATATCTAGTCTAACGATAAGCACTATTTTAAGGAACACTTCATTCTTCTACATTTGTTTTCTGCAATATTACAGACATATTTCATCACCATTTTTTTTGTTATTTCAATAACAGCTTAAAACCTTACTAAATACATTGTTTAAAAAGTAAAGGGTTTTAAGTCCTCAGATTGGGAACGCATATTATTTAAGATTAGAGAGTAGTCTAGTTATTTAAAATCAGGCTGAGAATTTAAGACCGCCCACCTTATTTCTCTGTTCCATGACTCCCCTGCTCCCCTTCCCACCAAACACCACCAACTTTCCTGCCCTCGTGTGTTTTTGTCCCACTTCCCCCTCTCCACTTTCTCCTTGAAGATATGCAACTAAGGCTACAATCCTGTACAGACTTACCTGGGAGTAAATCCCACTGAACTATTAGCAGAGGTGGGTTGCGTGTAGCCCTTAGCCTAATTTCATGCAGGTGGAAAGAGCCCAGAGGGAGAGGAGGAGGATGGGAGAAAAAAGGATGGGGATGAGGCGGGGGGAGCTAAAATAGACCCAAAAATGGAAGGCAGGGAAGCCCTCTGCAAGTGGGCAATTCAGAACTCCTGCAAGAGTGATTTGTCCCTCCCCCAGCACCCTAATGGGCAGGAAAGGAGAGGGAGTGGCATAAAGACAGTGTGTGTGTGGGGGGGGGGTTGACCCACTCAATTTTTGTTCTGGCCCCACCCACCACCAGCATGTACCCCCCCACACACACAGAGAGAGATTAGCCCCAAGGGAATGCTGCCCTTGACAGAAAGAAAAGTTCCCTGCCCCTGATGTATAGGATTGCACTGTAAGGGGAATGTCTAAATAAGAAAACATAACTGAAAATGCTAAATAAGCTAAATGTACATAAAAGGTATTTGCCTCAGGGAATTCCTAAGCAACCCAGGAAGAAACTCAGAGCCCAATCATGCCAAAGTTAAGCAGTTTTAAATCCCACAGATTTTAATGGAGGAATGACACATACTTCTAAGTGCTTCTCTACACAAGGCATTTATTGTGCGCTCCTGGTCCCCCACTCACAGAAGTTTGCAGGTCCTTTTCAGGACGTCGTCATCCTCCAGGACCTCTCCCATGTTTTCCAGCCATTTTCGCAGCTTTTTTTAGAGCGAGGAAAGTCAGCTTTTAAACTTTAAACTGGAACAAAAGCTTCTGTGTGAAGTCGAAAATCCGCTATACTGCAGCTATACCACAGCACCACCTTGTGGTTGGTTAATAGAATATATAGAAAGGCAGAGAAAGAAAAAACCTGGGGAAAAGCCGCATGTAACTGAGGCAGTCTTACTCCCGCAAAGAAAACAAAAGCAGCAGGGTAAGTGCCTCATGTAGAGAAGCCCTAAGTCCCATTTATTTCAATGGGAGAGATTTAAAAGTGCTTTACTCTGGTTGGATCATGCCCTACATATCTAAACAGAAACACAGTTAACAAAGCAACTCTGAAGCAAGCCCAATTGCTTTCAGTGGCACTTTCTTCCAGGTAAGTGTGCATAGGATTGCAGCCTCAACATACAATACTTTGAACACCAAATAACAGTAGCCATCAATCTTTAGGCTACAATCCTATGCACAACAAATATCTGTCATCAAATACTGTGACAGAAATTTACACTTCATTCAAGAAGTTACGGCCATGTTACAATAAAGAAAGAGATTTCATAACTGAAGACAATTTTCCAGGGAGAAAAGAGTCAACCTGTGGCTTACGCTGGCTCAGCTTGTCTGAGCGTGGAAAGCTAGGCAGGGTCAGGCCTGGTTATTACTTGGATGGGAGACCCCTCCTCTAGTTTCCTGCATTGAGCAGGGGGTTGGACTCGATGGCCTTGTAGGCTCCTTCCAACTCTATGATCTATAAAATCTATGAAATCTATGAAATCCATGAAACCTATAACAGAAGAAAAGTTGGAAATGTTCTTTCAGGTCTTGGTAATTCTACAATGAACATAAGAACGTAAGAAAAGTCATGCTGGATCAGACCAAGGGTCTATCTAGTTCAGCATTCTGTTCATACAGCAGCCAACCAGCTACCCAGGGGATCCCACAAGCAGGACATGAGTGCAACAGCACCCTCCCACCCATGTTCCCCAGCAACTGACGTTCATAGACATCCTGCCTCTGATTCTGAAACAACATCACTATTTCTATTACTTCAATCCCCCATAATAGGATGGCCAGATACAAAAGAAGATAAGATTCATGCACCTTTAGTAGTTGTGTGGAAGAGAGAATATCAGCATGTGTAGCCTGGATGACAAATTACACCTGCTGAAATTTCGTTTCTTCACAAATATTAAAGGTGCAGGAGCTCTGTCCTCTCTTGCATCTGGCCATTCTGCTCAATCAATGGAACTGAAAAAAAGAATGGGATAAAACAACAGAACCTACACAGTGGGTTGTATCCAATGTTAGTCCTAACTGAAATGAATGGGACTTACGTTAGACTGATGTTGGATACAACCCAATGTTAGCAAATTATTAAAGTCTAGTTTGGCTTTATAGCATGCCTGAATTACTAAAAGCTACCCTTTGCCAAAACTATTATTATCCCTGTGGTCTTCTTCATGCAGTGCCCAAAGATGCAACCCTTAAGTAGGGTTGGAATTTTTGTTCGTTTACAATGCACACCTATACATGTCTACTCAGAAGTACATTCCATTGAGTTCAATTAGGCTTACTCCCAGGTAAGCATATACAGTAATACTTTGGATTGCAAGCATAATTCGTTCCGGAACCTTGCTTGTAATTCAAAACACTCTTATATCAAAGCAAGTCTCTGGCAGGCGTGAGCAGGGCCGATTTCGGCCCGCTATGCCCGCTCGAGGCGAGCGGTCACATCCCTACCACTACTTGTCTTGCAAGACCTTGCTTGTTTATCAAGTAAAAAAAATTTTAAATTTTTTGCTTGTCTTGCAAAACATTCTCAGACCAAGTTACTTGCAATCCAAGGTATTACTGTACAGTATTGCAGCCTTCGGGTGCAATCTTATACATACTTACCTGGGGGTAAGCCCACTGAACCCAGTGGAACTTATACTGGGTATACACACACAGGATTGGGCTGCTAGTCAAGTAATAAGTTATACTAATCAACTAAAAGATTTTGGTTGACAAAAGATGACCCCAATGAGTTGCTCTGCAGATTTTTCTTTAAACATTATGAATTAATTATTAAGTGCATATAAAAACTGCAGATGGCGTGGGCCATTTCAGAAAAGGCATTCCCTCCAGTGTGAATCACAGGTTTTCCAGTATTGCTTGGGATCAAAGGGCAAGTTTTCTATAAACAAATGCTGCACATTTTAATTTATCCAGAAATAAACTGAGTAATATCAAGTATTTTGATAATCAGAAATTTAGGAAGGGGAAAAAAATAGAAGAACAATTTTCTATAGTATTTTATGAGCATGCAGTGACCTGGAAAAGATGGGCAGAGCAATCCTAATCAGGTGGGGTGAAGTGGTGCTTCTTCCACCACTTCCTAAGTCTGGTTAGTTCATGCCAGCCATCCTTGCGGGGGACACACTGACTGGACTATTCAGTCCAGCAAATCTTCTCTTTCCAGATTTCCTCCCCACATTAAAATCAATGAGGGGAAATTAGCTATGCCAGCTTCAGGCTGGCATAACAAAGGGGCCCAGCCCTGGGGGCCCTTAAAGCGATAGAGCAGGGCTCTCCAACCTTGGGTCCCCAGATGTTGCTGGCCTACAGCTCCCAGCATACCCAGCCAGCATGGCTAATGGCAAGGGATTCTGGGAGCTGTAGTCCAGCAACATCTGGGGACCCAAGGTTGGAGAGCCCTGCAATAGAGGATCCAAAGCTGCCAATGCCCTGCTTGTAACACACCACATTGTGGGGACTACCACCAGTGGGACCCTGTCCCCTCCCACAAAAGATGTACATCTGTGGAGCTTGTTGTGAGCATAGTGGGGCCACCCTTGCCCCATCCTATCCCTCCTCAGACAGCCATTCAAGGGTATTAGGATTGCATTGAAAGTGAATCCAAATCAAAACTAATTTTGGAATATTGAAGGTGCAAATCTAAACCCATTTACCTCGAAATAAGCCCCACTTAATTAAATGGGACCTATTTCTGAGTTGACATGTAAAGGATTGCACTGTGAGGCTCAAACAGAGGTTCTGCTTTGCAAATCTTAGAGGTCTATTTTGCATTTTAGAGCCATTGGTTAGATTTGCAGCCATTAAAACATGAAGCAGAATTGTGAGGGGTTTTTTTTAATTGACCATGTTATTGGCAACTCTCACACTCCACTGAAATCCAGCTGGCTTCTTATTTTAAAGCCAACAGATTTCACAAAACAACGTTATCAGTTTCACAGCTCTAACTTTTTTTCCCCCTTTTTTTTTTATTGGGGCAGTATCTGTTTTAGTCACCAAAAGGGATGTGTTGGAAAGTGATACAAGATCAGACACTATGTTATGCAGTATTTATTGTAGCACTGATGGAGAATCAAGCTCTAGGGAGGAAGCTGCTTGAGATATGTGTGGTAAAATAAAACCTACATGTCATTAGTTTATACTGTAGAACGGGGTGGGCAACTTGTAGCCCTCCAGATGTTTTGGCCTACAACTCCCAAGATCCCTCACCATTCGCTATGTTGACTAGGGTTGATGGGAGATATAGGCCAAAATAGCTGGAGGGCCACAAGTCGTTTGTCCTCTCCCTGCCAGCAATGTAAAATCATAGAGTTGGAAGGGTCCTTGGGGTTCATCTACTCCAATCTAGTCCAATGCAGGATGTGCGAGACAGTCTGCAACTCTAGCATTCTTGAATGGCTGGCCATCAGCCTCTGCTTCAAAACCTCCAGCAAAGGTGAGTCCACCACCTCCCAAGGCAGTCTGTTCCACTGTTGGATGACTCTTACCATTAAGAAGCATTTCCTAATGTTTAGCCAAAATCTGCTTCCCTGCAATTTCCACCCATTGGTTCTAGTCCTGCCTTCTGGACAGCAACAAGAACAAAGTCTACTCCATCCTCTGCCTGATAGCCTTAATATTTGAACCACTATCATGTCTCCTCTTAATCTTGTCTTCTCCAGGCTAAACGTACCCAGGGAGACCAGTCAAGAAAGCTTCCTACACCAATAGGCCAGAGCAGGTCAGGTGACACTCCCTGACCCCTATAAAAGCTTTCACCTCAAGCCTGCTTGCTGGACTGGACAATGAGGGGGAGGTTTTCTCAGGCTGCTTACAGATGGCCTCCTGCTTTACTACACAAGAGCTGAAGTTGACACACAATCACATTTCCCATTAGCATTTATTTTATCTGATTACTTTTCATTAAGGGTTACTTTTCCAGAGACTTTCTGAATATGATGCTCAGGGATGTTTGAAAAAGATAACATTACTATGGATGACACAATTACCGGTAATCAAAAGTAGCATTGAATCAAATGTAGTGTGTAACGAACAAGTGCCGCAGCCCACTTTCAAGGGGAGGGTCTGAATTCTTTAAACTGCTTTAACAGGTAGCCTGGTTCAAATATCTGTTTGGAGATGAGGGACTAGTTCCAGGCTCCTCCTACCTTGAAAGCAGGTGATCAGGCCCTGAACATCTGATCTGCAGGAGATCATCCCATGCAATGATGTGCATGCAGGCCCAGCCCTACCATGAGGCTCAGTGATCCCCATGCCTCAGGCGGAAGATTAGTAGGGGTGGCAAAATGAGCACTCCTCCCACTGCCCCCTGTCCAAGCTCCTGCTGCCACAGCCAGACTACTCTGGAGTCCAGCTGGAGCTCAGCTTCTACTTAAGCTGCTGCTGCTGCTGCTGCTGCTGCTGTCAAGACTGAGCAAGCTGTGTCTGTCAAGCAGGGAGGATGTGAGTGACCAGCAGCAGTGGTAGCATCAGAGGCGTGAGCAGGGGCAATGGGGAACAGCGCCCTAATTGGTGGGGGCAGCCTTTGGTGGCCTACCTCAGGCAGCAGCATGGCTTGAGCAAGCCCGGTGTGCATGTAGTCCTTTGTGGTGGGCCTGTAGTCAGAGGTGGGTGAGGTGAGGTGGGGTGAGGTGAGGTGGGCTGGGCTGGGCTGGGCTGGTGCTGCCCCCCTACATTTTCTCTGCCCCCCCCTAATTTTTTTACAATCAAATAATTAAAAAACAGTTCACAATTTTCTCCTTAAAAGGCCTGCAAACCAGATGAACTGCTCTCCCTACTTTTTTTGTTTTCCACCCCCCCCCCCAACTTTTAGGCTGGCAACGGACCTCTCTGTGGCCATCCATCCATATGTGACAAAACTGCTTTTCTGCAGAAAAACTGCTTTCCCCCCCCCTCTTCTGGGAGTTATAGCACAGTAAGAACAAGTGATTTGTTCTCACCTTTTCCTATCCCCACCTTTCCTCCAGTTTTGCATCCCAGGGCGTAACTATACATGACATTACACACATATTTGAAAAAGGGTGCTGAACATTGCCTTTAGGGCCACAATCCGTGATGCAGCATTCTCTATGTTTTAAAAAGGTTGTGAATGTTCATCCCAGCACATGGTTTCCTCAAATGTAGCCAGAAATGCTGGACCAGGAGGCAGGGACTTTTAATGCACTCACAGAGGCACAGATTTGTTCCACCGACTTGTATGGAATATGACTGTGCCTTGGCCACACCTATGGCCACTGAGCATATTCCGTGGCCTCTCCTGTGGTCCGAAAGACTAGTTTGAGAACCACAGTCTCAGCACATGCATTGAGAGCGAGACAGTAAAGCTACCTTTCTCCAACTTTTTATGGCTCTCTGTTAGAGAAGGAAAACAGGCTTGAAACTAGGGGTGCAACACACCAAGAGTATGCATTTTATATTAACTAACCCCAAATCACTAGTGCCCCTTGATTTGAAAGGGACAACCACATAGATTAAAATCCTCAGAGTGATTTCAGTGCATCCATAAGAATGGGCAGGGGCTGAGAGACTGATATTTTTCATTTCATTCAATCCATCTGAAGCCTGCCCTGTGCCCAAGGATTGAAGCAGGTAACAATATAGTCAAATCATGTAACAGACATTAGTAAATACAAGTAGATATATTTAAAATAGCCTTGGAATATGAGATGCAAGCAATGATAGATAGGGTTAACAACTCTGAAATGTGCAAAGTGTCTTTCCTTCCTCACCAAAGAGAACCCACATCTTGAATTGGGGAGCCAGTGTGGCGTAGTGGTTTGAGTGCTGGACTGGGACTCAGGAGATCTGGGTTCTAGTCCCCGCTTGGCCATGAAACTCACTGGGTGACTTTGAGCCAGTCACTGACTCTCAGCCTAACCTACCTCACAGGGTTGTTGTGAGGATAAAATGGAGAGGAGGAGGAGGATTATGTAAGCCGCCTTGGGTTCCTTGCAGGAAAAAAGGCGGGGTATAAATATAATAAATAAATAAAGGGTGGCTTTCAGGTAGGGTAGCCACCTTTCTACAGGCAGGGTTACTGTGCCTTTAGTCGTTGTGTATAACAAGCAAAAATTCACAGGTCAAGCTTTCTTGAGCACAGCTTTTCCATGTCAGGGAAAGCTGCACCTGTAGAATTTCTGCCGATTACAAAAGCCCAGCTTGGAGGGAAGGGGGAGTAAGAGGACATGACCAGCAGCACAACAACGCGGGAAGGCAGGCATATTTGGGGGCCAGACGGAGCTCAGAAGTGGGGGATTAGATTGGATACCGGCAACTTTGATTGGCAGTCATAGTTGAGCGCCGGAAACTTCAGTTATTTTATCAGTTAGGCCTTACTCAGTGGTCCCGGGAGAGTATTCCCTAATCCTTAAAACAAGACAGTCACAACAGGCAAGCAACTCACCTGCAAAATAAAATTTAAAATTCACACACGGGATTGGCTTCCTTCTCGCTTCCCGCTGCTGCTGCTGTGCCCGAGGAGTGAGAAAGTTCCCCGATTCCGAAGCATAGTCGATGAACTTGAGCGAAGCCGCAGCGCCTCTCGCTCCACCTACTTCTCGAGCCCGAAAGGTGCCGAGATCCCCAGGGAGAGGATCTCGGTCCACCCTCGCTCTCTCTCGCTTTCTCTGTGTCGCTCGCTCGCTCGCTCTCTCAGTTCCAGCCAGGATCGGGAAAGGAAAGCTGCAAGCGGCGTCGGAAACTTTTGCAACCGAGTCAGGGCAAGGGAACAAGAAATGTTGGAGCCAGGAATCCCAGGATCCAGCCAGGCAGTGGTGAGGCGTGTGCGTGAAGCTTTTGACGCGCGCTGTCTGTGCTCCGGATCTGGCGCTTCCAAACTACGCCTGCAGGAGGAGTCAGACCCGGACAAGCGTTCACGAAAGCCGAGCGGCTGCAGGGACCTGGTTTGCTAGGTAGGAAGGAGTAAGCGGACCTTCTTCTCCGACGTGAGGCGAGAGCCGCTGGGAACCGGTGAGCGCCCTCTGATGGAGAACGCCTCCAATGACAGCCGGGGGCCCTTGGAGCAACTGGGCGCCCGCAGCAGTGGTCCGAAGGAGGTGCTGGCAGGTTGCTTGCTGTCGCTGCTGGTGCTGAGCACCTTGCTGGGCAACAGCCTGGTCTGCCTGGCTGTCCTCTGGTTCCGCCACCTGCGCGCCAAAGTCACCAACTGGTTTGTGCTGTCGCTGGCTGTGTCCGACCTCTGCGTGGCCCTGCTGGTCATGCCCTGGAAGGCGGCCACGGAGGTGGCAGGGGGCGCGTGGCTCTTTGGCCGCCACTTCTGCGACACGTGGGTGGCCTTTGACATCATGTGCTCCACGGCCTCCATCCTCCACCTCTGCATCATCAGCCTGGACCGCTACTGGGCCATCGCCAGTCCCTTCCGCTACGAGCGGCGGATGACCCGGGGTCTGGCCTCGGCCATGATCGCCCTGGCCTGGAGCCTCTCCGTCCTCATTTCTTTATCCCTGTCCAGCTGCACTGGCACAAAGCCGAGGACTGGGGGGAGCCGCCGGATGCGCAGCTGCACCGCTGTGACGCTCGGCTCAACCGCACCTACGCCATTGCCTCTTCCCTGGTCAGCTTCTACATCCCCGTCTCCATCATGATTGGCACCTACGCCCGGATTTACCGTATCGCTCAGGCTCAAATCCGTCGCATCTCGTCTCTGGAGAGGGCGGGGGGGCTGTGCTCGGCCCAGGGGAAAGAGCCCACCTCTTCTCTGCGGACGTCCCTGTGCAAAGAAACCAAGGTGCTTCAGACTTTGTCCATCATCGTGGGAGTCTTTGTGTGCTGCTGGCTGCCGTTCTTTGTGCTCAACTGTCTGTTGCCCTTTTGTGGATCTAGGCCTGATGATGGCAGGATCCCCGGGCAGGTCCCCTGCATCAGCCAGACGACATTTGATATTTTTATGTGGTTTGGCTGGGCCAACTCCTCGGTCAACCCAGTGATCTATGCTTTCAATGCAGAGTTCCGGCGGGCATTCAGCATCCTGCTGGGCTGCCCTCACCTGTCTTGTCGGGCTGCCCACAGATCCACCATGGAGAGAGTCAACTGGAGCAACGAGCTGGCCTCCTATCACCACAACTCTTCTTGCCACAAGGGTGGAGGTGTCCCAGTTCCATTACCTCCACCTGTCATTGCTGCCTGGAGTCAATCAGTGTCCCACACAGTGAGCTTCCCAGGAGACGAAGAGAGCTCTGGAGGCCCCCTATTAGAGAAAAAGACACTGCCCTCATGTCAAGTCGCTCACATAAGCAATACCAGAAATCTTAACCCACCAGCCTTGCTCCCCTTTGAATGCGAGAATGAAATATCTTTGGAGACGATTACTCCCTTTACAGAGATTGCTGGACATTAGAATCTTTACACATGGTTGGATGGGACCATTTAACAGCCACATAGAAATGCGATCACATAAGAAGAGCCCTGCTGGACCAGACAAAAGGGCTATTTAGTCCAACTTCCAGTTTCCCACAGTGGGCAACCAGATGCCCATGGGAAGGCCGCAAGGAAGATCTGAAGGCAGTAGCCCATTCCTGCTGTTGTTTCCCTGAGACTGGGATGCAGAGGCATGCTGCCTTGATTCTGGGCGTAGCCTTTAGCCAACATGACTATCCTTCATGGATGTGTTTAATCCCCTTTTGAAGTCATCTAGGATTGTAGGCATGATCAGTTTTCACTTTCCTAGTGAAGGTTGCCACTGGCTGCCAGTTGGGATGTCTTGTTCTCTTTCGTAGGCCTGGTTCTCACTGAGGTGATAAACCTGTGTCTGGGCCATAGCAACTTACAGGTGGGGCTCACATAATTGAATTCCCTTTCATACAAACACGCACACACAAGTGCTTCCATATATAGAATTAGCCATCAAGAGGAAGAATTCTAGCCTAGCTTTCCTCCTGACATGCTAGTTTTCTATATGAAAGGTTATATTTCAAGGATCACCCAATTGTGTGAGTCTCCAGCTGCAGTCTGAAGCGGTACAGCCCTGGGTTCAGATTTACCCCAGATTGTGTGATGTACCAGACTCTGCATCACAAAGGAATCTAAGGAAAGAATTTCCACATCAAATGTTAAACTGATGAATCACATTTTTGCAAATGTATACTGAATTAGACATCTCCTATTTCTAACATTTCTGATGGTGCCCAACTGGAGCAGTGTTCAGAATTTACTTAGCAGCCAAAGGTTAAGGGTATTTTAAACCATGGGGACTTTTATTTATTTATTTGGTATTAAAGTAAATATTGCTCAAGATATGCAGCAGAGATTTTACTTGTAATGTATGATGCAAATCCATCTGTTTGGCACATATGCTCTCAGTTTGCATGTTTTGTGCTGAACATGCTATTTCAGCTTTTGTATAATTTGCATTTGTAATTGTTTAATTATTTCATTTGGCCAAGAGCAAGAGGACAGGTTCATATGTGTAAGTGATGGGCTAGGGAATGTTGCTGGGGGCTATGAAGGAGGGGCATATAAAACCCAGAACCACCACACCATGTAGTCTTTTACAGGGATTGCTGCTAGGTTTTCTGTAACCATAAGGCAGCCTTCCCCAACCTGGTGCCATCCAGATCTGTTGCACTACAACTCCCAGAATTCCCATGACAGTATATCCAGGGGCAGCGCACCTGGGGATCACCTTCTATAGCTCTAGAGCCATGCTTCCCAACCTGTACCATCAGAAGAGCTGAAGTGTGTCTTGAAAAAATGGAGCCATCTTGAAGGCATCTGCTATTCCATGGCAGAGAGTAGCCCATGAAGCATTTAGCCTGCCCCACCCAATATACAGTCATGCCTTGGATTGAGAGCATAATTCGTTCCAGAAACGTGCTTGTAATCCAAAATACTCTTATATCAAAATGAAATCCCCCCCAAAAAAATTGTACAGAGATTTTTAATTTAAGCCGTACTACAGTACTTGTATTGCAAGACGTCGCTTGTATATCAAGTAAAAAAAATTAAATAAATATTTAAAAATTTGCTTGTCTTGCAAAATGCTCTCAAACCAAGTTACTTGCAATCCAAGGTATTACTGTATATTGGCACTGACATCATCCCAGTGGAGGGGGTATGGACACTTTGGGATTCCGTGCTGCAGCTGACAGGTGCATGGGAGTCCTAGAAACACCACCCTAAACTGTGACTGACTGGACAACGGGGAAGGTGAGATACCCAGGAAGTGCAATTGCAAGGATTTTGTCTGCCCATTATCCTAGCAGCAGATCACAGGGAGGGGGTGGGGGAATTATCTGGGCATAAAAGTGAAGCGTGCCTCCAATTTTAATCCAGAAAAAAACAACTGTGATTCATAAATAAAAAAATATAATTCAGGTATCAAAGGTTTGGGAAGCACTTTACTAGATAGGCAGGGCCATTCTATATGGTCTCACATTTCCATCAGCCACTAATTCCATAATATTTTCAGGTTCTGCCAGTGCAAGGAGGTTTCGTTGGCATCTTATCATGATCTAGTTGGTACAAATTAAGGACAGGGTTGGCACTATGAATTCTGGAGGAGCCCCAGAGTTGAGGAGTAGACTGAGAAAAGTACAGCTTCACTTGAAGCGATGAGAAGATGGATGACCAATGATTGCTTCTCTGTGTGTGTGTGTGTGTGTGTGTATGTATGTGTGCGCGTACACGCACGCACACACACACTATGATGAGTCTATGTAAATTATGTCCTAGCATTATTCAGTATTTTTAATGTATGTCTTACTGTGCTGCCCCCAAACTTTCGCAACTGTACAATTTCTAAAGTAAAATCTTCTTTAATTTTGATGGTTATTGAATGTAATCATATAAAACACGGTGGAACATCAGTTTATTTTTGCCTTTATGTTTTCTGAGCACATATCTTTAACATGTAAAACTCTTGAAGATCTCCATTAAAATAACTCTGCAATGTAAAATGCATCATGTGGGCACGATTACATGGGCACTGTGTATTTAGCAAGGCTTGGAGTGTGTGTTTAAAATAATATATATTGTACTGGCATTTAAGCTTGCATAAGCTACTGTTATACATTTTGATTGTGTTGGTCTTAAGAAATGTGAATTTGGTGGGGCTCTAGCAATTCTAATGAAGATATGATTATACATGAAATGTAAGTATTTGTTCCTTATTTCTTCTGGTACTGTTCAGCTTCCTGGAAAATGAAACCTTCTGGCAAAAATAAATTTCCACCAGGGCAAAAATCAAGTCGGTCATTAAAGAAGAAATCTTTAAAAACTCAGTATGGTTTTGCCAAAATCACATCGCTTTTATTTGAACCCAGTATAATTATGCACCCATGTCAAGCAGGCAGACTATTTTCCTCCTCTTGTCTCTGTGACAAAATTCCTGCGAACAACAACCATCTGCTCAGATGCATTATTAACTCTAGATTTTGTAGCATTTGTGCCATCAGTCGAAAAGAGGAAATGCATCAACAGAAGAGATGACAAAAGAGGACCCACATTTTCATAAAATTTGCATGTGGTAATTTATAAGTGTAGATCCAAATTTGGAAAGAACAACTATAATTTAAATAGAAATATAATACATCTTACCACAGTAGCAGAGACTATGACCAGGTGATCTGTGTGTCTGCTTGGTCTACTGTCCAGGTGGTGACTGCTGATGGGTAACTTCAAGGCTCCTCTCCCATCCTGATCTTGATCTTTAACTGGACTTGAAGAGCCCTTCAAATACAGAACAATCCTCTGTAAGATAGGACAAATGGCCACCCTAGTGCCTGGGCCAGTAGTATTGCTGAAAATGGTTGTCTACATGAAATATAGGGTGCGAGGTGTGGGGCAGCATGCAGAAATTACCGCTGCTGTGCCTTGCATAGATTTCATAGATCATAGAGTTGGAAGGAGCCTACAAGGCTATCGAGTCCAACCCCCTGCTCAATGCAGCAGGAAACTAGAGAAGGGGTCTCCCATCCAAGTAACAACCAGGCTTGACCCTGCTTAGTTTTCCACATTCAGACAAGCTGAGCCAGCATAAGCCACAGGTCTGTATGTAAGCTTCCGTGTTCAGAGGCTTACATGCATCGAGGATTTGTGCCATAGGATCATGCTCTCTGTCTCTCATTTTCATCAGGTCATTCCAGAAGTGCTAATTTGGGCTAGTTTCCAGTTGTGCTAGCAAGTGTTAGCTCCCTGCTGTGCTAGTGGTTGTTTCTGTTAGTGTTGCAGCAGCCTTGGATACTGCCCAGTTTGTCCTGGCAGGATCCTAGCTATAAGTTCACAGGATGGTTTTTCTGATGATGGAAACATGAGAAAAAGCGTTTCTCACTTTTTGAAACGTGGAAAGATGGAAAGGATGCATGACAGATGGTGGCAAATAAATCTCCTCTCCCCACTCCACTTCCAGCTCTTTTCATATTTCCAAAGCTTCTTTAAAGAAGAATGCTGGATATTTCTTTTATCAATCATGTCTGTTGAATGCACTCTGTCGACATTTGTAGCAGATAATATAAAACTGTTCCCCCCCCCCCCCCGAGACAGCAGTATTCAAAAGTGAAACAATTAAAAGTTTTGGCTGGAATCAGATCATAGAATACTATCAAGTCAGTGAACTGGATATACGGTACTCAGCTAAACGTTTTATAAATCATAAAAGGCAAAAACTTGCAAAATTGTTGCCTACTTTTACAAAAATGGAAAATGGAAATACTGTTATGCTTACTATCAATTTCTTTCATAAAATATAGTCACAAATGCTGACATAGCAACAAAATTCATTAAATGGATATTTGTTCATTATAATTCCATAGAGCAGTTGAACTGTATAATTGTTTTATCAAAAATACAAGTATTACTTAGGGCTGGGTGGGGTGGGCATCAGGGATGGGGACTCGGACTCCAGGACTTAACTCGTGAGTCGGACTGAGTCCCCCCTCAGACTCGAGTCAGACTTGAGTCCCAATATTTTTAATGGGACTCGAGACTCGACTCGGGACTCGAGACCAAGGACTCGTGTTCCAAAATCGTGTTCCTCAAATGCAACATGGATAGGTTTTAGGAAGTACAGCAAGTTTATCTTTTAAAATCATTTTCCTAAAATGCAACCTTTCAGACATTTTGGGTTTGGCTGCCGCTGCCTGCCTGTTTGGGGTTCCCAGCCTCCTCTGCTGCCTGGTCTCTTCTTAACCAGTTCCACAGTTTGAATTGTCCAAGACAAAGGCCTCTGCCTGCCTGTTTTGGGGTTCCCTGCCTCCTCTGCCTGTCTGGTTATTTTGGGTTTGTCTGCCTGCTCTGTTCTTGCCAAAATCAGTGGCAGAGTTTTGAAATAAAAAGGCACACTTGTGCCTAGAATTTATTTAAGCCACACATCTGAAATAGCCTTATTTTGTTGGGGGAAAACCCCATTGATTTTAATAGGGACTTGTGGAGTCAGCTTTGGGAGTGACTCATGACTCGTAACTCTTGAGTCACCATTTTGGACCCAGGACTCGGACTCGGACTCGGGTCCAAAGACTCGTGACTCAACTCGTGACTCGAAACCAAGGACTCTTCAACATCCCTGGTGGGCATGGAAGCAATTTGTCCTGGGCAAACTATATGGGTTATTTCCCTGGCTGGGAAAGAGACAAGCCAGAAGTCTGGGTTCATACATCATGCTAAACAAACCACAGGCCAAAGGCTGCTCCCACTTTCAGTGGGAGCAATCAGGCAGTTGCAGGAGCATGCTGCTCGTACACGATAATTTGGGGTTTCTCTGGAACCCTGGTTTATTGTGACATGCGAACCAGGCCACTATTTCTTCAAAAATATGAAGAGCTCACTTATGGTAAAGTCATTGGAAGTTTTTTTTATATGCATGTTTGAACTAACAAGCACATTGCATCATGATGCTAAAAAGCACCCGTAAACTGACATTTTCATGCATGTGTGTTTTGGCTACAGTTGTACTACATCTTAGGTTTCATATTTTTAAAGCCATGTATACATAATTTTAAACAGGATTTAAGAAATACATTATTGTGGAATAGGATGAGGTTACAGGAGGTGATTTGATCTAAAATGGCTAATTATTATTATTGTTGTTGTTGTTAAAATTTATATCCTACCTTTCCACCAAAAACAGTGCTCTGGTCAGCAAACAATAATAAAAAAGAGATTAAAAACGAAACCAAAAAATAAAAATAAAACAACATAAAAGCAAATCAGTTAAAACACAACAAGAGAAATAGCACCCAGCCAGTTAAAACCCCCTTTAGCAGCAGACCAGCTTACATGCCAAAGGTCTGCCTAAATAAAAACGTTTTTGCTTACCAATGGAACAACAACCCACAGGGAGCCAACCTAGCCACCCTTGGCAGGGAGTTCCAGAGCCTGGGACACAAGGTGTCATATCACAAGGTCAAGGAGAGAGCACAGAATCCTCATTGCTGTGGAGTTGAAAAAATACCAAAGTTCTTTCTGGATGAAAAAATATGCTGAGGACCTTGATATCTTTTGAAATGACTGCTATTTCAGAAAACACTTCCAATTTAGCAGAACTGCAAATTTCAACATGAATTCTATTTTTAGTGCAATTTAATAGTGACCCCTAGGCCTGGAAAGTTACATAGCCAAACTTTTAAAATTCTATTTAAACTTTAAGATGTTTATTTTAGCAGATTTGAAATAAATAATTATCTAGAGTGGCAATATTTGATTCTAAATTATGTAATGTTATACTTCATTACACTGTTCCAAAATAGCAGCAGTTCTTGATAGAAGAATTGATGCATCCATCTGCTTCACTTGAGCTCAGAATGAACCTCTTGTCAAGAATCCTGCCAACACCTAAGATATGATGTGTCACTTTCCCCCTTCTCTGTCCAAAAGTGCATCTAAACATAAACCAGACATATTAATTCCTAAACCCAGCCCACCCACCCACCCACCCAAAAAAAACCCCTGGGAGTGAAAACAAAGCATAGTAGCAAAGGTATGACATGGTTTGTTACTTGACATCTAACTAAGATTTATTTTTATTTTTTTAATGGAAAGGTCTTCTCAGGTGCGTACAGATGTAATATTATTTGAGGAATTGCGTCACTCTGGAAGTGCACTCACCTGATTTTAGTCAAATCAACCATTTTCTGTTTAGGTCCAGGGAACAGGTTCTGCACATTTGCAGCAAAATTCAGCTGTGCCCAGCACTGATTGGTAGGCTCCTGTGATATCACAAACACCCTCCTAGAGCAGTTCAGGTCAAAGGAGAACTGGGTTCAAATCCTCAAATCTGAAATGTGGTGGGTGACTTTTTGGTGGGAGCACATATTTACATTTCTCCGACTGAGGACTTAAACGTGTTTATCTTTAGCTGGATCTTACCACTACTATTTTTGGTAACCCTGATTTTTATTTTTATTTTAAATTTGTGCCATCAATGAATTTGATTATGTTTGCTAAACCTTTTCCTTTCAAGCAATATTTAAAACAAGCTAATGCTAGACTACAATCTACATCACCCCCAGCCAGACTCCCAAGTGGGAGACAAAACTGGTGTCAACCCACTCATTTGAAAAGCGATATAGGTTGCAACCTACACATTAAAAATATTTTTAAAAAGAAATGGCAAGGTAAGAAACCAATATCAGTTGCAACTGAACATAATGGGTTGATTTCATTAGAGTAGACCAGGAGTAGGCAATATGGTGCCCATGGACACCAATGTGCCTCCAGACACCTTTCTTGGCACCCACAAATCTTTTTAAAAAATTAACACATTTTCTTACCAGCAGCTGCGATTACCGTAAAATAGGTTTCTGTTGGTGCTGAAAACTATGGGTTCAACAGAGTTGTTTAATGTGTTGGGGTTCAGATCCCACCTCTCCCTTGTACTCAGTCTTTTGGGCAGGTTACTTGTCCTTTGCCCCACTTTCTATGGCAGCCATTTTGTGGTGGTGCCCAGGACAGTTTCTCAAATTGCCAAATGTGCCCACAGCCCAAAAAGGTTGCCTACCACTGGAGAAGTGCTGTTGAGATCACTAGGGCTTAATTTAGGACTACCTTAAATCCCATTGATTTCAGTGGATCTACTCGAAGTTAGACTAAGGTCAGGGCCAGCCCAAGTCATTTTGCTGCCTGAGGTGAAGGACAAGATGGCCCTCCTCTCCATTCCATGTACAGAAGCTGGCTAGATTAGCAGTTGAATCTTACTTCCACACCGGCAATGGGACAATGTCCACCACTGCACTTGAGTTAGCAGGCTAGTTTAGAGGGCCCAGGGCAGGTTGTGTGGCATACATAGTTCTGTTCACCAACAGAGAGGGGAACAGCTGGGAAGTCCAGGAGGAACAGCTGGGAGGCTGCCACTACTGTCCCCCAGTGTCTGCTGCCTGAGGTGATCGCTTCACTCTGCCTAATAGTAGGGCTGGCCCTGGCTAAGGCTGGATGATCCAACCCCATATCTCTAATTCTGTTCAAATATTGGTGTCACTATCAAGCTAGTCAGATGTGTAATGCAAGAGCCACTATGTTCTTCCAGCAAGAATGGGGAAGCAGGCTTCTCTCTCACCCACTTGCAGAGCATCCTGCAGGCTGGTACAAATGTTTGCCAGCTATTTCTTTTAATAAGAAACATTTCCTGGAAAATATAGCAGAGCCAGCAGCTGTCTGCAATCACTAGTCACAGAACATGGACAACTGTGACTTAAGTCAATCCATAGGATCAGATGGCTGATCTTCAGAGTTCTTTCCAAGACTGAAGCTACCTACAAACCTTGGTGTCTCACCTTGGTTAAGGTATATGCATGTACAATGGGAAGATGGCACTTTTTCTCAATGGTCCAATTTTTCACATTTTCATCAGCATTCACCTACAACAGTATAGATACATTTTGTATGGCAGACGTTAAAGCAAGCAACTATACGTACATCTCATTGGCAGTTTATTCTTTTTTGCTATAACATAGATACTCATGAATTTTGACCAGTATGTATATCACCTCACTGCAACAAGCTTGTTTAATTTTGATTTAGATCTTCACAGCATGTGAGATCTGTGGGAAGAAGAAGAAGAAACAGGCTGTGAACATACCTCCACCTCCACATTCATCTCCATCCTTCTCCTTGCTCCCTTCTTCTGATGTGCCTCCACATACGTCCATCCTGGTCCTGCAAATAAACTTTATAGTTTTTCTATTGTCTCAGTGTTTATCCTGGAGATGCTTTCAAACTCCTGTGCTTGACTCCAGCAGCTGTTTTGATCATCTGTTTTTGTAGAAGGAGGACCATGCCTTAGTTGTCTTGATGTTGTGGTTGTGGTGGTTGTTATTCCAAGTGAGTTTTCTGGCTGAAATTTTCTGGCAGGGAGTTCCCAGCTCACAATTTTGGGGTGTTTTTAAACTTGAGGCTCAGAGTGAATCTTGCTTCAAAGTGTATGTAAAATCTACATTGGCCAGGATGATCATTTGCTTTGTGAATGCCTCTCATCTGTTTTCTCTTCCATGAACAATGATCAAAAATTAGTAAGAGATGCTGAAAGGCAGCTTATTTATTATTTAGAGTGCAATCCTATGGTCCATTGGGAGGGCAGCCCAGGGGCCACAGGATGTTGCGGATCTCCTCTGCCTTCATAGAGGGGGGTCCACCCTCAGAAGCATCTCCGTTGGGTCAGTTTGCACATCAAGACAATCCACAATGGGTTAATTCAACCTCGGGGTGCTGTGGTGCGTGCCACCCACTATTTTGAATATGCAAGCTCTGGCCAGTGATTGCCGTGGTTTGTCATGTTGTACGAACCTGGGCAACAGGGGTTGTGTGAGGGTTAAACTACCCTTGCATAACCCTAGAACAGACCATGGGTTATGCCCATGGTTGTTTAATCCTTGCATAACCCCCAGCACTAGGATTTGCATGACATGACAAGCTATGGCAACCGCCAGCAAGGGCTTGCATATTCAAAATGGTGGCCAGCATGCACCACATCACCTGAAGGGTTAATTTAATTAACCCATGGTGGCTTATCGTGATGTGCGAACTGAGTCTATATGTCAGTGGGGAAGGTCCACCACCATTATTCCTTCACCTCCAGAACTCAAACTATGAAGAGGGCAAAAAGGAGACAATCTGGAGGCATATAAAGGGATGGGTTGGATCCAGCATGCCCCTGGAATGGGAAAAAAATGACACCAGCCCTGGAGCATAATTTATTTTCCTCCTGTTGGGAGCAATTGAAGGGAAAACTGAAAAAGCCCCCCTCCAACAAAAGGGAAAACAGAACAGACAAAAGAAAAGAAAGCAGAAGGTAGGAATAAATGGTAAATTCTCCCAGTGGAGGGATGTAAACAGCGGGGTCCCACGGGGATCTTTATTGGGACCAATGCTTTTCAACTCATTCATAAATGATCTGGAATTAGGAGTGAGCAGTGGCCACGTTTGCTGATGACACCAAATTATTTAGGGTGGTTAAAACAAAAAGGGATTGTGAGGAACTCCAAAAGGATCATTCCGAACTGGGAGAATGGGCATCAAAATGGCAAATGCAGTTCAATGTGTAGGCAAATGTAAAGTAATGCACATTGAGGCAAAAAATCCCAACTTCAAGTATAAACTGATGGGATCTGAGCTAGCAGTGACAGACCAAGAAAGAGATCAGTTGGGGTTGTGGTGGACAGCTCGATGAAAATGTTGACCTAGTGTGCAGCTGCTGTGAAAAAGGCAAACTCTACGTTAGGCATAATTAGGAAGGAATTGAAAATACGGCTGCCAAGATCATATTACCTTTATACATATGCATTTATTAATATGCATGTGTCCATCATGTTGGAGAGAGAGAGAGAGAGAGAGAGCTGGCCACAGAGAGGCAGGAAGTAGGGAGGAGGGGTTACAAAACATGCTCCCTGGGGATTGTTCAATTAACCCTTTCCTCCCACTCTAACTAGTGGTTATATTACCTTGTTGATTTAAGCAGGCGTTCAAGTCAGCATGGTGTGTTTAGAAATCACCCAATTTGGGAATTGTCTCTGAAATTTCAATAATGTACTGGCTAATAACTATATAGTGAGTTCCGCCCGAAAATGACCTTTCCCATTCCTATTTTCACAGTATGATGCAGAAGCATGTTTTAATGTATTTTTAAGTGCGGATATAAAAAGCAGCAATTTTACAGCCATAAGAGAATTAAAAAATTGTCATTCTGGATCAATCCAAAATATCCAGTTCTGCCTTCTGACTTCTGATGGTTGCCCCTCAGCAATGCATCAGGAAGTTGGCATGAATGCTGGTTTAGTGGTGTGAAACCTGATCCTATGCATGTTTACTCGGAAGTAGTGAAATTATTTTGTCTGTGTTTTAATATTTCTTCTTGTGCTGGGTTTTTAGGGCTGTTTAGGATGTTATTGTTGATTTGGTGGTGGCATTTATGAGATTTAATTTGTTTTACATTGGTACATTGCCAAGAGCGAGGGTGTTGAACCTCTTTCAGCCTGAAGACCGAATTCCATTTTAGGGATGCTCTCAGGGCTGCATTCCAGTGGTGGGTGGGGCAGAGTACAAAAGAGGTGGGGCCAAAGGCAAAAGGGGTGGGGCCAAAATTACCAGCCTAGTGTAGCTTAAAGCTCCTACTGCCAGTAAGAAAGCCTTGGGAGGGGTGTTTCAACCTTTTAGAATGGGGAACAAACTGCACAAAACACAGGAAACTGCACAAACCACACAGAAGCCATGGGTGGAGCCAGGGGAGGGGAGGTGGCCTTCTGGGGAACCCCAGAGGGCTGCATTGGGACCCCTGGAGGGGAAGATTTGGTCCCCAGGCTGAGGTTCTGCACCCCTGGCCTAGAGAATTTATTTTATGAGGCAGCTAATAAATATAAATAAATCAGACCCATGGATTTCTCCCAGGTAAGTATGCATAGGATTGCAATCTAAGAGCCTGAATTAGAACCTCCTTGCATTAAGTCTCATCATGTCTGTTGCAAATGCACTACAGCAAAGATGAGATCATCCTTCACCATTGACTATGCTGGTTGGGGCTGACGGGAGATGCAGTCCAACAACATCTGGAGGGCCACACCTTCCCCACCACTGCACAAGAGGCAAGCCATATTGACTGGGTCAGACAACCTGATAACCCACACTCAAGGGTTGAGTGTGGGTCTGAACCCAGTCACTGAATCAAACACCGGTTCAAGCAATCAGTCTTGCCTCATCCACTGACTGTCGTAAATCCGTCCAGTTCCATGATAAGCCGTAGTTGTTATCACAGTCCGAGTGTCAAAGCCAAAATATATCAGTCCAAAACAGAGCAAATGTAAACCAGTTTGGGATCAGGCAAAGTTGTGCTCAGGGTCATTCCAAGTATCAAAGGTACAGAAGTCTGAGGTCGGGAATGTCAGGAGCGTCTGGCTGTAGCTGTATTGGCAAACAATTGCTTCCAGCATCTGAGCGTGTTTGGGACCTGCCTTTTGAGCAGGCGCTGATTGGTGAGGCTGCCCAGCTGGGTCAGGCTGCACGTAGCCTGGCCCCACCCTAAACACACTCCGACCCGGCTGGTCTCTGTCTGACCTACTGGAGGCACAACACTGACTGGGTTCAGGCAACATGATAACCCACACTCAAGGGTTGAGTATGGGTTGAGTGTGAGTTGTTGTTGAACCATGGGTTATCATGTTCTCTACCCAGCTGAGCTAACAAGCCATGGCTTGTTTGCCATGAACAACCCATGAAGAGAACCCATGGTTTGTTGCTGGGTTGTGAACTGTGGGTTGTTCACTATGGTTTGTTATCTCAGCTAGGTTCAGACAACACAATAACCCATGTTTCAACAACAACCCACAGTTCAACGACAACCCACACTCAACCCATACTCAATCCAAGAGTGTGAGTTATCGTGTTGTCTGAACCCAGTCATTCTCTGCCACAGCACCCGTCTGTAGTATGGGCCAATTCTGCTTTCAAGGGATATTGTAAGAATTACAAATGCTCTTTTCAGACATTCAAAAATGGTATAGAATCAATTTGTGGAGACAGGATCAGGATCACAACAGCAAGCTGACCTCCGAGTATTGACCATGCCTTTGTACACAGAACCTACATGCAAATAAGGTATTCAGGCACAGGTTCTGCCTATGCACAATCTGGTACCATCTCACTAGAGCAAATGCAGAAAGCTCATTCAGAGAGTGAACTCTAATATTACTTTCACACATTACTATTATCTATTTATGTGCTTGTTTGCGTTTCCAACCAGATAGACCCTGGCCTAAAAAGTTAGGCAGGTAAGAACTTTTCAAAAGAATTAATGAACTAAGATGTTATGATTAAGTTAATTAATTAATTAATAAGAATTAATAAACTAAGAATTAATAAACATTAATTAATAATTAATTGATGTTTATTAATTAATAATAAACTACAAATTAGTAAACATTAATTAATAAGAATTAATAAACTAAGATGTTATGATTAAGTGTCATTAACTGCACATAATTCACATTCTTTATCTCAAGACCTTTTCAAATGTTTTAAAACTGTGTAGAACTGATGCATGGAGAGGAGGTTACCAGATCTAGCTGCCAGTTACTACAACCTTCCCCACACTGGGGCCCTCCAGATGTGTTGGACTACAACTCCCATCATTTCCAGCCAGCAGGGCCATGCTGGCTGGGAATGATGGGAGTTGCAGTCCAACATCTGGAAGGCACCAGGTTGGGGATGGCTGAGTTACCATATTTCATGCAGCAAGCCTTCACCCATACTCTGTGCACAAAGTAATGTTCAATGTGTGAATGTTAGGGGGATGACACTCACCACACAGTCCCAGTTCCTCTCCACCCCACCTCAACACACCTATTCACTCTAAGTTTTAGAACAGCTGAAAAAGGCTCGAGATAATGTACATGAAGCCCTCTGATCACTTGAAACAAGCACTAAAATGACACTTATTAATTAAAATTGTATTTATGAACTGTTCTGAAATGTTGTTCATTGTCCTTAGTCTTCAGGGTGTAAAAGTAACCTCATTATCTACTCTTCAGTATCTCTGCATATATTCTACTAGAAGGCATCCCTGGGTTTTGTTTTGTTTTAAAGCTGCCACTAGGTGACTCCTTTGAGCTGAAAAATGGATTCTTGCTCTCTAATTTGCTCTGATTGCTAAGTGCTTCCCCAGTATTTCACATGCAGTGTTAGAAATGAATGTAAAGTTTTGACAATATTTACTTAGAACATTTATCTCTCCTTAATAAATAAAGCCTTAAACACACACACACACACAGTGTGACAGGCTTGTAAATAAGCACCAGTTTGGTCACATGTAGCAAGTAAGAAACTCTTGTAAATTAAAGGAGTTAGACTCCTCCCTGTCTGTCTCTCTCTTAAATAATTAACAAAGGTATGTATGAACAGACAGATTAGTTTAATTTTACATTGGCTAGTAACTTATGAATGCTTATATACAAGGCTGCATTGTAAAAATAAGAAAAATTATATCCAATGTTACATTAGCAGAAAAATTACAAGAGTTGGCATTGTTCTGCTGGTGGTTCAAAGATTTCATAGATCATAGAGTTGGAAGGAACCTACAAGGCTATCGAGTCCAACCCCCTGCTCAGTGCAGGAAACTAGAGGAGGGGTCTCCCTGCTTAGCTTTCCACACTCAGACAAGCTGAGCCAGCGTAAGCCACAGGCCTGTATCTACAACTGCTAGTAGAATAGCTAGCACAACTAGCACAATCAACACCAAGCCCAGCCTTCCCCAACCTGATGCCTTCCAGGTTTTTGGACTTCATCTCCCATCAGCCACAATGGGCAGAAATGCTGGGAGTTGTAGTCCAAAACATCTGGAGGGCACCAGGTTGGGGAAGGCTGCCCTAGCCTAATGAAGTTGTCATGAGCTGCACAATAGAACGTAAGTGCTGGATTTGACACTTGCACAAGGATGAAAACAGGGTTTCCACAGGCGGTAGAAGCTCTGCCCTCGCAGAATGACATCATCAGATACAACTCAATAAGATTTTAAAAAATAAATCAATCAGCAGCCATCCATCATCAAGCTCCACAGCCCTACAACAACCTATCTCTGCAACATAAGGATGCACTCGGAAACTCACTTACTAAGGAGTAAAGCTCTACACTGAGCATAGTGAGATTTACTTCTAAGTAAACGTGCATCAGATTTCACTCTACAAGACCTTCTGAAAGGGGTAAATCATTACATTTCCTTCCAGAAGCAGGATAGATGCACATAGTAATTCAGCCTTTCCCAACCTTGGGTCTCCAGATATTGTTTGGCTATGACTCCCATCATCCCTAGCCATCATGGGGGTGATGGGAGTTGTAGTTGAAAAACATCTAGGGACTTGAGGTTGGGAAAGGCTGGCATAAATGAACATCCTTCAGGGTGCCAATTCTGTAATCTCAGGGCTACAGTTCTGAAGGTTCCTCTGCTTGTCATAGATCCCTGTTCCCAGCTTCCATATGTGCATGTACTGAACAAGTGGAGAAGGAGTCCATACGTGCATTATTGGAGACCTATTATCACTTTCTGCTGGATGAGGTCAGGATGGGCAGCAGGGAGGATTCTGCTCCCCTCCACTGAACACAGGGATTAGAAATGGGTTTAGAGGGACCAATAAATTGTGATGGCGAGATTCACAAAATCAACTGATCTACAAATATTTTATTGTTATACTAAAGACAGAAAAGGGTTTCTTCTTCAGAGGCTGTACAAGTAAGGTTGAAAATGTGAAGGCAAAAATAAGAAGGAGCCCTCATCCACTATGTTTCTTCCCCCCCCAAACCCACCCCCCGTTTGTATAAACCACATTTCTCAACCTGGCTCCCTCCAGAGGTGTTTGACTACAAAACCCATTATGCCCAGCCAGCATGGATTGGCCACGCTGGCTGTTGATTATGGAAGTTGTAGTCCAACACATCTGGAGGGCAACAGGATGGGGAAGGCCACATACCAAGATTTTGAATCAGAATGTTCGCTTTTGTGCATAAGGGTTTTAGAATAAAAATGGTGCCAAAGAATTAACGGAACCTGTCCAATGACTGTAGTCTAGCATCCTCATGTACTCAGAAATGTAGCGTTTCATTTACGAGCTTCTCTAAGCCAAGCATTAACAGACAGTAGTTAAGTGACAAATAAGAGAGTTCTGGGATGGAAGAAGTACTATCCTGATCACATGGGAGCTTTGTGGTTCTCTCTTTTTGCAGGGCCATAATAAATTACTGTAGACACAGGATGGAAAAATAGCCACACGGGCACTCTGGTGCCAAGCTTGGAGAAAACTGGTGTTGCTTTTGTTGCTTCTCACATAACTCGAGCTAACTTCCCCTGTAATACTAAGGCAATTTGTCCAGACTGGGTCTCGATATTAAGAAATCTGTCATTGGCATGCTGAGCCTATGTTGTGATCTCTCCAGAGTGGAGAAAAATAGCATAAGGTGAAAGGTGGTGCACAATCTCAGCTTTCATTGTTTTGTTATAAATAAATAAATAAATAAATAAATAAATAAATCAGGTTTCTAGCCCTTATGGCAGAATTTAGCTTAATTTAGCTCATAATTTGGGTTTTCTAGGAACATATTTTTCCCCCCAAAGAGCAAATACAAACCCTAAAATACAATGCTGATAATAGACTCTACTGAAGAATGCAATGCAAGGATATCCTGCCATGCTAAGCACATGTGATACCAATTAATACATAGAAAAAGAATCAGCCAGTAGCAAGGGATAAATATAGGTGAGATCTGAATTCTAAGAAATCCAAAGTACAGGGAAATGCTCACATGCATTTGCTAGTCTGTACTAAGAAGCATTATCTATTCTCAGGTGTCTGAGAAGCATTAAGAGACATAGGATCACTGCGTATTTTTATAATTATTATTTAACTGTCTAGATGGGGTTTATATAGATCAAGTTAGGTTTTTGTCTTTAGCTGTTCCACACAAGCTGTTTACTTGTTGCTTAGATGTTGTTTTGTTTCAGTCAAATAAGTGAGAAGTACATGAAGGTTTGAATTCAAATCATGCAGAAAATAATATAGTTCTCTGCTTGGTTTGCGTTCCAGAACATCACACATCCTAGGGACGACGTCAGGATGACGACGACAATAATAATCATAAGTGTGGAGGAAGGGGGGGTTGGCTGACCCGCCACCCCCCCACCCTTTCTTACCCCAAAGGAACCAAGACCCCCAGAGATCTCAAGGTACTAGATTGCCAGCCTCAGCTGTCTGCAATCTTACTTGAATCTCTGTTCAGGGACTTGCCTTTTGTCTGTAACTTGGATTTAGATACTGAACCAAGCAGAGCGACCACAAACACCATGTGGGGTAAAAAACCAAAGGAGGTTTATTCTGGTAGCATTTTACAACAACCAATAGGGAAATGAGGGAAGGACACAAAATTAGAGAGAGACACTTTGGTACACAGAAATAGAGCTGCAAAAATAACAAAACCTGATTCTCTATATCTCTTAGGCACACAACTCTGTTACCTGGGGGGTCAGTTCTTTTCTAGGGTTGGATCCAGCACAGCCTTGCTGCCCGGGAGGACTACTTCACCTACTCGAAGGTCCGAGATGGGTAGCCCTCCACAAGGCCTGCCTTTACCAGAGCCCTCATTTAGCTAATTTCACCAGGAGCTACCTGGGGTCGGATCCTGAGGCCCCCCGAAGGCTTGGGCCTCTCCTTGGCTTGCCACCATTGCTCCAACAGCCGGCAGCCACGCGATGACTAAAGACA
The DNA here is from genome assembly GCA_021292165.1 of Shinisaurus crocodilurus. Taxonomy (NCBI): domain Eukaryota; kingdom Metazoa; phylum Chordata; class Lepidosauria; order Squamata; family Shinisauridae; genus Shinisaurus; species Shinisaurus crocodilurus. The sequence goes on from CM037878.1 coordinate 99,290,763, forward strand.
AAACCCACATGTTGGGAAATATACCTTTCCCCCCCTCCCCTCCTTTCTGTAGCTTTGCTGCTTCTTAGCCAATCAGGATGCACTTCACCTGGCCAGACAGGGGGAGGGGGACTCATGATTCATGACTTTTGCATCTGAAAAGCCGTAGACCGGACTTTCAGGACTTCCAGGCGCCACCCAGAGGAACTATGCACACTTCGGGGGGGGGCAGTCTTTAGCTGGTTCACACATGAGGGTGTGTGTGTGTGTGTGTGTGTGTGTGCATGTAGGAACCCCCAAAGGCTCTTTCCTTCACACGCTCCCTTTTAAAAAAAAATGAAACCTGAGAGGTCAACCCTCTCATTTCATTTTAAACTAACTTAAAAGAAAAAGCCTTTGCTAGCCTTCTACCACTAGCACACCTCTTCTCCTTCACACACACACACAAAAACAGAACAAAACAAAAAAGCATCAAAACATCAAACACATTAAATACAATCTTAACACAGCTTAAAGCTTAAAGCTTTAAATCTTAAATCTTAAAGCTCCTTAAACATCAAAACAGCAAAACAACAATCAGAAGTTTACAGGTTTGCATACACAAGAAACATCATATACAATTCAAATGGGAACCCCAACCCTTCTGTTGCCTGTCTGGCACTCTGTCTAAAAAACTTTTTTGGGTTGCTGCTTCTCACACAAGCCTGTAGGGGGCAGATTGCTGACTGAAATGTGACTCTTCAATTCGCCTTTATGTTTGCTTTTAAAGGTTCGCTTCTGCCACCCTCCACCTAACGACAGGAATCCATCACCCCTTTTTCCAAAGGCTTGCTGGTGGTGTCCCACCACCCAATGACATGAATACACCATCCCTTTTCCCAAAGGCACCTTCTACCCAATGACATGAATGGGATGACTGTCTCCCTCAGAATTAAATGCTTAGCCATGCAGGCTCCACTCAGGCAGCTAGAACACCAGCCTGACAATCTTTCAGCCGTTAGAGGGCTTCTCGCCCCTAAATTCCTTTTAACCCTCTGCATTGTTCTCTAGCCTCTGACTGATTTTTCTCTGGCAACTCTTCTCTGCCCCCCTGAGGCCCTTTGAATACATGCAGCCATCATCATTATTATTATCATCATTATTATTATAATCAAATTTCAAATTGACCTGATACAGTTGGGACTGACTTTTGCATTTGGGGACAAGACAACACAAATAGTTCAGTTGCTTACACTGGGATCACCCGTCCCCTCCCCTCCAACAACAATTTATCGACAAGACAAATACACTTGGATCACCCGTCCCCTCCCTTCCAGCAACAATTTAACAGTTTTCATTGCCTTTAATCAACCCCCAATCTCAGTCCTCTTTTCTTCTCGCTGGAGACACCTGGAGGGAAATTCCTTTGTCTTTCTGCTTCTTTCAGCCCTCCACTTCGGCAGCACAGGGACAAAGTCTCTTTTTCGGGGGGGGGTGTTTTCTGATGTCTGCCCCCCCTCTGCTTGCTGCTGCCTAGCCTGGCCATTCACCATGCCCCCCCCCCCAAAGTCTTGACAATTTCTCTGGGGCACATAGCACAACCAAATCACTCATCAAACGCTGTCCCAAAATTCAACGTTTTGCTCACCAGTCTCTTAAGAGAGGTTTTCTGGTCTTCTCTCCTTTCTTCTGCTCCCCTTGGAACACATGCGCGCGCGCGCACACACACACTATTTCTTCTTTTCTTTGCTCTGGTGCTCTGGCATCACACAGCCGCCATCTGCTCACCCGCTTTTTGCACTCGATGGGTAGGATCCTCCTCCGCTTACTCACTGGCAATTGCTGCTCCCAGCCTCTGGGACACGCACACGCAGCCTATATCTTGCCTTGCCAGGGCTCCCCCAGTTCTGGTTCTCTTGGATCACACACTTGCTGCCCTCTGCTCACTTGCTGGGCACACAGGCTGTTCTGGAACTTTTTGGAGTTCTGCTTTCTCTGCTTACTCACTCCACAGTTGAGATTTTTTTGCCTTCAACGCTCCCCGCTGGCAGCTAGGCTTTCACAGACTGCCAAGCAATCTGAACGTTTTTCTTAAGGCTCAATCTCACACTTCAATTTCTAAAAAATAACAAACCCTCTACCAATGCATCAAACTCTCTCCAAGGCAGCTTCCCTAATTGCCCACGTGCACCCACTCTGTGGTCCAGTTTCGAATCCCACCGCTGCCACCATGTGGAGGAAGGGGGGGCTGGCTGACCCGCCACACCCCCACCCTTTCCTACCCCAAAGACCCCCAGAGATCTCAAGGTACTAGATTGCCAGCCTCAGCTGTCTGCAATCTTACTTGAATCTCTGTTCAGGGACTTGCCTTTTGTCTGTAACCTGGATTTAGATACTGAACCAAGCAGAGCGACCACAAACACCATGTGGGGTAAAAAACCAAAGGAGGTTTATTCTGGTAGCATTTTACAACAACCAATAGGGAAATGAGGGAAGGACACAAAATTAGAGAGAGACACTTTGGTACACAGAAATAGAGCTGCAAAAATAACAAAACCTGATTCTTTATATCTCTTAGGCACACAACTCTGTTACCTGGGGGTCAGTTCTCTTCCAGGGTTGGATCCAGCACAGCCTTGCTGCCCGGGAGGACTACTTCACCTACCTGAAGGTCCGAGATGGGTAGCCCTCCACAAGGCCTGCCTTTACCAGAGCCCTCATTCAGCTAATTTCACCAGGAGCTACCTGGGGTCGGATCCTGAGGCCCCCCGAAGGCTTGGGCCTCTCCTTGGCTTGCCGCCATTGCTCCAACAGCTGGCAGCCACGCGATGACCAAAGACAAAGACAAAACCCACACGTTGGGAAATATACCTTTCCCCCCCTCCCCTCCTTTCTGTAGCTTTGCTTCTTCTTAGCCAATCAGGATGCACTTCACCTGGCCAGACAGGGGGAGGGGGACTCATGACTCATGACTTTTGCATCTGAAAAGCTGTAGACCGGACTTTCACGACTTCCAGGCGCCACCCAGAGGAACTATGCACACTTCGCCCCCCCCCCAGCCTTTAGCCAGTTCACACATGAGGGTGTGTGTGTGTGTGTGTGTGTGTGTGTGTGTGTGCATGTAGGAACCCCCAAAGGCTCTTTCCTTCACAATAAGATAGAAAAATTCAGCATGGTCATGGTTATATTAATGTACCAGCAAAAGATCATCTTATACTGTCTCTTTCTTAGAGTGGTACAAATTGAAAGACAAGGACTAATTTCACCACTCCAAGCCTGCAAGTTGTGTGGGTTGGGATCCATTACAGTTAAACTCATTTATGAGATAATTAAGCAGCATTGCAAAACAAATGCTCTAAACAAATGACTCCTGTAGCCTTAGCAGAGTGTAACCCCCAACAGCCACCTTAGTAGTAAGAACTAAGTATATAGGAACTGTGATAACTACTTTGCAACAGAGCTAATGCTGTAGTAGAGTGATTAATATGAACAGAGGAGATTTGGGATTCTACTCTGCTGAGCCATGAAGCTTCCTGGATGAACTGAAGCCAGTATCTCTCTCTCAGCCTAATAGAGTTGGGATGTGACTATGATAGCATAGCCCTCTGTATGCCATCCTGAATATCTTTATTATTATTATTATTATTATTATTATTATTATTATTATTATTATTATTATTTGAGAAAGAGAGGAATGCAAATGAGAGAAATAAATTAAAAATGTCCAGATTTAATAAAGCAAGCCAAGTAGCAGCAATTCCTCCAACAAGTAGTGGGATTACATTTGTTTATCTATTTGATATATTGCCTATAAGTACATCAGGCACAGAACAGAATAGCTGTGTCAAAGGAGGTTTGTTTTTCAAGAGTCTCCTCTTGCTCTCTCGGTGGGTGAGCGAGTGTATGTGTGTGTTTGCATGCATAAGACTGGGGAGGGGCATAGGCTGTGGTTGGCCCCTCCTGGGCTGTTCATAACACATGCATGCTCTGCACACCCGTCTAACAGAGGCTAATCCTACATGCAGACTTGCATTTTTCCTGTAGAGCTCCCAGCTTCTCATAGTCAACGGTAAGTGTAACCAGAGAGAAGGGATGGAAAAGGGGAATTTTTCAACACTGGAAAGACTTAATTTAGTTTGGAGATGAGTTTGGGAATTCCAGCCATGTACTCTCTTTGATGCTATAATAATGAAGAGATTTCAAATCATGCTACCAGCAACCTCGTGCTCATATGCACCAACAGCTTGCTAACGTTTTAAGAGTGACACCAAACTGGAGATATGGTTTTGCACTTGGGGAAAGCATGATAGAAAGGTCTGGAAAACAAGGAAGAGATTGCTAATTTGCAACGTCTTTTGTTAAAAGGTGGGAAGGGAGAAAGGAACCGTGGCAATAGAGAATATTTACAAGAAATGTTCTAACTTTTTCTGGTATATCAGAAAGAAATCTGCTAGAAAAACCAAACCAAATATTTATGTGTCTTTTAAAACATGTTGTTAGGGCATTGAGTCTAACCACATGAACAGCGCACAAGCAGAAATGTCATGTTGTGGAATGTATCTTCTCCATTGAATGGAGAAACGGGATGCATTTTCTATTTAAGACTGACAAGTTCTTTAATCTTTCCTTGTTTAAAATGAAAGATGCAGGGGAGTTTTACTAATTACGGAATAGTTAAATGCCACTGATGTAAACATATAACATCCAATGGGTATCCCTGGATGTTGTTATGCATGCAAAGTACCAAGTCAGCATTAAAGGACACCATATTACATATGCATAACAATGGTAAGCATCTGCTTTCTCTAGAAGAGAGAGAGAGAGAGAGAGAGAGAGTAGAATGTATCCCGTTGGGGGCATTGCTCACTGCTAAGGGTCATGCAACTGGGTTAAGGAGAATGTATTGCTTACAATTAACTTTTGCTGCTCATCTTTATCGGCTCAGCCTGTCCGCTATTGATCAGTTCCTGTCTCCGTAGGACTTGGGGAATGTAAAGGGCCCCTCGCCTGAGCTTTCGTCACTGATGCTCTTGGATGACCAGCGTCAACAGCTCCGCTGACTTCGGGCAATGAAGCTCCCCCGAACACTGCCACTCACGCTTCTTTTCCTGAGCTGCCTGCATGGTGTTCCTGGCAGGAAGGGCAAAGAGAACAGTGAAAAAGCAAAGCCCTCCCCACCCTGGGCACAGTCTGGACAGTTCTCCACCAGGGACAAACATCTCTGCGGTTGGCAGCTGATCTCTGGGGAAGACACCACTGAGCTCCAGCTCAGCTGTCACCCGCCACGAGAGGATAGCGGGAAGAAGGGTCAGCAGTGCGTCTACCGGGGACAGCCAGAGCTATGTGCTGCCTACAGCTCCAAAGGCCGTCAGTTCTGGAAGCAGATCCTGGGCAAGCTCCGCAAGAAGCGCCACCCGTGCCAGGACAGCAGCCCACTCAAATCCCGGCTTTGTAGCAGCAAGAAGGGGGCATCGGAAGCACAGCTGCACCTGGTACTCGCCGCTCCCAGCACGGTGGCTCCTGCGTTCCGGGCGGCTACTGAGGGAACTGCTAAAGGAAGGTCCAAGGGGAAGGGTCGTGCCAAAGAGCCTTCTGCACTGCATAAACCACCTCAGGCACCCAAGGATAGCGTGATAACCACCCCGGCAAAGGCAGATGCCCCAGACAAGCAGAGCAGAGCGGGGAAGAGGAAAGGCGGCCCGAGCTCCTCATTGGCCCCAACCCAGCCACCCAGTAGGCGGCCCACAGCAGCCGCAGAAAGCACCGGGCAGCCCACAGAGCTCAATGCAGATGTGGTAGAGGCCTACTGTGAAGAGAAGTGGCACTCGCTGTGTAACTTCTTTGTTAATTTCTGGAACGGCTGAACCTGGAGCATCAGGGGAAGAATGGGGCGTAGGGTCGGGGAGGGTGGAAGTGGGGAGTGTACAGCAGAAAGCATAGTTAGAGATAGGGCTGGAAGGCAAATGGTGCAGTTTGGGAGAAGGGCAACACATGAAGGCAGGGATGAAAAGGAGCAGGTGAAATGAAAGTTTTTGAGTGCCAACAGAGCCTGGGCAAAGAGCTGGGACGGGACAGTGAGGGAGCAGGGTGCAGCAGTGAGGCTTTATGGGATATATAACATACTCATTCCTAATCCTGCAGCAGCTGCTAATAAAGAGGCCAAGGGTGTGGAAACCCCATTGCACTGGGGGTTGTAGGTTAACACGAAAGGCATATCCTTCCTTCCATGCTAGATGAGATCCAACTATACGGAAAACTGCTCTGCTGCATCGGACTATTTTTCCCTACCAATAATCAAGTAGCTAATCCTCAGTTAATAAAATATATTTGGGATTATCATGTTTAAATCACTCGATGTTTTTCCTTCCATACCTAGGAAATATCTAACATTTGTACAAGCATATGGCGTGGCATAGATGCCACTGGGCATAATGATTATGTTAATGTAATAATAAATGATGAAATTCTTTTTTACAGCAACCTGCAATTGTTATGTGTGTTGTTGTTGTATCTGCATCTGTACTGGACAATGTCATTAAGTCCATAATTTTTAATCCTATAATATTTATTTTATTTAGTATATTTATATTTATTCAGGGCAGGATAGGACTCAAGACAGCATACATGGGGTTCTCAAGTGGTCTCCTACCCAGGCACTAACCAGAACAAGACCTGCTTAGTTTTAACAAGGTAGCCACAACTTGCACCCTCAAGACCACGTCTTGGGAATCATGAGTGAACGGTGAATGGTACCAGTTAAGGGAGGTGAACTGAGTGCTGACTATTAAGTTACATATAAAGCCATATGTAACTTTACAGGGCTTTCCCATTCCTCAGGCAACAGTGAAATGTCTCCACCCACCGTTTGAGTTCACTGTTCCAGCCTCCCATCCTAATGAATCTAGCCATTGATACAGGCTTGACTTAGTTTATGTACCAGCCTATTGTCAAATGCTTGAAAGAGTTAAGAATATTTATGGGCCAATAGAAGTGTCACCATAAGCTATTGCTTTCTCAGTCCCACGTCACTTGCATTGTGGAGCCTTTGAGAAATATGGAAGGAGATCTTCTTTCCCCAGGCTCTACTTGTTTCTTTCTCTCACTCTCAAGCAAATTAATCTTCCTCCCACAACATACCCAGTGAAAAACGTTATTGAAGCACATAGTTGCTAAAACTTGCAGTTAGAGCCACAATGACAATTTTATCTACTGATTATTCTAACTTTGATCTGGGCTTTCGCTATTCACACTCACCGTTTCATACCAGTTATATAGCACATCGTTTATCACTATTTGCTGTAGGACGTAGCTCCCTCTCAGTTTATCGAAAAACCAACTATTGCATATTAAGTTTGGTGTTTTGTTTTTTTTAAAAAAATTGGTCTTCTAACTGGTGGCATATTGCAAGAGCTTAATTTGGTTTACCTCCCAGAGTTTCCTTTTGGTGCCAACATTTAGGGTCCATCTATGCATGTAGATAAGACACATGGTGCTGAGTTCCTGGGACGATACCATTTCACACTGCAAGTGGAGGGCACATATTTGACTGTTCTTCTACAACAAAAACCCTCCCTGGGTTTAGAAGGGTCAAAGAGAAGGGTACTAGAGTCTGTACATATTTCACATTTAGGCTGAGAGTCAGTGATTCGCCCAAAGTCACCCAGTGAGTTTCATGGCAGAGTGGGAGCTTGAACCCAGGACTCCCCAGTCCTAGTCCAACACTCTAACCACTACACCACAATGGCTATCAGTATGATAACAAGGAAAAGGTGTTGCACTGTATAATAAAGAAGCATCATGGGGGGAAATGTTAAACAAGAGTGCTGATCTTATTGGAAGCCATGAAAAGAGACCTTCATTTGCCTTACTCTACTTGAGGAATGTCAACAAAAAACTCTAAGGAGCTTATGATCTAACAGGAGTCAAACGTTGTTGCTGTAGTTTTTATACAACAACAATAAGCCAGTAATCAGAGTACCGGTAGCTTTTAACGACTTGGATAGCACAAAATCAATCAAGGGACCAATTTTGCAAACAGAAGAGGGTGATCCATTTTAGTTTTTCAGAAGTGACACAGACTTGTGTGTTTCAGAGCTTGAACGAAATGCCCTGTGCATTTCGCCTAGCACGTCTGTGGCATGAAGGAACACATTCCGGTACTGCAGGGTTACTTGTACCGGTGCACAGTCTTAACTGTTGTGCATGTATTAATGCTGAAGAATCAAGGACCCAGCAGCCCTGCAGGATTATATGAAATGGAAACTACACCACTTCACAACACTACCACTGAGTAGGCTGGCCATGTGCAGGCAACCAAAGAAAAGCTGGAAATGGTAAAAACAAAAACAAAAAGGTTCACAAGGAAACAGCAGCGGCCTTGAAATGTATAAAACAATGTAAATGACTGCTGGAAGCTGTTGCTAGGTAACCTAGATCTCCACATGAATAGTGAAGGAGACTCGGGCCTGCTTGAAATTTGACGGTTGCAAACCCCAGAGATAGCTGGTCACATGTTTAGGCAGTAGCCCCCAAATCTTTGATCCATTTGTTCCTTTGTTCTTGTGTGCAGTGAGCACAATGGAGATGAATGGTTGGTCCCCAGGCCCCACACTGGGTGCTTAGGCACCGAAATGTTCTAATCAGAAAAATTAGGAAAGGGGTTGGGGGAATGCCATTTTTTATTTATTTTTTGGTGGCGAGGGGCATAACTGCTGTTGGAGCTACAATGGAGAGAGAATGACAGACATACGCAGGGAATAAACTATTTCCTCAGTTGAAACATGCAGTTCTCCTTTACGTGCCTCAGGTTGTTAAACATTCTGACTTCCTTCTTGTCCTTCTCATTAGGCTGATCACTGGTAAATTTATTTAGAAAGCTCTGACCCTAAATGGTATTTACTTGGAAATTAGTGCCAATTCTTACTTCTGGGGAAGGGCCATAGCTCAGTGGCAGAACACATAGACTGGTTTCAGACAAGACAATAACCCAAACTCAAGGGTTGAGTATGGGTTAATTGTGGATTGTCAGTTGAACCGTGTGTTGTTGTTGAAATGTGGGTTATCATGTTGTCTGAACCCAGCCAAGATAACAAACCATGGTGAACAATTCGCAACCCAACAACAAACCATGGGTTCTCTTCATGGGTTGTTTGTGGTTAACAAGCCATGGCTTGTTAGCATGTCTGAACTCAGTCATACTTTGCATAGATAAGGTAACAGGTTTGTTCCCTGGCATCTCCAGATAGGACAGGAAAACTCCTGCCTGAAACCTGTTCTTGTGTGTGTGTTTAGATGCATGAACACTGATGCCAAGATGTAACCACTCCCTCTCCCTCCACACACTCAGATATGTACCTTTTAAGAAACTCAGGAAGGGGGTACAACTGGACAAATGGCAACTCACCTGAAAGAGTGCCTTCTGTCATACAAATGTGCGTGGATTTTAAGATCTTCAAGAGAGGCTGTTCTTTCTTTCCCACCAATATATACTAGGCACACCCGGCAGGGTCTAGGCAAACAGTCTTCATGCTGTATGTTCCTAAACTCTGGAATTCTCTCCCAAGGAAGACCTGTTTAGCCCCTTCTCTGATGACCTATCATTTGGGAGGTTTCCAGGAGCACGATTCTTCTTGCAGACAAGATATATGCTCCCTGTGCTCCTTGTTTCCTTGCAAAATTACCACAATTTTTGCCACTACTGAAGTGGCAAATTCAGCAGAAAATCTGGTGGTAGCGGCGGCAGCAGCAGAGGAATGTGGTGGTGGCTGCAAAAATAGCCATGTGTTGCCCATCCCTGAGACAGGGCTTTCTGCTCTGTCTTTGAGGGTGGCCATAGCTCAGTGGTGGAGCACTTATTTTGCACGCAGAAGGTCCCAGGTTCAATCCCTGACATCTCCAGGTAGGGCTAGGAAAAACTCCTGCCTGAAACCCTGGAGAGCCACTGCCGGTCAGTGTTGACTATACTGGGCTAGTGGACCCATGGTCTGACTCCGTATAAGGCAGCTTCCTGTGTTCCTATGTCTTTGTGTACATGTGTGTTGGTTTTAATTAGCTGCTTCATTGGCATGTGTTTACCAGCTCTGGTTCTATATTGTGATATATTTTATAAGATTGTCTTTTTGTATTTATTTTACTGTTAGCTGCCTTAGACATGTTCTTGTGGAAAGATAGTATATAAATACTGTGGAGGAAGGGGGGGCTGGCTGACCCGCCACAACCCACCCTTTCCTACCCAAAGGACCCAAGACCCCCAGAGATCTCAAGGTACCAGACTGCCAGCCTCAGCTGTCTGCAATCCTACTTGAATCTCTGTTCAGGGACTTGCCTTTATGACTGTAACCTGGATTTAGTTGCTGAAACCACAGAGCAATCCACAAACACCATGTGGGGTAAAAAACCAAAAGAAGGTTTATTCAGGTAGCATATTACAACAAGAACAGGGAAATGAAGGAAGGACACGAAATAGAGAGAGACACTTTGGTACACAGACAGTAGAGCTACAAAATAACAAAACCTGATTCCTTATATCTCCCAGGCACACAACTAGTTACCTGGGGGGTCAGTTCTCTTCAGGGTTGGGTCTAGCACAGCCTTGCCGCCCGGGGAGACTACACACCTACCCGAAGGTCCGAGATGGGTAGCCCTCCACAAGGCTTGCCTTGCCCAAGCCCTCGTTCAGCTAATTTCACCAGGAGCTACCTGGGGTTGGATCCTGAGGCTGCCCGAAGGCTTGGACCTCTGTGTGGCTTGCTGCCATTGCTCCACAGCCAGCAACCACGCGATGACCCAAAGACAAAGAACAAAACCCACACTTTGGGAAATATACCTTCCCCCCCTCCCCTCCTTTTTTCTGTAGCTCCGCGGCTTCTAGCCAATCAGGATGAACTTCACCTGGCCAGGCAGGGGAGGGAGACTCATGACTCATGACTTACTGGGCCTGAACTACATTTGCATATGAAAGCCGGGTCACTGTAGACTTTGGGACGCCAGCAGGGGCTATCAAGAGGAACCATACACACCCACACACCCCAGCCTTTAGCCGGTTCACACATGAGGGTGTGTGTGTGTGTGTGTGTGTGTGTGTGTGTGCGTGTGCGCATGTAGGAACCCCCAAAGGCTCTTTTCTTCACACCCCTCCCTTTGGGAAAAAGATGAACTGAGGGGTTTACCCTCTCATTTCATCTACACTAACTTAAAAAGAAAAGAGCTTGCGCTAGCTTTCTACTACTAGTACACCTTTCTTCACTTACACACACAAAACAAAACGAAAACATCAAAACACAATCAATAGCTTACAGGTTTACATTACATCATTTTGCATATACAAGAAACATCATATACAATTCAAATGGGAACCCCAACCCTTCTGTTGCCTGACTGGCACTCTGTCTAAAAACTTTCTAGGGTTGCTGTTTCTCACACAAGCCTGTAGGGGGCAGATTGCTGACTGAAATGTGACTCTTCAATTCGCCTTTATGTTTGCTTTTAAAGGTTCGCTTCTGCCACCCTCCACCGAACGACAGGAATCCATCACCCTTTTTTCCAAAGGCTTGCTGGTGGTACTCACCTACCCAGACTTGAACACACCACCCCTTTCCCCAAAGGCTTGCTTGTGGCACCTTCTACCCAATGACATGAATTGGATGACTGTTTCCCTCAGAATTAAATGCTGAGCCATGGAGGCTCTACCCAGGTGGCTAGAACACACAGCCTGCAATCTTCCAGTGTCTTGGGCTTGGCTCATTTAGCCCACCACCCAAACTTGCACTGGATGACTGTTTCCCTCAGAATTACATGCTGAGCCATGGAGGCTCTACCCAGGCGGCTAGAACGCACAGCCTGGCAATCTTCCAGTCTCTTGGGCTTGGCTCATTTAGTCCACCACCCAAACTTGCACGGGATGACTGTCTCCCTCAGAATTAAATGCTGAGCCATGGAGGCTCTACTCAGGCGGCTAGAACACCAGCCTGGCAATCTTTCAGCTTCTCGCCTCTAACATTCCTTTTAACCCTCTGCATTGTTCTCTCGCCTCTGACTGATTCTTCTCTGGCAATTCTTCCCTGCCCTGAGGCCCTTTGAACACATGCAGCCATCATCATTATTATTATTATCATCATCATTATCATTATCATCACATTCAAATTTCAAATTGACCTGATACAGTTGGGACTAGCTCTTGCACTTGGGGACAAGACAACACAAATAGTTCAATTGCTTACACTTGGATCACCCGTCCCCTCCCCTCCCACTCCAGCAACAATTTATCAGTTTTTATTGGCTTTAATCAACACCCAATCTCAGTCCCCTTTCTTCTCGCTGGAGACACCTGGAGGGAAATTCTTTTGTCCGTGCTTCTCTTCGCCAGCTAGGAGGGAAATTCCCTTTTCCTTCTGCTCCTTTCAGCCCTCCACTTCGGCAGCATAGGGACAAAGTCTCTTTTTCTGGGGGAGGGGTGTTCTGATGTCTGCCCCCCCCCTGCTTGCTGCTGCTTAGCCTGGTCACTCACCATGCCCCCCCCCAAGAGCAACTGGACAGTCCAAGTTCAAAATCTGAGTCCTTCTCCCGTGGGAGAGATGTAGGGCAGGACTGTGCCCTCCCTCCCCAAAGTCTGGACGACTCCTCTGGGGCACATAGCACAACAAAAATCACTCATCACACGCTGTCCCAAAATTCAACGTTTTGCTCACCAGTCTCTTAAGAGAGGTTTTCTGGTCTTCTCTACTCCTCCTGAAACACATGCCTTCTGCTTTGCCCCGGGCTCTTCCAGCCCCGGTTCTTTGGGATCACACAGCCGCCATCTGCTCACCTGCTTCTTGCACTCGATGGGTAGGATCCTCCTCCGCTTACTCACTGGTAACTGCTGCTCCCAGCCTCTGGACACGCACACGCAGCCTATTTCTTGCCTTGCCAGGGCTCCCCCAGTTCTGGTACTCTTGGATCACACAGCCGCCTTCCCCCAGCCACAGACTTCTTGCACTCGATGGGGATGGTAGGATCTGCCTCCGCTTACTCACTCCACAGTTGAGATTTCTTGCCTTCAACGCTCCCCGCTGGCAGCTAGGCTTCCACAGACCGGGGTAGCCCCTTCCAGCAATCTGAACGTTTTCCCTGAGGCTCAATCTCACACTTCAAAACCTCTACCAATGTACCAAAGTCTCTCCAAGCTTCCCTATTTGCCCACGTGCACCCACTCTGTGGTCCAGTTTCGAATCCCAGCACTTGCCACCATGTGGAGGAAGGGGGGGCTGGCTGACCCGCCACAACCCACCCTTTCCTACCCAAAGGACCCAAGACCCCCAGAGATCTCAAGGTACCAGACTGCCAGCCTCAGCTGTCTGCAATCTCTGTTCAGGGACTTGCCCTTTGTCTGTAACCTGGATTTAGTTGCTGGAACCACAGAGCAATCCACAAACACCATGTGGGGTAAAAAACCAAGAAGGTTTATTTCAGGTAGCCTTTTACAACAAGAACAGGGAAATGAGGGAAGGACACAAAAATGAGAGAGACGCTTTGGTACACAGACAGTAGAGCTACAAAATAACAAAACCTGATTCCTTATATCTCCCAGGCACACAACTAGTTACCTGGGGGTCAGTTCTCTTCAGGGTTGGGTCTAGCACAGCCTTGCCGCCCGGGGAGACTACACACCTACCCAAAGGTCCGAGATGGGTAGCCTTCCACAAGGCTTGCCTTTACCAAAGCCCTCATTCAGCTAATTTCACCAGGAGCTACCTGGGGTTGGATCCTGAGGCCGCCCGAAGGCTTGGACCTCTGCGTGGCTTGCCGCCATTGCTCCACAGCCAGCAACCACGCAATGACCCAAAGACAAAGAACAAAACCCACACTTTGGGAAATATACCTTCCCCCCCCTCCTTTTTTCTGTAGCTCTGCGGCTTCTAGCCAATCAGGATGAACTTCACCTGGCCAGGCAGGGGAGGGGGACTCATGACTCATGACTTACTGGGCCTGAACTACATTTGCATATGAAAGCCAGGTCACTGTAGACTTTGGGATGCCGGCAGGGGCTATCAAGAGGAACCATACACACCCCGCCCCCCCCCCAGCCTTTAGCCGGTTCACACATGAGGGGTGTGTGTGTGTGTGTGTGCATGTAGGAACCCCCAAAGGCTCTTTTCTTCACACATACATACATACATACATAAATATGAACTCTCAAGCCCACGTATATACTAAAAAGAATGTTTAAAGGCATCTTCCCAAAACACAACAAGATCAGTGATATATTGATTTCTTCCTCTTTTACATGTTTGATATTGACTGAAACCTCTAATCTGATCTCTGGGACCCAGTTACAGCTAATTCAGTCTCTCTTGGTTCTTTATGTTTTCTTGCACTCTCTCCATCCTTTCAGGAGGATGTTTTCTTCTCAGGTCCTGTGACCATATTTTTCTTGTCATAACTCCACCATCGTGTGTTTCTTCTTCTTTGGAATTATTGTTGCTGCCGTCGCTCTTATTAATCAGGGACAGGAATCAGGAACAGAAGAGCCCTGCTAGATCAGACCAAAGGCTTATCTAGTCCAGCATTCTGTTCACATAGTGGCCAACCAGATGCCCCAATGGGAAGCCCACAAATGGGACATGAGCGCAATAGCACCCTCTAGCTCATGTTCCCTAGCAACTGCTATGCAGAGGCAAACTGCCTCTGATACGGGAGATAATATATAGCCAACATGACCAGTAGCCATTTGCCTTATCGTCCATGAATTTGCCTAATCCCCTTTTAAAGTCATCCAAGTTGGTGGCCCTCACTACATCTTGGGGTAGCAAATTCTATCTTTTAACTATGTGCTCTGTGTGAAGAACTTACTTTTGGCACTATCTCTGGCAAACTTATTTTTGGCACGTTCGCTGGTCTTATGCTACATGATTTGCATTATGTTTATTCTGAATGGCCCAAGAGACTTGCAAGGTGGCTAATGATTGACTGCTGGATTTCTTTCTTTGTGCTGAAGCAACTGGGATCCGAAATGTTATTGTAGTGCCAACAAGCCCTGCTGTTAAGTTTCTCTGAAATCAAAGTTCCCTTGAAATCAATGTGGCTTATTTTTTAAATAAATATTATGGAGGCTCCAGACTATCAGGAGGAGGTAAATAACTGAGAATAGAATTACACAGTTAGAAAAGATTTCAAACATCATTTAGTTCAACCCCTGCTAATGCAGGAAATGCATTGCTATTGCATTCCTGATAAGTGGGCATCCTGCCCCTGCTTAAAAAACCTCTAATGAAGGGGAGTCCACCACCTTCTAAGACAGTCTGTTCCATTGTCAAACAGCTTGTACCATCAGGAAGTTTTTCCTAATATTTAGTCAAAGTTAAATCCCCTTTCCTGTAATTTGGACTTGTTGGTTTTGGTCCAGCCCTCTGCAGCGAGAGAAGACAAATTTGCTCCTTCATCTATGTGGTAGCCCTTCAAATATTTCAAGATGGCTACCATATCACCTCTTAATCATCTCTTCTAAAGGCTAATCATACCCAACCCCTTCAACCTTTCCTTACAGGACTTGGTCTCCAGGCGCCTCACCATGATCTACTCTTGCTTGATAGTGTTAAAGTAATTGGGTTATATCCAATGTTAGTTCTACTTAGAGTAGACCAGGGGTATTGAACCTCTTTCAGACCAAGGGCTGAATTTAATTTCAGGGATGCTCTCAGGGACCGCTTTCCAGTGGTGGGCAGGGCCAAAGATGAAAGATGTTGAGTGGGTTCAGACAACATGATAACCCATACTCAAGGGTTGAGTATGGGTTGAATGTGGGTTGTTGTAGAACTGTGGGTTGTTGTTGAAATGTCGGTTATTGCGTTGTCTGAACCCAACCGAGATAACGGACAATGGTGAACAACCCACAGTTCACAACCCAACAACAAACCATGGGTTCTCTTCATGGGCTGTTTGTGATTAACAAGCCATGGCTTGTTAGTGCAGCTAGGTTCAGACAACATAATAACCCACATTTCAACAACAACCCACGGTTCAATAACAACCCATACTCAACCCTTGAGTGTGGGTTATCGTGTTGTCTGAAGCCAGCCATTGTAGCTTAAAGTATTTACTGCCAGTAACTAAGTTTTAGGAGAGGAATTTCAGCCTTTTAAACTGAAGAAAAAATTGCACAAAAGCCAGGACACCACCAACCAATCGGTGGTCGGGGGAAAGGGGTGCGGTCATCTGGGCAACCCCAGAGGGCTGAATTGGGACCCCAGATGGACCAGGTATGGCCAACAAGCCTGAGGATCCCCACCCCTGATAGATATATAAACTGATGCCTGCACATTAGCACACAGAAGGATTCATGGTGGCACTACAGAGACATTACAATAGTTGTAGAAAGTTATGGTGGTGAACGTGATGAGGCATTGATCCTAAAGGCTGGAACGACATGTTATGGCTAACACAGAGTTTCTCCAACTGTGGCTCAGGACCCACAGTGGGCCTCAGCCCACTTTCGGGCGAGTCTCAGTGGCTCAGACTGCCCAGTGCCTCTTTGCTTGACTGCCCTCATGCCATGGCCACACCATACACACTGGTGTAGGTGTGGCAGCAGGAGCCGGCTAGAAAGCAAGGCTGATATTTTTTTAATAATAATTTTTAAAGATGGGGATTAAAGAGGAAGAAGATAAGAGAGGGAAGCTGTTATAGGAGGAAGTGAATGTAAAAGCAGCATGAGGAGAGGGATGAAGTACCAGTTAAGTGTGAAAGGACAAGGGGAGAAGAAATGACAGGAGATGGATAAGAATACTTTGAGAAACATGTGAGCGGGGAAGAGAAAAACAATATAAAATAAGAAGTCTTCTCTACTTAGAGTTTCTTCTGTGAAGGACCAGCACCTGGGTCCTTTGCGTGAGTTCGGCGCTTATGGCAGGGTGGTGAACTGAAACAACCCTAGATGGGTCACAAATGCGGATTTCAACGCAGCATCCGGATCGAGGGGGACTTGCCAATAACCTTTGGTCAGATCCAGGGTAGTGATGTACTTGCCCCCCCCTAACTGTTCCAACAACACATCCATGTTTGGGATGGGGTAGGGATCAGGGACAGTCACTTTGTTGATCTTCCGATAATCTACACAGAACCGAACCCCCCCATCCTTCTTGGCTACTAGCACTATCGGAGAGGACCAGGGGCTAGAGCTGGGCACAATGACTCCAAGATCTAACATGGTTTGGATTTCGTCTGCAATGACCTGGGCATGGGGCCCCACCGCCCGGTAGGGTAGGGACTGTATAGGGGGGCTATTCCCCGTCTCAATGGTGTGTTGCACGAGAGTAGTGCATCCCGGGCGGTCGGAAAACATGGGCTGGAAGTCTTCTAGGACCTGGGTAATTTGTCTCTGTTGCTGTTCGGACAGGGAGGGCGACAATTGGATCTCATCCAACCCTCCCCCTCCCCCCCATTCTGCCAACAAGTCCCCGTCAGCGGTTTCTGGTTCCACACATTCGATTGCCCCCCTTGCCTCCCTTGGGCTGCCGATACCTTCGTTCCCCGTTCCACATACAATTTTAACATATTTACATGATGAAATACCTTTTGCTTTCCCGGCTGTCCCGGAAAAGCCACTTGATAGTTAACCTCCCCCGACCTTCCAATCACGGTCCCCGGGCCCTCCCATTTCAAACACAATTTGTCCGTTTTCAGGGGGCGCAGTACCAGCACTTGGTCCCCCACTTCAAAAGTCCGTGGCACGGCTGTCCGGTTGTACCACGCGCTCTGCCGTTGTTGCGCTGCTCCGAGGTGCTGCTGCGCCGTCTCTCGCACCTCCCGGAGGACAGTTTGGAGATGTTGCATGAAGGCATGAACCGGCATGGAAGGTTCTGCTGCAACCCCCTCCCATTCCGCCCGCAAAAGGGCCAAAGGTCCCCTTAGTTCCCTCCCAAACATCAACTCGTTGGGGGAGAATCCCAGGCTCTCCTGGGGGGAGTCCCGGTATGCAAACAACAGATAGGGGAGCGCTTGATCCCAAGTCCCGGGATGTTTAGCCGCGTAGGCTCGGATCATTTTTTCCAAAGTCTGGTTGAACCGCTCCACTAGCCCATTAGTCTCATGATGATAGGGCACCGAAGTTAGGTGCTCCACACCCCCCAATTCCCACATCTTTTTAAACAGTTTGGACACGAATCCCGTGCCACAGTCCGAAACCACCATGCAGGGCATTCCCAAGCGGGCAAAAAGAGAGAGGAGAGTCTTAGCCAGGCTAGTAGCAGAGATGGAGGGCAAAAGCCTCGGCATAACGAGTGGCAAAGTCAACGACAGTCAGTATGAACTTCTTCCCCGTCTTGGTGGGGGGATTCAAGGGTCCTACAATGTCCAACCCTATTCTCTCAAAGGGGGTGCCCACTATGGGTAGGGGTTGAAGGGGGGCTTTGGGGTGGTCCCGGTTGTGTCCCACCCGCTGACAGACATCACAGAACCGACAGTACTCGTTGACTTCGTTCGCCACCATGGGCCAGTAAAAACCTTCCGTCACTCTGGCAAGTGTCCGTTTTTGTCCCAAGTGACCCCCCCAGGCTACATCATGGGCTAACTGCAGTACAGCCTGGCGATACCTGGAGGGCACAACTAATTGCCTCTTTCGTGACTGGAGACCAAGTTCAGTTTTTGGGCTAAACTCCCTGTAATGGGCCCCCGCTTCCCACAAGAACCTCTCTGACAGGTTTACTGCCTCACACGCTCAGGCCGGCCCGATCCCGACATTCTTGGAGGGACGGGTCCTGCCGCTGTTTTTCCTGGAAAGCCTTTTGAGTCCCAAAATCTCGGGCCATTGGGGCGAATCCCCCTTGGCCATCCTCCTTAACCGGAGCCGGGGGGGGGGCGGCAACGAACATTTGGCGGCCGGTGCCGCTTTAGCGCGACTGGGTTTAATAGTCGGGGAACTGGGAGGCTGCGGGGCAGGGGCTTGTCTGGCTTGCCGACGTGTCACTACCCCCATCTTGACCTGGGCAGCCTGGAACGCTATGTCGTTCCCAATAATGATCCCCCACTCTTGCTTCCCATGCACGATGACATCCACCTCCCCTTCCCATCCCCTGTACTTGACCCAAACCCGGGCGAGGGGTACAGCTATGTTGGGAGAGTTATAGGGTTTTATGGCGCAGGTGCGCCCTTTTAGCATCTGGCTCTTCTTTACCTTACTCCGAGGTAAAGCAGTAATGTCCGCCCCGGTGTCCCTATACCCCACATGGGAAACATTGTTCACAGAGATGGACTCACAGAATTTGTTCTGGCTCCAACGCAGTTGCTCTGGTGACGCAATTTTCATCAGAGACGCTTGTGAGATGGCCCCAAGGGAATGCTGTCCTCCGCTTAACCGGGGCGGTGTTGCATCCTCCGTTTCTTCCTCCAGGGATGAGACCGACTGCTGGTCCTCCTCCTGTTCCTCCAGCTGCCGGGCCTCGGGAGCGAGCATCCTTCCTACCTTGCCCGGATTTGTTTTGGGGTTGCGGTTCCTTGCGAGGAGTTTGGGGCAACTTCTCTTGAGGTGACCCACTTCTTTGCAATAAAAACAGCCACTGGTGCTGGTGCTGGGGCTCTCCTTGGGCTTACTTGGGGCTCCCTCCCGAGGTCTGGGGTTGCCCTTCTCCGCGCCCCCTCTGGCCCCGTTCCAACTGGGATTGCCCCCCTTGCCTCCCTGGGCTGCCGATACAGCCCCATCTGATCTGCCAGTTTGCCCATTTCCCGACAGTTTGGGGGATCCCGGTCTCGCACGGCCGTGGCCAAATCCTCCGGAACAGTGGCACAGAACTGCTCCTGGATCAGGAGCTCCCGCACCTCTGCCAAGGTGGTCTTCCCGGTAGCCCCGATCCACGCATCCCAAACCTGCCCCAGATGCGCCATCCAGGAGGCATACGTGTCCCCTGGGGAGGGCTGCCTGTAACGAAATTTACGGCGACAGTGTTCAGCTGTGAGGGCAAAACGCTCCCTCACAGCTTCCTTGAACGCAGCATAGTCCAAGGGGGCAGTTTGGGTATGAATGCCTAAGAGATCGGCCAGCTCCCCGCTGACCTGTGTCCGTAAGGCGGACATCCTTAAATTGTCCGGCACCCTTTGTTCCTGGCAGGCGGCTTCAAACAGTGTGAAAAAGATCAACACATCCTGCCCAGGTTTGTAGGTGGGAAATTGTTTCCTGTCCCATTTGGGGGTCGGAGTGCTCCCGCTCTGGGGTGCAGTGGGTCCCCCCCCTCCGGTGCCCGCGGTCAGCCTCGCTAATTCCAGCTGCATCTGCAGCGCCGCTTGTTGATGCTTGACCATCTCCTGCTGATGCCGCATCACCTCCCTGGTCCGTTGCCAATTCAGGTTGGGGAAGAGAGCATCCAGATCTTCCCCTCCTATGGCTCCACCAGCAACCCCTCCGTCGAGGTCCTCCTCCAACCCGGGGTCTATCCTGTCGCCTCTCCTGAGGCTGCTTGTTAAGCTGGGGCGGCCCCACTGTTTGGGTCCCTGCCCCTCCAGCAAGGATGAGGGGGCTCCCTCCCCCTCTTGGTGTTTAGTCTTCAGCCGCACAGTCCACTCCATTGTGGAGACCTGGCTCCCCTCTCTTCTTGGGGTCTCTGGACTGCTCCCTAGCTCTAGTTGTTCCTGGCTAAGGCTATTCATTTTGCTTTCTCCTGACTACTTCCCAGCAATCCGCTAGCCTGCCCTAGACCCTGTTAGTTCCGTCCGTTAACTATAGTTTCCAATTGTCCCGTCGTCTGCCACCATGTGAAGGACCAGCACCTGGGTCCTTTGCGTGAGTTCGGCGCTTAACGGGTTAACCAGTGCCGCGTTACAGCCCGTACAAGTAAGAGGAACCACCTAGGAGGTTTCTAAACAGCACAAAAGGAAACTCCGCCTTTAAACTACCAAATAAGGCTTTTATTTGTTTACACAAGATATGGATCGGAACTAACAGCTTTCTAGGAATTACTACAACGTCAATAAGACCTGACGTGACCTTTAAGTTTATCCATGAACAGGCTCAGGCTAGCGCATTTGGATTAGTCAGTTACCTTAGATCAGAGACATCACGTTAGTCAGTTTCAGCCTAGCTCCGGGTCTGTCCGATCCAGGGAAAGAAACAGCTTACTCCAGCCGCTGCTGGAGGGTGGTTCGTGCTCAAAGCACCCTGGGTTCCCAACAACCAACAGAGGGAGGGGAGAGGGGTTTTCTACCCCTGGGTTTCCCGCTCTCCCGCCCCTTAGGTCAGGTGGGGCTTATTGCCTGCCCCTTCGTGTCAGGTGGGCTTATTCCTGCCCGGGAAGAAGGTGACGTATTGGATACTTTACAGCTCTTTGAGACTGCCCTGTCAGGTTGATGGTCTTGATGGTCCTTTCCTGGGTTTTGTGGATTACAAGCGAGATCCTCCTTTGCTGGAATGCCGGTCTGTCTGGCTGTAACCCAATCCCCCCTTCTCGCCCCCCTCCCCTGGAGGACGGAGACTGGGGTGTGCGTGTACATGTATACTCGTGTCAGGCTTTCTCCACATCTTCATTCTGCCTGAAATGGGGAGGCATGGTCAAAATACCTCCAGAACCAATGTATTTAACTTGAGGAAAGCTGAACTATGGAACTCCCGGCTATAAGGAAATAGCTGTGGCAAAGAATTTAGCACTTTCCAAAGAGGGATTAGGTATCAATATAAAATGATATAAGTAATTGCCAGCTGACTATGCCAAAACTCTGCCTCCGTCTGCCACCATTTTGTGACTGGCTGCACCCTTGCACTACCATTTTGTGACTGGTGGGCCTTAGTCCTTTTCAGCAATCTCAAGAGGGCCCTGGGAGTAGAAAGTTTGAGAACGCCTTAGCTAAGGCATGGCTGCTGCTGAATGCAGTGGTCCAGCAATCCCTCCGCCTCCTATCTCCCTGTAACATTTTTTACTACAAAATGCATGATGTGACTTTGTTGCAGGTTCCCCTGTCCCAGTTCTACTTTACTGGCCGCTGCTTCTATGGGGCAGAGAAACTCACAACTTTATGACATCACATCTCATCTCTCTCTTGTAATGCATGATGTGATGTCATATATGTGTGTGCGTGTGTGTGTGTGTGTGTGTGTGTGTGTGATGTCATATATATATCCCACTTTTTCACAAAAAATGTCATTTAAGGCAGCTAACAATAAATATAGATTAAAAACATAATCTTAATTAAAACATAACATAAAAACAAATGAATTAAAAACACAATTAAAAACACAACCATAAAAGAAATAAACAGCACCCAAGTAATTTAAACCCCCTTCAGCAACATACTAGCTTAGTGGTGAGAGTGTTGGACTGGGACTCGGGAGATCCGGGCTATAGTCCCCGCTCAGCCATGAAACTCACTGGGTGACTTTGGCTGTAGGGGATGTGCAGCCAAAACCTCACACACCATGTATAGGTGCATGACATACAGTAGTACCTTGGATTACGAGCATAATTCGTTCCGGGCCCATGCTCGTAATCCAAAATACTCGTAAAGCAAAGCGAGTTTCCCCATTAGAAATAATGGGAACTCTGCTGATTCGTTCCACAACCATTTAATCACTGCTTTGCCGGCTCCCTGGCAGGGAGCCCCATGGAGGGAGCCAGCAAAGCAGTGATTAAATGCTTGTGGAATGAATTCCTGGGAGCCGGCACCACAGCGCGAGGCACCTGCAGAGCAAGCGGCTGCGCTGCGCCACACCTCCACTCGCTCTGCGGGCGCCTCCCGCACTGCCGTGCCGGCTCCCAGGCAGGGAAGCAGCAGCGCGAGGCGCCAGCAGAGGAGTGGCCGCACCTGGCCTCCACGGTTCCCTGCCAGGGAGCTAGCAAAGCACTGCCAGCTCCCTGGCAGGGAGCTGTGTGGAGGCGCTCCCTCCTCTCCCTACCTTTTCTTTTCCAGTGGAGGCTCGCTGAGGGGAGGTGAGCCGCCCACGCTGCCATCCCCAGTCCCATCACATCCTGAAGCAGCTCCCTTTTCTTTTCCAGCAGCGGCTCGCCTCTCCGCAGCGAGCCGCCTGCGCTGCCGGTCCCGTCGTGTCACTTCCGGATGCGACGGGACCGCCGATGGCAGTGCGGGCGGCTCGCTGAGGGGAGGCGAGCCGCTGCTGGAAAAGAAAAAGGAGCCACATGGCAAAGAAAAGGGAGCCTTTTTTCCAAGCATGCCTGGTTTCTATTGGTTTAAAAATTATATTTTCCAATACATTATTAAAAGAACTTTGATTGGGGAGAAAAGTGCAACAGGATACAACCAAATTCTTAAAGAAGAGGAGTAAGGAGCATATTGACTGATGTTTCTATTTTCCATGATTGTAATAAGTACGTAAGTTTGGCTACAAGTGCTATTGTCCTTATTTAGTTATTCCAGAAAATGCTCAGACAAATTTGTAGAAAAGAGAATCTTCTTCATTTCTCCTTGGACACTGTAGTTTCATATGACATGAAACGTAATAAAAAAGTATATGTATAAAAATAAAAAGGGCAAAGAAATGAGCACTGAGGCAAAAGCAGACCTGATAGCTGCATTTTAAAACTTTGAAGGGATTGCTTCTCATTTAGCTTTGCTCTGTCTTGCTCTGTGACTGCTTTCCTGAAAAACAGAAAGGGAGTGGAGTGGAGTGGAGTGTGTGTGTGTGTGTGTGTGTAAATAAAACAATAGGCATCTCCACAACAGACTCCCCCACTTTCTCTTCTGCAGAAAACAAGTGACTTCATTCACTTTGGATTGCTAAGGATTTTATGTTTAAACGCGATCAAAGCTGAAAGAAGGCTGTTCAGTTGGAAGTACTGGCGGTTCGGGCTAATTCTCTTGCCCCACAAATGTTCCATTATTGAAAAGAATCCCTAAAGCAAGATCCCGTATAAAATATTAAACAGCTTGGGAAATAATTTGGCGTCTTAGAGCTTAGCCATTGTCCGCCCACCGCTCTACGTGCCTTACTGGGTGAAAACGTAGCACTGTACATCAGTTTAGGGCCAATATTTCATTCTATTGCTCTTGAGCATTCACAAGGTTAATTATGCATGTACCTTTGGTGGTGGGGCGGGCATGAGAGGGAAGGTTGGGCCATCCTTAACTCAGCCCACTCTCCACTTTCCTGAATAGAGGAAGTGGCCTGATCAGGATGGCGTGATTTTACTCATCAAAAGCGAGGCTTCCCACAGAAGAGGGCCCTCCTCCTCCTCCTCCTCCTCCTCCTCCAGGAACACACCAGGGCCCTTGTTGCCGTCACATTACATTCCACTTGACTCGCATGCCGTTTTCAGTGTGACAAAGGCCATGAGAATTCCCAGGGCTGCAGAGCTTATGGGGAAAGCACAAACGCCGCATCAACAGCAAAAGCTACTACGCAGTCTCTAGAAATGAGCATTATTCTTGTCAATGTTCTCTATTCAGGGACGCTTCTCACTGTACATTTTGTACTTGGGTTAGATCTATATACGGTAAGTACAAAATACACGTGCTTCGCATCCATTGCCAGTGAGGCACATCCATGTGAGCTAAAGATTTCCTGAAGGGAATACATGGAATCAGCAGCCAGGAGAAGGCTGGCTTATGTGTATTAATGGACTTATGGACTTGAATTCCAGTGCTGACAATTGTCCCAATACAGAGCTGTCTCGTCTAGAAGGGGCTTCCTCATTAATTTCAGTGGAAGTGTGTGCAAATGATATCAAAAGCTACCTGCATGAAGTGCTGGAATGCTTCCACTGAAATGAATGGGATTTCCATATGTACAGGAGCTCTACGTACAAAAGATGGCACATATGGGTTTGAGTACAGGACTGCTCCAGAATGTGTGGCTTGTGGACAACAGCCTCAATTATATGATGCAAGATGCAAGTGTGTTTAACTGAAGGAAATAAGTACAGTAATACCTTGGATTACGAGCATAATTCGTTCCGGAACCATGCTCGTAATCCAAAATACTCGTACATCACAGTGAGTTTCCCCATTAGAAATTATGAGAACTCAGATGATTCGTTCCACAACCATTTAATCACTGCTTTGCCTGCTCCCTGGCAGGGAGCCCCATGGAGGGAGCCGGCAAAGCAGTGATTAAATGGTTGTGGAACGAATCATCTGAGTTCCCATTATTTCTAATGGGGAAACTCGCTTTGATGTGCGGGCTCCCGGCTGCGCTGCGCCTCCACGCGGCTCCCTGCAAGGGAGCCACGTGGAGGTGAGGCACGGCCGCTAACTCTGCGGGTGCCTCGCGCGCTGCCATGCTGGCTCCCTGGCAGGGAGCCACGTGGAGATGCTCCCGCCGCTCCCTACCTTTTCCAGCTGCGGCTTGCCTCTCCGCGGCGAGCCACCCGCGCCGCTGGCGGTCCCGTCGCGTCGCATCCGGCCCCAGAAGTGGAGACTGGTGCGGCCACTTGCTCTGTGGGCACCTTGCGCTGCCGTGCTGCTTCCCTACCCGGGAGCCAGCATGGCAGCGCGCAAGGCGCCCACAGAGCGAGCAGCCGCGCCTCGCCTCGCCTCCACGCGGCTCCCTGCCATGGAGCCGGCAAAGCAGTGCTTCGCCGGCACCCTACCAGGGAGCCACATGGAGACCGGCGCAGCCGCTTGCTCTGTGGGTGCCTTGCGCTGCCGTGCCGCTTCCCTGCCCGGGAGCCGGCATGACAGCGAGCGAGGCGCCCGCAGACCGAGTGGCTGCGCCTCGCCTCCACACGGCTCCCTGCCAGGGAGCTGTGTGGAGGCGAGGTGCGGCTGCTCGCTCTGCGCCAGCTCCCGGGCGGCTCCACGTAGCGTGGAGCCGCCCGGGAGCTGGCGGAGCAGGGCGAGGCGCCGAGCCAGCAAGTAACCCGGTGTGCTCCTTTTGCAAGACCTCGCTCGTTTATCAAGCCAAATTTTTTCAAAAATTTTGGCTCATCTTGCAAAACGCTCGCAAACCGGGTTACTCGCAATCCAAGGTATTACTGTAAATACAATTTAGTTATATGCCTATCTACCTTTTAAAATATGACATAACGTTGGAGCCCTGATATTCTCCAAATCATGTTTTACATATATAGTGTCTTAGATGCAGATAGAGTTGTGTGGTTTTTATTTTATTGTACAATGTCTTATGTAGGCACATAAGAAATACTGTTATTAGTACTCGCATGAGAACTCCTACCCATCTCTGAGCTCCATCAAGTTGCTTTAATATTTGAAGCAGGCGCTCACAGTTACTGATCTTATGAACTACTATGTAAGAAACATATTTTCAATTAATGTTGAAGATCACAGTTGTCATAATTTTCCAGTCAGTAAGTAGTTCCACACTGGAGCCCCTATTGTTAGAGAGGCACCATTGTGCTTGTAATTTTTCAAAATATAATTGCTGCTCTGGGAGCACATGTTACTGAATACAACACAGTTCCACACATACTACAAACTATGGTATTGTGCTACAATGTTCCAGGTGGTGGTTTTTTCTGTTTTTTAAAATGTTTTTACATCTGGTTACTGCATGAGCACCTTCGGAGCTGTGAAGAAATGCAGGCTTTTTAAAATTCCTCTGTAGTTATACACAGCTGTGCAGCTCTGTAGGTGCACAGTGAAAAATAGCCTTTAAAATATCAGGGATTTCGTGCTCACAAATCCCATAAAAATCCATGTGAGGAAAGATGAGGAGAAAGACATGGTGGGGAAAAAGAATTTGGGGAGGACATGCTGCCTTTTCAGGTTGCTTTCCCCCCTTGTCGTTATTCACAGCTGTGCTGTAAGTGTGCAGTGAAAAAGAGCCCACCCCCCTCAACCCACATGGATTTCCTGTCCGCAAATCCTATTAAAATCCATGCAAGGAAAGAGGTAAGGGGGAGGAAGAGAAAGATATGGATGGGGAAAGGAGGAAGGGGGAGTTGCAAAACAGGTTCTACAGCAGTGTTCTCCAACCTTGGGTCCCCAGATATTTTGGGCCTACAACTCCCAGCATGCCCCAGCCAGCTGTTAAATGTTATTGTCTGAAGTTGTCTTCAGTCAGGTCTGGCATAATGGCATTAGCACATGGCATGTGGAGATATCCACTGGGGCTCCAGAGTCCTGGCAAGCACCGACACTGATGCATGCCCTGAGTCCCCCTTTAAACAATGCCCCTCCCCTGTGCTTTGATCTGGAAGCTGCCATTTTATTTCCCACAGTGCCCCCAAAGTAGCATTTCTCCATGGCATTGTGGGTTATTAAAATGGCAACTGGACTCCTAGACCCAGTCACCAAGTGTTTGTCAGAGTGCTGTGCTACCAGATAAGCCCAGCAGTGGGCCTGCTGACATAGAAGGGGCCCACCAGAGTGCACATTGCTTAGGGCTCCCTCAAACCTGGAGCTGTTGCTGCCCTGCTTGGAAAGGGAGGGTACAATCAAACTTCTTGAAGGTTGTCTTTAGATCTCTCTCTCTCTATACATACATACACACAGAGAGAAATGTGTCGTGCCACTTTATAGCCCCCCCCCCCCCATATATCTATGAGAGAGAAGCACACACCTGGATTTATATCCTACCACTTGTATAACAGGATTATAGCGTCACGTCATGTACTGCGCGCTGGATCCCCGCGCTCTGTTTTTGGCGGGGGGGGAACCAGGGCAACAGGGCTGTTTAAGTCCTGTTGCTGCCCTGGTTCCCCCCCCGCCGCCAAAAACAGAGCGCGGGGATCCAGCGCACAGGGCATGGCGCGAGGGGCTGCGATGGCGGGTCCAGAGGCGGAGGCGACTTCAGCGGCATGGAGAACACGCCGCTCAGAAGAGCGACGGACGGCAGCAGCAGCTTGAGCGGCGCGGAGAATGCTACGCGCCGCTCAGAAGAGTGATGGGCGGCGGCGGCGGCAGCTTGAGCAGCGCGGAGAATGCTCCGCGCCGCTCAGAAGAGGGACGGGCGGCGGCGGCAGCAGCAGCATGAGCGGCGCGGAGAATGCTCCGCGCCGCTCATAAGAGGGATGGGCGGCGGCGGCAGCAGCAGCAGCTTGGGCGGCGCGGAGAATGTTCCGTGCCGCTCAGAAGATCGATGGGCGGCGGCGGCAGCAGCTTGAGTGGTGCGGAGAACGCTCCACGCCGCTCAGAAGAGTGAGATCGGGCCGCCGCAGGAACGATCGGAAGAGCCCAGGTAAGGCTCGTATTACATCCCTGCCGTGCGTTCCCATGCAACCGCCTCATTCTTGCCCCCCAGCCGCCTCATTCCCTCCTAGCCAGCACCTCCTCCTCCTTTCCCCACATTCTCCCTGGTTTCTTCACAATCCCCCCCTCTTTCCCCCAAACGCTTGAGGTCTCCTCCTTTCCTCACATTCTCCCTGGCTTCTTCACAATCCCCCGCCCTCTTTCCCCCAAACCTATCTAAATTACCTTCAGGCTATGTGTACAATGTAGTACTATTTAAAAAAATTGAGTTGATGTTTTTTTCAATAAAAAACTGTTTGTATAATTGAAAGCCCTGTTATTGTGTTTTTCTTTTAAGACAAAATATGTTAATTAGTTCAGACAATTGTATGAGTTGTTTTTACTAAACTAAAACCCCAGTATTCAGGTTTAATTGCAGTGTTGGCAATATAGACTGAATAGCACCTGATGCAGAGCTATACATTCATACAGATGTACCCAAGAGCCCATCCCAATGCATGAGAGTGCCGCTGAATTTTCTCCCCATGACTTTATCAAGCTTTCGTGGGCCTGCAGTCATGTGAACCGGACCATGTACACACGGCTGCTGCAATGCGCACAGTCCTAGCAGTACTTGATGGAACTGCCTTGATGTGTCACAATCACATAGAAGCAATCTGGGGGTGCTGTCACAAAATGTGAACTGGTCCTTGGTTTGCACGTTATTTTTTTAATCAGAAAAGCCCTTTAGTAATAGTGAATAAAATGACTTTTCACAGTCTGCCGATAGGCAAGAGATAACAAGAAGGCCACACAGGGGAATATTGCTTCATGTTTGTAGATGGCAGGGATTTAGACATGAGCCCTTGTCTCAGTCCAAGGACAAACAGATTAAAAACTATATGTCTTCTGCTCCAGAGTAAAGGCCTTCCAGTGAGCCCCAACTGAGCGTTTGAGATTCTACCCTTTAATGTACCTTAGTGTGAAAAGGTTGCTTACAATTCATCTCCCCTTTTAATAAGAAGTGCAAGACTGCAAAGCTGTTTTTTGGGGTGCGGAGGTGAGTAGGGGGGGGAGGGTTTCCTTTATACCAAGGCAGGTTGCATTTTGATTGGATCTAAGACCACATAGTGGGAGCATGTTTTGTCATCCTTCCCCCCCCCCCTTATTTGGTTCTATTCTATCAGCAGATATTTAGGCAAACTGAAGAACCTATTGAAGATCAGGCATGATGTCATGCCACCCAGAGTGAGACCAATAAGGACCCTGCTTTGGATCATCACAAAGAGTGATGTGCATATTGACAGCAGTTCTCTAAGAGAATTTCAATCAGCCACTTCCAAAGGAAATTCAGGATAATCTGCTAATGAAATACTAACCAAACAATGCTAATTAAAGAACATCATTATTATATATCTGAAAACTATTTTTCCACAGGTGAAAACAAAGCTTCCACTGAAAAGAATTAAGAAGTCAGCTCCTTTAATGATGAATAAAAGTTTAAGGATAGATTCATAGATCATAGAGTTGGAAGGGGCCTACAAGGCCATCAAGTCCAACCCCCTGCTCAATGCAGGAAACTAGAGGAGGGGTCTCCCATCCAAGTAATAACCAGGCCTGACCCTGCTTAGCTTTCCACGCTCAGACAAGCTGAGCCAGCATGAGCCACAGGTGAGGATAAACCCCCTTATGTCAAGACCCATAAGGTGAAGGGCTGTGGCTCCGTGGTAGAGCACATGCTTTGCATGATGAAAGTCCCAGGTTCAATCTCCGGCATCTCTAGCTACTGCTGCAAAATTCTCTTGTCTGGAAGAAGGATGAGACATTAATTAATTAATTGCAAGTTTTGTCCCTGATCCTGTTCTCCTGCTTTTGGCTCTGATTTTGTACCAGTTCTACTGCGCTGTGCTTCCTCTTCACTTCAGCTTTCCTTTCCAGCACTAGACCTTGGCTCTGGGTAACAGCTCATCATTCCCGTCTCTGCTCTTTTAGGCTTGGTTGAGTAACAGTGTGCAGCGTGGAACCCTGGAGAGCCACTGCCAGTCAGTGTAGGCAATGCAGTGTTTTTGATCATAACTCCCATCATCCCCAGCCAGAATGGCCAATAGTAAGGGATTATTCAGTCCAAAGCATCTGGAGGGCTCCATGTTGCCTCCCCCTGGTATTGAGCTAGGTGGACCAATGGTCTGACTCCATAAGGCAGCTCCCTATGTTGATCCCAGGTATGGTTGTTGTGCTGTACACTGTGACTCAGCTGCACACTGTGACTTAACCAAGCCCAAAACAGCAGAGACAGAGGAATGATTAAATGTGTTACCCAGTGCCAAGGTCAAATGCAGGAACGCTGAAGTGAAGAGGAAGCACAGCACAGTAGAACTGGTACAAAATCAGAGCCAAAAGCAGGAGAACAGAATCAGAGACTAAACTTGCAATCGATCAATGCCCCACCCCTCTTCCAAGCAGCTCAGGACAGTGTGCCTGGGATTCATCTCATTTTATCCTACAACTACCCTGTATGTGTAACTGGCCCCCACACACAAATAGTGAAGGGCAGGGATTAAAACTCAGGTCTCCCTGGTCCAAGTTTAACAGCGTATTCGCTGCGCTACACTACAGCAGGAGGCCAAAGGCTAAGTAGGACAGTGACTGTGCTTACATTCTCAAAGGAGTAGTGTAGCCTGAAACAGACCAACATCTAGGACTTGGAAGTGTTTCACCATAACCCAGTGTGGCGTAGTGGTGAGTGTTGGACTGGGACTCGGGAGA
The DNA here is from genome assembly GCA_021292165.1 of Shinisaurus crocodilurus. Classification (NCBI taxonomy): domain Eukaryota; kingdom Metazoa; phylum Chordata; class Lepidosauria; order Squamata; family Shinisauridae; genus Shinisaurus; species Shinisaurus crocodilurus. Next base: position 99,321,525 of record CM037878.1, read on the forward strand.
TCTAGTCCCCGCTCGGCCATGAAACTCACTGGGTGACTTTGGGCCAGTCACTGACTCTCAGCCTAACCTACCTCACAGGGTTGTTGTGAGGATAAAATGGAGAGGAGGAGGACTATGTAAGCTGCCTTGGGTTCCTTGCAGGAAAAAAGGTGGGGTATAAATATAGTAAATAAAATAAAATATATAACCCTATCTACGTGTGGGCATATTCAGCAGAAAGGAAAGCTCTTCTCCGTGCACTTAGAAAATGTACCATATTATCACTTATATGCTCCAATTTTCAACTTCCAACACTTATGAAACATACCCGAGCTGGTATGTTTCATCAGTGTTGGGAGTTGAAAACCGGAGATTCATATTAATTATACCAAAAGAGGAAGTGAATGAGACATTGATGGTACAACAGGGTTCAGAGGAAATCCTGTTCGCATAGAAGGAGTCTTGGGAATAAATAAGGCCGCTGTCATTGTCATCATCATTGCATTATATAGCATTTTCCCCTAGGCGTTCAAAGCTCTTCACATAAATGAAGACAACAATCCAGTAAGGTAGGCCAGTAGTATTATCCCTCTGTTCCAGATTTGTACGGTAAGCATCTAGCCTGTGGTCACATGAAATGTGGCTTTGAAAATGGATTATTTCCATGACTAGATAGGTTTTCTTCTTCTTCCAGTATTTCAATGTACATTTAATTTACCGTAGTAGAACGGAGAGCTTCAGGCTCAAAACACTTGGGGCTGGAATTTTAAGGTGGCCTCTCAGTTATTTACTGTCTTGGCAGACAACAAAAGGATGTCAGAGGAGTTGATGCGAGGGTGGGGTGGGGGTGAATGGGTGAGAGGCAGGCAGGCAAGTGAGGGTGGGAAGCGTATTAAAATGAGACACAAAACAATACTAATGCGGTAAGTCAGAGCCATATGCAAATAGTTGCTTGCCCTAGAAAGTCTAATCCTATCAAGAATGCCCAGGATGTTAATTTGCCCATCTTTCACAACTCATAAATCTACACTCTCGCAAAACTAGCCTGCCAAATGCCACGGAGGGCTGTTTTTCAGGCTGGCAACTTCAGCGTAGCTGCCTGGATCACGCCTCAGTAAAGACTAATAAAGAGCTTTGTGTGCAGAGGACTTGGGAGCGGCTTCTCACATTTTTGCCTCAATAGCGCAAAACAGTGGGAAACGTGAATGACTGATTGTCAGAACTGGTGGTCTCCCTTGTGCTGACTTTGGCATACTGAGCTATGGGCTTCTCATTCAATTCAAGGCCTTCGTCTGCGGATGAAACTGTTGGGCCTCTCAACAGTTAACACCATACAAGATAGCTTTGGCCTTTGGTATCCCTCCATATGGAACACATACGGTGGAAGAATGGGTTTGGAAAATTCCGTGTTAACTTTTAAAACCAAAGCAACTTGTTTCAAGCAGGTTGCGAGTTCAGTTATTCTGCTCCAGTCAGGGATAAACAACCTGGTGCCTTCCAGATGTTTTGGACTACAACACCCACCAGCCCCAGCCAACATGGCCAATGGTCAGAGTTTATAGCAGTTGTAGTTCAAAACATCTGGTGGGCATCAGGTTGCCCCCCCCTTAAGGAAGAAACGGGTGCTGTTTCGCCAAACGCAGGAGCTGGGCAAACCACGGAGTCAAACATGGCATTTGTCAGGGAGGTCTGGCTTTCTACGAGTAGCATGGTACCTGCTGGAACAAATAAGACTTCTTCAAAGTCGAAGGCGCCTGTTGGTGAGTTGAGTGTTCACTCTGGAATTGAGACTGGTAGAAGGTGGGCTGTGCACCCCACTTCAGTTGCCTATGAGGAGGAGGCGGCAGGCCAAGGCCCATCTTCCAAGCTGTGGTCTTTGCCTTTTGTACGGTGTCCATAGCGTTATCCCTCTTGGCATTGAAGAGTCCCTCCCCATCAAAAGGTAAGTCCTCTGGTGCTGATTGCAACCAGGCATGCTTACAGAGAGCAACCACACCCACCATAACTTTGGCATCACAGTCAGCTTGATGCCTCACGGTATTAATCTGCTGCCTGGAAAGCCACACTGCTTCTGATTGGAACATATGGTCCAGCTCTCTCAAATCTTCAGGTAAGTAGTCACAGAGAGAGCCTACCTTTTCCCAAAGGAACAACTGGTACCTGGACATGGTAGCCTGATAGTTAGCAACTCTTAGGCCCAGTGCTGCTGATGAATAAAGACGCCTTCCCATGAGGTCCAGTCTGCGGCCCTCCTTGTCCACTGGTGATGGACTTTGGTGGATTTAGATTGGGATGACTCCACTATAATTGAATTTGGATGAGGGTGAAAAAATTAAGAAACCTGCATCTTTCTCCTGTACATGGTACATGTTCTCACACCGCTTGGAGGTAGACAGCATGGAGGAGGGGGCCTTCCAAGGCTGCTGCACCATCTGAAGCAGCATTGGGAGAAAAGGAATGGACACTGGCACTGATGCTTCAGTGTATTCAGCATCAAATACCAGACCTTTGATATGCTGTGCTGGCTGCTGCATCTCCAGGCCCAAGGACTGGGCCATCCAGAGGATCTGGTTAGAGAAATGAGCAAGATCCTCCAATGGTGTGATCAGGTCTTGGGTACCGACGGCTGCATCCGAAGAAGAAGTAGAAGGGACCACAGAAGGGCCCGAATCCAAATCTGATGGGTAATCCTCAGCATCTGACTGTGGTGAATCCGGTTGACGAGATGCCTGGGTGCCACTCAGAGCCAATAGAGTTGGATCAGACAGATGCTCAGGAACTGTTGATGGTAGCAGGTGGTGGGGAATCTCTGGAGCGGCAGCTGACACTGGGGGCGACAGTCATGAAGTTGAAACTGAGGTACAAGGTGGTGGTGGAGGAGCACAAAAATATCATCTAGCGGCGGACAAGAAAGCACAGCCAAGGGTGGAGGCCATCAGTAACATGGTGACGCAGACATAGCATACCTTGTATAGTCATACTATGCATCCTGCATTCGATGGCACTGCCACTCATCCCAATAGTAGTTTGGGCAAGGAGGAAGAGACCACTCTCACCTCCTTTCCTAATCCAACAACGGAGAATGGGACTGATACCAACTATCAGTCTCCCGGTAGACACTGTCCCTCCGTTCTGAGCACCTTGCCTGCAGCACTATCAAATCTGGCAAGTCCTCTTGGTACTGTACCACCAAAGTCCGTGAGTATGGACGGTCGGTCATTCCTCGATCCCGAGGAGTTAGATCCTGAATTTCACCCTCTGACACCAAAGTCAATACCAATGGAATCAGGGAGTTCAGCAGTGGAGGAGGAGGTGGCAACACCACCAGCAGCATAGAAGGCTCTGGCTTTGAGTCCTTCTTTTTCTTATGGGTGTCTGACCCCTTTGGTGTATTCACTTTCTTTGATAGCTTTTTCACCATCGAAAGCACGAGAGAGCATCCCAGTGTTGAAGGGTTGGCTCTGTCTGTAGTTGACGCCGGAACCAGTGGCCAGGCAGGCCTCGAGGGTGCTGTTGCCTGAGTTGCTGATGGGGCCAGTGAAGATGACTGTCTCGTCGGCATTGCTGGTTTCAGTGTTTCCACTGCTTCTAAGGCCTTTCCCAAAGAATTGCCTTTAGCCGAAGTGAGCGATTCCTGTGCCTGCTTCGTAAAGGCCTGGCAATGTGCACAGGCATCCACCATGTGCCCTCACCCAAACAAAAGAGGCACAGGGAATGTCCATCTGTTGGAGTTTACTCCTGCAGTGCATGCATTTTTGGAAGGGCACCTTGAAGGCCATAGGCCATACGGCCTGAAGGAACCAACGACCCAGAGAAATTGGAGATCGCTAATGAAGAAAAAGTTAAAAGAGCTAACCAACAGGAAGAAATAACAGAAAAAGACTGAAGAAAAAATAAAACCTCAGCAGGTCACAAAATACTGTCAAGGGACAAGGGAGCTTCCCCAAGGTACCACAATTGATGGTCTCAGGGAACTGAGGGAATAGGCGGGAACCCATTAAGGACATGCACACGACAGTGGGGGAGGGTTCCTGCCAAAAATTCCTCAGCTATGGAGGTTTCCCAAAATGAGGCTCCGCACAGGCGCAGAGCCCATATGTGTGATGCACAGATACCATGGAGAAGACGAAGACAACAAAGGGAGGGAGGGAAGCTACCACTTGCCCGATTGACAGACAGAAAGTCAGTGAGCAAGTAGGGAGTGGCATCCACTGCTTCTTACCATCTCCATTGGGCCAGAGGCAGGTGAATAATGAAGAGCAACTACTCCAGGGGGGTTCTTGTCATGCTGGCTGAGGATTATGGGTGCTGCCACCCAACACATCAGGAAGGCGCTAGGTTGGGGAAGGCTGCCCTAGCCATTCAAATTGCATTTCAATTCAGTACAAAAAGTGAGTAAAATGAGCATATTGGGATTTTTTTTTAAGGGCAACAAAGATTAGTAAAGGCAACCATTAATTGCCTGCCTCGGGTATTAGCATACACCTTGTGCTTCATAACATAAGGGGGTTTAAATATAGACACTACATGTTGCCAAATATTTTAATCTGGTTTTATATTATTTAAAAATAAAATAAATGGTCACCATTGTTTGAATGTTGAGGGCCAAACTACATGACAGCTGGAGTTCAACCGAACTGAAGTTTAAAAAGAACATAATCAGGCAAACAAAAAGCAGCTGCTGGAGGCTATCAGGAGTGGAGAAAAGCAAGTGGGTAGACAGTGCTTACTCAAAAAGAAAAGAGGGGCAGTCCCAGGGTGATAAAATATGCTGTGTAAAGGAACTTCTCAAAACAAGACAGTGTAAGCTTTTCTTGCCCCTGAGGGAGAGTAGTCTTTTTATTCCTTCAGTTTTAGTCCTCTTCAGAAATGTCTGAATTTACAACTTCTGCTGCATATGAGGCAAGGGGGGGTGAGGAGAAATAGCGACAGGGGATGTAATTCTAACTCAGCTTTCACATGTTAAGTGAAAACTATATTGAATGTGCGAGAAGGTAAAAGTAAAGATGCATTGGGCATAATGCTCATAATACACTTCCATTGTTTGTACACCAGTCTCAGTGTACACCAGTCTGAGTCTGTCTGCCTTAAAAAAACCACACGCTTAACCCTTTTAAGCAATTCTCAAAATAATTTCCTTCAAATGACTTCTCACAACACTGACAAGAGTAAAACATCCCTTCCCCACCCGTTCTTCCTCTACCCCTCACTGCAACCTCCAGTGACTTAAGAAGCAATGTTATATGCATGTGGAGGTTACGCAAAAACCCATGTAGCATTTCTCCAGCACAGGCTGATTCACCCCCACATATGCCTGAAATGTTTTTTTTAAATCTAATTTGTTCATTTCTTATCCAGTCCTCCATTATATGTAATGAATTCCTTTTACCCAAGGCAACATTCCCTATCGAGAACAAGTTGGTATTTGGTGCCCCCTAGTGCAAAGAAGCTGTATAATTCTTAAGCTTTGGAAACCCCCACCCGCTGCCAGCTTTCTCAGGAAGTGAAATTCTCCAAAACCAGATCATTCTTAGGTATTCAGTGCATCAAAGCCTTGAGACGTCAACCGTATCTTAGGCACCAGATACAGCACCAACTTTACAGCTTAAGTGTAAAGCTTATGTTTAAGCCAGTGTTCTCCAACCTTGGGTCCCCAGATGTCTTTGGCCTACAACTCCCAGCATGCCCCAGCCAGCTAGGGCAACCCCAGCCTAAGAAAATCCAGAGAAAAAGAGAACCATGTTTGAAATTAAATATGGCATCTTAAGCAGGAGAGTAGTCTGCATACCCACTCAAAGTTGGATGTGAAAGTGTGAAAAAGGGAATGAAAACTTCTTAAAAACATGCTCTTTTGGAAAAACCAGAGATTCCTTTGAACATCCAGGTTGAGGAACTCTTTAAATTCCCTACTCTACAGTGAACCATGCTACTTGTAGAACTGGACTTCAGAACACCTACCTCACTCTCTTGACAGTTACTCAACTGACAATCATGGTTTGGCTTCATACTCTTGAATGTCAAGTCTTGTACAAGCTGCTTAAACAATCAAAAAGGTTTTTTTGTGTATGAGCCAAGTGAGGAAATGCCCCCAGCTATTTATGTGGTGACCAATACAGACCATTGCATTAATTTGAAGTTTACTGTAAAATACAAATTATTGTTCCTCACAATATTAGCCAGTATATGTATATTAATTTATAATGATACCACCATGCTACCAAAAAGCTCGTGAATGAAGTTTATTTAGGATTGAGTGGTATGGAATGTAGTACAGATACAGGCAAGATACTTTCAATATGAGTAAAGCACTAATTGCACAGGAGGCTAGAATTTCACTTGGAAGTCAACACAATCAAAACCATTACGTTTTCCACCGTCAGAAAAAGATAGATATGTCATGCAAAATTAAAAACATTCTATTCTAACCAACCTTGTGACACCATTTGAAATGCTACCAATACCACAATTATTTATATCACATTAAATAATCATTCACAAAGAATGAAATATTTTCAATAATGAAATGAAGTTCTCAATGCTTAAATCAGTTAACAGATTTTGTATGAACACCTGTTCCAGCAGTTGGCTAAGCTAGTGAGTGGAAAACATGCAGTGAAAAAGTACCATACAAATTAAGAATCCCTCTATTCAACTGTATTGTTTGTATTGCTTACAGCAACAATTGCCTAAAGTGAGGTTTACCATATTTTCCACATGATTTTATAACTATCCATGCACTAATTTCACGTGGAATGCATTTTTTTAAGACTCAAGTCTTAAGTCACCATATGAGCCAGACAGTTCAAGCAGTCTTGGCAATCTTTCTAAAACCAGAATGTGATAATGATCCACAATTAAATTATAATATGGGTCATGGTCCTATATAGTGAAGAACCCCAATTAAAATGTAGAATTTAAAATTGGCCTCCTGAAGTTACTTTTCAGTTATTTATATTTACATAAAACGTTTCTGGAACAGTTGGGTAATCCTAGAAAGAACTCAACGAAAGCAGATATTGGGAGAGGGTGTGAAGTTGTGAGTGACTTGAAGAGATGTAGTTACTCCCTTTTCTGACCTTTGCCTCCAGTGACTTTCATGGGGAAGCCCCAGCTACTCTGTACAATAAGTACACAGAAGGCTAGGTAACTCTTAAGTGGAGCCAACAAAAAGTGAAAAAGTGCAACCCTAATAGACTTCAGTCACGGAGCCTTGCATGTAAAAGGAAGTTCAACTTTGATCTCATAGCTTCTTTATGTTTAACTTTGTATGGCTAGAGAGAAAACAGGAATATATAAAATATATTGCCTTCATATGAAATGTGCACCCAAAAGTTTATCTGCATTATACTTACAACCAGCCTACTTATCCCACACTAATAACATTTTAACCTGTAGTGGATCTGTTGAGGAATTGGAATGTTCTGCTTGGTTTCTCAGGAATGTGGCTGACTTATGTATAACGTGCTATAAAATTTTCCTCCACTAAACACTGCTTACTTAGCTAAAATCAAGTGAATGCTGCTTCTTCCCAACTGACAAGTATCACATGGGGTCCTCCAAACTACTGCATGTGGTGAAATGCAGATGAATAATGCAATGTTTGAACAAAGATTTGCATATGTTGCAGTTCTGAAACACTTATCTTACAAAAACAATGTAAATAAATACAAGGCTAGTAGAAAAGCTCTTATTTACAGTTTTACAAATGCAACTGTACTCTGTGTAAATGTAGTGTTTTAAAGAACACAGTATTAGTAAAACGAGTTCCTGTATAGCAATAGTTTGTTAGATTTCACTGGAATTAGAAAACATAGTTCAAGTTAATATCTGTTTTATAATTTAGTACAGACAAACCCAGTATCACCTGGAATGAGATCTGTTATAAAGTGCTGAAAAAAGGAAGTTTCTGAAACTTTTAGAAAACTTACTATACATTTATTAAAGCTTTACCAAGTCAAAATGTTAGATTTTATTCACATTTTTCTACCACACTGCCTGTGGGGGGGTGGGGGTGAGATACTATTCTTCAGCAATTCAGTACTCTTCACTTTGATCTCTGCAAAACATCTGGGGTTTCAAGCTTCTGTAGCAGCTTCAGGTTTCACAATCTGGTAGGTAATCAAATATTCTGGGTAGGCCTGAAAAATAAAGTTAATTATTCTCCCATACTTCCAAACAGATGGGAATTAAAGTACGTCTTGAAAAATAATTACTTATAGTAAGAGAAAAATAGCTAAATGGTCTCAGGTACCAGTTTTAAATAAAGAACTCTCTTACAGTCCTGGGCTGCAATCCTATACCCACTTACCTTGGAGTAAGCCCCACTGAAGTCAATGGGATTGACTTCTAAGTAGACATATGATTTCATTCCCCACATTAAACAAATAGAAAGGTGAGATATACAACCCCAAGAGCTATACATGGCAACTTTCAAATTTCGGGGGGGGGGGGGGATATGTTTGGAAATAAGACCAAAAAACACCACTACCTGCTCTCCTCTGTAGATGACATATTCTGCTAATGCTAGTCCATTTACACTAGGCCGCCCAGTAACTGAATGGTGTCCTGGAGGAGAATGGGCCATTTTCATTGCACTGAACTGCAGAAAAGACTTGCCCAATGTAACATGGCAAAACAGCAACTGCCTATATTAAAGAAAATAAACATTTTACTAATAAATGTGTGAAGGCGGGGGGAAAGATAAATTTCCTATTATGCAAATTTACCTACTTGAGTACATTCCATATTCTCCTAATGTTGAGCTTGATCCAACAACACAAATATTCCCTTTTTGTTTTTCTCCTCCCCCCCCCCCCACTCAGGGACTCTGACCAAATAACAAAAATGTGATTTAGGCATATTATTAAAGAATGCTGTATAGCTAAGACTTTTGTGATTACTTATCCAATACTGAGAAATTTGTGTTCTTATTGGGAAGCATATGTACAACACTACTTTTTCTCATTTGGCAAACATTACTCCGTTGCAAGTAACATGATATATACCCATCAAGATAGCTGTGCTGACACAGATGTTAGGGGTAGACAGGAAAAGAACCTTGTAACTTGATTTTTTTATTGAGGGGGACAATGGATTGGATCCAGAGTTTGTGCAAGTGGAAGCCACTCACACAACAGGACTTTTCCACCCCCTCAGACCCACTGAAGCTCCCGGTTCCCAGCCAAAAGCCTCTCATGCAACACTGTCTGAACAGAAGCATATAAGTTTGCTGAATAATTAAGAAATTAAAAGAAATCTACTTCTACTAATTTTAGGACAATTCATACAATTCCTGCGACTTACCTATGACAGACGTAACAAGACCTATCTTTGTGAATTGGGCAGCCGGTGCCACCACCAATACCATACACATACTGGTTGCTTTTGGAAGAGTTTTCAGCAAAATAAATTCCAGCACCAAACATTCCTCCTATGTAAGCATGTCTCTCATCAAAACCTTTATGAATAATTGCGTTCACAAAAGGGGAGCCTGCAAGTACATTAAAACAGAATGTGCTGATGTTTACGGTGTTAGTACAGAATATGTTATCATACAGTAAATAAAGCTCTGTCACCTATCCAGGAAAGTACTGTTTGAAAAGCTTTACTGAAAACAAATCAGAAAATAATGTTGACTAACTTAAAATATTCATGGGGACAAAAAGCTGAGAACGTGTGGCACAGAATCACAGAAATCCCTAATTGCACCCATTTTTTAGCACCAAGCCCCGTCCACATGTTCTTCAACTAGTGTTGCCAAGGTATAGAATGGCAAAGCTTGCTTGCTTTAGGTCCGCAAACCCATCAGCACTGTCCTACATGGGCATGGTTTGACACGAAAATAGGTAGAACCAGCAACCAAGGGCCCAGTTTTGTGTAGAGTCACTTTAGTCAGTGGAAATGGCTCGTGACACTCAGAAATGCTTGGAGACAAATACCTAGGGCTGATTGATGCATAGAATGCTGTGACTGTGTAGACTTTAAATTCATGGCACTGTTGAGTACCTGCAGTTGATTACTCAGGCATTTTCATCTGAGACAACCATCTTTATTTACGCAAAAAAATACCATGGTGTTTTTGCCAAGTCTTTTTGCACACTATATCGGGCAACTACATGCTTCACAATGCCTCTGCATATCTAAACCAGGGAGAATGGTTTCGGGATGCAGAAGGTCTCATTCAATCTCCTGCATCTTCAGATGGGCTGGGAAAGTCCTCCATCTGAAACTGTGGTGAGCTGGCGCCAGTCAGTAGAGAGAAAACTGACCTAGACGTACTTATGGTCTGACTTATGGAATAAGGCAGCTTCCTAGGTTTCTAATCTGGGCCATTATAGGAGTGGCCCAGGTATTTTGAAGTATGTTGCCCACTGAGATCTGCGGGTGCCCTTTTTCAAGGCAGGGGTGGCCAGGGGCAAGGGGAGAGAATGCACAACGCTTTTCTTTTTTAATTTTAAAAGGGATTTTAGGATATTTTGTGAAAGTACTTCCCAGCTGTTTGATTTGTTTTATTCGTTGTACCAAATCAAATCTTTATTACGGTCCAAGACCAGCATAAACAGACAATAGATACACAAGATTTGTACACTACCAAGTTTTAGGCTGTCCTTCAGTAAACCATATCAGGATGGCATACAATAAAAACAAGATATCAGTATAAAATCACAATTAAATATGAGGAAGACAGAGCAGGTTTTGGCCCTTTCTCACAGCTTCAGACAAGGCCTAAGAAGTTATAAGTGTATGGCGTGTTCTTGTAGCCAGAAAGCAAAATTTGGCAACTTTATATGTTATAGAAGGGTCTCTGTCCGCAAGTAAATGCATGGTGTAAAATTCATCAGTTACCTGGAAAATCATGTAACAAGGGATGGATCAAGTTTGACCGGGCATCAAAGTAGAATGAGCAGTATAAAAGGACATGTGTAATTGTCTCTGTCTCCCCTGAGTCACATGGGCACAGCCTCTGAGCGACTGGTATATTTTGGTATTTGCCTTCTAGAAACTTTGAGGGGAGAGTATTATAGCGAGCCCTAGAGAATGCCCATCTATATTTATAATAGGTAAGAGAACTTAAATAAGCCGCAGGCCCTCTATTCTGTATATCTCGGGGGGAGCGGTAAATATATATGCTTTGACTTAAGTCATTTTGAAGTTCTATATCCCAGATCCGTTGTTTGATAATATCTTTTGCTTTCTCCAATCCTAAATTTAGCAAATATTCAGGAGAGAGACCATATGGGTGCAATTTGTTATCTATGGTGTTCCACCATTTTGTTTGGTAATTATCTTGTAATATTAGGGGGAGCAACCCAGTTGGAGTCAAATTAAGTTTAAGCCAAGAAAATAAGGTGGTTTGCCACACAATAGCTTCAATTCTGAGTAATCCACTCTCCATTCTCAAAACCCCATTTGGGATGCATCTGGGCGTCAGAAACAGTGACCTTAGGAAGCCCGATTGTATTTTTTCGTACGTAGCTAAATTTCAAAAAGGACCCAATTGTGCTCCGTATAGCAGTTGTGCTCTCGGTTTTGCCAGAAACAATTTAATTGCAGCTGGAATGAAATTCCCTCCCCGCGACCGGAAAAACCTCAGGATTGCCGCTGTGCTTTTCTTGGCAAGTGTGGAAGCATATTTAACCTGTGCAGTTTTCCTTCTAGAAGCTTGGAAAACGACACCTAGATACTTGAAACAGGTGACTTGTTCTATATCATTGTTATCTATGCGCCACCTGTGGGTCTTAGTACTATTGGAAAAAAATCATGATCTTAGTTTTAGAATAGTTGATTTGTAATCGATTCCTCCTTGCAGTGTTGGGCTAGAGCCTTTAAGGCTCTAAGTCCTATTTGGGTCAAGGAGAGGATAACGGCATCGTCAGCATAAAGCAGTATAGGAAGTCTTTTGTTTGCCAATTTGGGGGCATGTATATCTAGGCCTTGAAGCCGTTTGATTAAGGAATTTATATATATATTAAACAGATGGGGGCCCAATATACAGCCTTGCTTGACTCCCTTATTTACTGCAACTGAATTAGAAAGCTGACCATCACGATTACATCTCACTCCGAGTCTTGTATTATTATACAGTTTGAACATCAGCAATAGTAGACGTTTGTCAATTGTAGAGTTTTTAAGTTTGTCCCATAAAAATGGTCTGGAGATCGAATCAAATGCCGCTTTGAAGTCTACAAAGGCTGCATATAGACGAGAGCTGGTATTGCGGGTATATTTTTCTGTTAGATGCTGCAAAATCAAGCAGTGATCTAAGGTAGATCTTCCTGCCCTAAAACCTGCTTGCTCATCCTCAAGAATGCTCTCTTCTTCTATCCATTCACATAGCTTCCAACACAAGTGTCTTGCATATAATTTGCTGATAATGTTTAAAAGGCTTATGGGTCTGTAGTTAGCTGGGTCATTCCTATCACCTTTTTTGTAGATTGGGATAATAATTGCTACTCCCCAATCATTAGGAATATGAGCTGTCTTATCTATAAATGTAAACAGTGACACCAGCATAGAAGACCACCATTCTGAGTTAGCTTTAATTAGCTCCACCAGTATGGAGTCGTTACCGGGGGCCTTGCCATTTTTTAACTGGTCTATAAGTTGCTTGGTCTCTGAAACTGAGACTGGAGACCAGTGCTGTAGCTGTTCACTAGACAGATCTAATGACAGATATAATTCGTTGTACCAATAAAACCAATAGTTTGGTTTTATGATTTTTTTTAACTCTTATATTGCATTTGCAGCTGTCTTGAGCTTATGGAAAACTGTAAACTAATTAATACATAAATAAATATAATAAACATAGTTCATATGACCATTTATCCAGACTTACAAAGAAAGCCAAGTCAAGAGCCCTAATTTTGCTTGGGATATTTCCCTTTTCCAACTTGTTCCACCTGCTGACACCTGATTTCCTTATATATTCAAAGGTTGATTTTAGTTAAGGTATTTAAAGGAACATGGGCAGCAGTGATCAGCTTATGTTGAGCTTTGCTTTACATCATTCTCTTCTCATTCCCTATCTAGCAAACAGGATGAGCTTAAGTCACAGCCTTCTATTATTCAATACAGTTGTAACTTTTCTGTCCAGTTAATGTGTCACAGTTCTCCTCTTTTTTTGCCAGTTATCAGTCAGAGTTATGGATGAACATGAATCTTTGTTTTTTTTATTATCATGTCTGTAACAGATGGTCAGCGTACACTTCACCACAGCCCTGTATTTAAGTACCTGCCTGGTAGCCATAGGCGACAAGCAATTTCATGCTGGCAAGTAAGCAGGCTGGCAGAGAAAGGGCAGGGTGCTCTGTCCATCTTCTGTATCCAGCATAAAAATGCAGTGGGCTGCTGGAAGAAGGTCAGCTCCAGCAGGCTAGTGCCCTTTTTTTGTAGGCTAGTTATTGTCAGCTAACTGAGAATTACGGAGGCTCACCAATGTGACTCATATGGAACTGCACAGGGTGCTCCTTTACTATATTTAAGAGTGAGCTCTTAATGGAAATTCAATTCTTTCTATTTCTTGGAAGATTCACTCTCAGTGCCAACTGTGTTGTTGTACTAATCATAGATACACTTTCTGGGCCAGCTGCTGCCATATGGTAAGTTATGAGCTTAAAGGATGTTATACTAATTATTATACTAATTGTAGGTTATTTCAAATCTGAGAATAGAATGTTCAGTGAACATTCAAGTTAGCAATAGCTGAGATGAGAAAAAATGAAATACCATGGAACAGCATCCTTTCATTAGCATGATGATGATTCTCTTCAGAAACTTCTTTCCTCCTATGAGTGTACTTTTCCCAGAGCTTTTTGTTACACACTTTTTGTATCTAGGGAAAAAATAATCACAATCCAGTCACTCTTCTTCCATTGTCTGATAGCCATTGCATTGTACAGTTGGCACTCCACATAAACATCTTTCCTACAAAACTATTAATAAATGATTGCTATAACATGAACATCACAAAGCTTTTATTCACTCAAACATATTTAAAATGGAAAGGATGGTACTTGTAACTGTTCCTGATACTGATGGGAAAATTACTTTTCTAGGGAAAATTACTTTTCTAGCATTCTTCAAAATATCGCCATAAAACCTGTATTAAGCTTATTGGAGTGATTTGACAATGACAGCTATTTAATTCCTTTGCATTTGAATCAATCATGCTAATTACTTTACTTAGTGTTTTTCAACAGACTGAAGACCATGCAAGCTTTAAATGCAACCCAAGTCCAAACAACTTCTTTTGAAAAAAGTAATTCCATTATGTGTCACTGTAGAAACTAATTACTGCCCTCAGACCATGATCCAAGCCTCACTGATCTTCTTCAAATCTTTTTGAATTAAATGTTTTTCTCTTTGTACTAAATGAGTTCCTTTTTCTTGACACACATATCTATACTGGGCTTTCAAAGAACATGGCAACACAGCGTTTTCCATTCTCGTGTCATATTTTGTAACATATAATAGACACAATAGACAAATATGAATAGTGCTTGCTTTAGGAACCATAGTTTTGGTTTTCTTGGCAAAGAAAACCTTTGCCAAGAAAGGTTTTCTCTTCTTTTTAGGCTGAAAACTAATTCAAGGGCAAGAGCTTTCTTTATAACTGAGAGCACAAACAATGAACTCTGGACAAGACAAGATACCTATAAATTACCTTTAAGATGTTGTATCTGTTAAAAACCCCACCAGCATGTCCACCATCTCTGTGCTCTCGAACAGTGGTCTGCATCTGAAGATTAAGTAGAATACACAAAGAATCTCTCAGTCAAGGCACTAGATTCCTTTCTGCTGTATAAAAGTGTGCTTTATGTCTGAACACAATTCAGCAGCATATGGGATTTTATGATCTCCCCAAGCATTATAAGTTGAATTCAAATGGCTGCTTTAAAGCTATGGTAAAAATGTTCTACATGGAAAGCCAGTTGTCTGTACTGGCTCCAGGGCCAGCACAAGCTCTACCGCCGCCTGAGGAAGAAGAGCACAAATGTCCTGCTGCTGCATCCCTCCCACCCACCCTGTTGTGTGTTGCTCCCTTCTCTGCCACCTGTAGAGGCAATCTCCTGGGACACCCTTCCACAATGCTGACTGAGGACGGACCCAGAGAGCCAGGCATTTGGGTCTGGCCAGCTCTGAAGACATTCTCAGGTGGAATGCTTCTTCAAAATGCTCAATGCTTTTGAGCATTTTGAAATAGAGGGAGCGGAGCATTGCACTTGAGAAGGAAATTTCTTTCCAAAACGCATTGGGTCCAATAAAAGGTTTTTCCAGGAACTTGAAAATATCGATTTTTTGGACTGCAACTCCCAAATACACAGTAGCAATGTTAGTTTTTATTTCAGTGGATTATTTGGAAAAAAGGAACTGCTTATCCTGTCCTACTACAAGATATAATAGCCTGCTTTGGATGGTCAAATCCTGGCTTAATATTAGGATAAGCATGAGCTTTGTACACCCACACAAAGCCCCTTTGATCCTTTCTACACAGGCGGGGAAACAAACCAGGAAGCCGAAGTTATCCATTGCTTATTGTTATGTCTGAATCAGGAAATTATGGTTCATGGCTTCCAAACAAGCCAGGATATGAAACCATGGTTTACAGTTTGTTTCCGAATCCTGGCTTGTGTGGAAGCCAATAAGCAGTGTGCTTGTTCAGATGTAACTGAAAGCTATGGTTAACTGCAGCTTCCTGACTTGTTCGCTCACTTGCAAGAAGGGAAGAGCAAAGAGCCTACATCCAGGTGCACAAAACTCACACCAAGTGTAGCCATTGTCTCTTCAATTGAAGCCTATCTTTAAGACCAAAATAAACAGATTCAACTGAGAGGAAGAGCACTGTGGGTTTAACACTAAATCAGCCAGGAGAAAAATGAACTTAAGAGCCATGCTGGATCAGACCAAAATGGCCATCTAGTCCAGCATTCTGTTCCCATAGTGGTCAAGCACATGCCTAGGGGGAGCATACAAGCAAGACACAAGTACAATAGCACCTTCTTGTTTGTGTTTGCTAGCAACTGGTATGCAGAGGCATACTACTGGAAGTAATAATAGCCATCATGACAAGCAGCCATTTAAAACCTTATGCTCCATGGAAAATCTAAATTTCATTACATTTCATAGCAACAGACTAAAAAAATACACTGGAACTAATTTCTCTACACAGAGTATGAATCAAAAGATATACCTCTTCTTCCACTGACTGGAACTCTTTATCATCAGGAGAGAGATCTATAAGGATTGTTCCACTACTCGAAGTATTCAAAGTTAGATAGGAATTAAGACCTATGAGAAAATTAAACATGAGAACTTTAGCTAATACTTAAAGACACCTATAACTCAGTTTCAAAAATCACAATAGTAGAAGGTACACTTTTAAAAGTACGTACAACATCAAAATAAGAGAACAATACCTCTTATGCCTCAAGTTTCTTGAGTCTTATATATCAAGACATTTCCCAAGTCCATGTAAAAAATGAGCTGGTGTGTGTGGGCGCGCGTGTGTGTGCACATGTGTACATACACAAAACTTGTGGGAAATTATGCACCTTCATTTCATTTATTACATTTCTATACCGCCTAATAGCTGAAGCTCTCTGGGCAGTTACAAAGTTTAAAATCTTTAAAATACATTAAAACCATATACATACAAACATATAAACATACAGCACACAGGCACACATGAATCTAAAAACCATTTTAAACAATCAACAAGAAAAAATTCAAGACATGATTAAAAACCTTATTGCACACTGCCAAATGCCTGAGAGAAGGTCTTAACCTGGTGCCAAAAAGCTAATAATGTTGGCACCAGACGGGCCTCAATGGGGAGATCATTCCAGAAGGGGGGGGCTACCACCAAGGCGGCCCTCTCCCTTACTGCTGCCTTCCAACCCTCCCTCGGAGGAGGCACCTGGAAGAAGGCCTTAGATGATGACGGTAGTGTATGGATAGGGTCATGCCGGAAGCGGCGCTCCATTAGGTATTGCGGTCCTGAGCCATGTAAGGGTTTATAAGCACTTTGAATCGGGCTCAGAAACATACAGGCAGTCAATGCCTGTAGGTCAGAATCAGTGTTATATGTTCAGACCTTCTGGTCCTTGTTATCAATCTGGCTGCCATATTTTGCACAAGCTGCAGCTTCTGAACAATCTTCAAAGGTAGCCCCACATAGAGCTCATTGCAGTAAACTAGCTTGAAGATTATCAGAGCATAGACAACTGAAGCCAGGTTATCCCTATCCAGACAGGGCCATAGCTGGGCCACCAACCAAAGTTGGTAGAGGCACTCTGTGCCACTGAGGCCACCTGAGCTTCAAGTGACAAAAGATGGCTCTAGGGGAATCCCCAAGCTACAAACTCACTCTTTCAGGGGGAGTGTAACCCCATCCAGAACGGCTGAGCACCCCATTCCAGTGAGAAGAACCACCCACTAACAGCATCTCGTCTGGATTGAGTTTCAGTTTATTAGCCCTCATCCAGTCTATTGTCACAGCCAGGTACTGATCTAGCACATCCACAGCCGCACCTGATGAAGATGAAAAGGAAAAATAGAGCTGCATGTCACCAGCATACTGATGACAGCACATTCCAAAACTCTGGATTACTGCACTCAACCATTTCATGTAGATGTTAAGAAGCATGGGGGACAAAACCAACCCCCGGGAAACCCCATACTGCAGAATCCATGGGGCCAAGTAATATTACCAAAGCACCACCTTCTGGAGCTAGCCATCCAAGTAGGAGCGAAACCATTGCAATGCAGTACTCCCCACTCCCAGCTCAGACAGTCATCCCGGAAGGATACCATGGTTGATAGTATTGAAAGCTGCCAAAAGATCTAGGAGAATCAACAAGGTTACTTGTGTCTCTCCCGACATAGTTATCATACAGGGCGACCAGGCGGTTTCTATGCCAAAACCCAGCCTGAAACCCAACTAAAATGGATCCAGATCATTAATTTTATTATAATCAATCTCATCCAAGAGCATATGGAACTGGTTGGCAACCACCCACTCAAAGACCTTGCCCAGGAAAGGAACATTTGCCACTGGTCTAAAATTATTAAAGTTTTCTGGGTCCAGGGAAGGTTTCTTTAGGAGTGGTCTCACCACCGCCTCTTTCAGGTGGCCCAGGACCACTCCTTCTCACAAGGAGGCATTAATCATCTCCCTGGCCCAGGCACCAGCTGTTCCCTCCCTGCCAGTTTTTATAAGCCAAGAGGGACAAGGATCCAATATAAGAAATGGTTGTATGAATCCCTGACAGAGCGACAGTATCCTTATGGCCAGCAGGGCCGGGAGACCCTGAAAAGCTCCGCTGGGCAGCACACAGGATTCAATAGAGGCAGCAAGATGTTGTTTCTTTGCCGCCCTCACTGCCATAGGCATAGGATATACGTGGCCATAGGCACACATTAGTGTCCACTAGGAGTTTTTCTCCATCTGCACTCAGTCTCCTATTTTGCTTCATCGCTCTCAGCTTTGGAGTATACCATGGAGCAGTACAAGCTCTACTCTGGAGAGGGAACTAAGGAACAACCCTGTCAACTGCCTGGGTCATTTCTGCATTCCACAGATCAACCAGGGTTTTGACAGCCTTATCAGCCAGAAACTCCATAGAGCCTTTTGGAAGCCATCCAGATCCATCAGCTTCCAAGGGCAGACCCCCACCCTTGCAGAGCAGAAACGCTGCCTTAAGTCTAAAGCTCACCAGGTGTAGGGATTGGGCCCACTCTTCCTACAGCAGAGGACCTGGGAACAGATTCTAAGGAAGAGGAGGAGGAGGTAGATTTCAATAGAGTTGGAAGGAGCCTACAAGGCCATCGAGTCCAACCCCCTGCTCAATGCAGGAAACTAGAGGAGGGGTCTCCCATCCAAGTAATAACCAGGCCTGACCCTGCTTAGCTTTCCACGCTCAGACAAGCTGAGCCAGCGTGAGCCACAGGCCTGTATAGTTGGAAGGGGGGGGGAGGCACCTGGATCTCCAAGGCCAGGAGCCTTGGAGATAAACTCTACAGGCAGGGAGGAACAATTGGTGTCAAATCCCGTGGGAAAGCAGTCTGAGCTCGGATCCGGAGGAGGGTGAATCAAGCATCACTAACACACACACACACACACACACACACACCCGTCAGCTAAGGAGGAGGGAACAGTTGACAAATGTCAGGCGCTCTAAGAGATTGGTATGGCCTTGACAGCAGGCAATGATCTGACCATGACAAAGGGACTGATTCAAAGTCCCCCACCTTCAGACCACCATCTCCATGTCCAGCTGAGAAAAACCAAGTCTAGAGTATGCCCCGCCACATGTGTCAGGCCAATGACATGCTGTGACAATCTCATGGCCGCCATGGAGACCATGAAGTCCTGAGCTGCCCCAGACAAGGTGCCCTCAGCGTGAATGTTGACATCCCTCAGAACCAACACTCTGGGGGACCTCAACAGCACACCCAAGACCACCCGTCAGCTCAGACAGGGAGTCTGTTGAGCAGCGGGGTGCACAGTACACCAACAGAATCCTCAATCAGTCCTGCTAACCCAACACAATGTGCAAACACTCCAGTCTAGTAGTCAGATGGACAAGGAGCCTGCAAAGGGAAATGGAATTCCTATAGATCACAGCAACTCGCAGCCCTTCCTGGGCCCCAAGTCTACCTGATGTTGAATCAAGTACCCCGGTGGGCAGAGCTGGGAGAGACTAACTCCTCCCTGCTCACCCACCCAGGTCTTGGTTAGGCATACCAGATGGCTGCCTCATCCACTTAGAAATGAATAAGGGAAGTCTTATTTTGAACCGATCTGGCACTTAAAAGTAACATCCGGAGACCCAAGGGCACGCTGACAGAGCAACCACCAAATCTGCGGATGGAGGGAGGGCTGGAACACGACACAGTCTTTAACTGTCTGGGCTGTGTTCCCCTAACCTGGCTAGTCCTCCTCCCAACGCTGTATCTCCCTCGACCCATAACCACAGCAACTGGAGCCCAGGTCCCTCCAGTTGGCCCCAAATCCTCTCCCCATAGCACATGACCAGATTTTAGGAGGAAAAACCAACCCCCACATACACAGAAACCACAAAGCACATAAAAAGAGTCATGCTGGATCAGATCAAGGGTCCATCTAGTCCAGCATTCTGTTCACACAGTGGCCAACCAGCTGACCACAGGATTCCACAAGCAGTCATGAGTGCAACAGCACCCTCCCGCCCATGTTCCCCAGAGGGCCCTTGCCCCCATGTCCCCCACAAACAGGCAACCCCACCTTTGGCAGCAGTGCCTTCAGTGTCGCTGCTCCGCTGCATCAAGGCTGAGCAGCTAAGGGGCCTATCTAGGGAACCTGCCACAGCTGGCTCGAATCTGCAGTAATAAGCCTGGGAGAGGGTTTTTTCCCCCTTTTCAGATCCAGCCAGGCGGTAACTTCTCTCAGGCAGCTAAGCACAGCCCCAGGCAGGGCCAGTAAGGTGGTAAAATGGCTCACTTGCCTCCTGCCTTCCTCTGTTGTTCCAGGGCTTGAATTATTAGCCCCACGTCAGGCCTGAACAGATAAGGGGCCTTCCCAGGTAACCTGCAACAGCTGGCTTGGCTGCAGTAATAAGCCTGGGAGTTTTCCCCCACTCTTCAGCTCCAGCCAGAAGATAAGTTCTTTCAGGCAGCTAAACAGAGTCCCAGGCAAGGCCAGTAAGGTCGTAAATTGGCCCACTTGCCTCCACATGATGTCCCAGCTGCCTTCTTCTGTTCCAGGGCTCTTAAAAATCCAAACTCAAGGTATCTCAGTTCTTTGATGCTGTTGATAGTCTTGTGTAAAATAATTTTTTTAATTAACTGTTATTTGTTAGTCCCCTTGGGGATCCCATTTTGGGCCCAAAAGGAGGGATATAAATGTTTAATAATAAGCAAGACTATATTTATAAACCGCCCAATGTGTCTTGAGTAGCACACTTGCTGTCTTTTCTTGAATAAGCTTGAGAATAAAGAAAAGGAACAACTTAGTGTACTGCTTGCAAAGCTTATCCAGAAACATGCAAACTTTATCCAGAAACTTGAAAAATAAAGACTGACATCGCTACCATTTTAAAATATAGAAATGTGTTATTTTAAAAAGTGGTTTTAAACTAAATAGATTTAGTTATTACAACATACCTTGTTGTCCTGAGATTAGTCTTTCAACACCCTTAATTATTTTGTGTCTATGGCCATAAGCATTAATTCCAATATCCTTTAATTCTTTGTGTCGCATTTCAACCAGTACATCTAATGTTATCTACAAAGAAAATAAATATAAAGTTTTACATATCAGCTACACTGCTGTATAGATCTTTAACATGGAAAACTTTACTTCCGTAGAACTATGGCTTGCCAGGGGGGAAAGATGATGCTATAATGTGTTTTATCATTGGTTTTGTTTATTTATATTATTTATGTCACCCTGAGAGCTTTGGCTATAGGGCAATGCATGAATTGAATGAATGAGAAGAGGGTTCCTTGAAAATGCTGAGTATGTGGAAACCCCTTGTATGGTCCTTTGTATCTGCCTATGTTAGATCTCTGTTAATGCAGTGAAAAACCAGTACTATATTAAAGTACACTCTGTTAACAGCAAGTGTTCCCATGAAAACCAAGTTTAGCAGAAAAGTCAGGGCCCTAGATTATTAGTATTATTGCTAACTACAATATTGATAAATGCAATACTTCAGGAAATTCAATTTGTCTGTAGACAGAATCAGTTCTCCAAATAATTTCAGACAGAGAATATTTCTTAAGTTAGCACATAACCTCTGCATGCACCTGAATTAGTTTGCAATTCTGTACAGAACAAAAGAAAATGTTGGTGTATGCTTTTCTGAATCTTGACTTAGGTATTTAGATCTCAAAACAAAACATAATTCATCCCCAAATACTTCTGGTTATAAGTCTTCTCCCAAGATAAAAAAATTATAAATTTATAACTTTGTATTTGTTTCCTTGAAAACAAAAAACGTGTGTTCTTAGTTTCCAGATCAAGACAGTGGACCAGTTCACACAAAACAAAAAACGTGTGTTCTTAGTTTCCAGATCAAGACAGTGGACCAGTTCACACAATCCAGAATAAGTTTATTTAAATCACGGTGCACGCTGGGCGCTATTTTCATAACCACCACCCTGGCAAGGTGGCTTGTCATGTCGTCTGAACCAGGCAGCATGTTTGTTGAAGGAAGAAACAACCCTCTAATAACCCCATGGGCTGTAGTAGGGTTACTGGAGGGTTGTTTCTCCCTCCAACATGCCATGCTGCCTGGGTTCAGACAACATGACAAGTTGTGCTGGGGGGGGGGGGGATGGAAATTGCGCCCCACACAGGCTGTGATTTAAATAAGCCATAGTGGCTTATTTTGATCGTGTGAACCAGGCCAGTTACTTACTTGTTCTCTCTCAAATATTTCAATCAGATGTTCAAGTCCAAGATTTCTCACAAATTGATTTATGCTAAAATCTGCACCTGGAACTGAATAGGAAAAACATGTTTAAGTTACATATTAACTGAAGACGTATTTTACCTTGCTGCAGGCTCATGTTCACAGGATTAACTAGAAACAATCCTGTGCATATATCCAGTAACACTTGGAACATGCAACGCTTGTATTAAGAGTAAATTTGAAGTACAGGCTGACCTTATAATCCATATAACCTAATTAAAACATACTTGGCTAGACATTTTTAGGGCAATCTTCCTAAATCTAGATACAGTTTCATTGTTCGTAAATCCGACATGGTTAAAAAGGCATCAAAATTTATTTCAGAAACAATTCTGGGTATGCTTTTTGGAGGGCATGGGGCTCTGTGGGAGAAACCCTTGAGTAAATTTAACACATATAAGCCCCACATTTAAGTTTCCTTTCTGCCATATTGCCAATCAAATTACTCAGGGAAAAAAAGTTATACCAGAGATCTGGAGTGTGAAGATATTAGAAACTGAAGAGAGAATTTTTGGACACATCTATTTATCTAAGATCCAAGTCACACATACAGACAGGTAAGGTAGTTCACTGAGTGACTCATAGCTGAATATGTTAACTATCACTTCTGTGCATAAGGAAATATCAGATATTAAATCAGTGATGGATAGACATAATGACTTGGTTCGCACAACACGCTCACCATGGGTTATTAAGCCATGGTGAGCCATGGTGCATGCCAGGCAGGATTTGAATATGTAACCCCTGATTGTGGGCTGTCATGTCATGTAAACCCGGGCCAATGGGGATGTGAGGGTTAAACAACCCTCACAAAACCCTACAAGTTGAGGGTGATGTGAGGGTTGTTTACCCTAACATAACCCCCAATAGCCAGGCTTGGATGACACAGCAACCTTCCAATTGGGGGTTGCATATTCAACATGGTGGCCAGCACACGATGGGCTGTCATTTGATGCATGTGTGAACTTCACCTAATTCTTAATACAGTATTCATCTATCTAAGCCAGGGGAGTTGAACCTCTTTCAGCCCGAGCTTTCAGATAAGCTCTCAGGGGCTACATTCCAATGGTGGGCAGGGCTGAAGGCAAAAGGGGGGCAAAAAATAAAATTAAAATGTGGGCATATTTTAGCTTAAAGCTTTTACTGCTGGCTTGCCGGCCAGATGGGCGATAAATAAATGCAAATAATAAATAAATACTGCCAGACACGAAGCCTTAGGAGAGGCATTTCAACCTTTTAGAATGGGAGAAACTGCACAAAGGCTGGGAAACTACCAGTGATCAGGGGAGCATAGCCTTCTGGTGAACCTGAGGACTGGATTTGGCCCCCAGGCCTGGAGGCTCTGCACCCCTGACTAAAGCAATTCAATAGAAGAAGCAAGTCTCACCTTCCTTCTTCTCCAAACCAGTTGCCCCGTCAGAACTACTCGTACTAACTGAGAGTTCAGAAAAGCTACAAGACAAGTTGTCAAGGCTACTGGCAGCTGACGGATAGTGTGGGCTGGACGGACCGGGAGAAAGTGAATCAGCTGAAGACACATTCTGGGACACATTTATAACCTGAGGTTTGTAACATGATGGCAAGGCAGAAAGCGGCATGGCAGCTGTCAATAATGTGCTAACATCATCAGCCTGAAAATTAAAAATAATAGAATATCATTAAAACATTCACAAACACATTCAAACAATTTACAAGTTTTCTATATAAGAACAGAAGGTAATGCTAACAGTGGCTTTTACTTTAGTTCCTCTAAAAGGAAACTAGAATTGGAGAAATCAAGCTCTTTAATAATTTGCCATTTATAAAGTAACTTCAGATATATTATTATCCTGATCCAGAGGTAGCTTGTGAATAAGAATTCCAATGTAAGGGCTGATGGTACAGTGGCTCATATTTTGGCTTTAAGTGTCAGAGATGCAAGTTAAAATCCCCTGCCTACCATGGACCTTTGGGCAAATCCTGCAGAAAATCACTCTCACTTCAGCCTAACCTACCTCACAGTGTTGTTGCAATGGTAAAATGACAAATATATTTTGTATGTTGCAAATACTATAGTAGGAGGATTATGGCTGCAATCCTATACCCACTTTTCTAGGAATAAACCCCATTTAACTCAATGGGACTTGCTTCTGAATAGACATGTATAGGATTGCACTGTAAGAATAATCTCCAAGCTCCTAAAACACCAGTGCGTGCATAATGGCACTACCTTTAACATGATACTAAATAAGAAATCCTATTTTTGGATCTAGCTGAATTTATCAAAGGAAATTAATGATAAAAAAATTAAGAGAAGTAACCATATTCGTATGTTGCAGCAAATATATTAGATGTATCTGATGAAATAATCTCTTGCCTGCAAAACCACGTGCCACAATAATCTTTTCAGGTCCCACCAAGAACCTTTGTTGTTTAAATTTAATGCAAAATAGTTTTAGATACAACATAATGAAAAGATATATTTCAACTTTATCATACAATAAACACTGCACATTTTATTTAAAACGTATTTTTTTAAACTTGGTTTTGCCTCCATAACTGGGTGGGTCACAAGTCAAAGGAAGTGATCTAATGATGATCCAACAATTGCTGCTGTGCTAGGGGAAACCAATGCTTGTGCAATGTCAATAGCGCTTGCTAGCATTCTGGGTTTCTTGGGAAAACTATTGCACTAGCAAGCACTACTGACGTTGCACAAGCATTAGTTTCCGTTTGGGCAATGTCAATAGTGCTAGTGGCAAGACACCATTGGATCTTTCCCATTTGCGGCCCAACAAGCATGTGTTGTGGCTTGACAACTTCTGTTTTTGGAGTCCTGGGCATGGCTAGCATGCTGCATGTGACTTACAAATTACATTGAGCTACAAATTGAGCAAGCCAGGTTTAAATCAATAGTACTTTTATCAATAGTATTTTTCACTGAATTAGGAAGGCCATAAAGTAGCCCAGAAAATACTAGGTAAAGTCACCAAGTGTAAGTAAATAAATGAACACATATTCCATAACATATAGTTGCTTATTTTCCCCACTCTCTGAATAATGTACTTCCAAAAGCTGCACCTAAACGAAATTCCTTGTGCCAAACTTCAGGAAGATTTGAGGAACTCCTGACTCTGTTTTATCTTGTAGCCCACCACAGTAAGTTTTTAAACTCTCAAATTTGATGTCCTGGCCAGCAGCCAGGAACTGAAGCTTAATACAAACTTCTCAAAAAATCCCATCACTTACGGTGACTAGGTCTAATGGCGTTTGTCCTTCCTGGTTTTTCAGAGTAGGATCAGCTCCATGTGCCAACAATAAGGCACAAAGCTGTGTCCTTCCTTTCTGGGCTGCTTCATGCAAAGGTGTGAAAGCCCAATTGTCCGTAGCATTTACACACGCTTTATACTTTATAAGTAAAGCTGCTACATCTACATGCTGGAAAATAAAATACATTTATGTAGTGCAACCCTCAGGAAAAAATACTTTCCTGTAACTTGTCTTTGGATTTCCTAAAAGGTTAATGCTGCGAAATACATTATATCATAGCAAAAAGAGCAGTTCAGGACATTAGAGTATAGTATAATATTTACCTATATATTATTATTTCACTAGAAATGACCTTTGCTGGCAGCTGGGCCCATGGGAGGAGGCAGCTTCCACACCCCTTCTCAGAATCAATTGCAAGCTCTCATGGGGGTGAAGGGGTTGTCCTTTCTATAACTTCTTACAATTTCCCTCCTTTTTTCTACTGTTATTCTTCCACCCTCATCAAATAAAGAATGGTTGAGTAAGGCACAGTCAATCTCCATCCTTAAACAGCCTTAGGGCAAAATCCTATGGCCACTAGATAGAGTGTAGACAGCCATAGGAGAATTCGGAGTCCCAGCTCCGACCTCGGAAATGAGGTCAGAAGTGGGACTCTGAATTTGGAGTGCCCTCGCAGCTGGCGTGGAAAGAATTGCACCGGCTGCGGTTCCAAGGTCACAAGACCGACCTCAGAGTCGGAGTTTTGTGGGTGGGGAGAGGGACAGGAGTCAGGCTCCGCCAGTATACTTACTATCCTGGTAGCGCCTCATCCTTCCCTCCTTGCGCTTCACGGGAAATCAGCCATCTAGGCGTTTTGCAGGGCGGGAGAAGTGCAGGAGGCAACCTTTGCTTCCGTGCTCCTCCCACCCTTCATATGATGCCTGTAATCCTCTAAGTTCGGAGGGTTATAGGCCGCCACACTTGGTTGCCACAGTGGGTTACAAACAGCCTCATTGGATTGCACTTTTAAGTTTTCAATGGCAACAGTATCTATCTCAAGGAGCGCCTCCAGCAACATCAAGTAGGCTGCTCAACAAGGTCTGCCACGGACAGCCTTCTCCTTGTCCCATCAGCCAGAGCAGCCAGGCTGAGGACTAGGAAGAGGGCCTTTTCTGTGGCGGCCCCCAAGTTATGGAACTTCCTCCCCAGTGACCTTTGCCATGCCCCCTCCTTGATGGAACTTCCGCCGTGCTTTAAAAACATGATTTTTCAGGCGGGAATATGGGGTGGGTTAGGATTTTTAAAAAAAACTTTTATATTGTTTTAATTGTGTTTGTTTTAATTGTTGTTTTAATGCTTGTATTTTATTCTGTTGTACATCGCCCAGGGTGGCCGGCCAGATGGGAGATTTAAAAATATAATAAATTAAATTAATAAATAATGGCCAATGTACCTTAACACACAAAATGTAATGTGTGTGTTATGGCTGGTGAAGTAGCTATGTAGCCCCAGATTCTAAGAACCTCCAAAATATGTAAATATGCAAATGAATATCCTCTACCAGAAAGCTGCCAGTGTACATAGAAGCCTACAGAGAAGGGTAGTAACAGAAGCAAATAGCCCCCTAAAAAGCAGATTCCTGCAGACATCTAGGTTGCAATTCTCTCCAGCAGGACAAGAAGGATCGGCCCTATTTGCTAGGCATCAGCAAACTCTTGGCAGTTTTCTCAGAGGGGCCAAAAGACTGAGGATTGGATCCAGACTAAATTAGTTGTGCTTTAGTCCCACTGAAATAAATTGACACGTTAATTGTATGAAGAGCCATACTGCAATGGTAGAGCATTAATTTAAATCCTACTGATTCCAATGGGACTAAATTATTACTAACTTTAGTAATCCTGAGATGCTACATTGTTTTTGTCCAGTGTTAAGTACTCAGTGGGTTCAAGAATCGAGGCTGGTTTTGGGTTTCCCAGATCACAACAAAACACCATTTTGCTACATGAGACTCACATGCTTGAAAAATCACCTTCCTTCCATTATAAGTAACTTGACCTCTGAAGCACAGGTTCTTAAAAGACCATATATGAGATATGATATTGATAGCACTGCCTTTTTTTTCAACTGGTTGTCTCCAACCCTTCTGTAACCACTATATACAACAGACTGCCGGGAGGGTGGGGGGCTGATGCAAAGAGATAGCATCTAACTGAAGGCCACCTAATGACCTCAGGACTAAGCTGAGGTTTGAGACATCCTGCTCATATTCCATGCTCTTAAACCCCTAGCTCCCTCCATGTATTCCTTCGCTCACATTTATATAAGACGGCTTAAACAAGCAACACACTTAATGCCATGACTGTTACAGCACTGTGAACAAAACACGTCTATGAAAGTTACCTAGCATGAAGGTCATGAGAACATGCAATATCAAGACATTACCTGTTCTGTTGACTATCATACAGTGTGTGTGTGTGTGTGTGTGTGTGTGAGAGAGAGAGAGAGATATCCTACCTCTTCTTCAAGGAGCTCAAGGTGGTGTACATGGTTCCTCTGCCCATTTTTATGCAAAACAGACTCCCAAGACACCTTTTAAATTGGCCACAGCCACTGTCTCATATATTTAACATCCCAATTTTGGCAATCTGTGTCCAAGTTATGAAACTTTTATTCCAAAAGATGATTATTACACAATTTTAAAAACTTTTAAAAGAGGATTAAGAGGGCATAAAAAAGATCCCATCACATTTTCAGTGTGGCGTAGTGGTAAGAGTGTTGGACTGGGACTCGGGAGATCCAGGTTCTATTCCCCGCTCGGCCATGAAACTCACTGGGTGACTTTGGGCCAGTCACTGACTCTCAGCCTAACCTACCTCACAGGGTTGTTGTGAGGATAAAATGGAGAGGAGGAGGAGGATTATGTAAGCCACCTTGGGTTCCTTGCAGGAAAAAAGGTGGGGTATAAATATAATAAATAAAATAAAATAAAATTTCTATTGTTCAAAAGACTTCAAACTACTTACCCCATAGGATGCTGCATTGTGTAGTGGAATTAGACCCCCTTTGTCCTGCGCATTTACATCAGCTCCATGCTGTAACAGGTATTCAGCAACCTCCAAATTGTTGTAGCCAGCTAGTGAGACAAAAACAAACATTTTAAATCAATAATAAGAGAGCAACTGGGAAAAAATGACCATAAAAGCTAGAATTACTATAAAAGCTGATCACCAGTTTTCCTGAACCATCTATTTCTGAAGTGATGTTGTTTTTAAATCACCCACTTGTATGCATGCATACATACAATCACAGTTGCATGCATGCAAGTAGCTGGAATTGCTTTAAGACTGAAGAGCCATACTGCAATGGTAGAGCACATGCTTTGCATACAGAAAATTCCAGGTTCAACCTCAGGCAAGCAGAGCTGGGAAAGACCTCTGCCCAAGACACTGAGAAGTTGCAGCCCATTAGAGTAGACAGTACCGGGCTATATGGATTAACAGTCTGATTCAGTATAAGGCAGATAGATAGATACATACACACACACACACACACACACACACACCATTATTGAGTGTACAAGGTTGGAATACACAAGAAATTGGACTAGTACACTCATTATTAGACAGTTACTATTTACCATGATGACTACTATTTAGACAATTACTTTACTAAGCCCCTTTAAATTATTTAAATAGTACGTTGTATTGCAGTGTTCAACTGAACCTGTGGTTCTAGTCCAGAACAACTCCACAACAATTACAATAGGCTTCCCCCCATGAAGGTTATGACCTAACAAATGCACCAATGTGACACCAACCTGCTAAGTGAAGGGGAGTGGAATGTCGGCCTTGCGTATCACGACAATTTACATTTTCAGGGGAACATAATTTCTTCACCCGAGCCAAACAGCCCTTCTTCGCAGCATCTAGCAAAGCTGCATCTCCCCTAAGGAGATCCTGAATATCTGTGTCACTATCTTTAACGAGCTCTAATGGAGTATTCCCATCTCTGTTTTTCTTTGTGGGGTCAGCCCCATGCTATGTCAATAAGAAATTAAAAGAAATATGTGCATTAGCTTCCATAACCTAAGAAAACATGCAAAATAAAAACACACTGAGCATTTGTAGAACTTAAAACACATTTTAAAGCCTGTCAGGTGGAAATAATAGAATTAAGATTACACACGCCACATGCTTCAGCATTCTGTGAGACATACCTGTAGCAGAAGCTTACAAATCTCATATTTTCCTTTGGCAGCAGCTTCATGTAAAGGAGTGAACTTCCATATATCTGCTACATTGACAACTGCACCATGTTTAACAAGTAATTCAGCCACTTCATAGTGTCCATACTGAGCAAGCATTGTGCAAAGGGACAAGGCCTCTGAAAATATTATGGAAACACCCATCAGTGACAGATATAGTTGGTGCTTGCATCAAATCTTAATTCTAACCTTTTCAGTATCTTTTTAAAATACTGTAATTTTTTTTCCTGACTGACCTAGTCACACAGTAAGCTGTGAGAACCAAACACTTCCAGAACTTCTAAGGAAAACTTAGGTGCAGGAAGAACTGAATGGCAGTATCCTGTGCCAGCTGGACCCACTGCTAGCACAACAAGGACTTAGTGGCTTTTAAAGCAATCCTGGAAACACTAGTTTCCGGGGTTAGTTTAAGAAGCACTAACTCCCCGTTGTACTAGCCATGTGTCCTGCTGGTGCAATGGAA
Source organism: Shinisaurus crocodilurus (assembly GCA_021292165.1). Taxonomy (NCBI): domain Eukaryota; kingdom Metazoa; phylum Chordata; class Lepidosauria; order Squamata; family Shinisauridae; genus Shinisaurus; species Shinisaurus crocodilurus. Next base: position 99,351,913 of record CM037878.1, read on the forward strand.
TGAATGGGAGCACAGTGGCAGTAATGAATACTGCCCAATGTTAGTTTGTGGATGGACCGAACAATTTAGTCATCCAGATGCTTCTCGTTGAAATGGCCTCTAGTCACATTAGATATAGAGTATATATTTCTTAAGATCAACTTAAGATTACATTGTGCAATTCCTGAAGTTGTTATCGGTCAGGAGCTCCAACTAAGGTTCTTGTGACTACAGTGACAACATAACAGAATACATGTAGCATTACAGAGCATAGTGAGTGGAGGGTGTGGGGCGGAGGAAGATGACTCTCCATTCTACTTTATGCCAGTGCCTGAAATATGCATTGGAGTGGATGTGCTTCAAATTTATCTTTCTACCAATGAAAGGCACCACAGGGTATCATGACTGACACACACACACACACACACACACACACACACAATACTATTTTTTGTCAAGGCATTAGAAACATTAGGTAAGGTATCAGCCAAACAAAGCATATGCTCTCTCAAACTTATACTATAAGTCTAGGAATACCAAAATTCAACCCACCACCACCTACAGTTAAACATTTGAAAAACCAAAACTGATAGAAGGTTTACCCTTTGTCTTTTGCATGAACATCAGCACCATGCTGTAGAAGATATTCAACCACAGACACTCTATTGTATCCTGCTGCAAAGTGAAGTGGTGTGGACTGACGCCCTTCAATATCCCGGCAATTTACACTCTGTACTGTACATAACTTCTGTGGAAGACAACAGTTGAGGTACATATTATTGGATAGGAAGTAAAAATGTTTTATTGATAATATTTATATACCACTTAATATAGTAACATCTTTAAGCAGTTTATATATAAATATTAAAGATGACATTTAAACTACACTATTAAAAACAATTTCAATTACAGTAACAATAAAAGCAATACAAGGAACATTAAGATAGAGCAGCATATGATTAATTACATTTCATTTATAAACCAGAGAAAGCCTTGGTGAACAAGTGCGTTTTCAGGAGCTATTTAAAACAAACCACATTTTCTGCCTCCCAAACTGCACTGGGGGGGGAAGGGCCCAGAGTGTGGGTGCTGCCGAGAAGGCCAGTCTCTGAGATATTTTATGGTGACATTCTGTTGGTTGTGGAAAAACCAGCAAGGCCTCCTCTGAAGATCTTAAAGGTCGGCTGGGTATATATAGGTGAAGGCAGTCTGTTAGGTATCCTGGCTTCAAGTTATTTAGGGCTTTGTATGTCAGCAGCATAACCTTGAGCATGGCTTGGTAGCTAATAGGCAGCCAGTGCAGTTTAAAAAAAAACAACTCATAGGTGTAATGTGAACATGGCTGGGTGTCCCACTGAGCACCCTGACTGCTGCATTCTGCACTAGCTGCAGCTTCCAAACCAGGCAGGCCAACCCCACACAGAGTGCATTACAGTAATCTAATTGTGAGGCTGCCAGTGCATGTACCACACTGGATAAGCTATTCCTATCGAAGAACGGGTGTAGTTGTTGCATCAACCAGTTAGTAATGGGAGCTCCAAGCCACTGAGGTCACCTGGGCCTCCAGTGACAAAGACAGATCTAGGAGCACCTCTGTTCCTTCAGAGGGAGTGCAACCCCACCCAGAACAGGTAAACAACCCAATTGCCGGAACTGGGAACCACCCACCCATAGTTCAGCTTCCATTTATTGACCCTCATCCAGTCCATAATTGCATCTAGGCACTGGTTCAGAACCTGCACGGCCTCTCCCAACTCAGATGTTACAGAAAAATGGAGCTGGGTGTTATCAGCATACTGATAACACCTTGCCCCAAATCTCCTAATGATCAACTGGCTTCATATAAATGAACAACACTAGGACAAAATAGTACCCTCTGGTACCCCATAGTTCAACTTCCAGTGAGTCGAGGTAAGTCACCAAATACAGGCCTGTGGCTTATGCTGGCTCAGCTTGTCTGAGCATAGAAAGCTAAGCAGGGTCAGGTCTGGTTATTACTTGGATGGGAGACCCCTCCTCTAGTTTCCTGCATTGAGCAGGGGGTTGGACTCGATAGGCTTGTAGGCTCCTTCCAACTCTATGATCTATGAAATCTATGTTTTTCTCTGGAACCAACCCTGTAAGTAAGAGTCAAACCACCGTAAAATGGTGTCCCCCAACTCCCAACAGGATACTGTGATCAATGCTAACAAAATGCTGCTACTCCTTTTCACCTTCATCAGGTGAAGCTGTGGCAGTGGAGCTAAATTAGTGCCTGGCTGCGACAATGGACTGGATGAGGGCTAATAAACTGAAGCTCAATCCAGACAAGACTGAGATGCTGTTAGTGGGTGAACATAAGAACAGCCATGCTGGATCAGACCAAGGGTACATCTAGTCCAGCATTCTGTTCACACAGTGGCCAAGCAGCTGCCCACTGGATCCCACAAGCAGGATATGAGTGCAACAGAACCCTCTCGCTCATGTTCCCCAGCAAGTGGTGTACATAGGCATACTGCCTCTGATACTGGGTGGTTCTGGATGGAGGGTGCTCAACCTGTTTATGTGGTATTTTATTGTCTTTGCTGTCTGTGTTTGTTGTGAACCATCCAGACAGCTTCAGCTATTGGGTGGTATAGAGAAGATGATGATGATGATGATGATGATGATGATGATGATGATACTACTAATTGTATGCACAGGAACATACAAAATACTCACACACACATACCCCAATACAATAACCACATTAAAACTGAATTTATGATACAGGCAAAACGCTAATGTTTCCCCTGCTGTGGCTTGGATTCAGCGTTAGCTTCCATTGGTGGTAGTATCCTCTGAACAGAGTTCCATTCAGCATGCTCCTGCAGATGGGAAAGGGGAGGTGATTTTCACCAATTTCCTGCTTCCCTTGCAGCTCCCAGTGCCACCTCCCCCAACTGTTCCAGAAGGTCCCCCAACCCTGAAGAACAGATTTGGGGTGGGGGGGTGGGGGAGCTGCACGAAGAAATCACTTCCTCCCCAGTTCCACCAGTGGGATTTCTCCACTGGATCAGAAGCCATCCATGGGAGGCAAAGTCTGGATCCAACCCCCTATTCTGAGAAGTTTCCAGGGATAGAATGGATAGCCCCTATTAGCTTAAGTGTTTGGTAGCTTCACTTTCCAGTTCATTTCAATAGGCATAAAATTGACCCGTCAACGAAGTTAAAACACTGAAAACTGGGAGAAGGGGAGATGAAACACTACAGGCCAACTGACCCTATAATTGTTGAGGACAATATAGAATATAAAGTGGTTTAGGTTTTCTAAAGAGCTTTTAATAATATTTCGAACAACTACTGGGGTCCACAGCAATCCCATTACCATAGGAGAGTTAAAATACATGTTTATCAAACTAGTTCTCTTCAAATCCCTTAATATGTGAAGAGTACAGAATGTTCTCAGTGTTATTCATAAGATTATGCAGTGAAGAGCTGGCAACCTGTTCTGTCATCCAAGGGCCACTGAGGAAATCAGTTATGTGCAAAAGGTTGCGTGTATTTATAAATAGTGTGATTTATATAAATCCTGAACAAACATGGTAAACATGAGAAACTGCTAATACTTCTGTAAGGCATGTTAGCTTTTCACTTGCAAACACTAAGTGAAAATGGCAACTGTCCTAAAATCCTATATCAGGAGTGGCTAACTTGTGGCCCTCCAAATGTTTTGGCCTACAACTCCCATCAGCCCTACCAGCATAGCCAATAATGAGGGGCGATGGGAGGAGTAGGCCAAAACATCTGGAGGGCCACAAGTTGCTCACCCTGGTCCAATATCGTGCAACATCCCTTTCAAAAGGAAATATAAAGAATTTGTAAGGAATATATAAAGATAAGAAAACATACAACTTTTTTACACTGTAAAAACATACATTCTGTACTCCAAATGATAACCACCCTTCTTGTGAGTAGCACCAATACCTACACATGCATATGTTCTATATCCTAGACAGCTAAGCTTTTCTTTGCTCTGAAATAGTTCCAGGAAGCCAGTAGCCATTTTGAAATCTAGAGCTGGGGTAGGGGGTGGGGCAGAGAGGACGTAACAAATTTTGGCTTTCTGTCCAATGGCAAAACTACTGTTTAATACCAAATGGTATTGCTTTATAGTCTAACCACTGCACCGCACTGGCTTCCATTAGACCAGTGTTCTCCAACCTTGGGTCCCCAGATGCTTTTGGCCTACAACTCCCAGCATGCCCCAGCCAGCTGGGAGTTGTAGGCCAAAAACATCTGGGGACCCAAGGTTGGAGAACACTGCTTTATACCATGCAGATAATCAAGTGAAACTGCAGTTTGCACTGCTGAAGCAATTACATTATTTGCAGTATACACATGGATAAGGCGCTCATGTTCTATGTATATTAACTCAAATCCACATATTTTAATCTTTAATTCCTCACTAAATGTTTGCTCAGCTACATTTGCACTTCTATAACTAGAGTTTAATCTCTGTGTTTTGTATATCATTTTATTCTATTATGTACCATTCTTGCCCCGTGATGGATACATCAACAAACGCATAGTCCAGCAGCTGAGTCGGCCAAGAATACTGGGGGAAGGGGTGCCAAAGTTCCCAAAAATCAGCAGTGGTCTAGAAATTCAATTTTTTTTAATGAACTTTTGTTTTACAGTGATAAAGCTGTAATTTAATTTTCAACATTCCCTTGTTTCTGAAGACTTAAGAATAAACTGCTCAACAAATCAGCCTGCCGAGTTAACAGAGTTGTCTTTTTCAGATACAAAAACAAAGTTTCTTACTTTTACTATGTCCATTTCTCCTGCCTTTGCAGCTTCCAATAATTGCCGATCTGCTTCTGAATTGCCTAAAGGGACACCTTCTGTAAAATATGTGAAAAAATACTTTACATAGAAAAATAGTAGTCATTAATACGAACCCTCAAGACAGGATAACACTGGGTTTAGCTCTCAATCTACAAAACCTAGATACGCCAGATAGTTCTATTGCAATTTGACTGGATGTACCAACTCTACTAGCAATCTCAAATATCAATGTTTTGATAGGCTCACATCGTTTTTAAGTTATTAACTGTTTTAGATTCTTTTCATTTTCCAATCCAAAGAAACAGTAAACCCTTCCCCCTGTCTCCATTCACTCCCCTTAAGGTAAACCCTTCCCTCGTCTCCAATCACTCCTGTCCATTCTTCATATTGTCCTGTATTTAAAGTGTAAATGTCTCAGGTCTGTAAGTAAAACAATTAAGCAAATACTGGATAAACTGTTAAGTTACATAGAAAAAATAAACGGGTTTTGTCAAGCATTTCTTTGCTGGCTTGCACTGGTTTTGTGGTGAATCACATCACTCTGCATATAATTCAAGAAATCTTCCCCATATTAATGGCATTTATTTTCTAATAGCAATTTGGTGCAATATACCTTTATATGGGCAGCTAAGGTTAGCTGCAGAGCTACTAGTTGGGATAAATGAAAGGAGTGAACAAGTCCATCATGCTCTTCCCTTCAATTGGGAAGAGAGTGACAAAGCTCCTCCCTCCATTAACAGTGTATAATAACCAGGTGCGGCCAACCATTTGTACCTATTCTAAGAAATTAGGCCATAATTAATTGACCATGTTCTCTTTTCTGTTTTGAAATTCCTCCTGAATGTTCTTCAGGAGGAAAATTTATGGGTTCAAGGGATGATAGTTTCACTATCAGATCTTAGTCCCTTTATTTTGCAGTGGTACAATTTGCGGGCAAGGCTGTGTATTTCCCAGTCAATTCTCTTGTTCTAACAGTGGTATTCTTCAATGAATCATAGAATCATAGAAAAGTAGAGTTGGAAGGGGCCTACAAGGCCATCGAGTCCAACCCCCTGCTCAATGCAGGAATCCAGGTCAAAGCACCCCTAAGAGATGGCTGTCCAGCTTCACCTTGAATGCCTCCAGAGTGGGAGAGTTCACCACCTCCCTTGGTGCTGATGCTGAAATAGTCAGTATAAGAGAAAAGACAGAAAAAATGATATAAAAAACTGACAGTTTTACCTTGTAATAACTGCTGAATACTCTCATTTCCCATCTGAGAGGCTGTGAAACCCTGCAGTGATATAATTGATGGATCACAGCCAAAGCTCAACAAAAGTCGGCATGTCTGAAGATGGCCACAGTACGCTGCTCTATGCAGAGATGTCTGGCCAAGATTATCCAAGGCATTGACCTAGAGATTATCACAGAATCTTAAGAATGCAGTTTCAAACAAGGAATATAGAACAAGATAAAGAATCATGTTCTAAAGAATCATTTTAAAAGAATCATCATTAACCTTTGTAGTGCAACAGCAGAGAGCTGTTTTGTAACAACAACATAGAGTAATACTAGTTTCCAACATTTCTGCTCCCACATTCATCTTAGGATTCCCATTTTTAAAAATGGATTGGCTATCAAAGCCCCATAGAATAGCTGCCAATAATCATCATTTCACTCTCTATATGGCGGCAAGAATGCAGCAGAGGGGAAATCACATTATAAAATATTTTTTCATTATGTATAGAAGTATGCCTGATTACAAAAGTAATTCATACCTTTGCTTCATGTTTCACGAATACTTCAACAACATCATTATGAGCTTTTTCTGATGCCATATGGAGAGGTGTCAGGAAGCTTTATAAAAACAAATGATACAATTTCTATTTAGTTTTCATAGATAACTTGATAATTAGCACAATGTAATGACTGGAGCATCAGACTAGGATCAGGGAGACTTAGGCTTAAGTTCCTTGAGTGGTCTTCTACAAATCATTCTCTTTCAGTCCAACCCATAGCACAGGGTTGCTGTGAGAATAAAATGAAAGGTGGGAAGAAGCACATCTGCTACTCTGAGCTCCTTGGAGAAAAAGTGAAACGAGAACTCACTCTTTTGTCTTTTCATTGATGTTGGCTCCTTTTCTTAGGAGTAGCTCACAGACGTGCTTTCTTTTGGGATATGGAGATGCAGCAGCACAGTGCTATTAAAATAATGACATCTTTTCATTATTTGCTGATCAGCTTTGTATCAGAGACATACATCAGTGAAATCCCAACAGGTGGGGTTGTAACTCAGTACTATTGGGAAAAGAGCTGAACACCAAACCATTACTTGGAAATAATAAGTTACGTTATATATGGATTAATTAAAAAATCTAACACAGAATTCAGTACAACTGGTACATTATATTCTAAAGGTTATAAGAGATTTTAGGATATTAAGAGGTATAAAAATAGTATAAATAAATAAAGGTGAAGACAGGATTAGGAGATGGCAATTATGGTAATTAGGCGCTGTCGGATAGGCATGCATGGGACAGGAAAATAAGCCATTTTTCAAGTGCTCTCACTAATATGGACAACTTTGTATTTTTCTAAGTGGAAGCTCTTTCAGGAAAAGGCTCTTTGACAGATAAGAACAATGTGGTAGACGTTCACCATGAGGGATTTACCATATAACGCCCAAAATGAGACAATTGATCCTCAAATGAAATGTATCGGGGGGGGGGGATTATTAAAACACTTTTATGCATTATTGTACCCAAAGGTCACTTAGCAGTCAGCACAACAACCACAACCACAACCACAACCCATGTGGTGTGTATGGGTCATCTCATTCCCTCTCTGCCCACTGACTCAAATCATCTACATACCCTACACCAGGAGTGAGCAACTTGTGGCCCTCCAAATGTTTTGCTCTACAGCTCCCATCAGCCCTAGCCCGAACAGCCAATAGCGAGGGATGTTTGAAGTTGTAGGCCAAAACATCTGGAGGGCCACAAGTTGCCCACCCCTGCTCTATACCATTTGCTCAGATCTTATTTATCGCCTTTTTCTAAACCATCACTCCTGGGAAGAACTGAAAGGTTTAAGGAAGTATCAATAAACTGATGGGAAAACCCTATGTCTAGAAGTTAACACAGTATGGCTACAAAGGCCAGTTCAAGAAGAAGCAATACCATTTCCCCCTACTAAAGCAGAGACAGGAAACCTTTTTGGGTTTGGATTGCTCCTGGACCCTCATGGGCTGGATTATGTCAGGGGCCAGAGTCCATCCCTGACATCAGCACTGGGGCCCCTGGCAACAGAAAGCCTGGACAAAGTGAAGCCCACTGAGGTGCCAGCTTTGCTCCTCCTTTGCTTTCTCCAACATGAAGAATGTAAGGGAGAAGTGAAATAGACTCAGCTGCATGGTGAAGATGAGGGAGGAGCAAAGCAATTGAGTGAGGGCTCAGTCGCTGTCTGTCCCCTCTCCCATCTGAGGCCCCATGGGCCCCAAGGTTCCCATCCCTGTCCTAAAGCAACACCTAAAAAATTCAGATATGTTACTCCACTTGCTTAGTTTAGCCACAATGCAATATTAATTGAAAATATATGTTCAACATATTACCAAGGCAGTTTCGTGAGTCTGAGGGTGCTTGAAGTTTATAATTTCAAGAGAGAGGTGCTTTTTTACACGAGCTACATCAGATTCCTTTGCAGCCTGTAGCAGTGAGTGACCTTTGAATTCATCTAGAAGAGTAAACAAGTTTTATGGCATATAGGTCAAAACATTATCACAAGAATACGAGAGTATTCCTTTCAAACCACTGTAAACTCTTTTCCAACAAGCATTCATATGGTTTTCTATTAGCATGCATCCTGCAGCAGAGATCATGTAGTATGTGTGTGTGAGAATAATTCTTCTGTTTTCAAAAAGCACGGGAATGATCCTGTGGTCCCTACTCATGATCTGAGGGGCCATAGGACAGTTCAGATTCCCAGCTCTGAGGTTGGAGACAGCACTCCGATCTCAGAGCTGGGAATCAGAGCTCCAACCTCTCTTCCACGCTCCTTTGCAGCCGGCATGAAAAGATCCATGGCAGCTGCTCTCCAAGGTTGGGAAAATGACCTCGGAGAGGGAGGAAGGGGGGGGGAGGGGAAGAGACAATGGAGACCAGGATACAAGGTATCTAGAAGCTACTCCAACCTCCTTCCCTCCCCCTCCGAGATGCTCCAGCCTGATGGTCTTTTTTCTACAGAAAAAGCAGAGCCTGAGGACAAGGAGGCGAAGATTGCCTCTGCCGCTCCTCCCACTCTGCATTGGATGCCCATAAGCCCCCGAGCTTACGGACATCCCAATAGGATTCTGCCCCTAATTTGTCTTCCTGGCAGGCAACTACCATGCCTAGTTTTTGAAGAGAACATTATGCCTTAAATATCTTAAGTGTGGTGTAGTTGTACGGGGACTTGGGAGATCCAGGGTTCTAGATCCCACTCAGCCATGAAGCTCACTGGGTGACTTTGGGCCAATCACTGACTCAGCCTAACCTACCTCACATGGTAGTTGTGAGAAAGGTGGGATATAGTAAATATAATAAATTATACTAGAAACATTTTACTATTTTCTGGCTCACTAAGTCTTACTAATATCTACTTAACTGTACATAGTCCCAATCAATATTTTGCAGCAAGGCCTGCCCAGACAGTGAAGCGGTTGCTCTGTACTGTGTAAGGCCTCTGAAAATATTACAGCTGTATTCTAATCAGGAGACAAAGGATCCCTCATTTCCATTTATAACTAGTGAGAAGCCAGTTATATTTTTGAAGGATGGATACCTATACAACTCAGAACCCATCTACTATTCTATGAGTTTGTGTTACAAACTGTTCCCAAACTCCATGAGGTGGAGTCTCATGTCTGATTTTGCTTTGCCCTTTGGTGTCATCTGAGTACTGACTGAGTGCAGCTTGAAGTTAAGAGATGAACCCCATATCTCACATGGATTCTAGGCTTGGGAGAGGAACAGGATCTCATCTCTGACTCTGAGCCTACCAGAGGACTCAGGGGATGGGCAGGGAGCAGTGGGGATCACAAATAATGGTTGTCTATCAAAAGCAGCCAAATGAATGAATCCCTAGTGAAAACTGGAAAATATTAATCAATCTTTCCAATTCAATCTCATTTTCTCTGTACTCACATGCCAATCGTTCTTTTAACTGAGGTGTTGGGGCCAAGTCAATTGTACTTTTATTATGGCAGTTTAACAGTGTAGGATCAGCACCATAGCTCAGCAAGAGAGAACACACTTCCACTCTGTTCTTAGAAGCTGCTTCATGCAGAGGAGTGAATTGCCATAGATCCATAGCATTTACACAAGCGCCGTGCTAGGAGGGGAAAGAGGATCATAATCATTTTCTTCTGGATAATACTAAAGTAGAACTCTGATGTCATAGGGAAGGTATGATCCACTTAACATTGTGTCAGAAACACTAATCTAAATGGAGACTACAAATTATACATTGTAATTATATTCCACTTTTCTGAGCAGCCCAAAGGGACAGTTCAGTTTCATATCAAGACACATGCACTGAACCTAAGGCGACAAGAGTAGCAATATGAATTAAGAGTTTCTACACCCAAGACCAACACTCTAGGAATAACATAACAACATACTGGGTAGGGAAGTCCTTACAGACTAAGTAATGACATAACTTGAAAAGCCCAGAACCTTCACCCTCTAACAATTAACAATCCCGTCCCTTCCCTTCCCTGTTCCAGCTTCCTGTGCTCCCAACTGTAATGTTTGCTTGCAACATCTCACGAGACATGTTTATAAAAAGCAAAGTAGAACTGCATGAACCAAGATTAGAAGCCCATAAACAGTGGGGCTGTTCACACAGAACAGCAGTAAATAATGGGTTAATTAACCCATTATTTGCCGTGGCGCATGCCTGGAGTGTTCTGCAGCTTTTTTGAATATTCAACCCGATTGGGGGTTGCTATATGATGTCCATACCAGGTCACTATAGGTTTATTGTGGGTTAAACCCACAGCCTGATTGGGGTCTGAATATTCAAAATGGCCACAAAACAGGCCCGGCATGCATTGTGGCAAATCATGAATTTATTAACCAACAATTTAATGCCATTACGTGTGAACCGGGTCAGTAAGTTTAGACATTTTACAAATTCAATCCCTAAATAAAGTCAGTCCAATTTCCCCCTAAATAAGTTTCATGCATGACCATATTAAACTAAAATGGACTGTGTATGGCACAGTTCACATATATTTATGCTCATTTTTGAAAGACACAAATCTAGCTGATCTAGGTAGTAAGTGAAACATGATCGTAACAGCTTCCCCATAAAAGTGATGCACAATTAAAAAACTAACCTTTACTAGAAGTTCTGTTACTTCATAATGACCATAGGAACAAGCATTGTGAAGAGGAACCAGATCTCTGAACAAAACAAAAACTTTCCAGTAATTAAGTGCATAAACACTACAAAATCAGATACAATCCTTCAAGAACTTTAAAGATGATCAACATCATTAGTATCAAACAGAAAACCTAGCTGTTACTCTGACAAAATGGAGACTGACACGCCCTCCCTCAGCCCTTGCAGCCGGCACAGTTCTTTCTGCACCAGCTGAGGCTCCAAGACCAACTTCGGAGCAGGCACCGGGGGGGGGGGGGGCACACACACCGCAGGAATATGTCGTATCCCGGCAGCACCTCAGCACCTCTTCCTTGCAAGCAGGGTCAAAACACTGACAGTGGAAATCAGTCGTCTTAAGTGTTTTGGAAGGTGGGGGAAGTGCAGAGGCAATCCTTGCCTCCGCACTCCTCCCGACCTTCATTGGATGCCCATAATCCTCTGAATTTGGAGGGTTACAGGCAGCCACACTGGATCATGCTACTCATCATCTAATTAAGAACTGAAAGTTTCTAAAGTCACAGTTTGCCCTGTTCTTGGAAAAGTGCTACAAGTGCTACAAATTGAGACATGCCCATTTCTGACTTGAAACATGGATATTTTACTAGAATGTATTAACACTTCATGAAACACTCACCCCTTATCCTTAGCATGTACGTCTGCTCCATGTTTTAATAGACGCTGCACAATCTTAATACGGTTATAGCCAGCTGCTAAGTGTAATGGAGTTGACTAGAAATAAAAGAATTAAATAATTAAATCTAAAAACCAAAAAGTTAGCAGGCAATTGCTAATTTAAATAATTCTAACAAATCTATTAAAACATTTTACATTATCTATAGCGCAGGCAGATATCGAACTAAAGGGTTTCCCCTCAAAGCTTTTACCGGTAACTTGTATGATAGTTCTCTACTTTACTGGCCTTTGCTCTCCCTTCCCTAGTTTTTAGTTCTTGCATAGATATAGTTTTCCTTGAGATTTCAGTGGGCATTACTAGTTAAAAACGTGGGGCTGGATGCAGGCTTTATTTCCACTAGCAAGAGCATACTTAACACATAATTGAATTTTATCTTCTGTCTCTGTACAAATCCTATCAACCTGCCAAGCACATTCACCATATGAACATAAAGGGCTGTGTAATTAACAGGAAGGTGCAACAGATTTTGATTTACACTTCCACAAGACACAAAGGTAATTCATAGAAAGTAAATAATGCTACCTAGTGCATTAGTGCTTTTACCCGATACATCAAGTATTTGGGCAAATTTAAAAATTCATATGCTAAAGATCCCTTCGTGACATTTTTGCTAAATTTCAAAACTGCAATATTCTTTTAATCTAAGCATTCTACTGTAAGCACACTGCATTTTTTCTTATTATTACATTTATATTGCACCTTTTTTCCTCTTGAAAGGAACACAAGGCAGCTTGCATAATCCTCCTCCTCTCCATTTTATCCTCGGAGTCGTAACCCTGTGAGGTAGGTTAGGCTGGGAGACAGTGACTGGCCCAAAGTCACCCAGTGAGCTTCGTGGCTGAATGTGGACTAGAACCCAGGGTCTCCCAGGTCCAGGTCCAAAACTCTAACCACTGAACCACACTGGCTCTATGTGACTGCACTGTCACATAAAATTTCTATTTCTAGTAAACATTCTGAATTAAAATTTAACTCATGTAACAACAACCCTAAATTAACAACTCTAAAAAAGTCAAATATGTTACCAAAGTATTTTAATGTTTTTTTTATTCTGAACATTTTCAAATATGAGATGTTAAACAAAAATACCTTTCTGCCATCACTTGCATGACAGTTGACATTTAGTGGTGTAAGAAGAGCCATTAAGTTTTGTTCTTTTCCAGTTCTAAAAGGCAATTAACACTCCTGAATGTCTTTCAAGCATAATTTGGTTTATACAATATTGCGAAGGCACTACAAACAGCCACATGAAAACTCAGTTACTAAAAAATACTTTAGACTGGATATTAGTGCATTTATTTATTTATTTAATAATACTTCTATACTGCTTAATAAAATCTATAAGCAGTTTACATATAAATATTAAAAATCGCATTTATAAGTATTAAAAACAATTTCAACAATAACAATACAAGCAATAAAAGGAACAGTAAGCATATGAGTAATTACAATTAATTACAAGTCAGAAAAAACTTTGGTGAACATTTACACTTATCCTTACACAAGAAGACCCCAAGATGCAGATGGAAGTGGAGGGTTTTTGCATGATGATACTGAAACTACCCCAGTGGCCACTCCTTCACCCTACCCTCCTCTGTCTAGTCGGAAAGAGCAGTTAATGGAGGGAACTAGATACCCATCACCTCCAGCATACCGTATTTTTCGCTCCATAAGACGCACCTGATCATAAGACGCACTTAGATTTTAAAGGAAGAAAACAAGGAAAAAAATATTCTGAAAATTTATGCAGATTTAATCAATTAAAGCTCCCCCAAATTGATCATTACCAAGGCAATGCAAATGTTTAGTGACTACTGAAATCAGTAATTTTATTTAGAATTTGAGGGAATATTAATTGTACTGTGCATGTTGGAAAAGTCCTATATGTATTTATGCAGAAGTCCCATTTTACTCATTGGTGCTTCTGTGTAAATTGCATAGGATTGTAGTCTTAGACAGAAAAAAAAAGTCTTACAACTCCCAGCATTCCGCAGCCAGCTATGCTGGGAATGGTAAACCGTTTTTCTGTCTAAACATTTATAGGAGTGTGCCTTTAGTCATTGATCCTTGATGAACTTGCCTTTAGCCCTTTAAAAAATAATTATTTTACACAAGAATAAAATTGCATGCACTGTGCCTTTTACGGAGCAGCAAAGCTCATCTATTAGTAATAACCTATGTGACTTGGAAGGATATTGCTTGTTTAAAAAAAAAAAAAACGGTTCTAAGAGATGGTTCCAGCAAATTGTTTTAAAAATAAAAGCAACATCACTGCTGTAGCCAATTACAAAGATGTAAGATGTTGTCTTACAACAGCTGATTTTCTACGTCTGTACTGCATTCATGTTTCATTTTAAGCTCCTGTAATGGTACAAAAATGTGTGATCTTGGAACAAGGGTTTTTATGCATAGTGCAATCCTACCTGTGCGGGCTCGGCGGCAATAAGAGAAGTGGAAATGTACTGTGCAAAGATAGAGAAGGCGAAATGAGCAGCAAATAACCAGCAGCTATGATAGGAATTAAAGGAGAGTAAAACTGGTTGACTGGCAGCCCAGGAGCCCTCCGCTCTTCCCCCGGACCAGAAGAAGGAAGTAAAATAATATATTTTTTTAATCAAGCTGTTCCGTGGGGAATCAGCTGAGAGGCGGGGGCTTACCCCGCCCCGCCCAGCAGCCCTCCGCTCTTCCCCGCGACCAGAAGAAGGGAGTAAAAATTTTTTAAACAATATTCGCTCCATAAGATGCACAGACATTTCCCCCTATGGGGGGGGGGGGAGTGCGTCTTATGGAGCGAAAAATACGGTATGCTTCAACCCCCACCGGCCCTACTACTCTGTGATTCAGACAAATTAAGAACCCAGAGGCAACGCCCTCACCTGGCTCTGTTCCTTCTCAAGGACTTTTAGCCACCCCAAATTATGGGTCGGTCACCCTGGCTCCACTGAGACAGGTGCCTGCAGGGGATGGGACTCTAGTGGCTGTCCATGCCCGATGGACACCAGGAGATTTAAGGAATATGGTAAAAGCATTTCCTAAAGTGCGAGAGGAACCAGTCAAATTCAAGGAAGAATTAGAGACTGTAATTACTTGCCAGAACCCTACCTGGGCAGACTTAAATCAATTACTTAGACTTATTCTGCCAACAGAAGTCTTGAGAAAGATTAAAGAAAAAAGTGAATGGCCGGTAACAGACCCAGAATTTAGTGATCCTGATAAACTGATAGATGCGTATGAAATTACTTGATGCCCTTCTATGAGAAATCAGAGTCAAAGCAAAGAAGTTAATGTTCTACAAATAGAGGACTTCAGCAATGAAATATTCTAGAGATGCACTTACCACAGTAGTGAAACTTAAAACTGACTAGATCAAGATTAATAATTGTAAACAAAATAAAAGAGAGTTGCCAGCTGACTATGTGGACAGGTTAAAAGAAGTATTTTTGAAGTTTTCAGGAATAAGAGATCCCGAGAAGAATGCCCCTCATGCTATCAAGAGAGCATTTATTGCAAGACTGTTACCTACAGTAAGAGAGCATCTGAAGACAGTATGTGTGAGATGGCAAACTGCAAGTTTGGCTCATTTAACTAATTATGACAACCACTGCATGGCCATCCTAGATAAGAAGAAAGAAAAGAAAGAATGTAAGTTGATCAGTTTGCAGAACCAATAATTAGATCTAAAGAGAGGCAGAAGAAAAAGAAGAAGAAAAGTCAGTTAGTAGGTGCAGCTGTCCCTTTAAGGTAAAACCTCTGCCTGGTTGCCCAGCTGCTTAGAAAAACACAAACTAGCTAATCACATTCCTAAAAGATTAGAAGCCAAACGCAAGATCTAGGAATAGCAAGAAGTACTCAAAGAACCCTGTGTTGTGTTAAAGAAAAAACCCCAACAAAACATGTTTGTATGCTTTTTGTGCAAAGGGTTCCTGAGCATAAGCAAAGTTTTGGTGCCTTTTAGAGTCTCCACCAGTCCTGTGTTTAGTGAAGAGAGAAAGTGCGCTCCTAACCAAAGCACATACTTCCTCAGATCTGAACTAGGGGCGAGAAGTCCCAAACTGAAAAGAAAAAATCATTTATTATAGCTGCTAGAAAAATCAAGCAAATATATGGCAGCAACCCTCATAAGTATTTGTGGCTGCATTCAAGATTGCCTTTTTTTTTAAGTTTTAGTGCCCAGTTTTGAGAGTGAGCTTTCCTGAATCTTTACCCCTCCCCAAATCCATGCTTAGTTAGTTTTTGCCAAAGGCAACCTAATAGAGCATCTTTGGTTAATTTGGGCAGTTTAGTTTCAGAATTTATGCTTGGCTAGTGGCTTTATGACTTTTGTTAAATACGGTAGTATTTAAGTGTAGCACAGTATCACCAAGATTGTTGGGGGCAGGGGGGGGGATGATCCACTGCGTTGTATTTTGGGAGGTTCTAGAGAGAAACAGTTATTATGTTAGTGAATTCATCGCCCAGGGTGGCCAGTTGCCGGCCAGATGGGCGATTAATAAATGTAAATAATAAATAAATTCAGGGATGGCATCTGAGCACAGTCAGGAATGCCAACAAGAATGAAAGGGAAACACTTCCATTTATACTGAATAGATAGAGATCAGGTAACAATGAGTCACTACAACTAAACAAGACAATTCCAAAAGGAAACACTTAAGTCTGACAAAAGGTCAGACATTGCCCATCTTCCAGCTATCATGGCTTTACATAAGGTAATCAGTAGTCTTTTGCAAGGGGGATATGACTCACAGTAGTCTTTAGCATAACAGAGCAGAGGGTAGGCACAACCAGATAGATGAGTGATTTGCCCTCAGGGTTGTTCCTGGAAGGTCAAGGAAAGGTATGACTTGCCCTTCCAGGCCTTTCTGTTAAACTGAAGCCTGGACAAAATTTTACTTCTACATACTTCACATTATGTCTTAGCGTGCTTAATCTTCACTTGCTAACAGACCTAGTTGTAGTCTATGGTACAAAAACTAAGGGAGGTATCTAAGTGTGTCATACTACTACAGCAAATGACATTGAGCTAGCAGAAACTAGGTTCTGAACTATGCAAGAGAAGAATCCAGCTAAATAATAAAAGTTATGGTTGCACAGGCGTGGTTGCACAAGCACGATTGCGGAATGACAACACTGAACACTGCCCTAAGGCTGCAATACTAAATAAAACTTTCCTGGGAGTGAGTCCAACTGAAGTCAATTGGGCTTACTTATGAGCAGATATGCATAGAATCCCATTTTACAGCAGGAGCAAGGACACTTAGAATTTTTTTATCTACCAGTAGTTACTGAGCTTCTTTTTAATCACACCCCTTCAGATGTCTTTTTCTTGCATTAAAATAATTTGAAACGTTAATGGTTTAAAAGAGCTTTTCGAATTAGATTTTCAGATTGGAGCTAGTCTTCAGAACATTTTCCGACACAAACTGAATTTTTTCCTATACAAATGATCCTAGGCAAATTAACCTAATTTGCATTGGAAAATTTTCCAATTCAAAATTTTCTGGAAGACTTGATATCACTGGTGCACCCCCTGGCTATCCACATTAGGATATCTACAACATTGGGAGTGTGTCGCTCCCTTTTCAACATGTAGAATGCCTGAAGAGGGTTAACAGCATGAGTTACAGATTTAAATTTCATAGTACATTCAACCAAAACCTCAACACTACTCATTCACTAAAAAAATCTGTAACATGAAATCTTCTATGAGAATGATATTTAGGTCTCCAACTTTTCTATGCATTGCCAACCCATACAGAATTTAAAATATAGGTCTGAGATTAAGGTCATGGTAATAGCTTTGTAACCCTGAACTGCACATGCTCGAATAACCTCTCTAATGCACAATGCGATCTCTCAAAAGTCTTTCATCTTGCTTGCCTCTCCCTTTTTCAGACACTGAACTTATAAAAGAGAAAGGGGAATATCTACAGTAATAAAAGCTTATTTCTCTTATTACCACCAACCTGGCACTTTCCAAGACTTCATCTTTCTTGTATTCACCTGAAAGTGAATGAAGCAGAGATTAAGATTTTCTGATCTCAAATATAAATTAATGTATAAAACTTACATAATCCAAATATTTTTTGCTTGTCTTATAGTTAAAAAATAATCAAAACACAAATAATCTCTTATAAAGTTTAACTCTACTAAACATTCAGGTAAGGCAACAACACTTCTTATTTATACAGATTTATTATTTGATGTTTGTTTATATAAACAGTACTCTGTTAGCATAAAGATTTAAACCACAAAATGAAAACAATCACAACTCTGAAGTAAGTTTCTGAGTTTGCACAAATAATGTTCTTTCCAAATATTACCTATGGCTGTGAAATGATGTGATAAACAAGCCTTTACTATTGTTACTTTAGCAATCTTACGAAGCATTGCAGAAGTGTTCATTTTTTCATAGCAAGTTTGCTCTAGTCAATAAACAAATGATATCATTCTCCCCAAGCACCATTGGAACAATGCCAAATGGCAAATCAACTACTCTTTACTTTAAGTCACATATTCATGAGAACGGTTACATTCATCAGGACTAGAACATGGAGCTGTTTACCAGCTCAATTAAGAGAGCAATCCTATAGTCCCTGGGAGAGTGTCCTAGGGAAAACAGGAATGTTTGGAGTTCCCCTCCTGACGGTATAGACACTGCTTATAGCCTTGGGAGGGGGACTCTGGGTTCCAATCCCCCCACCCACCCCCTAGCAACCACCATGGAAAGTATCATGCTGGCTGCTTCCTGAGGTTGCAAATGTGGCCTCAGACGGAAGGAAAAGGGGTGTTCCAGTGGGAGGGGAGAGGCCAGGATAAGAGAAATCCTATGGCCTCTCCAGCCCCAGCCAGCATGGGCTCAAAGGACCATCTAGATGAAAAAATGTAAAAAGGAGAATGGGGAGGTGAAAATCGCTTCCATCTTCCTCCCTGCAACAGCCTGGCAGGGCATTGGATGCTCTGAGGCTTCTGTCTAATAAGGGCACAACCCATAGGATCACACCCTATGAAGTGTAGAATCACATGGAGAATCAAGGATTTGCTATTATTTATTTATTTTTATTTATTATATTTATACCCCGCCTTTTTTTCCTGCAAGAAACCCAAGGCGGCTTACATAATCCTCCTCCTCTCCATTTTATCCTCACAACAACCCTGTGAGGTAGGTTAGGCTGAATGTCAGTGACTGGTCCAAAGTCACCCAGTGAGTTTCATGGCCGAGCGGGGAATAGAACCCGGATCTCCCAAATCCCAGTCCAACACTCTCACCACTACGCCACACTGGCTCTGTAGAAATGGGAGTAAAGATTCACAATACATTTACAGAGCGATACTTCATGTTTGTGTATAGATTGTGTGTTCACAACTTTTGGGGCATGTGTGCAATAAGAAAAAAAGAGTTTGCAACTCCCCATGCCTCAGTAACATGACAATCTTAAACTATAAGAACCCAGGGGAAATGGCAGTAAATGATAGCCAGAAGCGAACTTACCCCTAATGGACTACAGAAGACACCACTTACCTGTGAGTACAGCTTTTGCTGAAGGGTCTGCTAAGTCCAGTGCTGTTCTTCCATCTGTATTACGGATAGCTGGATCAGCACTATGCTGCAACAGTACTAAATGGAGCAAAAACAATCATTTTTAAAATCCTGCAATAGGATTTCTAAAAGTCTAGGCTTTTAGTAGGCATGCAATATCTAATTAGACTTGACAAGAAAGCAGCTCAGTAGAGGATGCTATGATTCCCTAATGTAGGGTCTCCAATGCAGCATCTGCGGGCACCCATTTTTTAATTTTTTGTTTCCCCCCCCTTTTAATATATGTACATGGATTTGTATGACATGCATACAACTTTCTAGCAATTATACATAGGTTTCAAGAAAAGTGGACCAAATATCCAAATAAGAATCCATTAGAAGGTGGTGTCTATACACCACCCATTCAAATATTGAAAGCATAGTAAGGTCCTCCTCAATCCACTGCATTATAGAAGGTGAGTATCCTTCCAATTTTGTAATACAGTCATTCCTTGGATTGAGAGCATAATTCGTTCCAGAAATGTGCTTGTAATCCAAAACACTCTTATATCAAAACGAAATCCCCCCCCCCCAAAATTGTACAGAGATTTTTAATTTAAGCCGTACTACAGTACGGTACTTGTATTGCAAGACGTCACTTGTATATCAAGTAAAAAAAAATTAAATAAATATTTAAAAATTTGCTTGTCTTGCAAAACGCTCTCAAACCAAGTTACTTGCAATCCAAGGTATTACTGTATCAGCCTTTTAGCTGTCAAAAGGGCACAGATAATCCATTTCCCTGCCCATTTGTTAATTTCCATGAAGCAGGGTAAATAGTATATTAGAGTGTGTACACAAGTGAAAATTAAAGACCGTTCCAGTCCAAAATTTATCGGTGTAATAACCTCCTTCCCAAAAAAAGCAACTACCAGACATTGCCAAAATATATGTTTAAAAGAAGCATTAGCTGTATTGCACAGCCAGCAATTAGCTGAATTACTAGACAATCCTTTATTAAGGAGATGTTGCGGTGTCCAATAGACATGAAACAAACATTATTGCTGGATAAGATGCAGCCTAAGATCCATAGGCGCAACTGGCAGATGGCAAAGCAGTGATCCATTGATTAGGCATTTTGTGGTGGTGCCCACAGCAGTTTCTCAAATTCCCAAATGTGTCCACAGGTTGGGGACCCCTGCCCTAATGTAAACTAACAGTTGAACATTCCACTAAAGAGATAACTATTTGAAACATAGTGCTGCACCTCAGATTCAGCGCAAGAGGTTACATTTTTGCTTGAGAAGTTTAGGAACATTTTCAAAAGCAGTTCTATGTAGAGCTGGACTCTGCAAGAACTACAGTATAGGCAAACAATCACACAATTGGTCCTTGAAAGAGAACAGGGCTGGAAACCACTCCATTGAGAATACACAGCTTATCCCACAATTCTCATACCGCCCATCTCTCAGTGACAGGTACAATCAATACCTGCCCCCAGCACTCCCTCTCCTCCACTTCCTTGGTGCATTTACATACTGCAGAATGCCAACCAACTGCTGAAACAAAAAGGAAGTGTGCTTTCTGTGTCCCTATCAGCTATTCCTCTACAACCCAGGACTCTTGTTGGAAATAAGTAAAAAGCTTTAAGTAAAAAGGCCTAGCTTGAAAAGGGAGAACTGGATGGTAGTGGCTGGTTTGCTGCAATGCACATAATGCTTGATGATCAAAGAAGGAGGTAAGCTCTGCTGGTCCTTACAAAGATATTCCTGTGCATGCACAGATGGATCAAGTCCTAAACTGATCTGGATGTTGCCCATAATAGCAACTACTCAGCCAGCTTCCCAGGAATAGAAGACAAATAAAAGAATTCATTTACAATTCAGACGACAGACAACATTTTGAACAGCTCAGTCTTTCTAGAGTACTTGCTTTAGGTACGGTATTTTGATCAAGCATTGTATCTGCTCCACATTTCTGCATGAACGCCTTGGATGGTTTGAAAGACAGATACTTAAATAATTGTATATAAAAACCAGAATTTTGGATAGTTACCTATGCAGACATCAATTTTGCCTTTAATAGCAGCTTCATGAAGAGGAGTATAATTCCAATTATCCCGGGCATTAGGATCTGAACCATGTCGCAAGAGAAGATTGACAGCATCGGCATGACCGAAAGAGCAGGCATTATGAAGTGGAATGAGGCCCCCATCATCTTGTGCATGGACATTAGCACCACTCAGAAGCAACAATTCCACTACATCCCTCCGACCAAAACCTGAAACAAGTAGTTTTTATATAATCAGTCATCAAAAGGGAGCTAAAGAACATCAAAATCCAACTCACCAACACTTCCTGACATGTTTCCAAGCGTGCTATAACTAGACAAGATACCTTGGACCTGCTATTGGCTCACAAAACAAAGGCTGATGAAGAGAATAAGAGACTTCTCCTTCAAAGTGAGATGTAAATTTTCCAGAAATTATGAAGCCAGAGATAAAACCTTTCCCCCATTTATTTCCCCCTAGAAATAAAATTGAAACAATAAATTCTTCTCAGAGAGGGCGCAGTTCCTGCCACCCTTAAGGAGACAGTAGTGAGACATCTTTTGGAAAAAAAACAAGACTTATTCCTATGATGAAGAATCATTACTGCCTAGTGTCCAACCTTCTACTTTTGAACACCGATGTCTGAACAGGTGATTGCCTCTTAAATCTGTTAGTTTGGAGGACACTGATTATTTGAATTCAATCTGGTTTCATGCGACATTTTGGATGGAAACAACCTTGGTTATACTGGTGGACAATTTAGACCGGGGAATGGATGGGAGGAATGCATTCCTACTCATTTCCTTGGACCTCTGTGTGACTTCTGATACCATCAATCATGGTATCCTTGGCTGGGTTAGGCTTGGAAAGCACAGTAAACAGTGCATCCAGTTCTTCCTAGAGGGGCCACTTCAGAAGCTGGTACTAGGGCATTTCTGTTGTACCTGTGTCCAGGATACCTGATGGAAACTGTAATATTGCCTGCTTAAATCAACGAGCTCTCGAGCTCTCTCTCTGCCTCTCCAACCTGATGGAGCTGAGCTGGGTTCCAGCCAGTGAACTCCAATGAAGCGGACTCTTAACACCAAAGACACTAATCTGCCCATATGCATCCTGCATATATGAATAAATGGACTGTAAGTAAAACTAATAAATGTCTTTATTAGTTTTAAACCCTGTATGGACAATCCGTTTCCTTTTAAGAGCCTTTTAGCAGGGTTTAACAACCCATGTGGTGATAACCAGTTTCAATAACTAGGCTGTGCATAAGAAAGAAAATTCTGCTTCGTCCTAACCAGTATAGGACCGACTCCTTTCCAGATCCTTCAACACACACCCCTTTAAACATCTGTCCCCCATGATTTTTAACATTTACATGAAACCACTGGGGAAGGCATTCAGACATTTAGACTGTGGCATCAGCAATATGCTGAACACACACAGCTCTACATCTGTTTTCCACCTATAAATCCCAAGGGGGCTGTGAAACAGGTGTCTGGAGGCAGTTTTGGGATGGATAAAGGAAAACAAGTCGATTTTTAATTCAGACAAGATGGAAGTGCAATGGGTAAGGAAACCAGCTGATCTAAGTAGAGAGGTGCAACCAGTTCTGCATGGGAATTGCACTCTCCTGAAAGAACCAAGTGTGGAGACTCTTCTGGATTCAGCACTATTTGTGGAATCACAGGTGATGGCAGTGGTCAGGAGAAGTGCCTTTGAATAGCTTTGGATGGTACACCAGCTGCAACTGTACCTAAAGAAAGTGAACCTAGCCCCACTCATAGATTTCATAGATCTGATCAGAGTTGGAAGGAGCCTACAAGGCTATCAGTCCAACCCCCTGCTCAATACAGGAAACTAGAGGAGGGGTCTCCCATCCAAGTAATAACCAGGCTTGACCCTGCTTAGCTTTCCACGCTCAGACAAGCTGAGCCAGCGTAAGCCACAGCCATGTATACACTAGTTACATCCAGCTAGGCTACTGTATGTAAACCACTCTGTGCGGGGCCCTTTGAAAACAACCCAGTAACTTAGTAAGCTGGTGCCGAATGTGGCTGCTTGTGTGCTCATTGGGGCAGGATGGTCAGAACATATTACACCAATTCTGTTCTAGCTGCACTGATTACTGGTGCACTTCCAGGCCCAATTCAAAGTGCTGGTTTTGGTCTCTAAAGCCCTAACCAGTTTGGGGCAAGGTCATTTGTAGGCCACCTGCTGTAATCATAAGAACCTGCCCATACTTCAAAATCAACAGAGCCAGTGGTCCATACTGTATGGAACTCCCTACAAAAGGCTGTACAACTGGCCTCTTCAGCTGCAGCATTCAGAAAATTTCAAAAGCCCACCGATTAGAAATTGCTTTTAATTGATGTGCTTGCTGGATGCACTGCTGCTGTTTTATTGCTGTGGTTTGGAAAAGGTTTTATACTGGTTTATATTTTAATGTATTGTGGTTTTGTTTTTTAATTTAAAAGTTTTATTTAATTATATTATTTTTAGGTTGCCTTTAAGGGTGGAGCCCTCCCAAGGTGGAGTACAAGATAAAAACAACACAAATATTATTATTTTTTACTAAAAATGGCTTATAAATAAAACTTCTGAATAAACATTGATAAGATTGCGCTGTTGATCAAATACAACCCAAATATTATCCAATAATGGTAAAATATTTTTTTAAGCACTTACTCAAGTATTTTTGAAGCACTTACTTTATTAGAACAAAAAAAGTACTACATAAAACTACATTTCCCAGGCGCTCCAGGCAGTTGGGCTCACTGAGAACTCTTCCTTTCTCTTGCCACCATCGGCGCCACAGCAGCAACTGCTAGGTATGAGGATGGGGTAGGAGGAGCAAAGCAAGGCAGTGGGTGAGAGAGGACTGTATTTATGGTTGGGCCAGTCCTGAAAATGTATTATATTACTTAATATTTTTGTTATACTGCAGAGCGTTCAAAGCACTTCTTATACATTATGTGAAGAATCTTTACAACAGCCTTCCCCAACCTGGTGCCCTCCAGATGCTGTTCGACTTCCAATTCCCAGCAGCCCCAGCAAGCATAGCCAATGGTCAGGAATGCTGGGTGCTGTAGCCTAAAACATCTGGAGGGCACCAGATTGGGGAAGGCAAGCCAGTAGTATCCCCAAAATTGCAAATGGACAGGGGTCACAATTTTGGGCTGGTCTTCATAGCAAAGCCAATAGTAGTGCTTGCTTGCCCATAACTGCCCCCCTTGCTGGTCTGACCACTATGTAGCCAAGGTGTTTGGAGTGCCTCAGCTGAGCAACAGCCAAGAAAAACCCATCTCCCTGGCCTATCTGGTTACTGAATGACTGAGATACTCTGGAGACCTTGGTTGTGGGACTGGGGCATGCTGAGCTGTAGGACCCCCTTCTGTCTGAACATGGATCGCTCTCTTAACAAAGCTGCATTCAAGGAAGTCCCTATCTTGCCTTTTACGGAGGAAAAAGCAGCAATAGCAAAACCATCCCCAGCTTTCCTTCCAACCCTGAAGTTGGAGAGGGGGGCAGGAATCACCTATAACTGTTGAATGATAACCCACCTCTGCATCTCCAAGACTGGAGTTCATCATGCTTGCCAGATGGTAGTGGCACATTCACAATGGCAAGTGACATTTTGGAACTCTGCAGCTGGAATTCTGGTTTACCTAAGTCCACCAAGCGAAATTTGAACTGCAGACCTCCCAGCGCACATTCTAAGCCCCTACATCAGCTCTCGCATAAAATAATAAAGCAGTTTGCTTTTCCATTCACAAAGATGACTAATGCATATGTAACACTTTTCCTATGCAGCAAGCACTTCTGTGGAGAAAATAATTTGCAAGTCCCATATGACAAATTTATTGGGGGTAGATATGCTGGAAAACTGGCCAAATATTTTCACGATGTGAGCAAACAACTAATATGAATAGGTCTGATTACGGCAAGTATCTATGTACTAAACAGAAAGGTAGCCATATTAACCATAAGCTAGATTCCCAAACCCTTATTAGTGTATTTTTATTTATTTATTATATTTATACCCCGCCTTTTTTCCTGAAAGGAACCCAAGGCGGCTTACATAATCCTCCTTTCCATTTTATCCACACAACAACCCTGTGAGGTAGGTTAGGCTGAGAGTCAGTGACTGGCCCAAAGTCACCCAGTAGGTTTCATGGCCGAGCGGGGACTAGAACCCGGATCTAGAGTCCCAGTCCAACACTCTAACCACTACGCCACCAAAAGATCACAAAAATTTGCAAGCTTTTGAGATCTCTGGATATATTCATCAGGCAAGATGATATAAAAAGCAGGGGCAGGGGGAAAACTGACTTGATGGTGGTCACATTGTCTACATGTTCAGAATCCCAATATGGAATGTGGGAAGAGGGGTCTGCAGACATTCCTTTAGGCTCTACAACTTATGTGATGGCTACAGAAAGGATCTGCAGGTGCCCAGAGGCTGTTGGGAGCCAGAAAGGGGGAAAAGAGAGCCAGTGTGGCATAGTGGTGAATGTTGGACTGGGACTCAGGAGATCCGGGTTCTAGTCCCCGCTTGGCCATGAAACTCACTGGGTGACTTTGGGCCAGTCACTGACTCTCAGCCTAACCTACCTCACAGGGTTGTTGTGAGGATAAAACGGAGAGGAGGATTATGTAAGCCGCCTTGGGTTCCTTTCAGGAAAAAAGGCGGGGTATAAATATAACAAATAAATAAATAATGTTGGATCCTTCATTTTGAAAATATAAAATCCAGCTGTTCTCAGAAGTGTTTTCCATCCTGGGTGAAGCACAGGCTCCTCTTACAGGCAGGCCACATAGAAAAATTAGGTCTTTATATTAACTAAGCAGGAGACAATTTTAGATGCTGTCCTAGGCGATATATATAAAAGTCAGCTGAAACCAAATTGAGTAGCATTACTTATTAGTACCATGGGAAGCTGGATTTTTATTCTCCTGAGGGTTCATCCTCTCCAACTACTAAAGTTTTCCCTTCCTAGTTCCCAGCAGCCCCGGGGGCAACTTCAGGGCCTTTGTGTAACCATCACATGACCTGCATAGCCTAAAATGAGTATCAGCAGACCCCTCTTCTATCTTGGGACTCTGAACACACGATAACCCACACTCAAGGGTTGAGTGTGGGTTGTAATTAACCCATGTTTCAGCAGCAACCCATGGTTCATCATGTTGCCTGAACCCAGCCAAGATAACAAACCATGGTGAACAACCCACAGTTCACAACCCAACAAAGCATGGATTCTCTTCATGGGTTGTTTGTGGTTTTCAAGCCATGGCTTGTTAGCACAGCTGGGTTCAGAGAACATAACCCACAGTTCAACAACAACCCATACTCAACCCTTATCGCGTTGTCTGAACCCAGCCAATATGTCTTCACCATCAAATCAGTTTTCCCCCCTCCCCTCCCCCCCCAACCTGCTTTTTTAAAAATAACATCTTGCCTGATTAAGAGATCTGGAGATCTCAAAAGCTTGCACATTTTTAATAATCTTTCGGTAGATCTTACACTAATATGGATTTTAGTATCAATACGCTGGCTCTATACAGAGACGCTGTATTTAGAAATACAATGTGTATGTGTGAAGCTGCAGCAACCACATCTTCCTGAAACAGTGGTAAAATGTTTTTAAAAGTATATCTTTGCAAGATTTGGGAACCTTGTAACCTTTTCTACAAGCTGACCACCAGTGCATTTTCTAGGCATTAGGGTTTTATGAGTCCTTAACAAATAAATAAAGCAAGTATTTATTTTTAAAAAGTATTTTAAGTATACAACCAACCTCCCAAAGCTGTTTACAAAATTTTGCAAAGCGATCCGGTCAGCCCCCTGGCGGCTTATGGGCTCATACCAAACAAACTCCATTTGGAACCACTGGTTGTCCTCCCCAACGCGTCCATCTGTGTGGCGATTATGGAGTAGCCATTTAAACGGAACACATGGGCTACCTCCACGAGGCAAACGCGAGGTACCGACGCCACTCTCCGAACGATCCAGCCACACATGCATACACAAAGCCTGGACGAGCCCGAAGAAAGCTCTCTTTTTCCTTCCGCTTAAGCCTTAATACAAACCGGGGGTGGTCAACTTGTGGCCGCCCGGATTCCTGGGTCTACAACTCCCATCATCCCTTACCATGGACTATACGGGCCAGGAAGTTTTAGGCCAAAACCTCTACAGGGCCACAAGTTGCCCAACCCTGACATAAACACCACCCTCCTCCAAGGAAGAGACCCAACCCTCAGCCTCAGAACAACGCGTACTCCGGAAGGGAAAGGCGATAGGTGAGGGCCGGGGGAAAGAGGGTCGCGGCCTGGCCATCCAGTACCTACCTGCGGCGAAGTGGAGCGGGGTGGACTTCCTGCCCGCCGTGTCTCTGCTGTTCACGTTCTCAGGCCTCACGAGCCGCTTCACGCGCTCCACGTCGCCGTTCCGGCAGGCTTCGAAGAGCTCTCGGGCTGGCTCCGTGGCGGCTCCCCCAGCACAGCACGACGACTGCAGCGCCTCCCCCATGGGGGGCCCCGCCCCAGCGCCTCCCCCATGGGACCCTCCCCCATGGGACCCCCCGCCGCCCGCGCCCCGCCGCCCCGCCATGCCAGGAGAGCCCAAGCTGCCTCCCACGGTCCCCACTCACAGCCCGCTGCCCGCCATAGTCGGCCCGAGCTCTGTCCTGGTGGGAGGGGGGCGGGGAGTGCCGGAAAAGAGGCGGCCGCTGAGGGGAGAAAGACGCCTCAGTCAGCGGCGGCCAACGAGGGAGGGGGGGGGGAAACAGCCGCGGTGCGCGCGCACGGAGATGAGAGATGGAGGTGTAGGCTAAGCACGGAGCTAGCCATTAGGCAATGGACATGGGCGTATCGCACGAAACTTCCGTGTGGCGGCCGCTCGTCGCTGCCTTCGTGTAGCGACTCACAGTGCAGTTCTAAACACACAGGGAAGACCGATTGAGTTCAATTACTTACTTCTGAGTAGCTATGTATAGGATTGTATTGCAAGCGACAAGCAGTGAAGAAGAATATTTTATTTACGGTCTACCGACCACACCAATACGTAAAACAATACAAACAAGATACACCAGCTCTTAATTATACACTCAAATAAAAACTTAGAAAATAAAAACAGAATCAGACAAGCATAGAAGGTCTAGTCACAATAGCAATATTCAAAAATTTTGCAATTTCTTGGTAATTGAGCCGTCAAGCAGAGTGGACAAAAGAAACAGGATCGTCATGGGCAGTGTTCTCCAACCTTGGGTTTGGCCTACAACTCCCAGCGTGCCCCTGGGGCATGCTGGGAGTTGTAGGCCAAAAACATCTGGGGACCCAAGGTTGGAGAACACTGGTTCTAGGGAAAGTCTGGGTGATTGGATGTATTATGTTTTCTCTAGCCCCTCGATAAAAGCTGCAGTTAAAAAGGACATGTGCAACAGTTTCCACCTCCTCATTATTGCAGGGGCAACACCTGTTTTCCATTGGGATTTTATTGAATCTACCATCCAAAAGTTTGGAGGGTAGAACATTAAATCGAGCCAAGGAACACGCTCTCCTATATTTTGGAATAGATAGCCAATCTAAGTATAGCATCCCATTTGTAGAGTAAAGGTCTGACAGACCCATCGACAAGGGGGAGCATGGGCCCTGAGCCGCTCCGTGGAGCTCTTGGAAGTCGATGTCAATTAATCTTTGCTTAACAAGAAATTTAGCTTTCTCCCAAGGCATGGATAACAAGTAGGAGGGTGACAACCCAGCTGAGACAACCTTTTTCACCACTGCTTTGTTCCAAGCAGACACATGGGAATCTAACATCACCTGGAATGCAAAAGAGTTAGTAAGCTTAAGCAGAGAACAGCAGCGAAGCCAAAAGTGAATAGAATGTATCCAAGCCATACAGCTGAGAGAATTAAGGCCAGCTTCCAGATAGAGAACAGCACTAGCCACACACTTGGGCAAGCCAAATTTCGCTCTTAGAAAGTAGGATTGCACACCTTCAAGAGAGTCTTTAAGGCGACAAGCCTATAACTCACCTGGGAGTAAGTCCCATTGAGCTTAATGGGGCTTATTTCTGAGTAGGCATGTTTAGGATTGCACTGTTACTGGCCTTCAGCAGAGTTAGATGCCTCTTAAGTCAGCCTTCCCCAAGCTGATGCCCTCCAGATGCTTTGGACTCTCATTAACCCTAGCCAGCATGGACAATGGTCAGGAATCCTGGGAGCTGTAGGCCAAAACATCTGGAGGGCACCAGCTTGGGGAAGGGAAGGCTGCTCTAAGTAAGCACATTGAAATTATGCACATGTAACTGCACAGGATCAGGCTGGTAAGTTGTGTGTGCTTTTGCCAGAAAAGTTTTTCTCAGGCGCCCGAGGCAGAACTTGCTTGAACAGGTAAAATGAGAACCGTACAGAGAATGAACTTCAAGAATCCGTTTCCTTGACTACAAATAGCAGCCAGCTTCACATACATTTGGGGTTTCAGGTAGGCCCTGCCAGCACTGGTCTGGGCAAATTGTTAACAGTTCAGCTGTTCACCATGTCAGTGAGGCAAAACATTGGGCATTAAGGCTACAATCCTGGACACTTATCTGGAAGTAAGCCCCATTAAAATCACTATAAGTTTGGAATCCTAAACACACTGGCAGTAACCTTCCCCCACACCCCGGAGCCCAATGGGACCTGAACTCTTAAATAGGTGTACTAAGAACATATTGAAGCATGGATAGTGCTCTGGGATTACAAAAAGCAAAGGAAGCTGTGCTGGTCCATACGAGAAATGCCAAAATCCGGTCAGGCAATACCTTACAACCAACCAGAATGCCACAAAATAGTGACCCAAGATTTCAATATCAAACTGGATATTGAGCAAAGGGAGGTAGAGAGCTAGCTTTATGTTGAAGCCATGAAGTTTGCAGTTAGTCACAGTTGTAACTGGCTGGCTGGGGCATGCTGGGAGTTGTAGGACCTTTTTCTTTCTAAACACACATAGGATTGCACCTTTAGGCTGCAATCCTATACACACTTTCCTGGGAATAAAGCCCACTGAACTCAGTGGGACTTATTTCACAGTAGATGTTCATAGGAGTGCATTGCCAATTGGATTATGCTCTTAATTACTATGCAGATTTCAGGCTGAACATTTATTTATTTATTTCATTTTTTTATACCGCCCAATAGCCAATCCGAACATGGGATTGCTGATACAAAAAAGCAAATAATTATTGATCTTCCATTTTAAAAAATATATACCGTAATCCATTGGTTACCCAGATCTGCCTTAAGCAAAACACAGTTTCTACCCAAACAAATGCTATGTTCTGTTCTCTACCTGACAAGGAAGGTAGATAATTATTGATCTTCCATTTAAAAAAATATATAATCCATTGGTTACCCAGATCTGCCTTAAGCAAAACACAATTTCTACCAAAAATAAAAAATAAAAATGCTATGTTCTGTTCTCTACCTGACAAGGAAGGTAGAAAACAACATGCCAGTTTTTATATAAACTCCCAAAATGTAGTTTCCTTTGGATGATAGAACACTGGAGACTTTATAATTTACAAATATAGAAGTAGAGTCTATGCGAAACAAGCAGATTCCTAAAAACAGGCCACAAAGCCCTACCTAGAGCAATCTATGCGTCCTCCCTAGATTGTACCCAGGGCCGGCGCTACCGCTAGGCAAACTAGGCGGTTGCCTAGGGCGCGCGGCTGAAGAGGGCGCGGAAACGCTGCGCTCCTCTTCGCTGCCGCTGCGCCGCCCCCGCCAGGCCTCCACCGCCGCTGCGCCGCCCCTGCCAGGCCTCCACCTCCCCACCCTCCCGCCCGCTGCTGCCGCCGCCACCACCACCGCGCCTCCCCCTACCCTCCCGCTCGCTCGCCGCTGCACCTCCCCCGCCCTCCCGCTCGCTGCCGCTGCGCCTCCCGCTGCCCTCCCGCTCGCTGCCGCTGCGCCTCCCGCCGCCCTCCCGCTCGCTACCGCTGCGCCTCCCGCCGCCATCGCCACCCCCCCAACCCCCCCGTCACCTACCTTCTCCGAGTCGCGTCGCTTCCGGAGCCCCGCCCGCGTTGTTTTGGCGGGAGGAACCAGGGCAACAGGGCTTAAACAGCCCTGTTGCCATGGTTTCCCCCGGCAAAAAACAGCGCGGGGGTCCCGTCGCGTTGCGTCCCTTCAGGAAGAGGAGGAGGAGGCAGCAGCAGCAGCAGCAGCAGCAGCCGCCGCCGCCGCCGCCGCCGCCAGGGCGGGGGGAAAGGTAGGTTGGTGGTGGCGGCGCAGGGTTTTTTTTTTTGCTGCTTTGGAGGGGGGGGCGCTAAATATTTTTTCACCTGGGGCGCCAAACTGCCCTGCACCGGTCCTGATTGTACCCCAGTTCCAGCTAGAATCTCTCTCATTCTCCAAATTGCTAAACTGCTGTTTCAGGCATATACATACAAAGAAGTCTGAGACCGCACCCATCCAAGTGAATTGCCCATTCAGGCAATCAACCACAATCATTAAGTTTCTTTTGTTAAATCCCTGACTCCCATTAGGTGGTGATTTAGATAAAATCATAGTGATAGACCCATTTGCAGTAATCAGATGGCTAAACTCACAATACTAAATTGTCATTATATGATCACATTTTTCCTACACAGCTATTCCAGATTTCAGAATTGGTTTGGCAAACAAAAGAGCACCACTATGGGTTTCATTGCTACACCACCACCACCAAATCCATGCAACCCAATCTTCTGCAGTTAAGCTCACAACTCTGATTTCAGTGGCTTTCAATTGCAATTCTTTTTTTAAAAAATATTTTATTTACTTTTCAAAACAAAATATAACAAAATACAAAAATATCACAAAAATATAACCTAAACAACATATAATAAGTCATAAAGTGCACCCCCCCTCCAAGGGACCAATTAATATACTTCCATCCTCTTGATCAAATGAATTCCAAATTCCAAAAATATAACATATCCTGACAAGGCATGCTCCCCTTCCCCTTTATTAATACATAGTCTAGTAATTGATTCCATATATCCATAAAATTATTCTTCTTTAGCAATCCTTTTCTGCATTTGATACTACTAGTTAGTTTATCGTTTAGGGCTATGTCCCAAACTTCCTTATACCAGTCTGTTATTAGGAAAACATGTTGTACTTTCCAATTTCTCGCTATCATTAACCTGGCCACAGTTAACAAGTTTACAATTAACTCCTTTGTATTTTGGTCGCAAATAAGCTTCTCCGTTATTGATAACAATGCTAATTTTGGACAGACCTCTAAATTAATTCCAATAATTTTCGATATTTCTGTAAAAACCTCTCGCCAAAACACCAAAACATTTTTACAACTCCACCACATATGAGCATATGTCCCTTTTTCCTGACATCCTCTCCAACAAAATGCAGAACAATTATTATCTATTCTATTTAATCTTACTGGAGTTAAATACCATCTCCAAATTAGTTTATAAAAATTTTCCTTTATCCTAGTTGACATCACTTTCACAATCCATCTACCCCATTCAATTGCAATTCTATGTGCAACTACTCAGAAGTAAGCACCATTGAATTCAGTGCCCAGGTTAATGTGAATAAGATTATCATAGAATCATAGAAAAGTAGAGTTGGAAGGGGCCTACAAGGCCATTGAGTCCAACCCCCTGCTCAATGCAGGAACCCAATTCAAAGCATCCCTGACAGATGGCTGTCCAGCTGCACCTTGAATGCCTCCAGAGTGGGAGAGCTCACCACCTCCCTAGGTAATTGGTTCCATTGTCTTATTGCTCTAACAGACATTCACTGTTAATTAAATAAGTGGTGACACTACTTTCCCGCCTGGACTGCTTCACATTACATCAAAGACCAAGTCTCCACATTTCCGCTATGGCAGGGGTGGGCAACTTGAAGCCCTCAAGATGTTTTGGTCTGCCCTAGCCAACATAGCCACTGATAAGGGATTGTTAAAGAAATTCCCTCAAGAAGACATGATAGGCACAACGGGTAGTTCACTGGAAGCCATTTTTATTCAGAATGATGTGCATCGGAGAGTGAGCAAGCAAGGCAAGTCAGCTCTGCCATACAAAGGCAGCAGTTCACCTTATGTAGACTTACAAAGTGCGAGTCTGAGCATGTCAGTACTACAGCCCACCCCTTCTGGCTCAGTGCCAGGTTGGTTGGTTGGGTTGGGTTGGAAGACGCCTGTGCGTGAAACTGTTTTATGTGGGGAGATTGGTGCACAACGAATCACCACACAAACTTGACAGAGTACGGCAATGATCCAATGGCACAGTTACCATGACGATTGGAAAACCATTCTCTGCTGCAGCCTTCATCCGCCTTCACAGCTGTTGTAATTTTGGTTTAATTATCTTCCGCCTGTTCTGCCATTGAGGACTTTATGTTTTGGATCGTTCTTTGTCTGGTTCCTCTCCCCGGACCTTACCGCCATGGGTGACCCTACTGGGAGTACATAGCTCCCGACGGCATTGCTCACAGGGTTCATTGGAACACGCAAGCCCACTCACTGGCACTGACCCTGACCGAGAGGGTCAGTGCCAGTAGTCAGTACACCAATGCTTCATTCTTTACATTCTTTGATCATGCCCTTTCCTTGTCTATCATATTCTGCTCATGTGCCAATCTCCAATCAGTTGGCTGTTAGCCAACCAATTATAGCAGCAAATCTCTTCAGTGCCTGTGAGTTCACCGGTCTATGTTTTTCCTCATCTTGATTGCAACTTCTTTGTTTTATCTACCATGTGTCTGCTACGCGCCTCTCAGTGAATGATTGGATAGATGATCAACTAATCCCATCATTCGAATGTTTGCCTTATCTCATCAGGATGATGGGAGTTGTCCTCCAGATGTTTTTAGCCTACCACAAGTTGCCCACCCCTGCACTATGGGTTGACTGTTTTATGGGTATTTGCATGTCTCATAAAGATGCCTCAGGATCCATGATTCTGTGGGGCTACTGAGTGCATTTCTCAGACAGGGAAATTCCCTTAAAACAATACAGAAAAAATGTCCATCACCATGAAAACATTGTTCTAAACAAGAACCTTCCCACACTTTTCTCTTTGCCCTCTTGTATGTGCTCCACATGAGGAATTCCTCTACCATCAATGTAGAGATCTAGGGCTTGTGTGAAGGTTGTGGGTTCTCTCTGCAAATCTCAGGGTTACCTCAAGTTTGCCAATACTTAAGATCTTAAGCCCACCCCCTTTTAGTGCACCTACTCTGCCGCTTTTTTTCCTTTGACAGCTAGGCAACTGACAGCAGTCAACTGTTTGCAATTTAGACTATATGCAGTCTTTCTTCGTCAATCTGTTACCATTTTACAGCTGAAAATGACAAGGGCATTGACCAGGTAAGACTACATATATCTGACAGCTGTATGTGCGCACTTGTGCAGCCCGGAAAGACACACACACACACACCGATTTTAAAAAACCCCAAAGACATTTGTGCACATTTCTGGGGCCAATTTTCTTTCTAAAAAAAGGTGGCAAACCAGTGATGGTCATCCCAAAGTGCCTCTTGGGCATAGGGGGAAAAGCTGTCATTGGTGGTGGCATGGGCGAGATTGCAAAGCGTGGCAAGGGTTTTTTGCTACTCTTGCCAAGTAGCTCACTTGGAATGCCAACAAGAATGAAAGGGAAACACTTCCATTTATACTGAATAGATAGAGATCAGGTAACAATGAGTCACTACTACAACTAAACAAGACAATTCCAAAAGGAAACACTTAAGTCTGACAAAAGGTCAGACATTGCCCATCTTCCAGCCATCATGGCTTTACATAAGGTAATCAGTACAGTCTTTTGCAATGGGGATATGGCTCACAGTAGTCTTCAGCATAACAGAGCAGAGGGTAGGCACAACCAGATAGATGAGTGATTTGCCCAGTCAGGGTTGGGTTGTTCATGGAAGGTCAAGGAAAGATCTGTAAGTTTGCCCTGATAGGTGGCATATTGTAGGCTCCTTCCAACTCTATGATCTATGAAATGGCTGGCTGGCGAATGCTGGGAGTTGTAGGGCATGCCTAGGATTGCACCCTAAATAAATGGTAATAAATATGTGATGATGTATACTCCCATATACAGTATGATTAAACCTGAAACTATGAAATTAAAGGTGTCTGGCCCTTTTCTCTCAAAAAGATCATACAGAGATCACATCCAACATTGTAATCAGTGCTGCACATTTCTTACTCATTTTTTATTTACAGTTGTTTTCATAGAATCATAGAAAAATAGAGTTGGAAGGGGCCTACCAGGCCATCGAGTCCAACCCCCTGCTCAATGCAGGAATCCTGGTCAAAGCATCCCTGACAGATGGCTGTCCAGCTGCACCTTGAATGCCTCCAGAGTTATCCTGCCTTTCCATTAAAATAAATATTCAAGGCAGCTTTTATTATTTTTATTTTTTTATTATATTTATACCCCACCTTTTTTCCTGCAAGGAACCCAAAGCGGCTTACATAACCCTCCTCTCCATTTTATCCTCACAACAACCCTGTGAGGTAGGTTGGGCTGAGAGTCAGTGACTGGCCCAAAGTCACCCAGTGAGTTTCATGGCTGAGCGGGGACTAGAACCCGGATCTCCCGAGTCCCAGTCCAACACTCTAACCACTACGCCACACTGGCTTACAATCTAATCATGTTATTAAAATAACAACATACAACTTAATCAATGACAGAGCAGAAACTGATAAAATAGCCAGCAAAATAATAATAAATAGCAAAGGATCCTAAAATGTCAGAACCATGGGGGGGGGGGGAGAGAAGATGACTTTGGTGCTCACTGAATATCAAATATCAGCTTTAGTCCTGCATGAGTACTGTAGTCTTTAGTAGGACAGCAGTGGACAGAAGGTAGATTGGGAACTACTGATAGATCTTGGGTGATTTGGAGTAGATTAGCAAGGATTTCTGACTCCCAACTGTTTAATAACAGCAGCAACAATCCCTATCCTAAAGTATACTGCTAAAAGCTTGGAGTAACGAGGAGTGAATTTTTGAATGGAAGGACTGTGAGTCTCCTTCAGTTCTTGTACTCAAAAGGAATTCCTGGGCTCAGCATTCTTTAATTCTATTTCTTAGAATTAGTTTGCTGGATCTCAGCATAAGGATAAAATCAGGATGATATCCTCATTAAAAAATCATTAAGGTAATAATCACTGTTTGTATTTTACTGCATTTCAAGTTAGTATTTCAAAAGTTAATCAGCTCACTGTTGCAATGATTGTGTTATCACCTAACAAGGTCTTGTGCATGGTATTCCTTAAGGCAATTATAACTGTCTACTTTTTTGCATTTCAATTCCCTCTGACAACACTATTTACATCTCCCCACCTCCTGCATGTATCTTTAGATCAGCCAATTTGAGACTGACACTTCAGGCACCTGATGAAGTGGACAGTGTCCATAAATGCTTATGACAGAATAAGGGCACAGTCCTACAAATGTTTAGAAAGAAAAAAGTTACTATTATTGGGAAGAGCTGCATTTTCCCATATACCAAATATGTTGCATGTACTGAAATAGCAGCATCTCCACAATGGAAGCAAAACTACATGGAAAGAAATCTGGACTACTTCAAATTAATGACAAGGGGCCATTTATTGGGCTAAAACTGTAAATGCAGAAAGGCCCTTACAGAATAATTCATTATGAGCCAGCCTTCCCATATATGTGGCAACTGCATGCTCAACATTCAGTGTTATACCATGGAGTTTTATAAAGCATAAGAAATGTAATTAGGCTTGATGATTTACCATTTTGATTGCTTATGATCATTCTTCATGGATTTAAAACATTTTTAAAAATATTTTTGCCACCAGAGGGCAGAAAAACACAAAGGACAACATTATTATGTCTAATCCGCAGCACTCATTCCCCCAGCTAGGCTTAGCGTGGGTCATCATAATGAACTGATATTCAGACCATTTCTAGAACAAACCAACAAGGGAGACAAATTGTATAAAATTATATAAGAATTTCAAGGTTGATTGAAAGAGGAACTGTAAAAAAGAAATGAAAAAAGACATCTGCACCTCATTTAAATGTCATAACTGTTCAGTTGCAAGATAAGGGGAAGGTTCTAGGCTCACAATTTTAATCTATGTAGCCATCAAGACAGCCATTGATAGATCCATTCTCCATTCATGTGGTTAAGGGTGCAATCCTATGCGAGTTTAGACAAAAAAAGGCCTACAACTCCCAGCATGCTGAGAGTTGTAGCCCTTGTAGGCCTTTTTTTTTTTTGTCTAAACTCGCATAGGATTGCACCTTAAATCCTTTTAAAAGATATCTTCATGACCTTCACTACATTTTCTGGCAATTAATTACATAATTTATTACGGTACTTTGATTTGTACCCCACCTTTCTACCAAGAAAATGGCACCCACGGTGGCCATAATGCATTATGTGAAGCAGTACTTTGTTTTTTCCCCTGTCTTGAATGTACTGCTAAACAGTTTCATTGGATAATCTGAGTTTTAGTATCATGGTTGTGGTTCTTAAAGCTGTTTTTAATGTTTTACTATGTTTTTATTTGTTAATGATTTTTGTTTTCTGGATTTCTGTAACGCACCTTGGTTGGTTCCAGAAAGGTGGTATAGAAATG
This sequence comes from Shinisaurus crocodilurus, assembly GCA_021292165.1. Taxonomy (NCBI): domain Eukaryota; kingdom Metazoa; phylum Chordata; class Lepidosauria; order Squamata; family Shinisauridae; genus Shinisaurus; species Shinisaurus crocodilurus. The sequence continues at coordinate 99,389,983 of CM037878.1, forward strand.
CAATAAATAAATAAAGTTATGGGGGGGGGGGGAATCTACTTTCTCCATGCCATGCATACTTCTATAAACTGGTATCATGTCCTCCATTATTTGTGTTTGTAAACCAGCCTTCCCCAACCTGTTGCCCTCTAGATCAGTGTTCTCCAACCTTGGGTCCCCAGATGTTTTTGGCCTACAACTCCCAGCATGCCCCAGGCATGAATATGCTGAATAGCTCATATGATCCGCTTGTGAATTCAAGAGGGATACTTAAAAATGTTTTTCTACTTGTGTTAGAACATCAGCAACTTCACATTTGAGTTATTTTAAGAACTCTATGATGGATACCATCTGGACCCCATGACTTACTAATTTATAGTACTTAATTTCTTTGACACTTCTCTTTGACATAGTTCTTCAGACTCTCTCCCAGGGCAGGCCATTAGGCATAGAAAGATAGCTGTCTCAGGCACCTGATTTTGGGTGTCATAGTCTGCGCAGCATGGCATTTACAGGTACTTCAATAGTGTCACAAATAGACATCCCCATGTGCTCATGGCTCTTCTAAAACAGGGGTGGGTAGAAGGTAGCTCTCCAAATGTTTTGGACTTCAACTCCCAGAAGCTCCTGCCAGCAATGGTCAGGAATGCTGGAAGTTGAAGTCTAAAATGTCTAGAGATTTATTTTCTGCACACCCGTGTTCTAAAACAATAGTCCAGTGAGGGACTAAAGCAGGCCTGGTACTACCAGCTGATATTGGGTGTGATGAAAGGGCTGCAAGTTGTTATTTAATTTATTAGTATTATTATATTTTTACTCCCAGGGAGAGGTGCTAGTGGGATTTTCTGCCTCAGATGCAGAATAACCTAACCAGCTCTGGTTACTATGGACCTTCACTTGTAGGGGGTGGGACCATTTACTGTTTCACTTCAGGCAGAAAAAATGTCTTGAGCAGGCCCTGCTGAAATCACTGGTCCAGGCATGAGTGTACATCTTCCACAGTGAAGACAGATGCAACTAGTTAATTCAACTGCTCTCTATCTATCCTCCTTTAGCATCCTCTTCACACATCTAAGGGTCCAACCGTCTCCTTAGATAGCTCCTGCTTCTGATGTATTGGGAACAGGAGCATAAAATGATGGCTTGAACCTTCAGTGATCTGCCTATGAACCCACAGGCAGTGAATTCTTACATTTGTAAGAACACATTTAAAGCTAGATGTCAGATCACAAATATAACTCTCTGGTAAACTGCCTGTGGCTTACGCTGGCTCAGCTTGTCTGAGCATGGAAAGCTAAGCAGGGTCAGGCCTGGTTACTTGGATGGGAGACCCCTCCTCTAGTTTCCTGCATTGAGCAGGGGGTTGGACTCGATAGCCTTGTAGGCTCCTTCCAACTCTATGATCTATGAAATCTATGAGACATATTTGCTGAACAGGTGCTGAAAGAAAAGCACAGAGCCCTCAGCACAAGTTGTTCCAGTTCTCAATTTGAAGACTTTGGTCACATGATGACAGGGTGGGAACCAATCATAACCCTTAAATGAAACCAGCATCCAGCTTTCTGATAGTGGAAGATACACACACACTTACTTTTCTTAGTTACCCAGATGCTCATTGAAGTTGATGAAGGGGGAGTTGCAAGAAGCATGAGGCTTTGGAATAGGAATCTTGAAATCTGAAAAAAGTCATCTTCTCTTCCTTGGTGCTGTAACCACTAAAGCAATTCTTCAATTTTCCTGTTTAGTAGGGAACCCTACATTTTCGGTTCAGTGAGGCTTGGAATGACATTGTTTCTGTTCCGTAACCTATAAATTGTACTGGATTTACTCAAGTGCTTGCTTCCAGAAAATTGCACCTCTTTTAATTCCTAGAGATCAGAGAGAAATTTAGGGGAGTTCAAGTATATGAAGTGGAGGGGGTGGGGAGCACTTTCTTAAGTTATAGAGATGAGCTTTTTCTGCCTAAGCAGGAAAGAAAATCCCCAAAGGAAGAGAATTCCTGCATTAAAAACCTGTACAGAGTAGACTTTGTGTGAATATGAGCATTTAGTCATAAGATTAGAGATATTTCCATTGCCAGATTTCTATCTTGGAAAAGGACATGGAAGGAGAACAAGGAGGCAACTGAGTTTTTAAAGCAGTAATAATGTGACTTTAGCTGCCCACACATAAAATGGCTAAGGGCACAATCCTATGCATGTTTAGACAGAAAAAAGGCCTACAATTCCCAGCATGCCCCAGCCAACCATTTAGGGTGCAATCCTATGCATGTTTAGACAGAGGGAAAGGCCTACAGCTGGGGCATGCTGGGAGTTGTAGGCCTTTTTTCTGTCTAAATGTGCATAGGATTGCGCCCTAAATGTCAGTTTGGGACAAAGCTTAGCCAGGCAATTTCTCAGCACTTTTTAGAGAATCAGTTCATGGAACAGCTAGTTTTAAAGCACACAAAAGGTGAGGCTGTTCTTAACTTCACCCCTATGATCAATTTAGCCCACACAATACACCACTCTAATTACGGGTAACAGAAGATTCATAAAACAGCAATGACCTAATATAATAAAACTTAACATCTCCAGTGGTGTAGAAGAGTCAGGGCTCACAGGCATGAAGCCCTGGCAGGTTGTTTTTTTTTATTAACAGGGACACTGACATCATCTGTTCCCTACCCCCCCTCAGAATTCCTTGTTTCCTCTGAGCTTAGCTGCAATTCTCACAGTAGCTGCAGTGAGGGGGGATGAATTTCAGAATGAATGAGGGGGGATGAATGAAGAAATTCATACTTTATGAATGTAAAGTATTGGGGAGGGGGCTTGGTCTTGAATGGGCAATTAAGACCCATTAGCTTTATGAAAGACCTGCTCCTGGTGGAAATGAAAACTGCTAGAACGTGTATTTGTTGATATGGTTCAACATAGTTGCCTGCAATTATGGAGTCTCCTTGAGGGGCGTGGCTATGGAGATTGTCATGATGAGTGCCTGCAGTTCAAAATTTACCACTACTGTACACCACTGAACACCTCAATTATTAGTGAGCTTCTGAGGCATACAAAGAATGAATTGGAAAAGGCATGAGGATGAGCACAAAGCCCGCCAGTTCAAAAGGCCTCACAAATCAAATGTGTTGAAGTACAGTCATGCCTTGGATTGAGAGCATAATTCGTTCCGGAAACGTGCTTGTAATCCAAAACACTTTATATCAAAATGAAATTCCCCCAAAAAAATTTGTACAAAGATTTTTAATTTAAGCCGTACTATAGTACAGTAATACCTTGGATTGCAAGTAACTTGGTTTGAGAGCGTTTTGCAAGACAAGCACATTTTTAATATATTTATTACTTTTTTAAAAACTTGATATACAAGCGATGTCTTGCAATACAAGTACTGTAGTACGGCTTAAATTAAAAATCTCTGTACAAATTTTTTTGGGGGAATTTCGTTTTGATATAAGAGTGTTTTGGATTACAAGCACGTTTCCGGAACGAATTACGCTCTCAATCCAAGGCATGACTGTACTTGTATTGCAAGACGTCGCTTGTATATCAAGTAAAAAATAAATAAATATTTAAAAATTTGCTTGTCTTGCAAAACGCTCTCAAACCAAGTTACTTGCAATCCAAGCTATTACTGTAGATCCATGGGGTAGTATTTTATTGTGCCTGTGCACTCACAAACTTTATATGAAGGTGCAGTGTTAAAATATTTAAAAGAAAACTGTAGTGTGTTGCTCCCCACCCCCGCCCCCGGGGAAATGATGCCACAATTTTCCCTAAGGGACTCCACTCTACTCATTTATAATTCAGGAGAATCTAGGGATTTTTATAATGACGCAATTTTCAACATCCTTCAACAGAAGCCAAACACTTAAGATGTTAGTCAAACATTATTTGTTGCATAATCATCCCTTTCATGCAAGAGAAAGCTAGATTTAATCTTTCTTCCTTCAGTTAAAACACACACACACACACACACACACACACACACTTTAGAGGTATATCTAGCAGGGGTGGTCTTATTTTCCCAATGAGAATTTCAACTGGAATGAAGTCATCACAGAAAAATATGCTCTGAAGATCAAAAGCTTCTGGAATTTCCTAGCTGCATATGAATCTGCAAAAAAACTGCTCCAAGCGAGAGAACCTTTGGTAGGGCTGTGGCAGCAATTATTTTTTTAAAAAAACATCAGCAATTTGCTGTCGAATTTCAGCAGCAAAACACTATGGAGGCTTACTAAAGACAAAATTGGCCTGTTTTCAAGCTAGATTTGTCCTTAAGCAAACCTCCATAGCAGCTTGCCACCAGAATTCGGCAGCAAACCAGTGGGGATTTTTTGGTGTCACTGCTGTACCTCCAAATCTCAATGGGGGGGCACGGTGGGGGCCACATGCGACCTGTGGGCCATGTGTTGTCCACACTTGTATTAAAGGTTAACATGGATAAGCCTCGGAGCAAATTGGTACATAAGGAAACAGGGATTTTGCTGGTGGGCTCGGCTTGGCTTGCCTTGGCTGAGGAGGCCAAGGAAGTAGTGTCGTGAAAAGGAAAAACATTTTTGGTGGCCCCTCTGCTTCACAAGTATAAAGATCCACCACTGGTAGGGCAAGTGTTAAATTTATTTTCAGAGCCACTCTTAAGTGATCCCTCTGCCTTGGTAAACATTCAAAGGTGAGGCCAATGCCACCAGTGGTAGATTTAATGGTCAACAAGTTCAACAAGTTTGGCTTGTCACCTGATCTGAACCAAATTTTCATCTGATGAACTGGACTCTAGCCCACAAAGATGCCACAATAAATCTATTCAGCTGTGGGGCTGGTTTTGTTAGTTTCTTTTGTTATTGTTTTTGTGATCTGGGCCCATGCTGCCTGTGGTCCAAACATTCAGATGGTCTAAAGGTGCATGACAAGGTTGAGCTGTTGAAGGTAAGGCGTTCTGGTTCTGAGGAGTACCTAGATGAGACCACTTGGGAACTGGAGAACTGAAACACCTTTTCTCCTGTTCAAACCACAGGAAGACATTAATGCATCTATTATTATTATTATTATTATTATTATTATTATTATTATTATTATTATTATTATTCACTCCCCCAGCACACCAAACTTGTTCTATATTTCATTCTCAGTATAATGCAATGAGGAGCCAAGGCTCCCAGGCTGTGGAACTCCCTCTCAAGGGAGGCTACGTTCACTCCCTCTCTGCTGTCCTTCTGCCAGTAGGCAAAGACTGCTTTATTCAGGAAGGCCTTTGGCCGGATTTATTTATTTATTATATTTATTATATTTATACCCCGCCTTTTTTCCTGCAAGGAACCCAAGGCAGCTTACATAATCCTCCTCCTCCTCTCCATTTTATCCCGACAACAACCCTGTGAGGTAGGTTAGGCTGAGAGTGACTGGCCCAAGGTCACCCAGTGAGTTTCATGGCCCAGCGGGGACTAGAACCCGGATCTCCTGAGTCCCAGTCTAACACTCTCACCACTACGCCACACTGGCTCTTTATTCTTTTATTCTGTAATTGTTATGTTTTTTATTGTATTTGAATGTATATTTATTGTTTTAATCAATTTTAATTGTGCTTATAAGCCAGCTTGAGTGCCATTTTTTACTGGAAAAGTGGGATGATGATGATGACGACGACGACGACTTGTGTAAAACCACCTAGTGACTTCATGGCTAAACAAGGAATTGATTCAGTGGTGCATTCAGGGCTGGAACAAGACATTTTACTGCCTGAGGCAGGCCAGCCTGGCTGCTGCTGCTCCCTCTGTTGCTGCCTCTGTTGCATCCTCCTCCTTCCCCAAGCTCCACGTGCAGCCATGCCTCCCTCTGAGGAATTTGCTAGTGAGGAGGACACAGGCCACTTTGTTGCAGCAGCAAAACTGTAAAGGAAAAAACCCTGCAACGTTAAAGGTGCTCTCCAAGGCCACCTTGCCTCACAAGGCCTTGGAGAGCACTTTGTAGGGTTCTTCCCAGGCAAGGCAAGACATTGCTCCTCAGGGAGCCGCAGAGGAGCACCATGGCAGCAAATACTGTTCTTAGTAAAAGAACTTTAAACAGGTGTTGCTGCCATGTTAAATTAGCTGGTATCACTCATACTGAGGAGCTGCCAGGGGCTGGTCCAAGGCTAGCCCGGTAAGCATATCTGGGCCTGTCTTTCAGTGGTAGGCTGAAGGGGAGAAACAGGCTCATGGCAGCTGGGGAAGGAGCCCAAGCAGCGGCAGGTGGGTGGGTAGCTCCAGATCAATTATGGTGGTGGGCAGACCTGTGGCAGCTGATGAGTAGTGCAAGGAGGCCTTGCAGACCAGTGACAGCAGGCAGACCTATGGTGGGAGATGGAGTGGTGTGATCCGGATCTGCCACCTGAGCCAACTGTCTCACCTTGGCTCATAGGAGGGCCAGCCCTGGGCGCAGTTAGGTAATTTTAGACTCTGGACTTAATGGTCTTCTGGTGGCTCCCTCTTTAGATGGGAATGTCTATTACTTCCTGTGAAGGACTGCCAACCGGTCCTTTACTCAAGACCAGAGATCAAAGGTGCAAAACTGTCAGCCTTAGCTCTGCCGTCTTGACTTGATTCTCTCAGGGCCTTGCCCTTGGGCTATACACTGGATTTAGCACTGATCCACACACACCGTGTGGGGTAAAACCAGGAAAGTTTATTTAAGGTAAACAGATTACAGTAAAAGGTGGGGAATGAGGGAAGAGGGAGAAAGGTGGGGAGACACTTTGGTACATACACAAGTAAAGCTATAAAACAATAAAACTAGTTCTTTACTATATAAATACCCAGGCCCTTACTCCTTTTACCTGGGGGTTGGTCTTCTTTAGAGCCTGCCTCAGCCAAAAGCCCTACTCCCGCGAAAGCGTGCAGACAACAACACAAACCAGAAGCCACAGCAGCAGTATAGATTCTTCCCCCCACCCCTCTTTTCAGTAGCCCAGGTGTCTTTTGCCAATTAGGATGAACTTCATCTGGGCCAGGCAGGGGAGGGGTGGCTCTTTGCCGCATTTGCATGCAAATAGCTGTGGCACTGGCCATCAAAGACATGGGAGACTCTGCGGGGGTCAGGAGCCATCAGAGAAACTATGTACATTTTGCATTTCCCAGCCCCCAGCTGGGATTATACTTGTTTACACGTGAGGAGGTGTGTGTGTGTGTGTGTGGTGCAGGAAACTCTGATGCTTTTTCTCCACACTTCCCTTCCTTTAAAATGTGGCAAGCCAGCCCTGCTGTGTTTGAGGCCCTCCTGCTCATTCTGCTGAGTTGGACCCTGAACTTCTGCCTCAAAGGGCAAAAAACAGGTATTACATTAAATCCGTACCTGGCAACTAAATCTTTTTTGTTTTCATTTTTACTCTAGAGTAGGTGCAGGGAGCCCAATAAAGACCTTAAAAGCCCCTCTACTCCCATGCTAGGGTCCTGATCTGAACTGGGCCCCTTGCTCCTACTCTAGAGTAAAAATGGGGGGTACGTAGCTGCTAGATATGGATTTAAAAAGTAATGTCTGTTTTTGGCCCTTCGAGGGACCAAAGTCCTGCACCAGATGCTGCACTGAATTGGCTCAATTCCATATCCTGGTCTTTGTCCAGCCCATGGGTCACATACCAACCAGTCTGGAGATCCATGCAACAACCTAATTATTGTGAAGGAAAGAGCCTTTGGGGTTCCTACATGCACACACACACACACCCCTCCTCATGGGTAAACCAAGTAAGGCCAGTTAGGGGCTGGGAGGAGGCGACGGCTTTTCAAATGCAAATGTAGTTCAGGCCCAGTAAGTCATGAGTCCCCCTCCCCCTGTCTGGCCAGGTGAAGTGCATCCTGATTGGCTAAGAAGCAACAAAGCTACAGAAAGGAGGGGAGGGGGGGAAGGTATATTTCCCAACGTGTGGGTTTTGTTCTTTGTCTTTGTTCGTTGCGTGGTTGCTGGCTGTGGAGCAATGGCCGCAAGCCAAGCAGAGGCCTAAGCCTTCGGGGGGCCTCAGGATCCGACCCCAGGTAGCTCCTGGTGAAATTAGCTGAATGAGGGCTCTGGTAAAGGCAGGCCTTGTGGAGGGCTACCCATCTCGGACCTTCGGGTAGGTCAGTGCTTCTCAATTATTTTCTGTCATGCCCCCCCTAGGAAGAAGAAAACATTTCGCGCCCCCCGCACGACTGTAAATAGTATCATTTGTCTATAAAATTGTTATAAGTACACCTCTGCATAGCACTGTATCCTTATTAACGTATAAGAGAATAAAAAAAGAAAGAAATGTGGATCAATTTACAACAAAGAATAGCTTTATTAACTGTAGCAGAAAAGATTTAAAGGAGCACAGGATTTAAAGGAACACAATATTAAAAAAAACTTTTAACTGAGGTCAAACGAGCCCCCCTTTACGGAGCCTCGCGCCCTCCCTGGGGGCCCGCCCCACTATTTGAGAAGCACTGGGGTAGGTGAAGTAGTCGTCCCGGGCAACAAGGCTGTGCTGGATCCAACCCTGGAAGAGAACTGACCCCCAGGTAACAGAGTTGTGTGCCTGGGAGATATAAACAATCAGGTTTCATTATTTTGTAGCTCTACTGTCTGTGTACCAAAGTGTCTCTCTCTAATTTTGTGTGCTTCCCTTATTTCCCTATTTTTGTTGTAAAATGCTACCAGAATAAACCTCTTTGGTTTTTTACCCCACATGGTGTTTGTGGATTGCTCTGCTTGGTTCAGTAACTAAATCCAGGTTACAGTCATAAAGGCAAGTCCCTGAACAGAGATTCAAGTAGGATTGCTTGGCAATCTGGTAACTTGAGATCTCTGGGGGTCTTGGGTCCTTTGAGGTAGGAAAGGGTGGGTTGTGGTGGGTCAGCCAGCCCCCCCTTCCTCCACAATTATGATAAGATGTTATTGTTCCTTAGGTCAATCGAAGACTAGAGCTAGTGATTATTATTACTGTAAACATTTCATACTTAAAACCTGACGCTGGGTTTTACTGTGAACTGTATGCAAACATTTCTAAACAGTGTCTTCTAGTTCTCTCTGAGAAAGTGACTTATCTGCTTGGGACCAGTGCTTCCTGTTTCACATACAGTACATTGACCGTAAATTATCCCCTTGACAAATATTTAGTATTTAATTGGTGCTCCCTTTCATCATGACTAATAAAGCATTATTTCAACATAATGCAGGTACATGGATTGCAACATACCTTTGTAGCTCCCTCCTAGGCATGCCTACTCCGCAATAAGCTCCATGGACTTTAATGGGACTTACGCCCAGGTAAGTATGTATAGGATTGCAGCTTGTTAGTGCCAGGAACTTAGTTTATGTCAGAACACAATCTGTGCCAGTTCCTTCTGCCCACGAATGGGTGGGGTGAGGTGGAGAGAGAAGGATGACAATTAAAGAGAGGGAAGAAAATCCCAGTTGGCCCTCTGTGTTACCAAAACTGACAACTTAAACCTGCAAGAAACCTGCGGTGTATGGTAGCTATGGCTAAAATATTACCCTATAATGCTGCATGCAGATTGTTTGCTATGGTGTTCCTTTCCAAGAAAATAGAACAAATACTTAATATTAGTGCTGGAAAGACCAAATTTGAAATCAATAACAAATTAATGCAAAAATTACCCAACAGAGTGTTCTGAACATGTTTATGGAATCATACTGTTGAAAAGCATCATTTCTGTGGCTGCTGTGTTGTTAAGTCACATTTTCTGCCTAGATCACTGTGGGATTTATATTGTTCTGCTGTTGGACATGTGGTAAGGTGCATGCATAGGGTTGTGGTAAGTGAAGAGTTAATGTTTGTAGGAGGGGCCAGCTGGCTCCCAGAGGCAGTGTGGGAAGAAGCCCTGTTGTTTCTGTTAAAATCGCTGACCATAGTTAGAGGCTCTGGGCCTGAATTGAGTTTTATACACAAAAGAACAGTTTAAGGGTGCAATCCTATGCATATTTAGACATTTAAAAAGTCACAGCACTCCCAGCATTCCCCAGCCAGCTGGCCTGCCTGGGGAATGCTGGGAGTTCTATGACTTTTTCTGTATAAACCTGTATAGTGCCCTACATTCATTTGTAAGAAGCTGTGCCTATTCCTAATGGTAGCCAGAGAATACCAGTAAATCTTTATTACAACAGGGAGAAGAACTTCATCCTTTGCTTAAACAGTTTAAAAACTAATAAATAAATCCTGGAAAATATTAATAATGATGCGCATGGCAGGATTTCAATCCGCAAAAAGTGTGTAGTGTGCTTGAGTGGTTACAGTGCTGGATTAGGACTTGGCTAAGTGGGGATTTGAACCCAGATCTCCCATGAAGCCCAGAGGGTGATCGTGGGTCTTTATCTCTCAGGCAGTGGGCGTTGCCCTTAATTTCTTCCTGGTTCCTTCCAGTAGTTCCCTCATAATGTTACATGCCTTCTCTTTTGAGAAAAAAATAAAGTAAAAAAATAAACTGAAACTTTACACATAGTCTTAGGTTTGCAAGTCTCTTAATGACTTCCCCACTTGGAATGTGCCTGGGTTCAGTAATGACATCCTTCAGCTGCCATCCTTTATTTTGCTCCCCTGAAGACTCAGGGTATGTCCTTGCTGCAATCTCTTCTGCTTTCATCTCCCCTGGACTATCCTCTGGTGTCTCTGCCCTGGTCAGCACATGGCAAGAATTCCCTGCTTGTTTCATCCTGCAGAAACTCTGCTGGTTACATGCTTGTCCCTCATTCAGATTCATGGCATCAACCAATTCTTCTGTTTCCCTTAGATTATTTTCTGTTACGTCTCAGTATTTGTCCACTGTCCATCTGTAATATGATCGTGGGTTATCATGTCCAAGGTCTCTCTGGAATATCATGCTGTAATAGTGTTTGTTTGCATTGGTGGTCTTCCCAGGATCTGCACACTTCACATTTCCCCATGAATGTCTTTAGTTGCCCATTCATTCCTGGCCAATAGATTGCTTTCCTGGCCTGTCATAGACATCCTTCAATTCCCAGATGTAATGAATGCATTTTATCCAAAATGCACTTCTTTCTGAAGGGTTTCTGGTATAACTGCTCTTTCTCCCTGGAATATGATGCCATTCTGTACATGAAGTTCATCCCGTATCTGGAAGATTGGTGTTATCTCATGTGGTACATGATCTTTTGTTTCTGGCCAACCCTGTAATATCATGACTTTTAGTCTCTGGAGGATGTTGTCTTCCTCTGTTCATCACTGAATCTCTCTCAATCTTTCCTCAGATATGGGTAAGAACTGTACCATATTGATAGTTTCTGCTTCAGCTTCTACTGATCCCTCCCTTCTGGTAGGTATGCCTGGCTCAGGGTACTGCCTCTGCCAGGGCAGTACAGGCATGCCTTGGATTGAGAGCATAATTCGTTCTGGAAACGTGCTTGTAATCCAAAACACTCTTATATCAAAACGAAATTTCCCCAAAAAAAATTTGTACAGAGATTTTTAATTTAAGCCGTACTACAAGTACTTGTATTGCAAGACGTCGCTTGTATATCAAGTAAAAAAAAAAATTAAATTAATATTTAAAAATTTGCTTGTCTTGCAAAACACTCTCAAACCAAGTTACTTGCAATCCAAGGTATTACTGTATATTGTACTTCTGCAGATGCGCCATCATGCATTGTAGATGCTTTGCTGCACCGAGTAATGTTATGTTCCATATATTTTCCAGAGGTTTATAGTCAGTCTGGACATCTATTGTGCAGCTATATGTGTGCTGGTGAAATTTCTCCATTCCAAAAAGTATTGCAAGTAGTTCTTTTTCAATTTGGGCAGAGCCCTTTTCTGTTTCTGATAAGACTCTGCTCACAAATGCAACTGGCTGTCCTCCTTGCTGCATGGTAGTCCCTAGACCTGTTTCTGATGAATCACACTGAAGCATTAATGACTCTTCTGGGTTGTAATACTTCAAGATGGGGGCTGCGCTGCTGCAATCACTCCTTTAGCTTTTGGAAAGCATCTTCATGTTGCTTTGTCCACTCCCACAATGTATCAACTGCCTCTCTGACCATGGAGCTGGGAATCTGAACTATCCTATGGCCCCTCAGATGCTGTCTAGGGGCCATAGGATTGTTCCCTTAAGCTGCAATTCTATACCCATTTACCTGGGAGTAAACACAGTTCAACTTACATGCGTAGACATGCCTAGGATTGCAGTTTTATTTGTCCAAGATTGCAATCCTGAACACTAGGATTACACTAGGAAGTAAGGCACACTGAGTTCAATGGGATAACATCTAATGCCTGTGGCTCACGCTGGCTCAGCTTGTCTGAGCATGGAAAGCTAAGCAGGGTCAGGCTTGGTTATTACTTGGATGGGAGACCCCTCCTCTAGTTTCCTGCATTGAGCAGGGGGTTGGACTCAATGGCCTTGTAGGCCCCTGCCAACTCTATGATCTATGAAACTATGATTCTTTCTGCATAATCATGGTTCAACCTGTATTGAATGGCTATAAACATAGCACATTTGCTTGGGAGTAAGTTCCATTTAATTCAGTGAGACTTACTTCTAAGTAAACATACTTAAAATAATGTTTTACAGGGTACTTACCAAAGACATGTGTCAAAATTGCCAGAATGTCTTATTTTATCAGTTACATAAGTTTGGAAGCCGCAGGTTACATGCCACATGCCATGCACAAATCCACCACTTACATTGTAATCCTATATATGTCTACTCAGAAGTAAGTCCTATTCATTTCAACTGAGCTTATCCCAAGTAAGTAGGTAAAGGATTGCAGCCTTAATTGTTCTTCTGTAAGAAGTGATGTTTCTTTTTATAAACCAGGGGTAGGAGTCTGGAATATCAAGATACTCTGATCTTTCATTGGGCAATTTTCAATCAAAAATAGAATATTTTAAATGCCACTTAATATACACGTCTATTGTTTAGAAAAATATTAATAGTACATTTGTTGCAATAAAACCATTAAGGAATTAATAAAAAGAAAATAAAAAAGCATTGTGAGGCTTAATAGGGAGCAAATGCTTCATGGCAGTGGTTTTAAACTAATGAAAATCACAATTAGAGCAATTATATCCTCAAATAACCAAGAAGCCAAAACATTGCAGACATGTTGTGCAAAACATGGTCTGAGTAATGGCTCCTTTGCAACCCCAATAGGCATTCCAAGTCCCTTGTCCATTTGTCAAACAAGAATGATCTTTTTGTCAACCTCAGACTCAAGAGAAGTGTCATTCTTACCAGCAAAACTCAAAGCTAAGTTGTATGCCATACCAGCTATGACCCTAGAGAAATTGAAGCAGGGAAAAAGAAAACATACTGAAGTAAATTGAAGTAAATAGATCGGGCCCCTAATAAACCCCTATTTTAAGGCTCATGCAAGTCAGAATCCAGACTGAATCTGGAGGAGAAAGGTTTCATTCATCTTGGGTCTATTTTACAGAGGACCTTCCTTATGTAGCAAGTCCAAGAAAAACTTGGAAAAAGAATTCTAACTCTGCTAATATCTGAGGAAAGACTTCTCCTCTGTGATACACAAAACAAGAAGGACCTTGTGAGAGACCCCCCCCCCCAAATATAGGAACTAACTGTGTCTGTTTGGTTAAGAGTATAAGAAAAAGTATCAAATATAGAAAGGACCCAACTCTTTCCCAGCATGGGCCGCCAGGTAGCATAGATTGCCATATTGCACAGACCTCAGAACTAAGCACTGGCCCAAGCTAAGACATGGTATTAGAATATTAATCAGAATATTCATTATTCACTGCCTCCTATAATATTTGTGGAGGAACTACGAATGCATTCAAGAACTGACCAAAATCCAAACATGAATTCTGCCATTACAAATATGAAGTTTATGCACCACATAAAGAAGACACATTGTGTACAGTCCCCTTAGACATTGTAGGAAATATCAGCACATGACTATTGTATCCTTGTTATAGAAAGGTAAAACCCAGTATCTTAATATTAGAAATATGGTTACAGTACTATCAGCATTTGAATGGGTTGTGTAAACATGGCACTAGGGATGGACAACTTGTGGTCCTCCATATATTTTGGCCTGTACGACCCATAATTCCTCACCATTGGCTATGCTGGCTAGGGCTAATGGGAGTTATAGGCCAGAGTATCTGGAGAGCCACAAGTTGTCCACCCTGCTTTAGACCCTGCCAAGGAGCTGTTTACCCTGTTACAGTATCAACACCTGTGTAGGCCTGAATCAGTAGTCAAGATTCAGAGAGACACAACACAGAGGATGGAAAAGCAACATCTCGTCATTCCTCATTAAGGAAGCACACACTTTCATTGGAATCAATGGGACTTTAAAGTACTTAGCCTTGGCTACATTGTGTCCTAAGTTATTAAAAATAACATTTTGGTCCTTGCATCTCTTTCTTATTGGGAAAGAAGCACCCCAAAGCAACCATGTTAGTGGCCACATTTGCCAGCTGCTACTTAAACTAGGATGGAGCTGGCTAAAGATGCAGGTCATGTGGCCAGTTATACAAAATTGTTACTGCAAGTATCTGAATAAACATGGAACATTATGTTTAAAAATGTTTTGTTCTACCTCAGGAATGTTAAATTATTGTTTCCTTTCATAAATTATTCTTCGGTGCAAGCATATGTGTGTGTGTGAGAGAGAGAGAGAGAGAGAGAACGATTGTATATATATATCTGTCTATTTTATATAGATTTGTATGTTTTGACAGTATTTCAGAGACTTGGGTGTAGCATCATAGAGCATCATGTAAATGAAAAATATTTGTACCAGTCTTTCTTCCCCTAAATCACAGATAACATTTTAAAACTTTTTTTAAAAAAGCATGCAAGTTATCAAGCATAGATGAAACACCATCAAGAATATATAATTTTAAACACGCTATTTGAAAGGCAATTAGATTTAGGGCTTCACTCAGTTTGAAATTACTGTCCCCAGTGCAGACAGTTTCTTCATGTACAAGCATAGGCTTGCATGCAATGCCTACAGTGGTATTTTGTTTTTAACTGTCACTTCCAAACTGCAACCACCCACCCGCCCTCGCCCCCAGCTAGTCCTTTCTTTACTATGTTATGCCTTTTAAATTCAAAGGATCCCAAATGTCAGAATGTAAGAATAAAACATTGCTAAACACACAGCTATTCTTGCATGCATCTAATGGACCTGAGCCACTATTCTGTTGCTAATTTACTCTGGGTTTCTCAGATTTACTATCTAGAGATCTGGAATTATACTAGTGCAGAATGCATAATGTGTTTTGGGGGGAGTCAGAGTGAGGGATAAGACTCACTAATTGCCTCTGTTTAGAATAATAATAATAATAATAATAATAATAATAATAATAATAAATTTATTTCTTACCCGCCTCTCTGTCTAGATCGAGGCGGGGAACAACAAAAATACAAAATACATAAACTAATCAACACACCATACTATTAAAACATCTTTAAACTACTTAAAAACATTATAAAACATCTTAAAAGCATCTTAAAAGCAACCTAAAATTCTGCCGGATAGGCCTGCCGGAAGAGATCAGTCTTAATGGCTTTTTTAAATTCTAAGATACTGCTAAATTGACGAATCTCCTCCGGCAATACCCGCCAGCCTAGTTTTGGCTGGCTGAAGTAAATTCTTCCCAGAGGACCTGAGTGTGCGGGGCGGATTGTACGGGAGAAGGCGATCCCATAGGTAGCCTGGACCCAAACCATGTAGGGCTTTAAAGGTAATAACCAACATTTTATACTTCGCCCGGAAACTGACTGGCAGCCAGTGGAGTGCTTTTAAAACTGGTGTGATGTGGGCACCCCTAGGTGTACCAGTAACGAATCTGGCTGCCATATTTTGCACTAGTTGAAGTTTCCGGACTAGATATAAAGGTAGCCCTATGTACAGCGCATTGCAGAAGTCGAGCCTCGAAGTTACCAGCACGTGCACTACCGTCTTTAGGTCCTCCAACTCTAGGAAGGGGCGCAGCTGGCGTATCAGCCGAAGCTGATAATAGGCACTCCTAGCCGTCGCATCTATCTGGGATGTCATTTGGAGCGACGGATCCAGAAGCACCCCCAAGCTGCGAACACAGTCTTTCAGGGGGAGTGTAACCCCATCCAGAACTGGTTGACATACCTCCAAACCCAGGTTGTGGCCTTTGACAGCAAGCACCTCCGTCTTGTCTGGATTCAGTTTCAGTTTATTTTTCCTCATCCAGCCCATTACTGCCTCCAGGCATTCATTCAGAGGAGACACACACAGCTGATTCTGTTGCCAAAGGCATAGAGAAATATATTTGGGTGTCATCAGCATACTGATGGCACCCCACCCCATGCCTCCGGATGATCTGTCGCAGCGGATTCATGTAAATATTAAATAGCATTGGGGAAAGAATAGCTCCTTGTGGCACTGCCACATAGCAGCTCCTTTTTGGAGGAGCAGCTATACCCAAGCATCACCATCTGGAACCTACCCGAGAGGTAGGACCGGAACCACTGAAGCACAGTGCCCCCGATTCCCAATCCCCTCAGGCGTTCCAGAAGGATACCATGGTCGATGGTATCGAAAGCCGCTGAGAGGTCCAAAAGCACCAACAGGGACACACTTCCCCTGTCAGTACTCAGGCGTAGATCATCTGCTAAGGCGACCATAGCAGTCTCAACTCCGTATCCTGCTCTGACTTGGTTCATAGCCCACCGGGGGTTAATTTATCCATGGGGGCTGTTGCGTTGTGCTGGGTGCCTGTTGGTGCTCAGCTTGCCGTGTCATGCGAACCAAGGCAGCAGGGATTGTGTGGGGGTTAGACAACCCTCAAATAACCCGTAGCTTAATTTAGGGTTAATTGAGGGTTATCTGACCCTCAACCCGTGCCACCTGGGTTCAGACCTGGGTTCAAAAAGCCATGTTCAGACCTGGGTTCAAAAAGCCATGTCAGGGGCAAAAGAAAGGGGGCTCCTAGGACTCAAACCTACAGTGTAAGTGCCAGAGGTGGTGTTAGGGGAGTGGTCCACTAGGGCTCAAGTCCCGAATCATTTATTTGGAGCCCCAAATTTCTGGGAGGCCATCTGCCCCACCACCCTGCTGTCCATGGGCACTTGCTGAAATAAAGGTACAGGGGCCCTGATAATCTCTGTTGCATCTGATCCCCCTGGATTAGCTGGCTTTTTGCCCACATGTGCTTCACCACCTGCCAGGGATGGGGACTCGGACTCCAGGACTCGACTTGTGAGTCAGACTGTCCCCCCTCTGACTCGAGTCAGACTCGAGTCCCATTATTTTTAATGGGACTCGAGACTCGACTCGGGACTCGAGACCAAGGACTCGTGTTCCAAAATCGTGTTCCTCAAATGCAACATGGATAGATTTTAGGAAGTACAGCAAGTTTATTTTTTAAAATCATTTTCCTAAAATGCAACCGTTCAGACATTTTGGGTTTGGCTGCCTCTGCCTGCCTGTTTGGGGTTCCCTGCCTCCTCTGCCTGCCTGGTCTCTTCTTAACCAGTTCCACAGTTTGAATTGTCCAAGACAAAGGCCTCTGCCTGCCTGCTTTGGGGTTCCCTGCCTCCTTTGCCTGCCTGGTTATTTTGGGTTTGTCTGCCTGGTCTGTTCTTGCCAAAATCAGTTGCAGAGTTTTGAAATAAAAAGGCACACTTGTGCCTAGAATTTATTTAAGCCACACATCTGAAATAGCCTTATTTTGTTGGGAAAAAACCCCATTGATTTTAATAGGGACTCGTGGAGTCAGCTTTGGGAGTGACTCGTGACTCGTGAGTCACCATTTTGGACCAAGGACTCGGACTCGAGACTCGGGTCCAAAGACTCATGACTCGAAACCAAGGACTCTTCAACATCCCTACCACCTGCTGCCCCCCCCCATTTTTCTACCTAAAGTGTTTTTCTGAAATCAAATGCCCTCTTCTCCCCTGTCCATACATCCCTTTTTACAAATAATGCCCTTAGGAGACAGGGTCCTTTAAAACATACAGAGAGAGAGAGAGAGAGAGAGAGAGAGACTTCAGAGCATATGTAAATTAGCATATGCAAATTTGTGTGTTTTGGGGTTTTTTTTGTCTTGTGGGCCTAAGCCTCAGATCTTTTCAGTGACAGCCCTGTGCAGAGCAATTCTCTAACCATACAGTCACAACGGCAGACAGGTGTCAGACACATCATAGATAGTAATTTATCTCTCTCTCTCTCCGGCCACCCATCCCGGGCTCAACACCTAACCAGAGATGCTAGGAGCATAGGGTCTGCAGGAGGAGCCCTAATCAATTGTAGTGGCTCACATTTTACCTGTAGAGGATCCTGGACCTGGGCTAGACCCCAAGGTAAAAGCACACACTGGAAAACATGGGCTGGGACCCCCATGTTCAGGCACGCCCAATAAGGAGGAGCACCAGATGGAGCAATAGCTTGACTCCTGCATGGGCCACTTCCTCCCCCTGGCAACCCATGTGATCAATCCCCCTGGCATTGCTCCTGATAGGCCCGCTCTCACAAGTAGCACCCCTGCAGGCCTCATTGCTCACCCCCACCCCCACCAAGTGCCTCATAACCCTGGTGGCAGCACCCATCCCACTCCTGCACCCTGAGAGACTTTCCCCCTCACAGTTCAGGGAATCTGAATGAGCAGAGAGTGGAGGGGCCAATGCCTCAGAGCCGGTCAAGCTCCCTGCCCCTTCCCTCAGAGTCCCATATGGAGGCCAGCTTTAGAGCAGCTAAAGCTAGAGCTTACTAGGACAACCTGGTGCCCTCCAGATGTATTGGACTATAATTCCCATGGCTGGCTGGGGCATGCTGGGGGTTGTAGTCCAACATGTCTAGGGGCCCCAGGTTGAAGAAGCCTGCACTAGGGTGGGAGAAAGGGATCCCTATTTACCACTCCATTGCAACAAAGAAGCAACACAAACCATGACCTTTACTGAACAGCATCTGGGATGAAGATGACACAAAGTTGCCATCATAGAATCATAGAATCATAGAATTTGCAGATGACACAAAGTTGGGTGGAACAGCTAATACTCTGGAAGACAGAAACAAAATTCAAAGAGATCTCGATAGGCTGGAGTGCTGGGCCGAAAACAACAGAATGAAATTTAATAGGGATAAATGCCAAGTGCTGCACCTAGGGAAAGGAAACCAAATGCAGAGTTACAGAATGGGGGACACTTGGCTCAACAATACTACAAGTGATAAGGATCTTGGAATTGTTGTAGATCACAAACTGAATATGAGCCAGCAATGCGATGTGGCTGCAAAGAAGGCAAATACTATTTTGGGCTGCATTAATAGAAGTATAGCTTACAAATCACGTGAAGTGATAATTCCCCTTTACTCAGCACTGGTTAGGCCTCATCTTGAGTACTGCGTCCAGTTCTGGGCACCACACTTTAGGAAGGTCATAGACAAACTGGAGAGGGTTCAGAGGAGGGCAACAAGGATGATAAAGGGACTTGGAAACAAGGCCCTATGAGGAGAGACTGAAAGAACTGGGCATGTTTAGCCTTCAGAAGAGGAGACTGAGGGGAGATATGATAGCACTCTTCCAGTACTTGAAGGGTTGTCACACAGAGGAGTGCCAGGATCTCTTCTCGATCATCCCAGTATGCAGGACATGGAATAATGGGCTCAAGTTACAGGAACCCAGATTCCACTTAAACATCAGGAAAATTTCCTGACTGTCAGAGCAATAAGACAATGGAACCAACTCTAGGGAGGTGGTGAGCTCTCCCACTCTGGAGGCATTCAAGGTGCGGCTGGACAGACATCTGTCAGGGATGCTTTGACCTGGATTCCTGCATTGAGCAGGGGGTTGGACTTGATGGCCTGATAGGCCCCTTCCAACTCTACTTTTCTATGATTCTATGAAGCGGATCCTGAAAGGGAAGATGCATGTATGGGGTTACCAACTGGTCACTCCAGGTCCAGGGGGGCTCCTGTGCCTTATTTATCATCATCATCATCATCATCATCATCATCATCATCATCATCATCATCATCATCTATATACCGCCTTATTTTCTAAAAAGCCATCAAGGTGGTGCACAGCAATTTAAAACAATCACACCTTAAAACAAGAAAAATAAGGACATTAAAACAGTAAAATGTTATAACATTAAAGCAACTTAGAAAGTGACTCAACAGACAGCAGGGTAACTGGTGCAATGACCCTCATGGCATCAGCTCCATGTTTGAGGAACATTTCCTGTTGCGTAACTGTTTGTCACAGAGCTTGCAAGGGACCTGGGGGCTGCCTAGAACAGGTAGGTTAGCAGCCCCAGGGAGGAACAGCACCAGTGTTGGGTGCCCTATCCTGGCACACTCAGTGTTGCAGCGGGGTGGTGGCAGCTGTTGTTTGTGTCTGGAGTCGCAAGGCAAGCTGCCTGCACGGGTTCCAGGCAGAGAAGTATTTGCAATGTGTTCAAATTCCTATGAGTGTTCTGTAAACAGGCTGTTTTGTGCAAAATGCTCTTTTGTTATAGTCCTTATCGCCATAGTTCACTTTTGTGAGCACTAAGTCTGCACAACATGGGGCCAAAGAGATATAGCCCTATGCTGCACAGCATAATGGTCTTCCTTTGTGGGGTATATATACTTGTGGAAGAGGAGGATTATGTAAACCACCTTGGGTTCCTTGCAGGAAAAAAGGCAAGATGTAATAACTGAATGGTGTGCTGTATTACACCACATCACCTTCCCCACTGAAGTCAATGGGAGGGGAATTCTTTGTGCCATGTGTTCAGTTCCACCATTGATGGGGTCTCGGTGTGCAGCAGTACAAGATCCCGCCGTAAGTGTGCTCCTCCCCTTTGCCCATGACTCTGCCCCGTTTAAGCCATTGCGCTGGCTGAGTGCTCTGCTGGTGTATTGAGGGTGTTCTGTGGATATATTTTTCGTGCTCGTGGTGTATCTCAGGTTCTGCCAGTATAGTGCGGCTTCCACCAAATCCTATAGCCCCCTTAGCTGGTGAAACTGCTGGAGTATAGGATTGCACCCTAAGCCAAATAAAGAACCATGAAAGCGTGATTCACTTACAAGTCTGCAATACAGGTTACAGACTGAAGCTCTTTTTATTTTACCTGTACAGCAAACTCCTCTTGCAGGAAATGAATAAATAAACAAACGATTAGGCATCTGTTAGCTGACATGAACATACAAACATTTTAATCCGTTTCAAAAAATAGTTTTTAGAAAGTTGGAAAATTACGTGGGTTGATGACAGAAAGAGACTGGGGTTATGAGTCTGTAAAATGATTCTTTGTAGAGTTTGAACAACAACATTTTGTCTTTGTCCAGAAAAAACTCAAGGTTGATGTGGCTACATGCCACAGAGTATATTTTGCAACCTCACTGACTATTTAGGTCCGTGTGCTTCACGCTGAGGGTGAACGAGACTGGAAACCACATGGCAGTCTTCAAGAATAAAGCCCTTTTTTGCAGGATAACCTTTGAATTATTATTTTTTTTACATTTATTAATCGCCCATCTGGCCGGCAACCGAATTCAATTGTTTATATTGTAAATATTTTTAAAAACATGAAGGCCACAGTTCTCTTGCACTGCAGATGCAACAACTGTGTGCACAGGATCTCGGTACAGCTGTATTCCCCATTTCCCAAATGATGCATGAAAGCACAGGGAGAATGAGAGGATAAGATAGGAACACCGTCCTCCCATTTTCTCTAACATCCCATTGTGCTTCCTGCGCATAGGTGACAGGGGAGGGAAAAGAGGGCTCTGTTGGGATCTTCCGCACACGGGCACTCCACTTACAGTTTGAGTGGCCCACTGCCTTGCGATCACACTGCCCGGTGGGTGGGAAAGGAGGGGATTTCCCCCCATTGGTCTTCCTGGGAGGAGTCCATGGGGGAAAGCAGCTGCCCCGTGATCGCTCCACCCAGTGGGAGGGAAAGGAGAGGCTTTTCCTCATGGTGTCCCTCCTCCTCAGTGCCAAAACGGCAGGCGGAGATGCGGCAAAGGGCAAGAGGAGCCGGCTTCTGAAGCTGGCTCCTCTTGCCCTTCCCACGTCCCCGCCTGCCATTTCGGGCAGCACGGAAGAGGAGCGATCTTCAGCCGGCTGGGGACAGCTTCAGCGGGGCTCCTGTTCCCCGGCAGCTCTGCTGCTCCCCCGCCCTCTCATGGTGGGACACGCACAGGCACCGCCCCAGGTGAGGGCAGGGGGGGCAGGGGCTGAGCGTCGGGAAGGGGCAGGCCACTTTGCAATGGGCTTCCAAGCCCAGCGTTAGGTGGCCCATGCGCCCCCCCACTCCATCTTCCCCACCCTGCACTCCTGCTGATGCTGGGAGAGCGGGATTGCTCATGAGCAATCCTGCTGTGCTGGTATCGGCAGGAGCATGTGGCGTGGAAGTGGATGGCAGCTGCCAAAAGTTTCTGCAGTTGTCGTACCTGTTCCCCTCCTCTCAGTGCTCCTGTGTAGTACTGAGGGTTTCAGCTGGCAAAGCTTTCACTCTGAGTTACTCTAACAGTCCCCTGCGAGACCTGCTGGAGGACTGAGGGGGGGGGAGTAGGGAGAGGCCATGCCTCCGGACCCCTGCTGTGCCCGATCATTAGTCAGGCACAGCTGGGGGCCCAGGCAACTTTAAGCCCACAGAGGCTACAGAGCCTCTGTGGGCTTAAAGTGTCATGCGAACCCACCCATTGTGAGTTCACCATCAAGTCAGGGTTTTTTCCTCCCCATTCCCCCGACACCAACACTGCCAAACCTGCTTTCTTTTTAACCTTGCCTGATTAAGACATTTGGAGATCTCAAAAGCTTGCACATTTTGTGGGGATGATATTATGTTTTGGTTAGCCTAATAAAGGTATTAAACTAATATGCATTTCGACATTTTTCTTATCGTTGACATGGCTAGATTATCCTAGAATGCAGAATATTTTTGATGGCTAGTCACATCCTTGTACTACAACTCCCATCTTCCCTGAACAGTGACCATACTGATGGCCTATGGGCTGATGAGAGTTGGGAGTTCAGCAACATCTGGAGGATCACAGGTTCCCCACCCCTGGTTTAGGGATATGGGCTTCAGCCGCAGTGAGGCCCACTTCAGCTCAACTGAGAGACCAGCTCCCATTTGGATCCACCCTCCCAGTTGGTCATTATAAGAATAACTAGGTAACTTTAAGAAGTGGTGCCTGAATTTGTCTCTTTCTCCTTTTGAGTTGTGTCTTTTAGATTGTAAACCACCAACAGTCTAATCCAGGGGTCCTCAAACTTTTTACACAGGGGGCCAGTTCATTGTCCCTCAGCCTGTTGGGGGGCCGGACTCACTGGGACTCCCCTGTGCTGCCTCCTTCATGCTGCCCCCCCGCCGCTGCTGGTGCAGGACCCCCCCGCCACCCCCACTGCCGCCGCAGGACCCCCCGTGCCGTCCCCCGCTGCCCCCGCTGCAGGACCCCCCGCTGCCATCCCCCACCCCCCACTGCCACCGCCGCAGGACCCCCCGCCCCCGCGCCGTCCCCCGCTGCCGCTGCAGGACCGCCCCACCGCCCCCCACTGCTGCCACCACCGCAGGACCCACCGCCCCCATAACCGCGCCCCCCGCCACCATAACCCCCCCCGCCGCCCCACCCACCACCGCCATCCTACCTGGTCCCCTGTGCGCTGCTGCTGCTGCCGGTGCCTCCGCCACAGCCTCCGCTCGAGGCCACCGCTCCATCGCGTCCATCCTGGACTCTGCCCGCGCTCAGTTTTGAAAAACAGCGTGGGCGGGCTCCAGGATAGACGCGCCGGAGCAGGGTCCCGTCGCGTCACTTCCACCGTGCTGGAAGTGACGCGACGGGACCAGCAGGCAGCGAGGCGGATGAGGTAAAGCCCCCCCCGCCGCTTCCCGCCCACCCACCGACCGTAACCTGCCGTTTCCCGCCCGCTGCTTCCCGCCCACCCACCCACCGTAACCTGCCGCTTCCCACCTTCATCCCTGCCGCCGTCCTACCTGGCCTCCGCCACCGCCCGAGTCCGCCACCGCTGGCGCTGCTCCGGCGCGTCCATCCTGGACTCCGCCCATGCTCAGTTTTGAAAAACAGCACGGGCGGGGTCCAGGATGGACGCGCCGGAGCAGGGTCCCGTCGCGTCACTTCCGCCACGCTGGAAGTGACGCGACGGGACCAGCGGAGAGCAAAGAACTACTATTGGCCAGCTCGCGAGGCTGCGGACGGGGTGGGGGTGGGGACAGGACACGGAAGCAGCAGCTCTTGGAGGCACGGAAAAGGAAAGGCTGGTGGTGAGGCCCACCTTGGCTCCTGTACCAGCCACCCAGCCTGCTTGTCTGGGGAGGAGAGAGCGCCTGGGGGGAGAGGCTCTTTGGTCCGACCCGGGAGGCGCGCGGACACGGGCGGGCCCAGTTCGGGCCTACCACACGGACCCTAGATCGGCCACCGGGCTGGATGGAAGGGCACGCCGGGCCTGGATCCGGCCCGTGGGCTGTAGTTTGAAGACCCCTGGTCTAATCTATGCAAGCCGTCAGAAGATTTTAGGTGCTTGATAAATGATTAATCATAATGACAACAACAGATGGGTGGGACACATTAATGTAATGTAAGTTTTTCCTCCATTTGACAGCTTTTGGAATTATCTTTATGGAAGCCTACCCATGTAAAAAATGTGGCACCTTTTCAGGAAAGGTCTGTGGGAAGGATCGTATCAGCAGCTGCTCACCAACCTTTTGTATTGTATAGCCTCCAGGGGAATCAATCCAATGTAAGAAAAGATTACAGAGGAAGGAGCCCCAACTCAGAACAATGTTAATCTGTGCAATACAAACCTAACCGCACAGGGTTATTGTGAGGATAAAATGGAGAAGAGGAGGATTATGTAAGCCCCTTGGGTTCCTTGCAGGAAAAAAGGCGGGATATAAATATAATAAATAAATAATAAAATAAAATAAATACTATAAGTATTGGTTATACACTGAGATTGTAAAAAAAAGAAGTGACATTGAGATTTTGAATTTGAAATTTGACCTTAAAAGGTGAGGTCAACATTCAAAGGTCAACATTTAGTGAGGCTCAGCTTAGCTTGTCTGAGTGTGGAAAGCTAAGCAGGGTCAGGCCTGGTTATTACTTGGATGGGAGACCCCTCCTCTAATTTCCTGCATTGAGCAGGGGGTTGGACTCGATAGCCTTGTAGGCTCCTTCCAACTCTATGATCTATGAAATCTATGAAACCTTCACTAAAATTGTAGAGTGAGAATTGATCAAAATGGCAACAGTAATACAAACAGATGGAAAGATATTGTTCCTTTAAATACAACTGATATTTTCTAAGTGCTATCAAAAAAAATTTCTAAAAAGAAAAAAACCCTTCAGTTTTCCAGTTCTTTTAAACTTTGCTGAAAAGAAGACAAAACAGCAGTGCTTCTTTAATTTGAATTTGCCACTGCCCCTTTAAAGCAAAAGGTGCCAACATTAAAGCCATAGAATGGAGTCCCCTACTTATAAACAGAACAAGTACATCACTGGCACCAACAACAGTAACAGGGTCATGACCTGGTATCATGCTGTTGGTTTGCCTTAACTCAACCCTGGGTAGCCTCTTATGGGTGAGTAATTTTTCCTGTGCTGGTGGTGTGTGTGTGTCTGCCAACAGGGATTTGAGAGACACCTGTCAAGCAGGTAACAGAGAGAGATCATGTGCTTGTTCCATGTTTCCATTCCAATGCCAAATGATAAAGGTTCCAATTCTGGACATGATTTTGATAGCTGGCCCAACAGTTTTTTATATCTCATTACCACCCAGTCTGTCCATGGATCTCTTTCAAAGATTCTTTATATGTTAATGCAGTCATGTTACTAGATGGTCACCCAACAACATAATTCCTCTTCAAGGTTACTACAGAAGTGTCTTTGAGAGCCTGAACTTTCCTCAGGGTGAGTCTTGTTGATGGTTTTAATATCAGGCAACTGAGTAGATTTATGTAAGCCTGTCTTGCATAAGGTTATATTTAGCGATGGGAAAAGTGTAATTTTGTACATTTCTATGGCTGCAGTTCTCTGAGCACTTGGTCTACAGCAATTCAATTGAAATCAACATGACTATTTAAGAGCTAAAAATGTGAAGGCCTGGAAAAAAAAACCCAAGAAAAATAGGGCACGGGGGAAGGACACCAGAACTTTCTTTTAAACTGGTTTTTTTTTCTGGGGCTTTTCCAGGGAATTTTTGGGAAATTTGGGGGAAGGGGGGGACACATTTCCCCCCAATTTTTCTGGTCCCCCCCCCCAAGCCTTCACATCTCTTTTCAGAATACATAGAACTGGCCTGTGGCTCAGCTTGTCTGAGCGTGGAAAGCTAAGCAGGGTCAGGCCTGGTTATTACTTGGATGGGAGACCCCTCCTCTAGTTTCCTGCATTGAGCACAGGGGGTTGGACTCGATGGCCTTGTAGGCCCCTTCCAACTATTACCGTAATCTATAAGAGAAAAAGTATTTCACAAACCATATGAACCAAATCTTATCCACAAAATTTACCTCTATGTTTTTTTTCATTTGCTTGATCTATCAAATCCTTCAAAGTACCAGTTCCTATAAAAAAGAATATAGGTTGTGAAGGGAAGATAGATCTTGCTGAACAGATAGGCGAGTGTGCTACTTCAAGCCCCCACCTTTTTTTCCTGCCTTAAGGAGACACTTGGAAATGTCACTGGTGCTATTAAAAGCAGAGAAGTGAACTGAAAAGACACCCTCCATCTCCCTCGCTCCAATTAAGGGATACTGGCACTGCAGTCTGGACAAAACAGATGTATAGCTTTAAAAAAACCCAAAATACTAAAGTTAAAAAATAGAAAAGAAAGGGAAAATCCATGAAACAGTGACATTTCTGGGAGAAGAGTAGGTATACAAAATGACACACATGTATGTGGAGTTACAATATTCATCATTAGTTATGTCATGTGAACTATCCAATATGTGGCCACATTTCATACAGCACTCATAATTACAATAGATGCATTTAACTGGGGAGTGGAAATCATTTTTTGTAGTAACAATCTATTGTATTTTTAATGCTCGGAAAACATCTGTGACAGCAGAGCTGCCTTGGAGAGAAACACCTGGTTACCATGAAAGAACTGAATAGCAGCTGTACAATCATGACATTAAAAATACATCATCTGTACTGGAAATGTTTCTGATGCTAATCTCATCTCAAACACCAGAGATAAAAGGAAATATTCAGCTATTGGGAGGTATAGAAATGTAATAAATTAAATGAAATGCTCACTTATGAACAGAAAGAGTACTGATGTTTTAAGAGAATACCATTTATGCAAGGGAAACAACAATGCAATGTTAACAAGTTTGGAAAGAAACAGGTAAAAAAACAGACCAAGTAAAGGTGTCTTTGAAAGGCTCAGTGGAAACATAGTTACCTTTCAGAGGAATCTCATTTCTGTAACAGAGTAGTGGTTTACAGTCTGGGGTGGCGAGGGTTATACCAGCTATCTTCAGTCACCAAGATCAGAACTTCTTAAAAAAACAACCCAAAAGGAGTTTCGCTGCTACATGAATGTACTAATTATTTGTTTGAGAACAAAATGTTGATGGCTGCATATTTATCAGACAAAAGAGCATATGATCCAGGATCAACTGAGAGAGGAAAGGATGTTTTTTTCTTCAGTTGACTTTTTCACACCTTTGAAGGTCTTGAAGACCATTTTTTACATAGTCCTATCTTTTGAAGAGGAGCCAGGATTCAATGGGCCTGTTCCCATGTCACAAGTGGGCTTGTTGTTGCGTGCCAGCCTACATTTTTAAAATGCAAGCCGCAGTGGGGGCGTGCCACAGCGTGTGAACCAGTTCAATGTGTCCTTAAGCCACTGGCATGGGTGGAATGAACATGGGCCTCTGACTGTCACTCTTACAACATCCTTGGCTTCTGGCATCTCTGCCGTGGGTCTTTTATGAGCTATGCTTTTTACGATGAAGCCTGAGAAGTATGGCAAGGCTTAATTTCAGAATCTACCGTACTTGTGATGTCTGCCAATGTCAGACTACTCTTGCCTCCAGATAACTGAGCACACACTTCTTCCTGCTGCAGCAGCCTTCCCCAACCTGTTTTAGATTACTACTCCCAGCATTCCTGACCATTGGCAATGCTGGCTGGGGCTGATGGGAGTTGAAGTCTAAAACATCTGGAGGACACCAGGCTGGGAAACTCTGATGGAATAGTTTAATTTCATTCTACATGATTCATTCGGAACGCAGAGTATTCAAGCTGAATTATAGTCTGGGGAGGGTCTACACCTTATCCTCCCCAGCCCACAAACCCACATCAAATTCTGCCCTGAAGTAAGCTTTAGACATTTTTACACCTGAAGGAAATGGTCCAAATGATATCCTTATTTTGGTCTGGATTTACAGTATATGGAGAGACCGAAATGGGAGATTGGAGGTAGAAATATGGTGCTCCCCTGGAATCTAGCTAAAGTAACTGTGGAGAAACGAGCCTTTGGGGGTACACACACACACCTCATGTGTGAACCGGCTGGGGTGGGGTGTGCATAGTTAGCGTGTAGAGAAAAGAGTTTTTAGGGTTCCTGCATGCATGCATGCAGGAACAAATACACACACACACACACACGCCTCCTCATGTGTAAACCAAGTGGGGGCTGGGAGGAAGTGAAAGGTGCATGGAACATAGGATGGGGCCTGGCGCCCGGAGGTCTGGAGGAGCCAGGCTGAAAGCGTTCATATGCAGATGTAATTCATATAGTTCAAGCCACGACTCACGAGTTTCCATCGCCCTGCCTGGCCAGGTGAAGTTCTTTCTGATTGGCTGAAGGCAGGAAAGCTACAGAAAGGGGGAGGGGGGAAGAGATTTTTCCCAAAGCCTGTTTTAGTCTTGGTCTTTGTCCTGGATCGCATGGCTACCGGCTACCCTGGCTATTGGGGATGGCGGCAAGCCAAAGAGAGGCCCCAAGCCTTTGGGGGGGGCATCAGGATCCGACCCCAGTTAGCTCCTGGTGAAATGAGCTGGATGAGGGCTCTGGTGAAGGCAAGCCTTGTAGGAGTTTACCCATCTCGGACCTTCGGGTAGGTGTGGTAATTCTCCATCGGGCGGCAAGGCTGTGCTGGATTTAACCCTTGAAGAGAATACCCTCAGGTAACATAGGTGTATGCCTGAGAGATCTTAAGGAATCAGGTCTTTATTGTTTTGTAGCTTTACTGTGTACCAAAGTGTCTCTCTATTTTGTGTGCTTCTCTCATTTCCCTAATCTTGTTGTAAGATGCTACCAGAACAAACCTGTTTGGTTTTACCCCACATGGGTTTTGTAGTGCTCTGTGAGTTCAGTATCTAAATCCAGGTTACAGAATTGAAGGTGAGTCCCTAAACAGAGATCCAAGTAGGATTGCAGACAGCTGAGGCTGGCAGTCTTGAGATCTCAGAGGGTCTTGGTTCCTTTGCCAGTAGGCAAGGGTGGGGTGGTGGCGGGCAGGGCCGGCGCTACCGCTAGGCCAACTAGGCTGTTGCCTAGGGCGTGTAGCGGAAGAGGGCGCAGAACGCTGCGCTCCTCTTCGCTGCCGGCGCGCTCCTGCCCTGCCCGCCCGCCCGCCTCTCCGAGAAAGCCAGGTCAGTGCGCCCGGAGTAGTGGTGGGGCCGAGCCTGGGCGCCTCCCCCCCACCTTGCCTCGCCTCCGCGCCGCCTCCCGCCTCGCCTCTGCGCCGCCTCCCCCCCGCGCTGCCTCACTTCGCTTCTGCGCCGCCTCCCCCCCTCGCCGCCTCCCCCCACCTCGCCTCGCTTCACTTCGCCTCTGCGCCGCCTCCCCCCCGCGCCGCCTCCCCCCACCTTGCCTTGCCTCGCTTCGCCTCTGCGCTGCCTCCCCCCCGCGCCGCCTCCCCCCACCTCGCCTCGCTTCGCCTCTCCTCCGCGCCGCCTCCCCCCCGACGCCTACCTTCTCCGCGCTGTTTCCGGAGCCCCGCCCGCGCTCTGTTTTGGCGGGAAGAACCAGGGCAACAGGGCTTAAACAGCCCTGTTGCTCTGGTTTCCCCCGGCCAAAACAGAGCGCGGGGGTCCCTTTTCGGAGGAGGCGTGGGAGGGTAGGTGGGGGGCGGCAGCGGCAGCGTGGGGGGGGGGGTCCGGTGGCGGCGGGGGGGGCGGGAGGTTGCAGAGCAGGGCTGCTTTCCGGAGCCCCCCCACGGCACGAGGGGGGGCGCTAAGTATAATTTAGCCTAGGGCGCCAAACTGCCCTGCACCGGTCCTGGTGGCGGGTCAGCCAGCCCCCACTTCCGGGCCACATGGTGGCAAGTGCTGGGTTTCCTTTGAGGTAGGAAAGGGTGGAGGTCTGGCGGGTCAGCCAGCCCCCCCCCTTCCTCCACAGTAACACTTTCTGTAAGGCCAGTCCTGTGCCAAGAAAAAGTCAAGGGGGATCATAGATCATAATGCAATACTTGTTGGCAGAGGTTATTTTTGTTCTGCTAACCAGAAGCAAGGAGCTATGCAAAGCACAGAAGCTGCACAAACATCTCACCACCAGACGTTATGCTTGGTGCCCCCCACCCCACCCCCTATGTTGGCTTGAACATGTGCGGGCATCACTTAGTAAAGCTAAAAAGGGGTTAGAAGCTAGAAGTTTGCTTTAAACAAAAAGGGAAGGGAAGGGAAGGTGGGGGGGGGGGAGAGAAAGGAAAGCCTGGATTTTCAAAATGTTGAATTCTGTGCCAGATATATAATTCCATACTTGATTGTGATTGCAAATTAATTTATGCTATTTTAAGAACTGTATCCTGCTTCGCAGCCATCAGATTCCAAAATGCCGGAACTATTACAAAAAGCAAAGATAGCTACACAGGTCCATAAGGAGGGAGGGGAGGAAATCCAAAATATGCCTTTGTTAGGACCAAAATTGCTGCAAAAGAGTGTGCAAGCTTTCAAGTTCTCCAGAACTCTGCATCAGTCTAGATCAGGAGTAGGAAACCTGTGGCCCTCCAGATGTTTTGGCCTACAACTCCCATCAGCCCTAGCCAGCATAGCTAATGGTGAGGGATGATGGGAGTAAGGAACCTAGAAGGCTGTCTTATACTGAGTCAGATTGAACCTGAGACCTTTTGCATGCAAAGCATGTGCTCTACTGCTGAGCTATGGCCCTTCCCCTTGAAGCTGTAGACCAAAACATCTGGACGGCCACAAATTGCCTACCCTTGGTCTAGATCAGGGCTCTCCAACCTTGGGTCCCCAGATGTTGCTGGACTACAGCTCCCAGAATCCCTTGCCATTAGCCATGCTGGCTAGGTATGCTGGGAGCTGTAGGCCAGCAACATCTGGGGACCCAAGGTTGGAGAGCCCTGGTGTAGATAGTACAGAAAGAAGAGGGGGTGGGGAGAAGACACACACAAAAGTACACAAAGCTTAGGGCAGGTGTTGTGGCCATGAGGTCAGCAGCCTAGACTCTGTCTCAAGATGAAGATTGCAGATTGAATGACTCACTGGTAGGTGCTACAGGTATCAGACAATATCTAGCATTCTGGGACAAAGAAGCAATGTCTGACTCCCATTTCTGAAAACAGAAAAGTCAGCTGTAACTCAGATCTGTCTCTTGCCTTGGGCAAAACACACCTGTAAGGAATATGTTATTTGATAATGAATATTCAAAGGTGAGAGATGGGAGCAACAACAACAAAAAGCCCAACATGATGGATTTTATTAAAATGCTACATTTCACACAACACACAACTTCTGATAATTAACTAAGGTTGCTGTTCATCCTTGTGTTTTTGCTTAGACTTGCTGACCCCAAGGAAAAAGGCTTCCATGAATAATTTCTAGCCGTCTATAATGACTTCATGATAATATAACACTGGCAAATCATGCAAATGATGATACTGCATAGCATATCTTAATTTACAGGCAGTCCCCAGGTTATGAACGTCCAGCTAACAGTCAACTTGTACTCATGAACAGACCATTGAGCTCACCTCAATGTCTGAGGTGCTCACTGGACTTCCTGGTTCCCCGGCTCTACGTCATTCACATAGAGTATAGCTTAGTATACGTAAAAACAGCCGCAATTTGCATAAATGTCATTTTTAATGTATACTACGCTATACTCTACGTAAAGTATGTAGAGTCGGGGAACCGTATGTACCTGTTCCGACTTACGTACAAATTCGACTTAAAGACAGATTTACGAAAGGATCTCATTCGTAACCGGTGTAGAACTAAAATTTTGTCCAGGCTTCAGTTTAACAGAAAGGCCTGGAAGGGCAAATCAGACCTTTCCTTGACCTTCCAAGAACAACCCTGAGGGCCAATCACTCATCTATGGGGTGTGCCTAGCCTCTGCTCTGTTATGCTAAAAAGTACTGTTAGCCATATCCCCTTTGCAAGGGACTGTACTGATTACTTTATGTAAAGCCATGATGGCTGTGAGATGGGCAATGTCTGACCTTTTGTCAGACTTAAGTGTTTCCTTTTGAATTGTCTCTCAAGTCCCTTGTACTGACTCATTGTTACCTGATCTCTACCTGATCATCATCATCATCAGGCGATCACTCGTGACCGAGTAAGATTGTCTTCCGGGATAAAAGGAAGTATAAATAGAAGTGTCTCTCCCTTTCATTCTTGTTGGCATTCCTGACTGTGCTCAGATCAGATGCCATCCCTGAATTCACTAATAAACTTTCCTCTCTAAAAACCTCTCCAAAACACAATGCAGTGCAGTAGATCGATTTTTCCACACCGGGGACTGCCTGTAATCTTGTCCCCAGCACAATCTGTGTATGTGTGGCTGAAAGAGCTGGAGGGGCATGATCCCCTGCAGCTATGTGAAACAAAGGTTTAACGCATTCCCTCCCCTGCCATTCCTTCTCTAATGTAGATCAGCACCTCCCCCCAAGAGGACTTTTAATAGAAGAAGCAGC
Source organism: Shinisaurus crocodilurus (assembly GCA_021292165.1). Classification (NCBI taxonomy): domain Eukaryota; kingdom Metazoa; phylum Chordata; class Lepidosauria; order Squamata; family Shinisauridae; genus Shinisaurus; species Shinisaurus crocodilurus. The sequence continues at coordinate 99,422,765 of CM037878.1, forward strand.
TGACAGACCTCCATTACAAGGGTGGAGATTAACTGGACCTTCCATCCCTTTTCCCTTTTAAATTGCAGATAGTGTTCAGCATGAAAGAGAGTCTGGGCCAGCAGGAGCTACATTTTCATTAAAAAAAATCATGCAAATATGCATAGACTTGATTTCCATAATCTGAAATTTTAATACTTGTATTCCCCCCCCCCCCGCAGAATTTAGAATACAGTAATACCTTGGATTGCAAGCATAATTTGTTCCGGAAACGTGCTTGTAATCCAAAGCACTTGTATATCAAAGCGAAATTCCCCATAAGAAATTTGTCCACATATTTTTAATTTAAGCTGCAATAAAGAATGATAGTGTAAAGTCTTCATTTTTCTTGACCGTACTACAGTACTTGTATTGCAAGACGTCGCTTGTTTATCAAGTTAAAATTTATTTTAAAAATGTGCTTGTCTTGCAAAACACTTGCAGACCAAGTTACTTGCAATCCAAGGTTTTACTGTACACTCTTAAGAGTGGCACAGTGCAAGAGAGAAGAGGAGAAACAGACTTCTTCGACCAAAGAGGGATGTGGGATGCAAAGCTGTTTAAGGCAGATGAAAACATGTCCAAAATTCCTTTCAGTTTCCAGACAGACTGTGGAGAAAGCCTGACACGAGTATACATGCACACGCACACACCAGTCTCCTTCCAAGGAGGAGGGGGGCGAGGAAGGGAGATTGGGTTACAGGGAAGCAGCCAGACGGACCGGCATCCCAACAATGGAGAGTATCGGTTGGAATCCACAAAACCCAGGAAAGGACCATCAAGACCATCAAACTAACAGGGCAGTCTCAAAGAGCTGTAAAGTACCCAACACGTCACCTTCTTCCCGGGCAGGAATAAGCCCACCTGACACGAAGGGGCAGGCATAGCCCCACCTGACCCTTGAGGGCGGGGAGAGCGGGAAACCCAGGGGTAGAAAACCCCTCTCCCCTCCTTTTGTTGGTTGTTGGGAACACGGGGGGGGGGGGGGTGCTTTTGATCAAGATCCATCCTCCAGCAGTGGCTGGAGTAAGCTGTTCTCCTCCCCGGATCGGACAGACCTGGAGCCAGGCTGAAATTGACTAGCGTGAATTCTTTAGTCTAAGGTAACTGACTAATCCCAACGCGCTAGCCTGGGAGCCTGTTCATTGATAAACTTGGGGGTCACGTCAGGTCATATTGACGTTGTAGTATTCCTAGAAAGCTGTTAGTTCCGCTCCATATATTGTGTAAATAAATAAAGCCTTATTTAGCCATTCAAAGGGCTCTAGTTTCCTCTTGTGTGTGCAAACCTGCTAGTCGGTTCCACTTGCTTGTACGGGCTGTAACTCAGTGCCGGTTAACCCGTTAAGTGCCGAACTCACGCATAGGACCCGGGTGCTGGTCCTTCACACAGACACTACTAGAATATCTATTTTTTTTCCTTCTCTAGCATCAAGGAGCTAGAAACTTGCTTTCAAAAAAGGGAGAGCTGGAGAGAAAAGAAAGCTTAGATTCACGGGAAGCCAAGAGCAGACAGAAAGTGATTCAGAGTGGGTGAGATGGTAGGAAAGGCTCCCTGGGCCCAACTTCAGTGGTCTCAGGCATATATGCTGTTGCTGCCTGCCTGCAAAGTAAATGGGATGGGGGGGGAGTGAGGGTGATGGAGGGAACCCAGGCTGGGACCGGTATGGGTTTTCCTTCTCCCCAGTGCCTATTGGGAAAAAGCAGCTTCTCAACGGCAGGGAAGTTGCTTTGATGAAGTCCTTGACAGGCAGGAGGACACCCACTACTATGGGCTTCTCATTTTCAGCCCGCCCAGTATTTTAGAACAGGAGTGAGCAACTTGTTGCCACCAGATGTTTTGGCCTACAACATCAGCCCCAGCCAGCACAGCCAATGGTGAGGGATGATGGGAGTTGTAGGTAGAGATATATGGATTTTTAAAAAATTCATTCCGTCTGTGTTTCGCGGATTGTCACCCGCTCATTAACGGAATTGGATTTTTTTTAGGGATGTACGGTATGTGAATTTCGTTCCTGTTTGCAAATGAGCATGAGTGCAAATACGCACTTTCACAAGTCCACATTTGTGCTAATCTACATTAGTGCAAGCACATGCTTGTGCAAATGTGCAATTTGCACAAATACACCCCCTGCCCCCCCCCAAACAAACCCAGTCTGCAGGTCCACTGAATCTGTGTGACTCAGAAAAACTTGGTTCCCTGCAGGATCCACAGGTCGGATTCATAGAAATCCAAACTCATTTGAATCCATTGCGGTCTTGCGGATTTCTCCAACATTCCTAGTTATGGGCCAAAACATCTGGAGAGCCATGACTTGCCCACCCCTGGTTTAGAAAATGGGGCGACCTGCATGGCTTCCCCTGGCCCAAAATTTCTGCTCTTTTATTTATCGTATTTGCAACCCAGCCTTTTTCTAAGGATCAGAGTCAGGATAAAAGGATATCCCCCTCAGAACACAGGTAGCTGCTAGAGGAAGCAGAGAGACAGTGACTAGGTCAAGATCAAGGTCAGCCAGTAAGCTTCATGGGTATTGGTGGTGGTTGGGCCCTGAACCCAGTTCTCTTTGGTCTAAATCCAACACTCTTTCCGCACACCTGACTCACTTTGGCCCTGTGCCATTAATATCTGTTACTTGGTCAGGCCACACACTGGGCCTAATAGACCACACTGCATTGATTCAAAAGACCACAGACACAACGTATGGCATTGAAGGAGAGCTCTAGCTAAATCCACAGAGCTTTCACCAGCAGATTACTTCCAGGATAAGTACCAGAAGATGCAAACGCCCTGCTGAGTTGCACTGAAATGAAGCAGTCCACAGATTGCAACTGGAGCAGCCTTCCCCAACCTGGTGCCCTTCAGATGTGTTGGACTACAACTCCCAGGATTCCTGACCATTGGCTATGCTGTCTGGGGCTGATTGGAGTTGAAGTTCAAAACATCTGGAGGAGGGCACCAGGTTGGGGAAGGCTGAACAAGAGACTAGTCTGTAGTCTCCTTGTCTTTCTCGTTCAACTACCCCCACCATTTCAATGAAAATACTCACCTGCGAGATTTAAAGCACTGACAATGGAGAGGCTCCAAATTCTGAAGCTGCCCTCCCAGTCCGACCAGAGCCATTCGCAATTGGGCTCCTCTGAAGTAGAGTGATGCTGCGGGTGTGTTTGCCTAGATTAATGATGTGGGCCAATGCTCAAAGACTGCATTGAAGGAGTCTGCTGAAAACTGCTATAGATGGGAGGGTGACAACCAGCATTCTTAACTTTTCTATACATCATTTTCCATCCTGGATGGCACATTGAGGCTGAGATTTTAAAAGTGTGAAACAAACCAACAGGACAGTAAGGGCACAGTTTGAGGGATTATTTATGGTCTGCAGGAGGCTTGAAAAGCTGGCTGCTTGCTTTTGTAGTTCAAGTAATTACAGGCTGGCCCTTCCAGGATAAGCAAGTGTGTCCTAGGATACTATGGAAGCCTTTGCACAATGCTCCCTTCCCAAGAACCAGCTTTCAATGACAATAGCAGGAGATGGGGGGAGGGAGGGAATAGCCTTGCAGTCATGGGTGTGTGTGGAGGTGGAGGATGCTCGGGGGGGCCCATTTCAAAAAACTCCCACCACAAAACATTGCTGGCTCAGGAGAGAGGGAGTGCACAACTTAAAAATAATTATAGGAACATCAGAAGCTGCCTTATACAGAATCAGACCATTGGTCCATCTGTCACTGGCAGTAGCTCTTCAGAATTTCAGGCAGGAATTTTTCCAGGCCCACCTGGAGATGCCAGGGATCGATCCTGGGACCTTCTGCATGCAAAGCAGGTGCTCTACTCACTGATAGATCTCCAAACTATCCTAAATGCTTTTGCAGAAGCATACAGAAAAACTTGGTCTCTCACTTACATCAAAAAAACCAAAGTGCTTCATCAGCAAGTGCAAGTTAACCCTTTGGTGATGCCATCTATCCAGCTTGGTGGGGCAATACTGGAAAATGTCAATCATTTTCTCTATCTTGGCAGCTATCTTTCTGTTACAGCTAACATTGACAGTGAAATCCAGCATCGTTTGAGCTCCGCAACTGCCGCATTTTCTCGAATGAAACATAAGAGTGTTCGAGGATCGGGATATCTGTAAGAAGACCAAAACGCTGGTTTATGAAGCCATTGTATTACCAACTTTATTGTATGCCTGTGAAACATGGACTATCTATAAACGTCACTTCCACCTCCTTGAAAGATTTCATCAACGTTGCCTCCAGAAAATCCTGCGAATTACTTGGGAAGATAGGCAAACAAATGTCAGTGTACTGGAAGAAGCAAAGACTACTAGCATTGAAAAAACGATCCTTCAACGCCAACTTCAATGGACTGGTCATGTTGTTTGAATGTCTGACTGCCGTCTCCCAAAGCAGTTACTTTATTCCCAACTCAAGGATGGAAAGCGGAATATCGGTGGTCAGTATAAAAGGTTTAAAGATGTTCTTAAGACTAATCTAAAAAAATGCAATATAAACATCGAAAACTGGGAAGCTCTGGCCCATGAACGATCTAACTGGAGGTTGGCCTTTCACAAAGGTTCCATGAACTTTGAAGAAGCCCGAGTGCAAAGTGAAAGGGAGAAACGTGCTAAGCGAAAAGCACGTCAAACGAATCCTTTACAGGACCATCTTCCATCTGGTAACCTGTGTCCTCACTGTGGGAAGCTGTGTGGATCTAGAATTGGCCTCCACAGTCATTTACGGACCCATCGCTAGAGTCTACACATTTTTTTTTAGAATTTCCTCCTTTTATAATTTTCTTTTTGTAATTTTATCCTGGAAGACAATCTTACGCGGTCACGAGTGATCGCCTACTACTGTAGAAGTAAAATTTGTCCAGGCTTTTGTCTAAACAGAAAGGCCTGGAAGTCAGACCTTTCCTTCTACCTTACAGAAACATGTCCTGACATGTCAAGAGTCAGACCCTTTCCTTGACCTTCTGTAGAACAACCCTGGGGGCAAATCACCCATCTATTGATTTGCCTAAGCCTCCTTCCTGCTTATGCTAAAAGTACAGTGAGCCAGTATCACCTTGGGATTATCACCTTGGGATTATCGCCTTGGGAAAGACTACTGATTAGCATGATGGCTGGAAGATGGGCAATACCTGTTCTTTTGTTTTGTTTAAATGTCTCCTTTTGAATTGTCTCTCTGTTTCCTGTACTGACTCAATTGTCACCTGACCTCTACATGATATTATTCAGTATAAATGGAAGTGTCTCCCTTGTGTTCTTGTTGGCATTCCTGACTGTGCTCAGATGCCATCCGTGAATTCACTAATAAACTTTCCTCTCTAAGAACCTCTTAAAAACACAACGCAGTAGATCAATTTTTCCACAACAATCTTGGTGCCGTGACTCGGATCGCTTCAAGGGACTGGACCTGCCTGAAACAGGGAAACACCACTGAACTCCCAGGCGCCAAACCCAGGTAAGAGACCTTTTGAAATCTCTTTTGGGTTTTTGGTGTGTGTCCTTCTGTTTCTAGCAGACTATCCTTTCCCTCCAACGCGATCTGAACTTTGAGTCCATGAGGTTTTAGAGACGAAAGAAATTTCCTATAGGATTGTATGCATGTCTGTGAAAGTATGATTGCTAGATATATGAGCTGTTGACCAGGGCTGGGACTAGGCGAAAGCTGAACCTCGTGCCCCAACAGACAGACCCTTTTCCCTTTCCTTTCCCAATTTGCCCAGTACCCATGGTTTTACTGTGTGGAAAAGGCACATCTTCCTAAAATTCTCACGGATGAGTGTGTATAAGTTGCTGACCAGGTCTGGGACTTAAACTGAGTCAAGACGCCCTGAACCTGTTCGTGAGGGGAAACCCAATGATCGGCAGTGTTTCAAAAGCAAGTGGGCTCAGTGGAACCTCGTGACCCAGTGACGTGTGACTGTTCATGAATCTGCTGATCAGGACCAGGACTTAAACCACATACTAAACCAGTATGTAGTGGAACCCTGTGTCCCAGTAGAGCAAGTAAATCCCTTTTCCTGTTTCCAAGACTCATGAGTCCCATTTGAAGTCATAAGACTGACTGAGCCGACAAAAAGGGATTGTGCCGCAGTTGAAAGACTGAGTGAGCCGATCAAGGTGTTGAGCCGCTGTCTGAGACTCAAATGAGGAACATCCCTCAATAAGTTTGCCCTGGATGAGTGTCCTGTATGAGTGTGAAGAATAGGGGGTGCAAGATCAAAGGAGATCCCCCCCAAGGGAATGCTAGCATGTTATAGGTACACACCTTATGGCCATAGGTAGGTGTGTAAATTTCTCGAGAAATGGAATGTCATGACAAAGGATGATCCTAGTAAACAGTTCCCACTGGGAGGAATGTTTGACTTGGGACAGGATAGTGCACTTAAGGGGAGCGCTCGAGTCATGAGGAAGTAAGGTACCTCAGACTCAATGGGAAGTGTATTTTAATTGGTATGAAGAAGCTTCAAAACGCATGCATGAATCCAAGCTTAAAAGCTTGAAAGATTCAAATATATATATTAAAAGATCAACTAAAATTTAAGCAGGCCTGCAGCCAACCACCACCATTGGCTCCTATATCCATTGCTAGCGAAGAAAAATGATTATTTTTTGAAGAAAAAGCAAGATCCTGTAGATGATTATCCTTACCTACATGAGAAGACCCCAAAATGAAGATGAAAGTAGAAGGTTTTCGCATGATGATGCTGAAACTACCCCAGTGGCCACTCCTTCACCCTAACCCACCTCTGCCTAGCCAGAAAGAGCAGTTAACAGAAGGAACTAGATGCCCAGAAAAATTTAGAACCCAGAAGCAACCACTTTGCCTGGCTCTGTTCCTTCTCAAAGACTGTTAGTCACCCCAAATTATGGGTCAGTCACCCTGGCTCCACTAAGTAAGAGGTACCTGCAAGAGATAAGACTCTAGTGGCTGTCCATGACCCATAGACACCCAAGAGATTTAAGGAATATAGTAAAATAATTTCCTAACTTGTGAGAAGAACCAGTCAAATTCAAGGAAGAATTTGAGACTGTAATTATTTATATCCCTACCTAGATAGACTTAAATCAATTACTTAAGGCTTGTTCTGCCAACAGTAGTCTTAAGAAAAGAAAAAAAAAAAGAAAGAAAGAAAAAAAGAAATGGCCAGTAACTGATCCAAAGTTTAATGATCCTATTAAATTGATAGAGATGCAAATGAAATTACTTGATGCGCTTCTATGAGAAATCAGAGTCAAAGCAAAGAAGTTAAATGTTCTACAAATTGAAGGCTTCAGCAATGAAATATTCTAGAGATGCCCTTACTACAGTAGTGAAACCTAAAACTGACTAGATCAAAATTAATACCTGTAAATAAAAGAAGTATTTTTGAGATTTTTGAGAATAATAAGAGATGCCAAGAAAGAATGCCCCTCATACTATCAAGAAAGCATTTGTTGCAGGACTGTTACCTAAAGTAGGAGAGCAGCTGAAGACAGTATATGTAGGATGGCAAACTGCAAACCTGGCAGATTTAACCAATTATGCCAACCACTGCATGGACATCCTAAATAAGAAGGAAAAAAAAAAGGAATGTATAAGTTGATTAGCTTGCAAATCCAACAACTAGATCTAAAGAGAGGCAAAAGAAGAAGAAAAAAGTCAGTGAGTGCAGCTGTCCCTTTAAAGTAAAACCCCTGCCTGCTTGTCCAGTTGCCACATTCCTAATAGATTAGAAGCCAAACACAAGATCTAAGAATGCCAAGAAGTACTCAAAGAACCCTGTGTTGTGTTAAAGAAAAACAACAATAACAAAAACGTTTGTGAGCTTTTTGTGCAAAGAGTTCCTGAGCATAAGCAAAGTTTTGGTGCCTTTTGGGAGTCTCCACCAGTCCTGTGTTTAGTGAAGAGAGAGAGTGCGCTCGCTCCTAACCAAAGCACACACTTCCTCAGATCTGAACTAGAGGCGAGAAGTCCCAAAATGAGAAGAAAAAAATATTTGTTATAGCTGCTAGAAAAAATCAAACAAAATATTTTAAAAATGGCAGCAACACTCATGAGTGTTTGTGGCTGCATTCAAGTTTTGTCTTTAAGTTTTAGTGCCCAGTTTTGTTAGAGTGGGCTTCCCTGAATTTTACCCCTCCCCTCTTTAACACAATCCATGCTTAGTTGGTTTTTTGCCAAAGGCAAACCAACAAGGCATCGTTGGTTAATTTGGGCAGTTTAATTTCAGAATTTATGCTTGGCTAGTAGCTTTATGGCAAGCTAGCAGAAAACTTTTGTTAAATAGTATTTGGGTGCAACATAGCACAGTAGCACCAAGATACTAAAATAATTGCAATTCCTGTTTCACTTTATTGTTATTAGGCTGGTTTTCAAGAAAAGTGTTCTAGTTTAAATTACACAAGTGCTCCCTTTGTGGCTCATGCTGGCTCAGCTTGTCTGAGCGTGGGGGGGTTGGACTCGATGGCCTTGTAGGCCCCTTCCAACTCTATTATGCATCCCATCACAGTTGCCACTGCATTTTAAAACTGCAGCTTCTAATTGCTAATAGTTTTGGCACCCCAGTATTTTTAAACCTTTGGTTGCATAAGTGCCTTATTTTTTGGCTTTGTTGTGTTTTAAAAGGTAGCATTTGGTTAGTTTTCTAAAGCTTGGTTTACCTTGCTAAAAAATTTTATTGTTAACCCCTCCCGACTTCTTGGCAAAAGACAGGCAAGCCTAAGTTCAAAAGGTAAATTTTTCCTGCATTTATTTATAGCAATGTCACACCTGAATTGCAAAATCTTGCTGCTATCCAGAATTTGACCCCAGAAAATGGGGGGGGGGGGAGAGGGACATGGAAATTTGGCAAATTGCTTTCTCTCTAAAGACTCTATGGCATCATTCGGGCGGCCGCCTAGTGATGCCCAGAGTTCTTTTCCCTAAATTACTCACATGCTCCATAGACTTGTCGCATGTGAGCAAAGGGGGGATCATTGAATTGTTTAACAAAGATTGGTTTGGATTAAATTTTACATCTGCAGCAACTCAGTCCTGTGCCCAGTGTGCGGTATGCCAGGCTCATAACAGTGGTAAGCCTGTAAATAAATAAATAAATAAAAAAAACCAAAATGAGCATGCACCCCACACCCTGGGGACCTTTTGTAAATATACAAATTGATTTTATTGAAATGCCCAAGTGTTGTTCCTATCAATATGTTCTTTTAGTTATTTGTATGTATTCTAAATGGGTTGACGCATACCCTTGCGTGAAGGCTGACACCACAACAGTAAGCAAAAAAATTGCCAAAAGAATTGATCCCCAGATTCAGAATACCTTGCTCCATAAACAGTGACAGGAGATCACATTTTACTGGACAGGTGGTAACAGAAGTGTGCAGGACATTACAAGTCCAGCAACATTTCCATTGCCTGTATCATCCACAATCTGTGGGAGCTATAGAAAGACATAATAGAATACTGAAAAGCAAACTGGCTAGAATATGTGCAGAGACAAGACTAAAATGGCTAGATGCACTGCCCATAGCCCTCATGAGTATGAGATCCACAGCAAATCAAGTAACTGGACTTGACCCCTCATGGGATATTAATGAGACACCAATCTAGACCTAGCCAGACATATACACCTGCTTGATGATACAATTCAAAATTACTGCAAGGCCCTAATGAGATGTGTGAAGACTTTTCATTCACAGATAGAGCTCAGCACCAGCCCAGCACTGAAGGACACTATTAAACCAAGTGACTGGATTCGTATTAAGATACATCAAAGAAGATAATCTGCTGGATCCAAAGTGGAAAAGCACCATACCAGGTACTTTAAAGCTGTGAAGTGCCAAGGACTCCAGACGTGGATCCAAGCCTCCCAACATCTCTACCCGCGATGAGAATGAGGACACAATAACGCCTCCACCAATTCAGGGTGAAATGTGCTAGTAACCTCTTCCCCTGAAACAGAAGAATTTGTGCCAGGACATCAATATCATCTCAGACCTCGGACGGGACGACCATCAAAGACAACACCCAGAGGATCGGACGAGAAGAACTGATGTCATCATTTTAGAAGAACACCACCTCAGCCTGAGCCAGGAGCCTTACTTATCAGCCCTTTAGTACATCAAAGTCAGAACAAGAAGAAACACCTGTAGTTGTGCTCTTGTTAGTGACTGGTGGTTCTTTTGCCTTAATTGATATATATATTAATATTTGAAACAATATGGCCAAATGGAGTATGGTTATATTCTTAGAGCTCATAGTCCTCATCCAATCTGCCTTCCAGGAAAATACTTACATTCAGCTTTCTTTAAAGTTTGCACAAAGATTTAATGCTACCAACTGCTGGGGATGTAGCCACATGCCAGTACATTCCCAGGGAGGAGTTCCCATGTGGCCAGTGCCCATTACACTAGTAAACTTGACCTTCACCAACAGACCCTTGTACTCTAAAGGGTCCAGTTGTTGCAAGTTGTTCCTACATTGGGGGAATGGTGTTTTACATGCAACAAAACACAAAATCAGCCCTCCACATTTGTAGGACAAAGTCAATGTAAGCATTATTTTACCCCTCACAGAGATTGGAGAAATAACCATACTGCCAAACCCATATTCTGCACCAATTATGGAAATTAGTTCTCCCAAAGTAATCAAACTATGGGCCATTCTCTTAAATGTAGTACCTGGAAGAGTTTTAATGATAAACTGTGGGACTGTACCCTTACAGGGAAAGGGCAGTGTTTTCGCAATGCCACAATGCAAAATAGTACTGCCAAAGATGACATTAGACATGGTGTTTGCCTCAAAAGGTGGAATATGCGCCTTGATTGGTCAAGAGTGTTGTGTGTTTATTCCTGATAATTACAATCAGAAAAGATACTTAAATTGCTTTTGTTGCCCCTGACAAAAGCCTGGAAATATGGTCTTGGCTAACAAGCTGGATACCAAACCTAGGAAGTTGGGGTAGAGCAATTGTTCATGGATTAATAACCCTATTGCTTGTATTTGTTGGGTTTTATATATTATTGTTGTTAAGCAAGTGTTGTTTTACTACATGCAGCAGAAGCAAAAGCTCTGTATTGACTCAGAAAAAAATTGATGCTTGAAAAGATTGATCAAGAGAGAGAAAAGGTAAAAGAAGCTTTAGATGCTGAATGTAACAGTTACAAGTGTTAGTTGTGCTATAAAAGCACAAAATGAGGGAATGTAGAAGTAAAATTTGTCCAGGCTTTTGTCTAAACAGAAAGGCCTGGAAGTCAGACCTTTCCTTCTACCTTACAGAAACATGTCCTGACATGTCAAGAGTCAGACCCTTTCCTTGACCTTCTGTAGAACAACCCTGGGGGCAAATCACCCATCTATTGATTTGCCTAAGCCTCCTTCCTGCTTATGCTAAAAGTACAGTGAGCCAGTATCACCTTGGGATTATCACCTTGGGATTATCGCCTTGGGAAAGACTACTGATTAGCATGATGGCTGGAAGATGGGCAATACCTGTTCTTTTGTTTTGTTTAAATGTCTCCTTTTGAATTGTCTCTCTGTTTCCTGTACTGACTCAATTGTCACCTGACCTCTACATGATATTATTCAGTATAAATGGAAGTGTCTCCCTTGTGTTCTTGTTGGCATTCCTGACTGTGCTCAGATGCCATCCGTGAATTCACTAATAAACTTTCCTCTCTAAGAACCTCTTAAAAACACAACGCAGTAGATCAATTTTTCCACAACACTACTACTCACTGAGCCACAGCTCCTCCCTCTGCCCCGATATTTTTTTAAACAAGAAATGAATATAAAAGTGAACGTGTCACAAAATGGTGGCATGGGTTTCAGTTGGCCATGCAAAAACCTATCTGGCCTGTTCTTGTGCCTTTCATTGCAGTGTGATCTACAGGAACCAGCAGGTGGGGCTTTTTACTGCACGAAGAGCAACATTATCAACTGCTAATAATAGACAAATTCATGGTGGATTCAAGGCTAACAATGGCTACCGGTCAAGTTGGCTATTTGCTACCTCCAGTATCGGAGGCACCGTGCCTCTGTATATCAGTGGTTGGGAACCCAAGTGGGAGGGTGCTATTGCACCCATGTCCTACTTGTGGGTTTCCCACAGGCAGCTGGATGGCCACTGTGTGAACAAAACGCTGGACTAGATGGACCCTTGGTCTGAAAGTTGGCTATTTGCTACCTCCAGTATCGGAGGCACCGTGCCTCTGTATATCAGTTGTTGGGAACCCAAGTGGGAGGGTGCTATTGCACCCATGTCCTACTTGTGGGTTTCCCACAGGCAGCTGATGGCCACTGTGTGAACAAAACGCTGGACTAGATGGACCCTTGGTCTGATACAGCATGGCTCTTATGTCCTTAATGTCTGCTCATGAAATGCACACACACAAACAAGAGGCAGGAGAGCTTTGCAGCTAAACAAATGAGAGACTCTAAGACAAGTGAGGATACTTCTTCTGCACTATGTTATGCTAGATGAATGATGCAATCCTACCATACTGAACAGTATTTACAGACTCACTGTTAATATATATATATTACATATATATATATATATATATATATATATATGCACTATGTTATGCTAGATGAATGATGCAATCCTACCATACTGAACAGTATTTACAGACTCACTGTTAATATATATATATATATATATATATACACACACACACACACACCGGCACATATATATATATATATATATATATATATATATATCTCCACCCTGCAAACACTGCCAATGCCTCTTACATTTTCTATTTGCGTGAAATGAATGAATGGACTTGACAGCTGTTTGCATAGTTGGGTTGGGATTGGGAAACAGTGACTGCTTTCCTCTCACTGACTCTCTCTCTTTCTGTAGGTTAGCTATATTGCAACAAGAACACACACACACACACACACACCCTGAACTTGCTCAGTAGGCTAATTTACATAACCTCTTTGCTCCAGGAAAAAAGAAAACTGACCTAGATATTTTTCTCCCCGACACGTCTGTAGCCTGATCCCAATAATGATTATTAGGAAATATGATTCCGTGGTTTCAATAGGACTAAGTGCCGGATGTGGAGTGCTTAGGCCTGTGGCCATGATGGCTCCAGCAATACAAGAATTAAATGTCTAATGGCACATGTTTAAATTCAATGATCTGGAACATGGGATTAATTTTGAGGCCAGGCCCAATCATACAAACATTTAGGGCTGCATCATACACGATGCACAAAACGTGTGTGCATACAACATATGGATGTGAAAAAAATATACATTTTCAAACGTAAGTGACCCAGGTAGATGTGCCAAGGAGTCTGCCACTGCATAATATGTGAAGCTGTACTTATACATGTTTCCCCTTATCTGTAGGGTGTCCAGAGGCAAAGGAGGACTGAGCTCCTGTGCTTTTAATAAGAGAGTGGAAGAAGGAATTTTGGCAAGCACAGTTTTCATACAGGGATGAAACTGCAAAAAGACATTCATCTTCTAAACAACTATTAAAGCTCCTTTTTGCTCCTGGGCACTCTAATTACCTGATTGAATCCTGAAGTTTGGTAAAGTACTATTAATTTTAATAGGAGCATCAAGGGAACAAAATTACAGTACTGCATGTCTTTGCCGGACTGAATCCAAGATATACAAATAAATTCTGGGCCCTTATTTGTTCCTGCTCTAAAAAGTTGTGCAACTTGGTTTTCCAGTTTTTATCGCTAACTAGATTTCATCGCACCTCAACCAGACAACAGACAGTGGTTTACCTCTGCTGACAGTAGCTCTTTGAAACAGGTAGTTCCAAGGCATGCTAAAGGTAGGCCCAAAGCCTCAGCAGGACAGGCCCCATTGACACTCTTGCCATTGCCTATTTAGGAACTGGTTCCTTAGGCTGCAATCCTTACTCTTACCTGGGAGTAAGTTCCATTGAACTCAATGGGGCTTACTTCTGAATAGAAATGTGTATGATTGCACTGTTAATGGGCTTTTCTGAAAATGTGTTGGTGCATGCATGTACAATACATATGAAAATTCCCACCTTCCCCCCAGTCCAACATTCCATCCAACTCTTCCTGTCATACTCTAGTGCAGAGGTTTTCAAACTCTGGTCTGCGAGCTCCATTCATGAGGTCTGCAGAAAGTTGGCATAACAGCCAAGAGTATCTGTACTTGGCCCTGTATTTTTCTGATGAGAGAGATCAGAGCCATTTTGACCAGGGCCGGATTACTGAACAGGGCCCTGGCCTAGGGCCTGTGATTTCCATAATACAGGGTTTGTGCAATATATTAATTTTTCACTAAAAGTGGATGAGCTAACTTCGCAGATCTTTGCTCACAAAAACAGGCACACCCATCACATTAGAAAGGCAAGACTACAGTTATTAAAATCTGAGTGCTTTTAGATTATATGTGCTTTGATTTGTAGAACAAAAAAAAGTTTAAGTGCTGCTGAGACACCCCCCACCCCAATTTTCAAGTGGTCCACAAAAAGAAAAATTTGAGAACCACTGCTCTAGTAAGGATTCTCAAACCTTTCCAGTGAGAAACAGACAAGCTTTTCTACAGCTATCACTGGCAAAGTTTCCATGGTGTGTGCGGCCAAAGAAGAACACTGAGCACACAGTGACATTGGCCAGGTGCAAAATGTCTGGTCAGATGCATGAAGATGCTCCAGAGTCCTCTCTAAAATACTGGGCATGTGTGCAGGCCTGCAGGGGTGCCTCAGCAGAACAGCCAATGTGGGAAGGGAGAACATTTGAAAGCCACTTGCACAGTGCAACCAAGAAACAGAATCCAGGCTATGCAGGGTCTGCAGACAAGAGCTGAGTTGATTCTCCATGCTTGGGGTCATCAGGGCAGGGAGATTTCACCTGCCCTCCTCCACAGTAGTGTAACCAAGGGCACCCCATTATTTGATTCTGTGGTTGCATTTGCAAGAAACAATGATGATCACACTCTATATATGGTCAGCAGCATTGAATGTAAGGCCCAGGGGCCAAATCCGGCCTTTGGGGATTCCCCAGTTGGCCACACCGCCTTCCCCATGTAACCAGGTGGTTCTCACTTCCCCCACCCCCTATTGTTTAGTTTCCCAGCTTTTGCATGATTTCCCCCCATCCCCAAAAGGTGAAATACCTCTCCAAAGGTGTAGTTACTGGCAGTAAGGGCTTTAAGCTAAAATATGCTGGTGTTTTTTGTTCCCACCTTCTTTTGCCTTTGGCCCCACCCACCACTGGCTGGGGAATGCTGGGAGTTGTAGGCCTTTTCCCCAGTCTAAACATGCATAGATTCATAGATCATAGAGTTGGAAGGGGCCTAGAGGCCATGGGGTCCAACCCCCTGCTTAATGCAAGAAACTAGAGGTCTCCCATCCAAGTAATAACCAGGCCTGACCCTGCTTAGCTTTCCACACTCAGACAAGCTGAGCCAGTGTGAGCCACAGACCTGTGGATTGTGTCCTGAACCAGGGAGTGCTGCCACTGGAATTGCTAGCTGCCTGGGGAAGTAGGGAGCCTATCATAAGAACATGCACAGGGTTTTGGCCAGGAAAAAAGTTAGGGCCAAGCCTCTACAAAGTCATATCTAGTCTTTCAGGTTAAATGTGTTCCAGGAAGCTCCTCTGCATAGCTGCAGTGGTCAATGCACTCTTTAAAGAATGCAATCCTAAGTGAATTTAGGATTGAACTTGGGATAAGGTCCATTGAGCACAGCGGTAAAATAGGATTGGGCAGCAAGTAGTTTGAAACCTGCAGTTTAGGAAAGGACCTCCTGCCAAAAGCTGAGCTCTCCAGTTACATAATTGATCGGCTGCAAGAGAATGCCAAACATTGCAGAGATCGCAATTTAAACACCTCACAGACAGTGGAATAAGGTTTAATATGATTATATATATTGCTTTTCCTTGCCGCCACTTCACCCTGAGATTGGAGTATCTGTGCATCATTGTGGCTGTTATGTATGGAGCGGGGTGGGATGAGGTTGGGGCGGGGGCGGGTTCTGGCAGGGCTGCTGTGCCTTTAACGACATCACAACAGGTAGAAATTAAACAGGTGCCACCTTTCGTAGCATGAAGGTGTGATGACGAGGCGATCCACCGACTGAACGTCTGCCTGCCGCGCAGCCCTCCCAGAAACGGAGCACATCCTGAAAACTTAATTTTCTTTAATAAGGAGGGGGAAACGTTCGGTAAAACGATTTTAAAAACTTAAACCCTCGGGGATTTGAAAAGTCTATGAACAAGAACCGAAAGGAAACATCTGGAACGCGCCTTGCATTCGAATCGTGCCGACTCAATAGGACTCCTCTGGAGTAAGCAACCTAATTTGAGTAGGTTACAGCGCAATCTCATGCATGCATGCATGCATGCCTACTCAGAAGTCCCATTACGTGCAATGGGATCTACTCCCAAGTAAGCGAGTATTGTATTGCAGCCTTAAATCCTGGATGCCAAATTACAATTCAACCCGTATTTGGACTGATTTGGAAAGCGATGAGTGCTAATGATACTTCGACAGGATTTCCACTATGAGCCTCTCTATTTAGAACACGCTGGATCGCCGGCAGGGGCTGACCTTGAGCCGAGGGGTCTGATCGCTGGAAGCTGTGTCAACAGAGCCGCATGCTTCGCCCCATCCCACACAAGGCCGACCACCTCCTGCCAACGGAGCTATCACGTTTACCAAGCGCGGGGCAGCCGGGCGCTGATTGCTTGGCAGGCGCCTCGCCTGCGACGGGATTGGTTGCTCCGGCGCTTTCACGTGAAAAAGGCAGCGCAGCGTTTGATAAGCAGCCCAAACGGGCTGGCGCGGTAGCATAGTCTGCGTGCGAGGAGCTGCAGCGGAGAAGGGAGGGTGGGTGGAATCCAAAGGAAAAGCCCAACGCCGTAAACCTTATGTGGAGTCATTGTCATTCCTCTGCTAAGCAAACCAAAAGCATTGTTTACGTTATAGGTGTTAACGACCTTCCCTGCATCCTTATGCTCGTCTCCCTGGGTTTAACTTGTTCTGTTTAACGCAAGTATACAAGGTAAGCCCAGTTGGGGGTGGGGGATAAAGGTTTTCAGAATTTGGTCGATAGTGTTTTGTAAGCGAAAAAGGAAATGTAAACCCATTTATAAGATTAGACCTCAAGAAGGCTGCAGTCCTGGCAGCCAGTTATTGCGGGACTTACTTCCGAGAAAGCATCGGGCGAGCGCTCTCTCTTTTTTTGCTCCGTCATAGGATGGGAATGGTGCGGTGGCTGAAACAGCAGTGCAGATCAGTACAGTATGTAATTTATACTTTAGGCGGCTGGCGATTGCATGAGTGAGGCTGTGTGTTCTGACTAAGCATTTTTGGAAGAGGTCTCTTACATTTTGTATCGACTTCCTATTATAAAAGATGTTGATATGATATGGGGGTTTTGTTTTTACTAATAACTCTAAAACTGTTCCAAAAGCTATGTAAGTGTAATATGTTTTATTAGGCCAACTAAAAGATCACTGAAAAATGTGTATGCTTTCGGTTGCCCTAATAAAGGTATTGCAATAATATGGAGTTTAGAATTATTCTTGCAGTCAACACAACTTTCTTTCTTTCGTTCTATAACAGTTGGTTTGAACAACTTGTTCTTACCAAGGTTTGGGTTAATCAATTGCTGTCTTAATGACGTGTTTAGCAAAATTATTGTAATTTCCATGTAGTAAGCCTTACTTTCTGGGTTTATTTTGAAAGTCGGTTATCTCATGAATCATAAATGTGGTTGTTGAGTTCTTACTCAAAGGGGAATTAAAAGATTAGGGGAGAGGAAGAAGGAAAGGATATGTCCTTCTACTTGCATTTTCTTTGCTGCTTCTTGTGTAACCATGTCAAAATTGGAGTCTCTAACATCCGGACAACATCCTTCAGTTCAGGACCCTGTAGCCAAAAAGGGGTTGGGTTCCTGAAGTTCCCCTTGAAATGGTTTTGCTTGGAAACTTTCTTTCCAGGGTTCTAGAACATTCTAATGATCAAATTCACTGGGCTTATTGTGAAAGTTGATCCGTATGCACTTTGGCTGAAACTGTGCCCCTTCTGAACTTGTGGGGAAAAGGTAGTAATAAAGCACCTTCACTCAAAAATAATAATCCAAACCAGCTATTTTAGCCTAAAGTAGTGCTTAGTATTACAACTTCTGCATTACTTTAGGACTGTCATAGGAAGCCATTGTTGGTTATGAGGAAGTGTGCTGGGAGGGAGAATGGGATTCCTGGTTATAATATAAATAGATGTTCATAAGATAACTGATTAAATTTCACTGAATTTAGTGCTGCCTCTATTGAGCTTCTCCAGGCATGCATGAATAATATTAAAATTAGGTTCTAGGGTGCATAATAAAAATGATATCAATAGTATGCAAAACAGTTATCGGTTCATAAAAGATTCCACTAAAGGGAAATAAAGATGAGTTCTTGCAGGGGTTCGTGAATGTTGCTAAATGCCTTTTTACTTTTAGCATAAGATAAGCATACTTACCTATTCCCAGAGCTAACATATTGGGAGCTGTGATTGCTGTCCAAATGTGTGAATATAAGCACATAAATGTGTGAATATAAGACATATTTTGTCTCTGTGCTTTATGATGAAACAAATACAAGAAGCTATCATAGATGAAAATCTGACATGAGTAAAAGCTTAAGCTGACTCAAAATGCCATGTGGGATACATCCAAGTGGAGTGACGTCTTACTATTTCATCCATTCTGCTTCTGGCTGTCAGTCACAATTTTGGCTAATCTTGCTTGTGACTGAATTATTTAAAGCCTCCCAGCCAACAAACCATGAATTATGAACGAGGGTGAGTGCAATTGGAGGAGCCTTTGAAGAGGGTTTCCTTCAGTACCTATCTGCTAGGAAAGTAAGCCTAATGTGTCTGTGTTTACATTGTAGAATGATACAAGTCTTGGATCCACGGCCTCTACCCAGTTCCATCATGCCTGTCGATGTAGCCATGAGAATCTGCTTAGCCCGTTCGCCACCTGTGAAGAGTTTTCTTAACCCACTTGATGAATATCAAAGAAGAAACTTTGTGGATCGATTTAAGCCTGTCAGACCATGCCTCAGACCATGCCTCAATGTGAAACGGGAAAGCGAGTCCCAAAGCAGTGACTGGAAACGTTCTACTGGGCGAGCCAAGAAGAGAGTCGTCTTTGCAGACTCCAAAGGGCTCTCTCTAACTGCAATTCATGTCTTCTCAGAATTCCAGGAGAATCCAGCATGGGATCTTCAGTTTGACTTGTTGGACCTTGAAGACATAACAGCTGGCCCTAAAACTACATGAGGAAAAGAACTTGATTCTGAGTTTCACTCAGCCTTCAGCTGACTACTTAGACTTCCGGAACCACTTACAGAAGAACTTTGTGTGTCTTGAAAACTGCACCCTCCAAGAAAGGGCTGTGTCGGGGACTGTGAAAGTGAAAAATGTGTGTTTTGAGAAGAAGGTGCAGGTTCGGATCACCTATGATTCATGGAAAACCTATTCCGACATTGATTGCGTCTACATGAACAATGTGTATGGAGACTCTGACAATGACACTTTCTCCTTTGCTTTTGACTTGCCTCCAGCCATTCCCACTGAACAAAAGATTGAATTTTGTGTGTCTTACCAAAGTGGGGAGCATATCTTCTGGGACAATAATGATGGGCAGAACTACAAGATCGTCCGTGCAGAATGGAAATCTGACGGAGTCCAAGCACCAGCATCTCCCAGGAAAGACTGTATGGCACTCAAACCCTCAAGAAAAGTGCAGGAAACAGGCTGTGAACAGCTTGGCAGCCCTCGGATATCCAACGGCTTCTTCCCTGAATGGCAAAGCTGGGGCAGGATTGAAAACTCCTCTCCATATTGGTGAATACAATAAACCACAGAGATCTGCTGTCAGCAGCTGTACATCACTAATCTTCAGCTTCTTAATGTGCAGTATATAAGCAAACCTCTTAGAAAGGTTTGCTGACTACTTAAAAAACAAACAAATTAAACTTCGTACATTTTAAAAACGAAACAGAACTACCAGCCATGACTTAGACTTAGGAGAAGTCGATGACCATGTCACCTGATGTTAAATGGCATGTGTGATCAATATATGTGACTTTGTTTCTGCTGTTCACTTGCCTAAACTGGGGTGGGTGGGGAGAGGCTTGTTGGAAAGTAACAATGTGGGGTGGCTTTTGGGGAAGCTGTAATTGTGTGTTGAAAAGATAGCCACAAAACCAATACCTGCTTTAAGATGGAGCAGAGGCTGAGAGAGATACTGAACTGACAAAACTGAGGCCTGAATCGAGGCTAGACAAGTCCTGATCATAACACAATTCAGTGTTTAGGATTCTGGTACAGAAATACCTTTCAACAGGAATAAAGTGGAATGAGAGAGACTGAAGGGGAGGAAGTATGATGCACTGTATTATAGGGGAAAATAAAGTATGGGGGGGGGGATCTGGCCTTTAAAATCCCAAAATAAATTCTTTGGGGGTTTGTAAAGAGCAATAATATACAAAATACTTTATTTCTGCAAAATAGGGTTGCTGCCTTTGTATCCCAAGAGAGACATTGTGCCTTTAAGAACTGTATGACAGGCAAAATGAAGCTTTCCCCATCAATGTATTACTGTATTGTGGGAAGGGGGTGGGACTGCACCTGTAAAATTTCTGCTTGCCAGGCCTTGGTATGTGTGGAGGAGGAGAGAGGAAGTGTGAAAAGAAGAGTAAGGGGATGGAAAGTGTGTTGTGTTATATATATATATATATATATATATAGGCCTCCCGCGTAGTTGTAGACTTGGTTTCAAGAATCTGTATACAATAGTCTCATATATACAATGCAATATACAATAGCCTAATCCTGCTTTCATAAGCACTTGTGAAACCTCACTTTACAGTAGATCTCCATTTTATATACAGAAAAGCTATGCCTGAAACAAAATCGCATAGGGTGTCCCAAGATTACACTGTTTTGTTTTTGAGAGATTCTTGTGAAATGCCTTAATCTGTAGATATTGGCTGCTGAGTCTGCTGAACTTGCCTTGTAAAAGTAGACACATTTCCCTATTATCTTGCTTGTTGCAGAGTTTAGTAACATTTCTCCCTCTAAAAAGAGCTTTTCACAACAGTAAAGTAAACCTAAGCAATTTAAAGTCCTTCATATTGAAGGGATGATATGTAGCTGCACTTCTCAAGCTAATCAGTTTAAAATGACAGAGTATGCATCTTGCACATACATAGAAATAGTTTTCTATTCACTTTCTCATACCTCATTTTTGTTCTGTAGCTTTTACAGATGCGGAAAGCTTTGTGCGTGTGCACGTGTGCTTCGTTTTGTTTTAATTGTAGTGTTCCCCGGATATATCACATTCTGTAAATAATAGTGTGCGACTGTAGCTTTGACACAGGCTGTATAAGACAAAGCCAATCAGGATGGAAGTGCGCACATACCGCTGTCTTCACTTATCTGTTTTTGTAGTGATAATGTCTATGGAAAAGGCGAATCAAAACATTAATGGTTGTCACACCAATACTGAAATTGCATTTGCATTGTAAAAAAGGGAAAAAGCCTCTTCCACCTCCTGCTCCCCGCCACCCTACTGTATCGTACTACTGTGTAAACAATTCACTTTAAAAATAAATTGTGTTTTGATAGTTATGGGGATCTCTCTCTCAGGAACAAGTTGAACATCTTCACATGGGAGGTGTAAGAGCCGAGATTAATGGATTGTTCAGTCATAGCAAAAAACAGGGATATCTTATCACTTGCTGCTGGATGCATCTAATTTTTTCTTCTTCCTGGACTGCTATCATCTGCTGATGTATGTCTGTGTGCTGGCCAGGAAGGAATAGTTAGAAGCTACTCAGCCACCTGCTGATCATGGAATCATAGAATAGTAGAGTTGGAAGAGGCCTACAAGGCCATCGAGTCCAACCCCCTGCTCAATGCAGGAATCCAGGTCAAAGCATCCCTGACAGATGGCTGTCCAGCTGCACCCTGAATGCCTCCAGAGTGGGGGAGCCCACCACCTCCCTAGGTTGTTGGTTCCATTGTCTTATTGCTCTGACAGTCAGGAATTTTTCCTGATGTTTAGGTGGAATCTGATGCTGATGCTGCAGTGAAGCTTTACATTTCTCTCCATTACTGGCTATGCCTACAGCATAACCTCCCTTAGCCAGAGTCCCTTATTTTTTTTCTTTCTGTCATGCGCTTCAAAGCCCAGCATCCCACCACAAAATAGATGAAAGCACCCCCCCCATAGATTTGCTCCACTATCCCCTCCCCTCTGCCGCATGTTCCAATCAGCCAGAGCTTTCAGACTGGGGGGTGAGGGTGCCTGTTGCTGCTCTGCAGTAGCACATCTGGTGTAGCAGTGCAACTGCATGCTTCATGCGTGCAATCCTTTGTAGTTGCATGTACCACCCACACTTATCCGGTGTCCTGGGTCCTTTTGCATTTATGAATATCTCTGCACCCTGCCCTCTCTATATGCAAACAAGGGCTGAATCTTGGCCATTATTCCTTTATACAGATTAGGCCTTATTACACAGGCAACATTTTCTTTCCAATGTTTAGTTTAAGTAGATTAGCCGTTATCTTCAACTGCTAATCCCATTTTCCAAATAACATTGTATAATAGATCTGGCAGTCCGCAAAGAACCTGGGTGGGTCTTTTGGGGCTCCTCAATTAAAAATGAGACTTTTCTCTCACCTTATGACCATAAACATATTTACTAAAATATTTCTATTCCACCTTCTTGGTCAAGAACTCCAGCTGAATGTTATGCTACAAAGCCACATACTTAATATGCAACAGTGCGATCTGCCCCAATACCATCAAAGAAAAAGTATTTTCTTGTACAGAGCTAGTGATATAAGAAAGCTTTCATTTGGGCAGATGGTTTGCTAAAGTGTCCCTCTAATTCGGGGATAGGCAACTTGATGCCTTCCAGATGTTTTGGACCACAGTTCCCATAATCCCTGACATTTAGGAACGCTGACTTGGGTTTTTTGTAGTTGTTGTCCAGAATAATCTGGAGGGCACCAGATTGCTTACTCCTGCTCTAGTTCAAGGCTTGTGGAAGGACCATTGCTGGGGGTAGGTGGGTTTGCATGCAGAAGGTCCCAAGTTAAGTCCATGGCATCTCCAATTAGCAGGGGTGGACCTTAGCGTGAGACTCTGAAGAGCTGCTCCCTGTTGAGAGTAGAAACAACAAAGTCTTGTGGCATCTTAAGGACTAACAAATTTATTCTGGTGTAAGCTTTTGTGGGCTATAGCCCACTTCAGCATTACTGAGAGTTTCAGGTATATGTATGGTACATATAACAGTGGGAATTTTAAACTGAGGTCAGAAGGAAGTTACATGCAGAAAGTACTGACAGTGACAATCACATTAAGAGGGGTCTGATAAAGTGGGTTACATTCTATGAAAGCTCATGCTGGAGTAGATGTTCTTCGTTAAGGTGCCACAAGACCCTCTGCTGGTTTTGCTGCAACAGACCAACATGGCTACTTCTCTGGAAATTGTGAGGGCAGAGTAGGCAATACTGGACTGAACAGACCAATGATCTGACTCTGGATAAGGCAGCTATGTACATATGTATGTAAATTCAGCCTTCGGGGATCCGTTCAGTGCACTAGGTAAATCTAGGAGGAAAATTTTCCCAGATGAGCTGAAACTGGACTATTACTGGAAGTGTGCTGAACCTGTTAGCAAACCTTTATTTGACTTGAACTAAAATCGCACTGGAATAACTTCAGTCACAGCTGATTTGGAGCCAAACTGAAATATTTAATAGTATGACTCCCTGCCCAGAATTCTTCCATGGACCAAATATGCCTTCTATAGTTGCTTAGGCTATAGCTCCAAGACTGGGCTGTGTCAGAGATCTGCAAGAAGGAATTTCCTCTGTTGTTGAGCATCCACAGCCTTGCAGCAGGAGAGCCTCTGGCTTTGACGGCCAGGACACCAGTAAGGCAGTGCAGCGTTAGAACACACACTGCTATCAGGCACACACAGAGAGAAGTATCTGGGCTTCACCATGTGCCACTGACTTGGACAGGACGCAATGGTGGCTCCCAAGTCGTGATGATTAAGCGCAATGTTGCACAGGTAAGTAATCCAGGAAGGAATCAGGGGTGTGTAAAAGGCAGCAAGGCACTTCTGTCTCTGGTCCAGACTTGCACACATTGAACTGTGTCTATGGAAGGCATCTTCTACTAATGTGGCTATAGAAGATAAACTTCCCTAAAATACAGCATGTCTCCAAAGTGGCTGGTAGAACCACAGTAAAACACAGGAGCCCAGCCTGTGGGGTCGTGTCACATATTCCAGAAACTAGCAAGTACATATCTATACATCTTGCTCCACATAATGCATGAGAGCCACACACAGCTTTTAAAATAATATTTATTCCATGTACTCACGAGCATGGGGAACCAGGACCCATAACTGATTCCTTCAGTCTATTCATGTAGCATACACATGCAGCTAAAAAAAGACAAGACTAGAGCTCTCGCACGTGATAGGAATCTTCATGGGTTGCACCCAGCATCCTGCTATTCCTGGATATCATGTGAATCAGGGTTCAGAGCAGGCAGCCCTACTTGTAAGTTATGTGCCAAGCTGATACCAGATACCAGGCGCTTTAAAAAGCTGATACCAGATACCAGGCGCTTTTTGAAGTTGAAGGAGCCAGTGTGGTGTAATGATTAGAGTGTTGGACTGGGACTCGGCAGATCCGGGTTCTAGTCCCCACTGGGCCATGAACCTCACTGGGTGACTTTTGGCCAGTAACGGACTCTCAGCCTAACCACCTCACAGGGTTGTTGTGAAGATAAAATGGAGAGGAGCAGGAGGATTATGTAATCCTGGTTAGAGTGTTGGACTGGGACTCCGGAGATCCGGGTTCTAGTCCCTGCTCGGCCATGAAACTCACTGGGTGACTTTGGGCCAGTCACTTGACTCTCAGCCTAACCTACTTCACAGGGTTGTTGTGAGGATAAAATGGAGAGGAGGAGGAGGAGGATTATGTAAGCCACCTTGGGTTCCTGTCAGGAAAAAAGGCGGGGTATAAATATAATAAAAAAATAAAAAAAGAGGGCCACATTCCCTAGGGATAAAGTAGTTGAGGAAGGGGGTGCATACTGGTGGTGGGTGGGACTGCAGCTTGGGGGGGGGGGAGGCTTCATGAGGGCGACCTTTCAGCAGGGAATTAGCATTGTGGTGGGAGGCTCTTCCCCCAACCTATATGCATTCATTGGAATGCATGTAGAGAATCCCCCCACACAGCTACCTAGGGATTTTGTACATATGCCTAATGAACGTGCATAGGGCAGGGAAGGACCCTACCAATGCAACACCACTCCCCCTATGCATGTTCATTTAGCCCACTATAACATCTCAAAATGCTCATGAAAGTAACGCAAGCAGCACTGAAGTCTCTTCATGGTGCCTACAGTTTAGCATGTTCTCTAATTCTTCTGTTAACTGACCTTTATAAGAAAAATGTAGTCACCTAAGAGAGAATTTGCTAGTACTTTAACCTGTGCCTTTCCTGAAGACCAACCTCTTTTTGTTTCCTTTCTTTATCTGTGAATATGCATTTATTCAATCAGAGCAGAGTCAGAGCAATCTTAAAGGGATGGGGGCAGGGGTGGGGTGGAATTCAGTGGAGGATCAATTGCCAAATCAAAAGTCTTATGTCTGCTTCCTGTGACTTGGGTGTGATGGGTTTTTTCCCTACCTTGTTTCCCCCTGTTATTTTTCTTTCTTGCCTCCCCTTTGTGTTCAGTGTGAGAGAATTAATTCTGAAAGCTCCAGGGCTGGTGTAGCTAAGGACTCCTTTTGGGGGCATGCCTTTTGGGAGGCCTCAGACATGACCTCCTCTGACATGCCTCAACCCCCCCCCCCAACATACCCCATTTTTGGGACCACCAGAGCAGCGACAGAAGCAGAACTTTCCATCATTGCAACAAGGAGACTGCCACCTGCAGACCTCCCTCTGGACTGCCAGAGAGGGAGGTTCTCAGCCCCTTAACTGGCATAACTGCTCTCCCTAGGACTGCTCCCTTAATTACATAATTATTGTGAAGAAAAGCAGACCCTTCACCACCACACACGTGTAAACAAGTGTAATCCCAGCTGGAGGCTGGGAACCTCATGCAAATGTAAGTAGTTCCTCTGATGACTCTGGACCTGAGAGTCTCCTGCAAATGTACATAGTTTCTCCTCTGATGGCCCTGTCCCCTCAGAGTCTCCCATGTAGTCACATGCAAATGTTCCCCAAGCACTCTAGTCATGATCAGGAGTTCACCCCCCTGACAACCAGGAGCCACCCCTCCCCTGCCTAGCCCAGATGAAGTTCATCCTGATTGGCCAAAGACAGCCGGGCTACAGAAAGGAGGGGTGGGGGGAAATCGATACTGCCAGCCGTGGCTTCTGGGTTTGGTTGTTGTTGTCTGGACGCGAAGGAGCACAGAGTAGGGCTTTTGCTGAGGCAGGCCCTAAGAAGACCAACCCCCAGGCAAAGAGTAAGTGCCTGGGTGTTTATATAGTAAAGGAACTAGTTTTGTGTTTTGTAGCTCTACTTGTGTATACCAAAGTGTCTCCCCACCTTTCCCCCCTTCCCTAATTCCCCACCTTTTATCTCCCGAGTGACCTCCGCCATGCCCTCTCTCTGCTGAGCTTCCGCCGCTCACTAAAAACATGGCTGTTCAGGCGGGAATATGGGGTGGGCTAAGATTTTAAAATTTTATACTGTTTTAAATGTATTTTATCCTGTATTTTATCTTGTGTACATCGCCCAGGGTGGCTGGTTTGCCGGCCAGATGGGCGATAAATAAATCATCATCATCATCATCATCATCATCATCATCATCATCATCATCATCATCATCATCATCGATTTACCTTAAGTAAACTTTCCTGGTTCTACCCCACATGGTGTGTGTGGTTCCTCTGTGGTTCAGTGCTAAATCCAGTGTATAGACTAAGGGCGAAGCCCTGAGAAAATCAGTCTCAGGACAGCAGAGCCAAGGCTGGCAGTTTGGCACCTTTTTTCTCTCATCTTGAGGACTCAGAGGATTATGAGCATCCTATGCAGGGCGGGAGGAGCGCCAAGGTGAAGGTCGTGCTCCTCCCACCCTGCAAAAGACTTAGACGCCCGGTTTCCGCCATCTAAGTCTTTTGCCCCGGAGTATGAGGAGGAAAGGCTGAGGCTCCGCCAGGATACTATGTATGCTGGCGGAGCCTGTCTCCTCCCCTCCCCAATCCCTGGAACACCCACAAAACTCCAGCTCCGAGGTTGGTCTTCCGACCTCGGAGCCACAGCCGGCTGTGAGGGCAGAGGGAGGGCGCTTCGAATTCAGAGCCCCAGCTCTGACCTCAGAACATGTTTCCGAGGTCGGAGCTGGGACTCCGACTTCTCCTATGGCCATTTAGACTCTGTCTAGCAGCCATAGGATTGCGCCCTACAAATGTATTATTTAATACATGGCCAGTGTAATGATTTCCCTATGTATAGTATAGTATAGTGCTTTCCCTTGGTTGGGCTCTAAATGTACAACCCAAAGTGCTCTTTTGTTGAGAAAAAACAACGATTAAGCGTCCAAGCTACACAATGCAGCTTCACCCCCACCCCACCCACCGTTTTAATAGAAAATTCTCAACAGCCAATGACATTTCACTATCTTACAGCTCTTTCAACACCACTGTACCTTGCCCACCAATGTGTGTTTACCAAACGTCTTTTAATGCCTTCAGGCAAAGCTATTAACAAAATAGCTCTCATGGATTTAAAAATCATACAACCATAAGAACTTCTCTGAGGGTACCTCTCAGACAGAAATAATCTCCCAGTTTTCATTTTATTTTTGTGCTAGCTTTTGAAAGAGAGAGCTATGCTATTTGTCTGTGCATGCCTTGTGGCTTGGAACTGCAGAGCCATTTACCACAGAATTAAAATAAGTTTTTGACAGGTCCTACATTGAAGCAGAGACATGATGGGGAATCAGATGGAGACTAGTAGCACATACTTCCATGAGTTCATTTTCCCCTTGTAATTTTTTTCCTTTCTTTTTTTCTTTGCATAGTTTGAGGGCATGTATTTGGGCAATGACAGAGTAAACATCAAGCAGTTCACCCAATTTCTTTCTTCTTTTTTTTTTTTAAAGCAGATGAATCGTCTTAGTGATATAAAACAACTGGAAATAGTAGATCCAGGGATACATTTGTGAGCCTCCATCCCAAATTTGGGCAGCACTGCATGCGGTTACTTCATATCATATATCCTCATGCTGTGACTGTAGAAATACTTGAGGCCCATAGTTAGTGGGGGAAGGAGAGTGCAGTACTGCCCCCTATGTAAAATTATCTCCCCTCCTCCATAGAAATATGTTCCAGATTTTCCTTTTCAAAGCCTGAGTCCGATTTCCTTTTTGTAACATTTTTTGGGTAATGTTTACATTTCTTATATTGAATAATCGTGTGTGTGTGTGTGTGTGTATTTCTAGTCTTACAATACTTGAGTTTTCAAAAATGTTTTTATTAAGGAAGTACACAAATACATTATGATTTATTTATTATATTTTATCCCATCCTTTCTTCAAAGAGGTCACGGCAGCATCCATACCCCCACCCCTGTACTCTCACAACAACCCTATGAAATATGTTAGGTTGAGGGATGGCTATTTGCCAACATAACCCAGTTAACATCATGGCTGATTGGTACCTAGTTTGAACCCAGATCTCTTGGTCAAAGTCCAACAGACTCTCACCAAATTGACTCGCAAAGGGTAACTTCTGAAAGTAGACACCATTGCAACATTCAGTTTGCCCCACCTCATAGATGATCTGACTATGGACCTATATGGCCTTGTCCCAGAAACAATAATTTGTATTTCTGTATTTGACTAAACCAGGGGGGGAAGACCACATGAGTCAGTTAGTCATATAGTTAGTCAACTATAGAGCAGAAGAGATGAGAGAACTGATATTGACCTGGTTTGGATGAGCATCATCAGCTAAGCAAGCTACGGTGGCTTGTTTAAGTTGCAGTGTATACCAGTGTGAGCTGGGCGTGATTTGCATAGTCACCCGCCTGGTCGCAACTTGTCATGTTGTTGAAACACGAATGGCATGGCTTGTCTGCGGGCAAAACAACCTTCAGTTAACCCAACAACAGGCCATGGGTTATTTGAGGGTTGTTTCCCGCTCAAACAAGTCATACCGCTTGGGTTCGGACAACAGGACAAGCCGGCTGCGTGGGTAATTATGCAAATTGTGCCTGGCATGCACCGCAGTTTAAATAAGCCACCGTGGTTTGTTTAGCTGACGATGATTGTCCGAACTGTGTCATTGTACTTTTTGCCCCTGTTTGGGAAACACTTGTCTGTTTGTTGGTATGGCAAAGGATTCAAAGCATTGCCAAATACAGGGATAGACAGATTGTTTAATTAGCCTTTCAGGAGTGACAGTAAGCGAATGTAACCTATGAGGAACAGTACAGAATTTATGGGTCTTGAACACACACATGTCAGTTGTTCATCATTTGTCATTCCTAACCAGGGACAAGTAGAAAAACATTTTTAAGTATCCCTCTTGAATTCACAAGCGGATCATATGAGCTATTCAGCATAGCTGGCTGGGGCATGCTGGGAGTTGTAGGCCAAAAACATCTGGGGACCCAAGGTTGGAGAACACTGAGCTATATGGATGCGTTTCCATCTATGGGTGCTAGATTTGAAATCTAGCTAACAGCACATCTACAAGGAATAGAGAGGCAGTGCTAGTCTTAAAGCAGTATCAGGCCCACAATCTGTTTCTTCTTTCTCTAGCCAGATTCAAAGCTGTAAAATTCTTTCTTTCAGCTCTTCTTGTTCTTGCCACATTGGTTTTAGCCCAAAACCTGACAAGAGTTTGTGACCTACATTCCAGGCTCTAGGAATATCAGTGGGCCATCAATGCTTGTTAAAAATGCACTGTTAGCGATCAAGCTATACAGAAGCAGAGGCGGAGCTAGCACGCCTAAGAAATGGCGGCGTAGAGGGAGAGCTCCTCACCCTAAAACTAAAAAGGAAGACTCTACAACATTTAAAAAAGCCCAACAAGCAACAAAAACTTAAAGTTCTGATGGGGAATGACAGAGGAATCTAGCAAAACGAAAAACAGCGAGATTACACACTACTTTCCCTACAAAGAAAGAAAAACACTGCACAAGGCAGTACAGCATACTCAGAGAGAGAAAATGGCTACCGGAGAAGACAGAGAACACACAGAAGAGCCAGGATCAAGCGCACAGATATCGAATAACGAAATGAAGGAGGCAATATTACAACAATTAAAAACATTAAAACAAGAACTGATGAACCACTGGGCAGAACTGCTGGACACCAAACTGAAGGAAATAACAGAAACGGTGGAGGCAGTAAAAACAACAGCAAATAAAGCTGCAGAAAAAGCTCAGCAACAGGAGGAAAAGATAAAAACCCTACAAAGAGTGGTAGCGGAAAATAAATCAAAGATTGAAGACCAAGAAAATCGCAACCGAAGGTGTAATCTGAGAATAAAAAACTTGGAAGAAGAAGCAGAAGGTGAAAACATTAAGGTTTTTATAGCAAAATGGCTGACCTCATTAACTCCAGACTGCCCGATAGAAGCTGATGACTTAGAAAGAGCTCACAGGGCACTAGGACCCAGAAGAAAAAACTCCAGCTTTCCAAGAGACTTGGTAATATGTTTCAGCAGATACAACAAGAAAGACGAATTCTTTAAAAAGCTAAGACTTTTAAAAGAAATAAAATATAATGACAAACCTGTAATGATTATGCAAGACCTGGCACCAGAGACGCTGCAGAAAAGAAGACTCCTCAAACCCTACACGTTGAAACTACGAGAACTGGGGCTTAAATATCACTGGGGATTCCCCTTCAAGATAATAATCCCCAACAAGGGACACACGCTGATTGCAGCCTCCCCACGGGACATGACGGAGCTATTCAGAACGCTTGGCATCGAACTCCCGGCAGAGGCTACTTGGGAAGAAACAGATAATGGAGAAGCAGGCCAAGAGCCACAAGGAGGAGACGGCTGGAACACTGTAAACAGACACCGAAAAAACAGGCGGGAAAGAAATGACTATGAAAATCCACAGACCCCAAGAATCCTGAGAGCTCTGCCACAAAGGAAGAGATGAGAGAAACTGAGTAACAGTGAACCACAGGAGGTGACAAAAACAAAGTGAAAGACAATTGAAGTGTAAATATTCAAATGCATAGCAAAGGGAAGGGGGAGGAAAAGGGAGGAGGGAGACTAACCCCAAAGGGGAGAGAAAATATTCTTTGTTTGTAGAGTCACACTGTTTTAAACCATTGATAAAATGGGGGGGGGGGAGAAACTCTTGCCTCTATGTAGTCAATCTATGAAGGAATAGATTGACCTGCTCAGTTATAGTTTTAAAGGAATTTGAAAAGAACAAACCATAGCCTCAAGGCAGGGTGAAGAACACATGAATCACCCTCTCTGTAAGGGGAGGGGAGGATCTCACCTGCATTCGCAGCTTTATTTATGCTAAGAGAGAGCTGCAAACGAGGAGTTTTAAAGTTAGGGAAAATGAGAAGGTTGGGGAATGACAGGGGAGGGAGGGAGGACACGACTGAGCTGGGTGCGATAATGGGCAAGGCAGACAGAAATTGGCATATACCATGGGAGACCTTAAGGTGCTAACTCTAAACATTAAAGGCATGGGGAATCAGTTAAAAAGGGCGAGGCTACATAAACTAATAAGAGATCTAAAACCAAAAATACTATTTCTACAAGAGACACACAAAGCCCAAAAAAGGGAAGGAATTTTTAACAGTAGTCAATGGAAAACTGTACATATAGCAAAAGGAACAAACAAATCCAGGGGAGTAGCGATATTAATACATAACACAGTGGACTTTGCAATACGGCAAGTACAGAAAGACCCCAATGGCAGATACGTATTTGTAGAGGGAACACTAAATCAAAACAAACAAATAGTATTAGCCTCATTATACAGTCCAAACGAAAGACAGCTAGACTTCCTACATAAAGTTTTGAAAAAGTTGAGAACCTTTTCAAAAGCAGAGGCAATAATTGGAGCAGACACTAATTGGAATATGCAAGGAGCTGAACCTAGAAAAGTACAAAAAGATATAAGATTATATAACAAAACAGACTCACATAGCACACGAGCAGGAAAACTTTTAAACATAATTCACAAATTTAATTTAAGGGAGGTATGGGCAGAACTTAACAACAAAGACTACACACACACATTTTGTTCCAGGGTACATGGAACTTTTTCAAGGCTAGACACAATTATGCTAACTAGTACACTGATGCAAAACGCCACAGTGGCAGATATAGGACCCATAAAAGTGACAGACCATGCACCGGTATCTGTCCAACTCACAGTAAACAACTATACCAAGAGCAATTATATATGGCGATTCAATCCCATCCTTTTAACAAACAAAGAAAGCAGAGAAAATTTACAAAAGGGAATAGACAACTACTTCACAGAAAATAAAGCAGGGGACACAACAGAAAGGACCAGATGGGAAGCAATGAAAGCGGTTCTTAGAGGACTGAGTATCAAAGAGATGAGCCACATAAATAAAAAGAGACGGACGCGAAAATCAGAAACAGAATTAGAACTAGAAAGACTTACTGTACAATATAAACGAACAGGGGAACAAAAGATCAGACAACAAATGGAGAAGAAAAGGACAGAATTAAATTTATTGGAATTAGATCAAACCATGATAAATTTACTATATATTAAACAAAAACATTATGAATTTGATGGAAAGGGATCCAAACTTTTGGCAAACAGGGTAAAAAAAAGGAGGGACAAAAACAAAATAAATGCTCTTAAAAACAAACAGGGGAATAAAACATATGACATAGAAGAGATGGGTGACATTTTTGTAGATTATTTTGAAAAACTATACAAAGGGGAAGAAAAAGACAGGAACACAATTAGAAAGTATCAGAGCAAAACAAACATCCCAGGACTAACTGAAGCAAGTAAACAAATCCTAGAACAAAGGATTACGATAGAAGAAATAACAGAAGCCATTAAAACACAAAAACCCAACAAGTCACCGGGACCCGATGGTTTTACAAGTGAATTTTATAAAGCATATACAGAATTATTAGCCCCAAGACTATTGTCATTATATAATGAAATTCTAGATGGAGCCTCACTTCCTAACACATGGACACAATCCAGAATCATCTTGATATTAAAACCAGGGAGAAATCCAGAGCTCCCAGAATCATACAGACCCATCTCTTTATTAAATATAGATTATAAAATATTTACCACCATATGGGCTAATAGATTAAAATTTGTGATAGGAGAAATAATACATGAAGATCAACATGGTTTTATTCCAAAAAGATATATAGCAGACCCTATACGCAGGCTATATAGCATAATAAAATACAGTAAAAAAACAAACACCCCGCTAGCCATAATTGCTCTAGACTTGTTCAAAGCATTTGACAGTGTTAATTTACAGTTCTTACTGGAGAGCACATCTGTGTACAACTTTGGCCCAAATTTCTCTCACATTCTCAATGCCATATATAACAAAACAACAGCAAATATACGATTCAATTCTTATGATTCACGCCCTTTTCAACTAAATGCAGGAACCAAACAGGGTTGCCCCCTATCCCCTCTGTTATTCAATTTAGTTATAGAATTTCTAGCAGATACTCAGACATAATGACGCTATACAAGGTATACAAATTCAAGATCAACCATACTTACTCAGCATGTATGCTGATGATTTGATATTAACAATACAAAACCCAATAGAGGCATTGCAACCACTACGTCAAGAACTGCAAGATTTTCAAGCAGCGTCTAGCTTAAAAGTAAATTACGACAAATCTGACTTCATGAGTTATAATATAGGGGCAAACAATCAACTTGACATTTCTAGAAATCTACAAATTCCTATAGTTCACAAAGCCTTTAGATATCTAGGAGTTCAAGTTGCAAAAAACCCAAACAAAACCTTCACACTAAACTATTCCAAATTATAGGAAAATATCAAGAAAGACCTCAAAAGATGGAAAAGATTGAACTTAACCACAATGTACAAATTAGCCACCATCAAAATGATAGTCATACCTAAATTCACATACTTATTTTATGTTCTACCCATAGAAGTACCTATGAGATGGCTTAAATCATGGCAAGACACCCTAGGAAAATTTATATTTAATGGTAAAAAACCACGTATGGCAAGAAATCTCAGATACAGACCCACCATTGATGGAGGGTGGGGAATTCCATCACTAAAATTATACTATGAAGCTTACCAACTGAGACATCTATTATCATTCATGGCAGATAATAAAAATAAACATTGGGTCAAAATAGAAAATTTTTTGTTAGCACAAGATAATCCACACACAATACCCTTTGTCAAAAAACGAATAGCACAAGGTATACAAAATCAACACTCCAACATGGAAATAATATTAAAGATATGGAAACGAAGAAAGGAGACACTGATGCCAGGAATTTCACCATTAATACCACTCTATGCACACCCAAATTTTCCAGTTAAAGACATACAGATATCTAGAGAATCACTGAAAAATAATAACCTATTGATATTACGAGACTTATATAATAACTCACAACCACTACCAAGAGACACATGGAGAAACACATTACGAAATACGGCAATTACTTGGTTACAATGGTACCAAATAAGCTCATTCATTAGACTAGAGAATGTGAAAAAACAAGGCACCAGAGATCTGACACAATTTGAAAAGATATTATTAACTTTTACAGATCAGGAAAAAGGATTAATGTCAGATTTATATGCACTTCTGATAAAAACAGACATGGGAAATAGCCTTCCTCTTAAAAGAAAATGGGAAAGAGAATGGGGAATGCAAATAGAAGATGAAGAATGGGAAAATATATGGGATGAATTCCCATTTAAAGCGATTTCAACAAAATTCAAAGAACTCTCACTGAAAATAATACAGAAATGGCACTGGACTCCTCACAAAATATCTCATATTAATAAAAACTACTCTCCCCTATGCTGGAGAGCCTGTGGAGAAATCGGATCACACAAACATATGTGGTGGTCCTGCAAGCAAGTATCCCGCTTCTGGACAATAGTTTTCAAAGAAATATCTAAAATTGTAGGGACAGAGATAACTAAAACCCCAGAATTAGCAATATTAAACATTTTTCAAAGAGATAATAAAAATTTATTATACAAGAACCTAATAAGATTTCTATTACAAGCTGCTAAATTACTAATAGCAAGAGGATGGAAAGATGCCAAAGGGCTAACCATCAATCACTGGTATAATGTGGTATGGGAAATTGCATTAATTGAAAAACTAACTCAAAAATTGAGAATTGCAGGGGGGAAAAAGAAAACAAACTCTTTTGAAGCAGAATGGTGGCCTTTTATCCAATTTTCATACAGAACATCTACAACAAAAATACCTCAAGCCTTCCAGTACATTTGGATGCAATAAACTTACAAATATCCACCTATCACAAAACTGACTACTTCATGGCCGAAAAAGACTCCGGAAAAGGTGCCCAGCCAGATTTGTTCCTTTGAATGTTGGTTCGGGGGGGGGGGGGATTTACTTTGTTCTGATCTAATACAATTTCTGTAATGGATTAGATGTTTTGTTGGTTGTTCGGTTGTCTTGTATATGTTAAATTTCAAATAAACAAATTAAAAAAAAAAAAAAAGCTATACAGAAGCATAGAGTGATAATCTCTTCAATATGTGAAGATTAACACTACCTGAATAAGCAGAAAGGAACCTGAGCAAAGTTTTGGGCGCATATGCTCCTTGGCCCTCTTCTGCATGACCAGAAGGAAGAATAAGCCAGCATTCAGTTTCACTTTGCCCGATTCCTGGCTTAGCATTATGTGCAAACCAGGAATTATGGTTTAAAAGGAATTCTAGCCAACTGCTAAACAACAAACCCTGGGATGTTGAGCTGGCTTGTTCAGCAAATTAGAGTTTATGTTAAACTGATGCACAGTTGGGATCACATCACTCCAATACTGAAAGATCTGTGCTGGTTGCCAATTATTTTCCAGGCTCAATTCAAGGTGTTTGTTTAACCTTTAAAGCCCTAAATGGTTTAGGGCCTGGCTATTTGAGGAACTGCCTGTCTCAATATGAACCTGCTTGGTTATTAAGATCAGCAGGAGAGGCCCTTTTGAAGACACACTTGCTTACAGGGGCCCTATTGTCAGACACACGGGACAGGGCTTTCTGTTGCATTGCTCCCAAACTCTGGAACACTCCCTCTGGAGTTATGACTGGTCCCCACTCTCTCTTCATTAAGGAAAGAGGTCAAGACACATCTTTTAATTAAAAAAAAATATTGTTATGGTTTTTAATGTTTTATTATGTCTGTATTTATTTATTCTTGTGTTTTTAATTCTTGTAAACCGCCTTGGTGGGTTACAGAAAAGTAGTATATAAATGCAATAGACAAACAAACCATGGTTTCTTTCTGCTCATACATGTAGTGTAAAACAACAGGTTAAGGTGCAATCCTATGCAAGTTTAGACAGAAAAAAGGCCTATAGCACCCAGCATGCCCCAGCCAGCTATGCTGGCTGGGGCATGCTGGGAGTTGTAGGCCTTTTTCTGTCTAAACTTGCATAGGATTGCGCCTTTAGTGTTACATGCTAACACAGTCTATGGCTATAACATGGTGGTGTGTGGATAAGTTGGATTTGCGTTCTCTGTGTAATTTTTCCTGGGTTGATCCCATAAGCGCCCTCTTTACAGGATTATCCCACCAAAAGTTAAGAGGTGGATAATCCATGTCACCATAACCATAGGCGTACCTCTTCTTTTGGGTTGTAGAAAAATGTAATATATACCTACATGTGCTACGCAGAAAAACACACACATTACAGCAGTATTAGCTCCAAATAGCTAATTTGACTTACAAATAGCCTGTGGGAACGCTTATTTGCTATTCCTATTTAACTTTTAGACATAAAAATTATCTTTGACTCTTGCCGTTTAATAAAAAACCTAGGTGTTTTCAGGCCACTGCCTATTTTTGTTAAACTATGCATGGTGCTTGTTTAATTCCGCTTGAGTCATGAGGCAAATTTGCCCCTTGTGGGTACTAATTTGTTTTAAATCTGTGGGGCTCTGCCTTCATTCCACTTCAGCAGAGTTTGGCCCGGTGCCTTCAAGTTGCCTTCCCTGGGATTGTGTTCCACAAAGGAACTTCTGATGCCACAAACCACTATTATTCCTGGCCCCTCCCTCATTCCCTCTCTCCCTAAGTGGGAGATTCATTCATGCAATGTTTTAAATTGAGTGTCTTGGTACTGTTATAAATTGGCAACGTGTGTTGCATGAGATGGAACAACGAGAGAGTGGTGGAGGAGAGCCCCTGGATAGTTTCCACAGTGCTGTATTTAACACTCACCACCAATTTCCCTCTTCCCACGCTGATTGCCAA
Source organism: Shinisaurus crocodilurus (assembly GCA_021292165.1). NCBI lineage: Eukaryota > Metazoa > Chordata > Lepidosauria > Squamata > Shinisauridae > Shinisaurus > Shinisaurus crocodilurus. The sequence goes on from CM037878.1 coordinate 99,460,278, forward strand.
GCATTTCCTCCACATCTCTCTCTCCCTCTCTTACACACACACACACACACACACACACACACACACACGGTGGGTGGAATATGGCAGGCAGAGATGCGAAGGGATTGGGGAAAAGGCTAGCATGCAGAGAAAGGTATATAACTCAATTCAGCTCTTCAGTTTGATCCATTACATTACAGTGGACATGGAAAAATGGAACAGCTCCCCAGTTAAACTGGAAGCATGTGCTTCTTTTGGACTGGGAGGTAATTCCCACTGTTTGTGATGGAACTTGCTTCCAAGTAAGCATGCTTAGCATTGCAAGCGGTTGTGGTCTTATGCATGCGACCTGGAAGTTAAACTGCATTGAGGTGGCCCAGAGAGGGAAATCAAACTTGCTTTGAACATTCTAGCATTTGGTTAACTCTTTCTTTCTTCCTAGCTAAAATCAGTGTTGCTCCCCAGGTATGGATTTAGTATTGTGGGGGGTGGGGGTGGGGGTTGGGGGGATTGGGCAGGGGTGAGGGTTGTAGGCTTTGGCTAACGTAGATGTTTTAGGGCAGTTCCAGATGTTGCGCTGAGCAGCAGCAATAGGAAGCACCTACTATTTGCCAGGACCTTGCTGGGCTGTGGGCATCTATACCCAAATCTAGTTCTGGAGGATGTGGAGAAACTGGAAGCAATGGGAAGTTGGAAACTGGAGGTCACTAAATCTCAAGTGCTGCTGTGTTGACTAGGCAAGATCAAACAGCCAGGCTCACAGTATTTAACTGAGGTTTGACCAATACAGAGGCTTCATACTGACTGCCAATTGCAGGGGCCAATGTTACACATTCCTTGTTGCACTGGGAGAGGGCTCCAAGTCTAGGCTATACAGCAGGGGTGTAGAACCTCAGGCCCGCAGGCCAAATCTGGCCCTCCTGGGATCCCAATCCAGCCCTCCAGCTTTCCCAAATGGCCACACCCCTTTGCCAGCCCCCACCCCTTCTCCAAGCCACTAATTGTATTGTGCTTTCCCAGCTTTCGTGCAGTTTATCCCCCCATTCTAAAAGCTTGAAATGCCTCTCCTAAGGCTTAGTTACTGGCAGTAAGAGCTTTAAGCTAAAGTATGCTGGTATTTTTTCTGTGTTTAGCATGCTTTTGCCCCACTCCTTTGGCCTTGGGTCCTAACCACCACTGGAATACAGCCCCCGAGAGATTATCCGAAATGGAATCTGGGCCTCAGGCTGAAAGAGGTTCTGCACCCCTGGTATTCAGTTCACCAAATTAGGTCTCAACCACAATCCATGAAGTTTCCAGTTCAAATTCTGGTCACCACTGCAAGTATGCAGAACTACCACCACTGTTGTGGGGAGACTTTAGCTGTGTCCCTGTCCCTGTGCTAATAATGAGACTCCTTTTAGAATATTAGCAGTTGGCAAAGGGATCAACACCCTCCACTTGTGGACTGCAGGTGCCCAGTGCTCTGATTCAGAACACCAATCACACAGAAAACACTACGTCGAGAAATACCCTAACAGTTCACACAAGGCTGCTGAACAATTCTCTGGTAGCAATATAATATACTGCAGCAGATCTCTCTGGACGATAGAATGCTTTTTTGGTGCTATAAAGTCAGGGGGTTTTGTGCCCTGCATTGAGCAAAAAAGTACGGTATATACTGGATGTTGTCCAAAGTTAGTTAATTGCTTGGAAGGGTGTGGTTCCTTCGGTAGCTGGAGAAAAAAATTGTACCATCATTTAGATACTATAATTTCCTCATACATATTGCCTTCACATGTTTTTTGGTTGTTTTTTTAAAAATGGAATTATCTGTTTGCTTCCCTGTACCTTAGCAAGAATGGACAGTGCCTCCCATTTAGCCATCAACACGCCCAAAAGCAATAGTTTCCAAACTTTTACCCCCTCTTCCAAGGAACTCCAGACTGTTCCAGAGGATTCTAAGGAAACGTTCTAGGATTCCTATGCAGTTTGCATGCAGGGCACTAGTCCGGCCTGCTGGGCTTTGCTGTCATTTCACATGAACTGAGATTGTAGCTTAGAACACGCCCACACTGTGGCTGCTCATTGCAGTGGGAAGTCATTTTTATTTATTTTTGTCCCACCTTTCTTCCAATGAGCGCAAGACATGGTCTCATTACCCGATTTTATCCTCACAACAACCTTGTAGGGTAGGTTAGGCTGAGAGAGACTGCCTGGCCTAATGCCACCCAGTGAGCTTTATGGATGAGTGGGGATTTAACACTCTAACTACAACTACTATAACACACTGGGTCTGTTCCTTTTAAGATGTTTATATCCTGCTTATAAACCAATGTGGGTTCTCAAACAGCTTACAATTAAAATATCCAAAATTGCAACAAAGCATATACCATGGAAGAACTATATAAAGTACAAGATCGCCAGAAAATAGAGCAGATCATTCTAGGAGTGGATCATACATCAAAATGCACAGCAAGGAACTGATTCCATATGATGGGGGATCCTACCAAGAAGGCCCTGTTCCTGGTGACCCACCTTACCTCTCAAGGTATCAGGGCTTACTTAGATGATCTCAGTGTACACAGGGAAATATATGTGGGAGGCTGCCATTAAGATGCTGTAACTCCTAAGCTAAAGATGGTCTTTAAAGGTTAAAAAAACAACAACCCCAGCATTTTAATTTTGCCCAGAAATCAACCGGAAGCTAGCACAGATCTTTCAGACATGATGCTTTATGTTCTCAGTGGCCAGTACCTGTCAGCACATTGGCTACCATATTTTGGATCAGCTGAAATTTTTGGCTACTTCTCAAGGACAGCCCTATATAGACTATATTACATTAGCCTAGTCTTGAGGTGACCAAGACATGCACATTTTTCTATTAATGTGATCCTGGTCATCATAGGGCATAGCTTGTGAACTAGCTGAACTTGGTGGTAGAAGTCACCCCTGGCTATAGCAGCCACTTGATCAAATAGCAGAACTGGACCCAAGAAATTCTCCTAGTTGTGAAACTGGCCCTTCAAGTGAGTGTGGTAACATCAAGAACAGACCATTTACCACCACCACCACCAACAGCATTTCTGTTATGCAGCCCATTACCGAGCAAGCAGGGACTTACTTACTGAATCCTTATTCTGGTGTTTTTCCCCCCTCAAGTGACAGTACCTTTAAATAGCTCCCTTACGAGTTTCCTGGCAGGTCCCAAATAAGCAGAGCATACAATGTTCTGAGCACCCTGCCTTTCTTCCCAGCCAGCGATTTCTGGCTCAGAGATGCTTCCCCGAGCATTAGCAGCTGCAAGGAGAACTCTGAAACCTTCTCAAGCTGAGCCCCCTTTCATCAATATGCTCCACATACTCAAAGCTCCACATCTCATCTTCTGCCATCGCTCCCCTTTCACAGATACTGCTAAGCTTTAACCCTGTTGCACAGCGATGGAAGCGGTCTGCGTGTTTTTCTGCCATCATGCTGTTCCAGAGGGCTAGGAACAGTGATCTTCTGGATTAGATTTAATAAAAGCCTATATACTATAAGCAAACCCATTCTCTGAGCATGGCGGATCTGTAGGTAACAAAAGTGGCACTGTAAGCCAGCAGCCTGGATTACCAGGGGAGCCACCCAGCAGAATTCAAAGCTGGGGTAGCTAGCAAGGTTATGTGAGGACCATCACGGAGCATTTACACTAGTAACTAACAGGCAGAGAATGAGAAATTTTAGAGCAGATCAGCAATCCAGTGGAGAGCCAGTGTGGCGTAGAGGTTAGAGTGTTGGACTGGGACTTGGGAGATAGGGCTTGTACTCCCCACTCAGCCATGAAGCTCACTGGGTGACTTTGGGCCAAACCTACCTCACAGGGTTGTTGTGAGGATAAAATGGAGAGGAGGACAAGCACGAGGACGAGGACGAGGAGGACCATGTAAGCCATCTTGGGTTCCTTGCAAGAGGAAAAAAGGTGGGATATAAATGTAATAATAAATAAAATAAAATCCCCCCCCCCCTCATCCTGGAGCTCAGTAGGCCATGATCCAGTATTTCACTCCTCCTCCTAAACTGGCCAAAGGGAGGAGAAGACGTGGGCTGTCAAACAGGTACCATGTTTCCAGTGCTGGGCTTTGGCATGGGCAACTGGGATGAATGTTAATTAACCACATTAATCCTACCTGGAGAAGACTCATTGAAATTAATGGGACTTAAGTTAGCCATGACTGACTAACCCATTGCTGCTTCTGCATAGGATTCCACACACTGTTGCTTCTGCACATAAGGACCTGGGGGGTCCCATCAGGAGGTGTTGTGTCCTCGTTATCACAGCCTCCTCATGCAGGTGGGGTCGCACGCTGTCCTGTTGCAGAGGAATTTCAGATGTGCAGGCTCTCTGACCTGTGTATGATGTACAAAGTTTTTAATCATCACTGCCCCGACACCAAGGTTCAAGAACTCGTTTTGGTTCCAGAAGACACAATTTGAAAAGCTCTCAGGTAAGGCTTGAGACTGTCACAGAGGTACAGGAGCCTCAATGTCTATGTGCTTCTGCCTTGCTTAGATTAAAGAGAGTAGTACCTGGTGATTAAAGGCCCGGGGGGGGGGGGGAGAGAAAAAGAGCGGAAAATACTGTTTTTTCCCCTCAAGGGTTATTTTTTGTTTTGTTTCTTCCAAAAAATTGAACAGCTTTGCATTATGACATATTTTGTTTTAGAATGATGAATAAAATATTTAAGGGCACAATTCTATGGCCTCTAGATGCTGTTTAGATGGCCCTAGGCTAATTCGGAGTCCCAGCTCCAACCTCGGAAAAGCACACTGAGGTCGGAGCTGGGGCTCTGTATTCGGAGCTCCCTCCCTCTGCCCTCACAGCTGGCATGGAAAGAACTGCGCCAGCTGCGGCTCTGAAATTGCAAGACAGATCTTGAAGCCGGTGCTGGGTGGGCATTCTGGGGGTGGAGAGGGGAGGAGTGAGGTTTCACAGGGATATGATGTATCCTGGCAGCGCCTCAACCTGTCCTCCTCGCGGGCAGGAGCAAAAGACTTAGTCTCTGTCTAAGTCTGTTGTGGGGTGGGAGAATCCCTCCTTCTGTCCTCAATAGGATGCCCACAATCCTCTGAGTTCCGAGGGTTATGGCAGCCACACTGGATAGTGCTCTCAGCAAGGTATTTATATATTGCTACCCAATCTTTACTCTCCCCCAAATGATTTCTTTTTAAAGAAAAATTATTACTATTTTATTGAACATAAGAAGAGCCATGCTGGATGTCACACAGAGGAGGGCCAGGATCTTTTCTCAATCATCCCAGTTTGCAGGACACGGAATAATGGGCTCAAGTTACAGGAACCCAGATTCCACCTAAACATCAGGAAAAATTTCCTGACTGTTAGAGCAATAAGACAATGGAATCAACTACCTATGGAGGTGGTGGGCTCTCCCAGTCTGGAGGCATTCAAGGTGCAACTGGACAATCATCTGTCAGGGATGCTTTGACCTGGATTCCTGCACTGAGCAGGGGGTTGGACTCGATGGCCTTGTAGGCCCCTTCCAACTCTACTTTTCTATGATTCTATGATCATACCAAGAGTCCATCTAGTCCAGCATTCTGTTCACACAGTGGCCAGCCAGATGCCCACGGGAAACCCACAAGCAGGACATGAGTGCAACAGCACCTTCCCGCCCATGTTCCTCAGCAACTGGAGTACTTAGGCATATTGTCTCTGATACTGGAGGAAGCATATAGCCAATCAGGACTAGTAGCCACCAATGGCCTTCTCCTCCATGAATGTGTCCAATCCCTTTTTAAAGCCATCCAAATTGGTGGCCATCACCACATCCTGTGGAAGTGAATTCCATAGTTTAACTATGCAATGTGTGAAGAAGTACTTCCTTTTATCTGTCCTGAATCTCCCACCAATCAGCTTCATGGGATGACCCCAGGTTCCAGTATTATGAGAGAGGGAGAAAAATGTCTCCCTGTCCAATTTCTCCACACCATGCATAATTTTATACACCTCTATCATGTCTTCCCTTACTCACCTTTTTTCTAAGCTAAACAATCCCAGCTGCTGTAACCTTTCCTCACGGGGGAGTTGCTTCAGCCCCTTGATCATCTTAGCTGCCCTTTTCTGTACTTTTCCCAACTCTAAAATGTCCTTTTTTAGGTACGGTGACCAGAATTGAACACAGTATTCTAAGTGTGGTCGCACTATAGATTTGTATAAGGGCAGTATGATCTTGGCAGTTTTATTAGCAATTCCTTTCTTAATTATGCCTCACATGGAGTTTGCCTTTTTCACAGCAGCCGCACACTGGGTTGACATATTCATCGAGCTGTCAACCACAACCCCAAGATCTCTTTCTTGGTCAGTCACCGCTAGCTCAGATCCCATCAGATTATACTTGAAGTTGGGATTTTTCACCCCAATGTGCATTACTTTACACTTGCTTACATTGAACCACATTTGGTATTTTGATGCCCATCCCCCCAGTTTGGAGAGATCCTTTTGGAGCAACTCACAATCCCCTTTTGTTTTCACAACCCGAAATAATTTGATGTCATCAGCAAACTTGGCCACTTCACTGCTCACTCCTGATTCCAGATCATTTATGAATAAGCTGAAAAGCATTGGTCCCAATACAGATCCCTATGGGACTCCACTGTTTACATCCGTCCATTGGGAGAATTTACCATTAATTCCTACCCTCTGCTTCCTGTTCTTTAACTAGTTACTGATCCAATAAGAGGCTCTTGCCTCTTACTCCATGACTCCTAAGTTTGCTCAGGAGTCTTTGGTGAGGGACTTTGACAAAAGCCTTCTGGAAGTCCAAGTAAACAATGTCTCCCGGATCACCCCTGTCCACATGTTTATTGACACTCTCAAAGAACTCTAAGAGGTTAGTGAGACAGGAGGACTTACCTTTGTGGTAAATACTTATGTATTTACACAATACATAGTGATATCATAATACTCAATATGTAATATTACCAAATACTGCTCACCGTGATCAAATGTTAGCATCAAAGATAGTCACAAATTAAAAGCAGCCTTAAGAATTTAAACACAATACATTTTTATTCCAAAACTGACATTAAATCGTCCCCAGTAAAGAAAAGGGTTTTAATGATTCCCAAGCTTTTTCATTCCAATAAATGATAAAAGACCCCACTTTTCTATCAATTGATCCTCTATTAATCTTCCTTCTCTAGCTTTTATTATGTTAATCAGTTCAATCATAGTGACTATATCCCAGACTCTGAGGGCTTTTCTACAGGAGGTTTTTGTAGTGCGCTCTTTCCTGATCCCTCACTCATGGAAGTTGGCAGGTCCTTTACACCAGTGTTCTCCAACCTTGGGTCCCCAGATGTTTTTGGCCTACAACTCCCAGCATGGAGCATGCTGGGAGTTGTAGGCCAAAAACATCTGGGGACCCAAGGTTGGAGAACACTGCTTTACACGACATCGTCATCCTCCGTGGCCTCTTCCGTGTTTTGCAGCCATTTTCATGGCTTTTTTTAGAACGAGCATAATGAGGTATTATTTAGCTGCAACGCTAAATTGTGCTACAAGAAGCCTGTGTATTTCCGGAATTGCGCTATACTGCAGCACCACCTTGTGGTTGTGTAATACAACATACTGGAAGGCAGAGAAAGAACCCCCCCCGGGGGGGGGAACCACCTGACCCCCATGTAAATGAGGCACTCTTTACTCCTGCAAAGAAAATGGAAGAAACCTCGGAAAAGCAGCGGGGTAAATGCTTCAGGTAGAAAAGTCCTGAGACACCAATCATTAACTGAAGGTGGGCTAACCTCCTTCCAACTAAAACTGATTGCCATTCTGGCCCAGCCCACTGCTAAGGGTGAATCACCGTTTCAATATCCTCACAAGCACCTATGCCCTCAAGATGTCAAAAAAGAATTACTAATGGATCCTTAAGGAGTATATATCCCAAAATTAAACTGATCTCAGTCAATCCTGAGAACCACAATCTTATAATCATTAGGGAAGTCCAAAAGATACGCAGAATGTTTGCATTCTCAGAGCCACACCTCCAACATTTATCCTCAGCCTGCATATAGATGTTATTAAGGCTAGCTGGTGTTAAGTACCATCTACATAAACATAAGCTTATAAAAACTTTCCTGATGTTCATGCATAATGTGCTTTTTGAGTTGATCTTCCAAATCCAATCCCATGTCTTTTGGTCAGTATTTTTTCCTAAATCCTTCCCCACTTGATATGAGCTTTTCCTTCTTGTTTAGCCAGTGTTCTGTAGATTTGACTTAAAGTTCCCCTGGATAAATTACCTGTAATTATCATTTTAAATTCAGAACAGCCCCTAAAGGAACCATATTTAGCTATATGGGGCTTCTTTACATGAAGCATTTATTGTGCGCTTGTGGTCCCTCATTCATGGAAGTTTGCCTTTTCATGACATCTTCCTCCTCCAGGGCCTATCCCGTGTTTCCAGCCATTTCCGCAGCTTTTTTTAGAGGGAGGAAAGTGCAGTATTAAATTTTAAACTGGAAGAAAAGCCTCACTTAAAGTTGAAAATCCGCTATACTGCAGCTATACCACAGCGCCACCTTGTGCTTGGTTAATAGAATATATAGAAAGGCAGAGAAATAGAAATTCATAATAGAGTTGGAAGGGGCCTACAAGGCCATCAAGTCCAACCCCATGCTCAATGCAGGAATCCAGGTCAAAGCATCCCTGACAGATCGCTGTCCAGCTGCAACTTGAATGTCTCCAGTGTGGGAGAGCACACAACCTCCTTAGGTAGTTAGTTCCATTGTTGTATTGCTCTAACAGTCAGGCATTTTTTCCTGATGTCCAGGTGAAATCTGGCTTCCTGTAACTTGAGCCCATAATTCTGTGTCCTGCAATTTGTGATGATCCAGAAGAGATCCTGGCCCTCCTCTGTGTGACAACCTTTCAAGTACTTGAAGAGTGCTATCATATCTCCCCATAGTCTTCTCTTCTGAAGGCTAAACATGCCCAGTTCCTTCAGTCTCTCCTCATAGGGCTTTGTTTCCAGTCCCCTGATCATTTTTGTTGCCCTCCTTTGAACCCTTTCCAGTTTGTCTACATCCTTCTTAAGTGTGGTGCCCAGAACTGGATGCAGTACTCAAGATGGGACCTAACCAGTGCTGAGTAAAGGGGAATTATCACTTCCAGCGATTTGGAAGCTATACTTCTAATGCAGCCCAAAATAGCATTTGCCTTTTTTTTGCAGCCACATCACACTGCTGGCTCATATTCAGCTTGTGATCTACAACAATTCCAAGATCCTTCTCACTTGTAGTATTGTTGAGCTAAGTGTCCCCCATCCTGTAACTGTGCATTTGGTTTCTTTTTCCTAGCTGTAGTACTTGGCATTCATCCCTATTAAATTTCATTCTGTTGTTTTCAGCCCAGCGCTCCAGCCTATGAATTTTCTTTCTGTCTTCCAGAGTATTGGCGATTCCACCTTATTTTGTGTCATCTATAAATCTGATAAGCATTCCCTGCACCTCCTCATCTAAGTCATTAATAAAAATCTTGAAGAGCACTGGGCCCAGGACCAAGCCCTGTGGTACCCTGCTCGTTACCTCTCCCCAGATTGAGAAGGTACCATTGATACTGAGTCTGGTTTGGGCATTTCTGAGGGTAAGATTGGAGAAAAGTTTCAGAAACCAATAACATTTAATCCTTGCATAGAAATAGCTACTCTCCAGTTTGTTAAGAATGTAGTGCATAAATCCGCTGTGTGCACACCACACCTCTGGTTAAAGGCTCCCTTAGCTCCAGATTTGTCATTATATGTGTATAGACAAAAGTTAATGTACGTGACTGAGGATGCGCAGCAACAGTCCCTAAGGGGATGTCAATTCTCCATGGTCCTAGTCTGAGTTGGGGCTTGCAGTAAAGCCCTTCTCTTTGGAGGAGATTTCATCAGACATGGGGTCCAAAAACAAACTGGTCCTAGCACCAAGATGCTGAAAGACTGTTGAGGCAAAAGCCATGAACATGTCCTTAGTTCATTCATCTCTCTGTGTGACAGGATACATCAAGTACGGTAAATGCCAGGAAGGGGGAGAAAGCCTATTTGAGAGCTTCCAAATTGGTCTGTGTATCAGAGCCTGTCTTAAGTGCTTGGAATGTGTATATCAGTATCTCCACATTTACACTCTCATAGTGGTAACATTCTCCAGTGCTCAGTGGGAAAGTTTTCCATTACAGAGCCATCCATTAAATGTAAGTATCCCTGCTTCTCTTTTGGGCTAAAAAGTACAAAGGGGACTCTTCTGACATCAAAGACCTGACAGAACCTGGTTGCCTCTTTCCATTTGTATCCTGACACATCCCTTCTTGTGACCTTCATTTGTCCAGCTCCACCACCCTCAGTTGTCCCAAGGTCTCTTGCTCCCTTAAACGACTCCACCCATTTTCTTTTGTTGCCCCTTATGCCTTGGAACTGCATCCCAGAACACCTCCATGTGACCACCTCCCTTATTTCCTTTAAGTCCGTTCTCAAAATTCACTTTTCCCATTATTCCCTGGTACCCATACCTTATACTGTAACTAAGCCAAATTATGTGTAATTGAAATAATATTTATTTATTTATTTATTTATTTATTATATTTTTTAATCGCCCATCTGGCCGGTCACCCGGCCACCCTGGGCGATGTACAATTAAAATACAGTAAAATACAATAAAATATAATGATTAAAACAATATAAAAAATTCTTATTAAAAACCTAACCCACCCCATATTCCCGCCTGAACAGCCATGTTTTTAATGCACAGCGGAAGCTCATCACGGAGGGGGCATGGCGAAGGTCACTAGGGAGGGAGTTCCATAATGTGGGGGCCGCCACAGAGAAGGCCCTCTTCCTAGTCCCCACCAGCCTGGCTGCTCTGGCTGATGGGATAAGGAGAAGGCCGTCCGTGGCAGACCTTGTTGAGCGGCCTACTTGATGTTGCTGGAGGCGCTCCTTGAGATAAGCTGGGCCGGAGCCGTGTAGGGTTTTAAAGGTCAAAACCAACACCTTGAATTCGGCTCAGGCAAGCAACTGGTAGCCAGTGCAACTCATTAAGCACTGGCGTGATGTGATCACGCGGCGGCTGCCCTTAATCAGGCGAGCCGCCGCGTTCTGTACCAGCTGAAGCTTCCAGACCGTCTTCAAGGGTAACCCCACGTAGAGCGCATTACAGTAGTCTAGGCGAGAGGAGACCAAGGCATGAACCACTGATGGGAGCAGGTGATTAGGAAGGTAGGGGCGCAGCTGCCGTATCAGATGGAGTTGATACAGCGCTGCCCGGCTCACAGCTGCCACCTGAGCCTCCATGGACAGCTGGGAGTCTAGAATGACCCCCAAGCTGCGGACCTGGTCCTTCAGGGGTAGATGTACCCCATTCAGCACCAGGTCAACATCCCCTAACCTTCCCTTGTCCCCCACCAGAAGTACCTCGGTCTTGTCGGGGTTCAGTTTCAGCATGTAGGGGCCTATAATAATAACCTATTCTCCTCCACTGCAACCCTCCCATGCTTCCTTTTCCCCCTTCCTATGTTGTTTCTCTGGATCTATTTTAGATTATATCTAAACCCCTTGGGGTATGGACTTGTCATACCTTTACTTTGTAAAACAATATATACATAGATGGTGTGCTATATAAATAAATAATAAATAGCCCTGACTTCCTATTAAGGTAGTCAGAGCTCTACTTCTCCTTTGACACCACATAATCTGTGCTTTTGTTTGCTTGTTAAAACAGAATGTCCAGCTATTCCATCTGTATTACAACATAATCAGTTATGCTTAGTTCTCCTGTGGCAAACCATCCAGACCACCTGCTCTTTTTCACATTGCTATGAATGTGCAAAGCCTTGTTAACTGAATGAAAAATAGATGTGGGATCACAGAATCATAGAAAAGTAGAGTTGGAAGGGGCCTATAACTATAAGGCCATCGAGTCCAACCCCCTGCTCAATGCAGGAATCCAAGTCAAAGCATCCCTGACAGATGGCCGTCCAACTGCGCCTTGAATGCCTCCAGAGTGGGAGAGCCCACCACCTCCCTAGGTAATTGGTTCCATTGTCTTATTGCTCTAACAGTCAAGACATTTTTCCTGATGTTTAGGTGGAATCTGGGTTCCTGTAACTTGAGCCCATTATTCCGTGTCCTGCAAACTGGGATGATTGAGAAGAGATCCTGGCCCTCCTCTGTGTGACAACCCTTCAAGTACTGGAAGAGTGCTATCATATCTCCCCTCAGTCTCCTCTTCTGAAGGCTAAACATGCCCAGTTCTTTCAGTCTCTCCTCATAGGGCCTTGTTTCCAGTCCCTTTATCATCCTTGTTGCCCTCCTCTGAACCCTCTCCAGTTTGTCTACGTCCTTCTTAAAGTGTGGTGGTGCCCAGAACTGGACGGAGTACTTAAGATGGGGCCTAACCAGTGCCGAGTAAAGGGGAATTATCACTTCCCGCGATTTGGAAGCTATACTTCTATTAATGCAGCCCAAAATAGCATTTGCCTTTTTTTTGCAGCCACATCACATTGCTGGCTCATATTGAGTTTGTGATCTACAACAATTCCAAGATCCTTCTCACTTGTAGTATTGTTGAGCCAAGTGTTCCCCATTCTGTAACGGTGCATTTGGTTTCCTTTCCCTAGGTGCAGCACTTGGCATTTATCCATATTAAATTTAATTCTGTTGTTTTCGGCCCAGCCCAGATATTTTTACCTGTCCAATATTGGAGGATAACAGGTTTGAGGGCTGCCATTGTAACGGTCTAATACATCCATTGATTACAACAATTCAGGACAGACAAAAGGAAGTACTTCTTCACACAGTGCACAGTTAAACTGTGGAATTCGCTACCACAAGATGTAGTGATGGCCACCAATTTGGATGGCTTTAAAAGGGGATTAGATGGATCCATGGGGATAAGGTTATTATCAATGGTTACTAGTCATTATAGCTCTATATTACCCCCAGTATTGGTGGCAGTATGCCTCTGAATATCAGTTGTTGGGGAACATGAGCAGGAGGGTGTTGTTGTGTTTAGGTCCTGCTTGTGGGCTTCCCGTAGATATCTTGTTGGCCACTGTGGGAAACAATATGCTGGACTAGATAGGCCTTTGGTCTGATCCAGGCTGGCTCTTCTTATGTTCTTAACAACAATAATGACCTGCCCTGATGTTTTCATCACCTGCCACTCTCTGGGTAGTCATTTGGGAGGCCCCTAGGCTGTGGGTTCCTGGACCTTGGCCCCAATGTCCAGCCTTAGTTGCTCCACTGGCTGCTCACTGCTGCAGCATGATGCTGCATGCTTCCTTTCTCTTGCCCTTTAACTTCTTAATAGGAGAAGCTCTGGGCTAACATCCAATAACTCCCTAGAGCTACCTACAGTAGGCGGCTTTGATTAAAAACCCATAAGCATTTTTTGTGCTCAGCGGAATTAACTAATTAAGCAATGCATATATCAATTATTCTATTAATGCTTTCTTTAAAACCTATGAAACCCGAACCTATGAAAACACTCCCATGATTATTTGGTTGGTTGGTGGGTCATTGTTTCAAACCACTGCATAGCATCTACTACAGGCAGCTGCAATTCAAATTAATCCCAAGAAAAACAGAGCATTGTTTTTAAGTGGTCAGAGCTTGCTTGCTCCCATCCTAGCACCCTGGAGAAAGGAAAGGAAAGGAGCTGGAAATGCAATCGCCCCAATTTAGCAGGGGAGCAGAGGCTTCCCTGAGCAGACCCCTGTGCTGACAGAAGGTTGTTTTAAAAGGAGGGAAAGCAGACACAGAGAGCCTCCAACGTGTTAATGACTGCTGGATTTATTCTCAGCCTCAAGCTGAGTGTCTGTGAGGGGAGTCAGAGAGGAATGCGGAGCCCCTTCCAAGCCAAGTTCTCAGTGGAGCATAGAATTGCAGCAGCAGAGGGGATAAGGCGCTTGGACTAGGTCCAGTTTCTATAAGTAGAAAACAATGTCATGAGAGCAGGAGCTCATTAGATCTCTAAAGTTTCATGAGCTCAGCAATTTTTCCTATGGCATGAGCTAAGTGCTCCTATCTGAAATTTAACAAGTCTAAACCTTGATGTTTAAGCAATGACAGCTTGATTTCACATGACCATATGAATTAATTTCTTTGAGAATGTTGTGTGTGTGTGTGTGTGTGTGTGTGTGTAAATACACATGTATATAATCTCCCAGGAGTCATCTTAGAAATGCGGAAAAAATAGAACCAATATAATCATTCATTGGGCAGTATCCAATGGGGCGTTTACACCAACACTGATTCTGTTGCGCTCTGTTGATTCCGTTGCGCAAGCAGCCTGCACCACTTGTGCAACAGAGACATAACGCTTCCTGGAGGAAGGCCCGAAACGAGCAGAAACTCATTTCTGGATTGGGACAGGTCAGCAGAGCTTCCTTATGTTAGCTGTGCTGACCTGTCCTGTTCCAGAAATGAGCATTTTCATGCATTTCCAATTGCCCCCGGAATGCTAATCTAGTTTACGCAAGCGATGGGTGCCACTTGAGGAAAGAAATGGGCAAAATGCAACAAACTCAGCAGGGGCAGAAGCACCCCATCGGATACTGCCCATTCATTCATTTCATTTCTGTACTGCCCAATAGTCAAATCTCTCCAAGTGGTTCAGAAAAATTAAAACTGAAAATCCAATGTAATAAAAAATAATATAAAATCTTTAACTTACAACATTTAAAACAGCTAAAACAATTTAAACAAAAACTATAAAACAGCTAAAATTTAAAACAATTTTAAACAGCTGGAAACAATGGACAAAAAATGCCAGGACCCAATAAAGCGACTGACTTTAAAAGCCCCATCATATGCCAATCAAATGCCTGGGAGTAGAGGAAATTCTTAACATAGCACCAAAAAGTTGGAAATGTTGGCGCCAGGCGAGCCTTAGTGGGTATATCATTCCACAATTGAGGGGCCACCAGCAAGAAGGCCCTCTTGCCATCCTCCAAGCCTCCCTCCCTCTTCCTCCTCCTCCTCCTCCTCACCATCATTTATAGAGCTTTTTCAAAGGTTCAAAGAGCTTCACATGGATTATCTTCTTGTAAATCCTTACAAAAATCCTGTAAAAAAAGTCAATATTGTTAACCCCCATGTTGCAGATGTGGCGGGGCAGAGGACTGATGCTGAGAGAGAGTGGCTTGCCTAAGGCTACCTAGTGAGTTTGTGGCAGAGGCAAGATTCGAATAGGGGACTTGGTAAGCTGCGTATGGGAGCTTACCCATATGGGAGCAAGCAAAGAATGGTTCACAATGAGCACAGTAGTACTTGTGTGAAACATTATTTTACCTGTTAATTTCAAGGTTTAGCAGCATCACTGACGTGATAAGCTCCCAGTTTCCTCCCCCCCCACCTAACAAGGGTTGGAGGTGGGAATAATGAGCCAACATTTGCCAGTATTAACAATTTACCAAGAGTTCATTTGGATGTCACACACAACTACCTTGGGAATTTAACAAAATTGATTCACACAACTTGAACCAACATAAGGGTGAAAAAAAGCCCTGTTCAGTAGGTTGGCCAAATTCTGTGGATAATTAGTGTGTGTGTGTGTGTGTGTGTGTGTGGGTGTGTGTATTGTTCCTCCTGGCCCTGAGTTCCACATGCTAATCCGAACCTCTGCACACAGCATGTGCACTTATATGCTGTATGCATGTAGGCTGTTTCGGGGGAAAACTTGCTATTGATTTCAGGGGTGCTCCTGCCAGGGCTGGTGCTACCATTAGGTCAACTAGGCAGCTGCCTAGGGCGCAGGGCTAAAGCGGGCGCCAGAAATAGGGAGGGAGGGCTCAGGTGGGAAGGGGGAGGGCGCTAAATATCTGATCTTGCCTAGGGCACCAAACTGCCTTGCACCGGCCCTGGCTCCTGCCTTCCTCCATGCACAGAGAGCAGGACATGGAGTGACTCTCCACTGCAGGCAAATGTTGCTTCCTCAGGTCCTGGCACGCAGCACCATTCCTGCTTCTGCCAAGCACAGCCCATGAGACAGGGGCAGAGCTAGATCACCGAGTGCCTCAGCATGAAACCTGGGAACGCTTGCCCCAAAATGAATGCGCTGCTTGTAACATGGCATGTCTGGAGTGCAGCAGCAGCAGCAGCCAAGCACTGAGGTAGCCATGGAGGGGTGGGTAAACCAGCCTCCAATGGAGTGGCTCCATGCATTGGCGCAAAAAAACAACGTGCCGTTCTTCAAGGTACCCCATTCTCATAAAACTCTAGCAAAATAGCCAAAATGAAGCAAGATGAGTGCTGAGTGGATGACTGGGCACATCCCCTTTTCTGTTCGACGACGTGAGTCATTGCTTCTTGTGCCAGGAACTTTGGTTAGCTCAGCCTTGGCTCACAATCCCAGCCAAAAGAGACGACATCACTTTCAATCTGTGTTGAGCAGGTGTGTCTTTCTTTTCATTTTTACCCTAGAGTAGGTGCAGGGCCCCCAATCAGGATCTTAAAAGTCCCCCTCCACCCACAGTAGGGCCCTGATCCAGATTGTGGGCCTTGCACCTACTCTAGAGTAAAAAGGAAAGGAAAAAGGACACAGCTGCTAAGCACAGATTTAAAGCAATGTCTGTTTTGTTCCTCAAGCTATAGTAGTTCTTAGTATGCATAAATGATTTTTTTTAAAAAACCCTCTGCTATTACTGTGTCTTGGTGGGGGGATTCTTTTCAATGTGATCAACATATAGATCCCTTCTGAATTAAACCGGTGCTGGGGAAGAGGTATTGAGGGCACATGTTTGTATCTTTTTGCATGAATTGTTCTAGCAAATCTTGTTCAACCCAGAAGGGACATGCATGTTTGATACAAGTGGGCCATGGCCATATCTTGTTGCCTTCCCTGCTTTTGTGGAGGGATTTCAGCAAGACATTTCCAAATGACATTTAAATTTGGAAAGCCAGTGTGGCATAGTGGTTAGTGTGCTGGACTGGGACTGGGACTCGGGAGATCCGGGTTCTATTCCCGGCTTGGCCATGAAACTTACTGGGTGACTTTGGGCCAGTCACTGACTCTCAGCCTAACCTACCTCACAGGGTTGTTGTGAGGATAAAATGGAGAGGAGGAGGAGGATTATGTAAGCCGCCTTGGGTTCCTTGCAGGAAAAAAGGCGGGGTATAAATATAATAAATAAAATGTCCTGGCTTTTATCAACTTGCCATCTCTCTATCAATGTTGTATATTCTGCTTTAAAAAAAAAAGAAAAATGGCTTGTGCAAAGTGCTGAATTGTGTATTTTCCCACAGGAAATAATTAAAGGGCATTTCAAACAAATGTGCTCATTTTTCAATGTCAGTAAACGCCAGTGACCAGCAGAGGTGTACTGGTACAATTTCAAGGTACAGGAGCTCATCATGACAGAGCAGCAGCAGCACATCGTGTAATACATAGCTGTACACAGCTATGTATCCTGGCCCCTAAACAACTAGGAGGACACCTAGGAGACCGGCTTCCCATATATATACACCGAGCCAACATTTAAGATCTCCAGAGGAGGCCTTGCTAGTCATTCCGAAATTAATGGAATGTCGCCACATAATACCTCAGCGGTGGGTCTTCTTGGTAGCAGCACCCACCCTCTGGAAACCCCTCCCCCGTGCAGTTGGGAGGCAGAAAATGTGGCATGTTTCAAATGCCTCCTGAAAATGCTCCTGCTCACTCAGGCTTTCCCTGGCTTATAATTATAATTAAATTAATCATGCTGCTCCATCTTTTGCTGCTCACGTATTGCTCTGTATTAAAATTGTTTTTAATATTGTATTTTTTATTGTATTTTAAATGTGATTTTAATGTTTGTATGTGAACCGCTTAGGGATTTTTATTGTATTTAAATTGTATACAAATATCACAAATAAATAAATAAATAAATAATATCCAGGTTATTAGGATCATCATGACTGCAATCCTATCCATAATTACCTGGGAGTAAGCTCCATTCAACCCAGTGGTGCTTACTTCTGACTGCATAGGTTCTACTTGGAAAGCGCACTGCACTTTAATAAAAGATCTGCAGCCTGCTGAAATGCAACCGTCAGCGTTTAATTAGGAATGCAAATAATCTTACCAAGAAGTGTTACCATTTAAATTGCTCCTGTGAAGCAGGAACTCCATCAAAGAAAAGGAAGAAGTATGCAGCCTCTGCTTGATTATTTTCCTCATTCTTGGCTTCCTCTATGCTAATCTGTCACAAACAGTATAAAACTTGAAAGCCTTGTTATCACCTCATTCACTTGCCAGAGCAAGGAAAATATGTCAGTTACCCTGGTGCTCCAGCAGATAATGTCACTATTCCTGCTCTGAAAAAAATCCCAGACCTGTGCTCCGCCGTATTCCCCTTCCACTAACACTGCTGATGATCAAACCAACCACAAACTGTGCCTTTCAAGCTACCCTCTGTTTGCAGAAATTCTTCATTGACACAGGAGACCAAGGTGGAAATAAAGGTTCTAATAGTGCCCTCCAGACACAAAGGAAAGGGATACAGGCCTACATCAGTATCTGTCACCTCAATCTCTGTGCGACATACACAATTCTTTTTTTTCTTTTTTTTTGCTTTTAATACCTTGGATACCTTGGATTGCAAGTAACTTGATTTGAGAGCGTTTTGCAAGACAAGCACATTTTTAAATATTTATTTATTTATTTTTTTACTTGATATACAAGCGATGTCTTGCAATACAAATACTGTAGTACGGCTTAAATTAAAAATCTCTGTACAAATTTTTTTGGGGGGGATTTCGTTTTGATATAAGAGTGCTTTGGATTACAAGCACGTATCCGGAACGAATTATGCTCTCAATCCAAGGCATGACTGTATCTATATTGCTTACTATTATTTTTATTCTTTGTTGTTACTATGCTCAGAGCTGTTCCCATCATTACTATACTACAGCTCCCACTATTGGAGCTGCAACTAGTAATGTGAGTTGTAATGTAAGTTGTTTATCCCCATATACTTTCTGCTAGTGATGGCAGCTTTCTTCTTTTAATAAGGGAACTGAATCATGACAAATGAATCATCGTGAACATCCCACCGCACCATGAGCAGGCTTTGCAACACTGCTCATTGCCATTCAGCCCAGGTCTCAAATGGCAAACCAAATTATGCGGCTCCTTAATTTCACAAACATTTATTAGGTGTAATTCTAATGTGGAACACACATGGACACAGTTATGCTGAGCAAATTATGATGAAGAGGAAGTAGTAGTCACTCTGCAAACTGTGTAAACCAGTGGGTTTTCAGTCTAATTGAAAAGACAGATCTGGGGAAAGAGATTTCATAGATCATAGAGTTGGAAGGGGCCTACAAGGCCATCAAGTCCAACCCCCTGCTCAATGTAGGAAACTAGAGGAGGGGGTCTCCCATCCAAGTAATAACCGGGCTTGACCCTGCTTAGCTTTCCATGCTTGACAAGCTGAGCTAGCGTAAGCCACAGGAACAGTTCATGTTGCTCCTTCAATGCATACAACCACAAAATAATATATTATGCTCACATTGCAGAAACATCACGGTGCTTTGTGTTGCAGACGAATATATTAGCATATATGTTATAAGAAATGTGTGATTGCAATGAGAGAAAGAAGATCTTATTTTAGTATTGAGATTTTAAGTTGTAAGTCTTTTGTTGCAGATGCTATCTCTGTGAATTTGTTTGATGCTTCAGTTCAGAGTGCAGTCTTTGCATGCTACTGAAATATTCCTGCAATTTCTTATATTAAGATAATAGAAAATAGCACACTTGCCCTTACAGTCTGTGTTTCAAAAACCTACATTTGGGCAAAGATCTTGCATGAATTGCCTCTTCTACTAACACATGATTATCTCCAGAAATATCTTCGCTGTACATGGGATCTAATTACAGTTTCTGCTTGGTTTTACCCCAAAGATGTATAATTAAATGTTAAATCTACGTGCTGGACTGCACATGCAAGAAATCCATATGGCTCTGTTTCATTTACATTTTTGCATTCAACCGGACCTGGAAAACCTATTCAAATGCAATTTAGTGGGGGGGGGGGGTTGCTTATTTACACAGCTTACCTTTTACTCAAGAGAATGTAAAAACCTGCCTTTTATGAAAATGGGAGGCTGACAGTTTGCAAGAATGGCCCTCATGATCCCAATAAAATTTTGATTTATGGGGCAGAACCATAGTTGGCCTAAACCTTGCCAATGAAATGTTGCCATGTTACTTCCAAGATGCCAGGGGACCTACCATATTATTATTGCCTCCCTCCCACCTCCCACACCAAACACACACAGTTCACCCACACATCAACTAGTTTGCCAAAATAAAACTACAAATGCTGGATATAAACAGTAGTGAAAGAAAGAAAGAAAGAAAGAAAGAAAGAAAGAAAAGCATTGCCACTGTATTTCACCCTAGTAACAGGAGCTGAAAGGAGACGTGATATTTTTATGGATCTGGGAGTGGGAATCACTTGTCCAATTTTACAAATGTTACCCCCAAAAGAATTACTGCTATGCTGCCAGCACAGGTTAATCCTCGTCTGAACACCCGAGTCTGTCCAGCTTTTTGATAGTTTCTGAGTTTTGTTGCCAAGGTCCCCACCTTTCAGCCCAGCTTTACAAATAAATAAATAAATAAATAAATAGAAAGGCAATTTGGATTGTCTTGCCCAGAACTTAACAAAAATCTTGTGAAAATTCTAAAATCACAAGGGGTAGCTTTGCAACCGTGAAGTCCTGCACATGGGGAAGGTTTTTGTGAGAAATTCTTTAAAATAATACTGATGAATGTGCAGATATAAAAAGGAATTTATTTGGGAAAGGGGAAAAATAGGAATAACAAAGCAAGGCAAAGATCACACATAGAGAATTCCAAATAAAAACCAATAAAGTCACTCTAATTTAGCTGGTTACATGTTACCTACCTGAGCAGAATCTTGGGTTTCAGAGCATATGCAGAGTCCATTGCAAAGAAGAGGGTCTGAGAGAATACATCTTAGCCAAATTCAATGTTGCTAGGAAGACTCAGACTGAGAGGAAATTACATATTTATGGGAATCTGAGATCAGTGAAAGCCAGCCTCTTAACGGAGACTGACTGTTGTTTTGTCCAATGGGGCAATAAGCTCTGTTTCTGATGTCAGCAGTCTAGGCAGCATGTAAAATAATTTCTTTGGGTATGGACCCACCTTCTTAACGACTCCAATATTATGTCTCAAAAGAGACAGCTGGTTCCAATTTGATAGGTTATTATGAAAAGTATATTAGTATGCAAATATTTACTGGAGAACAAAAGATATGTTTTGGCCTACTCAGGCTTCCTGGCAGGGTTCAAATTACCAGATGCTCTAGGGGGCACTGCTGAGCTGCATCAGAATATATGGGTTTGTCATTGTCATAGATGTGTACAACATTCTCTTGATTTTTAAAAGATGAAAAGTAGCCTTGGGAGGCTGCGATTTGAAGCGAAACAGAGGGAATTATCCCTATAATTGTCCCCCAATTTTCTTCCCCTCAGGAACATTAGTCCTCCTGAGATCCTAGATTGTAAGCCCTTTGTTGCAGATGCTATATCAGCACATCCCCCCCCCCCACTTGTTCTGAGGCTGTTAGGAGAGTGAGTGAGCGAGCTTTCCCTAGGCCTTTTCATAGTATGCTCCATTCTAGAATGTTGCAATATATTAACTTTAAATATACATTTCCATGAAATGGAGAAAGTATATTTCCATGCATAAGTATCATAAATGCGTGTGTTTGTCCTCTTGCACAACAGATCCGGAAACAGTGCACAGCAAGAATTTCAATATGCAAGACTCACCAGGAGCCAAGCTCCAAAGCTAGGTATAAATTTGACAAACTCCAGAAACTTGTATGTATGGTGGGTGCAACCTGAGGGGGTGAGACTTATTATTCTGAAGATGGCCCAAAGGCTTCAATGAGACTGTGCTGAGAAGCAAGTGACTTGGGGACTATGGCACAAATAATCTCCTGACATATTCCTGTGGTTTAACCACTAAACTTCCCCTCCCTTTAACACAACTGCAATTACCCCAAGAATGTGTTGCTGGATGAACTGTGGTCAGAAGCTGAATGAGAGCCAGAAAGACAAAAACAAAACAAAATGAACTTTGATTCATCTTCTGTAGCTAAATTGGTCTGCCTTCAGCTGACAAGAAGCATTGCATCAAAAGTTAAAAGCCGCACAGAGAAAAGCAAAATTTGTCTTGTTTGGTATAAGTGCAGCAGAATCACATACAAGAAGAAACAACTCTGGCTCTGGGCAGCTCTTTGACCATTATCACACTAAAAATGTGCTTGCATATGAATGTTACTAATACATGGTGGAACGCAGAAAAAAAATTAACAATGTAATCCTAGCCATGCTTACCTGAGAGTAAGGCCCATTGGACACAATGGGATGTACTTCTGAGTAAACATGCATAGCATTGTGCTACAAGGCTGCAATCATATACCCAGTTTCCAGGGAATTAGTGGGACTTACTTCCAAGTAAACATCTACAGGATTGTGCTGAAAGGCTGCAGTCCTATGCACACTTACATGGAAGTAAGGCCCAAGCTGTTGCTTCCTCTTCTGTGCTTTTGTTATGAATATGGAAATTTAGCCCAGCCTCCTTGAATCTGGTGCCCTTCAGTTGTTTTGGACTACAGCTCCTATTATCCCTAGCAAGAGGTTGATCTGTGAGCTCCTGGTGACGAGAATTTTGTATGATACAGGCCTGTGGCTCATGCTGGCTCAGCTTGTCTGAGCGTGGAAAGCTAAGCAGGGTCAGGCCTGGTTATTACCTGGATGGGAGACCCCTCCTCTAGTTTCCTGCATTGAGCAGGGGGTTGGACTCGATAGCCTTGTAGGCTCCTTCCAACTCTATGATCTATGAAATCTATTATTTCTATCATGATCAAGATTTGCTGTTACCTGTACAAAGCCCTTGGGGTATAACTGTATGTAAGTCAAACAGAAGGAAAGGAAGTAAATGCCATTGCCAAAAACTTGTGTTGACACAGTTCCACAGAGGAACAAGCAGTGGTATTATACCAGTGGGGGATTAAAGCATTGTCTATGCGTGAAGGGGTCCGAAGCCACCAAGATCTATGGTGTGTGGGAAAACAAGACTTTCTTTTAGGTAAGGAGGTATTCACAACTGACTTGAGTAACCATCACAAATTGTGACAGTAGGCACTCTTATTGTGAAATCTGTGCAAATCCAGATCAAAGCAGCTCTATAACTTAAAACCAGGGGTAGCAGTGTTAGTCTGAGTGTCTTGTGGCACTTTTAAAGATCAATGACTTTATTTTAGCATAAGCATTTGTGGACTAGAGTCCACTTCATCAAATGCATGAAGTGTTTGCCTAAGTTGTAGGTGTATATACACATGGTGGTATGTGTGGTAAAACAGTGATTTAGAGGGAAATGAAATGCACAAGTACAGACAGTGACATTTACGTTATTAACAGTGACCAAACAAAGCAGTAATAACACAAACATCTGATCATTCTTCATTAATGATCATTCTTCATCAATTTTTTGCAAAAATCTACCAACTTTGAAATGTCATAACTCCTTGGCTGGAGACAAACACTTATTTTAAACCCCCTCTCAAACTACCTATGGTTTGAGACGGTATAGGCTTCGCTTCCCATTATATACATGCACATTTCTTTTGTCCTCCTGTCGCCTTTAGCCAAACAGATTTTGCAGGTTTTTGAAACAAGGCAACACCCTGCAAAACCTGTTTGTCAGGGGGCAAGTGTAGGGTATGTATGTATAGACACAAGAGCAGCAATCCTTCTTTCAGCTCTCTGAAAAAGCTATTGTGTCTCCAGCGTTTATTTTAATTTTTTAAAAACATGTTAAACTTTATTAAATCATCTTAATTTTAATAATGACTTCTACAATAAGTAACACACAGAGAAAACAATGAACACAATACTTTTCTTAAGCATTCCCCAAGGCAAAATTGAGTATAATGAAAGATAAAAACCAATGATACAATGTTTCTATGACATTTTTGCAGTTTTTCAAGTCTGAATATAAAAGTGAATGTTATCAAGATGCAAACTACAACTGAAATGTTGATCTAGTCCTAATACCTGTACTTTTGCTGCCATAGTTCAGCATCTACAGCTCAGAGAGAGGCCCTTTGATACCTCTAGAAATGGCTTTTCAGTGTTTATCAGAAAACTGAGTGTAGTGTAGTAAGAGGCAAACATTTGATGTCTCCCACCCCCCTTGAATCCACCACACTGGAAGTCTGTGGAGGCTTCAATATCTGCAAGTAAGATTTAACCTCTGCAAAGTTTTTGTTATTCTTTATAGCCCAGTAATTTCTGCTAAGCCCCTTCCTTTGCCTCATTCTTATCTTTGGTGCTCTCTGGAATTATTTACTTTGGCAGGGTCTCCTTGCTGGATGGGACTGAGTTCACAGGCATGAATAATTTTTTTAATGTTATGAACAGAGGCCTTCAGCTCTCATACTTTGCCATTTTCTGTGAGCTACTACAAAGAATATTTTGGGGGTACAGAAAAAAATGCAGGAAACACAAGCAGCCCCAAATGGCTAAATGCCTTCTGAATTTAGCTCTGGCAGATATATTTAACCGTGCCTGCATCATAAAATAATATATTTTTAAAAACCACCACTCGTTCTTGTTATCAGTTTACAAGCCCCATGCGCAAAAATAAGTAAGGTTCAAATTGAGGTCAACCATCTACAGTTGCAGAGCTGGCACCTCACTGCCTCAGCGCCAGGATTTGTCTCATACCAGATTAAGAAGCGAATATGCATCTAGTGATGAACAAGTATGTATCTGTGTATACGTGTACGGCTTAGTTTTAGCTATATTCTTTCTTTCCCCTTTAACTGGAAGTGGTGGGGCATACAAATTGAGCATGTTCTCATGAGGTGTTTGACATTTTTGGGTGCTCCATGCAAACTGAGGATGGAGGTGCTGTTGAGGTGATGGGTGGACCCTTGGCTGCTCTTGGCGAAAGATCAACCTTTGACATCTCTGATGCTGATATTTATTGGTGACCTGGGGATTCTAATCCTGGGCAAAGCACTGAAACTGCTCTTTCCTCTCAGCATGTATCATTGCAGTCAATTCATTTTATACAATTTACGATCAGAAAGAACAGCCATATATGAGTGAACTGTATGGACCCGCCCTCCTAAGATATTTAAGGCGCAATCCTATACAAGTTTAGACAGAAAAAAGGCCTACAACTCCCAGCATGCCCCAGCCAGCATAGCATAGCTGGCTGGGGGATGCTGAGAGTTATAGGCCTTCTTTTCTGTCAAAACTTGCATAGGATTGTGCCCTTAAAGTCCAGCTTTTAAATGAAGAAAAGCATCTTATAATACTTCATATAAGTGAGAGAGTCGTGTAGTTTTGGTGGGGGAAGGGATGCAGGCCTCTTGCCTAAGGGGCTCAACTTTGCTTGTGGGAGCAGAAGTGACTGGAAACACCTGACAACAGATTAGTTTGCCACCAACAGAGAAGAGGAGAAGGAGACACTGAGGTGTGTCATTGTAAGGGGGACCACCTGTAGTACAAAGTAATAAGTGTAATAACTCACACTTGTTCCAGCAAGTGAGCTGCGGCCTATACTCACTCACTAGAGGGGAAGCTGTCTATTGGCATATGAATGATGAGGCACCCTTGTAGAAGGTGTGTGAATAACTGTTGCCAAATTGTTTCTTTAGGCATGGGAGGGAACAATCATATCTCATTTAGAAGGAAGCAATTACAGGCATTAAGAGATTAAACTAAGGCTTGGCACCATTTCCCCTTAGGAACCAGACTTGGCACGTATTTGCCTAAAACATCTTGCATGCAGTGCAGGACCATAGGAACTGTTTTACGAAGTCAGAGACCTCCCTCAGTTCCCAGGGGCTTGATAATCGTTGTGTGACCACAAAGACAGGTAAGGGGTATCTGCTGGCACTATAAAGGACTGAAGTGCTCTGCCTGGAATTTCATGGATGTTGCTGTAGTTCAGTCTTCCAGAACCTGGTGCCCTCCAGATGTTTTGGACTTCCAACTCCCATCAGCCCAAGGATAGCCAATGGTCAGGAATGCTGGAAGTTGTAGACTAAAACATTTTGAGGGTATTCGCTTGGGGAAGGTTGCTGTGCTATATTCCCCCTGATGTAGCAGTGTTGTCTCCTCAGTGGGCCTAAACTGGGAGTCTTGCTGGAATCATGCTTGTCATATGCTTATTTTGTAAAACATTTTGAACCAAACCTTTTTAAAAAAAAAAAATCCCCAAGCAGCATAATGTGGTATTGGACCAATGTATTTTGAGTTCGTCTCACAGGATTTCTTCTTTCAGGCAAAAATAATTCACACGTTATTTTACCCACACAAAGGAGTCCTTGAAACGGGGAGAAAAATAGCCTGCGTAAACGACACATCACAAATCTACACTATATACATGACCTAAATATTTTCTCTGTTAATACATGGAACACATCAGGATATAACTTAATACAGAATGAGGGAGTGTGTTATATTTCACTTGGTATGCATTGCACATTTCGGGATGACCAACCTGCTATAGGTCAAAGAAAACCTACAACTAAGATAAAAATAATGTCAGAAACCATGTTTATGCCTGTGTTAGCCTCCCAAATTCTAGTCACATGCAGAGATTGATTGCCTCTGTGGGGCACAACAGCAATGTTTTCAAGTTCAAGGCTGTGTAACAGAAAATGGTAGGGAGCGAGCAGGTCTCTCAACAGCACGTGTTTCTGAGTTCATTGTCCTACTGGGACATCGGCCAATATACGTGAAAAGTTATACACATGAGCAATGTTGTCCAAGAGGCCCCTTTGTGGAGCAAGTAATTATTTTGCAGCATGTAAATCATTAGATGATGGGGGGGGGGGCGTTGCACACAGCGGTAGAAAATAGGATGTTGACATGAAAAGAAATACCGTATCACTGGTGTTTTTGCTTGTGCTAATTATACATACAGAAGTATTTGTTATAGGCTGCATCAGCAGTTGCCTTCTGGTATTCTGTTGACATTTAAGAAAGTCAAATTCTGACTCAGGCAGTGCACAAAGAACGCTTTGTCCCATTTTGCAGTTTTCAGCCAAAGAACCATACCAAACTCACTTTGTGCATCTTCTGTCTGATTCAGCAACAGCAGTCAGTATGCACAAACAGGCTGTAACACAGAATTCTATTCTGGATGATGCGTGTATGAACTTGCCTTATTCTGAAATAGATGATTGATCCATTTCACTCAACCAATATTGTGTCTTCTGGTTGGCTGGCAGTGACTGCCCAAAGTCTCATTATTATAATTATTTATTATTTATTGCATTTGTGTACCGCCTTTCTATAACCAACCAAAGTGGTTGACAAGAATTAAAAAACAAGATTAAAAAACAAATACTGAAACAAAAATTTAAAACAACATTAGCAACCTTAAAAACCATAACATGTTAGAAAGCCAAACTAAAAGGGTACATTTTGACTGCCTGAATGGAGAGAGCGTCCTTCTATGCAAAAATCCACTCCTGGTTACTCCAAGCTTTCTTCATTTCCGTGGTAGAATTTAGGGTAGGGTTGAGTCATTTTGCTGCTGCTATTATTAAACAATTGGGAGTCAGAAATCCTTGCTGATCTACTACAGACCACTCAGAGATCTACCAGTACATCCAGATCTACCTTCTGCCCACCCCTGATCTAAGGCCTTTTCTACATGAGGCATTTATCATGCACTCAACATTTCCTACTCACAGTTGTTTACGGGTTCTTTAGACAATGTCATGACCCTCCAGTTTCACTTCTGTGTCTAGCAAGCACTTTCGGTGATTATTTTTAGAGCAAGGAAAATGCGACTTTAAATTATGAATGTGAAAGAAACCACTTTTTTCTCTTGTGTATTTGTGCTTTTCTTTATACCACAGTGCCACCTAGAGGTTATATAGCAGAAAAGCAGGAAAGGAAACATTCTTTGTGTAGTGCTCAGATCTCAATTCTGCAACTAAACCGAAAGCAGATACAGCTGATTAACAGCTGATTAACAGCTTGTGTAGAAAAGCTCTAAGGCTTATTTATAATGGGCAAGTCAGAAAGGCATATCTGCATACCCTCTGCGTCAAGAAGATGCACATCTATAAACATATCCCCATGCTCATCATAATGCTTATCCAAGCTCTACTGGACTGGCTGGGTGTGTCTTTTCATGCAACTAGGAATAGGCATCTGCATTAGTTGTTATGATGCAGACAGCATGGCCAAGGGTCAGAGCTTATGGTAGTTGCAGTCCAAAACATCTGGGAGGCACCAGGTTGCCTACCCATGCTCTAAAGTGTCTCCCTAAACCTCATGTAGAAACACCACCTTTCCTATTATGTCTTCGGACAAGAGGAGGAAGCATATGTTTATTACTTTGGACATATGTTATTCCTCATTCTGGAACTGCAAATTTGTGTTTCTGTATTCTCATTTTTTTCTTAATAAAAATTGAATGTGTACACTTGAATCCATGCATCCATGCATCACCATATACACAGTGCCCTAAAACCATACTACTTATTTTCAATGGAGAGAACTGAATCTGGACTAAATATGAAACAAAGCCATCCCACTCCCTTTCCCCCCCTCCCACTTCAAGCACTGTATGTACATACTGAGAACTTTTCATGAAATTGCCAAATTCCAGGGTTGTGAAGGATCCAAATATAGCTTCTCCTAAAAGAAATGAGCAGCTGTTGAATGTGCATTCTTTCTTCCTTTTCATTTTTGGAAGTAACCAAGATTATTGCAATCGTATTTTTGCTAATCATGGATACATCAAAATACACATTATAAAATCCAGTTCTAATCATGGCTGCAAACTGCTTGGACAGGCCTAAATAACTCAAAATACCTCAAAAAAAGAGTTGCAAATTAAAGGAATTAAAGGTTTCAGTTGTTTGCTAACATTCACAAAATTAAAAATACAGATACTTACTATTCCTAGTTAACTTGAGATTATACATCACAGGAAAACAAAGAAGTCCCTTAAAGGTCAGTTAAAATTTGACGCATTGCTTTTACCACAAGATTACAATCTCAGAGGCAATGCCCAGGGTAAAGAAGGAATTATCTATATAGCAACACTGATTTGTGAATGGTTAGTAGGTAACCTTCAAAAAGTGCCAATATAAATGGTCTTGCCTGATAAAAGTTTGCTTTGATCAGGATGAAATATTCTCTTGGACCCATTTCACAAAACAGCATAAAGTTAACATGTGTAGCCTAGTCACGGATTCTTTATAGGGACATATGCAGGCATGAATTCATATGTCCCTGTCAACAAATCATGGGCAGCCTTGTTAAGAAACCCCTTTTAAAGGGAACCAGAGTTTTGACAGCTAGGGGAGCAAATGGAACATCTTGAAGCAAAGATGGACTAGTTGTGGTGCCTGAGGCAAATCTCAATTCAGATTGGGATTCTATTGTGGGGAGTAGGGAGGCCTTCCCAATTCAGTTCAGGCCCCCTGCATCTACTGTAGAGTAAACATGGAAAAATGACATAGCTGCTAGACACACATTGAAAGTAAAGTCTGTTTTGGCCTTGGGTTTTTGTTGTACAACCTAAGCAGTCTGTCTTTGAACTGGTTCACACAGCACGACACCCCACCATGGGCAGCGAGCCATGGTGGGTTGTTCTGTCGTCCGAACCCAGCCTGGGTTACCCATGGTGGCTTGTTTTTCTGCCAAACAAGTCACCCTGAGAACCCATGGCCCATTCTGTGGGTTGCTCTACCTAAAGTAGGCTGTTGTGACACCCAAACCCGGACAACCAATCCCACCGTGGGTTAAGTCCCGTGGCCAGCAACTCGCTTTTGCCAATGGGAAAGAATCCTTGGCAGGAGTGGCAAAAACCCCTCATCAGCCCCAGCCAGCATGGCCAATGGTCAGGAATACTGGGAGCTGTAGTCTAAAATATCTAGCACACACCAGAGTAGGGAATGCTGTCATAGGCATTGGCTTCCACACTAACAGTATAGCATAGGCTTCCACACTAACAGTATAGTTTGGAATTGCCAGCTTTGTTAATTCACTTTTCATGGAGATCTCATATGCTGCTATTGCCAGTCCATTGCATTCCAGCGCTGCCAGACCTTGAAGCACTGGAATGCACTTTTAAATATTGCACTTTAAATATTTTAACATTTAAAGTGCAAGTGCCAGAGGTTTTTCAGGGCTTCTGTGCCTTAAATTAAAAGCTCCTTGCTTGTAGTTTCTGCTCTTTTATTACTTCCTGCTGAGCATAGCAGCAGGATTACTAAGGAATAGTCTCTTAATTGCCCCTTAATGTAAATTCATGTTTGTATGGTGAGGTGGAGAGGAGGTTCTCAAATTTCCTCTATTATTGATTCTTTTCATGCTTTATTGTGGAATAAATAGCAACAGGAAATCAGAAATCAAAGCCTCCCCCGCCCCCCAGGAACCAACATTAAGGGGATGTTTAAGAGGAAATTTACAAGCGATTCATCAGTAACCTCACTGCCATTCTCAAAAAGAAACAAAAAGGGCAGAAATGAACAAGATGAAGCTTTTATTTAGCATTGCAGGGGACCCTTGCTAAATAGTCTTACTTCTGAGCAAACATTAAAGAAATATCTTAGCCATATGGATGGGTATTGCTATATATAATAGCGGTATATTAAATGCTGTGTAGAACTACTATTTTAGTTTCACTTCAAGCTTATTGAAGAAAAGCAATATCTCAGCAGTGCTAAAGGATCTTAGTGTTCTATCCTCACTCCCTCTTCAAAGTGTTATGCTTCAAATGTCAATGAACAATCGTTAGGTTAATCCATGTTTTACTTCAATGTAAAGCTTTTGCCAATGGGAAAGAATCCTTATTAAGACAAGACCTAGAGTTTCATGAACTAAATGCATGTCGTTACAAGTGGGTGAAGCTGCCTGTTGTGGGATAAAACCACCACATAAATCCAAAGCAAATATACTGTAATTTTTTAAGATATCTGTAAAACTGAATTTGAAGGGGAAAAGAAAGATAGAGAATCTTGTAAATGAGCCAACAATTGCTGGGCGGCAAAATGCTGGCACCCGCTTATGCTACTAGGTTTTCAAAAGGAAAGAAGCAGAAAAGTAGTTCATTTTTGCTTCAAGCCATTTCAGCTGAAACCCTGTCATAGCTGTTGGAAGCTCCAAACTACAAACCCAGAATTAACTTACCGTAATTAGCCACTGCTTATCATTACTTTGTTACAATATCTACATGTGCTTTTTAAGTTTTTAAACTACTTGTATATCCCAGCAAAATATAATATTGCTTAAAACAGGGGTTCTCAATAGCCCATTGCCTCCAGCATACGGTAACCTTTTCTCAATGTAAGTCAGCAAAGAGTTATTTGTTTATAGGAAGGTGCCTTATATCAAGTCAGCATGTTGGTCCATCTAGACCAGCACTGGCCATGCTGGCTGGGAATGAGGGGAGTTGCAGTCCAACACATCTGGAGAGCACCAGATTGGGGAAGGCTGATGCAGATGGGCAGCGGGTAACCTCTGGCTCACTAGGCCTCCCCATCTAGCCCCTCTCTGAAACCCCTAAGGGACAAGAGAAGCCATGGGGAGGAGGTTCCTTTTTCTTTGTTGCTCTACTGTATCCTCTGATTAGGAAGCAGCTGAGCAGCAGCCAAGATAGAACTGCTCCAGCAGTTCCCAAAGGATTCTCTCTGTGCACTGAGAAAGGGCAGCCTTTCTCTTGACACAGAGAGGAAATGCATCAAGCTAAGGATGCAGGAAGAAGTTTCTCTCTTCCTGCATTCCCTGGGAATGCCTGCACGCGTGCGTGCGTGCGCGCGCGCGCGCGCGCGTGTGTGTGTGTGTTCATGAATGTCCTTGGGTCTACTCTTGCCTCCGCAGGAATGCAACCCCCGAGAGCTTGCCCATGGGGAAAACGGGCTCAGAAATGTCCCTTACATCTGATCTGGCTGCAATTTTCCAGAGTTTCAGACAGAAGTTTTTCCCAGCATTAGCTGCAGATGCAAGGATTGAACCTGGGATCTTTTGCATGCAAAGCATCAGGACCGGTGCAAGGCAGTTTGGTGCCCTAGGCAAGATCAGATATTTAGCGCCCCCCCCTTCCCACTTGAAAGCGCTGTATTTTTTTTCAAGGCATTTCTGGCACCCCCTTTAGCCCTGCGCCCTAGGCGGCTGCCTAGTTGGCCTAATGGTAGCACCGGCCCTGCAAAGCATGTGCTCTGCCACTGAGCTATGGCCCTTCATTTATTCATATAGGCCTCTGATTCTGTAATGCTCCCTAGTGCTGTCCTGTGGTTTCCAGCTTCCTTATCCCACCTCTTTGTTTTCTATGCCCCAACTTCTTCCTCTGTGTGAAATGAAAAGGTGCTCTGTATTTGAGAAATGGTTCATTTTTTAGTAACATTTCAGATTTGTTCCAGAGCTGAGCTATCCATTTCTCCTGGGGTTATATTGTGTGGGTTCTCTCATCATACCAACTGAATTTTTACCAAGAATTTAGAATTATCCTTCCAAACCTGCTCTTCCCTCCAAGACTAGAGGAGGCACTCTCATTTTACAGCCAGAGGACCAAGACACAAAGACAGCATACCTTGATTTTGAATTGCACAAACTCTTTGAGAGAGGAATTCAATCCCATAGTTGCCTCCCAGGGTACCACCAATTAACACTCTCTCTCTCTCTCTCTCTCTCTCTTTACTTACTACTTAAAAAACAACTTAAAAAAAGACTAGCTCACAGGATAAAATAAAACAAGAATTGTTTTCTTATGGAACTGGCAGGAGAAATTATGAAGGTGTGTGGGGTTATGAAGACAAAGTTTTTACAAGTTTCCATTTTAATCTAGATGTCTCACCCTATTAAATAAATCTCATATGACTAACTGAATTAATTTTAACTGAATACTTGAATAATTACTTAATTCGCTAAATCTGCATAAACTACAGGTTAGTTAAAATGGGGAAGAAGGAAGCAGGAAAGGTGGGATACAAATGTTATAAAATAGAAATAATTTTGTTTATGAAAAAAGAAGCATTATTTCATTGTTTCCCAATGATACATGCATGTGTCACACAACAGGCATTCATGGGAGGATGAGACTATTGGTGGCTGCTAGTCATGATGGCTATGTATTATCTCCAGTATCAGAGGCTGTATGACAGCTGCTGGGAAACATGAGTACAGGAACAGGAAAACTGCTTCTACAAATGTGGAAAATTAATCTGAAAACAATGACTCGGAGTAAATGATACAAGCTTTATTCTACCACAAATATTTTATAGAAAAGAATACTTATGCCAACTAGGGGATTGGGTTGCTAATTAGTACACCAACCCCTGGCTGGCACATCCTAATACCAATAATAGAGAAAGAGGAAGGTGGGAAATTAGTGTCTGCCAAATAAGAAGTGGGGAGGGCACAATGGAAATGGTGAGGCAGGGCATGGATGACCTGGCCATGATTACTTGTTGGAGACTTATACTGGGCACAGGCTACTCTCTGGACTCCCAACATTTGGTTGTGAATTCAAAATGGGCCAGTCACCCACACAGACTATAGATAATGTGGTGCATCTTGTTATCTACAAACATCCAAAAGGAAGGCTTTTTTTTTTTTTTTAGATGGGCATAATCTGAGGAAAGGCTTTGACAAATATTGCTGTGTATGTCCCTGATTTGTATATACAATATAATCGTGCTGTATTTCATAAAAATCAGATATTTTGCTTTTGCCTTTAGCTAATTTCAGCTGGTACGGTAAGTCATTTTTTCTACCCTTGCTAGATAGTCCTGTGGTAACATATACTGTACTAATAACAAACTCTTTCTTCAGGTGCCGATCTTTAGTGGCTAAAACAAACAACACCATCCATGCACAAGAGGGAGATATCAGCAGGCTTGGGTGAACTCCACAGTTTGCAGACGTACAAATAATCTTTAGAAAAAAGTTTGGAGGGGCAAAACAGGCCAATGAGTAATGAACATGCTCAGTGGGCACAGAGTGCGGTTGGGAGGAAATAAAGGAAAAGTGGAGATGGAACAGGGATGGGGCACAGAATGGAGTAGCCTAGAAAAGGGCATGGCTGGCTGGAACCCACAGAAGCAACTCACAGTACAAAATGTTTTTTTGCAGGTTCCACTTGTAGCTTTCTATTTGCAGTCTAATTTTATGCACGTTTATTTGGAAGTAAGTCTCATTGATCTGTGGTGAGGGAGTAAGCCACTTAAGGATAGTGTATCAGTGAGTCAGTCCTGCTTTCTCTGGGTATTTCTTGCACAGTAGAACAGCTAAGAGCAACATCACTACTTTTTAAGTGGCAATGGTGCCTTTTGCCAATGCAGACATATCAGAAGCATTACAACACCACATCATCCTGTGCTGGATCATGGCTTTGGCACATTGCAGGTCACAATGTTGTAGTGGGAAAATCCCCATTGTTCCACATATATCTATATCTATATGGCTGGCTGGAATCCACGGAAACACCTTACAATACAAGATGTGTTGTTTTTTTTTGCAGGTTCCACTTGTAGCTTTCTATTTGCAGTCTAATTTTATGCATGTTTATTTGGAAGTAATTTTTATTTGTAATGTTTATTTGGAAGTATGTGTACACACACACACACACACACACACACACACACACTCACCACTTTTCTGGTTTTGGAATCAACCCTTTGCATGGGGCATTGCACAGACTTGCAGTCCAATCTGTAAACCACTCTGGTCTTGCAAGTCCTGTTTGCTAGAATGTTAATAGTGGGGAAGAACACTTATAATCAGGCATATAATGAATCCCATAGAAGCCAAACGTATATGTAGGGCGGAGGGCAAAGTTAAAAAATGACATTGCGGCATGCAATGTGACAGATATGCAGGTTCTAAATAGAGGAAGAACAGGTGTCTTGTGATAACCAAGCAGA
This sequence comes from Shinisaurus crocodilurus, assembly GCA_021292165.1. Taxonomy (NCBI): domain Eukaryota; kingdom Metazoa; phylum Chordata; class Lepidosauria; order Squamata; family Shinisauridae; genus Shinisaurus; species Shinisaurus crocodilurus. Next base: position 99,495,196 of record CM037878.1, read on the forward strand.
TGAATTCCAAAGTATCTGTGGGAGGCTTGTACTGTACTAAGTGCATGTACATGACAAGAAAAAAGAGAGAGTAGCTTTAGTGTAATTTGCAGTGCTGACATATTAATGGAATCAGGGGGCTGATTACTATATAGACATACACACATTTCCCATGGGAGACCCAGACAATGATTCTAAAACCTTTTTTTATTACACTGATTACATCTTATAATTGTGTGTCAAGATCAAATCAATCTGCACTAATATTGGAGTTTGGTTACAAAGCTGTGTTTCCCCAAATTTCCAACTCTTTTTCTTTCAAAAACCGCTCAAAGTTGCTTCCGCCTGCTGGGTGCTCCATGCAATAAATTGTTTGTGAATATGGTCTCAATGTCTGTATTGGTCCCTACTAGATGCTTTGACTCCATTGAGCTACTAGGGTTGTCAGGCTGCATCTTAGAGATGTCATTTCTCTTTAAAAGTTATGAAGTTGCAGGAGAAGATGCAAACATAGATTCACCTGCCCTGTTCCTCCATCATTTTTAAAATTATTTATTATAGAATTTATACAGCATTCCACACTGAGTGATATCAGAGTGATGTACAATAAATAAAAACAAAATACAAAAAGTTACAGTAAAAGCAAATAGATCGATGAACCAGTGGCTGGAATTCAGTCATCAGTCATTAAATGCTTGCCTGAAAAAACAACTCTTCAGCAAACACTGAAAACTAAGTAGTGTCTGTGCATGATCTCAATTGGAAGGGTATGCCATAGGGTGGGAGCCGCCACACTAAAGGCCCTGCTTCTAGTATCTAGTAGTTTCCAAGGGGATCTCTGATCCATGTGTGACCACCAGGAGTGCCTCATCAGAAGACCTCAGTGAAGATCGGGCAGGATGATCATTTGTAGTTGGTAATAATGACACCTGAAAGATGAACAAGCTTATTATGGCATAAGCTTTTGTAGGCCAGAATCAATTTCATCAGCTGTGTGAGGTGGGGTGTTGTCTGTGAAAGCTTATCCAGGGGTAGGCAATCTGGTGGCCCCCCAGATATGTTGTACTTGACTGCCATCATCCTTGATTATTGGCCATGCTGGCCAGGGCTGCTGGGAGTTGTAGTCCAAAACATCTGGAGGGGCTCCAGGTTGCCTGTGCCTGACTTATGCTGTAATACATTTGTTCATCTTTAAGGTGCCACAAGATTCTTAGTTGGTTTTTTTGCTGCAAGAGATGACCACAGAACATGACTGGAAGGGTGCTATTGCACTCATGTCCTACTTGCAGGTTTCCCACAGGTGGCTGGTTGGCCACTGTGTGAACAGAGTGCTGGACTTGATGGACCTTTGTCTGATCCAGCATGGCTCTTCTTATGGTCACAGCTGAACTATCCCTCTGGAAATGGGAAATAATGGGGCAGTGAACAGGAGCTCTCATGTGCTGGAATTTACAGTTATCTGAAGTATTTTATGATGTGGATTTTATGCCATTATATTCCTTCTAATTTATGCCAGGGCCAAGATCAGAGAATGGCAACTTGCTCCAAGCACTGCTATCCTGCTATACCCTAAACCATGAGATAGAGTGGTAGAGAATCTTACCTAAAATACCATATTTTCATGCTCTGCATGCTGGCAATGGAACAAAGGCACTTTGTAATGATAAAGCTGGTGTACTTCAAACTCTTTGGTATTTATTGGTTTTCCATGCTGCCCTTCAACAGAGCTTCCAGAGTGGTTTACAAGAACTACATAAAATGTGACCTACAATTCTCAGGTCTAAATGTTGAGGGAGATCCTCTCCTGTAAGAGCTGCATAGGTGTCCTGGCCTGAGAATTCAGCCAGACTTGTTTCCACTTACCATACCTTTGGTTGGTAACCATAATTCCTCCTTACAACACCTGGCAAAATAATATTATACCACCCATGGGCCTCTCAAAGGTACAGATACCTGCTTCAGGTGCTTTGGAATTGGCCACCTTAGTTTGACTAGGAAAGTGTGAAAGCTGGTTTTGGACAATTATGTTAGGCTTCATCTTTAAAAGAAGAAGTGCATTTTGATTTGCTGCTCTTTGAAAATCTTAGTGAATCTCTTTTACAGCTTAGCTTTGGAAACTGGGAGAAATTTCCAGATTTGGCATAAATATCTACGGTAGTTTTGAGGTGGAATAACGGCTGGAAGTCAAACACACTGTTGTCAGCAGTGCTGGACGGAAAGGTTAACTGCATGCTCTTTGTAGGGGGGGGGGGATTCTGCTTTTAATGGCTATTCTCTTGCTGTCTCTCATAGGTATCCAACAAGTAGGAAGGACAAATATTAATAGAACTATTTATCCAAAGCCAGTCAGCTACTGCTAAACTCAGTTTTGGTTCATTAAGCAACAGAACACAATAATAACTCAGCACAGATGAAAAAGCCTCCTGTGGGGAAAATGCTCATCAAGATTTGGCAATCTCAGGAATTTGAAAAGGAGAGAGAGAAAGAAATCTGGCAGTTGTCACACAATTCTTGTAGAAAATGCAGGGTGGGGTTGTGGAGAGGAGAATGTGAATGTCAAGCACCTTGGGAGCCATTTGAAGAATCACAGACAGCTGAGGACAATGTCAGGTTTTTGGATTCTGAGTACTTTCACAAATAGATAGATGGCTTCCCTGTAGGTCAAGCTGACCCAGGTTGCAGCCTGACGGTTGGTACTGGAGAGAATGAAATTTCATCAGCTTGATCATAATTGCCAGGCAAAGATGATGACATGGTGGGAAAATGAAGCAATTTGAGTTTCTGTAAGGGACGAGACTACCCTGCCAAGTTTTTCTTTGTGGGTGGGAGGAGGCTATTGATTGTATCACCTATTACCTGACTTATGCAAAACATTTGGAGATCATTGTTTTGTATTCTGGTTTTTAAAAAAAACACAAAACAAAACCCCAGACTTTAAAAGGTCCAACAGCATTAAGTTTTTAATAAAAACAATCAAGCTCAAACATAACCATTTCTATCTATTTATAGGAAGTAGAGTAAAATTATCAGCAGAATGATATAATTATTGAAATCGGTTGACAAACAAAAGGTAGGTGCAGTTTCCCAACATTAATTTTTAGCTTAACTGTAAACAATGTATAATCTGTTTATTAGATTTCTATACCGCCCCTTAGCCAAAGCTCTCTGCAGCCTTCTCCAACCTGCTGCTCTCCAGATGTGTTGGACTCTTAATTCCAGCACGTCCAAAAGGCAGCAGGTTAGGGAAAGCTGGAATATGTGTTGTGAAGACTGATAAGAACAGATTTCTCTATCCTTACACACATCTAAGTGGTAGAGGTCTCACCACCTGTATTGGGAATGGTTCTTTTTAGGGTTTAACTTTGTGATAAGGTTGCCAACTTTTTTACTGGCTGCTGCCTTTAACAGCAGCTTGCTCAGCACACATCAGCAGGTGGTAATGCTTCTCTCTACACCAGCCTTCCCCAACCTGGCACCCTCCAAATATTTTGGAGTACAACTTCCAGCATTCCTGACCATTGGCCATGCTGGCTGGGGCTGAGCTGAAATCCAAAACATTCAGAGGGACCCAGGTTGGGGAAGTCTGCTAGGGGGTGAGGACTAAAACTCCAGCAAAACTCTTTTGAGAAGAGTTTTGAGAAGGGATTTGAAAGAGTGGCACCATGCTGGATGTAGTTTTGAGAGCACTTGGACAACGGTCCCCAACCTTTTTGGGACCAGGGACCGGTCCCGTGGAATAAATTTTTCCACGGACTGGGGTGGTGGTCGCCCACCGCTCACCTGCTGTGCGGCCCGGGCGGCAGCACCGCAGAACCAGGAAGTGACGCGACGGGAGAGGCCCATGGGTGGTATAATATTATTTTGCCAGGTGTTGTAAGGAGGAATTATGATTACCAAGCAAAGGTAGGGTAAGTGAAAACAAGTCTGGCTGAATTCTCAGGCCAGGACACCTATGCAGCTCTTACAGGAGAGGTGCAGTGGCCGGGCGCGGTGCGCGTTGCCTGCCTGGACGCGCCGCAAGCCGCCCGCTGAGACGCGCCGCAAGCACCCCGTCCTGGCTCTCGGGGTGCTCGCGAGCTCTGGCGAGTACCCCCCTGCCGCTTGTCCCTCTGCTCGCCTCCCTGAGATTAAACAAAATAGATAATAAATGTTCTCCAATGTGTTGGAGAGGCTGTCAGGAGCTGGGTACATATGCTCATATGTGGTGGAGTTGTAAAAATGTATTGGATTTTTGGAAGAAGATTTTTGAAGAAATATTGGAAATTATTGGAAATGAGGTGTTTTGTGAGGAATTCCATGGTGACTGTCATGTGGGATTAAGTTTGGAGTATGTGTAGGTTAGATAGTTTAAAAGCTTAGATTTGTTTTCTTTTTTCCCCCTTTTTTAAATTTTTATTTAAAGTTTTTCAAACAATATATAAAACAACCAAAATAACATACATACAACCTATATAGTGCTCCCATCACCATGGGACCAAATGATACATTTGGTCCACCCTTTTACTTAACCTGCATACTTATTTCAGCACTTTGTCAAGGTTCCACCTGTACCAGGGCACCTTGATCAGCTCCTTAAAGATATCTGCCTCAGGAGATGCCAATTATCTGCCTTTTTACCTCCTCTTCCCAGTAACGTGGGATTAGGCCTTAGGCGTGGTGTAAAAGACACTCCAACAACCAAATGGTAATAATAACTGTTTACTGTAGTAATTATTGGTAAAGTAGAATCACATTAACTTAGGGTAATTACACAAATAGAGCTGTAAGATTACAAACAGCAAGTATAAGGGAAATAAAAGGAAAAATAATGCAAGGTTCTCTAACCTAGCTACACTGTCACCTGTAAGCTTAGTCGAGATTCCTTTCCCCAGCCTTTCTCCTAGCTGTTCTGCAGTTCTTTAGTGATAGTCAGAGATTCTCTTCTCTGTCTGCTTCACTCTCTCCAATGTCGCTCTCTCTCTCTCTGCCACCCCCAGCAGCCCCAGACCCACTCTTTATATACACTCCCCCCCCCCAGACCTAGAAGGTCACAATCGTGTGACCTCAAACTGGAGAAATGAAACTTAACTCCCTGAGGGGGTCAAGCATTAGAGGAACAAAGGTATCACAGAGATGGACCCATTAGGTCTGCCCCATAACTAAAAATACATTTCCGGAATATTCATGAATTGTACTTTAAAAACCTGATTCCTTTTTAGGACTTAATTTTTAATTTTTAATTCATTTTGTTGTTTAATTTGCACTGATACAACAGTTCAAAACAATTCAGATTTAAACTCTCATACACTGCTGTCTCACTTCCTTTTCTTCTGTTGCTTTGTTTTCTTGACAGAAAGACAGTGGCCACAATCCACCAGGTGAATACTATGAGCACAGGTGTGGATGTTTCACTGTCAGTTACAGAATTTATTTTCCATAGCTGAAACTGGTATATGCACATATTTTCTGTAATCAGGCATGGAAGTAATTTGTCCATTTGATTTCCATAGAGGAGGCTTAGTATTTAGGTAATTGTTTCAAGATAATTTTTTTGGGGGGGGATATCACAGTGGCTTTTCTTTGCACCTTTCTTCTGTTTACCAACATGACTCTGAGCCTATGCAGAGTGCATGTCCCCAACACTGAATTGCTGCAACCAATCAACCCTTGGCCCCACCCTCAGAAATTACTAAGTGCTGAAGCTTTGTGACCAACACCCATATATCTATATCCCATTTCTACGCTGCCTTTTCCAGGCAAAGAGACCCTTCAGAAATTAACTACTGTGAAAACATTTTCTAACTCCCAGCTAACTAGTTATATATGATGAACAAAGTATTCAGCAGCAATGCCAATGGCTATCTCTTAGCCTACCCTAGCTCTCAAGGTTTTTGTGAGGATAAAACAACGTACCCCACTCAGAACTTGTTGGAGGATGGGTGGGATATAAATGTAACAAACAAACAAGCTAGAGACTTAAAATTCAGGGTTGCCTGGATTCCATTTAAGGAGCATATAGTGTGCAGGGAGTTATAAATATGTCCCCCTCCCTCATTCAAGGGTGATTTTTATTTATTTATTTATTTATTACATTTATACCCCACCTTTTTTCCTGCAAGGAACTCAAGGCGGCTTTGTAGCCAGTAGAGCATTACCAGGATGCCAGCATTTCTATTTATTATTGAAATGAGCTGTGGGAAACAAGCTTTTGTATATGAGGCTGTTAATCCGCTGTATCCACTTTTAGTTTTGTTGCAGAATTGAGAACTGAGCATGAAGAGCATTTCCTTTCCTGCTTTTCTGCTACATAACCTCTAGATAGCACTGTAGTATAGCAGAATAACGCAATTACACAAGTGGAAAAAGCATTTTTTTTTCACTTTTACAAATACTGCATGTTCCCTGCTCCAAAAAAGTAGCCAAAAATGCTGTTTAAAAACAGAAGCAAAACTGGAGAGTCATGATGTTGTCTAAAGAACCTGTAAACAACTGTAAGGAATGATGAGTGCACAATAAATGCATTGGGTAGAAAAGCTATTTGTTTCCTTAACCCAGTGTTCTCCAAGCTTGGGTCCCCAGATGTTTTTGGCCTACAACTCCCAGCTGGCTTAACCTGTTCACCTAAGGCACTGCTCCAGAGCTGACTGAAGTAAAACTCTTCACACAATTCTGAATTAAGAGAGCTATCCTTTAGATAAAAATATTGAGTGCCATGTGGATTGACTATAACTCTTTTAGTAAGTCCTTCTGTTCTGTTCTGTTCCTCTAATGTTTTTGCTGGAGAGAGGTCTCCCCTTCTCAGACTGCCATAAACTATTGATACTACCTTCTGTGTATCTGACATTCACATTCCCTTTCACTTCTTAGCTCTTCACTCTTGCCAAGAGAGTGAACGAGCAAAACTAAAATCAACATATATTGAATTTTAATTAGGCACTGGAAGGGAGCCAGAAACCTCAAGGAGGAGCTATAGGTGAAAGCAGTACCAGAGATTGTGACTTTATTGGGCTACTAGGCAGCCCAGGAGTCAATATTCCTACCTGCCCACCCACAGCAAAAAATTGATATGTGGCTTACAAGTTAATTCCTTTCAAATAACTTTCCTGTGTGCCAAACTAACTGTGCCCATAGAAATCTATAGTTGCTTGTGAAAGAAGGAGAATACTAGCACTCTGTTTATTGGAAGTGGGGTTGATGGTGAAAAGAAATGGCTTATGTAGAGCTATTGAGTCAGTTTTCCATGAATCACACTGTAGAGAGCTGCAATGTTTTTATAGTTCATATGGAAGGACTCCCTTCCCACCATAGAAGTGATTGAGGCTGCGTACATGTGCAAAAGCCCCATATGTACACAGAGGGTTACCTGGTCTAAGCCTTTTCTGAAAAAGAGAAGCACTCCCGGACCATAGTATGGATCCATCTAGTCTAGCATCCTGTTTTCAACAGTTGTCATCAAGATACCTCCAACAAATGAACAACCTGAAGGCAACATCTCGTCCCCGTTTGCCACCAACAGTTGGAAATCAGAGGTATGCTGCTGTCTAAGATGGAAGTTCTGTTTAGCTATCATGACTGATGGCTTTAAAAATGGATTAGACAAAAGCTCTATTCAGGCATTTGTCTACTCCCATGTAGGGCTAAATTGTGTACGAGGACATGGGCGTGCACCCTGCAGATAAGCTCCACCCCCAATACCCCTGTGCTCCTGGTTTCCATGTAGACCTCCGCACATTGAACATGAAGGTCTGTATAGGGTTCCGTAAACACAATTAGTTGAATGCGCTTACAGAGTTTCCATGATCAGAAACCCTGGTAAGGCCAGGTTTGCAATCACGGAACTTCTGTAAGTGCGTTCGACTGAACATGCTTACAGAGCCCTGTCCAGACCTTCACGTTCAACGCCTGAAGCTCTACACAGAAACTGGGTGTGCGGGGACATTGGGAGCGGGGCTTACGTGCCCGCCCGTGTCCCCCTACACGCGAGCAGGCAAACTCCAGAACAGGGCTAAATTCATGGAGAAATCTGGGCTAGTGGCCATCACATCTTGTGGCAGTAAATTAAATAAAAGTTGGAACATTTGATAGTTTTATTACATTCACTTTTTAATAAAAACGTTCTCAATTTATTTTAAACTTCGTGTAAAAGATTTACAGTATGAAGTTCCTAATTAAAAGATGCATAATTTAAAAATATCAAAATTACACCTTTCATTGTGTTGAGAGATGACTTGCTTTCCATCAAATAAACAAATCCAATTTATTATTAAACATTACATTTCCCTCTTTAAATTACAATTACAAAAGTACAACAGTCAAACTCTCTAATTTACTGCCAATTCAATATCATAAACATGCAAACAGTTTAATACTTAAAGTTGGTCCATGAATCTAGATAATTTAAAATAGCAGCTTTTACATTCCTGTACAATCAACTCTGTTCACCTGTAAAAGCTGAATATATAACATCTGAAACCCTATACTTTGTAAAAATAAATCTTTAGCTGTAAATGGCACTATCAAAATCATATTGGCCCACAGGCAGTTATTTACATGCTTTATATCAACAGTTCATTTCTGAGAATGAACAAAATATATAACCAGCCTTAACATTGTTATTTGCCTCAACTTGAAAACACAGCCAAATGCCTCAGGTTAATGGAAGTTATAAGCTTTGCTATAGTGTGTGCTGACGGAAGATGATCTTTCATTGGGCTTAACTAATCAAGAAATATATTATTTATATGCTGCACTTCCCAGGGAATATACATGAGCTAAATCAATTATATTCAACAGTAAAGTACTCTGCACCTCTTGCCTATAACTTGAGCGACCTGATGCAACAAGCTGGCTCTGGTGAGGAGAGTGGAGGCAATTTTCTTCAGCTAGACTAGGCAAATATATATAAACTAAAATTTAACAGCCCTGGCAGCTTTCCTCTATCGTATTGTAAATATTATGAATATTGTACAAAATTTCTGTAAGAAAGGGTATATATATTTCTATACAGAAAATATGAGTGCACTGTTTCTTTTTAAAAAAACAACAGTTCCACACAGTTCTAGGTAAGTATTGACACAGAGGGTAGTACCCAGTGTTATCCCTACAAGGAGTAGACCCACTGAAATTAATGAGACCTAAGTTAGTCACAACTAACTTACCGTAAGTGCCATTCATTTCAGTGCGTCTACTCTACATAGGCTTAATTAGATACTATTCTTTAAAAAATGAAAAGCTTTAAAGGCACAATCAGAGGAAAGCAAGTGCTACATCTGCTATGCATTTCAAGTCTTCTTATTCTAAACCAAAGCCTTCTGCATTTGAAATTCCGATGGTTAACTTTTGCTTTAGCTCCTTTTTAGTCTTGTAAGGAGGCAGGCAGAGCTGATTGAAGCACGTGTGGGCCACAGGCAACCTACAAATATTATAAAAGGATGTACATATTTTAATAAGAAATAATTCCATTGACTCAATCAAACCATTGCTGCAATCCAGTGTTCTATGTGTGCAAATATGTATGCTGGGCTGGGAGTGAGGTGGATCCCATCCATTTCAATGAAGGAATACATTTTTGCTCAAATGAATCCACACAAATTGTCTCTCTCCACTGAAATTAATAGAGCACTATTCTGGGCAGAGGGAACTCCACGTACAAACTAGAATTTGTAGAAACAAATTTCTGTGCCTGGAAAGGTTACGTATGTGATTTATGAGTTGCGTAAGTATTATTTTTAGCAATTCACCACAGTTTTAGCTTTACTTACCTGATGCCTGGGACTAACTGAATATTATGATGGATTCTGCTGCCTTGACTCAGTGGTGGAGCAGAAGAGGGCTGGCACAATGTCAGCCAACCTTAGCAGTGGGCCAAGTGTGGAAAAGGGGCAGAAATGTGGACTATGTCCTGGCAACTGGTGGCAGTTCAGTTAGATTCTTTTCCAGCCCTTGGCGAGTTCTTGACAAAGCTGATCTATACCTCTGACTTGTGGCCTGGGCAATCTAAAGGGGCTGGTTCCCAGCAATTCCCCCCTCGCGAGAAAAGTGGAGGCAGTCCTCCTCACTATCTAGTCACACTGGAAGATCAGCATAACCGAACAACTTCACTTTCTTATATGAAGCTGACATATATTAGGAAAGAAAATCTCAAAGAAATTGTACATTCATAGGTTCAATAAATATGATTCATAGTTGAGGGCAAAATAATTTAAAATGTGCCAGAAAAAGTGGATGCAAAACTGTAAAAAATCTTTTAGGATTCTACCTTCAAGTTGTCCCTTGGTTTAGGGATGTTCGTGATTTGAATGTTTTCTGTCTTGATTTTTAAAGCAGGCCAATTCTCACCATACATTCCCATTTTTCTGGATTTCCTAGCAATCATGTTTCATGATTGCTACTAGAGACCATTGTCTGAAGATGCCTGCAAACCTAAAAATGAAGGTGTCTTTGCTTAACTACTTTCCTAATGCAGCACAGGGAAAGTACCTTTATAGCCACTATGTGTGAATTCTGGTATAGTCTAGTCCAGAGGTTGAAGCTCAGTATTGGAACATTACATCATTATAGTGCAACCAGCCATTTGCCTTCCCAATACTAGTTTCTCATTTATTCCATTGCACAAAGATCCACAGTTCCTCATAAAGTATTGCTTTATTGTTTCTAGAAAGTTTAATGTGCCTTATCTTAAGGTGGCTTGTCCCTGAGTGATCCTCATTTGGAAGACTTCTGTCTCTCATTTTATTTTTTTATTTTTTAAATTTGAATTTTAAAATCCAAAAAAGAAAACAAAAACAACCAAACAAACATACACTACAAAGACAAAACAACATTACACTAAAAAGGGCTTCCAATTTTCCCAAAACCAAGTATAAGTAACATCAAATATTCTATACTATAATGATAAAGAAATTACTTTTTTTCCTCTTTGCAATAACAAAACAAACAAACTTCATCAACTTCACAAGTTCACAAAGTCTCGAAACCTTACAACACTTTACTCCTAAACATAGATAAAAATCCTTCTAATTGAACAATATTTAATATTTCTACTTATATTTAATGAAAGTCTCTACCTGTATCTTCTTTCCCTCTACTTATAAAAACAAACAACCTAGCTTTTTTTTTTTTTTTTTTTTAAATACTTTCACATTTCCACACATCCTAAATTTTTAGCCCATATTTAGTTGGTTCCTTTCCATTACTCATTCTCAATGCTAAGTTTCATCCAGGCTCAATACATTTTTACCAATAACCAATTACCGTATATACTCGAGTATAAGCCGAGTTTTCCAGCCCATTTTTTTGTGCTGAAAAATCCCCCCCATGGCTTATACTCGAGTCAGCGCCACCGCCGTGACGGGGTGTGTGTGGCGGGAGCAGGTACGGTGACGGGGGGTGGCGGGGGGGTTTGGGGGTGGCGGCAGGGGTCCTGGGGGGGCTTCAGCGGCAGCGGGGCTTTGGCGGTGGCGAGGCTTTAAGCATAAAGCTTAAAGGAATTTGGAGGGCCTCAGTGAGCTTGAGTTTCCTGAACAACTTTACTGACTACAGTATTTACTGACTACTATTTTTAAATACGTATTCCATTTTCTACACATTTTATTTGGTAGAATTAAATAGTGTGCATGAAGTACTTTAACTTGATTTTTTAAATTTATTTTTTAAATTTACCAGTAGCTGCTGCATTTCCCACCCTAGGCTTATACTGGAGTCAATAAGTTTTCCCAGTTTTTTGGGGTGAAATTAGGTGCCTCGGCTTATAGTCGGGTCGGCTTATACTCGAGTATATACGGGTACTATTCAAATTCTAATTCAATATTAAACCTTATCCTTATTTTACTCAGCAACTAATCATTTTTCTAGTCCCATCCTTCCCAAGCCAGCCCCCTTCAGGATCAAAGTCACCAAATTAATGAAAAATACAAAGAAAACCCACCTCAGACTGGAGAAGTTCTCCTTTCTCTCAAAGGGGTCCTTCTCACCAACCCCTTTAGGTTCAGATCCATGAATGTTCTGTTTGGATCACTATCAGCGATCTCTTTAGATTTCTCCCATTTGGATTCCTCCCACCAATCCATTTGGGGAACTAAACCCTCTTACTTCTTTCATAAGAACCTCTCCCTTCCATTCCAATAGTCAGCAATTATCATAACATGGGTCAAACCATTTATCCCATCCAATAAGCAGCAAACCATTTCCCCCGATCAAACACAGTATTCACAATATACATCTTTTTCAGGCTCATGTTCCACAAAACACTTTCTTCTTCTTCTTGTAAGCGGTGCTGGTCGTTGACCGTAATAAATATATTCATTCATTCTTCTTGTAAGTGCCCGTAAATGGCTTCCTCCAAGAAGCCCAGCAATTGTTTTCCCAGTTCTCCGTGGATGGCTTCCCTCTTACATTCCCGAAAATATCTTCACCGTCCAATTCCACTTTCCTTTCTCTCTTTGAAGTTTCAGTTGCTATCTCTCACAGCATATCAATCTTCTTCTTGTCCTCCCTGTACTGTTCAAACTTCACAGATGATCGGTCACCCTCGGTATTATCCTGGAACTTTTGAATTATTTGTACAGTCTGCACTTCTGATTTCACCAACCCCCCCAGCAGTTTTTTTGGGAATGCTTCAAACATAATCATCAGCTCTTTGGCTAGCTTCAGCCACAAATCATGAGTAGCCATCTTTTCTGTGACGCAGTATAAATTTAACAGATAGCTACTTCTGCTTTAGCCTGTTCCCAAATCAAAAGTAAAAAGAGCTACAATACCTCTTTCTTTCTCGTTTCAAAGCACATTTGTTGATCTTCCCATTGTGAAGTTTTAAAAACATATTTTCTTTTTAATATTCCAGAAAAAAAGGGTATTTAGTCCTGATTGTGGATAAAATTTCTCTTTGTTCCTAATTAGCCATAAATCTTTAAGAAATGGAGTTGTCGATCTTCAGGTTCTTGAAAAAAGAACTCCAAACCCGACAGCAAGCGATGATGGGTTCTCCCACTCTCTACCCCTCCCTGAGAGAAACTGCAACAGCGAAAGCCATTGCAAATAACTCACAGAGAGAGCATTTAGAGATATGCCGGGAATCACTCTTAAATCATCCTCTTATTCCGAGGAGATTAACCAGCCAGGATAACCTCTTGACTGGGTTTCACGCCGTGCTGGTCTCCCACGTCCCGTGGAAGCGTTAGGTCGACATTAAACTCCACCGGAAGCTCCTGCCTCTCATTTCAGAGCCCCAAATATGCTAGTTATTTATAAGATCAACACGTGGCTTTCATGACAAGTGTGTCTCACTCAGCACACTAAATTGTTGACAATTACATGAAAGGATCTAAGGCATAATCTATGATCTTTCTTATCAACAATGAAAAGGTATGCCTTTTTGATCACTTGTGGTTGAACACTTTTCACAACTGATTACTTCATAATGTTTCGACTACCTAGACTTTAGGTCTTGAGATATGAATCTAAGCAAGCAAGCAGCCTAAAAATTAACACTGATCAGCTATTGGACTTACATGTGTTAAATTGTGAAATGTTTACTTACAATTAAAACATTTTTTTCCCAGGTAAACCAAGTTAAATATTATTATAAACTAGCGGTACCCGGCCACGCATTGCTGTGGCCCAGTCTGGGTAAATGAAAAAGAAAGAAAAGAGAAAGCGCACGTCTCTAAGATGTTTAATTTCACAATTCTTCTGGGCAGACAATCTCTGTTGGCGACTGTAGAGCACGCAACACAGAATTGTCCATGTGAGAAGCAATCCGTGGGAAATCGTATATGGATCGTAAATCAGAAACATTGAAATGGAATCGTAAAATATTTAGTATAGCGTGTGTCGCCGACACGTCCAGCAGATGGCGGTGTTTTTCAAAAAAAGCATGTTGTTACCGCCGCCACCCCCCGCACCCCCCGCACCCGCCGGGCACCCCCCGCCACCCCCACCCCCACCGCACCGCAGCCTACCTTTTCCACGCCGCCGCCTCCGCCGCTGCTGGAGCCCCGCCCGCGCGGCACGGAACATTCTCCGCACCGCTTGAGCCGCCGCTGCTGCCGCCCCCCGCAGCCGCCGGACCCCCCCCGCAGCCTACCTTTCCGTGCCACCGCCTCCGCTGCTGCCGGAGCCCCGCCCGCATGGCGCAGAACGGTCTCTGCACTGCTCAAGCCGGCGCCGCTGCTACCGCCGCCCCTCCCACCCCCCGCAGCCGCCGGACCCCCCGGCACCCCCACCCCAATGCAGCCTACCTTTTCCGCGCTGCCGCCTCCGCCTCCGCCAGAGCCCCACCCGCGTGGCGCGGAACGTTCGCTGCACCGCTCGAGCCGCCGCCGCTACCCCACCACAGCCTACCTTTCCATGCCGGCGCCTCCGCCACCTCCGCTGCTGCCGGAGCCCCGCCCGCGTGGCGGAGAACGGTCTCCACACCGCTCAAGTTGGCGCCACTGCTGCCGCTGCTGCCGCCGCCCCCTACCACCCCCCGCAGCCGCCAGACTCCCCGGCTCCCCCCCCAGCCTTCCTTTCCGTGCCGCCGGCGCTGCTGCTGCCGGAGCCCCGCCCGCGCAGAACAGTCTCCGCACCGCTCAAGCTAGCGCCGCTGCTGCTGCTGCCACCACCCCCTGCCACCCCCCTGCAGCCGCTGGACTCCCCGGCACCCCCCCCCGCAGCCTACTTTTCCGTGCCACCGCCTCCGCTGCTGCCGGAGCCCCACCCACACGGCGCAGAACGGTCTCCACACTGCTCAAGCCGGCGCCGCTGCTGCTGCCGCCCCCTGCCACCCCCCACAGCCACTGGACCCCCTGGCACCCCCACCCCACCGCAGCCTACCTTTTCCACGCTGCCGCCTCCGCCGCTGCCGGAGCCCCGCCCGCGTGGTGCGGAACGTTCGCTGCACCGCTCGAGCCGCCGCTGCTGCTGCCACCCCCCCGCAGCCTACCTTTCCGCGCCTCCACCTCCACCACCTCTACTGCTGCCGGAGCCCCGCCCGTGCTGTTTTGGCAGGGGGAACCAGGGCGACAGGGCTTAAACTGTTGGTATTTCGTGTAACATCACAACGTAAGTTTTGACTCACAGCGAAGGCATGTAACTGCCTGCACCTTTGAACAGGGTGAGGCACCATTTAGCTGCTACTTAAGACAGCTGAGCTGTGCTCTAGGTTGCTGCAGTAGCTACTCTGTTGCTCAAGCCTCCTACTGTGTGTTGCTGTGCCTTGGATAAGAAACAACTGCTACTACTACTGTATGGTAAGCTCCGTTTGTACAGGGAGACTGCAATTATATATTCTGTTACTCTACAATAAACTGTATATATATAATCAACTCATTGCTACCCTCTGCTTTCTAGACCTGCTGCGTTGGAGGTAATTTATTTTCCTCCTCCTGCTGACATAAACAGCCCTGTCGCCCTGGTTCCCCTGGCCAAAAACAGAGCGCAGGGGTCCCGTCACATCAGTTCCTCCTCGCAGGAAGGACGCGACGGGACCAGCGGACGGGGAGGCAGGCTCCCCAGCTTGCCGCAACACCCATGTCTTTTTAGTATAGCGTGTGTCGCTGTTACGTCCAGCAGATGGCGCTGTTTTGCAACAAAATTCAAGAAAGCATGTTTTTACCTGTCACAGGTATGACATCTATATAATCTAGGTATATAAAAACATGCGCGGAGGCAAATGCAACGTCGTGTCAAAATTTCAAAGCGATCGGTGAAGAACTTTAGGAGATTTAAGATTTTGAACAAACGGACATTTACATTTTTATTTATATAGATAAATTCAGGTTGCATTTTTTTAAGCAAAGCACATGAAACTAGTATTAGTCAGAATAGTAAGAATGGAAACAAAATATATTTACCAGTTTGTCGATGCTTCGCTCTTTGAAATCTTGAAATTCAAGTCAGCCAGTCCCCCTACAGGTACTCTGTCACTTCCTGTAGCAAAATGCAGGAGCTTCTTTTGAAGCTCAAGAGGGAATTCAAGTACTACTTCCCAGAAATACCTGTAACATGCATAAAGCCCAACCTTAGTTTCCATTCACATTTAGTTCCTAATACATTTCAATATAAATTAGCATTAAGAATCAAGGAAAAAAATATCTCTACCGGACAGTAAGATCAGTTTTCTGGTAGCCATCATATTGCGTGTGCCTCTGGAGAGCATGCATATCCAGTTCAGGACTTCCACAAACTAGAATTTCAACCTCTTCAGGACGAAGCAGCTGCCAAATCATTATATTTGAAAACAAGATCACACAAATTAGGAAGTACTGGATTTAAACTAATTCAGTTCCACTTATTGCTATGCACTTATTACAAATCTAGAATGACTGTACCATGGATCGAACTGTGAGTATTAACATATGATATTATTAAGGTGTTAAGGGGGAAAACCCCATTGTTACTATCCTGTACAAAACAAGAGTAAAGAAAAGGATCTACATTTAAATCTCAGTACTTTGACCAATGATTCTCCTGTTTATTCCATATGTATCCTACCCTATTTTCCTGGAGCTTAGAGCAGCAATTTAGCCTGGGTTTCCTATATCTGAGCATATCACTCCATCTGTACACCACAATGGCTTCTACAGAGTTTGTTCTTAAAAAGCACCACCACATATTTACTAAAACAAAATGAGTTAGATACTTATATCTTTGGGAAATTGTATTATTCTTAGGAAGGTCAAGTGCATGCCCAGAAATGGTGACTATTCCTTTTAAAGCTCTGAGGCACCAAGAGAAAGTGCAGCTGCTAAACTTTCCACCTATTTCTCATGGGGTTCTCTCACCCATCCCTCTCCCCAAGCCAAGTGGTGATTTGCAGTTTAGAGGTGGGAAGAAAAAGTCTACTGAAGTGGAGAAACAACAAAAAGGGCCTGTTTGCATGATCACTGCAGCCCACTGTGGCTTATTTAAGCCATGGTGGGTTGTGGCACGTGTAAGCAGCCATTTTGAATATTCAACCCCTGACGGGGGGCTGCCATGGTTTGTCGTGTTGTCTGAACTTGGGTGGCAGGGCTTGTTTGAGGGTTAAACAACCTTCAAATAACCCTACAACAGACCATGGGTTATTTGAGGTTTGTTTAACCCTCAAACAAGCCCTGCCACCCAAGTTCAGACAACACGACAAACCATGGCAGCCCCCCGTCAGGGGTTGAATATTCAAAATGGCCGCCTACCTGCACTGCAACTCACTGTGGCTTAAATAAGCCATGGTGGGCTGCGGTGATCATATGGACCCAGTCAATGAATGCCCAGTGAGCACACAAAACCTCACATATAGAGACTTTGATGTACTGTAGCTATTGGGTAGTCATTAATCAGTAGCATTAGGCTACTATATAATCACTACTTGTTTCTTATGTGGGCACAAGGTTTTTCAAATAGGTTTATAAGTCCTGCATCACAGATTGTAATGTCTACTGTATTATATATGCACAATCCCTATGCACATGATATATGCATAAGCACAATGTCTAGCATATATTAAGTCTTCAACCTTCTTTGTTAAATAAACTTTTCGTAGAATTTTCCATTTTTATTCTTACCATCAATGCATATGAAGCACAGACACTGTGAAATCCATAATAAAATGCTGCAAACTGTTTGTAGATTGATTTGTTGAGAAGGAAGTCTACATACAGCTGCACATACTCTGAAAAGAAAATAGTTTTGATTTTCTTTTTGTCCACATTAGTCATTGCTGCTTATAGCATTGTATTTTTAAACTCTG
Source organism: Shinisaurus crocodilurus (assembly GCA_021292165.1). Lineage (NCBI taxonomy): Eukaryota > Metazoa > Chordata > Lepidosauria > Squamata > Shinisauridae > Shinisaurus > Shinisaurus crocodilurus. The sequence goes on from CM037878.1 coordinate 99,512,861, forward strand.
CTACAATAAGAATATTTAGGTTGCAATCCTATGCATGTTTAGACAGAAAAAAGTCCTACACCCCCCAGCGTTCCCCTGGCAGCCATACTGGCTGGGAATGCTGGGAGTTTTAGGACTTTTTTCTGTCTAAACATGCATAGGATTGCACCATTAAGAGTTTCTATATTATTACCAGGTGTATTTTTTTACAAACCAGCTCAACTAATTAAAAACACATATTTGCAAGTTTAGTCATGCAGTCAACTTACCTTTTCTATTCTGATTGGTAACTGGAATTTTATCACCACTGGGCTTTAGGTCGTAACATTTTATGACTCCAAATTCTTCTTGAAAAACCTGAGGAAAAAAGATAACACTAGTGTACTCTAAGGGTTAGTATGTTGGACTCGGATTGAGAAACTAGGAGTCAGCCATAAAACTCAGTGGATGTATTTGAGCCTAATCTACCTCTCAGCCTAATCTACCTCACAGGATAATTGTGGGGATAAAATGGGGGGAGAAATACCCTGTACACCACCTTGAGTTCCTTGAGGAAAGGAGGGGTATAAATGCAATCAATAAATACATGAATATAATAACTCTTATTTGACTCCCCCCCTCAGAATATCTAGAACAACCAGTCATATTATATGATGCGTAGCCGTTGAAGACATCTTCTTAGTCATAGCAAAAAAACCATTCACATATGAACACAAGATGAGAATGTCTCAATGTTGCTCTGTTGTCTGTCCCTTAAGCTAGAACTGAAGCTTCATGCCTGGTTGCAGCAGCAATTAGTGGTGCAGAGCATTTATTACCTGTAACTAGTGACATAACTAACCCACCTCCCCAGAGCAAATTTTCAACATTTAAATTTAATTCTACTTCTTGTTTTTAAGGGGGATGAATGTATATTTAACTGAATAAATGTACATATATGTAGCACGTTATCCGTTGTTGTTTTTAAGGCAGAGAGCTGGCATGAATTATGGGCATACAGGGAAGTCTGAAGATTGGATCAGCACTCAAATTGGTGGCATGTACCTTTTTTCTTTTTCACAGTGGAGGTGAGTGGATGTCAGGTTCCTCGCAGGAGAAAACATCCTGTTGTTAGGTTTCATCTGTGTGCTTCAGAGTGAATTTTATCCCCTTAGGGTGTAATCCTACGCATGCTTAGACAGAAAAAACTCCTACAAATCCCAGCCAGCTGGGGAATGTTGGGAGTTGTACATGTTTTTTTCTGTCTAAACATGCATAGGATTGTACCCTTAATGGGCTTATTTGGACACAGGCTTTCCCTAAGCTTTTGTAGTATATAAGGTCTGACAGAGCCATCTGAACACATCGGAGGAAATTATATGGCTACCAACAGATACTCAGATGCCAATCACTCCCCCTTATTGGCCTTTTAGTAGTTGTACTACTGGCTTCTTCAGGGAAGTTCTATTTGGGGAACTTCTCTACACTTTGCTAAAAAAAATCGTATCTAGCTTATTTATTTATTCATTTTCTATACCGCCCAATAGCCGAAGCTCTCTGGGCAGTATACAACAATCAATTAAAAAGTACAATAAAATACAATTAAATATAAACAATAAAACATTATAAAAATTTAAACCCAATTTTAAAAATATCACAAAAACTAAAAACAAGAAAACATGACTGCTAAAACAATTTACCACCCCACCGTATACCATTTAATTATTAAAAGCCACAACGTAGAGGGCAGTCTTAACGTTGGCGCCAGGCGGGTCTCAGGGGGGAGCTTGTTCCACAGTTGGGGGGCTACCACAGAAAAGGCCCTCCCCCTTGTTGCTGCCCTCTGAGTCTCCCTTGGAGGTGGCAGTTGGATGAAGGCCCCAGATGTTGAATGTAGTGTCCGGGTATATTGTGGTTGGGAGAGGCGTTCCATCAAGTATTGTGGTCCTAAGCTGTGTAGGACTTTATAGGTTAAAAGCAGCACCTTGAATCAGGCTCAGAAGCATATAGGCAGCCAGTGCAAGCAGGCCAGAACAGGTGTTATATGTTTGGACCTTTTGGTCCCAATGATTAGTCTGGCCACTGCATTTTTTGCACAAGCTGCAGCTTCTGAACCATCTTCAAGGGCAGCCCCACATAGAGTGCATTGCAGTAATCTAACTTTGCGATTACTAGAGCGTGGATTACTGAAACCAGGCTATCCCTGTCCAGATAGGGGCGTAGCTGGGCCACCAGCCAAAGCTGGTAGGAGGCACTTCATGCCACTGAGGCAACCTGAGCCTCAAGTGACAAAGATGGTTCAAGGAGAACCCCCAAGCTACAAACCTGCTCCTTCAAGGGGAGTGCAACCCCATCCAGGACAGGTTGAACACCCTCCATCTGGTCAGAGGAACCACCCACTAACAGCATCTGTCTTGTCTTGATTGAGCTTCAGTTTGTTAGCCCCAATCCAGTCCATTGATGCAGTCAGGCACCAGTTCAGCACATCCACAGCCTCACCTGCTGAGGATGAAAAGGAGAAATAGAGCTGTGTGTCATCAGTGTACTGAGGGCAACACACTCCAAAACTCCGGATGACCCCACTCAACGTTTCATGTATATGTTGAATAGCATGGGGGATAAGACTGACCCCTGTGGAACTCCATACTGGAGAGTCCATGGGGCTGAGCAGTATTCCCCAAGCACCACCTTCTGGAGCCAACCATCCAAGTAGGAGCGGAACCACTGTAATGCAGTACCCCCCACTCCCAATTCAGACAGCCGCCCCAGAAGGTTACCATGATTGATTCGAAAGCTGCCGAGAGATCCAGGAGTATCAACAGGGTCACACTCCCCCTGTCTCTCTCCTGACATAGGTCATCGTACAGGGCGACCAAAGCGAAAACCAGGCCTGAACCCCGACTGAAATGGATCCAGATAATCAGTCTCATCCAAGAGTACCTGGAACTGGTTGGCCACCACCCGCTCAAGGATCTTGCCCAGGAAAGGAACATTTGCTACTGGCCTAAAGTTATTAAGATCTTCCGGGTCCAGGGAGGGTTTCTTCAGGAGTGGCCTCACCACCGCTTCTTTCAAGTGGCCCGGGGCCACTCCCTTTCACAAAGAGGCACTGATCACCTCCCTGGCCCAGCTAGCTGTTCCTGCTGGTTTTTAAGAGCCAAAAGGGGCAAGGATCCAGTACGGACGTGGTCACATGAATCTGTCCAAGCACCTTGTCAACATCCTTGAGCTATACCAATTGAAAATCATCCAAGAAAATTTGACCAGACTGTGCTCTAGGAACCTCACCTGATTCTACTGCCCTAACATTGGAGTCCAAGTCCTGGTGGATGCAAGAGATTTTTTCCTGGAAGTGCCTAACAAAAATATTACAGCGGGCCTCAGAGGGATCCAGAATGTCCTTGGGTTTCAGGTCTCTGAACTGGATTCTAGCCATTTCTTAACTTGACCAGAATCCTACAATGCAGCTGACTGTACCCTGAATAGCACTGAGCTACCCAGGCTCAGAGCTACCCAGGAAGGGCTCATGGGAGATTCAAATCTGAATGTGGCTTGTGGGACTGAAATAAAGTATGAAGCGCTTAGATTGCTTAAGTTGGGTGGAGCCTCTCCTTCCACCCCCCCCCCCCCCGTGAAGTTAAAGAACTGCTTGGATCCCAGTCAAAGGGAGGGGAGGGTGGTTGGCCAGGAGGGCCTAGATAGAGAGTTCACCCAGGTTGTTGGGAGCAGTACAGCCTAGTCGGAGCAATGGGAGGGCAAATATCCTGTTTCTACTGGGTACCCATGGTTAAAGGACAAGTAGATTTTTCTTTTGTGTGGGAGGAGGGAAATAAGAGTGAAGGAAATAATTACTCATGGAATAAGGCCACAAAATGACCCCTCTTAAGACTGACCTGCTGCCACAACCTCAACCCTCAGGATCCTATGATAAAAGGGAAAATGATAAACGAAAAAGCAAAAAGCAAAAGTCTAAGAGCTTCAGTACCCACAAGAGTTACAAGACTGACTTTCCTGTCACCAGGCTGGAGGTGATAGGAGAGTCATGTCCCCCCACCAGCTGAGGACTACGATAAATTAATCTGCTATCTCTGAGCAGGCATGTAACACACAATAAGGCTATCTACCAAAAGAGAAGGGAAAAGCTAAACAGTCTAACAGACTTGCTGATTAAAATATATTCCATTTTACAACTGTATACCTATTATACCTGGAAGGTTGAATAAAAGTCTTCTTCAACATTCCCTTCATAGGATAGCAGCTCATTTAGTCCATGAGCTAGTTCCTGTAAGAAGAGTTGTAACATTTATAACACATATACTGTTCTTCCTTTCACATAAATCTCAAAGCATGAAGTGCAGGAGGTCAGTTGGGAAGGCATGAGCATCTCACACTCAGATATCAATTTATTTATTTATACCCATACTACATCAAATGTGATGGGTATATGTATGTATAAACTGCTGCTTTCCCCTTTAAAACATAGGATAGAAGGTTCAATCCTTTTCTAGTTGCTGCTGCATGTACGTCTGTACTTGTGTTTCTGTATTGCAGCACAAAATGTAGTGTGGAAAGCTACCTTGTGACTGCTTCCATTGGTTTTTTCTGTTTCGTTACAGGACCACCTGAAGGGTATCAATTTGCCCAAGTCTCACAATCAGAAACTGAGCTATATTGATTTAAGATATTGGGCACGTTTGCACATCATGCTAACCCACCATGGCAATAAGCTACAGTGGGCTGGTTGTTGTGCAAACAAGCCATGGTGAGCCTGACAGATATCAGGCTCACTGTGGATTGTTGGCCCATTCCTCTCCCCTTAGTCCTCCTGCAGGTATCTCAGGGGACACCACGGGAAGAATGAGTCATTTCCTCCTCCCTGCTGTTGCAAGCCATTTTGGGCTCACTGTGGCTTTTTCCCCCTTTAATTTTTTTTTTTTGAGATTGCAGAAGCCAGCTGTCAAGCCGACTTTTGTGATCCCCATTTTGACAGCTATGAGCAGTCCTTTCAAAGTGCCCCAGGGGCACATTGGAGGGGCTACTTGTGGTTACCCAGCCTTCCTTTAAAAAAATTGTGTGCAAAAATTGTGCGCAACAATTTTTTAAAAAAAGTTTTTAGCCACAGTTGTGCAACTGTGAACTTTCGGACATTGGCCAGAAGAGACTCCAAGTTCATTTCCCCCTGCTTTGTTTTTTCTTGACAGCTGTGAGAAAGCAAGCTGTTAAGAAAAACCAAAGGCACAAGTGATCTTTGGCTGTGAAAAGGGTGTTTTTTGGAATTCACACCCCCTTCACAGCAAGATCCTCATCTCCCCCCTTTGATTCCCACCAGGGTGAACATTTTACACTTTGTCCCGAGCCTCTAGGTGCTCGGGAAAGTGCAAATGTGCACTCCCTCCCTCCTTTTTTTTTTTTTTAAAGGCAAAAAGGAGTTTTAACAGCTAGCTGTCAAAAGTCTGGGTCTCTTTAAAAAGGGGGTCTTAAGTGGCAAATGGGTGGTTTTGGACTGGGACATATGTCTCTGTTTTCTCCAGGCCAAGCCCGTTTCCCACACAAAATGGGGGGGGGGGAGATGAGGATCTTGCTGCAAAGGGGATGTAAATCCTCCCAAACCCCTTTTTGCAGCTAAAGATCACTCACGCCTTTTCTGACAGCTGTCAAGAAAAACCAAAGGGGGGGGGGAATGTATTTGGAACCTCTCCTGTCCAGGGTTGGTACCTGCTGCGCCTTGGCTGCCCCTTCAAAACCCTGCAGTAGCACAACTCCAAAAGTTCACAATTGCACAACTGCGCCTATTGCACTCAATTTTTTGTGCAATATTTTTTTAAAGGCTGGGCAACCACAGGTAGCACCTCCAATGTGCCGCTGGGGCACTTTAAAGGGACTGCTTGTAGCTGTCAAAACGGGGATCATGAAAGCCGGCTTAACAGCTGACTTTCATGATCTCCCTCCCCCCAAAAATGTTTAAATGGTAAAAAGCCACAGTGAGCCCAAAATGGCTGACAGGGAAGGGGAGAAGCCAGTGCTAGCTGCTGCCAAGTGCTGCTTGGGCACTTTGGGGGCAGCTGGCACTGGACCTCGCCCAGTAGCCCCATGGCAAGAGCAGCAATGGTTTTTTGTAAAAATGTAATGGATTTTTGGAAAATGATTTTTGAGGAAATATCAGAAATTGTTGGAGCTGATTTAGAGGTTTGTCCTAAACTAGCTTTGCTATCAATAATGGAAAAGGTGATCGTTCCTCAAAATGTTAAAGAATTAATTATAAATTTGTTAACGGCAGGTAGACTAATGATAGCAAGGAAATGGAAAATTCAGCAAGTTTTCACTATTACTGATTGGTATAAAGAAGTATGGGATATGACATTGAATGATATGTTGACTTGTAATATCAAATGCAAAAGGGGTCAATTAAAGAAAAATATTTTCAAGGATATTTGGGGTTTATTTCTGGAATATATGTGTTAAAAAAGGGGAAAGGGAGTTTACCCTGTCAAGATATGTTGTATTTTTGGAATAATGAACAATTATAGAGTCATTGTATTATTTGGTCCCATGGTGATGGGAGCACTATATTAGTTATATGTGTGTGTTATTTTCTTTGTATTGTTTAAAAATTTTAAATAAAAAATATTAAAAAAAAAAAAAGCAATGTTTTTTTTGATTCTCTTGCCATTGGGCTCACTAGCCAATTCCCCGTATCCATTATGGGGTTGGTCATCCGGGTTCAGATGACAAGACAACCCATTGTGGGTACGACCACCCCTACAACACCTCATGGGTTGTTGGGGTGGCTTGTTGCCCACACACAAGCCACGCTGGGGAAATCAGTCTGGGTTAGCATGACATGACAACTCATGCAAACCCAGTCAGTGTAACCAGTGCTGCCAAACCCACCCACCCCCGTTCTTGTGGATTTTCTTTTTGCTTTGAATCTCCATATCAGCATGGAGTGTCTTTCACCATTGTAATAATAGTTAAGCATGGGAATAAAAAAGGAACTAAAGATACCTTGGCTACCTATTTAAAGTAAGGCTAGCTAAGTCCATATAGTAATAAGAAACCCTTCCATGTGCCACATCTCCCTGGTGTCAGGAAGTAACAGCAAAGTATTTGTCCTAAGGAATGCAATACCTGCCTGTTAACTTTTTCATATGAATGCAAAAAGAAGTGAAGATTTGTATATTCAGAAATGGAATCTACTGTTGGCCAGCATAACCTGAAGAGAAAGCTCCCCATTCAAATTTAGTCTAACTACATGTTACATGCAAACACCAATTACGTTATTTTTAAAATATGCATCTTAAGTGCTATGTGGGGAGCCACTTTGGGGGGATTTGAGTGGGGAAATCACAGGCAGGAAAAATTTAAGGACCACCCCAGGTACTTTAATGCTCCAAATCACTTGAAGCAGTTTTTATTTTAAAAAGAGAAGACTTTGCTAGTTTCTTTACTAGATTTTGCTAGTATTTCCAGATACCAAGGTTCTGGAAATAGTTTATCCGTGACCCTAAACATTTATGCAGACGCTTCCACGTGTAATGCTAGTTTTTGTTTGTAACACTACATTGGCACACACATTTTCTGGTGTAGCAAGAACCTGAGATTATATAACCCTCTTCAGGTGTTTTAAAAGTTACATAAAACAACTCGCAAGGAGGGAGAGCAAGAACAAGCATGCTAGCTCTGCCCTCCTCAGTCCCTATTCTCATCGCTCTCCTTGTTTTTAATGGCAACATTCTCAAGCAAAACACCTCTCCTATCAATGGAGGCTCTCTGCACAATGTAGATTAAGAGACAACACTGAAAATGTAAAACAGGCAGTGCAATTGCACAACCAAAGCTTTGTCTGGAAATACTCTTAGTATGCTTCCAGGTGAAGCTTTTATTGTGCAGTTGCACTGCCTCAGTCATGGAATTTTATGGGGGTCCAGACAATGTTACCGGTATATTCAATTTGTAGCTATCCCCCTTTCCCCCACCACTTCCCCCATCTTTTTTCTTGCCAGAAAAACAGTTAAGGAAGAAAAGACAGAATAGCTGCACAATGTCTTTTGACTGTTAGCTATAGGAGGCCTCAGTTTGGAAGCACCCATAGTAGACATTTAATATGAACATAGTAGTGAAGGCTATGGGCATCTGTAGCTTACTCGGCCACTGCAGCAATCCCAAACTGACTACCAAATAAGACCAAAAACTGTAATAATTTGTGCATCTTCACAGTGATGAGATTATGAGCTCCAAATTCCCTCTTCAGACATTACACTGCAAATAAAATTCACATTTGCAGTGCCTCACAATAACATCCTAAGCAGCTCTACAGGTGGCACAACATCAAATGATGACTTACATGTGTGAAATAGCCATCATTAATTGAACAACACAGACAGAACTAAATACTGCCTCAACAACAGTACTGTACTTGTCAAAATTTATTGTCAGTTTACAATTCAGCTGCAAGTCATTAAATTTTGAGCAATGATCAAGAACATGCAGGTACATAAGTTAAATAATGTTTATTAAATAGAAGAAATTGTTCGTGTGAACAGGGCCCTAAAGTGTTCTAAGCCCATTTACAATCGTAGATTCAGAAGGCTTAATACAAACACATACCAGTCTGCTTCTAGAGGCTGCTTTCTTCACTAGCTCATTATAGCTCCATTCTTGTGGCAATGAATGATTTTAATTATGCATCACAAATAGAAGTTGCCATTTGGCTCACAACTTCCAACCTTCCAACCATGGCTGAGGGCTACCTTGTAACTGTGGCTTATAGCTAAAGATTCATATGGCCCATTCATGACAAGCATAAAGCTACCGCATCTGACACAAAGCACTGTAAGCACTGGCCCTCACCACTGATGTATGAAATGTACTGCTTCCTGGCATCATCATGTGTGAGTTTTTCAGTGGCAGCCAGCAACATATCTATGCTTGCAGAATACAAGCTGTATTTACTCCTATACAATTACAATTTGAAAATGCCCAATCAGAATGAAAACACTGGAGAATATAAAAACATGGCTGAAGTTAAATTGTTATGAAACCTTAGAAAACAGCAAGACAAGAATTATTACTTTAAAGTGTTCTTTTAAAATAATGTTTTTTACCTACCGGCATAACCCGACAGAGGTCATCAATAGTAACACTACCAATTCCTACAGGTGTATTCTGGTCACATGGTACAATGGGAGGACTAAGCAGCTTTTTGTAACAGCATGGTGGAAATCGAATATCCAGAGTGATACTGTTATAGACAGCTAGTCCCATAAGCTAAATGCTGGATGTTAAGTTTAAAATCATACTCTTGTTATAAGGTATCATAGTATAGTTTTAGTAATACTTGTACAAAAAAGTTTAAAGATAACCTGTAAATAATATTAAGGATAAAACATTATTTTAATTTATGTTTATATTACTGATAATGCTTTAGGATTCTATAATATAATGTCCTATAACATTATATTATAGTTATATAATTATGCCTAATTTATTTACCATGATGTCAGTTCTGACACTGACATCAGTGCAATACAAACTATATCCTATTTTTTTGTATTGAGTTGAGTTTTCATACTTGAACTACACAATCAATGAAATATATATTTTCCTTTTCAATCATACATATTTCTACATTGACCACCTCTGTACATAAAATATATAAAGAAAAATTTAATGATTACTATGAAAGGAAAAATAAATATATAAAAAATTCAAATATTCTTAACATGTTGTATCTACTATGTATACAGCACCTTCTAGTGGGCAGAAAAGGATACAGCTCCAACCAATCGGAATTCAGAGTAATTATCACAGTTCAAGCTGCTAAACCAATGACAATGAGAGTCCTTGTGATATGTAAACATGCCTGTAGAATAGAACCAATGTTTTTTATATTAAAATTCTATTACTTGTGCCTCAAATTCAGTATAATACAGTGAAAGTCAAGAATATTCAAACTCTGTTGATTTCAAATGGATTTAAAATCTGCTCTCAGATTTATTCAAATGATGGATTGCATTGACTGCATGCCAGAGCATTAGGAAAAAAAATTCCTTTAAATAATTTCCGTTGGCTCCCAGACTGTATTAGTGGTTGGTTTTATTTCAGATACTATCTTCCCCTTTCATATCATTACTTATTATTTTTATTAAAGTAAAATACAAATACTGTAATTCTGAAATAAGATAAAGCTGGAAACTGAGTTGAAGAAAAGGGTACCATAAATCTAACAAATAATTAAGATATCAACAAGGTTCTAATTTAATTTTTATTTATTTGAGGTATTTATTTGAGACCGGTTCATAAAGTTGCTTACAAAACAATTAAAGCATAACAATATCAATAACATCCGATAAAACAAATGTAAACCAATAAAACCATATAAATGTATACATTATAAATATATGATGTATAATCATGATTACACATGAGTATAAATATAAAACAAGAACAAATTAAAAAAAGAAAGCAGAAACACTAACAACACAATTTCATAACTAAATTGATTCAAAATTGGCTTTTGCAATTAAACTTTTTCACTCGGCATCTGAATAGAAATGGGACAGGAAGCAAAATGAACCTACCTCAGTACAGCCACTAAAAGGCCCTGTGCTGCGTTACCACCTTCCATAGTTCTGACAGTGGAGTGACACGTAGCAAGGCTTCTACAGATGACTTAAGTATTCACATGGAAGGAGTTTATGAAGTCCCAGATGCTTAGTTAGGACTAATGAGTTTTTGATATAAAAGAGTGGATCTGAAGGGGTTAATTTTCTTTAAAAACCCTTCAAAATCAACCTACCTTTGCATTTATTAATCTCATTTTGGTAACAGTTAGAACAGCCTCAATTTAAATACTCACCATAGTCTGGATGAAAAATCTGTCGAATTAGAAGAAGAAACCATTCTTTTGTTAGGCCACCCATGTCAAGACCAGCTTCTCCTACAAATGTAACTTTCAATTTCTTTTTCAGATCTGCTCTCTTCCTTGTCAGCTGTTTAAAACAACACATGCATAAAATACTTTAATTACTTAACAAGAAACAAAATCATAATTTTCTTTTTAACAGAACATTCTGGACTGGATCCAGATTTAGTCATAATTGGAGTAGACTCACTGAATTCAATGGGGCTTAAGTTAGTCTTTAGTAAGTCACACTGATTTCAATGGGTCTACTGTATATATGATTAATCTGGATCCAACCCTTTCATTTTATAGCACTTAGTACACAACACTAGTCTATTCTGCAAGCTAAAATTCAAACATACAGAAATGCATCTGGTGAATCTTAGAGCAGCCTTCCCCAATCTGGCTGCAGGCTGAGAATAATGGGAACTGTAGTACAACACATCTAGAGGGCAGTAGGTTGGGGAAGGCTTTCTTAGAGGAATCAACTGTCCATGGCTGTGGAACAGCATTCTTTTCCTACCCTGAAACATAGGAAAAGCTTTGAATACAATGGTTACAGTTATTTAACCGACGGTGAGGCTATGGCATGTGCAGGTGCGTGCAGTCACCATTTTGAATACACAAGCCCCAGTTGGGGGTTGTTGTGTTAAGCAAGTGTGGGTTATGGGAGAGTTGTTTATGCGCAAATGTCGTAATAATTTTTAAAAAACTTTTTTTTTTATAGTCCTTCGATATATGTAGTCTTGACTCGTCAATATCCTTGTAAGTTTCAGCTGTCAAAGGAAGCTAAATGCAGCTGGTGACATAGATGGAAATTGACAAGGTGAGACTGTATATAGGCTCATTTGCGCATAGATACTGACAGGTCAGTTGAAAATCACCGGAAAAGGGGAATAAAGTAGGTGCACTGAAAGGTGGTGGCAGCAAGATCTCCCCCTTAGTAATGTAATCCGCTGGATTTCAAGTGTTGAACTGACAGTTCTCAGTGCCCTCCATATTTCTGACACTTCCCCGGGGCCCCAGCTACTCCAAAAAGGTGAGATATTAACCCTCCACTGTTTTGGAGTTGGTAACAGCAACCCGAATGGAATCTTACTTTTGTCTAAATGTGCAGAACATAATCTCACTATTACAAACACGCTCTTTCGACAAAAGAATAAGTTTAAAACATCATGGCAGCACCCACGGTCAAAGCACTGGCATCTTCTGGACTATGTAATTGTCTGTGTTAGAGATCACCGCGATGTACTTCTTACTAGGGCCATGGTGAGTGCCGACGACTGCTGGACAGACCACCGACTAATCCGGTCCACTATGGTTATCAACATTGCTCCCCAACGTAGGCTTCAAGGAAGGAAACCAAGGCGTAAAATGAACATCCACGCCCTTCAAACTCATCTTCAATCATTTCTTAAGGAACATCTACCTATGGAACCTCCTGATAACATTGAGGACCATTGGTCTAAGCTGAAAACCTCCATTACTGCAGCTTGTGAACAAACTATTGGATATGAAACCAAGAAACATCAGGATTGGTTTGATGAAAATGATAATGAGATTAAATATATAATTGACCAAAAAAGGAAAGCATTCCAAATATGGCAAAATGATACTAATTGCGCTACCAAGAAAAAAATCTACGCCAGTGCAAAGGCTGAGGTCCAAAGAAGAACAAGAGAAGTTAAGAACGCTTGGTGGAAAAAGAAAGCTCAAGAAATTCAACAACTTGCAGAATCTCATAATGCATGGGGCTTTTTTAAGGCCACAAGGGCCATTTATGGATCAAAAACCTATGGTACAAACCCTTTACAATCAAAAGATGGCACCAAACTCTTAAAAGACAAAGAGTCTATTGCACTGCGTTGGAAAGAGCATTATTATGACCTTCTAAATCGTGAATCTAAGGTAGATAATGAGATTTTTTCGCAAATCCCGCAAAAACAAATTAGAGATGAAGTTGCAATACTCCCCACTTTGGATGAAGTTATAAAAGCCATTAATCAAATTAATCATTAATCAAATGAAGAACAACAAAGCTAGTGGACCAGATGGGATTCCTGCTGATATTTATAAAGAAGCCCCCCCCGAACTTGTATAACATCTTCATAAACTCATCGAAAAAATCTGGATAAGAGAAGAGATCCCAGAAGACTTCAGGGATGCCATAATTATCACCCTCTTTAAGAAGGGTGATAGAACAGACTGTGGAAACTATCGGGGCATTTCTCTCTTAGCTACCGCAGGTAAAATATTTGCTAGGACTCTCGCAAACCGTCTTCTATCTATTTCAGAAGAGATCCTCCCTGAATCTCAATATGGTTTCTGCCCCTCTAGAGGGACAGTAGACATGATTTTTACTGCACGTCAGCTCCAAGAAAAATGCTGGGAGCAAAATCAACCCCTTTATATGGCATTTATTGATCTGGCTAAGGCCTTTGATACTGTAGACCGAACAGCTCTCTGGACTATCCTTATGAAAATTGGATGCCCCAATAAATTTGTGAATATATTGCGACGACAGCAACGGTTTTAAACAACAACGGCTCTCATGGTGCTCCATTTAAAGTGGGATCAGGTGTTAAACAGGGATGTGTTATCACCCCAACATTATTTGCTATTTTCATCGCCATGATTTTACATCTTGTCGAGGGGAAACTTCCCACTGGTGTGGGAATTATATATCGAACAGATGGAAAGCTTTTTAATCTCAGCAGGCTGAAAGCAAAAAGTAAGGTAATTACAACCTCCGTTGTGGAACTTCAGTATGCTGATGATAATGTGGTCTCCGCACATTCAGAGGATGATCTCCAAACTATCCTAAATGCTTTTGCAGAAGCATACAAAAAACTTGGTCTCTCACTTAATATCAAAAAAACCAAAGTGCTTCATCAGCAAGTGCAAGTTAACCCTTTGGTGATGCCATCTATCCAGCTTGGCGGGGCAATACTGGAAAATGTCAATCATTTTCTCTATCTTGGCAGCTATCTCTCTGTTACAGCCAACATTGACACTGAAATCTAGCATCGTTTGAGCTCCGCAAGTGCTGCGTTTTCTCGAATGAAACATAGAGTGTTTGAGGATCGGGATATCTGTAAGAAGACCAAAACACTGGTTTATGAAGCCATTGTATTACCAACTTTATTGTATGCCTGTGAAACATGGACTATCTATAAACGTCATTTCCACCTCCTTGAAAGATTTCATCAACATTGCCTCCGGAAAATCCTGCGAATTACTTGGGAAGATATGCAAACAAATATCAGTGTACTGGAAGAAGCAAAGACTACCAGCGTTGAAAAAATGATCCTTCGCCAACTTCAATGGACCGGTCATGTTGTTCAAATGTCTGACTGCCATCTCCCAAAGCAGTTACTTTATTCCCAACTCAAGGATGGAAAGCGGAATATCGGTGGTCAGCATAAGAGGTTTAAAGATGTTCTTAAGGCTAATCTAAAAAAATGCAATATAAACATCGAAAACTGGGAAGCTCTGGCCCATGAACGATCTAACTGGAGGTTGGCCTTTCACAAAGGTTCCATGGACTTTGAAGAAGCCCGAGTGCAAGGTGAAAGGGAGAAACGTGCTAAGTGAAAAGCACGTCAAACGGATTCTTTACAGGACCATCTTCCATCTGGTAACCTGTGTCCTCACTGTGGGAAGCTGTGTGGATCTAGAATTGGCCTCCACAGTCACTTACGGACCCATCGCTAGAGTCTACACAATTTTTTAAGAATTTCCTCCTTTTATAATTTTCTTTTTGTAATTTTTATCCTGGAAGACAATCTTACTCGGTCACGAGTGATCGCCTACTACTACTACATAATCCTCCTCCTCCTCTCCATTTTATCCTCACAACAACCCTGTGAGGTAGGTTAGGCTGAGAGTCAGTGACTGGCCCAAGTCACCCAGTGAGTTTCATGGCCAAGCGGGAACTAGAACCCAGATCTCCCGAGTCCCAGTCCAACACTCAAACCACTACGCCAAACTGTTACAAAAAGGAGCTGCAAAAAGTGGGAAGAGTTAATATCTCCCCTTTCTGGAGTAGCTAGAGACCTGGGGAAGTGTCGAAAATGTGGAAGGCACTGAGAACTGTCAGTTCAACACTTGAAATGAGAGGATTACATTGCTAAGGGGGAGATCTTGATGCCACCCCCTTTTTGGTGCACCTACTTCTCCTGTTCCCCCCCCCTTTACCAATGATTTTCAATTGGCAGCTTGGCAATTGTGCACAAATTAGCCTGTGTGTGTGTGTGTGTGTGTGTGTGCAGTCTCGCCTTGTCAATCTGTTACCTACCGCAATTTGCCGCTCCATTTGACAGCTGAAACAGATAAGGACATTGACCAGGCAAGACTACATATATCGGAAAGCCATAAGTGCATACTTGTGCACCTTCAAAAGATGGACAAAAAAAAGTATATGAACACAACTGCGCAATAATACGCCCCCACGTGTGCATTTTTGAGGCACAGTATGGTAATCATTTGTGAGTCAGCTTCTATGCACAAACATTAAAAAAAGAAAAGCCCCTGCCACTGTTTTATTTCACTTGTAAAATTACAAGTAGATTTTATTGTTTTTAACAACTTATAGCCTGCCCTTCAACATAGTTCCAAGACAGCTTACTTAAACAGAATATATATATATATATATATATATATATATATATATATATAAAAGAATAAAAGCAATAATGATATATATAAAAGCAGCATAACATCATTTGCTGGAGATAAAAGCCAATAAAAAAATAAAAAGATCTTCCCTGGGCAGCAAAAAAGCATCAAGGTAGGCACCAGTCAAATCTCTCTGAGTAGAAGTGTTCTATAATCCTATGATTTTCTAAGTCTGGTGCACTTTGATATCTACGTTCATTCCAATACATAAAAAGATATAATGATGAGTGTTAACAAGTCTTTTGAGATCTCAGGTGAGTTTCAAAAAATAAGGAAGAGGATCCTGGCTTACCTCATTCTGCGAGGTTTTACTCTCCCCTGCCCTACTTTCTCTGGTCAAGTGTTGGAGATGAAGACTTCTGGGGTTTGTTAAACCATAGTTTCCTATTACATCTGAACCAGGAAACTGTGGCTTAATTTTGAATACAAACCAGGGTATGAAACTAGGGAAGTACCTTCAGGTAAAGTAGATTAAAGTAGATTTACCCAAATTTATGTAGGGTATTCCAGAGTATCAATGTGAACCTGTCAGCAGTTTAGAGCATTACAAACATCTTTCAACAATCTTTATAGAAACCATTTTGTGTACCTCATCCAATGAATCACTAACTAGGTGCATTCTTCTTACTTTCACATTTAGGAACAACATATTCATATCAGGTCTCTGCCTCCGAGAGACTTTGTCCACAAGGCTTTGCTGTTTAGAATTCAGGAAGGAGGGGGGGAAAAGGATTAACTAACATATATTATTATCTTTTGTGTCTTATGTAGGATTCTGAATTAATGAACTAATTGTCACAACAAACTTCTAATTTAATGTCTAATCACTTATATAAAAGCTTATTTTGCATGAGTAATCTATACTTAATTTATTATCTTTGTAAATACCAAATCTGCAGCTGTGCTACTAGTTGACAGAAAAATATACTTTTAAAAACAGAAAGGTCAAAACAAATGCAGTGGTTGTGAGAAGTTGCTTTATAGTCTTTAGACTCCCATCAGAAAGAGTCTTTGGAACAACAATTTAAACTGATACTATGTAAACTGTAAACATAGGCTATTTAATGAGACAGGCATCTTTCCTCTGTGCACAGCATCAAGAGCAGTATGCCGGCAACAGGAATGACAGTACTGACATAGCACTGATAGGTCTATACTAGGGGTAGGCAACTTCTGACCCTCCAGATGTTTTGGCCTACAACTCCCATCAGCCCTAGCCTACATAGCCAATGCTGAGGGATGGTGGGAGCTGTAGGCCAAAACATCTGGTAGTTGCCCATCCCTGGTTTACACTGTCAGAAAATTAACTAACACTATAAACCTAGCCATCAGTATTTGCCAGTAACTAGCTCCTCCTTACAACCATCACTCCTGTACACCTGGCACAACACAGCTGGGATAATTACTACTGGCAGAAAAGAGACGATTAGGTGAAAAAAAGAGGCACATCCGTCTCAACATGTAAAATTGCAATTCAGGGAATCATGACTTGCCACTGAGCCAATCCACTCTTGGCATTAACAAGAACATAATAGATGAAATGTTTCCGATAAATGCTTTCCCACTTCATTAATATTTTAATTATTTTGGCATGTCTGTTAGGTCTGGTAGAAATTAGGTCAGTATACTGCAGATAACCAATGGATAAAACTATTTTACATTACAAGGCTGCTGGAAGGGATCTGAATGATAACTGGTCCATCTCTCCATCCTGGAAACCTCTCCACCATACAGATCCGAAATCATGCAAATTACAAATTGTAAGTAACTCATGCAGCATGCTACAAGAAGATTAATAAAAGTGCTATTGCAGAACAAAATACTCAAAACCTAAAAGGGCAGTGGTTTCTATTGCCTTTTGCAAATGGGGCAATCTGGCAACCTCTAATTTTTCTCTTAGTCTCTGCACGATAGTACAAAATATTCATTATAATGATTTTAATACATCTTATATTTTTTATAAAGAATGCTTACCCGTGCAATATTTATCATTTGTTGTTCTGAATCCCTTTGAATAATAACTTTTTTTGCTGCTATAGAAATAATGAATGGGTATTGACAGAAGGTAAACCTGAAAGGTAAAATGAATAGAATTAGTTTGGAAGTAATATATTAAAGACTTCATTATGAATCAGAGTAGTTAAATATGAAAAACAAATGTCAAAGAAGTTAACTGCCTAACAATTCATAATTTCTTACAGACACTTGCCTATTTCAAGGGTCTGAACTTGTTATATCAGTGAACATGAGTTCCCAACCCTGAGCTTGCTGAATAAGTGTGCATGTATGTATTTTCAGGGGAGAAGAGGCAGATGATATTTAACCATTCTCCTGCCTACTGCTTTTCCTCTGCAACTTTCCCCCTGCAATACAAGCTGTGGTAAAGGGAGAAAGGCATTAGACAAGGTAAGAGAGTTAAGCACCTGCTTCTTCCCCCACAAGAACCTGACATTTTGTTCATTAGACAGCTGTCTGTTTTCTCCTTGAGTAGCAGGAGGATTGCTTGGATAGTTGGGATGTCCACCTCCTGGGATAATAGAAGGCAGAATCCAAATGCATGATTTCCTCTTAAAGGAGGGGCTTCTTCATAAGGTCAGTATGTTGAAATCCCTTTTTGAGAGAAAAAGCTGAATAAACTTGAGCTATTGAAAAATAACGCAGAAGATAATTCATATCAAACTGCTTCTTAGAAGCCATGAAGGAAAAACTGACACTGGAGAGTCTTCTCCAGAGCTTACCTATCAGCGAAAGAAATGCTACTAACTCTCCCCTCTGGCTTGCTCCAATAATTGATATAGTGGTGCAAAGTATCATGGCACACAGGCTGTCATCCTGCAACTCATGAAGAATGGCAATTTACATGTGAATAAGAAGTAAAATCTCAATTTCTCCTACAGGACTCTTGAAACATATAAAAGTGGTAGACCCTAAAGAGCATCTTTCTAAGGGTATGCTACTCCCAAAGTACACAGAAGTAGAAGCTGATGGAACAGGTTGTGATATTTTCAAGTATCTTTACCCCAATGGCATTATAGACAGCTACAATAGTTACAGCTGTAACCAATTTAGATAAAGTGCCATATTACACAATCATTGAAAGAACTGCACTGGCTGCCAATTTGGGTCAGGTTTAAGATTTTGGTATTAACCTATAAGGCCCTAACAGCCTAGGACCAGGATACCTGAGAATGCTTTCTCCCAAATAGATCTGCCCAGCCACTGCAATCATAACTGGAGGCCCTCCTGGATGTGCCAATCCTGCAGATGTCCCTCTGGTGACAACTAGGAAGATGACCTTTTCTGTGGTTGCACCCACTCTCTGGAATACCTTCCCCCACAAAAATATGCCCCAACTCTGCTGCAGTTAAGGTATTGAAAAAGTTTTTATTCAGTTAACATCTACTGATTTGATGCCTATTATGATTTTTAATTTATGGCCTACTGGTTGGTTATAGTTTTAGCTATAATGTGTTTTTATCGTAGTTTTATTGTTGTACATCAGCTGGATATGTTGTGCATGATAAATGGTAAAGACTCTTTTCTAAAATACCAAATCCATGTTTAAGCTGGTAGTTTACCATCACCTGGACATCTGTCTTCAGTGATAGGGTTCTCACAAGGAGGTTGTCTAGGTACAGATATGTGTAATCCTTGAGTCCTGAGGAGGGCAACCAGAACCTTGGTGAAATGCTGAGGCCGTGCTGGATGAGAGGGCATTGTACTGGTAGGTCTTGCTATTATAGCGAAGCACAGATACCTTCTGTATGTATAATAGATGGGGATATGCAACTCAGTTCCTGTTAAATTGATGGAGGCTAGTTAATTCTCTAGTTCCACTGGTGCCACCATGGATCTGATGGTCTCCATGTACTTACCAAAGATTTGTTGAGGTGCTTCAGATGCAGAAAACAGGTTGCTAACCTATAACTGTGGTTCTTCAAGTGGTCATCTGTGCATTCACACATATGGGCTCTGCACCTGTGCGAAGCCTCGTTTTGGAAACTTCTATTGCTGAGGAATTCTGGCGGGAACCCCTCCCCCACCATCCTAGTACACTTCTCCCTAGCGGGTTCCCGTCCATCCCTCAGTTCTCTGAGACCGCCTATTGTGGCCTCGGAACCGAGAGAATCTCTGTGTCAGCATCGGTATAAGCACCGACTTCAATACCAAAAATATATCCGCTTCAGGTACTAGCATCAGACTCGGCATTGACACTGAAGCGGGGACGGTGGGTGGGTTGTGTGAATGCACAGATGACTACTCAAAGAACCAGTTTCAGGTAAGCAACCTGTTATTCTTCATGGTCTCTGTGCATCACACATATGGGCAATTTAACAAGCTGGCTTACTGGAGGTGGGTACGGTGTCATTATTACAAAAAAATGGACACAAGCCCTGCATGAATGAATAAAGCATTGGTCTGGGCATGGCCATTCAGTCGACAGTGGCAAATCATGTGGATGGAGCCACCTAAATAGCTGCACAATCCCAGTCAGGCAAGACGACATCTCATCGAAGCACCACAGGGATTGCAATTCCATGGGCAGAACGCACTCAAAGCTGATTACTACTATGGCAGTTGCCACAGGGATCATAGTTCCATGGGTGGAATGCACTCGAAGCTGGTTAATACTATGCCAATTGCTTTTGTGGATATTTAGCCATAGCAGTTTCCTGTCAGGAGTTGCCCAGGGTAGAACAGGGAACCTTTGAGGCTGTGTGTTATTGCCCTGTGCGTAAGCCACCTGGCTGCATCCTGGAAGATCCCACTGTGCGAGCTCATAAGGCAACTCAATTGTGGCAATAGTCTAGGAGACGAGACATATTGAGGTGAGATGGGACAGCCCACACATGCATAGGAGAAAGCCGTGATGATCTGAAAGATAGAGTCCATGACCTGTAGATCGTGAATGCCCTGCAGATATTCATCATGTGAAGAGATGACTCCAAAGGCGAGGGAAAAGGTGCAGGGGGAAAAAGTAGTGTTAGGTTCTGGATGACTTGAAAACTCAAGACAGCTTTGGAAGAAAAGCCAAGGCAGGGCAGGCTTTTGAACCCAGAGACAGATCTTATAGGGGGATAGCTGACTGGAGTGTGCAAAGAGAAGAGGGTTTTATCCGTTTCACCATAGAGTGAGTAAGTCTCGCAAGATGCAGGAAAAAGTGGGCATCGAAGCGGGTCCAGGTTAGTTGTAGTAACAAAGGTCAGAAAGGCTTTAAATTTGGACCAGAGGAACAGCTAGTAACAGGTTTTCTGACCGTATCCAGCACAGCACAGAGAGTAGGAGTGAAACCCATAGTGTGAGTCATGGAGGGATGTTTCACACTGGTAGCGTTATTGTCAATAGACCAGGATATTGGAACTGTCCTCGATCCCAAGAGGGTAGGTTCAATATCGACAACTGATGAAGAAAAATACTCAGGACAAGCAGAGGAGCGTTGTGATATGGGCTTGCCTGGGTCACTAAAGGGTGGTTAGAATCTGCTTAGTGTGACCCATTTGCACCGCAGCCACCATCTTTGTAATCAATGGAGATGTCAAAAAATAAGGTTAAGTAGATTGTCTTGCTAGGGAAGCAGGAAGGAACTCCTGCTCAAGAGCCACATCTGTTTTACTGCTGAACTTCAGGCACACCGTAGTTTTGGTTATGGCCAAAACTCTATCTAGAGAAATTGCCATCAGCGAAGAACGGGTCTGAGTCACATCTGGGTGAAGTTGTCATTCGCAGGACCCTTGTCTAGAGCGGCTCTAGACAAGAATAGATCTTCCATCCCAGCAACATGCATTGTTGCGGGATACACCCTTCCATGATCCAAACTGTCAACAGAGCAGGGGGAACAGATCGCGTACCAGCTTGCTTGTTGAAGAAACACATCACAGAAGTGATGACTATTAGGACCTGTACTTGGCTGCGAGTGAAGATGATCTCAAAAGATGGAAGGACATTCTGGATGGCCAGTAGCTTGAGACAGGTAGGTTATATGGTGCGGCATTTGCCAGGTAGACCAGGAACTATGAACAGTGAAAGATTGAATTAGTTCTCCCAACCTGTGAGAGAAAGAACCGCAGCTTTCGCAATGGAAGGCTGGGATAGCACAAAGGGAGTTTCCTATCGTAGGTTCCATAGAGACATCCACCACCGAAGCAAGGTCCTGACCAAGCTTAAAAGACAGAGCCAGTTTTGAGCTGCTCGGGTCAAAAGCCGAGAATTCCTCAACTATAGAAGTTTCCTCAGCTATAGAAGTTTGCGCAGGCGCAGAGCCCATATGTGTGAATGTACAGAGACCACGAAGAAGAATGACCCAGATTCACATGTCTCTTTTCAGAATAGTGAAGATAAAGAACACTGCAGTGCAGAGTGAGTCTTGGACATGAACTACCTCTATAGTGCAAATCTGCAAGTGATCTATGGCTTCCACTAAGCACAGATGGAAGCTTAAAGACAGACTAGAAGTCTGTACAGAATATGCTTTTAGAATATGCTGATATTCTATTGTGCATTTCCCGCACCATTTTAGGACTCACTGATCTTAAAAGGCCTGTAGGAAACATTCCACCTGGAGGAGACTAAGGGATCACCTGGTATAACTGAGTGGAGCAGAGGAGTTAGAGTAATTACTACAGCAGAGGAGTCAGAGAAACTAACATAGTGATAATTCCACATGATGTTGCCTCCTGGAGTTCTCTATACCCTGCCCCACCTAACTTTACTAGGGTAGGGATTGGAAATGAAGAAAGACAGGGTGCCACTGTGCAGTGCCTTCCTACTTGGTCTTCTCCAAATTACTATTTTCTCTCCTGCTTAAAAATGTTTGTTTTTAAAGTGTTGAGTTGTAGCTTGGGCAACATCCTGCTGTCTTCTTAGAGAACCCAGACTAGCCTTGTGACGAAGCCTCTCCCTTGGCAGGAAGTTGTCAGTTTGGATCTTACCTCCCATCATCCCAGAGGAATTGACCTCCCATATTACCAGGTTGTTGCCATGCTCCTGAGGAAGAATGCCTCCCTACCACAATATTCCTGTTATTCAGTAAATATGGGATTAGAAACATGGTGTTGACATTATAATGCCATCATTAATTACATACAATACACTATAAAGCTTAAGCTGTCCTCTGACAACTATGAAGCTATGATTTTCTATACAGTTAGCTATGAAGCTACTTTGGTATATGTGGACTGGGAAGGGCAGTTTGTTAAAGAAGCTGAAAGGAGCCATAAGTAGGTTAGCAGTGCATAGCTGATACTGTATAACAGTTGAATAAAAAACCACTAACTATGAATAACATGAAAGCAGTATACACGATATATAAAAGCAATACATACTGAATGCTACTAGCTATGGAACAGAAATACAGCCATGGAACAGTAGCTGTTCACATTAGCCCATCTATTGCAATCCAGTTTTGGCAGCTTCAGCATACAAGAAACTTCACTTAATTATTACAGAACAAATATTTTGCAAAATTTTTATTGCTCTAATAACATCTAGGCAATTCTTATTTGCTTCCAGTGTTTGCAATCTGGTGTGCATTAAACTTAATGCTTCAAAGTAGTACAGATTATAGTAAATGCTGAATAAGACTGGAACTGGCCGAGGTCTTTTGAAAGGACCTACACATTATTGAAAGAATATGTCTGAAAAAGCACTACACTGTGCTAAAAAAACATATGAGACATGTAACAAGGTGAAGAACTGCACCTTAGAATTGTAAAGAAAGAAGATGTTAAAGTTATAATCTGCACCAGTTTGATAACCTATTTGCAAGAGAGCTCGTTCTGAAAATAAGTTATTTTTTTGAAAATACCTATAATTCAAAAAATGATGTCATGAGCCCAATTATAGATTGTGGACAATTATAGGTGGAATGCTTTTTTCAGTAAAAAAGAAAACCCTGAAAATATTGCATGCAACAATGATCCTCTTTCTTTATTGTTGATAACCACACCCCACGACATTTAGTAATCCCTCAACTGTGGTGCTAAACTCTTATATTTTTCCCTTACCTATGAGAATTTCCGTAACATTGCCAATTATGGTATTCTTCCATGAGATCAATATGATCCAGTGTAGAATTATAGAAATCCGTATATGGAATAACAGGTGGATTAACTAGGCTATTTGAAGCATCTGTAAAGATATATTTAAATAATGAGTTTTCAGAAATAGTTCTTGACAATAACTTTGTTTAAAAAAATGAAACTAAGACTTGTCAAAAAATATGTTATGATGCACAATTTGATCCCATATTATTGAAAAGAGAGAAAGTTGTTATTTGAATTATATCTGGGCCATTTGTGTTTTATAATCAATACAAGGAGGAGCTCACTTGATGTGGGACATTTATTACAGGCCACTGCTGATGAATCCCTGCATCCAGCTCTCCTACCATGTTTGCTATTCATTCTAGCGCAAAAAACTGAAGATCAAACACCATGCCCGCTCCTCCATATTTTTATGTCTTTCGTCTTTGGCTCCCTAGGGCTGGTTAATGTATGCTACTGTGGAGAGAAGGCCTTTGGACTGGATGTGTTCTTTTCTTCCAAAATAATTTATTGGGCATGTTTTCTGTCTGAAAAGCAGCTCTATAAAGAATTGAATCTAAGACACTCTCTCCTTAGAAGCTGACCTAAAAAGGAATCATTTGAGTTTCTTAGATTCCTATGAGCAGCTTGCTCTGAGGGGCATGCTATAAAAGATCATAGGAGGAAAGCCACAGCTCAACTGCACCTTAATCACAACCGATCAGTCTAATTTTCATGAAGGTGGAATATACTGAACTGCATTTATGGTACAATATTCTTAGTCAAACATGAAAGGCCTGAGTAAACCCTTGAAAAAATCTTAACCTCTGCAATTAGAAATCATTTCCTGAACTTCCAGCATTTGGGTGTATATTTTTCACCTTATCTCTGAAACCAGAGGACTATACAAACATCTTGGTAACCATATGCAACCCTGCCCTCCTTAATTCAACGTGGTGTTAGTAACAGTTAAACAACATTTGAGAGTACTCTGTTATTAGGCACTTTCTTCAAATAATGACTATATTCTTAAGCAACAGAAATCTTTGCAGTAATAAAGTAAGTGATTTACTTAACATTGGTATTAATTTATCTTAGATACATACAATAGGCTAAACATTGGCAATTGTCTGCAAGTCCTCCAAGCCATTAGCTGACTTGCTATTATATACATTTTGTTGAGGTGGAAGGTGTCAGCAATAGAGTGCTAACCGAAGAGGGCAGCTTCTGTGTGTGAGAGAAGTGAGTCAGTTTGGATGGAAAACATTCCATCCAACTTCAAAAGGGCATGTAATGAGAAAAATCTCACACTGGGCTCAGGGATGGCAGAGCTGTTGCTGGCAAAGGAGACCGGGAGGCTGGCCACCGCTGCAAGGGAGGCCAAAGAGGTAGGGAGAGGGGACAAATGTAAGAATACAGATTTGACCTAGTTGTCAGGTTATTGGCAGCAGATCTTCAGTTGCACTCTATAGTAAAAAGTAATTATAGTGAGAAAAACACCATATTAGAAGGAACAAAAACTAATTGCACCTGGGAAAACCTACTAAATAAAGACAAGACTTTGGTTGCTGATGGAATCCACCAGGTACACTTCTCCATAGGAGGCAATTCTTCAGGTTTTGCAGGGAATAGACGTAAAGAAATAAACTGTAGCAGTCTGTCTATCACCTGCTTGAATCTTTTCTGTGACATCCTAGAAGAAATATACTGATGTTATTTTGATGATAACATCTCAGCTGTAGAACATGAATGGAAATAATGGTTCTTTATGAAAAGTACTAACAATTGACAACATCCCATGAAAACTGTACTACAATGTTTATGAAGAATATAAATATTTTGGAAGGAATAGTATTAAATGGTCAGCAGAAATGTTAACCGTTTCAATGGACCAATCTGTCTGATTGCTGTCAGCATGTTATCAACAATGTTATTACAGAGTATGTATGTATTTTTGAATTTATGTCATTAGAACCAGTGTGGTCCAATGGTCAGAAGATCAGTCTTCGACGTCGGATACATGGTTACACATTCCAGTCCAGCCAGACTCCCCTCATAGCCTTGAGAAAGTCCAGATGGACCACTTCACACATCATGTAGAAAACAGCATGTATATAATCATATGTAAGGAACACACATATTTTTATTGTGCAATGCTCAGGAAACTGTTTGTATGTGTGTAAATCCAAACCAGCTGGGGCAGGGTGCAATTCTTAGTGGAGGAAGGGTGCAGGAGAGGGGGCCTGCTCAACCCTTTCTACTCTGTCCTTTTCCAGCTCAAAATCACCCTCCTCAAGCAGCTTTTACACTTGCAGAGAGAAAAGAGACAGAGACACAGCAACTGAGAGAGAGAACATGCGCGCGAGAGAGCGATTACAGTTACAGTATTCCTGTAGTTTCTCCATTTTTTCCCCACCATAGGAAAAAAGAACAGCTTGGAAAAGGTGCTTTTGAGCTAGAAAAGCCCAAGAACAAAAGGTTGAGCAGCTCAACCTTCTTCTGGTCAGATACTGCCTGCCAATTTTTTATTTTAAAATGTAGATATAAGAATTACAAAACTGTGCACAAAGTCTACTTTGTTGAACTATGTTGGTTTTAAATTTCTGTTATTTGCAAAGTTTCTTCTTCCTCAAATACAATTGAATAGCTCAATAATAATCCTCCTCTTCCTCCTCCTCTATGGATACTTTTTCTGTCATGTGGTGGTGTGAGGGGTTTTTTTTGTGAGAAACTAAAAAATTTCAGTCTTTTTTTCTTACTGAATAAGGCACAGAAAAAGCATGATGCATAGTGACTGTATTTCCAAATATATAACAGTTATGTATTTATATATGATAATAGACATGAAAAATGTGAAATTAGGCTATGATTAGTTTTCAGCCCAAATAATATAGGTATGATTAAGGTGGGTTTACTTCAGCATAACTGCACTGATTAGGTTCCCCATTTTCATATTCATTCTACAATAATGAATGTGTAACTGCTATGTAAAACATACTATAATTTATGTATTTTATATTTGCTGCTGCAAATACTGAACAGTATTTCTTTAACAGTACCAGTATTCTAATGACTTTTTAAAGGGAGCAGTGGACCTATTCAGAACTAGTCAATTACCAAAAATCAATAAATGAATCAAATGCTACTGAAAGCACAAAAATTGTGATCCAAGACAATAAAAAATAGTTTACTTTTTAAACCAGTGAGCTAGGAAGTGATGATCGCCTTCTGTTAAGGCAGCAATCTGTCTTAGCAAGTGAGCATAAATGACATACGTTGATGTGTTACTAAACAGAGGATTCTGAAAAAGATTAAAAACACTTCATTAGTGTAAAAATAAACTATACATTTTGAAGTTATAATGAAAATACTATTAGAAAAATTATCATAGTAAGATTATTTGGTTGTAACACCTATTCAGTGCAGTAACTACACAATGCTCCTGTCCACTGGCCTGTAGCTGAAAGCTGCCCCCATCCCTGTTGCACTGAAGATACACACACAGATATATGCTGGATTTTATGAGTATTTAATGTCCACTGGGTGTGGGAGCAGTCTCTACCATGCAATTGTTACTGCAGAGCACTGCTGATCTGCGACAGAGGCAGTAGATAAACACTAGAGAAAGAGAGAAATCACCTGTTTGCAAAAAATGCTATCCATCCAGGATCTGATCCAGTTGTGAGTGAAAGGAAACTAAGGGCCGGTTTGCACGACCCAGGTTGCGAGCGGGGGAAGCACCATGGGGCCGTCCGCGGGGTCCGGCGGGGCGCCGCAGACGACTTGTGCCTCACGCACGTGGGCGGACCCCGGTGGAGCCGGCAGTCCCCGCACCACAGTGCTAGGGGGCGGGGGCTCGGGATGCCCAGAGGGGCTGTTTGCCCCTACAGGCTGGAGCGGCTGAGGCTCCTGCCGTTCTGGGCTGCCGCCTCTGTGCGGCCCCCACGGGATGGCCACCCGCTGTTCGCACGGCAGGGTGGCCACACACGGTAGGGGCTTACCCCTCTACTGACCATGGTCACTTTGCGTGTGTCCTGCGTGCGGCCGTCCCATGGGGGCATCCCCGGTCGGCGTTCGCACGACACAGGAACCGCGGGGGACTTCTGCTCCCCCGCAGTTCCCGTGTCGTGCGAACACATCCTAATTCTAGTACGGTAACTTTCTAAAATCCTTACAGCTGGCTCAGCAAACTACCATCAATTCCAAGCCAGAGGAGAGAATTACATTCTTTGTTTGTTTTCTAAATTAGTATTCATTACTTTTTCTTCTCCTAGTTTACTATTTTATTTTGGTTAAAGACTTTAGACTGTTGTAATGTACAAGTTCAAATATAACCCCATATATTTACATGCTTGAGGAACATTAGTAGCCTGTAGAGGGAGGGGGGATACTGGGTAAGGTTGAAAAGACCACACATGTAGAGAGTGAAGGTGATAGAACTTGTACCCAGCACATGCTGTCCTTAACAATCTCCCTGTTAAGGGAGGTATCTTGGGGGAGAAAAAATCAGTTAGCGGGCCTGGTGGTAGCTAATTACCTCTGTGGTATATCCCAGAGGACATATTTTAGTCAAAACCTGGAAGAGACAGTGTAAAAGGAGGCGCTCAAGTCCCCTCAAGTGAACTATTTTGTGACACATGCTAACTTGTTAGAAAATTTCTCTGAACTAGGTCACTGATGTACCAATTCAAGAAATCAACTGCCATGCATATCCACAAACAAATACACTTATGAGTAGATGTGCCAATATGCCCTTTCAAAATGCAAAATTGATCTGGTTTCTCTGTTCTCGGGTCATGTTTTCCTCATTGTTGCTCTGCTATGTTTTGTGCATATGCAAAATGCAGCAACAGAATAATTAGGGATAAGAAAGAACAAAATAACAAAAAAAAGCCCCACAGCAGCAGAGGGAATCTTTGGTGCACATACCCCCTTGTAATAAATAAATGCTTCTGTTCTTCCTACCTGCAGAAGTACGAAATATGCTCTAAGATCTTCTTTTGTTCGTGGCCTGAAATCAGATGAATAGATGAGGAATGAAAAGTAAAACGTAAGTTTGTCTATGCTCGCCACAAATACATTTAACATCAATTCCAACTGCTTTTTTTTTTTACCAGTCAGGATGTTTGTCTGTGTATGTGTGCCCATGTACAAAAAGTATGCAGTCTTTAATCTATTTTCAGGCTATATAAAAGGGCCTAACAACGGGCAACAAAATAGCAAACGAGATTCAGTGTAAATAAGAAAAGCATGTTAGAGCAAAAAATCCTAACTTCACATTGATGAAGTCTGAATTGATTGTGACTAACCAAGAGAGGTCTTGGAGAAACACAGTGTGCACCAAATATGAAAAAGACAAATTTCACACTAGAGATTATTAGGAAAAGGGTGGAAATAAAAATATTCAATATTATAATGTCCTTATATAGGGGTTCAGAACCTCTGGCCTGTGAAGGCTCTGCATCCAGCCCGTAGAGGCTTGCGTCCCTTCCACGGACCCCACCCCATCAGCCCTGCAAGCCCCACCCCCTCACTAGCCCCACTGCTATCAGGGATTGTGGATGATGTGGGGAGAGGAATCCTCACTACTACTGTATCTCTAATCACAGATTTGAGATAACAGTGGGGTTTCTCCCACGCTGCACGTGGGGATTCCCTGATCAGGAAAGTCTGCATGCAGCCAAGCCATGCCAGCTGAGTCCCTTTCACTCCTCCGTCGACTGTTCCCACCCCATCCCCTTCTCTATGGAGGAAGGAGGTGAGGTGAGCGAAGCCGGGGCAGAGCTGGCTGAGTCCCTTTCACTCACTCCTCCATTGCAGGAGCAAAGGGGACTTGGTTGGCTTGGCTGTAGGCGGGGATTTCCCTAACCATGAAAGCCCACATGCAGAAATGCCTGGTTCTGTCCCATGCTTCGGCCAGGCAGCACATTATAGCAGGTGGATGTGGCCACACCCACTGAGGTTAAGGGCTGTCGCTACACCCACATGACATCATATGGCCCGTGGAAGGCTGGGTGGGGGATCATCTGGTCTCCACCCAATTCTGGATCTGCACCTCTGCCTTACATAAATCTATGGTGTGGCTGCATTTGGAATATTATGTACAGGTCTGGTTACTCCATCTCAAAAGGATTTCATAGCTGTACAGTTGGGGGGGGGGAGACACAGGGGACCTGCAACACAGTATTGCGTAGGATTCCTGATCCTGAGAGTTGGGCCCTCCTTCATCACTTGCCAATTGAAATGTCTGTCTCTTCAAAAGTATAGATACAGTCACTTATGGAGCTGGAGGACTGGATAATTATGCCACGTACAATCCACTTTCTGATGGCTGTGAGTGGCCATTGTTGCTTGTTCCTGCTTTGGTGACTGCTGGGGAAGTGCAGGCAGTGTGTGCCTAGATCTGGGTAGTTCCAAGGCTCTGAGCTTATGCGGAGCTAGGCTTCTGTGGGTGGGAGGAGAGAAAGCCAACTTTCTGAACCAGCAGGCTGGTTTGCAGGGAGGTGTCAGCATCCTTGGGCAGCTGCCAGGGCACCAACACCCTGGCAGTGCCCATGGCTGATGCCTACTCTGGGTTCCCTTTAATTTTTTTCATGGCCTGGCATTCTGAACACCTGGTTTCAGAAAGGTATCATTTCTCTTTAGGTATTAAATTAGCCAGTAAAATAAGTATTATCACCAGTGAGTTACTCTGTTCTCCTGTTCTTTGGTCTCATTCAACAGGACTCTTCTGTTCTTAAGAACAGTAAAACTGAGTAAATCACTGGTGATAATACTGATTTTATAGGTTAATTTAACACCTAAAGAGAGATAATGCATTTCTGAAATGGGAATGATATCCCCAATTATAGTTCAATTTCACACTGTAGCCTCCATTTGACTTTTGTTTTGATTTATTCTTTTCTCTCCAAGTCCTTTCTCAGTTTATCTCATGATTTTTAGATTGTGAGCCTGTAGTCAGGGAACTGTTTATTTCTATACAGCACCTAGTAAATTTTAGGAGGTTTAAAAATAGTAAGTGGATGATGATGAGGTTGAACTATGGCAATGTTGTGGTTAGTAGCAGTGTCCTGGAATCTAGCATGATGATGATGATGATGATGATGATGATGATGATGTCATTAACAACAACAACAACAACCACAAAAACAAGAAAAACCAGTGACTGCTGTTATGTATGGGCAGTGCTTTTTTTCTGGAGAAAAGGGTACCGGAACTCTTGGATTACATTTCCTCGGGAGTAGATGGCGATTAAATTGTAATGCAATTAATAGAAGAAAAGGTGCTGGTGAGTTCCACCAGAAAAAAAAGCCCTGTGTATGGGTAACTCTGTTCTTATCTTGCATACAGAAGGGCTCAGCACAGAAATACCACAGACCTATTGCTACACCAAAATGTTATGGCCTTTTGACCTCACTGTTCACGTTTTCCCCCCTGAATCCATGTAAATATATTGGTCAAAAAAGGGTAAACCTTTCTAAATCCAACAAAGTGAGCTCTTGTTGAAGAAAACTAAATAGAGTTGATTGCTGTAGGACTCTGTTATTTGTGCTACAGGTTACTCATTTTTCAACAGTCGATCTCAGCAGAAACTTTAAATGACTTCAGTGATATAAAGATATATAAAAATTAGTTATAATTACCCTTTCCATTCCTGTAATAAACCATTAATTATTCCTTTTAGGACACACTTCTGGATATCTTGAGGCTAGAACAAATGAAAAGAGAAAAAAACACAACAACTAGCATTTTAAACAAAGAAGCAACTTCTACAGTTATCATTATCACCATGTGGCTGGATCATGACTCAAGAGAGTTCTCTTATCAAAAGGGCTAAGGCGGTTTCTATTTTTGAAATTGCAATAAAGCAGAATTTACGTTGTTACACAAGATACAGCAAAAATGTAAAATTAATAATATAATTCAAAAATTCAGCGGAAACCTCTGCATTTTCAATCAGTTTATCAAATTATTTCTTAAATTTCCTATTGGTAGTCTTTTCGAAGTTCAAAATTCCTAAGCTTTCCCATATGAAATCCATCAAAATCTCTCAACTCTTTTGTTGCCCTGTCTTTGTATTCTTTTCCAGCTTTACTGGGATAATCAGAGGTATAAGCCTAATGCTCATATTTGTCCAAATGTACAGTGGGGTAATATAGTTCTCCTTGCAGCTCCTGGTACTCATGCAGCATGTAATTTTTACCCCTTCCCCCAATTTGGTAGTGAATGTTTGGAACATTATTGTGTGTGTGTATGTGTGCAAATAGCACCTTATTGCCATGCCCTATGTTTGTATTAAGGCAAAAGTATAGAATCATAGAAAAGTAGAGTTGGAAGGGGCCTATAAGGCCTTCGAGTCCAACCCCCTGCTCATTGCAGGAATCCAAGTCAGGAATCCAAATCCATCCTGACAGATGGCTGGCCAGCTGCACCTTGAATGCCTCCAGAGTGGGAGAGCCCACCACCTCCCTAGGTAGTTGGCTCCATTGTCTTATTGCTCTAACAATCAGGAAATTTTTCCTGATGTTTAGGTGGAATCTGGGTTCCTGTAACTTGAGCCATGAGCCATAATGAGTATGCGACAGGAACAAGTAGACAGATGTGATCCTCCTGCTCCATTGTGTGCTTATTCTACGTAGATGAACATGAGCACAGGACTATTCATTATATGGAAAACATAGATCACCTATTGATTTCAAAATTACTATTATATTCTGGATTTGGTTATCCCTTTCCTAAACACATTCTACCTAAAAGTGTGTTTGGTCACAAGACATAAGGTGCTTTTCAGAAAGCTGTCAACACTGACTTAAAAATCTCTTTCCAGACTAAAAACAGTAGTTTTCGAGCTGCTGGCAGCATTGAGCTTGAAGTGCTGGGGTCGGTTCCAAAGGGAGCGACGTCTGGGGAACAGGTGACGATGATACCAAGGGAGAAATGGCTGAGGGATGGAACCTTGAGGATGGAACCAAAAGAGACAGTGAGGGAGCTGGGGTTGAGCACAGGGATGAGTGCTGTTGAGACCTAGCAGGTTGAGTCCACAGCCTGTGGTGCTTGCTCCCACAGCAGTTTCTGAAGGCAGGTCTCCACAATGTGCCCCTCACCCAAGCACAAAAGACACTGAGGGCTTGTTCGCACAACACGGGAACCGCAAGTCCCCCACGGTTCCCATGTCGTGTGCATGCCGACCGGGGGTGCCCCCGCGGGACAGCCGCGTGCAGGACGCATGCAAAGTGACCATGGTCGGTAGAGGGGTAAGCCCCTACCGCACATGGCCACTGTGCCGTGCGAACAGTGGGCAGCTGTCCCGCGGGGTCCGCACAGAGATGGCAGCCCAGAGCGGCCGGAGCTGCCACCGCTCCAGCCTGTAGGGGCAAACGGCCCCTCTGGGCATCCTGGGCCCCCGTTCCCTAGCGCTGGGAGGCCCGCACTACGGTGCGGGGACTGCGGGGTCCGCCCACGCACGGGGGGCGCAGGTAGTCTGCGGCGCCCTGCTGGACCCCGCGGATGGCCCCGTGGTGCCTCCCCCACCCGCAGCCTGGGTCATGCGAACTGGCCCTGAGAGTGTCCGTCAGTCAGTGGAAGTTTGCCTCCACAGGTAGAACACTTATGGAAAAAGGCTTTTGAGACCATAAGATGCAAGGTTGAGATGAAAGAGCCTGAAGGCACAGGCTGCCCCAAGGAAACAAAAATTCTAATGGAAAAAAAATAAGTGCCAAGGAAGAAAGGAAGAGTAAAAGAAATGGAAGACACTCAGCTCATGCTCTGACAAGAGAATGACTCACTAGAGAGAACGCTCCTAGACATGCTTCTGCAGCAGCCAAAAAAGAACTGAGCAGGAGCTACACTCCTTGGGCATGCACAACGGAGGTGGGGGAGGGGCAGACTTCTCACCAAGAAATGCAGCTCTAGGATGTTCTGGATAGGGCTCTGTGTAGAACCCATATGTGTGAGTCACAGAGACTATGAAGAACTGTAGATTTAGAGCTGCTGCATGCAGCTAGAGTACTTCCCCTACCCCCCAAGTATACTGTTTTTATCAACAGGCACCCACCATGGGCATTGACCCAGAGAGGCTGCAAAGAGCCTCTTTTCACTTTGCTTTCTCTTGACAGCTGTCAAAAGGTGAACTGTCGAGAGAAACCAAAGCCACAAGTGATCTTTGTTTGCAAAAGGGGGTGGCTAGTCTATCACCTTCACAGCAAGATCCATTAGGGGTTTTTTTGGACCTGACTCTTGTCAGGTTCCTCGCACCTTTGCACCCTTTCTCAAGACTCTAGGTGCTCGGGAAAGTAGAAAGTGCAAGCCACCCTTTATACAGGAGGACAGGACAGCTGTCAAAACTCCAGTTCCTTTTAAAAGGGGTTTCTTGACAGGGCTATTCAGAGTTTTTTTTGACAGGGGTATATGCAGGCATGAATGCATATGTCCCTGTCAAAAACCCATCCGTAGCCCTATAAAGAAACCCTTTTTAAAAGGAACTGGAGTTTTGACAGCTAGCTAGCTGTCAAAACTCCGTCCTCCTGTATCAGGGGTGGCTTGCACTTTTCCACTGTCCTGAGTCTTGGGAAAGGGTGCAAAAGTATGAAGAATCTGACCAGAGTCAGGTCCAAAAAACAAAAACAACCCTAAAGAATCTTGATGTGAAGGGGGTGATGGACTGGCCACCCCCTTTCGAGAGCAAAGATGACTTGCAGCTTTGGTTTCTCTTGATAGCTCCCCTGTCAAACCTCCATGTTCCCATAAAAGGGGTGGATTGCACTTTTCCACTTTCCCAAGCACCTAGAGTAAAATTCTTAATGTTCCCAAAAATGGGATGTTACATCTATTGTTGAATTATGCTTGGCAATATTTGTAGATTATGAGAAGTTTAAGACATCACAGTACAACAATAATACTGGGTTTCAAATTCTAATAGCTTTTTGAGTCAGTCAGCAGCTATGTGATAAATGGCATTTTCATATTTTATTCTCCTGAAGTCTTGTATGAGATCCTATACATAGATTGTCCTTGAAACAACAATGTGTTGGTTCACCATTGCATCAAATGCCTACTTCTAAAGTCTTAATATTATTTCTAGAATTTTGTCTGCTCTGTAGAGCATTAGTCTTCAACTTCACTAGACTCAAGACCCACCTTTAAGAACCATCTACAACAGGGGTCTCCAGCCTTTTTGGGCCCATGGACACATTTGACATTTTGAAAAAGTGCCATGGGCACCACACAAATCGACTGCTATAAGGGGGGGTAGGGTAGGGCAATCACAAAATGTTAGGAGTGCCCCTTTATCTATGCGTGTGTGTGTGTGTGTGTGTGTGTGTGTGTGTGCGCGCATGAATGTGCGCCCTGTGTGTGACTTCTCTCTCTCTCTGACTCCTTCTTTTCCCCCTTTCTTCTGCCTCTGTCTCCTCTTTCTTTCTCCCCACACCCTTCCTTCCTTCCTTCCTTCCTTCCTTCTCTTTGGCTCCTCTTTTCTCTCTTTGGGTTTTCTTGCTTTCCTTCTCGCTCTCTCTGGCTCCCTTCCTTTTTTCCTTCTGTTTCTCTGGCTTTCCTTTGACTGGGTTCACACAACACGCGATAAGTCATGTTTGTTTCAGAGTGGCTTGTCATGTTGTATGAACCCAGCAGCATGGTTTGTTAACCACACACAAGCCACTCTGGCTGGGTTCAGTCAACATAACAAGCCACTCTGAAACAAACTTGGCTTATAAGCCACCATGGTTTATCATGTTGTGTGAACCCAGTCTTACTCTTTTTCTTTCTCTGTGGGTGGGTTTGCATGACACTTAAGCCCACAGAGGCTCTGTAGCCTCTGTGGGCTAAAAGTTGCCCTAGGGCCTCGCTGTGCCCGACTAATGATCGGGCACAGCAGGGGTCTGGAGGCACTGCTTCTCCCCTCCTCCTCCCTCAGTCTTCCCACCGGTATCCTCCTCCCGTCAGTATCCTCTTCCCAGGGAGATCATGGGGGAAAGCATCTCCTTTCCCTCCCACTGGGAAGTGCAATCACGAGGTGATCACGCTACCCGGCAGGAGGGGGGTGGCTGCTTTCCCCCATGGCCTCCTCCTCCCGGGGGAAAATGGGGGACTACCTTTCCCTTGGTAGCCCTGCAGTGTGTGTGTGTGTCAGATTCAATTTCTCTCTACTAGTGACGCGTATGCGTGCAGCACTGGCAGCGAGAATAGCCCTCACCCACCGCAGGAGTAGCTAGAGCTACTCCTGCGGTGGGTGGGAGCTTATTCTCTCTGTCACTGGTGTGCACATGTATGCCGGTGACAGAGAGAATAAGCCCCTCTCCTGCCCCCCTTCTCTTGTTCAGTGTGGCACCTGTGGGCACCACAGCCAAAGAGAGGAGGGGGCGAGCCAAGGTCTGGGAGGAGCCGCTGTGCTGGCGCTCCCTAGCAAGGGGTGGTTAAACCCACCCCTACTAGGTAGCACCATAGTCATAGCGGCGGAGTCTACTGCATGCCCTCTTCCCACTTGGGAAGGGGGCACACAGCAGAAACTGGCACTGCTGCCACACACCTCCTCTTCCCCAAGCCCTGAGTGGGGCTTGGGGTGGAGCAGGTACGTGGTGGTGGCAGCTGTGAGGGGGGGGGGTTCCTGAGCTCCCTCTTCCCACTGGGGAAGGGGGCGCGTGGCAGACACCGCCACCATGTGTCTCCTCTTCCTCGAGCTGGGCTCAGGGAGGAAGAGGTACACAGCAGTGGGCAGGATCCAGGCGCTTGGGCTTCCTTCCCCAAGAGTGAGGCCGGGCAACTGGTTCCATACCAGCCCCCCAAGCCCTGAAGGGTACGCGGCGGACCTCGGCGGCTTCCACGCACGCTCCTGCCAATGCAGGACATCAGCAAGAGCATGTAGGGAAGTTGATGACAGCCATGCCAAGTGCCGCTTGGGCACTTGGCTGGCTGTCATTGGCCAGAGCCCCTTGGCCAGAGCAACAACCCTTGTTTGCCGCTCTGGCCAAGGGTCTCTGTGCCATTTTGGCTTGTAAGAGGGTTAACGGGTTGTCTGGGTTCAGACGACACTCTAACCCTACTAGGGTTTTCTAAACCCTTGTGCAAGCCATGGCTTAGCAGGGTGGTTAAGGAGAGTCTCCTTAACCACCCTGACAAACCCGTCCTGGGTTTGCAGGACACGCTAAGCCTCAGTAGCAATTAACCTACTGAGACTTAACGTGTCATGCAAACCCAATCTATATTTTCTCCCTCTCCCTCTCTGGCTCCTCTTTCCTTCCTTCACTCCTTCCTTTTGCTCTCTGGCTCCCTCTCTCTCTCTCTCTCTCTCTCCTTCTTTCCCTTTCCCTTTCCTTCCCTTCCCCCACTCCCGTGCTCCTCTTTTCTCTTTCTCTCTCTCTCTCTGGTTCCCCTTTCTCCCCCCCATTACCTCTGGTTCCCCTTTCTTCCTCCCCCCAATCTCTCTGGTTCCCTTTTCTCACCCCCCCGACTCTCTCTAGTTCTCCTCTCTTTCTCCTCCCATCTCTAGTTCTCCTCTCTCTCTCCCAACCCCTGGTTCCTCTTCTTTCTCCCCCCTCTGGTCCCTATTTCTCCCCCCCCCTGCCCCCAGCTCTTTCTTTCTCACTGGTTGCTCTTTCTTTCTCTCTCCCACCTTCCCCATGCAACTGAATGGAGCAATTTCTCCATTCATTTGTATGTGGTGAGAAAAAGCCCCCCCCCTGCTGAATATTGGCTGGAGAGGGAGTAAGGCTCACCACCCACCAAGGACAGATCTAGATACGGTCCTTCTTGAGGGGCAGACTTTGCCCACCATCCAGCCATTTTCTGTCAGGGGGCATTTTTGCTCCCTATACAAGCCAATGGAGCGATCTCCTGTGGGTTCCGCATTGGAGACCCCTGACCTACAATGTGGGACCCATGTATTATTTTTACTTTTAGTGTGTCTATGTATCTAGAGCTGTCCTCTATCAGCCTCTCTCTCTCTCTCTCTCTCCTTTTCTCTTAGTGCTTTTTCTTCCTTTTCTCTTTTTCCAAAAGATAATCATGGTGCCATGGATGCAACCCACATTAGATCAGTTGCAACTCATTTGTGGACTACAATCTACCAGCTGCAGACAATGCTGCAGAATAAAATGTGTGATAGCACTACCATGAGAACAGATTTCCCTTTACCAAATATGGACATATAGCACCCCCTTATAGCAGAAACCTACTGACTGCTGCACATACTTACATGCTTCCAGCTTCCACCCAGAAGACACCACAAGATCCATTGACTACAGCCAAGCCCTACAATACAACCATATCTGTTCAGATTCTTTGGACAGAGACTCACAACTTAAGGATTTAAATAAGGCATTCCTCAGACTACAATACTTGCCCAACTCAATGAAAAAACAGATTGACAAGGCCATACTGGTACCCCAGGAACAATCTACTACAGGACAGACCCAGAAGAGAAAAGAGCAGAACACTTGTTGTCACCTATAGTTCCAAGCTGAAACCACTCAAATGTATCATCAATGATCTACAGTCCATCCTAAACAATGACACTTCCTTCTCACAGGCCTTGGGTGGTAGGCCTGTATTTGCTTATAGACAGCCCCCCAACCTAAAACAGCAACTCACTAGCAACAACAGGCTACATACCAAGGATGCAAACATAGGGACCAAACCCTGCAACAAACCCAGATGCCAGCTCTGTCCCCATATCTACTCTGGAAACATTATTATTAATGTCACTCACAACATTAGGAATACATTCACTTTCTCATCTTCCAATATGATCAGTACACCATATTCTGTCAATAATGCCCTTCTGCATTCTACATAGAGCAAACTGGCCAGTCTCTACATAAAAAATAAATGGACACAAATCTGACATCAGAAATGGCAATAGTAAAAAACCAGTATGGGGGACACTTTAGCTTCCAAGGACATACTGACCCAGTTCGTATGTTACAGCTACCCAGGGTTAAACAAACCCTGGGTAGCTCTCAGCCACCCACTTGCTCCTGCTGAGTTAAACAACCCATTGACGCTCCATCCCTGGGTCATTATCCATGATGTGTGAACCGGGAATTTTGGGTGGTGGGCAGGGAGAATTACCAATATAAAACAGCTGCAAGAGAAAATGTAAAACATCCAAAATAAAATGTACAATAGAAGCAAAAATAAAATAAAAGATACACCACAAGCTATGATATTACAGTGGCTCAGCAATCCTTGTACCCTAAGTTCTTGACTTATTTACTAGCACAGTGGCTCATAAGACTGAACCATCAGTGGCTCACTCACTTTGACTATTTCCTAATCCTTTTATACTTGTATTTAAGAATAAAGACTCAAATAAAGAAAGTACCATATATATTCAAATTAATTTACATAAAATCATGCTAAATCTTTCAGGACTGCAGAACACTAGTGATCACTGAAGGTATTATTAACAGCTTTTAAGGTCTAATGGAACAGTTTATGTGACTCCTGCATCTGTGAATTAGAGCCAGTCAGGCAATGCCTCCAACATTTACTGATAAGTGTGGGTGTGGAAGGGGATGAACTTTCAGTTATTCCTCTCAAAAAGGCTTTTCATGTTGAAAAAAGGCCATCAGGCTACCATTACACATATTTACATATACAGTTTGGCCCTTAGAAACAGTAGAAGGATTCCAACATTTTTCAGTTATTATTATTAAAAAGATGTTATTTGGAACTACTTCTAATACAAAATGAATATATTTGCAAATTCATATTGCAGTCATTCTTGTTATGTTTCCACCTTGAGAACTTGTAGGGAAGTGAGCAAAAAAAGTTTTGGCCAAAAAAAAAGGGGGGGGGGGAAGATAGCTGATAGGAATTAATTAGCAGGAACCATCTCAGATGATGCCAGACAAAATACAAATACAGGATAACTCACTACTTCATAATAGCAAAGTGAACTAAATTAGCTGGACAGAGAAACTCTTGTGTTGATGAAGGCTAGAGAGGTTTTGGCAAGCCATACAAGAAAATGAACAAAGTCTGACCCTTGACTGAAGTTCAGCTCAGGTTTCTGAGGGCAAAGAAACTATGCAAACAAGTTATTTAGCTCTTGTACATGGGTTTATCTTTTGCTTGCTTCTCTCCTATACATGCAGACCTTGGAGGGTATAAACAAGGTACTCTTGATTGGCTGTCAGCCAGAATAAGAACTGGATCAGATTTTTGTGAGCCAATAAGAGTTACTTGGTTTGAGCACTCAAGGTTTCAACACTACAATGGCGGTTTAACTATACAGAACAGGGGGGGCAACCTGTGGTTTGTCTTACAACGCTCATAAGCCCTAGCCTAGCATAGCCAATGCTGAGTGATGTTAGGCCAAAACATCTGGAGGGCCATAAGATGCTCACCCGCGGTACAGAGGTTAAGTAACAGTGGGCTGTTTGATGGTGCAAACCAGCCCATAGAGTGCATTGCAATAGTCAGAATGTGATATAACGAAGGCACAGATAATCAGCCCGACTCAGGATGTATTGCAGCTGGCACACCAACATAATTGTGTAAATGCATTCCTTGCCACCATCACTACCTGAAGATCCAAGGACACTGTAGCATCAAGGGAGCACAATGCCTTCCAGAACAAGATGGGGTGGGTTAGGATTTTTAAGTTTTGTACTGTTTTTTTGTTTGTTTTTTAATTGTGTTTTACACTCTGTTTTTTCTTGTATTTTATTGCACTGTACATCACTCAGAGTGGCTGGATGACTGGCCAGATGGGCGATTCAAAAATATAATAAATAAATAAATAAATAAATAAGATGAATCCCAATCCCTGAGTCAGGCTTTCTACTGACCAACAACACCTGACTTGTCTGGGCTTAACCAAAACACATCAGATAATCCTAGACATCTTAAAGCATAATGACGTATAACAATTTGAAATATTTAATAGATGTTTTACATTTTAAAGTTTGTTTTATATTGTTGTGAGTTTTAACCTGCTGTTTACAACATTGTACCCCAATTCTCAACTATAGTTTAAAAGGGGATTAGACAAATTAACAGAGGTTTATCAACAACTATAAACTCTGATAGCTAAATAGTGCCTTCATACTCGGAGGTATTGTGCCTCTGAAGACTAGTTGTTGGGGGTAAATAGTGGAGGAGGACTTTTGCCTTCATGCACTGCTATGGGTATTCCAGAAGTACCTGGCTGGCCACTCTTACACAATAGGCTGAACTAGATAGTTCCTTGGATTAATTCAAAAGTGATTATCTTACATTCTTATAATCTCTTGAAAATATATAACATAACATATTTCCAGTGGCAACACAGTGTAGTCATAGAAATGTTTAAGATCTATATTGGCTTAGATCCAGTCTAAGGTAGTCATGCTTTAGTCATGACTAACTTGACCCATTAATTTCAATGGGACTAAAGTATACTAATTTAGTCTGGGTCCAACCCATTATCTGTAATATATAATTATTGAACTGAAGATACCTAAACTATGAATAGTGATCTATACATAGCACTGTTCTAGCTGTATTATAACAATTAAAATTTGTACAAGAACGCATCAGTATAACCAATGTACAAAATATATTTTTAAAAAATCACACCATCATTTTACTTACTGCATTTAGCAAGGTATCATAAACAATGTTCACAAATTTAGCATCAACTCCGCAATCTTCAATAGAATTAAGAGAAGTCTCAGTATATTTCTGTAAATTAAGATAATTAATTAAAAACTGTGTTTCATGAGACTGGTTATGTCAGGTGCATTTTCAAACTTGCATTACACATGCAAATTCTGGAGTGATGTCATTTATAAAAAAACATTCAATTAAAATTAAAAATTAATATTTTTATTAATTCTTAAGTTCTGATAGAAAGAGTACAATATGCAAGCCTTGCTATGCTGATGCCATCCTACTGCCTGGGATTACATATAGCTTTATAGCATGGGTGGGCAATTTGTAGCCCTCCAGATGTTTTGGCCTACAACTCCCATCAGCCCTAGCCGGAATAGCCAATGATGAGGGATGATGGAAGCTGTAGGACAAAAATCTAGTTGCTCACCCCTGCCTTAAATAGATGTTAAAACAAACTGCCTTGATTGCTCTACCTCATACTTACTGGATGATCTTTGCCAACATTAAGCCAAAGGGAACCATAAATTCAACTTGTTCTTTCTTTTTAAGTACTCTAGGATGCCAGCAGTAATGTCCTTGTAGGGGCAACTTCTAATAAATAGACCCTGCTAATAGAATAAGTCCTTGACCAGATGTAGACTGAGTAGTTACTCAAAAGCATGGTTCATTAAAAAATTCAATAGAACCTTCCACAGCACTGATCACCTGTAAAAGAGTAGGGGAGACTAGATTCAGTCCCTCACCAACTGAACAGATGATTGTTGTCAGTACAGTGTTGTTTTTCCCCTTATGAGTGAGTGTAGAGTGCATGCGGTTTTCACTCTTGCTGGACTGCAGTATTTGTAAGGTTTCCTCCTACTTACAAATACGACAAATGCAAAATCACAGAAGTTTGTGAAAAGGGTCTAACAATCAATTTCACAGACCGATACAGAAAACTAATTTTAGTGCAGTATACAACACTGCCGCTCCATGTATCCAACTGAAGTAGTACTAGTGTAAGTGACCTCTAACACAATGCCAATATCATATGCTGGCACAATGGGTTTTCCACGTAAGCAGAGCGGCACTGTTGGATACTGCCTGTAGTATTTTCCTATACAGAACCAGATTTTTAAGAGTATGCCTTTTCCTTTAAGTCATCCGGCTTTATTTTTAGTTATTTGGCTTTAATTAAAGGTGCACTGCACAGGAGTGCCCTTTACTTAAGGTGAGTTGCCACCCCTCCCCCACTGTTCTGCCATTATAAGCCTCAAAATTCTACTGCTTATAAAAATGACACCTGTTGAGCTAATAACTTGAAACTTGGCATCCATAATCTAACTGATAAGGCCTACAATCATGCAAAAACATTTTAACAAGCTGATACTAATTGACACAGATACAGCAAGTTAATAAGTGCTGAAAATTGACACATTTGTACTTTGTACTCCAAGCTGCAGCTCAGCATATCATATATTTCTTTCAA
This sequence comes from Shinisaurus crocodilurus, assembly GCA_021292165.1. Classification (NCBI taxonomy): domain Eukaryota; kingdom Metazoa; phylum Chordata; class Lepidosauria; order Squamata; family Shinisauridae; genus Shinisaurus; species Shinisaurus crocodilurus. Next base: position 99,555,480 of record CM037878.1, read on the forward strand.
ACTCTGGGAATAACGTAGTTTATTCAGGATTGTCAAGAAGGTGTTCATTGGTTTGGTGAAATTCTGAGCAGCAGTTTAAAAGTTATCAAGGTTTTCCTGCTTCATGAAAGCCTATGGCAGTAACTGCTGACAAAGTTATGTCGGGCATGATCAGTTTCACTTTGAAGCTATAATGCAGCCAGTACTCCAGTGTTTTGAATTCAGTGGGGGAGGGGTAGCAGGAAACTATCAACTGAGATAAGAGTAAGGTAATTTTGAAGGCTGAGATAATCACTCTCACTGATTGACAGATCATTGATTAAGAGAGGGAGGAAAAGGAAAAAGCTATGCTGGAATCCCGTGCAGGCTTGCTCAGAAGTCAGGTATTCTGAACATCTATTCAGAATACCTATTCAGGTATTCTGAACATCTATTCAGTACAAATGAATAGATAGGGACCTATCTATTCATTTGTACACATCTACTCAGTTAATGACTTGTTTGTGTTCTGTTTTTTAGTTTGTTTTCCCCCCAGAATACTGTAATAATACATTTCCTTCTTAAAAATCAGGGAAATTCAATGATCAAAATCCCTGCTGCTTTAAGACCAGAAATTAAGGCTATCTCATTTTGCCTCAAGTTCCCCAAAGCAAGGAAATTGGAAGCTAAGGCTGATGCGTTAACAGATGTGCCCCGTGATCAGTAATTATGTTGTGCAATGTCACAAATTGTGCAATGAACAGGCATGGGTCACCTCACAGGAGGATTCCTCTAGCAATACAGTAAGGTTCAGATGCTTCATAAACAGGGCCGGATTAAGAGCATTATGGGCCTGGTGCTGAGGATTTTGGTGGGCCTTTTTATGGAAATAAATAAAATGAAGACGCAATTTTATATTAAAACAAATTAAATATTTTAATTACCATTAAAGTGCCAAAACAGAAACATATTGAAAATATTTCTTTTTTTGTAAACAATAAGCTTGTTAACTCAATAAAACCATTATAAATAGAACATTCACAACAACCATTTTTAAATAAACATAAACCATATAAACAGGTAATAACCAGGTCAGGCCTGGTTATTACTTGGATGGGAGACCCCTCCTCTAGTTTCCTGCATTGAGCAGGGGGTTGGACTCGATAGCCTTGTAGGCTCCTTCCAACTCTATTTATGAATCTATGAGCCAGACCTGCCTTTAATGTCTCTGCCCCCAGCAAGCTCTGCCCCTTTAACTTTAACACATTCTGTGAAGGTTTAAACAGGACCCTACACACATTCAGCAGAATGCTCCAGACCTTCACCAAATACACACAGGTCAGGAGAGGCAAAACCACGTAGGGAATGGGATGTTGGGGGCAGGGCCAGTGCAATGCATGGGTGAGGGACTTCTGAATAGGGTTGTAGTCTAACCTAATAAAGGTTGCAATCCTATGAACACTTATTTCGGAATAAGCCCCAATGGATACAGTTGGCTTATTTATTTATTTATATTTATTTATTTAATACATTTTTATACCACCCAATAGCCGAAGCTCTCTGGGCGGTTTACAACAGTTAAAACCATAAAATACAATATAAAATAAATCTAAAATTTAAAACCACAGATTAAAACAAACAACAAAGCTAGCAGCAACAGTTACAATAACAGAGTTAAAAACAACTACAAAATTAAAATGATTAAGATGATTAAAATGATTTAAATGCCTGGGAGAATAGAAAGGTCTTCACCTGGCGCCGGAAAGAATACAAAGTAGGCTGCCAGGCAAACCTCTTTGGGGAGCTCATTCCATAACCGGGGTGCCACAGCAGAAAAGGCCCTCCTCCTGGTAGCGACCTGCCTCATTTCCTTTGGCAGGGGTTCTCGGAGAAGGACTGCTGATGCAGATCTTAGTGTCCGGGCAAGTACATATGGGAGGAGACAATCCTTCAGATACCCTGGCCCCAAGCCGTCTAGGGCTTTGAATGTTAGTACCAGCACTTTGAATCGGGCCTGGAAACAGACTGGCAGACAGTGCAGATGAGAAAGCACTGGCATAATATGTTCTCGTTGGCCAGTCCCCGTTAACAATCTCGCTGCCCTATTCTGGACCAGCTGAAGTTTCCGGACCATTTTCAAAGGCAGCCCCACGTATAACACATTGCAGTAATCCAAACGAGAGGTTACTAGAGCATGGATAACTGTAGCTAGGCTATATCTGTCCAGATAAGGACGAAGTTGGTATATCAGCCTAAGCTGATAAAAGGTGCTCCGTGTCACCGAGTTCACCTGTGCCTCGAGTGACAGTTGTGGATCCAAGAGCACCCCCAAACTACAAACCTGATCCTTCAGTGGGAGTCCAACCCCATCCAGAACTGGTTGAATATCACTTAGCCGGGCAGACAAACCACCCACTAACAGTACCTCCATTGAGTCTCAGTTTATTAGCCCTCATCCAGTCCATTACCGTGCCCAGGCAGTGATTCAGAACAGCCACTGCCTCACCTTTTATTTCAAAGTAAAGCATGCAAATGGGTGCACTATATATCCACAAAATGCCTCTTTCATTTTAAGGCCATTACAAATTGCAGACAGGATTTTCCATCACACTCAATAATATATATTTTTTCTCGTCCCCCCCTATATGCCCTTCATTTTGTTTTTGTTTTTGCTTAACATTCATACTGACAAAGAATTCTGCTGAAGTTTGCACACTACTTTGTGATTTTCAGTTGGTCATAATGAGAAGTCTGGTTTCACCAGCTCTCTGTGGATCTTAATGGTTAATCTAGAACAGGGCTCTCCAACCTCGGGTCCCCAGATGTTGCCAGACTACAGCTCCCAGAATCCCTTGCCATTAGCCATGCTAGCTGGGTATGCTGGGAGCTGTAGGCCAGCAACATCTGGGGACCCAAGGCTGGAGAGCCCTGATCCTAGAATGATGAGTGTTTCATTGCTTTATTATGTTAAACTGTAAGCTACCACCCAAAGGGCTCTGTGGGAGCATCATGGCAAGAAAGAAACTGCCGAGTTAAAACAACATCCTTCTTTGCTGGTGCAGCATAGCGGCAAAGTGAATGATCTAAGAATCAGAATAGAGCAACAGGACATCAACAGGTGCCGCTACCTTTGAGCATACTCAAGTTTCATTAGGTTGACTGACTGCTGCAACTAAAGCTATCACTCCTCTGCTTTTGCCAGTGGCGGAACTTTTTGATGGCCAAGGGATTGCTACTCCTCAATATCTTGTACCACAGGGAAGCGTTTGTTGCTGGACAGAGGATCAGAAACCAGCGCATGATCCCAGCACCAAAGCCACCTTCTCCATAACAGACAAGTATGGAGAGTATGTATCTGATGGAAGTGGGCAGTGTCCGTGAAAGCTTATGTCAGAATGAATGTGTTGGTCTTTAGGGTACCACAAGACTCTCTTGTTGTTCTTGCTGCAATAGACTAACACAGCCCACCCCTTCGGGAATTATGCAGACTGTTAGGCAACAATGTACACGAACCGAGCTCTTACTCAGCTGCCCCCCCCCCCACGTGCTGTATGGAGAGAATGCTATTGACCTGCCTTACAGGGTTGATGTAAGGATTACAAGGTTATGGATATGACTCAGTGTTCTCCAACCTTGGGTCCCCAGATGTTTTTGGCCTACAACTCCCAGCATGCCCCAGCCAGCACAGCTGGCTGGGGCATGCTGGGAGTTGTAGGCCAAAAACATCTGGGGACCCAAGGTTGGAGAACACTGGTATTAACAGTAATATTACCGTTGTCCCAAGCTCAGGACCGATGCAGGGCTGTTTGGCGCCCTAGGCCAAATTATATTTAGCGCCCCCCCCTCTCTTGCAGTGGGGGGGCTCCGGAGCAAAGCAGCCCTGCTCTGCAACCCCCCCCCCCGCGCCGCCGCCGCCACCACCACCACCTACCTACCCCGCTGCTGGCTGCTGGCTGCTGGCTGCTGCTTGCTGCTGCCGCCTCCTCCTCCGAGGAGAAAGTGACGCAACGGGACCCCCGCACTTTTTTTTTTGCCGGGGAAACCAGGGCAACAGGGCTGTTTAAGCCCTGTTGCCCTGGTTCCTCCCGCCAAAACAACGCCAGCGGGGCTCCGGGACCGGAAGCGACGTGAAGGTAGGTGGCTGGCTGGTGGGCGCGCGCGCGGGAGGGAGGTGCAGCAGCGGCGGCAGCGGGGGGGAGGCGCGGCGGCGGCAGCAGGCGGGAAGGCGCGGCGGAGGCGGCAGGCGGGGCAGGAGCGCGCCGGTGGCAAGGAAGGATCCTCTTCCGCCACGCGCCCTAGGCAGCCGCCTGCCTTCCATGGCGGCCGCTCGTCCCATCAGCGCGTGCTCTCACACGTCACCCGCTCCGGGCCCCGCCGCTTCCAGCTTCCGGCTTGCCCAAAGGCCCGCTCGTGACGTCCCCCCCCCCGAGCCGGGCTGTCTTCGCTCCTGCCTGAACAGCCATTTATGAATAGAGCAGCCGCGGAGGCGCAGATGCCGAGGACTGCGCGCGTGTGGCTCTCTGTGCGGCTCTCCGCACCGCGGGTCCAGGCATTGTGGGCCTATTTTGTAGTTGGAGTCTGGAGCTGCAGCTCCAATAGCCCCTATCTTAATCCGGCCCTGTTCATAAAGCAATACAGGACCAGGACAATGTGGGGCACCTTTGCTGATCCCAGGGACTCCAGCCCCATGTGGATTTGGGCCTGAAAGAGCAAGGAAAAGTGTGGATGCATGGAAAGTAAGTTGTAAGCAAACACAATTTGTGATATTACACAACATCATTACGAACACGGGGCATGTCTGCTAAGGCATCAGCCTTAGGTTCCAATTTCCTGGTTTTGTGGAACTTGAGCACACACGAGATAGTCTTTACTCTGGTCTTAAGCTGGCAGGGTTTTTTACTCACTGAATTATATAACATATAAAAAACATGGTATTTGCATTATTACTAGTTGCTGTTTAAAGTGTGTGTGTGTGTGTGTGTTGTTGTTGTTAGTATTTTTTTTACCTTAAATGCAATATTGACTTCTGGAAAAGAATCAAAGGTTGTTGAATAAAAATCATACAATATTTTCCAGTCTCCTGATAACTTAGCTTTTTCCACGTCTTCCCTAAACAGAAAGAACAAAATGCAACCAATTTATACAGTGACTACAATATTTTACACAAACAGCTTTTGATACATTTTAGACATCCAGAATTATAAATACTAAATAGCATCCCAATCACACTGAATTTCTAAATTATACTCAAATAGGTGAAATTACAATATTAATAAACACACAGACTTGAAATCCATGATCTTTACATACTTTTGGTTAACCATTAGGTATGTGTGGAGAAACGAGCCTTTGGGGGTACACACACACACCTCAGGTATGAACCGGCTGGGGTGGGGTGTGCATAGTTAGCGTGTAGAGAAAAGGGTTTTTAGGGTTCCTGCATGCATGCATGCAGGAACAAACACACACACACACACGCCTCCTCATGAGTAAACCAGGTGGGGGCTGGGAGGAAGCAAAAGGTGATGGAACATAAGATGGGGCCTGGCGCCCAGAGGTCTGGAGGAGCCAGGCTGAAAGCGTTCATATGCAGATGTAATGCAGATAGTTCAAGCCATGACTCACAGTTCCCTTTCCCCTGCCTGGCCAGTTCCCTCCCCCCTGCCTGGCCAGGTGAGGTTCAAATTGATTGGCTGAAGCAAGAAGGTTACAGAAAAGGGGAGGGGGAAGAGCCATTTCCCCACGTGTAAGCCTTTGTTCTTGGTCAGTCCTTTTGGTATGGTGCCCGGCATGGCAGCGCGCCAGCGAGGGGCCCGAGCCTTTAGGGGGGGGCCCCTCAAGAATCGACCCCAGGCAGCCTCTGGTAAAATTGGCTGGTTTGAAGGACTGGTGAAAGCAAGCCTTGTAGGAGTTTACCCATCTTGGACCTTCGGGTAGGTGTGGTAGTTCTCTATCGGGCGGCAAGGCTGTGCTGGATCTAACCCTTTGAAGAAGACACCCTCAGGTAACAGGTGTGTGCTTGAGAGATTTTAAGGAATCAGGTCTTTGTTATTTTGCAGCTTTACTGTGTACTAAAGTGTCTCTCTATTTTGTGTGCTTCTCTTATTGCCTAATCTTGTTGTAAGATGCTACCAGAAATAAACCTTGTCTTAGGTTCACCCCACATGGGTTTTGTAGTACTCTGTTGGTTCAGTATCTAAATCCAGGTTGCAGAATTAAAGGCGAGTCCCTGAACAGAGATTCAAGTAGGGTTGCAGACAGCTGAGGCTGGCAATCTGGTACCTTGAGATCTCTGGGGGTCTTGGTTCCTTTGCCAGTAGGCAAGGGTGGGGTGGTGGCGGGTCAGCCAGCCCCCCCTTCCGAGCCACATGGTAGCAAGTGCTGGGTTTCCTTTGAAGGAGGAAAGGGTGGAGGTCTGGCGGGCCAGCCAGCCCCCCCCCCCCTCTTCCTCCATAGTATGAAATAATGGAGAACACTGGGGCTGGGATCCAAAGATCTGAACAACAGTTTCCATATATCTAAGGGCAGTTTTGTGTTTCTAGAAAAAAGCTCCCAATGCCAAACAGAAAACTGCTTTTGTAAGTGAGAGAACATTCACAGGCAGTTTGTGATTTGACATGAGGCCAGTTGTTGAAAGGAAAAAAGCTAAAGAGGTCTCAGTATTGTACCCAACCCCTTTGGTTCACCTAAACTAGTCCTTTGGATCCTGGCCTGGATATTCTTCAGATAAACAGCTATACAAATCTACGTATTAGAAGCAATGATCCATCCCTTTTTATGCTCATACCAACCTGTATGGCAGAAGGATACCATTCCTTCTTTTACCCATCAGCCTGGCAGAAGTAGTTTAAAGAGCACAGCAATGAATCTGGCCGTAAGAGCTCTGTTTCTCCACAGGGCCCATGTGAGGGGTTGGGGGGAATGGATAATGCATGCTCACCTTTTAATGTAAATTTTAGTTTGCATGACTGTTTGTATTTACTGGTACAAATATCATTTCACATAATTTCATTATTAAATAAACGTATTAAATATATATGCAATGCATAAAATTCATAAACAAATGTGACTCACATATCCAGTTGTACTTAACACTTACATAATGAACAAAAATTATTCATTTGCCGAGACCTTTGTTTTACAACTCCATGATTCTGTGGCAGGGTATTTAGGTAGTCTTAGATCCTAGGTTTTAGCTCTTGTGCCACAAGACTGCTTCCACTGTGGCAGCTAAAGCAACATCCAACTGGAGGCATCACTATCACCATCTACTATTTATACACTAATTTACTGGATGGAATACAAGAGTTAAAACAACTCAGTAAAAGTGGGACTGGGACAAGGGAGGTTTGAGAAGATAATAAAACATTACAGTTAATGTGAGAAATAATATGGATTTTGACAGGGTCTTGGTAGAATCAGAAAGGGATTATTTTAGGAGTGTTAAGAAAAGAAGCTGCTTCCCTTTCTATAATTTTTTCCAAGAACAAATTTACAGTAGTGCTATGGTCATGGAGCCATTTTCATCAGCTTTCAAATGCTATGCAAATGGCTGTCAGTGGCACTACTACCTCTCTCCTTGCTCCAGAAATACCCCTTGTATAGTTTTTCTGACTTATTCAGGAGTCACATGAACTTATATCCATAGCCCCACATTTTCAGAGGCTGAAAAATGTGCTTCACCAAAATCTAAAAATTTGATAATCAGGAATTTCCACTGTTAGTTGGGCCTATCTGATGCTACTAAGCAAACTTGTCAAACAACTAAGATTTTGAAACAAAATTAAAATAAAAACAAATAATTAAAATATTATATAATTCTTATTATGTGCTTACTTTGTGACATTACAATGATTCAAAAAATTTTTTGCTCCTTGCATAAGCATTCAACATTACTAAGGAGCTCCACATCAAAGTTTTACCGAGACACAGAAAACTCTTAAGGTCAGATTTCACCTTTTAATATAATTAAAGTTGAACTGATCTTCTGTTAAGTTAGGAAGTGATACTATTAAAAAATAAAGAGATCCAGATTAATTTTAGAAGAATGAGGATTTGCTCCAAAAATTATACTTGCAATTCTATTATATTCAAGCTTGTAGAAACTCTTATTTTATTACATTCTATGTAACTTGCAATTCTATTATACCTTATAATTTATAAAGTATTATACTTATATATTATATTATAAAGTATTATACTTTAGTATAATACTTTAGTATTATACTTTATACTATTATAAATTATTCTTGCAATTCTATTATATTCAAGCTTGTAGAAACTCTTATTTTATTACATTTCTATACTGCCCGAAAGCTGAAGTTCTCTGGGAGGTTGACAACAATTAAAACCATAAAATACACCACAATAAATCATAATATAAAACTTTTAAAAGTTTAAAACTACAGTATAAAACTAAAGTAAAAACCAGCAGAGTGTAAAGATTTAAAAATACAACAACAGATTTAAAAACAACAAAAACTAAAGGACTAACATGTCTGGGAGAATAAGAAGGTCTTCACCTGGCGCTGAAAAGACTACAATGTAGGCATCAGGCGAGCCTCTCTAGGGATGGCATTCCACAACCGGAGTGCCACTACAGAAAAGGCCCTCTCCTTACTAGCCACTTGCCGCTCCTATAGTTCTTACCTCATCTACAGTAGTGGCTTATGCAGTGATTTGTCAAAGAACTACCAGCTTCTGCCACTGAGTGCTCCTATGTGGGAGAGGAGGGCCACATGACCTTATTAAAGGACTACATGAAATGGTAGAGAAGGAACAGGGGCTGCCACATTAGCATTGTGAGGGTACATGGTTGTGGAATGGGTAGAGGTGCCTAGCATGGGCCCACCAATGTTATGGTCCATGCCTGGTTTGGGCAATGCTACCCACTCAGCAGCCATACACTTGAATGGCACCAAAGTAGCAGCCTTCTTCTACCATTGGATTAAGCCCTTTGGCAAAGTTGTTAGGTTCCTGCCCCCTACATGCAGCAGTATTTTGTGGTGGAAGCTGATAGCACTCTACTGACCTGCTACATGAGCCACTGTGGCTCACAGAAGAGATACTTCCCCCACTGCGGAAAATTGAGTGAGTAACCCATAACAAGATACATTGCTCTAGCTTGTTAGCTATGCAATTTTTATTCTAACACTTAATTTCAACATTATATGTACATGGATTTGTGAAAAGGGTACTTAGAGGTTTTGTATATTCTTGGAAGAGGGAGGTGGTGAAACACTCCTCAGCAGCCTCATGCAATAGTTCGTTTTGAAGTGAAGAGTATAGCAATTTCTGAAATAACTGGGGTATTAATCCCAAAGTCCTAGTCAAGTAGCAATTAAGAGTAATTAGTTACATTTTAAAAACACACATCAACAAATGTAAGTTAGTAGTATACATTCACAAAACAATAATGCTTCTTACCGGAAATCTTTCACAGTTTTTGTTTGGATGGAAAGAGGAAGTTCTGGAGGAATGGAAACTTTCATTTCTGGTGGAAGTATATCGACAGAGGTGCGCTGTTTTTGCCTAACATCATGGCCCAGGGATGGGAGCTCTTTTTCTGCTTCAAAAGTAAATTTTAACAAATCATAAATTGTAACTACAAAAACAAAGAACCATTTAGCCTTCAAATGGACAGTGAATCTTGAAAGTGTGACTACTTAAACATGCATACTTAAAAGTAAATACCATTGAAATAAATAAGGCATTTCTAAATTTATTTATTTATTTATTATATTTATACCCCACCTTTTTTCCTGCAAGGAATCCAAGGCGGCTTACATAATCCTCCTCCTTAATCCTATCCATAAATAAACATGGATAGGATTAAGGTGAAGTAAAAACCTCATGGCTCTGGATTTCACATGCCATAAAGTATACATTAAAAAAACTATAACTCTATGGCTTGGATCTAGAGCAGCACTGGCAGAAGGGGATTGGTGGAGTTGACTTTTCCACCCCTCCGCCTTTCGGCAGCCCTTGGAAGGGTACCTGGTTTTTGGTGATCTCGCCTTCCCCCTCAGCCTTACACACCACAGCTACCACATTCTGGAGGGGCCCTGACCCTTAAAAGAGGATTTTCAGGGCTCCAAGGAGAAAGAGGGGGTGGGAAAGTCAACTTCCATCAGACCCCTTCTGCCAGCACTTCTATAGATTCATGCTAAGTATCTGCATAATAACCGATTCATGCAAACAACATCAGCATTTCAGGGTAAAACATCATCACAAGAATGCCACCATTAAATGAAAACATATACACAGGAATCTATAGTAATGTGCTTTAAAAATCCACTAAGGATTTTTTAACTGTACTGATCATAGTGTTTGGGTAGATTGCGGTTGGGAGAGGCGTTCCATCAAGTATTGCAGTCCCAATACTTTTAAACTTTACTATATAATATTTGCCATTATAATGCCTCTGGGACTGCTGCTATCTTTCACATTTTAAGTCTCAGAATATGAGAGCTACCTTCTACTACACCTATTTAAGCTGGAGTGTAAGGTTTAGAGAGCAAACCTATGGTCCCTTGAAGAGTGTCCCAGGAACCATAGGATTGCTCAGAAAACCCCTTCCAAGGTTGGAGACAGCACTCCAACTTTGGAAGGGGGAGTCAGAGATCCGAACCTGGGCCCTTTGCAGCTGGTGCGGAGAGAACCCTGCTGCCAGTAGCGCTGAAAACAAGGCTTAATTTCCCTCGCTTGAAAAGCTCCTGGTTTTGAGCAATCCCCTCCCGCTCTGTCTAATCGAAATGTAAATTCATGAAATTAGCATCTAAGAAAGCAAGGCGTTAGTTCGAAGGGTATTTTCCCTGTTCGTTTTTATCTGTGTTACAGCTATTATCCACCAGGTGTCGTTTCAGATCATTTCAAAATTCTTCCAACTACGGTATACCTGCTGGCTGCCTCTCTGAGGTTGGAAAAGCAACCTCGCAGGAGGAAAGGGGTGCTCTGGTGGGTTGGGAGGTCACTGGAGAGGACAGGATATGAAATATTCTGAGCCTTCTCCAGTCTCCTTCCCTCCCCCTCTGAAAAGCCCATCTAGCAAAAAACACCAAATACGGAGAATGGGGAGGCGAAGATCGCCTCCGCTGCTTGTCCCACCCTCCCAGCTTCAGCCCGGCAGGACACAGGAATCTCGAAAGCCTCTGAGTTCAGAGGCTTCCAAACAGCAAGGGCGTAATCAATAAGTTTGTGCCCTTAAAGTTCCACTAATCTCAACAGGATAATACAACATATATATATATATATATATATATATATATATACACACATACAGTCATGCCTTGGATTGAGAGCATAATTCGTTCTGGAAACATGCTTGTAATCCAAAACACTCTTATATCAAAACGAAATCCCCCCCAAAAAATGTGTACAGAGATTTTTAATTTAAGCCGTACTACAGTACTTACTTGTATTGCAAGACGTCGCTTGTATATCAAGTAAAAAAAAATTAAATAAATATTTAAAAATTTGCTTGTCTTGCAAAATGCTCTCAAACCAAGTTACTTGCAATCCAAGGTATTACTGTATATATAAGTTTTTAATCATATGATAGGCATACAATAAACAACATGTTTCAACATCCTTATGCTTCTGAATATCACTAATATATGGTTTAATTCCTTATCTTGAATGACCATTGAATAATCTAGATGACAAGTAATCAGCGATAAGACAACATATTAAATACATTTTAAAATAAAGTTTTAACCAGCTGTATCGGTGGTATCAAAGCTTATAACGGTACAACAGGGTGTATTATGCTGAAATATATTCATTGTAAATTCCTGCCTGAATTCCATTCAGAGAACACCTTGAACTTCATGAGCTCATCTATTACGTAGTGATAGATTTTTTCTTCTTTTTTGTAGTGCTCAATAACTGTTTTTTGGATGTTGCTTGGTTACATTATGCAAAAATCACTTAACCAATGTATGAGAGGCAAGAGCATAAATGAAAAATCTGATGAACAAAACATTTATTGTAAGAAAATGGAGCCTTGATTGATGAAATTAAAAATGAATGGGTGTAAAACAGTGGCATTTCTTCAATGACTGATACAGTGATTAAAAGGGGGTACTCTCCAAACTGTCACATGGCGATGTGATATAACAATATAATTCTAGTTCTGAATCCTAAGGTCCCAGTTGTTTTGTTCTACACCCAAGCTTTACCAACCATACTCCACCATGAGCTCAAAAGGGCTAATATAACAATGAAAGCTGAGTTATCACAAATACAAGTGCAAGTACTGTGGCACTTTCCCCAGCTCTCCTTCCATGATCAACATGTTGACATTATGTTACACATGCAAGTGCTTATGTGAAGACAAGCATATCATGAATCAGCAGGACTGATTGTGCTGGAGAGGCCATAATTAATGCTGCACAAGTACACCACCCAGCTTGTGATCTTGCGCTAACACCATAAGCAGAGTCTGGACACTCTGGTTTGGATCCAACAGTGCGTGAGTGGAAGCCTGCTCTTGCAATGGGACTTTCCCATCCTCTCCTCCCCACTGCAGCTGTCCCATGTCCCCCAAATCAGCTTTGGAGGTTCCCCCAATCCTCCAGATCAGATCTGGTGGGTGGGGGTGGGGAATCTGTCCCACCAGCAGTTTCCCTTCCACTGGCAGAAGGGCACCATTGATCCAATCCTCAGCCAGTACAAGAGCGTGGATTGGTGCTATGCTAGTAATCATAATCACTTGGGGGAGGGATTATAGTAATATTGCGTATGTTGTTGCGTGGCAAAGAATTGATGAAAAAGATGGCACAATGTGGGTGGGAAGGAAGAAACAATTCATCTATGCTGCATCTGAAAGACATTTGGTTCACCACAGAGCCAGTTACATTGACAAAACTTTCTGCACCTAGCATTTGCTAATAACATTTTTGCTAGATGGACTTCCAACAGGCTGCATAACAGAGTGCACATGCCATACATGCTGAGCTCAATATGCTCGCAAGGCTATGCTGCTCCAAACTACTCTGTGTGCTGTTGAAGCTATTCATATCTATAAGATCAAGGTGTTTGCCTGACTGCAGAGAATGCATAGTATCTACTTTCTTTCTTGCTGACTTTTGCCTTTTGGCATAGTTTGTTATTATCCTAGCTTGTTCTAAGAAAGAGGCACAGTGTGATATAGAATCATAGAATCATAGAAAAGTAGAGTTGGAAGGGGCCTACAAGGCCATCGAGTCCAACCCCCTGCTCAATGCAGGAATCCAGGTCAAAGCATCCCTGACAGATGGCCGTCCAGCTTCACCTTGAATGCCTCCTGAGTGGGAGAGCTCACCACCTCCCTAGGTAATTGGTTCCATTGTCTTATTGCTCTAACAGTCAGGGAATTTTTCCTGATGTTTAGGTGGAATCTGGGTTCCTGTAGCAGATACAGTTTAAATTTGGATGACAGGGGAGAGCAAAATTCAACCCAAATGTAGCCATGAATTAACTTTTATCTTGTAGCTACAGTTCCTGTATGTAGAACAGCCACCAAACTCACAGGCTCTTTTCGTGAGGATAAGAATTAGAACACACTTTATACATTGAATGACCTATAGAAATATTTATAAATGTGGAGGAAGGGGGGGCTGGCTGACCTGCCACAACCCACCCTTTCCTACCCCAAAGGACCCAAGACCCTCAGAGATCTCAAGGTACCAGACTGCCAGCCTCTGGTGTCTGCAATCCTACTTGAATCTCTGTTCAGGGACTTGCCTTTCTGACTGTAACCTGGATTTAGTTGCTGGAACCACAGAGCAATCCACAAACACCATGTGGGGTAAAAAACCAAAGAAGGTTTATTTCAGGTAGCATTTTACAACAAGAAGAGGGAAATGAGGGAAGGACACAAAATTAGAGAGACGCTTTGGTACAAAGTAATAGAGTTGCAAAATAACAAAACCTACTGATTCCTTATATCTCCCAGGCACACAACTAGTTACCTGGGGGTCAGTTCTCTTCCAGGGTTGGATCCAGCACAGCCTTGCTGCCCGGGAAGACTACACACCTACCCGAAGGTCCGAGATGGGTAGCCCTCCACAAGGCTTGCCTTGCCAAAGCCCTCATTCAGCTAATTTCACCAGGAGCTACCTGGGGTCGGATCCTGAGGCCACCTGAAGGCTTGGGCCTCTGCTTGGCTTGCCGCCATTGCTCCAACAGCCAGCAACCACGCGATGACCAAAAGACAAAGAAACAAAACTCACACTTTGGAATATAGCTCTTTCCCCCTCCCCTCCTCCTTCCTGTAGCTCTGCTGCCTCTTAGCCAATCAGGATGCACTTCACCTGGCCAGGCAGGGGAGGGGGACCCATGACTCATGGCATTTGCATTTGAAAGCCAGGTCTCCGGCTTTTCAGGACTTCCAGGCGCCACCCAGAGGAACTATGCACACTTCACACACACACCCCAGCCTTTAGCCGGTTCACACATGAGGGTGTGTGTGTGTGCATGTAGGAACCCCCAAAGGCTCTTTTCTTCACAATAAAACTAAACAAATATTTTTTTACCACAGAGTCCAAAAGTTCTTACTTAATTTAATGTCCTTCTCTCCTGTGATGGCTGACTCAACTCCAGCTATTCTCAAACACTTATAATAAAAAGAGGCCTTTCAAAACATGTAAACTATGTCAAGTCCTTTCTGCAATCCCACTTCTTCTATAGTGCCTATAGAAAAACATCTGCCGTTTGAGAACACAGCTAAGCAGGTGGTAAGCTATGATTATTGCTACTGATTAGCTTACTACATGTGCAAATTCCACACAGTCTATGCTAAAGCTCATTATAGTTACTTCATCCTGCAACTCCTTATTGACTTATTTGTTATAACTTCCATTTGTTAGAATGTTAGTTATTACTGTGCAGTGTCATTTATTATGACTATACAGCACTTTACACAAAGACAGTTCTACAAGCAAATACCTAAAGCACTGTCACAACACAAATAAAAAGAAAAACAGCCACTAACAATACTGCACCAAGTACCACCTGCAGTTAGAAGTGACTAAATAATGAAGTCTTTTGTTCGTTCTCTTACCATTTTTTATATCTGCAATAACAAATTGCGTAGGTGAACTTTCACTTCCAGCATGTTCTTTCTTCTGGCTGATAGTTGAAATGAAACTGCTGAAGGGGGAAATATCATTTTTGGGTCCTCTCTCCAAACCCTGCAATTAAGAAAAAACAATACAAATGCTGTAACTTAATACTACAAAGCTTCTAGTTCATGGGCCTCCTCTTTTGCTGAAGAGCAGCATACTGTAATGGCAAAAGAAAAAGAAGTTCTGAATTAACATAATGGTCATTTTTTCCATGTTTAAAAACAAAACAATCAGGAGTATAATTCAGAGAAAGTAATCTGTGCTAGGGAGAGCAATCCTATGGTCCTAGAAAAGCATCTCAGGGACCATATGATTCTTCGGTGTTTCCCCTCCAAGGCCATAGATACTGGTATGACCTCAGAAGGGGACTCTGGTATCCAGTCCCTCCTCCTGCCCTCTCCCCTGCCTTTTCTCAGCTGCTGTGGAAAGAACTGCACCGGCTGCTTTCTGAGGTCGCAAAAGTGGACCTGGAGGTCTCCAGAGAGGTCTGCAAGGGGGTGCTCTGGTGGACAGGGAGGGGCAGGGAGAGGAGAGACAAAGATATGAGAAATCCTATGGTCTCTCCAGCCCCAGTCCCACCCCTGCCAGTTTTCAATAAAGAAAACTGATCCTTATAATTTTCTGTATTTTAATATAGGCCACTGTCCTGCTGTCTATATCAACCAACACCTTTTCTGGGGTCTGATGAGCATTGGCATCGGGCGCCTTAACCCGGCCTTTGGTTCATCCCACAGCGCCAGTTCTGGTTACCAAAAGTGGCCCACTAGGCGGTTCGCATTCCACGTCCGGCTCCATGCCAGCGAGCCGGGCTTCTTACCCATTTAAAGTTTGAGAATAGGCTGAGATCATTTTGGCTCCAAGACCTCTAATCATTCGCTTTACCAGATAAAACTGTGGGAGGGTAGTATTTTAATATATGACATTTTGGCATACAACTCAGAACACAAATATTTCATATTTCAACATAGGAATATTGTGAAGGACCAGCACCCGGGTCCTATGCGTGAGTTCGGCGCTTAACGGGTTAACCGGCACTGAGTTACAGCCCGTACAAGCGATTGAAACCGACTAGCAGGTTTGCGCAACAAAAGGAAACTCCAGCCCTTTGTATGACCAAATAAGGCTTTTATTTACTATACAATATACGGAGAGGAACAAATAGCTTTCTAGGAATACTATAATGTCAACATGACCTGACGTGATCTCCGAGCTTATCAATGAACGGGTTCCCAGGCTAGCGCATTGGGGATTAGTCAGTTACCTTAGACTAAAGACTTTACGCTGGTCAATTTCAGCCTGGCTCCGGGTCTGCCCGATCCGGGGAAGAGAACAGCTTATCCCAGCCACCGCTGGAGGACGAATCTTGACGAAAAGCAACCCGTGTTCCCAACAACCCCCAAAAGGAGGGAAGAGGGGTTTTCTACCCCTGAGTTTCCCGCCCTTGCAGTCAGGTGGGGCTTATGCCTGCCCCTTCGTGTCAGGTGGGCTTATTCCTGCCCGGGAAAAAGGTGACGTGTTGGGTACTTTACAGCTCTTTGAGACTGCCCTGCTAGTTTGCTGATCCTTGATGGTCCTATCCTGGATTTTGTGGAATCCAACTGAGGTCCTCCATTGTTGGCATGCAGATCCGTCTGGCTACTTCCTCGTATTTCCAGTCTCCCTCCCCCGCCCCCCTTGGGAAGAGACTGTGTTGTGCGTGCGCGCGTGTGTGTGCATGAGTACCCGTGCCAGGCTTTCTCCACAAATATATTTATAAGAAAAACATATTTAGAAGTGAAAAAAGTCAATACTTTATAAAGTGTTCCCATCATCCCATGTGGTCAATAATTCTATGTAGGCTTTTTAAATGATAATATTAAATCAGTATCTAATTAAATAGCAAATGATTCATATGTTCCATAGCTGACAAGAAATAACAAGAGGTTAGGGATTATAATCTCTCCTATGGTGTGCTGAGAGTACTCTTGAACTCCTTGCCTCTTGTCAGCAAGGATTCTGGTAGAATATAACCACATCATTTGCTATACACAAATAGTGCCTAAGAATTAGGGCAGACAATTAGTACAGCAATGATGCATGGTGGAACAGAGATGTAATGCACTCCCTCCAGGTAGCTGTTCTGAGATCGAAAAAACTACTCTTTGGGGGGGAGGGGATAGTACTTGTACAAAGTATGCAACAATGTCACCTGCCATTAAAAATAGCTCAGGAAATAAAACTGATCTAATTCTCAAAAATTACAGTATGCCACCCACTAATCTGATTTCATTATAAATTAAGAGCCATTTAGAGAATCTTAGTAGGCTGAATTCTCATAATGGCAAAAGGACTCCTATAGTACACAAACAGATTTATGTTCCACATGCTAAAGATGTGAGTCTGTTTCTTCAAAAGGATTAAGGCACTGCCAGGACTGGTCCAGGACTGGTGCAGGGCAGTTTGGCGCCCTAGGCTAAATTATATTTAGCGCCCCCCCTCTCGTGCCGTGGGGGGGGCTCCGGAAAGCAGCCCTGCTCTGCAACCTCCCGCCGCCGCTGCCGCCACCGGACCCCCCCACACGCTGCCGCTGCCGCCCCCCACCTACCTTCCCACACCTCCTCCGAAAAGGGCCCCCCGTGCTCTGTTTTTGGCCGGGGGAAACCAGAGCAACAGGGCTGTTTAAGCCCTGTTGCCCTGGTTCCTCCCGCCAAAACAGAGCGCGGGCGGGGCTCCAGAAACAGCACGGAGAAGGTAGGTGTCGGGGGGGGGAGGCGGCGCGGAGGCGAAGCCAGGCGAGGCGAGGCGAGGCGGGGGGTAGGCGGCGCGGGGGGGTAGGCAGTGCAGAGGCGAGGCGAGGCGAGGTGGGGGGGAGGCGGCGCGGAGGCGAAGCGAAGCGAGGTGGGGGGGAGGCAGCGCGGAGGCGAAGCGAGGCGAGGTGGGGGGGAGGCGGCGCGGGGGGGAGGTGGCGCAGAGGCGAGGCAAGGCGAGGTGGGGGGGCGGGGGAGGCGGCGCGGAGGCGAGGCAAGGTGGGGGGGAGGCGCCCAGGCTCGGCCCCACCACTACTCCGGGTGCAATCCCCCGCACTGACCTGGCTTTCTCGGTGAGGTGGGCAGGGCAGGAGCGCGCCGGCAGCGAAGAGGAGCGCAGCGTTCTGCGCCCTCTTCCGCTACGCGCCCTAGGCAACAGCCTAGTTGGCCTAGCGGTAGCGCCGGCCCTGGGCACTGCCAATTCAATGCCTCTGTGCTATACAAAACAATGTGGGAAGCTGAAGTGTGGGTGTCTGGATGGGATACCTATAGAATGCACACTACATTTTGAATAATAAAAGTTACTTAGGTTCTGCAAACAACCTGACTGAACTGGAGCTGAAGTTGCTGTATCAGAGGTAGGAGCCAACAAGCAGGGGCCAATGGAAGCACCAGCATATGTGGAGTATTAAGGACACTGCTGGCACATATATCCCCCTTCAAAACCATTGCTTGAAAGTGCCCTTTAGATATTCTCCCAACCATGTGTACAGCTCTCAGTGTACAGCTGAGAAGGCATTTAAATGACCCAAACACATGGATCTTTTTCATGGAATCAGTACTCATTCCTCCTGGTGCAGTTTCAATTCCATGAAAAAGACCCACACAATTGAGTTCTGCCCATCAGCTGGGTCATTTAAGCCTGTGCAGGAGCTGCTCACAGGTAAGCAACTCCAATGCACCTGGAGAATGTCTGAAACAGCCTTCCCAGCCTGGTACCCTCCAGATGTTTTGGACTGCAACTTCTATCAGCCTCAGCCAGCATGACCAAGCCAGGAACAATGGGCACTGTAATCCAAAACACCTAGATGGCACTGCGTTGGGGAAGACTCATCCAAACTCTAAAGCAGGGATAGGAAATATGTGGTTCTCCAGCTGTTGTTGGACTGTAGCTCCCATCAGTCCTAGCCAGCATAGCCAATGGTGACCGATGATGGGAGTTACAGTCCAACAACATCTTGGGGGGACACACATTCTCCATTCCTGTTCTAAAGAGTACCTTGTTAGGCGGAGGTTGAGGAAAGCAGAACATAGGTCCAGCCACAGGAAAAATGGAATTATTACGAACAAGGAAACTGAGTTTGTATTCCTTCACATTATTTTCTTCTGGCAAAGCATTTGCAAAGGTCAAGTTAAAGCACAAGTTCTTTACACACACTCCTGAAGCTAGTCTAGAGTCAGGACCGTGTCAATTCCATGATTTTGATTTTAAAAAGTTAATATTTTGCAGCCCAGCAATCCAAATTATGAAAAACTGAATTCTGGAACCTTTACATTATACAAATTGAACAAATTCTTAGTTTGCATAATTTATTTTGGTTTTGCTAGTCATCGAATGGGCAAATCCCAACACACAAACGACAGTCTCATTCAGTCATCTCTTTAGCTCCCAAGACTTTAAACAGGAGTTGCCCACATAGCCATTAGGGCTAGAAACTTGTTTTTTGGGGGTGGGGGGTGGGGGGAAGCCAAGGTTCTCAGGATGCTCAT
This sequence comes from Shinisaurus crocodilurus, assembly GCA_021292165.1. Lineage (NCBI taxonomy): Eukaryota > Metazoa > Chordata > Lepidosauria > Squamata > Shinisauridae > Shinisaurus > Shinisaurus crocodilurus. The sequence goes on from CM037878.1 coordinate 99,575,041, forward strand.
TCTCTATTCACTACTACATTCTATGTCTTTTTCTGTACTCCCACAGAATCGCTGCATATACAGTCCTGTCTGTTAATTCAAATATCTGCAGCTTGAGCAGTATAAATATTCAGTAACATGAAACAATTTAAGGCAGAAATTCTTGTTTAAAGAAAAATCCTTTGGAGAAAATGAGGTCCAGTGCAACATAATTTTTAAAAAATTGTTCTAAAATGTTTTATAAGCCCTGACGTCCGTTACCAAAATATCATTGTGTTCCTATATCACCATCTGTTCCTCTCACTAGATACAATGAAGCATTTCTGTAACATAGTTATAATTTTAACACATTTTTCCTACTTCCTCTTTTGCCAGCTCCACCCAAGCCATTCAGATAAATAAATTTAATATAATGTTTTGTTATGTTTCTACTAAAATAGATGTGTTGGCTTTCCTCATGTTACAGCTATCTTTCTGACCATTTACAAAGAAGATAACTAATACTAACTTCACTTTTAAATACATAGATCAGCTTTACAGTCTTTGAGGGTGTAATCCTATACACACGACCTGAGAGTAAGTCCCATTGAATTCAACGATGCTTGGTAGACATGTATAGGATTGCACTGTAAATTAAATAAGGTTCCATTGTCTTATCTAATTTGGCCCTCAGAGTTTTATAGCAACCAATTTTTAAAAATCTAATTTTTCATATATTTTTGTTTAGCTTTAACATATAACTTGTATACAGGCCTGTGGCTTATGCTGGCTCAGCTTGTCTGAGCGTGGAAAGCTAAGCAGGGTCAAGCCTGGTTATTACTTGGATGGGAGACCCCTCCTCTAGTTTCCTGCATTGAGCAAGGGGTTGGACTCGATAGCCTTGTAGGCTCCTTCCAACTCTATGATCTATGAAATCTATGTAATCTATGTTACATTGTATACAACTGGAAATAGTACCAGGTATTTGGCGTTGATACTGACCTCTTGTGACTGTACAGCCGATTTTTAGGCACCTAACATCAAACTAAGTTCACAAAAGTTTTCACTAAATTATGAGTAATTATCCCCACAAATATGAGTGATTATAATTTGAAACCTTTACTTTGTAAATGTTAAAAAGTAAAGGTTTCAAAATTTAGGTTTATTGTTTTTTGGCCAGGAAGTAAAAGGATGTTCAGTATTAGCTGAAAAACTAATTAGTGACTCTCACCCCCTGCTACTTTCTCCTCCAGATGGCAAACTGAACTTTCCTTTAGTAGGAGAAAAGCTTTTTGAATCCTCCTCACATGAACCTATCACCTCATTCCGATCTTTGGAAGAGGATCTTCCCCAGTACCATTGCTGTGCTCAGCAATCTAGTAGTGCTAGATTTGGCAAATGCACATTGTCAATCAATTGATACAAAGATCCAAATGGCTTTCCACCTTTTAGGGCATGGGTGCAAAAAGTGTGGCCTGCAGGAAGCAGGTGGCCCCACAAGACCTGTCTGGCTGTCCCTTAGACCCCCAGCATGTGCCACCGCAGGGGAGAAATGCTCTAGGCATAGGCTCTTATTGTTCCTGCCATAAAAGCATCTTTCCTAGAGCATCCTAGGAAGCAGCGCTTGAAGGTTCCTGCCTGCTTCCTAGGATAATCTAGGAACAAGGCTTCTATGGCAGGAACCTTTCTCTCTCCCACCCACCCCTCTGTTCTTATGTTTTGGCCACGAAAGGAAGGGAACAATTAAAGCTGTGAGTGAGTAGGGGGAAGTGACTATGTGTAAGTGAGTGGGGGCAGTTTGTAGTTTGTGTGTGAAAGGGGAGCAAAGGGCCCCCCTGACAGATTAGTCCTAAGGGAATGCTGCACCAGTTGCCCCCTGCATCTTAAACTGTAAGTCTTTTAATATCAGAATGTAGACAAGCACAGTGTGAATGAGTGAGTGTGATTGGATGCAAATCTGCATATTTTTTATTTATTAATTATATTTATACCCCGCCTTTTTTCCTGCAAGGAACCCAAGGCGGCTTACATATGTGCCTGTGTGCCTATGTGTGGCTCCCCATCACTCCTGCAGATGCCCGATGTGGCTGTCAAGGCTGAAAAGGTCGTGCACCCTCTTTTAGGGCATCAGCTTGTCTTGCAAGGCCTTGCTCATTTATCAAGTAAAAAAAATAATAATTTTTTTTGCTTGTCTTGTAAAACGCTCTCAGACCAAGTTACTTGCAATCCAAGGTATTACTGTAGTTTATATCTTTTGTGTGTGTTCATATTCATGGATTAATGTCAAGGAAGTTTTCTCAAGGTTTTGGAGGAAAGGGGGTTGCAGGGATAACTCCAGAAAAACTAGCTCACAGTGGTGCAGCTAGCTAGATAATTTTAAGTAATGGTCTTACAGGGACCCGTTTACTTCAGATGCAAAACACACAATGATTCCCACCACCTCCACAATAAACCCACGTGGTGTAATTGATCCTATGTATGTTTGTTCAGAAGTAGGGTAAGTCCCACTGTGTTCAATAGCTAGTTTCTGCATAAAGATTGCATGATATGCCTAATATAAACCACGAATGAAGGAATCAATTCATCATATTCCTCATTGGTTCCTCTTAATTTAATTTACCCCCAATTAATTTCAAGTCAATTCCCCCTTAGCATTTTTTTTAAATAGGAAGGGTCAAAGAGCTATGCAGAACAAGGCCTCTCAGAAATACTGCTGTTTTCCCCCCACGTGCCATCTAAAGTTATACAATCCAGAAAAGCGTTACCATTTCATTTAGCTGAATGATTGACCCTCAGGTTGCTGAATTCTCAGAGTGATTGGTGGTCTAGATTTCTGGGGATGAACAGCATGGTCCATCACCAATGTTTGAACAGAATTTCCTCAGATGTGATGGCATGCAGGTGTAGAGCAAGCACAAATCAGTAGCCTTGAAGAGACTTTGGTTTTAAGTGTTTAAACATCCATCCCTATATAGAATAAAAAAGCAGTTCTTTTTCTCCCTCTGAAGCCAGCTCAAAGGAGGAGGCAGTTTTTATATCTTCCAACTGTCCAAATCACCCAGGAATGTCCTTATTATCAGCCGATAATCTTGGGTGAATTGCTGGCCTGAGAAAATGTTTATATTTGCACAGTAGAGTCACGGGTACTCAGTTGTGCTGGTTTTTGAAAGCCAAACAAGCATATGGGAACTTATGAAAAATCTCATGTGCTGCTATGCCCAATTAAGAGGCACTTGGAGGCAGGCTAGTTCCGATAGTTGAAGATCTAAGGTGCAATAATTCCAAAAGGTAATATGAAAGCAGCTTCAGTCTGTATGACTTACTTCTGAGTAAATGGGCATAAAACATCAGAGTAAAGGGGGAAACAGCAAGTATCTGCATTTCCTGCCTGTTCCTCCTGACCTCTCCTAGCCAGCACCCTCTTTCTTCTTCTTGCAGAAGCTGCCCACTTACAGCTGCAGCAGCAAAGCTAGGAGACTGGAGCAAGGCAGTGCTAGCTCCCACATTTGCCCTCCCATCTGGTTCATTCTGAGAAGAAGGGAACAGCTCCATTTTCAAAACAACAGCTGGCAGCCCAGGCTGTTGCCCAGTGATCTCTCAGCATAAGCACTGCTTGAAGCTGGAACTTGGATTTTAAAGTGCATTTTTTTCCTGTTTCCAAGCTGTGGCTACAAGTAGCTCCCTATGCTCAGTCAGAGAGGGAAGGAAAATCCAGGGTACCGGGTACTTCATTTGGGGGGCCTCTTGCTCACTGGGACAGCAGGGTCCTGGACTACCGTAGTTCTGCCTCAAGATCAGGTACACAAGATCTGTTGCTAATGGCACTGCTGCTAGCTTGGGGGAGTAAAGGGTGGCAAATACCATTATTAGGGGAGCAAGGATTTTGTTATACACATTCAGTATAAATATGCTGTGACAGAAAGCTGGGAGAGCAAATGGGGTAGCAGGAAATATTTTGGGGGAGTGCTACCACTTGGAGATCCCGGGGGGGGGGGGATTTATTCTGAACTAGTACTTAACATGTCAGTAGGACATAATATAAACCTTTATGGTATTTATTTGTATTTAGAATGTATTGGTATGTATTAATGCATACTATATTACATTCCTCATAATTTTTTATTTAATTTAATATTAGTTTCCCAGCTATAGTTTCTCCCATAGTTTAAGAGCTCAAGTTACTGGATATTATTTTTGGAGAATGATAATTATTCAAAGTCAACAGATAAGCAAAGAATTATTAGAACTGCCTACCTACAAGTTAAATAACTCATCAACTCTCTAGTGATCCACAAATCCAAAATAGAAGGATGGATGGGTCTGGGATGTCCTTCAGCACATTTTAGTCTGCCTCATTGCTCTAAGCCAAGATTTTCCATGCATTAAATGACATCCATGCACATTATCCTGATGTCATAAGCAGAGTGAATGAGGTGCCTCATTCTAGAGGGCCAAGTAAAACATTATCCACTGGATACTGAATGTACAGCCATTAACCCACCCACCCCCCACTACATTTAACACATACAAAAAAATAAAGAAAAGAAAAGGTCAGTGAGATGCCAGAAACACTGTTGCGGAAGGAAGGGGCTGCTTGTTATTTTGCACCACTTGTTTGTGTTTAAAAGGTTACATGAGCATGCTGCCACACTTGAATAGTACAGTGGGAGGCGTGCTCAGCATCTAAAAGCATTTTGTTAATGACTAAAACTAAACTTAAAAGTAGAAAATGACATGAAGCAGAGCCATCCACCAACAATGTAATGGGCACTGACATTCAAGCAACTTCATTCTGTGCAGTACTTATGATCACAATAGATGCACTTGACTCACACAGCAGTGGGCAACCTGTGGCCCTCCAGATGTTTTGGCCTACAACTCCCATCAATCCTAGCCAGCATAGGTAATGGTGAGGGATCATGGGAATTGTAAGCCAAAACATATGGAGGGCCACAAGTTGCCCACTCGTGCGACTAATGGAACAAAATCTTATGTTACCAGTATAAAAATATTGAGGTTTATTGCTGGGAACATGCATCTTCCCTCACGTAGGGATGTAACCGCTTGCCTCGAGCGGGCGTAGCAGGCCGAAATTGGCCCCGCTCACACCCGCCAGAGACTCACTTTGATATAAGAGTGTTTTGGATTACAAGCACGTTTCCGGAATGAATTATGCTTGCAATCCAAGGTATTACTGTATATATTTTACATAAATATGTTAACATTGTTAATACATTGCTGTTATGGCAATTTAACCTTAATATAAAACTAAAAATTGTTGTTTTTAATCTATTGATATCCTATTAGAATTTAACCCTCAAAAAGATAGCAATAAGCAATCTAGTTCTATTTGTCAGTTTAATGGTTTCAAGAGTGTTGCCAAAAATTGCTTTATCTCTATTGATAGTTTATGTCAATTTATTTATTTTAATAAATTTATTATGTATTATTAATTTATAATTTATTTAGTTATTTCAGATCAGTAACTCAATGTTACTGAAATCAATCAACATGTATATTATGTGCACTACACCAGAAAGTAAGAAAACCCCACACGAATCTTATACCTTTGCTTTCAGTTACCATGAAAGATTTGGCCTTGCGCTGCTTTTAAACAGATTTTTTTAAAAAACGAGTCATTATTCCAAACATCTCCCTGTGAGCTCAGCAAAACGGCTGGGTGAATGCACAAAGCTCTGTAGCATCAGTTAAAGAAGCAGGCGCTGGTACATACCCCAGAAGCTGTCCTAGATTCAGTCAGATGGGGAGGGGATTTCTCGCTTTCTTTTCCTTCTTCCTTTGCTTCTTCTTTCTCCTCCTCCGCAGCCACCACCCCCTCTTCCTGCTCCGATCCCACCACCGCCTCCGCCGACGGGGGATCCAAACTCTCCGCATTCATCTTGCAACCCAGCAAAGAACGCTTGTCGCCGACCGCGGCGGGCAGGAGGAGATCGGAGGTGGCCGCCGCGGAAGGCTGCGGGCTTTGCAGGGACATTGCTCTCTAAAGGCGCTCCTCCCCGTCAACCATAATTGGGGCTGCCATCCTCGACCCTTCTCAACACCACCACCACCCCCAAAGGCGCGCGCCTCCTCCTCTTTTCTCTTCCTCCTCACACACCGGCAATTACCTCAAACAACCTCTCTACCTCAGAGGCACGCACAACCCACATCCACCACTAACCCCCCTCCTCGAAGAAACGGAATTCCTCAAGCAGCAACGGTGTTGTTGCTGTTTTAAAACAAAATCCTCGAGCCGTCACTGTCTTCCTAACAATCTTTCTTTATCCCCTTCAGAATCTGCCTGCAGTTTCTTCCTACCCGCGACCCACAGCCCGTCGCTTCATAGAGTTAACAAAACCACACACCCCACACAGCGCTCCTCCTCTCTCTCTTCCTCCCCCGCTTCCCAAACCCCACAGCCAAGTAGCCCAGAAGATGCCAGCCTTCTTCCCCCGCTCTCCTCCAGACTCTCTGCTGCTCCTTCTGCCAGCCTCAGAACAACAACGACCTCGTTAGGCCGCCCCCGGAATAAGCAGAGAGGCGGCGGCGGCAGGTCACTATTGAGCGCGCTACCCCGCCGGTACCAGACACCCCCGCGCGGAAGAGAGACGAGACGTGGCGGTCGCCTCAGCGCGCCGCCGCCGCCCCCACTAATTTATTTCCCACCGGCTGGCGAGGGAGGAACCTCAGAAGGAGCTGACAGACTACAGCGATCCCTCTGGCCCTCTCCACCAGAAGAAGTCAGACTTCTTCTCCGCACCCCGCAGAGCCACTACGCCACCTGCAGCCCGGGACCAAAAAGCGGGGCCGCCATGCAGGGCCGGCGCTACCGCTAGGCCAACTAGGCGGCCGCCTAGGGCGCGCGGCCGAAGAGGGCGCGGAAACCCTGCGCTCCTCTTCGCTGCCGCTGCGCAGCCCCCGCCAGGCCTCCGCCTCCCCCGCCAGGCCTCCGCCTCCCCACCCTCCTGCCTGCCGCCGCCGCGCCTCCACCCGCTTGCTCGCTCGCCCGCCCGCCCGCCCGCCGCTGCGCCTCCACCCGCCCTCCGCCCTCCGCCCTCCCGCTCGCTCGCTGCCGCTGCGCCTCCCACCGCCATCGCCACCCCCCCAACCCCCCCGTCACCCACCTTCGTCGCGGGCAAAAAACAGCGCGGGGGGTCCCGTCGCGTCGCGCGTCACTTTAGGAGCAGCAGCAGCAGCAGCAGCCGCCGCCGCAGCCAGGGCGGGGGGGGGGGGAAGGTAGGTGCAGGTTTTTGTTTTTTGTTTTGCTTTGGAGGGGGGGGCGCTAAATAGGTTTTCGCCTGGGGCGCCAAACTGCCCTGCACCGGTCCTGCCGCCATGTTGTTTATAGAAACGCGGTCGGTGGCGGAGGTGAGTGTGTGGGTGAGAGGCCACGCGGCTACGAAAACTCCGTAGCGCCGGGGGAAGCGGCAGTGCCCCTAGAAACAGCGGGGAGGAGAACTACTCGCTCGCTCCTTACGTAGCTGCCGTGATTCAGAGATTCTCTGTCAGACGATTTGCAACGGAACTGGCCCGGTTCTACGTCATGTACGCAGCGGGCTCCGGGCGGATTCCCTCTGGTCCACACCTTGCTGGAAGGAGGGATGCAGAGTGCTGAGCGCGCCGCGCTGAGGCAGTGCTTCAGCTGATAGCAGGACCTAACATCGCCTGTTCTCCTATCTTCCTTTCCTAAGTTTCCTTGCTTGCTTGCACCTCTCCCCTTTGTCAAAATTTAGACTGTAAGCTCTTCAAGCCAGAGAGCTTTTTGTTGTTGTTGCTCATGCTTAAGTAGTAATACATTGCTGGAGTAATAATTATTATCCACAATAATTGATAGTAAATAGGCAGGATGTTGTGTGCTACCCCTAAAACTGCATGTTTATAAGGTATAAATATCTTAGAAACAAAGACACCAGTTTTCAGAAAATTGCTACAGAAATAGTTTCATAAATAAGACCTGGCCAGGAAACTGTCCTCCTTTACCACATTGGGAGTAGAAATTAGGATTGTAGGACGAAAGCGGGAAAAATTGAGACAACCCTAGGCTGTTCTGAACAAAGTGGTGTTCTGAACAAACATGGGAATACCTGCCTGTGGCTTATGCTGGCTCAGCTTGTCTGAGCGTGGAAAGCTAAGCAGGGTCAAGCCTGGTTATTACTTGGATGGGAAACCCCTCCTCTAGTTTCCTGCATTGAGCAGGGGGTTGGACTCGATAGCCTTGTAGGCTCCTTTCAACTCTATGATCTATGAAATCTATGACCATCTTGACCTATTTTGGTAGACAAGGTAATATTTTGGTAGACAAGGTAATATTTTGGCACCTCACAGGCAGATATGCTGCCACCCTGTCTTGCCCACCTTGTGGCAGCTGAAGCCACCACCCTCCTCCTCCTTGCTTTCTCCGTACCTTCTCTCCCCTCACACACACACCCCGCCCCACCTAACTCCTGGCAGTGCTGCTGGCAGCTGCTTCCTTCTCTGATTCTCTTTCCCTGGCCTCCTCCTATTCTCTTTCTCTTCTCCCCATCCTCCCTGCCACCACCATTCCCCACTCTTCCATTTTCCTCCCTTGGTCACTGCCACCTGACTGCCTCGCTCGCCATGAAGTGTTCTTCCTAGCAAAGCATTCTGGGTGAGGTGGCCCTGGAGATTGCCTGTGCTGTGGCAGCACAGGTGATCTCCAAGGCCACCTCACCCAGAATGCCTCGCTATGAGGAAGGACCTCTCACAGCAAAGCATTTGGGCTGCTGCTGTATGGGCCCTCTGGAGAGTCTTGCCAGCTGCTTTTCTGCTGTGGAATTTGCTGTAGCAGGGAAGCAGCTGGTGGGGCTTCCCAGAGAGCCTAACGCATCCTATTCCTAGCTCTGAAGGGTTCTCAGAGTTAGGCATTGGACGGGTGGGTCTTCAGACAGCTGTGCTGGGCACTCTCCAGCAGTTGAGCGAGCGCCCAGTGCGGCTCTCTGGAGTGCTGGGCAGGCCAATGCCTTGCTCTGAGAACCCCTCCGTTGGATTCACTGCTTCAAGCATGTTTCTCCCATCAGCAGAGAGGTGTATAGCTTTGGCTCCTGGCGCCAGCTAGGAGGACCTGAAGTGCCTCCGCAAGTGGCCATCACCACCACGCAGCTGGTGCTGCTACCTTAACGTGGTTGTTTCCTGCCCCTAGAATTTGGCGCCCAAGCAGTCGCCTAGTTTACCACCCCCCAAAGAAATGGCCCTGGTGCTCCATCATGTGATGGACTATCTGCATGCTTTCTGCATTTTGACCTCTATGAGAGAGAAAGCCACTTGGGGGAAGGGAATTTGGAAGAGAGAAATGGTATCAGAGAAAGGATTAAGAGTCCCTGCTGCTTCTGTGCTCAAGGTTCCAGACCCAAAGCTGACCATGTTGCGTGGCACAGCTACATGTTTCCATATAATGGATTATTAGTCCCTTAGGGCACAATCCTATGCTTGTTTAGACAGAAAAAATTCTAAGCAGGCATAGGATCACACCCTTAGTGTTATTTTAGGATATCAGAGGTACAGAATAACCAGTTTTCCCCATACAGTACATTGTATAAATGAGGCATACCACTTCTTTGGAATAGCTGTAGAAATGCCTTGTCCATCCAAACCAAGTTAAACTGCAGGCATATATTGGGACTTGGACATAATTGGGATTTTGTCTGATGAGGGTTAAAAGGAAGTCTCCCAAATATCCAACTTGATGTTCTGCATACAAACAAAAATGGCATCAAATGGCCACTGGAATGCAAATGGCCATAGAATACACTGAGAAATGGCCATAGAATGCACTGGCCATATAAACACATTACTGCAAATGGTCAAACTGTATAGCTTGGTGTCAAGTAAACAAATTGTGGCATTTAAAGCCATTGAAATGCAACAGGGAAGCCCTTCCTCTCTCTGATCCTGATGAGTTTAATGCTCCATACATGTTCTCTTCCTCTGTTCTTGGCTGGTCTCCTCTGTTCTCTCATTTGTTTTCTCAAAAGCTATTTCACAGCAAAGGTGTGTAATTCACTAGCAAAGTTTGAACACATTTGATTTTTTCCCCACGGGCCCCCTTCCAAGGAAAGTGTGTGTTTGTGTGCAAATTGCAAAAGTGTTTGAATGCATTCCTATTTAAAAGAATTAGAACATAGTTACTTTAAAATAAAATCCTGAAGACCCATTCAAGGCAGGCACTTTCTGCAAGTAGCATAATCTGAAGAGGTTCGAAACCAGTTAGGCCCCAAAGATTCTACAGGTAACCTGTGTTGTCTTTTGGGACTAATTTGTTTCCAAATTCTGTTTCTTTTTATTCTATATGAGCTGGTGTCACTTGCTGGGCTGTGCCTTGGCTCCATGAATATCCGCCCTTTGCAGATGGGCATCCTGCTGGCATTGTGGCTTACATGATTACATGACATCATCACACAAACATCCCCATGCCTGGCTCCACTTCATTGATTGCCACGTGTGGGGTGTGGGGTGTCATTAGTAAGATGATGTCACCTCCACCTTTTTTTCAACTACATGTTATCAGGAAGATCCAGGGCAGCAGCACTCATTCTTAGGTGGACAAGATGCTGTCAGTGATGGAGAGAATCTGCTAGAGGCGGGTAGAGTGATTTAGGTTTTACAGAAAATTTTGAATTATATTTTTTCTTATGACGTAATTCACTTGGGACCTGATTTAGCATGTTTATTTGACATACGGTATTTAGCAAACAAAGCTAAAAAAAAGAAGAGAGAACATGTTAATTTGATGTGTTGTATAAATATGAGTTTTTCTACACAAGGCTGTTAATCCACTGTATCTACTTTTGGTTTTGTCACAGAACTGAGATCCGACCACTACATGAAGAGCGCTTCCTTTCCTGCTTTTCCTTTACATAACCTCTAGGCGGCATGGTGGTATAGCAGAATAGTGCAATTACACAAGTGGAAAAATTGTTTTCTTTCAAAAATAATACCGCATTTTTCCTGCTCTAAAAAAACTCGCCAAAAGTGCTGTTTAAAAATACAGTAGAAGCAAAACTGAAAGGTCACAATGTTGTCTAAAGAACCTGTGAACAACTGTGACTAGTGAATGATAAGAACACAATAAATTCCTCAGTGGGAGGGGTTAATTGGATACAACTCCTGTAAATATTTTAAGACATGCCACTTCTTTATATTGGGTAAATGTTAATAAAAATTAAGGTACAGAAAAAAATGCTAATTTTTGCAAAACCAAAGAGCATTGTATTTGTATTAGAAACACATACTTTCTCCTAGGGAGATTCACCTGAAAAAAGTTAATTACAACTTTGTAACTACCCAAGTTGGCTGCTATTTTATTCATTCATTATGTTACTAATTAATTCTATAAAACAAAATACTTCTAAAAATTGAAAAATTTCCATAGAAAATTTTTCCTATAGAGGGAAATTTTCCACCCCACACCACTGGTTAATTATACAAAAAGAAAGCATTGACATATGGCACCTGGAGTTTGCCACTTGGAGTAAGCATTCCACTTGGCTAGGTTTCATCCTCCTTTACTGAAGGGAGCTGCAACTACCCCAAGAAAAGAACTGAACTATCCCAAGAGAAGATAACTGAAATACTTCATTGGCTTACGCAGGGTCCCTTCTAGGGATAGGCAAAATGGGAGGGCATCAAGAGATTTCCAGGGCACCAAATGACCCTCAGGTCATTCTGGCCAGGCAAAGCATGGCATGCAGTAAAGTGCTGCATTGGCCAGTCCAGGCTACAGCTATGTGCCATTTTAAATCACAGTGTGTGAGGCAGCGAGCTGGACCAATCAGCTTGCTAACTTTGGGATGTGTGTAGCCAATAAGGGCATTGGAATGGTTAGAGGCCTGCTCTTTCAATACTCCAGGGTCTTTATTGGCTGTGTGTCCCTAAAGCCACATCTGATTAGTTCACCTCGTTGCCACTCTCATAATAGGGTAAATATTGTGATTTAAAATGGCGCGTGGCTGCAGCCTGGACTGGCTGATGTAGCGCTTTCCTTTACTGTGTGCCAAGCCTTGCCTGGTCACTATTACTGCCTGCCTAGGGGTTATTTGGGGGCCCCAACCACCACCACAGCTACCAACACCCACTCCCGCTGCTGGAAAGAGAGCAGAAAGGAACAAATGGTTCTCTTTTCCTAACTTTTTTCCCAGTTTCCCCCTTCCCAAAACATTTTGTACAGAGGTTCTTGGACCTTTGCTCCGATGATCTCTGTAAAAAAAATGTTTTTAAAGAAAAGGACCCATTTTAAAAGTTAATTTTGTTTCTTTTCCACAACATACACAGGGAATGCCAAAATCCAAATCATGCATGCATGAAACAAGTGAATCTTGTAAACTAATGAACTTTTGCAACTTCTTAAAAGAACTGTGTATGGATATATTTATTCATGCACGTTTTATAAATGGTAATATTAGACAAGAGTCTCAAGTACATAAATGGCACGCTAGGTAACTGGATACTATTCCTCTTCCTGTTCTTGCCATCAAGGGGCAGTCATAGACTAGTTGCTTGAATCTACACTTTAGAAACTCCATTATTTTCAATTAGTGATAGAAACTGCATTGTTTGTACATGTGCATATAGAGGTGTCAAGCACGGCAATCCTGTGAAGGTTTACTTAGCTATAGATCCCACTGAGTACAATGGGATTTACTCCTTAGTAAGTGTGTTTAGGATTGCAGCCTAAGACTGCAATCCCAGGTACACTTTACTAGAGAGTTAGGTTGCTTAAAGGCGAGGCTTTTAGTGTACGATTTCCCTGCATCATTCGCAGAATTTTATGGGACATTGTTGTCCCATAAAGTTGTCCCAATATTGTCCCAATTTTATGGGACAGTGTTGTCCAGACAATGTTGTCTTCAGCTTGTTACCCTTCTGTGGTTTCCACTGCTGCTTCCACCCTTTTTCTTACCAGGAAAAAAAAAAAACACCCAACATGGAGGAAAAGAGAAATATGCAGGGGAGGCTGGTGACTTCTATGTCAGTGGGGCTCCTTATCCATTACAGATTTTATTCTGAGCTTTATAGGAGCTATCCATGGTGCTCCATGGTGGTGAACCTATTTTGGGGGTAGAGTACAGCTTTTGATTGGTAGTGCTCGGAGCCCTCCGTCTGGAAGCATCCAAAGTCCTACTGAACATAGCAGAAGCCTGTAACAGCAATCTTCTGCATGTTTACTTGTAAGTAAGTGCCACTGTGTTCAATGGAGGTTATCCTTGGGTCAGTGTGCATAGGATTGCAGCCTCTGTGGTTTAAGGTTACAATCAAGTCAGGCAGGGATTTGGCAGAGTTCTTTACATTTCTTTGAAAGTCACTGGGTGGCTGTCAAGTGATTCCATCATTTCTATTCAAATTGTTCTATTTATAATAACCTTTCAGGTGGCCAATGCTTATTCTTGTTATAGACAACACTTAGATCCTTGCCAGCATCTGAGTAAGGAATCATGTAACTCAACTGTTGTCTATCATATGTGTCAATTGCAATCATGTTGCTCTCAGTCTGAGTTGTTTTCATCCTGGTTGTTTAAAATTTATAGATTAAGCTGAACGCTGGCATCCAATCTGTCACCCCAGTTTTGTTCTATAAATAGAACGTCAAAGCATTCTCCCCCTCCACCCCTGCTGCCAGTCTTTTTTCTTTCTTCTTTTTAAAAGAAGCAAGTGGTTTATTTATGCAGATCTTTTTATTATTGCAGCAGCTTTAAGTATACAAAGGCATCACAAATGAAGATCAAAATGTATTATTTCACTTCCTGTCAGTTATTGTCCTCAATCAATCAGTCAAGAAAATGGGGAATAGAGCCATGATATTGTAGTAGTGAAGATTGTCTTTCCACTGTACTACAAATAACACAGCCAGAATGTAATTTTATTTAAGAGAGCAGGAGACATAAGTGGGGACAGCAAAAATTGCAGTGGGGAGAGGCATGGTAGAAGGAGAGAAGAGGGAAAATCCTTTACTTCTCCTCTTCGCCCCTCTTTTCCCGCCTCTCTGCCTCCTGCTCCCCCACCTTTCTCAGTTTACTGTCACTCTGCACCTTCAATACCTCTATTCAGCTTTCTCCTTTATCTTGCCTCAAATGCTGTTCCTTCTTCCTTTCCTTTCACCCCTTGTTCTCAACCCCTCACTTGCTTTTCTCACATCCCTCACTCACAATCTTCCTTCCTCTCTTCCGACCCCAGAATAGGTGATGCTTTAAAAAAAGGGGGGGGTGATACATGTCTCCCACCCTTCCAAATCACTCCTATCAAACCTCCCATCTCCTACACCCCAGCTCTGCCCTCCTATCAGCCATAATAGATGAATGAAACCTCCATGATCAGAGACAATATACTTCTACAGTAGCCTTCCCCACAGGGCTGCCACTTTCTGGAAAGTCAGGGAAATGAAAATTGGCCAGGGAAAGTCAGGGAAATTGGTTGAAAGTCAGGGGAAGTGTGATTTAAGTTATACTGTGTAATGGGGTTTTTGAGATGCCTCTGCAAGAGGACAGTCTGCACTTGAGGCAGTTGGAGTAGGGAAGCAGCAGAATACAAGTGTAAGGTAATGATGCACACATCTTCCATAATATGATTATATGATTTTGAAAATGTTTATTGGCTAATGTTTGTTAACAGTAAGACAGAAAAAAATGCATCTCTGCAAACTGCAATCTCCTGGGACTTTGCAAGGAGCTGACAGGTCCTGTCAAACCTCTCAGCTCTTTGTGAAGGGTGAAAATACTTACCTGCAGCCTGGGGTAGGCACTGTACAGGGTGGGTGCCTGACTCACCCTGGCCCATACCTAGCCCAGGGACCCCCTCACACTAACCCGCCCTGCCTGATTTGTGCAAATTGGGCAGGGTGGGTTAAAAAAAATTAGCACAATTATTTGAGCACATTATCGGTATAATTTTTTTTTTTAAAGAAAAGGGGGGCAACTACAGGAAACCCTTCCAAGGACCTGCAGGGGGTCCTTGGCAGGGCACCTCGTGGATGCACAGTATAACTTAATCACACTTGACAGCCAGCTTTTGCGATCTCCCCCCAAAAAGGTTTTTTAAAAAGGTGATGCTGTGATGATCCCAAAATCGGTTGCGGTGGGGAGGGAGGGAAGCCTTTGCCAGCTGCCCCAAAGTGTTGCTCAGGCACTTTTGGGGTGGCTGGCAATGGCAAGGGGTTTTTGCTGCTCTTGCCAAGCGACTCGCTTGTAGTCGGGGTTGACCGATGATTGGTTGTGTTG
This sequence comes from Shinisaurus crocodilurus, assembly GCA_021292165.1. Classification (NCBI taxonomy): domain Eukaryota; kingdom Metazoa; phylum Chordata; class Lepidosauria; order Squamata; family Shinisauridae; genus Shinisaurus; species Shinisaurus crocodilurus. Next base: position 99,590,226 of record CM037878.1, read on the forward strand.
TCCAAGTTTGGAAGACATTACAACCCATCATGGGTCAAACAGACCCTACTACAAGCCATGACTTGTCAGGGGGGGCTTATGACCCCAAAATAAGCCACCCCGACAAACCTGTACTGGGTTCTGTGGAGAAAAAGCATCAGAGTTTCCTGCACCACACACACACACACACACACACACACACACACCTCCTCACGTGTAAACAAGTATAATCCCAGCTGGGGGCTGGGAAATGCAAAATGTACATAGTTCCTCTGATGGCCCCTGCCGCCTCAGAGGCCCCCATGTCTTTGATGTCTCTGTGCCCAAGTATTCGCATGCAAATGCGGGCCAAGCACTCTAGTCCTAATCCAGGAGCCACCTCTCCCCTGCCTGGCCAGATGAAGTTCATCCTGATTGGCTGAGGACAGTTGGGCTACTGAAAGGACGGGGGGAGAATCTATACTGCCTGCCTTGGCATTTGGGTTTGGTTGTGGTCTGCACGTGAAGAAATGCGGGGTAGGGCTTTTGCTGAGGCAGCCCTGAAGAGGACCAGCCACCAGGTAAAGAGAGTGCCTGGGTAGTTACGTAGTAAAGGAACTAGCGTTATTTTGTAGCTCTACTGTGTACCAAAGTGGCTCCCCACCTTTTCTCTTTCCCTCATTTCCCATCTTTTGTTGTAATCTGTTTACCTTAAATAAACTTTCCTGGTTTTACCCCACACGCGTTCCTCTGTGGTTCAGTGCTAAATCCAGTGTACAGACAAGGGCAAGGCCCTGAGAGAATCAGTATCAAGACGGCAGAGCTAAGGCTGGCAGTTTTGCACCTTTGATCTCTGGTCTTGAGTAAAGGACCGGTTGGCAGTTCTTTCACAGGTTCACACATGCAAACCCAGTCTCCATGTTTAAAGAAGCTCATATTGAAGCTCCTATCTTGACCAATTTTTTTTTGCCTTCCAGTACTTGTGTAGTTTTAAACCATTTAATAAAACCATTATTTAATGTAATGTAACCTATGAATTCTTTTAACTTGGGGACATTTTTTAATAGTGGTAGGGAAATTGACAAAAGTCAGGAAAGTCAAGGAAATTGAAAATGACTTTTTAGTGGCAACCCTGCCCCAATCAAGGGCCCTCTAGATCTGCTGTAGTACAACTCCCATCAGTCAGCATGGCCATTTTTGCCATGGTGGCTGGAGTGGAGATGATAGGAGATGTAGTCCAACATATCTGGAAGGCACAAGGTTGGAGAAGGCTGGTCTAAAGACTAAATGCTGGGCAGTACCGGTTCCAGGTTTCTGCCCTTGGGCAAGACACCCTCAATGGGCCCCTCACCTCCCTCAGTGAGTCTACTTTCTCACCAGCATTGTCACCAGCTGCTATTGCTCCTCAACCTTTCTCACCATTGCTACCACTTGCTTGCTTGACAGGCAAAGAACCAGTGAACAAGTAGGCAGTGGCATCTACTGCTTCACCTCATCACCACCATTGTCTGGGGCAGAGTGAGTGGCAGGTGAACAAGTCAAGCAGGTTGCAATGGTGAAGAGGAGGAGCATGTCCACCAGGGTCTTGTCAGTGGCCCCCTGCTTGGGTGTGGGCCCTCGGCAGGTGCCCAACCATGCCTACCCTTGACGCCAGCCCTGAGGCTGGGGACAAACCGCAGGAGGGAGGGATATTCTTGCCTTCATGCCAAATGACACAGTCGGAAACAGAGTGCTGGTTTAGATGGAGACAAGCCTAAGACCATAAACTAAGTACAAGACAGCCTGGGGTCTCTGCCCACTCCTTTGACCCTACGTTTGATGCGGCAATGCAACATCCCCTGAACAGAAGGAGAAATAGTGAGGCTGAGGGACAAGTGTCTTGCCCAAGACCAGAAGTTGAGTACAAGTCAGAGATGGATTTGAGCCCCAAGCCTTCAGTCCCCTGCCCCAAATCATTTCCCATTCCAGAAAGGGAGTGAACAATGCAAACCCCTTTCATGGTTCTGCGCCAGTGTACCAGCACTGGCACCAGTTCCAGCTCAGAGCCTCTAAAATAATAGTAATATGATGATGATGACGACGATGATGACGACGATGATGATGCCAGATTTAGACCATCATATATAAAAATTAAAATGTCTTAATGAAACAGTTGTATTGAAAAACTAAAATAAGTATTAAAGTAAATTATCATCGGAGTTGTCTCTGTTCATGTCAGCATTGTATCATTTTCAATTTGATAGAATAAGTACGGTATATGTGCCTATTTTTCTTTGGGGATAAAAAGGGTTAAGACAGTGTGTGGTTTTTGATTTCGAGATGTAACAAGGGGAAATGAAATAACTATACTTAGGGAGCAATCCTATGTCCCCCCGACCTTGTCTGGGGGGGATGGAGGAATTGCCATAGAAGGCGCTGTGACCTTGGAAATCTTGTCTGAGGCCTCAGCATCTCAGCACCCCCACACCCACACCTCGTAGCTGGTGCTGTTCTTTCCACACTGGCAGGGAACTGAGCACAGAAGACTGTGCTTGGTTCCCCCTTCAGGGGGGGGGGAGGTGTTCCCAGGGTGAGGGGTAAGGCTCAGCTGGATTCAGAGGAATCTAGGCGACACCTCAGCCTCGCCTCCTTGCAACCACATGACCATTTGCCATGGTGGCTGGAGATGTTAGGAGATGTAGTCCAACATATCTGGAAGGCACTAGGTTGGAGAAGGCTGATGGGAATTGTAGTCTAAAACATCCAGAGGGCAACTCTTTGGGGATGATCACCGATTGACCCTCTTCCTCAAGACGCAAGATGAGCAAAACCTGTTGAGAAAATAGTGTGAAACCTGATCAGACAAAGCATTTCCTTTGGTTACAACATAGAAATTTAAACCCAGCCCCAGTGTATGACTGAAACAAACAACACTTACAAAATTATTCCATTATGTCAGGGTGGATATGTGCAAGGGATCAGAGCTTGTGTTTCAAGCACTACTGTTCCAACCATGCGTTCTATAAAGGGAGTTTGGCCATGCTTTGAATCAGTTCCAGGAAGAGTATTATTTCAACATCAGTTTCCACAAATAAAGCTCCACCAGGTCAAGAAGGACACACCTCTTTCCTGGTCATGAATATGTGGGAAACCTGGCATGGAGTTGCCTCTTCTGACAGCTGTTTGGGATGACTAGGAAATATGTTCTCCACCTCATACATGCCCTTCAGGAGACCCTTTATTTGTACATAACTAATTTGCATATGAAAACAACATTGGCTTTTAATCCAAGATGCTTATGTAAAACACTCCTGGGTATATTCAATACAAGTAAAACCCTAGCCCTGTTACAAGCTGAAAAGTGAACTACAGTAACTTTCAGAACTAATACTGCTGATGTTTCCCCCCTGTGGTCCTCTCCCATCCCAGATTGATCCACTTGTAGCCATGGCTACGCGTTGTATGGATCGCCGTATGCTGGCTCATAGTATTGTTACGTGCTCCCCACTTCCTTGTGGTAAGAAGTTCCAAGGACAACGTTACAGAGTTTTGTTTCCTTTGGGAAAAAAGGGCACTGGAGATTTATGGTGTCATCTTTATACCAGCTTTATTTACAAATATTCATTCAGAGCAGTGTGGAAGTAAGCACTCCATCAGTAGATAGCAGATAGCCAGAGAGCAATTTCTATACCCCTGCCACCAATGTTGCACTCTCAGTTTCAGCTAACTCCCACTAGAAATAAAGCTGACCCCAAATTACTTAGAAGACATTTTTTTTCTGAGAAAATGTATGAGATTTTTTCCCCTTCACACCACTAGAAAAAAGAAGGTCACTTTGCAGATCCCGCCCCCCAGTATTCTCCACTATTGGTTTTTGTGGTGACTACCATTCACCCCCTCCTCCCACACACACACACACACATTGCCCCAGATTGGCATTATGTCTGGGCATTCTGGCTGATGCAAAATAGCAGCCAGGCTACCAACACAGGGCTTCTCTACATGAGGCATGTACCGTGTGCTCATGATTCCACACTCATGGTAGTTTGTGGGTGCTTTACATGACGTCAGCATCCTCCAGGGCCTCTCTCATGCTTTGCAACCATTTCCACAGCTTTTTTTAGATCGAGGAAAGTCTGGTATTATCTGGAAATTGTGCTATTAAAGGCTTGTGTATTTTTGCAATTTCTCTATACCTTAGCGCCACCTTGTAGTTGTGTAATGGAACATACGGAAAGGCAGAGAAAGAAAAACCTTGGGGGAAAAACACATGTAAAGGAGCTGATCTTAATCCCACAAAGAATCCGGAAGCAGAAGCCTCAGAAAAGTGGCAAGTTAAAAGCGTCATGTTGAGGAGCTCACAGGCAGCTGCTGCTGTTGTCACTTGCAGCTGTATTTTAAAAAAAAAGTCTTAGGAAAAAGAAAGAAGCTGCCACTGCTAATGGTAAGCCCCACCCCCAATACACTGTTGGAGAATCTCTCCTCTGGAGTAATTTTGTGAAATGGGGCTTTTCTACAATTCTTTCTACATGAGGCATTTATTGTCTGTGTGATCCCTCACTCACAGCAGTTTGCACCACTACGCCACACTGGCTCTCTTTTCCACTCTCTTTTCTGGCTCTCTTTCCCCCCTTTCTGGCTCCCAACAGCCTCCGGGCACCCACAGGTCGTTTCTGTAGCCATCACATAGGTTGTAGAGCCTAAACGAATGTCTGCAGACCCCTCTTCCCACAATCCATATTGGGGTTCTGAACATGTAGACAATGTGACCACCATCAAGTCAGTTTTTCCCCTGCCCCTGCTTTTTATATCATCTTGCCTGATGGATATATCCGGAGATGTCAAAAGCTTGCAGATTTTTGTGATCTTTTGGTGGCGTAGTGGTTAGAGTGTTGGACTGGGACTCGGGAGATCCGGGTTCTAGTCCCCGCTCGGCCATGAAACTTACTGGGTGACTTTGGGCCAGTCACTGACTCTCAGCCTAACCTACCTCACAGGGTTGTTGTGAGGATAAAACGGAGAGGAGGATGAGGAGGATTATGTAAGCCGCCTTGGGTTCCTTGTAGGAAAAAGGCGGGGTATAAATATAATAAATAAATAAAAAAATAATAATAATGCGGCTCTCAGCCTAATTTCAAATGCCCTCTGCAAGCCATCAGTTCAGGTCTCTGGCAAGAGTGATCTGTCCCTCTGGCAGCCCACTGTGTGTGTGTGTGTCAGAGAGGTGGTGGCAGAAAGTAAGAGAGAGAAACGGGTGGCCCCAGCTACTTTAGGCTCTGGCCTAACCCACACTGGCTTGGCTTCAGCCCCGTCCACTTGCTAGCAAATGCCTCCCCTAACAGATTAGCCCTGACGGAATGTGACCCTGAACAGGAAAAAAACCCAAAACGGTTCCCCATTCCTGGTTTAATCTGAGGGCCCTTTGAGTTTGAAAATAGAGAACAGGCAGTTCTTGGGACAAGAAGCATCAGGGTGATTAAAAGAAAAACAATAACTATCCATTGTTACCTAGTGCAAGAAATGGCCAAAGAAAGGAAAGATGAATGAGTCCAACTCAGGTCAGTATAAGAACCTGCAAGTTTTGACTTTCACAGATCTCTTCATACACCAGCCTTGGTTAATCCAATACATAATACCATTTCACCTTGCTGTTGAGACCAACAAATAAATCCCTGTGTAACGAATATAAAAAAAGAAACAACTACACAATTTGACCTGTTACTATTGAATTGATGCAGGACCTTTCATGCAACCCTCCAAGGGCAAAGTCCCCTAGCCCAGTACTTGACAAATTCAATTAAGGGTGTATGACTTAAGTGTCATCTGAATGGCAGTGGTTAGAAATGATACCTCTGGAGTGAGAGATGATGTTGTGGTTTTGATTCCCATCTAGGGAACTTTAATGTGTGCCTAAAAATATCCTATGTTGGGTGCATGGAAATGAGGAATGTTACCCCATGCAGCATAGAAAGACAGGGTGTCAGTTGCCACAGGAGAGGAGCGAGCACTGAAATCTTAGATTTAAAAATTTAAAGGCTAGCAAAACATGCCAGTGCTTGGTTCAAATTCCCTGCCTTCCCTCCCCTAATGAAAATTGATCTATATTTAGAAATGACTCACAGGTACGGTGTGTTACATTATCACCATATAAAGGTCTATTTTTACTGCAACACATAATGTATGTTTTAATGATTTATGACTTATATCCCCTATATTTTGTTGAGGGTGACTTTTTATATTATTACTCTCTTTTGCAGATACGTTTAAAGAGAGATAAAGAAAAGTACTGTATTGGCATTACTAACCAACTTTATAGTCTCTGTAGCTGAAAATTAGTTATATGAAGTGTCCCAAGGGCCATAGGACATAGTAGGCCTCCCTTTCTGTGGGTAGAGGGAGTTCCTCCTTCTGATGCCTCCATTGCTCCCCCTGCTGTCAGTGCTAAGAGACCAAAGGAAACATTCTGGAGCATGTTGGGGTGGATTGGGGGAGGCTTTGGATCCATAAGCATAAGAACATAAGAAGAGCTGTGCTGGATCAGACCAAGGATCCATCTAGTCCAGCATTCTGTTCACACAGTGGCCAACCAGCTACCCACAGGATCCCACACAAGCAGGACATGCATGCAACAGCACCTTCCCGCCCATGTTCCCCGGCAACTGGAGTACTTAGGCATACTGCCTCTGATCCACCTAGACATCCCTCCAAATGCCCTCCAGGGTGGGCAGGAGGAAGTACACCAGCACTGGAGATAGCACCAGGCCAGCGTCAACAACAGTAGGCATGGTCGGGCACCTGTCAAGGGCCCACACTCCAGCAGGGTCGCACTGACAAGAACCCCCTGGAGTTGTTCCTCCTCTTGTGCTCCAGACAACAGTGGTGAGAGGGAGGAGCAAGAGATTCCACTGCCTACTTGCTCATGGTCTGCCTGTCAAGCAAGTGGTAGCAATGGTGAGAAATGGTTTTATATTATAGTTATTTTTTCTAAAGCAGGTCTACCAAGTTGTGTGGCCCATCAAGCTGAATGTAGCCCACCAGCCATATACGATGGCCTGCCTGGGACTTGATAAATCTTCTGGTTTTGCTGCTTGCCTGGGATGGTATCAATCAAGCACTTGGCAGGTCTCAAAATACATTGCTGCATTCAGCCTGGTAGGTCACAACTCGGCCAGGCCTTATCTAAAGGGCCTTCCCTCGTGTATGTCACTCTGTAATGCTACCCGTATATTGTAAATGTTCTCTCTGTATAAACCCGTTCAGAATATTCCATCATATTCTACCTTTACCCACCCCCCACCCCCAAAAGGAACACAGGATCGGATAGTGGAGTCAGAAGAAGGCTTGATTGTAAATGCCAGAGATCACTTGATGTCACCAGGGGCAGTGAGCAGATTTAGCTCCCTCCTCATAAATGCGCCTTAGTTTGCCTCTTTATTCTCTCCCCTGTAAGTGAATGGCTGCCATTAACACCTATGGAGAAAAGTAAAGAGCTGCACTGTGGATCTCTAAACGGGTGGGGATGGGACTGATCAAGATCAGGATTGCTAGGCATGGCGAGGTGGTTTAGCTGAGGGGTGGGCAGAGGATAGATCAGGTTCAACTGGTAGGTCTCTGGGTAGTTTGCAGTAGATCAGCAAGGGTTTCTGACACCCAGCTGTTTAGCAATAACAAGGAACCACCTTTCTCCCCCTCCTAAATTAGGCTGCTGAAATAGGTGTTGATTTGGGTGTGAGGTCCACTTCCGGTCCTGAAAACAAATTCCTGGGCTGAGCATGTGCTCTCTGCACCTTGTTCCTCAATTCGACGTCTGTCTTCTTAAACCATTATTTTTTACTGAACTCCTGGTTGGTGAACCTTAGGGTTCTAGTGAAAAACAACATATGGTAGATCCGGCAAGCCTAAAGCAGGGGTGGGTAACATGCAGCCTATGGGCTGCATGTGGCTCCAGTTGCCCCTGGCCATAGCAGTTTTTAATGTAAAATTTGTGGTTCATCACCAAAATGTGACAGCAAACCGCTATAGAGGCTTAAAATTTAAAAATTAGCTTGAAAATAAGCCAAATTAGTCCATTCTAAGCCTCTGTAGTGGCTACAGAGGATTGGAACATACAAATTTTGCTTGTTTTCAAGCTAAATTTGTCAATTTTAAGTCTCTGTAGTGGTTTGCCACTGAATTTTGGTGGCAAACTGCAACTCCCCCCACTTTTTTTTTCAGTGGCATGGTGTTAGGTGTGCAGCGTGTGGCAGGTCCGGGGTAGTGGTGGTGGTATTGGAATTGTTTCCTGTGTCCCACAAAGTTGCCTACTACAGGCCTAAAGTCTGCTCAGTCCTGGTTTAACTCTTTTCTTCTTTGCCATGGTCCTGACAAAAATGCCTTCCCCCTTAAGCTGGATCATAGGATTTTCATAGGTCATAGAGTTGGAAGGGGCCTACAGACAAGGCCATCGAGTCCAACCCCCTGCTCAATGCAGGAAACTAGAGGAGGGGTCTCCCATCCAAGTAGCAACCAGGCCTGACCATGCTTAGCTTTCCACGCTCAGACAAGCTGAGCCAGCATAAGCTGATGTTAGAGTCAGACCCAGGAGGGAAGCTTCCATGAGGCCAGTGGGAGTTTCCCACTCAGGTCTAAATTAAACCAGTGTTCTCCAACCTTGGGTCCCCAGATGTTTTTGGCCTACAACTCCCAGCATGCCCCAGCCAGCATAGCAGCTTCACAGAGGAGAGAGTTTTGTTGGGACCACAGAAGGGGAAGAAAGGGTTTTTAAAAAACCCTTCCCCCTTTGCCACAGTCCCAATCTTGATCTCCCGCTCCCCCATGTCTGCTATTATGAGTTCTAAAATTATATAGGGAACTTGAAGTGATGCATTTAGCATCGCATGTAGGTTTGGCTCTTAGAGACAACATTGTTCTCCACTCCACTGGATGACCTATCCCACAGTTGCAAGAATCGTGAGGGGCAGGGGTGGGCAACTTCCCAGGCCCAAGGGCCGATTTCTGCCCCACTGGAATCCACTTGGGGGCAGCATCCTCTGCCACTGAAATCTCCATGCTGCTGAATTACTGCTGAATTTCAGTGGTGTGGCGGTGGCAAAAAAAAGCACATCATTTTCCATTTAGAACAAGCCACACAGGCAGCGTGTGCCTTGTTTTAAGGAAAATCGCACTCCCAGAAACCCCGGGGAACCGCAATTTTGCATTAAAACAAGGTGAGTACTCCCCATGCACTTTGTTTTAAATGGAAAATTGGGAGGGGGGAGTGCTGCTGCCACATTGCTGAAATTCAGTGGCAATATGGCTGTGCGGTGGCAATTTCAGGGTGGTGGTGGCCGCAAAAAAGGAAGGGGGCCCATGTGGCCCATGGGCTGTGTGGTGCCCACCCCTGCCGCAGGGGGTTGCAACCCCCTCCACAAAGATCCTTGCAATATGCAAGGACTCCCTCTATGTGAAGGACACCCATCATAAGTAAATAATATTTGGTAAGAATTACTCAAAGATAAATCCTAGGTCTACTAGTATCAGTCACCCTGTTCCAGAAATCAAAGTCCACATTTCTTCTGTTCTATGTGTGTAGCCACTCATCATTTCCACTCTTAATTAACAATCCAGAAACACCCCGTTCCTGGGTTGCTTCGTGATGTGTGAACCCGGAAACTCTGGGTTGTTAACAATCCAGAGTTAACCCAACAACAAACCATGGGCAATTAAACAACCCAGGAATTGCCACTGTGATGTGTGAACTGGGTCTCTCTCTGCTTGTGGCATACTGTTTGGCTTATGTGGACTGATCAGGGAGGGAGTAAGCTGATGGTTCTGCCTTTGAGTGATGAGTCTGACTTTGAGTGAAGTGGACCCTAATGACACTCTATTTCCTTGTAGACTTATCATTAGATTAGGCCAATTAAGTGTTTCTCAATTTGTTTTTAGCTTGTCCTCCTTCTAAACTTTCTCTAGCCGCCCCTGCCCCCTAACCCTTGGTAGCCATATATTTGGCAGCAGAGCTCACAGAATCCTCATACAAACTACATGAATGCAGCCTGCTAGTGTTTGCATAAGGTTCTGTGGATGGAGCATAATTCCAACACTGGCATTAGAAGATAACTAGAAGAGGGCACCTCAGACTCCTTCCTAAAGCCAGCCAAGGAACTTGCATAGGTTCCTTGCCTCTTTGCAGCTTCCATGTTAGCACAGCAGTTTGGTAGGATGGCCAGAGATCTCATTTTACAGAGTCCTCTGTTTTGGAGATCTGGCAGAGGGCAGTCCTCTATTTGAAGGTGTCCTCTATTTGAAGAGGTGTCCAGTCCAACTCTGGCTCAAAGTCAAAGAACGATCAGGAGGGAGAACAGGAACCATGAAGTTAAGATGGCGATGTGTCCTACTTTGCAGAGCACAGTCCTCTATTTGAAAGGTTGTCCAGTGCCAAGTCCAGCTTAAAGATAACAAACCATAAGGACAGAGAGCAGGAAGGGGCCTTGAAGTTGCCCATAAACAGTTAGGACCTAGATAGCAGGCTGAGCAGGTCACCTTGTCAGTCTTCTCCACTATGGTGAGGTGTCTAGTATTATTATTTAAATAATAGGTATTATTTCTAAAATTTTGCCTGTGTATGTGCATTTGCCTGTGAAAATGTTATGCTAATTGGTGTCTTCGTTTGTCTTCTTTTTTGGTGAAGAATTTCCTCTTTTTTGGTGATGTGTAAGTGACCAGCCCACAGTTTGGATGACTGCAAATACTGCTAAACCTCTGCTACTAGGACAAAAGTGTATTTGTCTCTGACTGCTGCAGAATCCTCTTCCCATGACGACATTATGTGTCCCCCCCTCCCACGACTCTAACAAACACTCCCCTTCCTCATAAGGCCCACTCCACAGTATGAGAACTCTTGGATTATGCTATGCTCTGACAACTACTATTGTCTTTCAATGGGAACATCTCTTTTGATAAGTACTTCCTTTGTTACCAGCTATTTCTATTGTAATTTGACCTTCAGTACCAAGACATATAGTTCTATTATTTGCACACTGATGGATTGAAAACAAAAATATTTAAATAACCAGTCCAAAATCCATCACAAGAATGGCACTCTATTTTAAAACGCTGCTGTGGATATTTAATATAATTCACAGCATTTATATTGGTGGAACGCTTCTTCTTCATGGAAGTGAAAGCCATTGATGTTCCAGTATACAATCGCTTTCCAGTTTCCTTTCCTTCATCCTTTCTGTGACTTAATTTTTAAGCACCACTAGATGGAGTCTTAAGTAGGGAAGAGTATTGCATGTATTTTGGAAGGCACATGGATTCTAAAGGCTATCATCTTTCTGTTACTTGGGATGGATAGTATTATGCATAGAGGCATCATTACCACCATATAAGCACTCCTGAATTCCCCTCATTAAATTGGCAGATTGTACTAAGACATTCTATCTTAAAATAAAGAGAACACTGGAAAAGGGGGGATTTTAAAAAAAGAGGTTTTGATCAACAAGACGCTCACAGAATAAAACGGACCCATCTTAAATCCCACCTTAGATCAGGGGTGGGGACCCTGTGGCCTTCCAGATGTTTTTGGGCTACAGTTCCCATAATCTCTGACTTTTGGTCATGCTGGCTGGGGCTGATGGAAGTTGGAGTCCAACAGCATTGGGAGGATCACAGGCTCCCCACTCCTATCTTAGATGCTGTCTATCAAGTAACGAACATAAAGCTTTATTTAAGAAAATGAGAAATGGTTGCTGCTCTACAGGAATGTGGTGCTCTTGTTATAGGATTAATCCCTGTAGAAGGGCTGAGACTTTAGAAGGGTTGAAACTTTGGGGTCCCTTTAAAAGGGGGATTTCCAGTGGGACAGAGATGGAGTTGGACTGGGACATACTCAGAGGTATGTCCAAATCCACCCAATTCCCACTCAAAATCCCCTTTTTAAAGGGACCCCAAAGTTTGACAGCTGAGGTTTGGCACCTGTCAAATGGGTTTTCCCTTTAAAATAGGTGGTGGAGGGGAGCAGTTTGACCCTTCCCCCCAGCCCCCAGAGGCTTGGAACAAAGGGCAAACGTGCTTCCCTGATGGGGGCTACAGGGGGAGAAAACAAAAAGAGAGGGATCTTGCCAGGAAGGGGGTGCTACTTGCGGAAAACACCCCCTTCTCGGCAAAAGATCCCTCACACCTTTGCTTTCAATAGGTGGCTTGCCTTCCACCCATTGAAAGCAAGGGGAGCAATGGATTTGGAAGCTGCCCCTGTTGCGCTGCAGTGACCAAGCGCTGTTTGCGCAATGGGGGCCAATAAGAAAATAATAATATTTTTTTTGGTGCCCATTTGCGGATGCAAAAAAATTAATAAAAAAATAGTAGGCGGGCACAAGCAGCCCTTCCAAAGTGCTGCTGGGCACTTTGGAGGGGCAGCTCATGCCTGCCCCATGAGAGGATTGCAAAAACCGGCTCTCCAGCTGGCTTTTGCGATCTTGGGGGAATTTTTTTTTTTAAAGGGACAGCTGTGGTGAGCTAAACTCCCTGACAGCTCCCGAGCTCCCTGACAGCTCCCGGTCGCAGCTGTCAGGGAGAGGGGACTTGTTGCTCCTGTGGTATCCCCTGGGATGCCGCTGGGAGGTACGAGGGGGAAGGAGGGGGAAGGGAGCAAAGCACCCACGATGAGCCCGATTGTCTGTCAGGCTCATTGTGGATGCTACGCAGAACAACCAACCCATCATGGTCAATCACCACAATGGGTTGGCGTGACGTGTGAACTCAGCCTGTGTGAATAGAAAAAAAGGGGGCAGAGATCCAGAAGAAAGGTTCTGAGGAAACTGTGAAGCGGGAGAGACAGAAACCGAAAAGAGGGGTCCTAGGGAAGCTGAGGAAAGACCAGCAAAGAGAGTAGTAGTAGTAGCAGCAGCATTCTGCCCTTCCCTCCAGTTACCAGTTAGCAGCAGTTCCAACTGTCAATAACTGAGGCCTACAGTTACCTCTGTGTGCAATGTAGTGAAAATCCCCCCCCCCTTCAGTTTAGCACATGTAATGGAGTGATGGTCCGTCTTTGTCATATGTTTAGATCATTTGATCTGTTCTGAATTGGCCACTTGGCATGAGTTGAATTTTGGTTGCATGAACTGACCTTTAGTCATTGTGTTCTAACCTAGAGGTAACTAAGAGTCTGATCTAAATTTTGCAAGTATATCTATGAACAGGACCGGTGCAAGGCAGTTTGGTGCCCTAGGCAAGATCAGATATTTAGCGCCCCCCCTTCCTACTTGAGAGTGCTGTATTTTTTTTCAAGGCGTTACTGGCGCCCCCTTTAGCCCTGCGCCCTAGGCAGCTGCCTAGTTGGCCTAATGGTAGCACCGGCCATGTCTATGAAGAGAATGGATAAAGCGAATGGTTTAAACACAAGGCCTATGAGTCCCTTGTGCACAGACTCCTGTTGCTGTGGTAGGGATGAATGTGGAATCTCATGGGATTCTTTCCGTTATCCTGCAGCCAGATAGCCCTGTCTATGCCTAAGCCATCTCTCCTTGATAATGGCCTAAAAGAGGAAAAATATTCATACAAAATCTAGACACAATGAAACAGTAGAAAATATGTCACAAGCTACATTTGTATGGATCACCAAATATGGTTTAGCAAGTCAAAAAATGAAATGAGGCAGGTAAAGGATCATTCTGTTTTGATATATGGCTTTAAGTTCTTCACCTTGACTGGATTCTCAGTTTATTTTGTTTTACTATGGCTGTATGCGCATGCAATTTCTAATCTTTTGCAACTTTGACTTTAAAATATATTAATTTGACTAGCACGGCTGTTCTGCATAGAACACATAATAAGAGAAATTGGTATGAAGAGACTAAAATAAGACAGCATCACTCAGATACCCAATTGCAGATGAAAGCTGCTGCTAGGACTGTGTTTGCATAAGCTCGGCACTTGGCCAAGCCTGTGAATGGACAAAGAACCCATGAACTCTGATGTCTCAGCAAAAATGCACCTATAAAGTGTTAGCAAATGAAAGGATCATTTATTCTTTCATCAGCAAGGCTTAGGAAACAAATTTCCTTCAGCCAAAAAGGTTATTTTTAACAATAAAAAGCTTCAGTTTGCAATGAAAATACTGTTCAATCCCTCCCAACTTCCCATAGCAGTGCGAAGTCCAGGGAAAACATTACCAGGGTCTTGTTTCTTTGGTTGAGAAAGCACTGCAGATTTACAGTGTCATTGTAATATTTGTTTATTTACGAATATACAAGCAGAGCACTTTTGGGAGAAAATAGATTCCTAAAGGCAGATGGTGCAAGCACTTACATAGGTTTCCAAAGATAGCAACTGGACCTCAAGGATACCTCAGTTTTAGCCAAGTCCAATTTAAAAATAGAATAATGCAGAGCACCTCGCACATGCCACCCCAGCAGGTAAATTGCCTAATCAGAAAAAATATCCCTAGGCATTAGCTCCTACTGAGAAAATATCAACAAATCACCATGATAAACATTTAGCTTATCAAAGTACTGTCACCCAGCAGCCGTAGAAATACCTTGTTGAATAAAATCTGAATGAACTTTAGGCAGGAATTCCTAAACACACACACACACACACACACACACACCGTGTGTATGTGTGTGTGTGATATAATTAGTTTACTAAAATAAACCTTTTTCTTAGGGCGCAATCTTATACATCTTTAGACAAAAAAGTCCTGGTTGGGTGGGGGAATGCTGGCTGGGGAATGGCTGGCTGGCGAATGCTGGGCGTTGTAGGATTTTTTTCTGTCTAAACATGCATAGGATTTCACCTTTAATTGATATACACTGTTAAGGATTGATAAAATCCCCCAGCCTTGATGGCTCATAATCCACCCTGTAGGCCCGTCTGCCTACGTGGATTCAGCAGAGCGTGATATGGAAGATACAGCCTCTGTCTCATATGTGTAACCGGCCCATGTAGTTCACATAGAGATTCAGGGCTTTAGTCTCCCTCACACAGCACATTCCAAGCGTCTCGGATTTCAGCCACTGCTCCAGCTTGCCGCTTGCTCCAGCTCAGCTGTAATTAGGAATTGCCATAGAATTCACCACAGGGTTTTTCTACCTGTTTATTCTATATCAGAGTAAATACAATTTCCTAAGTACAGTCTACATTGCATAGCATAGTCCAGTGGACAAAGTCCACCCTAGCATTCAGAGCATTAGAGAGAAGACAAGAAGATGCATACAGAAAGCAATCCTTCTCTCTATTACACAGATACAGGAACCAAAACTTAACAATCATACTACGTCATCAGAAAGTACAAACCATGTGATCAGCTCATATTTCTTTCCAGCCCACTTTTCCCATGAGAAGAGAATAGCAGTTTCAGACTAAACAAGATTGTTATTCTAGCCATCCTGTACCTTTCCAAATGAAAACACTTGTGGCTTACTGCTTACTGAAATGATGCCACTCATGCTGATCCTGTTAGTCCATTTGGACTAGCAGCAATCAGCATGGCTATCAACACTTTCCCCATGTGGCTTGTGGGTGTCAGGTGCACTGCTATGCCATGGCTTATACTTGCAAAACACTCCATCTGGAAATGCTCTTTGATGTTCTGCTTTCCTGACACACTGCATCCCCTAAACCAGGGATGGACAACTTGTGACCCTAGATGTTTTGCCTACAACTCCCACCAGCCCTAGCAAGTGTATCCAATGGAAGTGTAGGCCAAAACATCTGGAGGGCCACAAGTTTCCCAAACCTGCCCTAAATCAATGAGTGAGAAAGTAATAGTGCAAGCAAACAAATAAGTATCCCAAATGAAATAGCCAACAGTCAGTTCAACATAGCTTTTGGGGCTGCCAATAGGATCTTCTGGGCTTGGCATGCTGTCAAGGTTCCGCTACTGCAGGGACCCCTTGATCTGCCTTTGGAAGATCTCTGCCTCTTCTCAAAGCCCCTCCCGTTCCAGGAGATCAAATCCTTTGCCTGCTTCCAGTAGCATGGGTGTAGGCTTTAGACGTGGTGAATAAGTCACTCCAACAAACCAGGGTACACAACAACACTTTACTTATTATATTAGGGTAATTACTTAATAGAGTGGTTATAATTCAAAAGCAAGTATGATAAAATCAAACAAACAATCCAAGGTTCTCTAGCTTAACTTCAGACTAACTCTGTCCTCTGTAATCAGTCTCTCTCTGCAGTCTGGCTCTCTCTGCTGCCTCTCTGCTGCCTCTCTGCTTCTCCTTCTGCTGCTAGCTCTCTCTGTAGTCAGGCTCTCACTGCTGCTAGCTGACCACACCCCACACATATATAGCCTTCCCAGGAATAGAAGGTTATAATCATGTGACTTTGAACAGGAGATCTAATTCTTAACTTCCATGGGGTAAACTAAAACTCTCAAACTCCCCCTCCCATCCTGAAGTGTTTGGGCCTTCAGGCTCCAACTAATCTAGGGAAGTGTTTGGGCCTTCAGGCTTCAGCAAACTTAAGCCTGAGTAGGCCTCAACCCATCACACATGCTATTTGTGTTTTGATCCACCACTGGGGCATACAATCCCGGGCCACATGAAAGTGCTTCTGAACCCTAGAGCCGGCCCACACACAACAGGCTCACCTTTGCCCCCTCCCCCGGCTGCAACCTAATAGTTTTCTTTAGGTTTTGCCCTAGCTTTAAGTTTGGATAATGAGTGTTATGTCATGTAAGTCTTTTATGACTCCTGTTTGATAATAGATTTCCCTTGTTTCAGAGCCAAGTAAACTGACTTGCTCACTTGGGCCTCACTTTGCTGTGGCTATATGTGTGACTTCAAGCTTATTGATAGTTGTTAAAAGGTGTTGCTTTGTAATGGCTGCCTTCTCCCAGCATCCCCTCATCACACCATTGTCTTCTTAATTCATGGCGGATAATAGGAAGAACTCAGGCTTTAGGTGTCCTGCCAGGGCCTCTTGTTGTCATCCAGCCCTAGCACTATTGCTGCTATTTAAAGCCTCTTCTGGTGACAGATGTAGCTGGAGACTGACTTGCATCAGAAGAAGGCAGTGAAGCATGTTCAGTCTATTTACAAAACATTCAGGAAGGTGACATAATAGGCATTCCCATACAATAAATTTACAGTGACAAATCAGTGAAAACTGATTTGTCACTCTCTCTTTATTTTATTACCACATTTACATTCCACCTTTCTGGCATCATAGAACTCAAGGTGGCATAGACGGGCTCTCTCATCCAGGCACTGCCCAGACCTGAATCTTTGTAGCATCCTCTATCATATTTACAATTGTTTAAAAACCACCACCACCATGAATTCATGTAGCACAGGGCTCTCCAACCTTGGGTCCCCAGATGTTGCTGGCCTACAGCTCCCAGCATACCCAGCCAGCATGGCTAATGGCAAGGGATTCTGGGAGCTGTAGTCCAGCAACATCTGGGGACCCAAGGTTGGAGAGCCCTGATGTAGCAGATATGTATGATTCATATAATACATTATGGTAAAAGAAATCCAACCCAACATGGTTTGCCATTTTGCTTATAGTCCAACTGGATCAGTCACTGCACTGGGAGCACTTCCCACATCACATGACAATACTGTAGTCTGGCTGCGTGGCACAAAAAGTTAATGTGAGTTTAAAACCTTTCCTTTCCCTTGGCTCCGCCTCTGGTGACCTGCCGCTGCCCAACCAGCCACAGTGAGCACCAGCTGCCATTGCAATTGTGTCTGCTGAGGTTATATCCGGGTACGTATATACTGCTGTTTCTCATAGCAAACATGTGAAGTGTGGATGACAAATGCATGCCCTTAAACCGATGAGCTGCAACCCAATCTGGGTTTCTAGGTGCATGTGGATGGGTGTTTAGGAATGTACAGCTGTCATTCACACTTTGCAAGTGTCTGTAGAAGACACCAGTGAAACACTAGTGTGACCACGGCAAACACAGTTGCTAAATAAAGTGTGGACCTGTTCTGAGGCAGCTGCTCAGAGCATTGGGTGCAGAGGTTCCAATATTGGACTATGGACCCAATCCCAGTCTGAGTACTGCTCTGCTAGCTCTCTTTCTTTTCTACTGAAGAACAGCACAGGAGGCAATCTGAGATCAAGATCAGGACTAGGCATAGGCAGGGAGGGGATTCAGGGGAGGGGACTGAGGCTGGCTCCAAGCTCCCTAGTTATTTTAAGGTGTAGGCCTGGCCTATCTAGTTATTGTCATCTTGGGGTCTCAGTATTAACCTTCTACTTGTGTTAGGTTAACAGAAAGCAAGACAACTATTTAGGAAATTAATGTTGTTGTTGTTGTTGTTGTTGTTGTTGTCGTCGTCGTCGTCGTCGTCGTCGTCGTCATCATCATCATCATCAAAACAGGATAAAATACATTTAAAACAGTATAAAATTTTAATCCTTTTTAAAATCTTAGCCCACCCCATATTCCCGCCTGAACAGCCAAGTTTTTAGTGAGCAGTGGAAGCTCAGCAGAGAGGGGGCATGGCGGAGGTCACTCGGGAGAGAGTTCCACAGTATGGGGCTGCCACAGAAAAGGCCCTCTTCCTCATCCCCACCAGTCTAGCTGCTCTGGCTGAAGGGACAAGGAGAAGGCCGTCTGTGGCAGATCTTGTTGAGCAGCCTACTTGGTGTTGCTGGAGACGCTCCTTGAGATAGACTGGACCGGAGCCGTATAGGGTTTTAAAGGTCAAAACCAACACCTTGAATTCGGCTCGGCAAGCAACTGGTAGCCAGTGCAGCTCCTTCAGCACTGGAGTGATGTGATCCCACCGGTGGCTGCCTTTAACCAGGCGAGCCGCCGCGTTCTGTACCAGCTGTAGCTTCCAAACCGTCTTCAAGGGTAACCCCACGTAGAGCGCATTACAGTAGTCTAGGCGAGAGGAGACCAAGGCATGAACCACTGATGGGAGCAGGTGATTAGGGAGGTAGGGGCGCAGCTGCTGTATCAGATGGAGATGATACAGCGCCGCCCGGTTCACAGCTGACACCTGAGCCTCCATGGACAGCTGTTCAGTTTATACTTAAGTTTTATTTAAATCAAAAGACTATATATACACACCAGAACACCTCCCATTGTTTATCATGTTTCCTCGGCTTGCCTCTTGCCTGGGTGCTAAAAACTGAATGATGGTCCATGAGGAGCACAATTTGATGAAATGTTTGGATTCTTTATATCATCTGTGGGAGCCTACCTGCTTCTTGATCTCAATTCCCAGCCCTGGGCATAGGTGTCAATGTATGGCCCATGAAGTTGTATCTTCATTGTTTCCAGATCCAGCAATGCAGCAGGAGTCCTCAAATTGCAATAGGGTTGTATCCGATGGTGTCATTCCACTGACGGAGCAGCTCCGTCAGCGGAACCAGGAGGGGGGTGATTTTCCTTCCCCCGCTGCAGCCCCTCCTCCTCTGCAGTCAAATTCTGCTCCAGAGGACTTGGAAATCCATTGGAGCAGATTTTTGGGTAGCATGGAGGGCTGTAGGGGGAGGAGAGAAGGAGAAAGTCCTGTCATGCTAGTGCAATATTGGATTTAACCCATAATTATTATTCATTTAAATTTTTTTTACTTCACTCTTCAGCTGATGTTTGGAAGGCTCGTGGAGTAACTTACGAACATCAGTACAGTAATACCTTGGATTGCAAGTAACTTGGTTTGAGAGCGGTTTGCAAGACAAGCAAATTTTTAAATATTTATTTATTTATTTATTGACTTGATATACAAGCGACGTCTCGCAATACAAGTACTGTAGTACGGCTTAAATTAAAAATCTCTGTACAATTTTTTTGGGGGGATTTCGTTTTGATATAAGAGTGTTTTGGATTACAAGCACGTTTCCGGAACGAATTATGCTCTCAATCCAAGGCATGACTGTAGTAAGACAGTTACTACCCTGAGGCTTACAATCTAAACATGACACACAAGGGATGGCAAGGGGGGAGTGGGGGGAAAGCTCAGGCACTAGTTCTTAAAGTTATGACCAGCTGGGATGGAAAGTGTTCAGTTAGTCTGATGGAATGGCTGCTTCTAGATGTCAGCTGAGGGCGGGCCAAAGGCAGCTCATCTCTCAGCAAAGGCAATGGAATAACTCTTCTCTCCCTCTGCTCTGTGACCTGTCAGAATAGCATCACAAGTTCACAAGTGTGATTTTTAATGCAAAGGTGCACATTCTAAACTGTAGGTTAGAAATTAATTGAAAAATATGATGAGAGTTGTTCAGTATTATTGCAGATTTGTTTGTGCAAAATTCTCAGTTAGTATTCACACATTTGCAAAAAAAACATTTGCAATGTTTATCAACAATTTTGGAGTATTTTATTTGTTTTAGATGTACTTGTAACTTTGCTGCATTTTTTCTTTTTTTCCCTTTTTTTTTCTTCACTCATCCCAAAAGGTGAACTGGTGAATTTGCAGAGTTTGCCTGTCTTGTTCAAGGAAGCAGAAGTGAGCACTGGTGGTTGCATGTTAGTAAACCACCCCGAAAGGGCAAATGATGAATGTTTATTATTAGCTCCCGCTGTGCAAGTTCTAGAGCCATGGTACTTTCCAGTGTTAGGCATCTCAGTCATCTTCAAACCACTTTCCCTCAAAAGGCTGCAGTGCACATTCATCTGATGCCCTTGCAAACCGTTATTTTTAAAAATGCTCATGAAGTCATTTGCCTGAGTGCCGGCAACAACTTTGCGATCGAGTTTCACTTCTTTGCGATTTGAAACATTCAGCAGATAAACACTGGAGAATACTATCACTTGTAACTGAAGCGCCAATAGAACATAGCTGCCTTTCTCTCTCTGGCACGAAGAACGGAGGGAAGAAAACAGTACTTCGCTGAAATCTGCTGCCCGATTATTCAAAAATGTAGGCATCCAAGGCGCCCTGAAGTAATAAACTTTAAATAAAGCGTAGGAAGTGGGGTGAAGATGGGAGAGTGAGAGGAACCTCATCCGCAGAAGTGCTTATCTGTACATTTCCCTCTGTTATGTTCCTTTTAAAAAACAAACAAACCTGAACTGACTGTGCTTTGGCCTTCAAGAAGCTGTTTGTGACACCAGTGGATTCCCTGAAAAGCAGAGGTGATGGTATACTTTACAGAAGAAGCAGAGAGAGTTGAGAATATAAGAACATAAGAAGACTGCTGCTGGATCAGGCCCAAAGCCTGTTTAGTCCAGCATCTTGATTTAATTATATTTTTAACTTTTGTATTTTTCTATTTATGTGTTTTAACTATACACATTTTAATGTTGTGAAGCCGCCTTGAGTCCCGGTATTGGGGGAAAAGACAGGTTATAACGCTAAGCAGGGTCAAGACTGGTAATTACTTGGATGGGAGACCCCTCCTCTAGTTTCCTACATTAAGCAGGGGTTGGACTCGATAGCCTTGTAGGCTCCTTCCAACTCCATGATCTATGAAATCTGTGAAATCTTGTTCCCCACAGTGGCCAAGCACGTGCTGATGGGAAGCCCAGAAGCAGGGCGTGAAGGCAACAGCCCTCTCCTGCTGTTGTCCCTCAGCAGCTGGTATTCGGAGGCATGCTGCCTCTGATCCTGTAGGTAGCCTATATAGCCATCATGGCTAGTAGCCACTGGTGATTACAAGTTGGTATCCAAAAACTGGGAAATTATTATAAAAACATATTCAGCATGAATGTCGACAATTAAATAACTAATCACAAATTGTGCTTATTCTAAAAGTCACAATGTCCGAGTCAAATGGACTCCCTAACTATCTCCAGCTGAACCTCACTGACACTCTCTTCACACTCCATCAGCTGAGCTCATTCTGTTTTGTTTAAACTACCTACAACGCTGCTGTCACTCAAACATAGCTCCTCCCCAACATTCTAAACTTTAGAATCTAAACTAGGTGTAGGCAACCTTGGGCCCTCCGGATGCTTTGGACTACAACTCCCATATTTTCTGAGCATTGGCTATGCTGGCTGGGGCTTATGGGAATTGTAGTCCAAAACATCTGAAGGACACCTGGTTGCCTACCCCGATCTAAACCTTTAGAATCTAAAGCGGCTTTTCCCAACTGGTGCCCTCTAGACACAACTCTCGTCGGTCCCATCTAGAATGGCCAATGGTCTGGGGTGATGGAAGTTGAGGTCCAAAATGAATGGACAGCAGCACCAGGTTGGGGAAGACTGTTCGAAAGGCATGGGGCATTTCATGTGTTCCTTAGGGACAAACTGCATGTTACGTTCCAGCACATGTTTTTAAAAGTGTCTGTAGCACTGACTGCTTTCTCATTTCAGAAAAGAGAAAGCAGCCATGAAGGGGCTGGAGCAGGACTGTGACCATGCCACATGGGAAGGGGTGTTTTTAAAACTCTTCTCCTTATGCAGTTTTCCTGCTGAAAATTGCCAACCCTCCCAGCTGCTGTGTTCCCCCAAAGGTGCTGTTTACTGCAGTGCAGATAGTACCTTCAGGGGCAAATAACAGTTGAGAGGAAAGAGTTAAATCCCCCTCACTGCACATCATGGTTCCGATCCAGATTGGGGCCCTGCACAGCTGCTGTGCCCCCAAAAGGAAAGTGGCTGGTATGAAGCACACTTTTAAAACAAGTGACTTTCACATAACGTGTGGTTTAGTCCTTAGTCTGAGCAACGCTCCGTTGGAGACTGAGCTCTCAAACTGGCAGGGATGGGGACTCGGACTCGAGGACTCGACTCGTGAGTCGGACTGAGTCCCCCCTCTGACTCGACTCGGACTCGAGTCCCAATATTTTTAATGGGACTCGAGACTCGACTCGGGACTCGAGACCAAGGACTCGTCAACATCCCTGGGCTGTTGATGAGTCTTCTGGCTGTGCCAGAAGGAGCGCGATCACCGGTGAAGAGCGCATGGAAGCGAGGCGCGCCGCTGCTCAGCCACTATGGACAGCTACCAGGAGCGCAGCCCCAACGATGTGTTGAGATTTATTTTGATTGATGTGTTGTTGTGGGGGGTTTGGGTTAGGGTCAGACATTTTGGGTTTGGCTGCCTCTGCCTGCCTGTTTGGGGTTCCCAGCCTCCTCTGCCTGCCTGGTCTCTTCTTGACCTGTTCAACAGTTGAATTGTCCAAGACAAAGGCCTCTGCCTGCCTGCTTTGGGGTTCCCTGCCTCCTCTGCCTGCCTGGTTATTTTGGGTTTGTCTGCCTGGTTTGTTCTTGCCAAAATCAGTTGCAGAGTTTTGAAATAAAAAGGCACACTTGTGCCTAGAATTTATTTAAGCCACACATCTGAAGTAGCCGTATTTTGTTGGGGGGAAACCCCATTGATTTTAATAGGGACTCGTGGAGTCAGTTTTGGAAGTGACTCAGGACTCGTGACTCGTGAGTCACCATTTTGGACCAGGGACTCGGACTCGGACTCGAGACTCGGGTCCAAAGACTCGTGACTCGACTCGTGACTCGAGACCAAGGACTCTTCAACATCCCTGCAAACTGGCCCTCTTCACAGCCTTAGATGCCATCTCTTGTATTTTAATCTAGGTACAGCTTTAATAGTAAAGGGGGAAATACCTTCTGCAAAACAAAATACCTTCTGCACAGAAACGTTCACTTCAGTAAGCACTGTTTATTGTGAATGCAAAGAGAAAGGAATGTAATGGTTGGTTTTCTTTCTTTCTTTCACAGGTGAATAAGCCAATGCATTGTTTGCACAGTTGCATTTCAGGCTGTTGTGGGTGACATTGTAGAACAGCTTTCTACAAATGGGTGCCATTGGCCATGCTGGCTGAGGATGATGGGAGTTGTAGTCCAACACATCTGGCACCCAGTTGGGGAAGGCTGTTGTAGAAAGTGCTAAACTATATTGTGATGTCCCAGGATTATAAACAATAAAACTGAACTGACTGAACTGAAAGTGCTAAAGGTTTGGTGTGGGGGAGGGGCAGGGGTGGGGGGATGGATGGAAGGCACGTTGTCTCTCTGCAACTTTGGACAGAATTTTCTAAATGCATCTGAAAATGTACTAGAAGCCAGAGGCCAACATGAAGACAGCAGTTCTGGCTTCTGCTAAAGATCCATATCAACACGCCACTCTCTCTGGCATCAAGCATGCCAGAATCCATTTGGAATCGTGCCACTGTTCTTTTGACAGAAACAAAGGGTGTGTGTGTGTGTGTGTGTGTGTGTGTGTGTGTGTACCTGATGTATCATCATTTGAACAAGCAGCCTCAAAAATAGCCAGGCAGAGTGGTCTCAAATGCAGAGTGGCAGCACCAGTCTCCCCTAGGAAGAACTTCAGTCATGCAAAGACATCCCAAGGACATGGCAAAGCAAAGCTTGTGGAATTCACCACTGCAAGATATGATTATGACCACTAGCTTAGAGTCAACATAACATTGTGCCACAACTGTGTGTAACATTAGTCTAATGTCTCCTTTACTGGGAACTGATTTCTTTCAGCAGGGAAGTGTGTGTGTGTGTGTGTTTATGTGTATGAGAGAGTCTTCTCCCTTCCCCCACTTTTGCCCAGACACCCCTCCCCCCAACTATCCCCTCTACTTCTTGCAGGTCCCAGGCCTGGCTTTACCTCACAAACAGAGTTCACATGAACCCTGTGGGTATTAAATGATCTTAGAGTTTCTGGCTGCCTGGCTAAGGTTAAGGACCCCCTCCCCACCTTCATAGCTGTAACTTGTCCCCTCTGAAAGGCATAAAATACTGCATATAAGAGTATATAATATTGCAAAGGAGAGAAATATAATGGTGGAGTTTGGTCTGTAGTTCCCTTTCAAAAGGTTCAGAAAAATTCAGGTTTATTTATTGGCCATTAGGCATGACAGTTAAATGGAGTTTCCAAGTTCAGTAACAGTATACCTCTCAACAACAGCAGTTGCTGGGCACAAGCTGGAGGGCTACTGTCTTTATGTCTTGCTTGTAAGCTTACCAGAAGCATCTGGCTAGGCAAGGCTTCCCCAACAGGGTGCCCTCTGGATGTTTTGAACTACAACTGCCATCAGCCCCAGTCATCATGGCTAATGGTCAGGGATGATGGGAATTATAGTCAAAAGCATGTAGAGGGCACCGTATTGGGGAAGGCTGGGCTAAAGATGTCTGGAAATTGAATGCAGACTAAATGGGTCTTTGGTCTGATGCAGCAGGACTCTTTTTATGTTTTTATGAGAGTCAACTAATCTCATTAAGAAGTTCAAAGAAAGTCTAGAACGGGTCAGCATGAACCTCCCTTAGTTGGCAATGGTGCTTTGTCATCCTTAGTTAAAAAGGGTATGTTGCTGGCATGTCTGCCCCAGCAGCCTCCTGAGAAAAAAGTGTAAAATATACCTCTGGTAGTGGGAACGGAAAAGATTTTACACATAGGAATGTGGGGGCATAAAAACTTCATGCAGTGCGGGCTCCAGGTTTTTTTTTTGGTGGGGTGGTGGTCTTGGACACCACCCCACCACTGGGGACCCTCCCGTCCTCAGTGAGCCAACCTTCTGCCCACTCTTGTCACCAGCTGTTATTGCTCCTCCATTCTCTTTCTCATAATTGCTATCGCTTGCTTGCCATTGTCTTGGTCAGACCAAGAGGCAGGTGAACAAGGTAGGTGATGCGGAGGAGCAACTCCAGCGGGTGCCTATCAGTGGGCCCCTGCTGGGGTGCGGGCCCTTGACAGGTGCCCAACCATGCCTACCCTTGATGCTGGCCCTGGTTTCATGCATTACTCAAAGGGGGCAACACAGATACAAAGGTGCTGAGGGGCTCATGCCTTTAGCCTTGCCTCCAAGGTTGTGCAGCTCCATTATGTATTGAGGGAGAACATCTGGCGCAGGGAGGCTTCAGTATCTGTGGAGGCTCCCTGCACAATTTATTTATTTGCTATATTTATATATCTTGCCTTTTTTTTTTCCCTGCAAGGAACCCAAGGTGGCTTATATAATCTCCTCCTCCACTCCATTTTATCCTCACAATCACCCTGTGAAATAGGTTAGGCTGAGAGTCAGTGATTGGCCTGAAGTCACCCAGTGGCTTCATGACCAAATGAGGACTAGAACCTGGAGTCCCATTCCAACACTCTCATCACTACGCCACGCTGGCTGATTCCAGAACCCCGATCTTCCATGTTTTATATCCATGTTGCCCCTTCACAGGAGTAATGCATGAAGAAGGCTGATGTTTCCTACTCTTCTAGAAGAGAGCAGACACGAAAGTGTTCTTCTTCGAAAAGTGAGACCAACAACAAAATGTTGCCGCATGTGGAATGCTCCCATGAAGGATTTCAGCCAGCTAGCCATGCACCCACCCAACTATGGTACTGTCCAATGCTAGGCAATTGGGGGCACATCTTTATTCATTTAATCCTGTTAGAATGGCTTATTACAGGTTGTGTCTGTCACCACCGCAGCTGACTCTGTGGCAGCCAACTGACCATTAGCATGGCACATCAGTCATTCCTAATCTTGTTCCTGCTGGCTACCACTCTCCTCTTTCTGTGCCAGGGAACAGGGAATTGGCCTGCAAATAAAATGGAGTAATCTGGTGCAGACTTCATCTGTTAGGCTCCTTTGGGAGCTTAGGGTGGCCAGGTGCCCTACTTTACAGAGGACAGTCCTCTATTTTGGGGAGCTGGCAGAGGACAGTCCTCTATTTGAAGAGGTGGCCAGTCCAAGTCTGGTCTAAAGTCAAAGAACCCCAAGGAGGGAGAGCAGGAGGGGCCTGGAAGTGGCCTGGCCCATCAGCGCTTAGCACACGGACAGCAGACTGAGCAGGCACAAAGGTCACCTAATCAGTTTCCCCCACTATGGTGAGATATAGTGTACTTAAATTATTGTTATTAGTTCCTAATTTGCACCTGAACATATAAATTTGTATGTGCAATCATTATGCAAATTGGTGCGTCCTCTTTTGGTGATGCATTTCCTCTTTTTTGGCGACGCATAAGTGGCCACCCTATTTGCAAGATTTCCTGGGTACATAAAGTAAGCTTACCTCTGCTGGGCTCCATGTAGCCGGCGTCACAGTTAAATCAAATGCCAGCTCCTATCTGTGCAGCATCAGTGTGCCAAGGCAGTGTGTGCCTAAACTGGGGTTTCCAGCACGCTAATGCTGCACACGCAGGTACTGACATCCTAATTCAAAAGTAACATTGGTTATGTGTAACTCTGTACATATTGGTTTCTTTTAAACTGCCAGTGCTACTTCTAAATTCACTGTTAACATTTACATTCTCATGCCTGGCCAGCCAGCCAGTATAAGGATGCATGAGCCAGTGGCCATTTGCCAGCTAGTTTTGTTCACATTTTGAGAGGGGCACAGTTGGGGGAGAAGGACCAGAATTTGGAAGTTTTTATAAAATGCTTTAAAAATCAAATTATATGCCCTTCTAGTATGGCAAAATAACAAAAGTCATTATCTGGAGGGCAAAAATTGGCTTTCGGGAAGGCTTAACTGTTTTAAGGATGATATTTCATTTCATTTCATTTATTTCATTTATATACCGCCCCACATCCGAAGCTCTCTGGGCGGTTCACAACACTCTATACATAAAAACAACAATAAAAAACATACAAAATAGTTTAAAAAATTAAAAACCAAATTTAAAAACACAGTTTAAAATAACAATACAAAAGCCAATAAAACTGAGCCTACAGGTGACAATCCCCTCCGTGCTATTCCAAGCTCCTAACTAAATGCCTTGGCATAGAGGGAAGTCTTAACCTGGCGCCGAAAAGATAGTAAGGTTGGCGCCAGGCGGGTCTCAGTGGGGAGCTGATTCCATAACTGGGGGGGCTACCACCGAGAAGGCCCTCCTCCGCATTGCCACCAACCAAGCCTCTCTTGGAGGTGGCAGTCGGAGGAGGGCCCCAGATGTTGAGCGTAGTGTCCGGGTAGATAGCGGTTGGGAGAGACGTTCCGTCAGGTATTGTGGTCCTAAGCCGTGTAGGGCTTTATAGGTTAAAACCAGCACCTTGAATTCGGCTCGGAAGCATATTGGCAGCCAGTGCAAGCGGGCCAGAACTGGTGTAATATGCTCGGACCTTCCGGTCCCTGCAATAAGCCTGGCTGCCGCATTTTGCACAAGCTGCAGCTTCTGAACAGTCTTCAAAGGCAGCCCCACGTAGAGTGCATTGCAGTAGTCTAGTTTAGAGATCACCAGAGCGTAGATTACTGAGACCAGATATGAACTCCGTAAAGCAGGGATGCAGAACCTCAGGCCTGCAGGACAAATCTGGCCCTCTGGAATTCCTTGGGTGGCCACGCCCCCTTCTCCTGGCCCTACCCCTTTCCCCTGACCACCTATTATTTGGGGGTTCCCTGATCATTGCATGGATTATTCCCCCATCCTAAAAGGTTGAAATGCCTGTCCTAAGGATTAGTTAGTGGCAGTACAAACTTTAAACTAAAACACAGCCATGCCTTGGATTGAGAGCATAATTCGTTCCGGAAACGTGCTTGTAATCCAAAACACTCTTACGCTGGTATTTTTTTGTCTTTTGGCCCCACCCCTTTGCCTTTGGCCCCTCCCACCTCTGGGATGTGGCCTCCGAGGACTTTTCCGAAATGGAATTCAGCCCTTGGGCTGAAAGAGGTTCCACACCCTTGCCGTAAAGCATACAAACGGTTCTTTCTCATTTAACTGTCCAACATGGAAAATGTTAAGTGGACTGGAAGAGCACAAAAAAGCAGCTGTGATTGAATAAGACAGCACACACACACACACACACACACAGATTGTTTTCTCTTTGGCATACATTGGAGGAAGTAATGGGTGTAACTCCTTTGCAGCTTGGTAAAAAGCTTAGTGAAGGAGAAATTGTGGAATGTCCCGGGGTGGGGGTGCGGGGGACTCTACAAAGTAAAAGCGACACATTTACAGAAAATGAACTTTAAAAGTTGCAACAGGTTTGCTTAGCAGTAGAACGTGTCCTATTTTGATGGACTGGATGGGAGTTTTGTTGTTTGTTTTTATAATCTCAGAAATATCTGCTTAAGGGAAATTCAGAAGAATTAAATGTTGTGGAGGGAACTGAATCCTAAAGAAGTGTAAGCTATTATTAGTCTAAGACCCAGAGCTGCCCAGAAATGGGTGTGTGCTAAAATGAAAACACTGGAAAATGAGCATATGCCCCATTTGCTATTTTATGCTCTTCCTTGAAGAGCTGAGATTCATGCAGAGTATCAGAACATATGAGCCTGCAAAAAGGAAAAGCCTTAATTACTAGGTAATGAGCAATATACTAGCAATAAAGATTCCACAGTATAACATTCAGTAAAAGTCTGCCTTGGGCAGCTTGTTCTTCTAAGAACAGAACGCAAAGATACCAGGTTTGGTTATTAATAATACCCTCTGAAGGATGTTGTAAAGAGCGTGGGCATCCATTCCAACAGCCTCTGTTTACCAGGGACAATGTCATGTGGTACATATCCCTAGTAAAATGCTGTCCCTTTAAAAAACACATTGTCGATGCCTTTTTAAAACATTAGTGTGTACCCATGCATTAACTAGAGCCCCATATGTTTTGCCCCGAACAGATACATCTGGATTCTAGTGTGCGTGCATGAACATGAACATCAAATACGCCACTGTAACAGCCTAGGTTCATGTAACTGAGATAAATAAATATATATAGGCCTGTGGCTCACGCTGGCTCAGCTTGTCTGAGCGTGGAAAGCTAAGCAGGGTCAGGCCTGGTTATTACTTGGATGGGAGACCCCTCCTCTAGTTTCCTGCATTGAGCAGGGGGTTGGACTCGATGGCCTTGTAGGCCCCTTCCGATCCTATGATATCCTAATACATATTCTTCTTCTGATCACCCTTGCCTCTATTCCCCTCCCCTTCTTGTGTTGTCTCATGTGTTGAATTTTAGATGGTGAGCTCCTTGGGGCAGGGACCTGTTTTCTTTGCAAAGTGCTATGCACCTTGATGGTGCAATCAGTGGTCCTTCTCTGGGAACCTTGACCAACTGACGTGAGGTGGGTGGCTACTAAGAAGAGGCTATTTTCATGGGGTTGGGGTGAAGCCAGCAGGATCATCGCACCCCTCCCCTCCACCCAAATGCAATTTCCCAAAGCAGTGTTCCTCCTGTTCTGAGTTTCCTGAGCACAAGGCTCCTGTTAAATCAGTGTGATTCGCTTGGGAGTAAGGGCACTGCAAAGAATGTGATTTACTTCTGAGCAAACATGCCTTTTGGCTAATTTACAGCTCCCTGTTCTTTGGACAAGGGGGTGAACACGGCTGTTAAAAAAAAGTAGGGGAAGCCTCCTACTCCTGTCCCCTCTCAAACTCTATGGCGGTTATCCTGGGGGTACTGCCTTTCACATGCAGGGGAATGGCCATTTAACAAGAAGGGTTGTTGTTTTCTGGTCCACCATCTATGCAGAGGTGTGCACATGTGCAGGAGCAAAATTGTTTTGTTTTGTTTAAAGCACCCAAACGCAATTGCCCAAAGCAGCCTGCTTGGAGGTGCAGAGGAACATTTACAAATAATTTTTTTAAAACAAGCTTCCGGGGAAGAAGGTGAACCACCGCACAAGAACAAATGGCAGTTACCTCTCTTCCCCACCAGTTTGGGAGACACACATAGATTCATATAGATTTCATAGATCATAGAGTTGGAAGGAGCCTACAAGGCTATTGAGTCCGACCCCCTGCTCAGTGCAGGAAACTAGAGAAGGGGTCTCCCATCCAAGTAATAACCAGGCTTGACCCTGCTTAGCTTTCCATGCTCAGACAAGCTGAGCCAACGCTGCATTTCCCTTGCCCCCCGAAAGCTATTGGCTAACTCCAGTGATGACACTTTCGTGGCCATGCTTCAGATGGGCAACAACAATGCGCAATAACTGAAAAAAAAACCTATGATAAACCTAGTCCAGGAAATTCTGGAAGAAACAAAGGATTATGCAGGACTAGCACAACCGGCACTGAAAAGTACGTGCGTCAGGTGCCCCGCAAGTCACAGCAGCAATATGGTACTGCAATAAACCTTAGGTGTGGATCCATCATCCGGCCCCAGAGAGCTTCAGCTATTGGGTGTTGGACTGGGACTCGGGAGATCCGGGTTCTATTCCCCGCTCAGCTATTAAACTCACTGGGTGACTTTGGGCCAGTCACTGATTCTCAGCCTAACCTACCTCACAGGGTTGTTGTGAGGATAAAATGGAGAAGAGGAGGAGGAGGATTATGTAAGCCGCCTTGGGTTCCTTGCAGGAAAAAAGGTGGGGTATAAATATAATAAAATAAATAAATAAATAAATAAATGAGCTATAGCTGCCTGTCCATATAGCAATTGTGATGGGGGGTGCTTCTAGGCATTGGGCTCCTAGCGCTACCATTCAAAAGACATTGTGCAGCGATTCCGTCTTTTCCTCCTCATTGGATTTTTTTTTTTTTCTGATAAGAAAAAAGACAGAGGAAGCTCTGGGAAAGCTCTGGAGAATTACAAATGGAGGACAACATTGGCTGGCAATGACCCCTCTCCCAACCGTAAAATTCCATGAATGAGGGGGAGTGATGGTACAGTAAAAGCCTCATCTGAAAGCACCCTTGATATGTTGAGGTTGCAGCTTTTCTGTAACAAGTACAACCAATTCATTATGAGGTTAAGCATTTTAAGGAAACACTTGTGGTCTGTTTACTAATACATCCTGCTGCAGTTTCAGCAGCCGGCATAGAGCAAACTGTTGCAACACAGATTAATATAAGTGTGGAGACGAGCCTTCAATGACATATATTGATCCTTGGTCTGAGGATAGGTCTTACAACAAGTGCATGTGGAATTCCTATTGTTTTACCTGTGAAACATTGGAGGGTGTGACAATAGAGCACTGAGAGGATCCCATTTGCTGCGGGGGGGACCTGACACTGCAAATGTCATTTCTAACCAGATATTCCTTTGCATTATTTATTTATTTTACTACATTTCCATACCGTCCAATAGAGGGAACTCTCTGGGAGGTTCACAAAAATTAAAACCACAAGATACAACATAAAGTACACTATAAAAGTTTAAAAGTATAGTATAAAATAGAAGTCAAATAGAACGTTGGAGGCTTCTGTGGTCAGTATCCAAGTGACACTTGTTGATTAAGATGGAAGTTCTGCTTGCTGGAAGGGGAAGTGTAGCCTGACGGGGGCAATGAGGCGGTGGAGCAGGGAAAGTTGAGAATGTTGTTCTCCTCCACTTGCTCCTGCCACGGGGCCTCGCTAGTTAAAGAGAGCATATACCTACAACAAAGCACATTACTGTATTCTACAAAGTAAGCACCACTGCAAGTATTTGCAATGTATCCGGAATACACCAGCGCTGTAACTATGTATCTCGCAGTAATTATGATGTCGGCAAGCCTGGACCTACTGGTCAAACGGATGTGTGTGTTTTAGTTCCATTGGTGCAATTAGTGGCTGATCGCTTTGTCTCACCTGCCAGACTGAGTTCCTGCTGCAGGCAGCTGCCGCCTCTCCACCCCCTCCAAGAGCATTTCTGGATCTTTCAACTGTTCTGTGAGGGGTGAGGCAGAAATTCAGCAAGTGCAGATTTTCCCTTGAATGCATCACCATCCCAGGAAAAGCGGAACCAGTTTAATTTTTGCCTGCCATGTAACTGTGGAAAGCATCAAAACTGCCCATGGCAGGGGAAACGGGGCCCTCGAGCCTGCATTCGAGGAGAAAGGTGGACACAAATTTGTATGTGCTGATTTATATGTCTAGACAGGACCGGTGCAGGGCAGTTTGGCACCCTAGACTAAATTATATTTAGCGCCCCCCCTCTCGTGCCGTGGGGGGGGCTCTGGAAAGCAGCCCTGCTCTGCAACCTGCCGCCACCGCTGCCGCCACCGCCACTGGACCCCCACCCGCACGCTGCTGCTGCCGCCCCCCACCTACCTTCCCACGCCTCCTCCAAAAAGGGACCCCCGCGCTCTGTTTTTGGCCGGGGGAAACCAGAGCAACAGGGCTGTTTAAGCCCTGTTGCCCTGGTTCCTCCCGCCAAAACAGAGCGCGGGCGGGGCTCCGGAAACAGCGCAGAGAAGGTAGGTGTCGGGGGGGAGGCGGCGCAGAGGCGAAGCGAGGCGAGGCGAGGCGAGGTGGGGGGAGGTGGCGCGGGGGGGAGGCGGCGCAGAGGCGAGGCGAGGTGGGGGGGAGGCGGCACGGAGGCGAGGCAAGGTGGGGGGGGAGGCACCCAGGCTCAGCCCCACCACTACTCCGGGCGCAATCCCCCGCACTGACCTGGCTTTCTCGGTGAGGCGGGCGGGCGGGCAAGGCAGGAGCGGGCCGGCAGCGAAGAGGAGCGCAGCGTTCTGCGCCCTCTTCCGCTACGCGCCCTAGGCAACAGCCTAGTTGGCCTAGCGGTAGTGCCGGCCCTGTGTCTAGATACAAATTCAGAAATTGCTATAATTTAAACGGAAATATAGTAAGTCTCACCATAGTGCAGAAGACTGCGGCCAGGCGACCTGTGTGCCTGCCTGTTCAGTCTGCTGTCCGGGGGCTCATAGCTGATGTGCAACAGTCATTATGGTTCTTTGTCTTTAAACCAGCATTGGACAGGACAGCCCTTCAAACAGAGGACAGTCCTGCATAAAAGAGGACACAGAGACATGCTACCCCTTACCCACATTGCTACTACACATGTGGCCTTCACAGGTTTGTGCCAGGTGAGACTCCATAGCTCCGCTGAGCAGGAAATGGATGAGGAGAAGCCCCACCCTCAGCAGATGGATGTCGCTATTTATTTATTTATTCTATTTTTGACTTGCCCATCTGGCCAGTCATCTGGCCACTCTGAGCGATGTACAGTCTAATTAAATACAAAAACAAAACAAAACCAAAACAGAGCGTCAGTTAGCCCTGGGCGG
The DNA here is from genome assembly GCA_021292165.1 of Shinisaurus crocodilurus. Taxonomy (NCBI): domain Eukaryota; kingdom Metazoa; phylum Chordata; class Lepidosauria; order Squamata; family Shinisauridae; genus Shinisaurus; species Shinisaurus crocodilurus. The sequence continues at coordinate 99,623,896 of CM037878.1, forward strand.
GGCAGTCCAACGGGAGCAGGCCCTGATGTTCCCTCTGCCTGCTCCTGCCGCCTTCACTCCTTCCTCTTCCCCACAGGGTCGCAGTAGCACAGTGCAGTAGTGAGAGAGTGTCATTCCAGACAGGCACCCCGTTTCAGGATTCAGAGGCAGCAATGTGACCATGCAAGATTCAAAGCCTAAATTGCAAGGAAGCAGGAAGAACCTTGGTTGGGATTCTTTTCTTTTCCAATCTTGATAACAACTAGCAATCTCATCAACACATGCAAGCACTATACTTTGTTAATGGATGAGCATGCTGCTATATGATACTTACCAGTGGTCTGTGTGTATTCCTGGGAAGCTGGGCAACCATTTCCATATGTCTTCACTGCAGAAGACATAGGATCAATACCTGTGCCTGAACTGATGTTTTCAGGAAGGGAGTCTGAATAACTGAGGGAAATAGTGGTGACAAAATATTAAGTTCTCTACCTTATTGAGAAGATCTGGGAAATTACAGGCTGGTTAGCTTAATGTCTGTCCTAGGTAAATTGGTTGAAAGCATTATTAAAGATAAAATTAGTAAGCCTATAGGACAAGCCGTGCTGAAAAAGAATCAACATGGCTTCTGCAAAGGTAAGTCCTGTCTCACTAACCTTTTAGAGTTCTCTGAGAGTGTCAATAAACATGTGGGCAGGGGTGATCTAGTACACATTGTTTATTTGGACTTCTAGTTTATTTGGCTACTAGTCCTGATGGCTACATGCTACCACCAGTATCAGAGGTGGTATGCCTATGTACACCAGCAACTGGAGAACACGAACGGGAGGGTGCTACTGCACTCATGTCCTACTTCTGGGTTTCCCACAGGCAGTTGGTTGGCCGCCATGTGGACAGAATGCCGGGCTAGATGGACCCTTGGCCTGATCCAACGTGGCCTTTCTTATGTTCTTAATCATTCATACATTTACGGAACAAACATAATCTCCAAAAGGAATAGGATCACAAATATGCATATATTATTTGTAAGTTCAGAACATTGATGGAAGGAAAACAATTAACAAAAGAAAACGCATACCCAGAAAAGAAAAGAACAATGCTCCCCCATGGATCCTTTGGAAATGTCGGAGCAATTCACCTCAGTCAGTAGGGTTGCTCTGAAAATGTCCTTCAGCAGTACATGATGGAAACGAGGATGGTATTTGGACATCCATTGAAGACACTCAGTTGGCTTTGATATTTATTGCTGCATGCCATGCTTTTCTTGACATTAAGTTCTGGGCCTTTTAAAGCCTTCAGAATGGCTGGTAAATGTCAACATTCACCACGTTTCTGACACTGACCACATCTGCATGCTCACACCCAGTATCATAAGGAAACATAGGCCAGGACTGGGACACCACTCAGGAGTTTAACTCTGGAGCAGACCATGGAATACTTTTAGTAACATACTGCCAGAATGGCTCAGACAAGCATGTCGTGTCACACATGCCAGAGCAAGGCAAAAATCCTTCATAGTCACAATTCAGTCTGATAACTCTGCCATGTCGTGAAACATTTATCTTAATAACAGATTATATCATTTGGATTTTTAAAAAGGGTGTATCTTATGGCTTACATTAGCATAAAAGGCACATTTTGGGTAGGCATTAGTTTCCCACAATCTTGCTGGAACATGGAAAAATGTAGCCTCTCTGAGAAGCCTGTCTCATCCTAATAAGGCAGAGTTCTCTATTGGTAACATAGTCTAAATACCTTCTCTATGAAATAATGTAGATCACTGGGTGTACCGCATCCACGTGGTGGGGAGAAGCTGTATCAGCTTTCCATCTTTAATGAAGCATGATAATCTTTGAAGAATTACTCATTCCGAGCCATACACAACCATTTTCTTAAGTGGCTTCTCCTGTAGCAAGAAAACTGTATAACGAATCACATTAGCCAAATGCTCTGATGTACATCTTGTATTTCTTCCTGTGCAAAAAGCCCTGATGTAGATTTTCAATTTTTCCAGTGTAAAATGGATAATGAAAAAGAGTAGTCATTATACTTAGGAAATACCGGTAATCAATTTGTTGCCAGGGATAATAGAATCATGGATCCATCAAACGTAGGATCCAAGAATTAACAGATGTTCTAAAGCAAGTCCATATAATTGCAAGCCAATAGTCCCTGTTGTTGTTGTTAGCATTGTTAGCCTGCTCCTCAGCCAAAAAGGTTCCCAAAGCAGCTTAAAAGGGTGCGTGGAAGTAAACTCAGGCACCAATTCTTAAAGTTAAATAGTAGTTCTTATAAAGACCAGCTGGAATGAAAACAACTGAGGGAGAGGATGAGCCTGATGGAACTGGTCTTTCAGCAGGGCTGATGGAATGACCCTGCTTCCCCCCCCCCCACCCTCTGCTCCAACCTGATGGAATGGCTGCTTCCAGGTGACAGTAGAGAGAGGAGCCCAATGGAGCAGGTCTTTCAACGGTGGAATAACATTACTTCTCATCTCCCTCTGCTGTGGCCTGGTGGAAAGGCTGCTGCCAGGTGACACTCTTCATCTGTCTAATGTTTCAGGATGCCTGTGCTATCTTAGTTATTAGCCACTGGCTGAGATCCAGTGATATTTATTTATTTAGAAGATTTATAAACCACCTTTTGATCAAATGATCCTCAGACTGGCTTACAATGAGCAGTTGTTAAAATATACACACCCACAAGCCTTGCACACACAGTTCAGTGGCCCTCAGTCTCCGCTAAACCAGCCCGATATACACAAACAGGAATCGCACACAGTAAAGGAGGAGACTCCAATCCAGCTAAGCTGGGGGGTGCTTATTTTGTTTTACCAAACACCCCCAGAAGCCAAGTATAGCTAAAGTGTGCTTGTTGATTTTGCTGGAGGGAGATAAAGGAGCTCAATAATAATTTATGACACTCCTTATTTTAGACATGCCACCTTTGTTTCGTGATATATTTACAAGCCGTGCAACAGCCATTTTAATGGGTTTTGGTGGCAGACAAAAAAAAAAAATAGTGGAAAGAAGACAATATAGAGAAGAGGATAAATGGAATTTGTTTGAGTAGGGACAGAGTCGTTTTTCTGGGAAAGCGTAGTAAATCAATACGTAATCCTAGAAACCATTCAGCATTGAATGCCACATTCAACCATTGAATGCCACATTGAATGCCACATTCTAGCAAATCTCTATTCAAGACAAAATATTTGCAAAATGGGAAGATTTATCTCATAATTCATTTTCTTTTTTTAATCACTAAAAATGTAGAGTTCAAGTACTGAAGTTGGGTTCAAATCTAAATTCTTCCATGAGATCACTAAGTGACCTTGGAGCAAGTCATGTTCTCAGTCTCAGTCCATGGATCCACAACACTGGATTATAGAACAGTGATGTTCTGTAGATCAATCAAAGGCACAATCCTATGCATGTTTAGACAGAAAAGAAGTTCTACACAACTCCCAGCATTCCCCAGCCTGCATTAGTATTGATTGAGAAGAATCTTTGGCATTAAGAACAGTTGCCTTGCACTTTGCATAATGTTTAATGTAAACATTAAAAATAAATAAATTGCAAAACAACTCCAGGAATTGTTGGTAATGTCAGAGATGGTAGCCTGTGTGTTGGTGATGTCACAGGTGTTAGTCAATAGGTGCCCTCCACAGCCAGCTTTTCCACATTTTAAATTGAATAACACTGAAAATTTGCTGCTTTGGTTTTTCAGGGCTTGCCCCAGAATGGGAAAAGGTCTGCTATTGCCCAGCCCAGCCCAGCCCAGCCCAGCCCAGCCCAACAACTCCTCTTAAAATGTTATTTATTATGTATTTATTTAATAGTATGTTAATACTGTGAATGTTTGTGCTAATTTTTGTTTTGTTTTAATACCAATTAATATAATTTAAATGGTCATCTCATATATGTCACAAGGACCCTAAGAAAGATTTTCTTTGAAACAGGTTGAGCCAAAAAGCAGTATGTTGTGCACTGCTAGATTTCTTCCCCCTTTGTTCTTGGATTGTGGCCTTACCTCCTTTTCTGCATTCGCATCTTTGTAATTATGTTTTGGTCAGAAAGTCATGAGTGAAATACTCTTCCTTTGCCACTCAGAACTTGCACTTGCTTGGCTCTGACAATTTGGGCCACAGATGTCAGCAAGCTGCCTGCCTGTGGTGTATGCTCAAGTCAGCCAATGCCGTTCCATCTTCTACTAATTGATCTTGGCCTGGGATGTGTGGTCTGCCCAGGAAGTCGTTAGAATATTGTTGACATCTTCAGAGCAAGCAAATGTGTGTTGCTAAGAATAGAAGCCCACTTGTGGTTTTTTAAACAGGGAAGCTCAAATTATCTAAAGATGAGCAAACAATTCAAGCTAGAGCTGTCACCCCATTAAAGAAAATATTAAACGATGACTTGTTTGCTTTTTAATCAATTAAACTTTACGTATTTGCTGACATCACTGGCAAGAGAAAGGAGCAGGTAAAGCCTGCATTTATGGCTAAACATGTATAGGATTGTCCTTTTCAACAGGCTGGCTCAATTTAAAATGAATTAATTTTCCATTTCTGTTTTAAATCTGTTACTGTTTTTTTAAAAATTTGCACTGCTACTAGGTTTTATTTTGGTTTTTATTTTTATTTCATACTGTTTAAACATTTATATTGTATTTTATCATGTTGTATTTTATCATTTTAATTGTTGTGAACTGCCCAGAGAGCTTTGGCTATTGGGTGGTATAGAAATGTAATAAATAAATAAATAAAAGCAAAGATGCATTTCTATGCATAGTTATCTGGAAATAAATACTACTAAATTCAGTAAATTCAATATGAGTAAACAAGAATTTACAAGCTGAGCAGAGCATGTCTGTCAGTCTGATCTTCTGATACACTTGAATAGTTACTTTGCTAGATTTACTTTTGGTTCAACATGCACAAGATTGCACTCTGAAGCATAAGGTAAGGTATGCAAGAGGTTGGTTGTCAGAATTAAGAGTTTGGAATGAAAATGCAGGCATCTTATTAAAGTTTGATGTATGCTGAGCCCAGCTTCATTGTGCCCCCAACCTACAGATGAAGAAGATCAGGGTTGAAAGAAGCTAACTTGGATGCATGGAAGCTAAATGGTAAATGAGCACAGCGCTGATTGATTGGTAAATGAGTACAGCATTCATTCATTCATTTCCAAATTAGTGATGGGAAGGGCATAGGATATGGGGAGAGTGGGAGGAAAAAAATTGATTTGGGACAGTTGGTGAAATTGAGGAGAGAGGAACTTGGAAGTACAGTAGTGGAGAAGAGCAGATGAGTGGAAATAAGGAGAAGCAACTCAATAGGGAAACCAAGGCAGAAGAGAAAGAAGCAGACAGACAAGACTTCAGACGGAGTGAACACTAACGACAGAAATCACCAACAGGAACACCAGCAACAGACTAAACGAACTGTGGCAGAAGCTGCTACTCAACTAGCAATCGGTAACCGATACCATGACAGGTAATCAATGGTGGTTTGGGCGTTGGGTCATTTGCATGTTGTTGTATCTGTTAGCCTTTGATTGCATTAACTTCTAAAGCATAAAATATAAAGATCTACTTTTCATATTGGTTAGACTCCAGAGTGATTGCCCATCTGTCTCTCCTCATCCATAGTAGTACAGACAGAGCTGTGTTCATAGAATCATAGAAAAGTAGAGTTGGAAGGGGCCTACAAGGCCATCGAGTCCAACCCCCTGCTCAATGCAGGAATCTAGGTCAAAGCATCTCTGACAGATGTCTGTCCAGCTGCACCTTGAATGCCTCCAGAGTGGGAGAGCCCACAACCTCCCTAGGTAGTTGATTCCATTGTCTTATTGCTCTGACAGTCAGGAAATTTTTTCCTGATGTTTAGGTGGAATCTAGGTTCCTGTAACTTGAGCCCATTATTCCGTGTCCTGCAAACTGGGATGATCGAGAAGAGATCCTTGCCCTCCTCTGTGTGACATCCCTTCAAATACTGGAAGAGTGCGATCATATCTCCCCTCAGTCTCCTCTTCTGAAGGCTAAACATGCCCAGTTCTTTCAGTCTCTCCTCATAGGGCAGTGCTTCTCAATTATTTTCTGTCATGCCCCCCCTAGGAAGAAGAAAACATTTCGCGCCCCCCGCGCGACTGTAAATAGTATCATTTGTCTATAAAATTGTTATAAGTACACCTCTGCATAACACTGTATCCTTATTAACGTATAAGAGAATAAAAAAAGAAAGAAATGTGGATCAATTTACAACAAAGAATAGCTTTATTAACTGTAGCAGAAAAGATTTAAAGGAGCACAGGATTTAAAGGAGCACAGGATTTAAAGGAACACAATATTAAAAAAAACTTTTAACTGAGGTCAAACGAGCCCCCCTTTACGGAGCCTCGTGCCCCCCCTGGGGGGCCCGCCCCACTATTTGAGAAGCACTGTCATAGGGCCTTGTTTCCAGTCCCTTTATCATCCTTGTTGCCCTCCTCTGAACCCTCTCCAGTTTGTCTATGTCCTTCTTAAAGTGAGGTGCCCAGAACTGGACGCAGTACTCAAGATGAGGCCTAACCAGTGCCGAGTAAAGGGGAATTATCACTTCCCGCGATTTGGAAGCTATACTTCTATTAATACAGCCCAAAATTGCATTTGCCTTCTTTGCAGCCACATCGCATTGCTGGCTCATATTCAGTTTGTGATCTACCACAATTCCAAGATCCTTCTCACTTGTAGTATTGTTGAGCCAAGTGTCCCCCATTCTGTAACTCTGCATTTGGTTTCTTCTCCCTAGGTGCAGCACTTGGCATTTATCCCTATTAAATTTCATTCTGTTGTTTTCGGCCCAGCGCTCCAGCCTATCGAGGTCACTTTGAATTTTGTTTCTGTCTTCCAGAGTATTAGCTGTTCCACCCAACTTTGTGTCATCTGCAAATTTGATAAGCATTCCCTGTACCTCCTGATCCAAGTCATTAATAAAAATGTTGAAGAGCACCGGGCCCAGGACCGAGCCCTGTGGTACCCCGCTCGTTACCTCTACCCAGTTTGAGAAGGAACCATTGATAAGCACTCTTTGAGTCCGATTCTGTAGCCAATTGTGGATCCATTTGATAGTTGTTCCATCTAGCCCACTCTTAGCTAGCTTACTAATCAGGATATCATGAGGCACTTTGTCGAAAGCTTTGCTGAAGTCCAGATATATAATGTCCACAGCATTCCCACAGTCCACAAGGGAGGTTACCCGATCAAAAAATGAGATCAGATTAGTCTGACAGGATTTGTTCTTGACAAATCCATGCTGGCTTCTAGTAATCACTGCATTGTTTTCAAGGTGCTTGCAGACTGACTTCTTTATAATCTGCTCAAAAATCTTCCCGGGGATTGATGTCAGACTGACTGGCCTATAGTTCCCAGGTTCCTCCTTCTTGCCCTTTTTGAAGATGGGAACAACATTTGCCCTCCTCCAGTCGTCTGGCACTTCACCTGTCCTCCATGATTTCTCAAAGATAATAGACAGTGGTTCTGAGAGTTCTTCTGCCAGTTCCTTTATTACTCTAGGATGCAGCTCATCAGGCCCTGGAGATTTAAACTCGGTTCAGAGTAATCAGGTGCTCCTTGACCATTTGCCTATCAATCTCAAGCTGCAATCCTGCCCCTTCAGTCTGCACTTCAGGTTTGCCAGGGGGGTCATAGACCCTCTTTTGGGAGAAGACCGAGCTGAAGTAGGAATTGAACACTTCTGCCTTTTCTTTGTCTTCTGTTATCAATTTGCCATCCTCATTGCGTAGTTGAACCACCAGTTCTTTCTTGTTGTTCATGGCAACAAGATCCAAACCACTTTATCATTTGGCTGGCAGAGAACAATGAAAGGCATTGTGAATTAGCAACTGAGGGACAGCTCTTCTTAATTGCAAAATGATAGGCAGGAGGTGAAAGTCCATCACAGAAGGGATATAGCACATGGTGTTCCTTGTTAGGATCCTCCTGGCCATTGTGAAGGACAGATCAGGGATGCCTTTGCAATGTTACAGTAGGTGACCTGATGGGTGCTTCCAGAGGTGGCTTTTAATGTGCAATCACCCTGCCTCATTCACCGAATTTTACAGGGGGTCCCAATGTCATCTTCTTTCATTCATAACCCTGTCATGTTTTCCCACCACTTCTTCCATCTTTTTTCTTACTGCAGAAAATCTGTTCAGTAAGACAAGATGGAATCACTGCACAATGCCTTTGGATTGTTAGTGATAAGGACCCCTCTATCTGGAAGCATCCAAACAGAGAGGATATCCTCTTTCTGAAAGATTCTCTTTATGTCTGCTGGTTCCTTTGGTAAATTCTATTGTTGCTGTAGATATGTTTAATTCTAAGGTCCAAACGTTAAAAATGATGGGTTTTCTTGATGTGTTTTGGATGGCAGGAATTCCAGTTTAAAGATGCATCAGTGAGTCTACTGTACAGATCTGTGTGACCCTTTTGCTTTATGGTGAAAAGTTCATCAATGAAAACGATGCATGGTTCTTGTATGTCTGTGTGGTAAATTTGACTTGGGATGGAAAGAACTCAAAGTCATGAATTCCTCCAAATAATCTTTGCCACGTGATCCTGATCACAAAGATGTATCAATAAACTGCCACCAGATGAGTAGTTTTTTGGCGGGGTCTTAAAGATGATTTTGGGCCAACTAGAACTAGATGATACGTTCCCATGTGTGACAGAAGCTAATGTGTTTGATTTTTGTTATTTAAATATCAGGCACAGGGAGACCCAATCAGGAGCAAGATTGCGGCACACAGGGCATGTGTGTGTAAGCTTTTAATCCCCCCCACCCTGCAGTTGTTATTTACCCCAAGGGAGAAGTTATCTTTAGCCCTTGCTCACTTATGCCCACAGATAAACCAGCATAAGATAGATGCACCTTCTATTTGTAGGTAGTGTTTACACTTTGAAGTAAAGTTGCTGCAGGTCAGAACCAGTGTTGCTAAGATGGTGATAACTTGTATAGGAGGTTTATCAGCGTCTGCTATTCGAAATCTCTTTAGAGCCTGGATCTCATCATTAGGTGCTATATATTGGCATAAAGAGAAAGGACAAAAATATGACAAGTATTTTTTTTAAATCAAATTGATGCTGTTTATTCAATGTTTCAGTCTTGTATAGGAAATCGCTGATATATGATGAAAGGTTTTGTACCATATTTGGTAAGTATAAATCATGATACAAATATATCCTTTCAATAGCCACATTGTTACTTGGGACAATGCGGGTGTCCTTGGTTCTTCATTTTATTGGGGTCTCTGAGTAATATGTAAAACATTCCAACAGTGGGACGTGGATTGGTAAAATCAGTTATTTCATTACTCAGTCATTTTCTCCCTCAGTGTGTTCTTTAACTGAGCAATTGTTTTGTTTTTGAAATGTAATTACTGAGATCTGCTATGAGATCTTGGTAAAGAAGTTTGTATGTCTTGACATCATTTAGTTGTCTCAAGGTTTCAGAGATCTAGTCTGCAGCTTTTTCACATCGCTTTTATCAGCTGATTAATGACCATCTCTCTTCCTACCTGAAGATTTCTTAAGGCTGTTGTTTCTTCTTTTGAAAGATCATTAGAAGTGTATGATGGGATGTGGTTACTGAGCATTCTGGTACCAGATAGAAGAGAATTGCAATCCTATATATGTCTACTCAGGAGTAAGTCCCATTGAATTTAATGGGACTTACTCCCAGTTAAGTGGATATATAGGATTGCAGCCTATTAGAGAATTTCTGCTGATGTTTGGTGTCCAAGCTTTTGGAGGGAAGAACAGCAATTTCTTAGAGACAGTTTTTCATCTAATATTTTGTGTCTGAGGTATGGCTTTTTCCAGTTCTTTGAGGACACATATATACCTGAGTGTATTTCATCAGAATGAGTTATCATTGCAACTTTCTGAACAAAGACCCCCCATGAGCTAAAAATGGGAGGGGGAAAGTTTGCATGGATGATCCCAACATTTTCCACATTGTATATTCATTAATTCCAGTCATTCCAAAAGCCAGCTATTTGCATTGCAAATTCTGTTCTTTTCTTTACTTAGATGTCACAATACTGCCTTTTCAAAGCATTTGCATGCATCTTTTGGATGCCACATATTTCACTCCAAAAGTGTTTCCATATCACACAAAACAAATGAAATCACAAGTTGAAAAATGCTAAAGAGCCAAAATGACTTCTGCTGCCATTTGACTGTCATTTCAAATTATACAGGATGTTTATCTTTGCAGGGTGGGTGAAACAGAAGGAATTGACAACAGCAACAAAATCACTGCTTTTATCACTTCCTTTCCCAAAATAATGAAATCTCATTTTGTAATAGACCACCTTGTTGAAATTGTACAAATAGTGGCAGAAAGTGGCATGTTTAAGGTAGGTGAGGCCATCAAAATGATCAAGGGTGCACTGGTGTCATCCTTGGGGTTAGCACAAAAATGTAGTCCAGGTATAGATGGGAGTGGAGAAGTTACCACCCTGGTTCACTGAGCACTCCCCACCCCCATCACCCAGCTCTTTGCCAACTGGCCATGGAAGGGGAGGGCGTGTGTTGTGATGCGGCCAAACGATGTGTGCACCAAACACTGCCAGCTGCCCATGCCAGTCAAATAATATGTCATCCTTTAGGACGGCCACTTATGAATCAGCATATCTGGTGTGTGTGTGTGTGTGAGAGAGAGAGAGCGACAGACAGACAGACAGACAGACAGAGATAATCATACACACACACACACACACACACACACACACACACACACTGGATCAACACAGCTGCCTGTCTAGTGGGCATGGCTTTGGGGACTGTCATGAAGAGCTCCTGCACATCAAAATTTGTTGCATATTACACCACTGGTGACCATCTATCATCCTTCCCCAAAAGAATCTTGGGAGTTGTAGTTTGGCAATGGTGCTAGGGATTCTCTGTTAGAGAGAACTGGCTTCCTCACAGGACTACAGTCGGGATTCTCTGGAAGAAGGAATGATAGGTTTTTTTTTCTTTTTTCATTTTAATTTGCAGATATAACACTAACAAAGGAAGCCACAAAGAGAGAAGCGGGGGTGGGGGGGGGGAGAAGAAAGGGAAAAAAGGTAGAACATATAAAACATATCCATACACAACAAACATTTACATAATTCTTAATGTTAAAAAAACAGAAGGAAAAATAAGGATTTGACGCTTCTATTTCAAATATATATGTTAATATATTAATAGCTGCCTATTTGCTACTGGCAGGGCCGGTGCTACCATTAGGCCAACTAGGCAGCTGCCTAGGGCGCAGGGCTAAAGGGGGCGCCAGAAACGTCTTGGGGGGAAAATACAGCACTCTCAAGTGGGAAGGGGGGCGCTAAATATCTGATCTTGCCTAGGGCACCAAACTGCCTTGCACCGGTCCTGGCTACTGGGCAGGTTTAAGGTTTTGGTACTAGTATATAAAGCCCTAAACAAAATGGGATCAGGATACCTGAGAGAGTGCCTCCTCCCTTACCAACCTGCCCAGTCACTGAGGTCATTGGATGGCATGCTCCTGGTGGTTCCACATGGACCTATGGCCTGATTGGAGTCCACAAGGAGAAGAGTCTTCAGTATGGTAGCTCCATTTCTCAGGAGCTTCCTGCCTCTGGAGGTCAGGCAGGCACCAACATTGTATTGTTTTTGGCGCCTCCTGAAAACACTTTTATTTCAGGAAGCCTTCCTGAACTAACAAGCCATGGGTTTTATTGATTTTGTTTTTAACATATTGTTTTATTCTTTTATCTGTTTTATCTTTTATTGAACACCGCTCCAAAATCTCCATACTGGAATGTGGAGCAGTATATAAATTTTGTAAATTAAATACATAAATTAATAATGTAAGCAGTCTATATATCTAAATAAGCATCCATACAAGATTGAAGGGTGTAGGAGATATGTTCAAATGTAGCAAGAGCAGTAAGATCTTCAGTCCATTGAATGATAGGCGGTGGGTGTTTATCCTCCTTCCAAGCTTGGAGTATAAGTCTCTTTGCAACTGTAAGGGCTCTCAGTATCCACTATTGCTGTCTATCTGTTAATCTCCGTATCACAGGGATGTAATTTAAAAGTGCATGTACATCTGCTATTATCACAGATTTTTCAAGAACCAAAAATTTATGCAAGCATTGACTTCCAACAGGAAGCCACTACAGGACATGCCCACATCATATGCCTCAGAGAGGCATTGTCTCTATTACATCACCAGCATCTAGCAGAGCTAGCTAGCTTCTTCTTAACAAGCCCCTGTGGTGTCCAATATACATGAAACATTTTTTTGTTGAGCAGGCTCAATTTTAAATCTACAGAAATAGTACAGAGAAGCTAAGGCAACCTTCCATTGAGCATTCCAGTGATATAGAAGGAATGATAGTTAAACCAGTTTAAGTCTGTGGTTTAGCTATGCCCTCAATCTCTGCCCCTGAAGAATTCATCTTGGACTCCCAATCCCACCAGCCCCAGCCAACATGACCAATGGCCAAGGATGAGGGAGTTGGAGTCCAACGTATTGGAGGGGGGCTGTTTCCTCTCCCCTGACCTAGAGGGTATGGAAAAGCTGGAAGCAGATGTAGCACCACCCTGTTGACCAGGCAGCCTTGCCTTCTATCTATATATATATTTGCCAGGTTTAATAGGTGCTCTACCTAGCAAGGATAGAAGGCAAGGCTCGTGACAGTTGGGCTTGGCCTGGCCAATCCTGAAGTTTCATTCTGCTCGTCAATGTTGCTCACCCTTTCCTCCCTGCACCTGATGAGTGCCCAAAGACCTGAGGACCTAAAAGCTAGGCCTCAGCTTTTGACAATTAAGTTCCTGGTTGAAGCTGTAAGAGCAGGGGTTGGGAACTGTGGTCCTTCAAAAGTGGTTGGACTTCAACTCCCATCATCCCAGTCAGCATGGTGGTCAGGGATGATGGGTATTGGAGTCCAACATCTGGAGAACCACAGGTCCTCCACCCCTGCAGTACACTGACAATAAGGGGGGCGAGGTGGAAGGACTGTGGTAGAACATATGCTTTGTACGTAGATGGTCACAGATTCAATCCCTGGCATCTCCAGTTAAAAGATTCAGATAGCAGTGCTGGGAAGAGGTCCCTGGAGAGCTCCTTCCAGCCAAAGTAGACATGTGAGCTAGATGTACTAGGGGTCTGACCTACTTCTTAAGACTATTGTGCCTATATTTTGTAACTTGTTTTGAGCATCTTTAATTTGAATGTGCTATTCTTGGCATATTTCTGCCCCCCCTCCTTTCCCAATTAATTTCTCGTTTTAAATATCATTACCGGCCTGGGTAAGGGACCCATTTATTTTACTCTTTTCAGTTATGATAGTTTTGAGTTCTACAGGTGGTTTTCTTATGCAACAGCTCTGTGCATTCCTCTTTTCTTGCATGGAATTTTCCCTTTGATGGAAAAAATGATTTAATCATTCAGTTTTGACTTAAACAAAAATGTGCTGGCATCCTGAATGCCAAATGCCTCATTCTAATGGCAAGCTTCCAACAACTTCATTTGGAAATGAGCCTTCTGCATTCATAATTCATAAAAAGGTTGGCATGTGTCCCATTAAAATAACAGAGGAAGAGAAAATATTCTTACATTCAAAAACACACTTTCCCAGCTTTTCAGATTTATTTATACAAAAGGGCTCTCATTTCCTAAATTAAAATATATAACAACATGTATATATAGATATGTGGAGGAGGAGATTAACAAGCTTAAAAAATGTGCTGGAGAACTATTCGTGATCATCACACATTCTTCAAATGTTTAATTATCACTCATTGAATGCAGGAAAGGAACAGGCAAACCCTCTTACACATAACATAGTGTAGATGTCCCATATATTTGCCAGGTTTAATAGGTGCTCTACCTAGCAAGGATAGAAGGCATTTGCTAGCAATATTTGAGCTGATTAACCTAGCCAAGTGCACCTTGCATTGATTTTGCTGGGGGAAATAGACTAGATGGAGCATAGGACTTGTTGCACAGAGGATTTATAATTGCTTAGCTTTGTAAATAAACCTAGAGTTGATTTACTAAGGACAGTGTGTAGTGTGTGGCAGATATCAGAGTTAGCCCAGCACTAGCAGTAGGGCAGAGCAGAAAAATGTTTATGATGGAATGCAGGAAAGAAGAGTATACATTACATTGGCATGAGTATTTATTTTGCTGCAAGTATATGGACTGGGAAGCTGATTATCTCAGAATATGAAAATATCACATGTGAAGCAGGCTGAAATCCTTTTCTGGCATGAAATGGTTATATGTTCCTCATAGAAGTATGCACTTGTGTTAAGATATTGCAGTGAACTTGAGATCAAAGGCCTGTAATTTTAGCCTCTGTCTGGACCAGCAGTTCTTCATGATGTTTGTCATTAGTACTCACACAAGAGGGGAAATAGCTCATTCACACCACATCCTGCGACCTATCCATGTTTATGCTCCCCTTTCTGGTTTGTTTGCATACCTGGTGCACAGTCAGTTTTGTCTCATGTCGTGACTCTTCTGCCTGCCCTTTCCCACACCCGTTTTGCCTGCCTTTTTCCAATTTTAAGCTGCAACATCCATAAAAACTAGGATCCCAGGACCAGGCAAGGTTTCCCGCTGCATAAAGCTGGTTAGAAAAACTTATTACAACCAACAAACTCTGAGGTTTGGATCCAAAGAGGCTTATGTATACACACAAAGCACTTGAGTGGTGTGGGATGGATTTCCTTCTGGAAGCAGCTCCTCCAAGGCGTGCTCTCTTGACCCCTGGGAGCAGCTTTGGGGGCATAGGAGGGATCTGCAGCAGGAAGAGGGTTTCAAAAGTGCCCACACATGGGTAAAATACCTTTAAGATTCTGGCCTAAATATGCAATTCCAGGAAGACATGTGAATGGTATAGTAAATGTGCATAGATTATCTGAACTTAAATTAAATGACAACTAAGTGTACCACAGTTACCTGAGAAGTTTTTACAGATGATGTGAAGTTGTTCTAGTGCGATGTTACATAATCCCAGAACACACATTCATTCAAATGAGACAAATTTTCAGATGAACCAAAGAATTATTTTTATAGAACAAAATAAATTATATAGAAAACAAAAGTGCAATAAAATGCCTCTTATCATAGGCTGCACAACAGATGTTACAACATGAATATATTTATTGCTTTCAGAAAGTAGCAATTCAGTGCTAACAAGCAAATTAGTACAACTTGCCCAACTTGATTTTTTATAGGGCTTTATCCAACTGGGCTAGAAGCATATTGCAGCATACAGCCTGTACAGGATGTGGTGTCCATCACATTACAGTGATGCTGTGGACATCCTTGATATTAGCGTTGAACACACAATCTTAGGCACACTCACTGTATTTAAAATGAGTAAGAAGTAAAGTGTAATATAATAATGGGCTTGTAAAATGACCACTCACCTGGTTGTCTGTGGAAAGTATGAATCACCTCCCACCATTCTGGAAATGATGACTTGCAGGAGAAATGTGGTTTCCCACCACTTCTTATGCCATCTACATGCCACAAATTACCAAAACAGGTAAGTGGACAAGTACAGATTTGTGTGGGCTGGTACCTTTTGTGGACTTGTTTTCAAGGGGGTTTATGCTTGAGCAGACGCTATAGCATACATACATGCTACTGTGAATTTCACTGGTATCTACTTCAGATTCAAAGTAGACTTCAAAATGACATGTAGTAGCCAAAAATATTGGTCATAATTAAATGCAGTATTTAATTATCAGTTCAGGAAAAGTGACTGAAGGCCAAAACGTCACAGTATACATTAAACAGCTTCAAACTCATTTTTAATGGTTGAAAACTAGGAATTATTAGAGAATACTGACACAACCATTAAGAGTTACAATCAGTGTTAAACATTAAAACATTCAAGATACAGCATTTAGAGTGAAGATAGGATTTTTGTGTCCATATTATAGACTATATTTCCATTGAGGTGCAGATCTATATGGAGCTCTGCAACTGAACTAAAGGGAACCAGAACAGATAAAATCTCCAAATCACAAAATTATCTGAAAGCAGAATCTGACCACTAGTCTCAGTTCCAGAGTTGAACAATTCTTGCCTCTTTCTGCACTGGTTAAAAAGGGAACAGGTTTCAGCTACTGCACAATTTCCAGTGGCTAGTCCTAGTCCTATAGCTGAAGTTGCTTCCCCCCCCCGCCCACAAGTCTCTTAAGAGAAGAAATCCCGCTTTGTATTAGTCACTTATGAAGTGCAGTCAAAACCTTGAATGTTCCAACAGCAGTTTCCTAGGGAACAGCTTTTCAAAATATTCAGGTATACAACCCACCCACCCCTCCCTGCACTGTGAAAATGTTTTATATTCAAATTATCTATTGTGCCCCCCCCACCCCCAGTTCACAGAACTATTGACTGGATATGAAAACATGTTTTATAAGACTGGTTCCCCAGTACTTTTCTCAGCCAACCAGTAAAGGTGTCTTCTGTCAGGTAATTAGTATTGGGGACCAAAAAGCCAGTTGACTCCAGAGCCTACCAGCCTCCAGTTCATGGCTGGCTCCACTGGCTCCTCCGCTTACCATCTTGCATTGGCTCCTCCCCTGCCTGCTGGATTCATCCAAGCTCTGCCCTAACTCACCAGATTTTGCCTCAGCTCTCCTTGCCCTAGCTTTGTCTCCTGGTCTTGCAAAAGAGGCAAGTATTTTTCGCTATCAAAAGCTGGCAACCCTATTATAAGCTGCAAATGGGAAAAAAGTTACCCATTGATACATCACTCTGGAATGTGACCTTCACAATGAAATTCGAACTTTGTTATAAAACGTAGACAAAAGTAGGAATGTTGTTAAGGCAGAAGGAAGCTAATATCAAAGATGAAAACACAGCACCAATGAATATTGCCTTCAGGTAGATTTAATGAAGGACTCTGTGGCATACATACTTGGCTATGTCCAGATATAAAATGCATTTAGCCCAGTTGTAACTAGTCAGCGATGTACAGAATGAACATGCCATGAATGCAAAGAAAAACCATTTGAGCACACAACTGAAAATATTTAGGTGATTCCCTAAGCAGCAGCATTTTTCCCCAAAACAAAACATAGGTAACACAGATTAAATATTTACAAGAGCACTTCTTTTACAAAAATACATATATTCTTAATAAGTAGGATAGACTAAGTCATTAACAATGACCTGGGTTTTATTTTTCACTTCAATTTGAATGCTTTATAAGCTAAATTTTACAACCACAAAAAGGTTTTTTTTAATAAGATGTTACCACTTTTGACAAAAAGCTTAAAATGTTCCATATTTGAAAAGACAATTAGCAATGGGATATTATGCATTCTCTACATATTGCAAGAGCTGTTATAATACAAACTGTTCATCACAAACCAGATACAAGGAAGTATAGAAGAATTACTACTTGTGTCACACGTACTTGGATCACATCTTATGTAAGGGCAATTAAGTCTGTCCTGTGCATGTTTACTCAGAAGTCAGTCCCACTGAGTTCTGTGGTGCTCACTCCCAGGTAAATGTACATAGGAATGCAGCCATTGCCCCTCTCCTCCAGCATTTACCTGGAATATGTATTTAAAAAATGCATCATAGTTTCTCTTTCTAATGGCTGACTGTGCAACAGGGTGGGGGTAGGGATCATAGGATCAGAGTTGGAAGGGGCCTACAAGGCCATCGAGTCCAACCCGTTGCGTGATGCAGGAAACTAGAGGAGGGGTCTCCCATCCAAGTAATAACCAGACCTGACCCTGCTTAGCTTTCCACACTCAGACAAGCTGAACCAGCGTGAGCCAGGAAATTATGTATTTTTTGTTTTCTATTCTAGAAAATTATCAAATAATTTTAGTGCTAAGCGAAGAGGCAGATTTTAAAATTCAGCATTTTTGACATTTTTTTAAAGTTAACGACTACTCTGAAAAAGATGTAACAAATGGTCTATATTATATATAATGCATCACAGTGTTGCCTGATTTGCTAATTCATAGGGCAGAAATTATTGAAAGCAAGGCATTTTGCTAAAAAAGAAAATAAATACTACAAAGATCTGAAAAATGGATGTTAATACTTTATCACATATCTTCAAAAGATACTGTAATTAAATCACACAGCTATTTTAAAAAGGCTGCAATTAGTTTGGTCAGTATTTTGTGCTTTGTAGATTTACAAGATCGACAGTGCACTGAATTTTTGGTTCATTGGGCAGGTATAGCAGAGCCATAAGTACTGAAAACAAAAGCCTCTGAGATACATGTATGTAGTATGTATGTATGTGGGCGTTACTCAGAGCTTCTTTGCTGCTTTGCATTTCATGGTGCTTTCTGGCTGGCTAACCTTTGGTGTTAGAAAATTCCTTTAAAAAGTAGGTGGCAACCAATAGGGTGTTTGCTTTAAATCCAGATAAATACTTTATTATGAAAAAAGTGATTTCTGTAAAAGATAAGCTTTTTAAAAAACATAAAACGGTTGCAGGACCAATTCTGAAGCAACTCAAAATCCTTGAAGCACAATTCAACATGTAAGGTTAAAGTGACAAAAAAACCAAACTAAAAAATACAGTTCTAGATAGAGATGAATTCAAGTCCTAGGGGAAATAAACCTTCCACAGGTATTACCTGCTTTAGCAAGCAACTCAGCAGCCCGGTTTGCACTTTGTGATAAGCCAGGATTCTGGAGAATCTGCCTATCCTTGATTGAGCAAGTGTGCTAGTGTACACTGCCTGATGTTTCCCACTTGGCTCCTCCTGAAAGTGGGAGCGGCTAAACAATTCATGGACCCTCCATCCGTGGTTTATCACCATGTCCGAACCAGGGATTCTGGCTTGTCTCTCCCCAAATAAGCCAGAGTTTATTGCTCAGAGTTTGTCTTGGGGAAAGACAAATCAGAATTCCTGGTTCGGACATCATGTAAATGAACTACGGATGGAGGGTCTGTGGTTTGTTTAGCCACTCCCACTTGCAGGAGGAGCCAAGCAGGAATGGTCAGGCAGTATGCACTAGTACACTTACTCAAGCATGGTAAGCCAGGATTCCCTGGAACCCTGGCTTATCGTGACATGAGAACCAGCCCAGTGTCATCTTTTTCTAAAAAAATATTTCAATACGAACCTCAATAAGCAATTAGGCCTCCTAGAAATATTTCCTGTTTTGTGTCTCTCTTAAATTACTGATCCCGCCTATCATCAATTACCTTGAGGAAATACATATAAACTACATATGCTCTTTTCCTCTTGGATTTATTTTATTCTTGTCACATACTACACTCTGCACTCCTACAGCATATGTACATAAAAGATGCCCCAAGAAAAAGCATGGTGGAAGATTATGTCACCCTGCAATAACACTTTGCTTTGGCTAGAGTCAAGAGTAGCCATAGAAATTTATACTGTTTTTCCTTTTTACTATCCAGAGGCAGCTTCCACTACTTCCCTAAGATGTAGAAGATGACCCTTCCTGCATAATCTTCAAAGTACTTTCTGTGTAAACAACTTGATCAACAATGGGTTTGTAAGGATGGGCTTTTTAAACTTGGGGAATTGAATGTTTTAACATTACATACATTTTGCTAACTTATTTAACAGAATTGCATTAAATAGGCATTTGAGGCTGGACATCATCCCAAAAAAGAAAGTAAATCATTTGGCACAGGACTACACTGAATATATGTTTCTAGCTAGTTGAAATTCCATCAGTAAGAAGCAAAAACAGGCACAACCTCTGTGCTTGTGCAATAGGGACAAATCTAAAATATTAGCATGCAAGTTAAAGGTCACTGCTTCAACCGAGCCAGCACATCCACATATGTAACCCCATGTCACAGGGATCCCTTGGTAACCCCATGCCTTATAGGGATCCCTTGTCCTAAACTTGAGTACTAGTCACCACTGCCCTACGGGCACAGCACTATATTGCAATTCTTTGGAAAGGGCATGCAAAACAGCAGCTTCAAATGCGGAGGGTGAGATCCAAAGCTTTCTATTTTTTTCTGTGAGAGGAAAATGCCCAGACTTCTCTATGGGAAACAGCTGTATGTACATGGAACAATTCTCTTTCAAAGAACATAAAAAAGATTCCTTATACCAGGCCAGACTATTTGTCTACTCTGACCGTCAGCAGTTCCCTGGAATCTTATGCAGAGGAGTCTTTTCTATCACCTGCTACCTAATACCCTTTAAGCGGGAAATGCTAGTGATAGAAACTGGGACCTTCTGCATGCAAAGCATGTTCTCTACCACTGAGCTATGATAACTCCCCATAGCAGAGTGGTAGGGAACCTGCTGTGGAATGAGAAGGCCCCAGCAATGACAGGGTCACAGGAATTGATCCAGAGCAGATAGCAATGCTGTTGTCAAGCTTGTTATTCCCCCCCCCCCAAGTTTTGTTTAACAGGTTGCAATGGAAATCGCCATATCCACTGTACAGCTTTGGTGGACTATTAATGTCTTCATTTATGTAACTGTTTTCTGGCACAAAAAAGTCTGATTATGTTCTATTAGTCTCTCATCTTAATTTTTTCTCAGTGCACAATTAATTTTTTTAGGAGCAATCAAATGTGCAAATGGGTAGAATTCTTCATCTGTGTACTAAGAAGTTACAGAGTTTTATAGAAGACATCTGCAGCTGGCTGGCCTTTTGACAATTATTCAACCAACTGTGTAGAGGCACTATGCAACTGTACCAGAAATGCAAAGTTGTAGGCCACAAGGAGGTTACATGTGCAATAAATATTTTAAGGCTCTTAGTTTCACAGCTGACAAGTCTGTCTTGGATTTCCATGCTTTTTTCAAGTGGAAATATTTGCTCTTGTTGACCAAGGTGTTGGTTCTCAGCCTGAAACATCTGGGAGCTCACTGAACTGATGTTAAAAGTCTTTGTATTAGACCCCATATGCTTGTTTTTGCATGGTCTTTCCTGTATTGTAAAAAGCAAGATTTCGAATGTACAAGGAGATTATACCAAGATTATTGGATTTTTGAGGATTTGGACAAAATATGCTAAATTAAATATATTAAAATTAGTTTGAGAAGGTATTTTGTCAGTTGGAATGAAACTTTTAAATGTTACATTTCTTATGAGTCAAACAAAAGCTTCAACTGCTCATTTTGCACAGGAAATCTGAAAATAGTTCAGAAATACATTGCACATATTTCATTTGTAAAAAGATGTTTTTATATTTGTACGCATGTAAAATTTTGTAACAATGCTCAACTCGTCAGAGCATTGATAAGAGAAAAGAAATTGATGTTTGCTACTAGCCAACTGAGAATCTTCCATATCAGTAGCATTGACAGACTACTCTCAATACTAATGAGCCAGCCATGCAAGCTGAAGAATCTTTCTGGAGGATCTTAGAGATCGTAATGGCAAAGATTTCAGGAACTTCAGTAAAGTCATTGTACATTGTTGATCTGCACTGAAACTTAATTAGGAACAGGTTTGGCTGCTACCTAGAAGTCCTGAAAAGTATGGCTCATGCATTTATTTATAAGCTTTTGGGTAACATCTAAAGAGGTGACATGCATATTGCTTCTTTGGATGTTATCTAGAACCATGGAAAGAAATGCAAAAATCACTTACATCACCTTTCCCAGTGCTTCCAGGTAATGTCCAAAGACACCCTTATGAAACACAATGCTAAAGGAAATTTGCCAATGTGTACACAGAAGCAGGTTTCTGTAATGTAAGCAGGTCCATTGCCAGATGGTGTGTGTGTGTGTGTGTGTGTGTGTAACTAAAAATCTCTTGCTAAGATCCAAATAACTAATTCCATGAATCCAAAGGAGTGGAAAACTTGCTATTTACAAGCAGTAGCCTCAGATGCCGTCTAGCAACAGCTTTGGAAACTGAAAGAAATTGCAAAAGTAGTTTTTGATATGGCATTGGGGTGGTAGTCAACTGTTCAAAGAAAAAAAATATATCACTGGGTAGGTGCAAGCCCTTACATGAGCCTAAGCAGCTGTTTGTATCTAACAGCTACTGCATCCAACACAGGAGGAATATGCAAGTGGCACTCCTGCACTGTGCCCACAACATTTAACAGATGAGGTCTCTGGCATGTGGTCTCTGAAGAGCAAGTCTGGGTTTTAGTCATGTGCAAGTATCAAAATACTCTTCCAGAAGTAACTCTCTAGAAGTTACTCTTCCAGTAAGTAATCTTTCACTTTATATTCCCCTGGTTTACAAGCTAAGTCTGCAATATTTGTTCTTCATAGATTCCTAAATTGAATTAATTACACCATAGCTTCCTAAAGAGAATTACTTATGGTGTGTAATTTACTTTACAAATAACTGTTTATTAGAAGCTGTACAGATTATTGAACTATACTGTTATTTAAGCTTTTAACTGTGCAAAAGTAATGGAAGACAGGAAACAATATATTATGATCTCTGTAATGATATCCATAACAACATTTTTTTTTAACAAAAAGGAATGCACATGTGATACCTAAGGCAACCGTCAGCATTTTTGTAACACGACTGCTTTTTATAAAAACAACAACCCTGAATAGCCAGGAGTTTTGGTCAGGTAGCTTTATCAACCATATTAAATCTACATCCGTTTCAATGTGACAACCAGATCTACAATAGCTGCTAGACTCCAGATAACCACAGAATGTGGTTGTGATGCCATTAAATTGGTGCATTTTAAGTATGCTGATGTGTATTACTGAATATGTTAAAATAATGTAGAAGCACAGTTATGCCCAGGGGCCCTAAACCAGCACACTTAAGACCACCAATTTCAACTTCTTTACTGCATTGTTGCCAATATTTAACAAAAAATGAAATGTTCAAAGGGAACCCTGCAATAGCAACAGTTTCAAAGATAAAGGACATCTTTTACAGTAAAGTTTACATGACAATTCCTGTTTTTTCCTTGTATTTCAACAAATTATTATGCAATAGACTTTTAAAAAAGAAAAAATAACCTTACCTGCCACATATGTGCTGATTTGCTACTTCTCCAAATCAAAACTCTAAGTCATATACATTACTGAATGGAGACTATGAGACATTATACCATTTAAGGGCAATACAGACTGATTGCATTTAATTTCTCTGACACAAAATCTAAATTTTCAGATGCTGCAAAAAGACTGCTGCATCCTAATGAGTGAGCTATTCCAGGACCTATGCGGAACTGAACAAGAAAAAGGTAGTGGCACAATAACCACATTTCTAAAACATATATTATATACAAAATATTTTTAAAGGTATAGTTTTAACCTTTTATACAGTACTTCTTTTAAACAACATTTTTCAGTAAAATACTAAATGTGAAAAACAATAACTGCAATACCACATGTGAAAGAGCAGACAGCCACCTCTGCCAATGTAATCAATGTTATGGATCAGTGAAGTTTTCTAACAGGCAAAGCAAGTATTCCAGAGATTCAGACTCTTGACTATACGTTTAACAATTTGGCTATAACTTGCAGTCTTTGATGCCACAAATATATGAATGTTTCAGTAGCAGAATGGCACTTGGCTTACTCTAACAGAGGGAGATGGGGGTGGGAAAGATAGTTGATCAACTGAAGAAAAAATCCATATTTGCATGCTGAAATTCTGGTTGTGTCCCCCCAATCCAGGCACATCCATTCATTGTGCAATCTGTCGATGGGTAAACATAGTGCAGGATTAATCTCAGTGGGATCTGGCCCTTTGGTCTAACCGAAGTCAATTCTGGGTCGATACTGGAGTACCATGGGGTAAGACTAAGACCACAATGAAAACAGAACAAACAGAAACAATGACAGCATGTAGACATAAGTACATGTGTAGTATAATTATTAAAAACATATCAGCAGAATTTAGTTAGCACTTTCTCAACAATCTATACTGGTTAAAAGAAACCAAACAAAAATATGGGACTCCGTAAATTAAAATTTTAGAGATGAACAAGCTCCTCCCATCTCATGTCAGATTGGCTTGGAAAATAGCTGATCTATTTCCCCCCAAATCAGGAAACACACTGGCTAATTTCAGAACAAATCTGACTTCACTAACAGTTTTCCTGGGTGCAGCCCTTCAAAGCAGCCCCTATCCAAATGTTATCTCATTCATCTGCATATGGACTGCTTTGAAGGGTGGAACCTAGGAAGACTGCTGCAGGGGACCAAAGTCCACCCCCTGTAAAACTTGCCTTTTGCTCCCCACCACCAGTTGTTTTGTGGATTGCACCCACTAGTGTAATCAATTGAGACATTGTTCTCTGTTGATTTCAAAAGGGAGATTTAAAGTGGCTTCTGCCCTGAAAGCAACTGGCAGTGGCAAGGGACAAACAGCAATCCAGTGCTGAAGACCCTCTTGGCCCAAGGGAATTCAGTGATGGGTTGCTGTCTGCTGGCCCCTCTCATGCCCCCAATCCTGCACTAGGCATTTTGGGGCTAGCTTTTCAGTCCTGAGAATTCTTCTCTGACTCTGATTCTAATCCAAGCTGAAGAATCCGAGAAGAATTTGGGAGTCTAATGCTTGCCTCTTCTTTGAGGCTAGTATTAACAAGCCCCTGAAGCTTGTTTTTGGGCATATGCCCAGTGAACATCACTGGCATCACCAGTAAATTTTGATTAAACAGAGAATAAAGGCTCAAAATATAAATGAACAAAATCTACCTTTGGCCTTTGCAGGACCAGCCCAAGACATTTTGCTGCCTGAGGCAGAGCAGCAAATGGTGCTTCCCCTACCCCTGCCTGCTCAGTCCCAATACATAGTACCCAAAACTGGTCAAGTTATTTTGGCATTCAAGGGAGAAAATCCTATAAGCACTGCTCCCCATCCCTGGGAGTGAAAACTACAATAAAAATAAATTAAACAATTTGATTCCCTTTCATGACATGAAACTGATCGTCTGAGGCAACTCTCCTACTCCACACTAGCTGAGGTTTCAAGACACACACACAATCCAAGATATTATGGAAGAGTGGGGCTGTGCTTAGTGCTCAGCAAAATGCACCCTGCTCATGCTCAGACATGCCCCTTTCCCCTTCAGGATTTATTTCTAGGATTCCCAACCAGCAGAATTTGACTGAACAGCCCAGAATTTCATCCTCCCTACTAGCTGCTAGTAAAAAAAGCATTTTTATAATTACCTTTCTATTTTTAAAAAGGTTGTACTGTTTACAGGATAGGTGGACTCTCTCCTTACACTAATTTATTTTAAACAGCTCTTGGCATACTGACTGGGTTCGCATGACATGGCAACCCATCATGGGTGACAATCCATGGTGGGTTGTCGTGCCATGCAAACCTGGACTGTTTCCCACAGGGTGGCTTGTTTGAAGGCAACAAGCCACCCTGACAACCCATAGCTTGTTCTAGGGGTTGTTTCACCCATGTGTTGTCTGAACCTGGGTGAAGGGAAGAGGCAAACGAGCCACTTGGCATGAACAGCATAGTGGGATATGCGAATGTGTCAACAGAGAGACAATTGGCCCTTGGGCCCTTTAAAATAATGACATTTTATCTTTCTTGGAGGAAGGGGTCTCTGCCCAGGCTCAGAGGCATTCAACTTGAAGCACCAACATTTATTTTAACATCCCTAATTAGTTCACATTAACAAAGATTAAGTCATAGCAGTGAGAACAAAATTCCAGGCCATGCCCTGGCATTATTAGTCTATGTAAAAAACAAAACAAAAAACCATATACACAGGGACATTTTAACAGGTATATTTCAATTCTACAGGCATGAAAGGACTCAAACTTGATTTTAGAAAGAAACAAACCTGAGAAAAAAACTTTTGGCTGCTACCTACAGAAAGGGACTTTTTCCATTCTCTTTTTCAACAAAGTTTTTAAAAAAACAGACCCAGGACAAGGGTCATGTTAATTAAAGGCACAACAGAAGAACCACATTGCATGCTACTAACTAATCTCCTTTCCCCCAAAGAAGCCCAGAAAATAGTCCCAGGACAAAACAAAAGGACAACTTTTTACCTGCTGCAAGTCGTTTATTTACAGCAAAGTAGTATTCACTCCTCATACTGCTCTAGCTCTCATCCCTTCCTTCCCTACCAGACCAATCAGAAGGAGAAGGAGAGTGGGGAGGGCAGACCAACACAGCAGCCAGTAGGAGCAATTGGGTGAGGGAAATTCCCCTTCTTGGCTGCAGAAATCAAGGAGCAGTGAATGGTAGAACCCGGGCAGGCGGCTGTTCTAGCAACTGAAGCCTGCCTGCAGGGACAAATAAGATCTACTTATTTGCATTGATCTACTTGCACTTTTAGCAAGTAGATCAATGCAACAGCCAGCGGCTCTCTCTTACATTGAAGCATGGTGGCTGCTGGCTTGGCGACAGCCATTGCCCTTTAATCTAAGAAGGGAGAGTACGCTGCCAGCGGCCATGGAGCAACAAACAGGTGCTTGGTTTTCTCTTTGGCAACAGGTGGATGTCCAGGGAAGAAGTGGGGGGGGGGGTTCATCCCCCCAGTCCCACCAAATCTGTTGCTCTCCCCCAATCTGCTGCTTCAAGCAAGTGCTTCATTTTGCTTCATGAGGGGGCAGGCCCTGGGCCTTTGTGCACAGAGGGCAAGCTGTAAAGGTTCTATATGTTAAAAGGGATCCAGGGACTGGGTAAACTGAGCTGCAGGAAGCAACATCTAGCCCATAGCAGAAGTGGACACATAGACACTCCCTAAGCACACAGCATTAATGCCATGTTAGGCATATAATATCATAGCAAGGCATTGCATGAGTTATAGCAGCCCCTCCCCCCACCCAGCTGGTCTACCTGGCACCAACCCTCACATGCAAGTTACTCTAATTGAAATGCAGAGTCCATCCAGAACCAATCTATGGTTGCAAGGACATAGCACTGCCAGGCTATGTTCCAGAGAGCAGAAGAAAGCTAAAAGGCACTAGTCTCTTAGCTCCAGCAATCATCAGCCAACCCTTTATGAGCTCCCTTCCCAGTACATAGGATATGACCAAATGATGCAGTACCCCTTGAGAAGAGCTGTGACCCATAACCCAACCCCCAATGTAGGCTGCCCAACCCCACGAGCTGCAGCTGTGCTTCCTGGCCCCAATATGAAAGGCCTAGAGAATTTTCCAAATTTTATGACACTAGTTCAGATAACAGTTTATAATACTCCATCGAGACCAATGCCCTCACTCAAACATATTGGACACAATGCAGCACTTTCAAATTCCTTTACTTCAGTGAATAGTTAATGTTTTTAAATCTTCCCATTGAAACCAGTGGGACTTCAAAATGTTTACCATTGCCTATAAATCCTTACTTTGTAAATGAGCTGTATGGATTTTAACATTCCCAATTATACTGCTAGTCAGGGTTGCAAAAAATCATGATTTCTTTTGCAAAAAATAATAAGAAATCATTTGAAAAATTTATTTAATCAATCCCCCGCCCAATTTTTTTTTAGTAAAATTAATTTCAAAGTTTCAGGCAACCACATGTACAAATAGCCTACACTTAATAGTTATGTACACCAAATTATACAGAAACCACTTTCCTCATTATTTTTTTTAATGTTACCAGTATTATCAGTTACTAGGCTACCTACACAACAGGGTTGCAAAAAATCATGATTTTTTTTGGCAAAAAATAAATTTAAAAAAATTGATTTTTATTGATGATTTAATAAAATCCCTAACTTTCTCTTTGGAATCCTAGGTTGCAATCCCCCAAGTAACAAAGTCAAATATTAATATCAATCGGTCAATTAATATCGATCAGCCAACATTTCATGGAAAATGCCACTGCTTGGCTACCATGCTTCTGGAATCCAAGTTCAAGTAGATTTTATATGTCATTACATCCAATGCTTTTAGGCATTAAATAATTTCAGAAATCATTCACTGGTTTAGAATGATTTCACAAGAATAGGGTGCAATCCTACGCATGCTTAGGTAGAAAAAAGTGGTACAGCTCCCAGTATTCCCCAGCCAGCATGGCTGGCTAGGGAATGTTGGGCGTTATAGGACTTTTCTCTGTTGAAACATGCATAGGATTGAGACCTTAGTTATATAAAATGTTGGTGGACTTAGTACAGCTATAGGAGGGCAACTCACATTGTAACATTTTGACCTACCATTTTGGTTTACTATTGTACAAAAAATGAGCTGGGTTGTCAGCTTGCCATTGAACAATATGTATAATTAATTATTTGCCTGACTGTCTTAATGAAACAAGCCTGTGAACCATTCACACATTCACACAGACCCTGTATCCTAACAATTTAGGGGTTTTAAATCATAATAAGCTGCTATAATTAGCCAGCAGCACAGGGAGTGATCAAAGACTGCTTCATTCAGGAACATCAACTGCCACAGCACAGCAGGAGGCCAAAGACTGCCCTCCTTTTGCCATTTCTGTGGTAGCTAGCCATTCAACATCAATTGCTAACAGGAGTGGATAGTAATGTGGGTTTTCTGGGAAATTCTGAACTGGAAAGTTTTCTAGAAAATTAGACTAATTTGCATATGGTGATTTGCATTGTAAATTATTCTGATGCTATAGAGCAGGGATCTCCAACCTTGGGTCCCCAGATGTTGCTGGCCTACAGCTCCCAGCATACCCAGCCAGCATGGTCAATGGCAAAGGATTCTGGGAGCTGTAGTCCAGCAACATCTGGGGACCCAAGGCTGGAGAGCCCTGCTCTAGAGAATGATGTAATTTAGCTGTTTATTTTACTTGTATTTAGTAAATAACGCTAAAGAGTACCCCATGTTAGATTTTACCCCAATACACCACAACTTATTGGACCAGAAGTATTCAAGGGGAAAAAAATTAAAGCACACTAAGGGCACAATCCTACTAAAATGCCCTTAAGTCCCTGAACTGGGAGGCTTATGGGCATCCAATGCAGAGCAGGTGGAGCTGGGGAGGCGATCTTCACCTCCCTGTCCTCCCACTCTGCATTTTCGCTAGTGACAACACTTCGGAAGGGAAAGAGGCAGGCAGAGGCTCAGGATACCTCATATCCTGGCCTCCCCATTCTCTTCCCCTCCTCTCCCTGCCCCCGTCTACCCCTCTCCAAGGTTGCTTTCCTGACTGGTTCTTTCTGTGCCAGCTGCAAGGGGAAGGAAGAGGCAATGTCTAGGGGCCACAGGATCGCTTCTTCAATGTGATTGAAGAATCAATCAAGAAGTGTTATGTTATGTAGAAATTGCATTGGAATACTTTTAAAAATTTAAAGACAATAGCAATACTTCCATTACATTTTTTAAATTTAAGGAAAAAATTGGTTCCTGAAAATTGTTGACACACTAATTAGAAACCCAAAGAACTGAGCATGATATGCTGAGAACCACTCATCTATTTCAACCTGTACAATAATTACAAACCAGTACAATACATACTCATTCTTGATGAACTGTTTGTAATTTTTACCACTCCCTCCTCAAGCTTACAAATCAATGACATATATGCATTCTCTTATATATCTGCCAGGGATAATCCCCTGAAAAACATTCATTTTGAAACTGCCAAGTTTGCCTAATATAGTATTTGCAACTGGCATCCATTTATTGTTACTAATGAAGTTATGAAATGGAAAATTTTCCACCCCATATCACTAGCAGTGAGAAGAACCAGTTCTCAAGTGTTAAAACTTATCATAGGTTTTGTACATTTATTTTTTATTTTGTATAGATTTTGTGAAATTGTTTTATGCAATTTTTGGCTTTGTTAGGTGCCTTTAGCATGCTAGTGAAGGTGGGATATAAATGTAATAAATTAAATTAATGAATAAATCATCCCCATATGCATTTTTAAAAACTATGTAAGCATGAAAAACAACAAGTGAGACTTCTGACCCTCAAGGGCTACTTTTAGTCTAGAAGAATTAAAGGGACACCCACCTC
This sequence comes from Shinisaurus crocodilurus, assembly GCA_021292165.1. Classification (NCBI taxonomy): domain Eukaryota; kingdom Metazoa; phylum Chordata; class Lepidosauria; order Squamata; family Shinisauridae; genus Shinisaurus; species Shinisaurus crocodilurus. The sequence goes on from CM037878.1 coordinate 99,653,731, forward strand.
CCATCATATCTGAATTACAATGGATGGACTAATGTCATCGTAATGACTATAATGTGCACAGTCGGGAGTGCCTCTTACCTGATAAAAAGAGCCATCCTGTGAGCAGACTTGGGAAGATGAGCAGTTCTGACACCGAAACTGCGAAGGAGATGATTTTCTGATCAGATAAGAGGCATCCACAACTGGACATAGATTATTAGTCATTCCACTTTTTTGTTTCACATCTGAGATTTTAATTATTTTGCAATTAAGTCAGGTACTGTTTTGCTAGCAGAGATTAATAGGAAAATTTATAACTTCTGCTGGATCAATTTCTGTTGTAGACATATGAAGCTTTTTAAAGTTGCATAATTTGTTATGGAGAACTGGAAAGATCTTAAGATTTATAGGGCTGGATCCAAAGATCCCACTTTACAAGCAAAAAACACTTCTGCTTACATAGAGGTGGAGGGTTTTTTTGTTGCCAGTTCCTGCCCCCACTCCAGTCTGCAGACCCCAAAACTGGCTGCAGAGAATTGGGGATGCTCTGTAAACATCCCCAATTCTCTTCAGGATGCACTTGGAGTGCTGCAGATTTGTTGGGGGGGGGGGCAATTAGGGACTTCCCCCTGTATGAGTAGAAATCCCTTCCACTTCCCTGGATGTCTTAAGGCAGAAAGATGGTATAAAAGAAAAACCATAATAATTAGCCACAATTAAAATTAAAATAATAATTATTATTATTATTATTAATAATAATAATAATAAGTATTTTTGGCTTCAAGCCAGAGAGAGCAGGATTAGCTATAAATCTTGCAAATAATCTCTAAATTGCATTTAAAAAAATAGCAATCAAATATTCCCATATAAACAAATTTAGTTTTCATTATTTTACATTCAATGGAAGCATAATCTCAGGACTATTTCTTCCTAAATTATTACAAGATAAACTAGAAACATAACAGAGATTATATATATATATTTTAAAATGCCTTTTGGTGATTATTATACATTGCAATCAGGAAGTAGATATCTTCCTTTACAGAAAAGCATGACCCAGACAAAGTTAAGCACCATCAATTTCTAATTATTTCAACTGAAGATGCATAAGCACATAATGCAGCTTTTTTGAGTAATCCCAATAGGAAAGAAAAAAAACAGGTTGCTTTGGTTGGATCATGTCATTTCAGCTGAAGGTATCAGAATTCCAAAGACCCTATTCTTATTCTATGTTAGTTAATTGGAAGGAACTACTAATTATTTTATAGACTATGCACCCTTCTTAACCTTTTAAGCAACCTCAAGCATGTGAAGAGATGGGGTAAAAGTTAATAAATTATTAACCACACAAAAATGCACTGAAGAAATGTACGGTAATGTGTAACTCTGCCCCAGTGCTTAACAGATGTAGAAATATGCAAATGTCCTGTACAGTAATAACATGGTTATTACAAAACTATTCCCATGTGGATATCATAAAATACTGGCCTATAAAACTATAGGAGTCCTCTGGGTTGAGTGATGTACTCTGCCAACCTTTGTTTTGACGTGAAATATAGACTGGGTTTGCACGACACGACAACCCACGATGGGCAGCTAGCCATGGTGGGTTGTTGTATCATCCGAACCTGGAGCATTTTCCAAGAGATGGTTTATTTTTTTGGGAACAAGCCATGCAGAGAACCCCTTGACTTGTTGTAGGGTTGTTCTTGGCCACAATGGGTTGTCATGTCATCCAACCCCGGGAGACCATTTTATTGTGGATTGCCGTCCTTGGCTAAAGAGCCGCTCAGCAAGAGTGGCAAAAAAGCCGGTGCTACTCACTTTTCGTGATCTCACCAATGACTGCCCTTCCACCAAACTGAAATAGCACTTTGGAAGGACCATCACTTGTTTCCTTTCTTTTTATTTTTAGGTGCCTCAAAAATGTGGAATTGGGGTCGTAATTTTTTTTTTTTTAAATTGTGTCCTTTCGCAAGTACGCACTTAAGGCTATCTGATATGAGAATTGACAAGACAAGGTTGCTGATTGGCTAATTTGTGCACAGTTGTGAACAACCAAGAGAGAAATAACAGTAAGAGAAAGGAGGGACCCAGCAGTGCAAGTGCCAAAGCAGTAAGTGCATCAAAAGGCAGCGGGAGGCAATATCTCCCCCTTGGTGATGTGATCCTCTCAGTGTTAAGTGTTGAACTGATACTTCTCAGTGTCCACCTTTTCAACACTTCCCCAACTCTCCAGCTATTGTAGAAAGGGGAGATATTAACCCCCCCACCTTTTCTCAGCTCCATTTTGTAGCAGTTACTGCAGTTCCCTGACAGTTTTATTAAAAAAGGCAGAAATATACGCAAATTTAAGGGCTGGGATGTAAATGGAGAGGAAATTTGTGTACCTGCATTAACTGCTCCATTACTGTAGGTGCACACATTTCCACTCCATTTACTTTCCAGCCCTTAAATTGGTGCAAATTTCCCCTCCATTTACTTCCCAGCCATTAAATTTGCTTATGTTTTTGTGTTTTTTTAAAACTGTCGAGGAACCACAATAATCACAGCAGTAAGAGCTCTGAAAAGGAGTTGCAAAAAGGGAGGGAGCCAATTTCTCCCCTTTCTAGAGTAACTGCAGACTCAGGAAACGGCTAAAAAGGTGGAGGGTACTGAGAACTGTCAGTTCAACACTTAAAATCGAGAGGATTACATTGCTAAGGAGGAGATATTATCCTACCCGCCTGCTTTTGGTGCACCTTCTTTTGCCACTCCCCCCGCCCTTACTGGTGCTTTACAATTGACAACTTGGCAATTGGTCCCTGGCAACTGTGTGCAAATTAGTTTATATGCAGTCTTGCCTTGTCAATCTGTTACCTACTCCACTTTGGAGCTCCCTTTGACAGCTGAAACAGACAAGGAAATTGACCAGAAAAGACTACACAACACAAATCGAGCAGCCCTAAGAGCACACTTGCAAAAGACCGACACGACACCCTACCCCCCAAATTATGAACAAAGTTGTGCAATTTTCAGGGACTGAAATTAAAAACAAACAAACCGACCCCAGTTGCACTTTTTTGAGGCTACAAAAAAAACAGCAAAAACTGGCAGTGAAAGAAAAGGGGTAGCGATTGGAATGGGGAGGGGGAGACAACACAGGTTCTGCCACGAAGGACACTAGGATACATGCTAGAGGTGAAGGAGGAGGAGAACAACCCTCGGTAAGCCTGATTGTCTGTTGAGCGTACCATAGGTTGTTCAGCAAACAACCAAGCCACTGTGGCTTATTCACAGGGTGGCTTAGCGTGATGTGCGAACGCGCCCATGTTGTTAGTGTTTCAACATAGTTACCTATGTTAGTGAGAACATATGCTGACTGAGGATATCAATCCCGTAGTGAGCCCAAAAGTTCATCAAAAATCCTTTTTTTGTTTCTCAACCTGTCTGGGTCATTCCCCAGAACAATAGATGGTACCACTGGTACCCATGTACAGAGGTGCTACCCACAGGCTCATCATTACAAAACTATACCTTTATAAAGGTATGTCCCCTTTGGGAGCTATCTAAGCTACTTGATCTTTTTATAAAAAATGCTGAAGTGCTTCCATGTTTTCCCTTCTCTCTGCAACTGAGCAACTCTTGGTATACAGATGCTTTGACCTCCTCTGCACTTTTCAGAGATAAATCCATTTCTAGGCTGCAAGCCTCCTTCTCTCCGGACTCTAGGGGTGCTTCTAGATAGAGGGTTCCTAGCGCTAACCATTAGAAAGCATTGTGCAGGTATTCCTTCTTCTTTTTCTTAAAAGGGAATGAGGCAGAGAGATGGCACAATGAAAGCCTTGTCTGGAAGCACCTTAGGGCTTTGTTCCTACTTTTCTTTCCAGCAATGGGGAAATTGCCAAATGGTAGTTGTGGCTTTTCTGTTTATGTCCTGTGCCTCGGCAGGCATTATGGTTTAAAATAACTATCACTTATCACAGCATGATAGCACAGACGTTTGGGAACAATGGTCCTAAGCTATTGGGAGCCAGCAGTGTGTGTGAGAACATTGATCAGTAAACAGTTTCCTCTGGATTTGGGATTGTGGTGGTATAGCTGCAACTGGAAAAATAGGAACATATAATGCTACCTTATAATAAATCAGACCATTGACCAGATAGACCAGTATTTTCTCTTCTGACTGGGAACAGCTCTCCAGGGTCTCAGGCAGAGCTCTGTCCCATCACCTGCTATCTGGCCATTTCACTGGAAATACAAAAAATCAAACTTGGGACCTCTGCAGACAAGGCATGTGCTCTAATTCCTATGGCCCCTTCCCTAAGTCTTTTTACTTATAGATATAACATTCAGAGAGTATAATGTACCTTCTAACTTCGTGAGCCTGCTAAAAGCCACAGTTTTGTCCTGAATTAAAACAACAGATATATTTGTTTAAATCAGAAACTTTAAAAATGGTAGGAAGTGCTCTTGAGGCGTCTAAATATAAATACAAAAAAGCAGCAAACTAAAAAGAAGAAGTTATATTTTATTTACATTTTCGCCTCGTAGTCTCCATCTTGTCATGTAGATGAATTCCATAGTGTGATCCTTCCCCATGATTTCCCCATTGCATAGTACATCCAGCTAAAAGAGAAAATAAAAAAGAATGTGGAAAATACATTAAATCATAGAATAACCTTAAGATTAATAAAGACAATTGCCAAGCATGTAAGAGGAGGAAATGATGAGAATGTTGTACAAAATAATTGTTTAGTTGAACAAAAAGCAAAATACAAATAAAATGGCCCTGATCCAGATAGCTCCTCTTACATGCTCACATGTATTTTCACTTTCATTCCGGATGGGAGACTTAAGTTCTCCATCTAAACATGCTGTTTAAAATTAGAAAAGCATAAAAGTAGCTTGGAAGGTAACCTATGGGGGAATATCCATTGCAGCTGTCAAATACTTCTCAGTGTTTTTTTTAAAGAAACTGATTTACCTGGGGTCCATTTGGTCCCAATAGTACATTAGTAAACGGCTTCTTACAAACATAGCAAAGTAACATGCTTGTGTCTTTTTTAAAAAGTAAAGTGAAGGATGTACAAATAAAATATATGGCCATATTCATTTAAAAAAAAGTATCATGTCTGAAGCATGAGGAAAAGGGAAAGACTGAGGCCTGGTTTAGCATAAGAACATAGGAAGCTGCCTACATTACTGGTCCATCTAGTCCAGTACTGTTGACTCTGGCAGCAGTTCTCTGTGGTCTCAGGCAGTGGTCTTTCACATCATCTGCTACATGATCTTTATTTTTTAACTGGAGATGCTAAGGCTTGAACCTGGGACCTTCTACATGCAAAGTATGTGCTCTATCAACTGCGCCATGGTCCCTCTCCAAATGACTATGTAAATACCAGTGTTCAAATTGCTGGTATTTATAACTACAGTACAAGATACGAAGGTGGGCTCAGACCATGGATAAAGAGTCTATTTAACTCTTCTTAAAATCCTACATCTTTCACCTGTAGCCTCTTGGAGCTGGTTAGGATTATTAATGCCTCATTGTTTGACTCAGACAATATTTCCTATTCCATTTTTATTATAAGTTATCCCATCCTCCATAACACAAATAAAGTTAGGAGAATGATTTTTTAGAGAAGGGCTAGTTTCTCTGGGAAATGTTTGTGCAAACAGTAATGTTTTTCACTGAAGTCAAGTTTATTCCGATTTCTCATTGAGTAGTAATCTTCAGTAAAAATAGAGACCTTATCCTAGATTATGATACTTAAAATTGCAATCCTGTGCACATTTACATTAGAGTAAGCCTCACTGAACTCAGCAGATCGACTTCTCAGTAAACATGCAAAAGATTGGGTGATTAATGTCACACTCCATGTTTGTCATTAAAAGCCAAAAAATATTTATACAGCTAAAGCTTTGACATTTTAAGTCCACTTAACCTTAATCAAGGGAAAGAGTCTACAACCTTTGAGCTGCTGTCCATCATACCTCGTAAGAACTTGGAAGCTTTAATTTTAAACTTAGAAACTTCTTGATAGTTCCTACAGTAACTCGCGTAGAACACCGGATGAATTTCTTCATCAATCCCTAAAGGAAAGGAGACAAAAACTGTAAACCTGGATACAATTGGTCCCCAAAGCTACCAATTTAAGACAAACCTGTCTGATAACATTCATAGCATGAGGAGAGGAGGCCGATAATAGAGCATATTTAGGATGTGGATGCTTTATGGCAGCTTCATATAATGAAGTTACAGTGTATGACAATACTACAAGCTCCACCTATTATTTCAGCTGCAGCAGTGCTGTTGTAGGTCTGCATGCAAGTTTATATACAGGTTTGCTCACAAGTGAAAGGCAACCTTAATTAATAATGTAATTCATAGAACACTTGCATCTGAGAGCTAAACTACACATTTGCCAACAGATCTGTATTTTAGATTAGCACAAAGCTGTAAAGTGGTGGGATGATTTAAAGTGGAACAGTGTCAGTTGGGAGCAGGATGCTGAATTCTTCTCATGCTAGTGACAGGGCGCTCCCCCCCCACTTTAAAAAAAATTAAACTAGACTGAGAGACTGAAAATGAGCCCAGATGGAGAAAAAACAGCATGGGGTTGCAACTAAGCAGTTACCTACGCAGTTTATAGCATGTCACTAAAAAAATGGTCTGTTCTTCAAATAATTTAAGGAGCATAAAAAGTTTTCAAAACTCACTTTTACTACATTATCACCGGACTGCCCATTGTTACGTAAACAATCCAGACAAATAGCAATCTGTGGGTCACTCCTGTGATAGTCTTTATCCTCTTGATTTTCATCTCCATCTTCATCATCTTTGGGATTTTCAGATTTTGGATTTTCTTCCGCAAAAAAACCAAAACAAAAAAAACACACATCCCATTTACACGAGTACCACACTATTCAAACCAATGAACTAGGATTGAAATCCAGGGCATGCTTACTTGGAGTTACGCTCCATTGAAACCAATGAGATGTAACTCAATGAAGTGGTGCTGCAAGATTTCTGCTCTGCACCATAGCAGTTGGGCTATGGAGTTCTGAACAGCTCTATTATATCCCCTCTGTGGTTTGATATCTACATGAAAGTGCTGTGGGAGGTTATTTGGGGATCTGGAGTGAAGTGTCATCAATATGCTGATGACAACCAACTCTATGACCTGGTTCACATGACAAAACCACCCACTGTAGCTTTATTTATCCATGGGGCATGTTGTGTTATGCCGGGCACCATATCTGCATGGCACCCACAGGCACCTGTCTTGTCATGGCTTGTTGTGTCATGCAAATCCAGATGGAAGGGGTTGTTTTGTTTGAAGGGGTTGTTTTGTTTTGTTAGGCAACCCTCAAATTATCCTAAAATAAGCCATGGGTTATTTGAGGGTTGTCTAACCCTCAAACACTCCCTGCTGCCTTGGTTCACACAATGTAAGCCACAGCAAAACGGGTGCCCATGGCTGCTTTGTAAAAATGATGCCTGCAGATGCCCAGCACTATAGCCATGGCGGGCTGTCATGTGAACCAGGTCAATTTCTCTTTTTCATACTCAGGTGAAGCATAGGAAGGTTCTGAACCAGGTGCTTGATCTCAGTAATTGACCATATGAGGTCTAGCAAACTAAAGCTCAATCTGTGCAAGATGAAGGCATGGGTCATTTGTTCCAGTAGGTGGTGTTCATCCAGTTCTTGATGGTATTTCATTCCCCTTTAATGAACAGGTTCACAGCTCTCTTAATCCCAGCTATTTTTTCTAGTTCACATACTGTTGAACGTACTTCCAGTCTTAATCTTGTCAACACTAAATTGGTTCATCAGCAACCATTCCGCAACCATGGTTAGGCAGAAAAGATCTGAGAGCACAAAACTGGGGTCAGGAGAGACAGAGCTAGCATAGAAAACAATTTCCTTTGATTCCAGGAAACTAGGCCATGAATATAGGCTTTGAATGCCTTCACATATCATAATCTATTCATTGCATATTTTTTCTTCAATTAAATAAACTTGGGCAGTATCCTATACTGCCCCTGTGCTAGCGGAATGGACCACCAGTACAACAGGAACTAGCAGTTCCTGAAATGGGACAGGTCAGTGGAGCTCACAGAAGAGAGCTCCGCTAACCTTCCCTGTTCTGGGAATGAGTGTTGCTGCTTGTTTCCGTGCTTATTTTAGGAACTGCTAGTTCCTGTTGAGGTAGTGGTCCATTTTGCTAGTGTAACAAAACTAGTGGGAGGTGCAGTGGTGGTATAGGATACTGCCTCTTGTTTCCAGTTTAAACCGACAGAGTAAATAGTGGAAACAGGTAATAACGTGAGGTGGAGGTAATGATAGGCACTGCACATGTTCATGTTAATAGCATATTTTGTGTATTCTTATTAACCTTTTATAAAATTAGGATATATTCAGGGTTGTGTGCACAAAATAAGTTCAAATTCCACCCTTGGACAGTCTAAATTTTGTGCCAAAAAAACTGGATTCTGCCATTTGTATAGATTAAGCAGTTTCTCTTATTTGTATGCATCTCAAATAGCAAAAGTAAGCTTCATTAATGAACAGAGTTCCCCATTAAGTATTAGCTAATTTCTAGACACTTGATCTAGCAACACACAGAAGAAGTCACAATTTTTCAATTGCATTGATAGCTCTAGGTACTTGAATGGAAGAAGTTCCTGAAAACATGATCTAGGTAGTCTCTGAGACAACTATACCATTTAAAAGTATCAGAATGATTAAGAGATAAGTCAACTGTGAGAAAGAGACATAAAACTTAAGGTTACTTTTAGAGAAAGTGTCTACTGTTTTATACTGTTTTAATTATCATGTTTTATTGTATTGTTTTAACTGTACATCGCCCAGGGTGGCCGGGTGACCAGCCAGATGGGCAATTAACAAATATAATAAAATAAAATTAATAAATAAAATATTCACCTGTTAAAATGTAGCAGCAACAACTGCCAAGAAATTCCTTCAGGTAAACAGAATCCTGCCAAACTCTGGCTGGGTTCAGACAATAAGATAATTCACATTCAAGGGTTGACCGTGGGTTGTCACTGAATCATGGGTTGTTGAAATGTGGGTTGTCGTGTTGTCTGAACCCAGCCATGCTAACAAACCATGGTTTGTTAACCACGAACAACCCATGAAGAGAACCAATGATTTGTTGTTGGGTTGTGAACTGTGGGTTGTTTGTGGTTCAAACAACATGATAACCAATGTTTCAACAACAACCCATGGTTCAATGACAACCCACACTCAACCCTTGAGTGTGTGTTATTGTGTTGTCTGAACCCAGCCACTGCTTATCAAAGGGAAAACTAAATTGTTTAGTGAGAAATCCGTACAGTCATGCCTTGGATTGAGAGCATAATTCGTTCCGGAAACGTACTTGTAATCCAAAACACTCTTATATCAAAACGAAATTCCCCCCAAAAAAACTGTACAGAGATTTTTAATTTAAGCCATACTACAGTACTTGTATTGCAAGACGTCGCTTGTATATCAAGTCAAAATTTTTAAAATAAATATTTAAAAATTTGCTTGTCTTGCAAAACGCTCTCAAACCAAGTTACTTGCAATCCAAGGTATTACTGTACTTGTAAGTGCTTTTTCCTATACAAATCTAAGCACCTTTTGGATGACTTAAGTTACATATGCGACATTACCCTGCCTTGTAAAGATACCCTAATATATACTTGTTGATCTAAAGTTTAGATTCCTAACTTCTAAGTCCATGGTCAACTTCCAATAATTAAGAGACTTGCATGCTACAAGGTGCCATGTTGTAAATTAGAGCCAATTAAAGCCAAGCTAAACAAAGTAATAATCTAATTAGGTAATACTCTACAAATCATTAGTCTCAGGTACAAGAATAATTGCAAATATCAATTAAGGATTTAGCCTGAAACCAGTTTGGGGGCAAAAAAAACCCCACTAGTGATAAGAGGCATGTGACCTAACATGATTCATACACAATTGTTTAAGGATTCAGCATAACCCTTCCCAGGACGCAGAGGAGGTAACATGGTCTAGGCATGTAATCAAACATTTGCCTGGGTGCCTCCAGATAACCAGGCTAGTTCTCATTACCACAGGGATAGAAATATGCACGCAGCTGTGATAATACTGTTTTGTGTTTTACATGTGTTTTACATTTTGTGTTTTACATTGTGTTTCTATGTGCGATGAAGATTGTTTAAATGGCTTTCTCATTCTCCCTCAGAGAGTAAGGATGAAGGGGAAAGAGCTCAACTGAGTAGGAGAGGGTTGGATTATCTGCAGTGCTGACCCTGCCTAAAGATGCACAGAATATGCACTAAAATATACACTACCCTAACACGCATGGGGCTTGACACGGAAATAAGAAGGGCATGTCTGTGTATCTAGACCAACCTTGGGTCCCCAGATGTTTTTGGCCTATAACTCCCAGCATGCCCCGCTGGGAGTTTTAGGCCAAAAACATCTGGGGACCCAAGGTTGGAGAACACTGATCTAGACAGTGTGTGTATACTGCTAACTGATCTCAACTCAGAGAATGCCATTGGCAAGGTGTCAACAAACTACCAGCAGCAGAGATTAAGACAGACAACTAAAGAGCAGGAAGAACTACTGAGTATCATGCTCAAAATTCATTAAGGGCCAGCCCAGTCCTATGTTAAGATTTGGCTTCATAAGAGTGCCTTTGGAGTAGAAGACATCAGAACTGGGAATCCACAATGATTTTTCAGTAATCTGCCAATTCGGTGAGCAGAATACTAGATTCTTGCCTGCTTCTGTTCATTGGATTACTCCACAAAAATCCAATTAGTCGATATCAGTTCTGACAAAAAACTTTCATATACATGCCCATGTGAAACATTCCAAAAGCACAATAATGCTCTTATAAAGTATAACTAGATAACATTTTACATATATATTATTTTAAATATATAGTTTTGCTGTATTAAATGTGGGAAATCCTTGTAAACCAGACATCTCTGGATATATAATTGTGTGGATAAGAATGCACATAACCTCTGGATTAGATAACAAACTCTAGTCTAGAAGTTCTTCATCTTACTGTATGGTGTGTTTAATAAAAAATAGCCAGTTATAAATAAGGTATGTAACAAACTGCTTCAAGGGATAACTTCAACATTTATTAGCAAATGGAAGTGAAAATATCAACTGCTGGACATACAGATGCAGTTTTGTCAGCACTGACACTAATATAGTTTTTCAATATTTTGAATGAAAATACACTGAACCCTGTTAAAATGTAGCTACATTATCAAAAGAGCATAATTACCTTCTCCATTTTCTTGAGGTTTGTTTTTCTTCCAGAATTCAGCCTCACGGTGCAGTTCCTCTAGTTAGCAACAAAAAAAGCAGTGTGGTATTTCAGATCAATAATGCTGAAATATCAACAGGATTGCAGGAAAAAAGCAGCAATCTACTTAAGAGGAAAAAAAAAACACTTACGTTCTCGAAGTCCTGGAACCAACTTAAATATAATTTCCTCTAATGTGTTATCCAGCCTTGGGGAGAGAAGATAATTTTTTTAAGAAGTCAAAAGACTTAAGATTGATTTATTTTTTTAAGCTGGTTGTTAAAACAAACACTATAGACTGTCGAACTTTAAAGGAAAACAGGAAAAAAAATCAGAACATTATGTTTGGCAGCAATGCTTTAAGCCGTTTACTCCCAAACAGTATTCTGTGTCTACACTCCCACCCACACACGTGTGAGCCTAGAGGACTCACTCAAAGAGGCAGCTGGCCACTCTATGTCTGCATGACTCACTGCTCTGGCCTTGTCAACTTCCAATCAGCTTCTGCTGAGAAGTGACAATTCTAACACATCTTTGCACTCTGAATGTTGATCATTCAGACACAGCAAAATTACCTGTATGCAGGGGAGGTATCCCCAGAACATTGACTTGTACAGAAATACAGGTAGAAAATCCGTATCTTTACAGTGCAATCTTACACATCTACTCAAAAGTCCTACTGAGTTCAATGGGTAAGTGGTCATAGGATCACAGCCTTACTCCCCCTAAATTTTAGAATCTAAAAGTAAACTTGCCCAAGTGTAAAAGTCCAGTTTTAATTTAGAAAAAAAAGTGTGCCGCAGCTATCAGAAGTTTGGGAAAATACAATCTGCTTCCTACACCAGACAAAATGAGGTGGTATAGAATCAATAATTATAAAGCAGTGGAAAGGGTCACATGTCAAACATTTAGCTTGTGCCTGCTTCTACCCAGTAGTGTAAGTGCAATTGCATGTCTTCCCTCCCCCCAGTGCATGCCACTGTAGAAACACCAACCATGTGCTGGAGCCAACTGCAACTCCTCCCAGCATGTTTCCACAATGGGGAAGATATGTTCAACATCTCTCAAGCTAATACCAGTTTGGAGTAATTTTCTTGCTATTTAATAAGCAGCATTGAATGAAAATGAAACCTATCCTGAGCCTATTGCGTGAGCTCTTCTTCAGTCACTTAATAAGCAAAATCTGTCTTCACATAAGGACAGCAGTAGCACATGTGAAAAGGATCTCGGTGTCTTAGGGCTCAATCCTATGCATGTTTAGATAGAAAAAAAGTCCTACAACTCCCAGCATGCTCCAGCCAGTGTAGGATTTTTTTCCTATCTAAACATGCATAGGATTCAGCCCTTAGTGGATCAGAAACTGAACATAAGCCAGCAGTGTGATGCAGCTGCTAAAAAAGCTAATGCAATCTTAGGCTGCATTAACAGAAGCATAGTGTCCAAATCTCAGAAATAATAGTTTCACTCTATTCAGCACTGTTCAGGCTGCACCTGAAGTACTGTGTCCAGTTCTGGGTGCCATATTTTAAGGAGGACATTAACAAACTAGAGTGTGTACAGAGAAGGTTGATGAGGGGGCCTGGAAACCAAGTCCTATGGGGAATAGTTGAAAGAGCTGGTATATTCGGCCTGGAGTAAAGAAGATTAAGGGGAGACATGATAGCTGTCTTCAAATATCTGAAGGGTTGTCATGCAGAAAATGGAGCAGACTTATTCCCTGTTGCTAGAGGGCAAGACTTGGAACCAAGGGGTGGAAATTGCAGGGAAGCAGATTTTTGCTGAACATTAGGAGAAACTTTCTAATGCAAGCTATTTGACAATGTAACAGACTGCCTCCGAAGGCTGTGGGCTCTCCTTTGATTGAGACATTTAAGAAGCGGCCGGGTGGCTATCAGTCAGGGATGCTGTAGTTGCATTCTGCATTGCAGTTCCTGCATTGAGCAGGGGGTTGAACAAAATGACCTCCTAGACCTAGGTCCCTTCCAGCTCTACAATTCTATGTTAATTCTGCTAAATATCTGTTAAAATATCCATGATTTTGAAGTATTATAATAAACACAGTCACAAGTCAAACCAGGAAGAAGTTGTAGTAAGAAAACGTGGGCTATTTAAAAGCACAATCAATCAAGAAAAGTGCATACCTGGGGCTGTGGTATCTTCCCTCCTGGCCTGCCTAAGACTGTACAGGCTGAATTTGGGTGCCTCTTCTATGCAACAACTGATCATATATAAGTGTTTTAAATAAATAAAAATAAATAAATCACTAATGAAGCCTCTGACAGCACAGATCACCTGTATATGGTGCACGTTCAGAACCTGACCAGCCAGGAGGAGGAGCTAGATGAGGATTTAAGAGGCTTGCACAGAACTCCTGATATAGTATGCCAAGCAATTTGTGTGTGAGTGGAGGAGGCAGATGATGGTAGAGAGGGAAAAGCAGGGTTCTATCGAGCCCTATGGTAATCCCTCCATGTGCAGGCACTGTAACTGCAATAGGATGAATCATGCCCATAATTATTAATTCTATCCCTCAACCTTCAAACTGTTTTCTGATCAGTAAAGACTGAATGGAAAATACTAGTTAGGTATTTACAATATTAAGCCATTTTAATCTGAGCTGTGTATGTGTTGCCATCCCACAGAAACACAGAATGTGTAACTGGGCGCAAAATTCATGCTTCCAGAGGAGTTCAGGAATAGAAAAAAATGGCAGAACTGTGCAAAATGAGGGAAATTATGGATATTTGCTTAATTTGCATCATTTATGCAGGCTGCAGAATTCCTCTTTTCTTCACAGTAATTTTTTTTCTTAAGTGCAAAGTACACACAGCCCTGGCTATAATTTCCATGTATAGCAGGTATGCTTCTTTATGTAAAATCCATTATATTAGATCCAAACTATGGGAGGGTTTGTGACATGTGAAACAGGAACCCTGACTTGTCTATCCCCCAATAAGCTGGAGAAACAACCCAAGCCAGAAACACAAGCCTGAGTTCCTGGTTGCTCATCACGCTAAACAAGCCACAGACAGAAGGTTTAGCCACTTCCACTTGTAGCGGGAGTAAGCAGAAAGCATGCACAAGCACATTGCTCATAAATGATAAGCCAGGGTTCCCCTGGAACTCTGGTTTATTGTGACAGGCAAACTGGATCTATATGTGACACTGAGCTTGTTCATGTGTCACAATATACCACACTGAAAACAAGCCATGGTGGGTTGGTTAATCGCTTACTAAGGCCCAGGCTTGTGGCCGACAGATGATCAGGTGCTCGCTGGCTTGCCATGATTTGTTTCTGCCTTTGTCCTCGCGCCCCACTCCCAGCACACTCGTCCTTACTCCTGCTGTGATGAGATTCTCCCCCTGCTCCCTTTCTTGCCTTGCGAAGCACCTATGTTAACATATATATGCCATATATATCTGTGATACAGCACAAAAAGTATGTGGTATTACTCTTTGGAGGGGAGAGGGGAAGTCTTACCTTAATTCTTAGGACAAACTGGGTGAGGGTTTACTTATTTTCTTTCTTTAACACTTAAAAAAAAAAAGCCTCCTTGGCTGCTCCTTGCAGCTGTGGACAAGTGACATTCCTCTTCTTAGCACGGCTATGTTTGTATGTATGATTGACTTACCTCTGGGTAAGCATACACAGCCCCAGTGATTCGGGAAGGGAATTTAAGCTTTCCCACCTCCTGTTTTTGTGTTGAACCCCACCCCCCCATGGGAGGCTGTTTAAGGGGGAAAAAATGGAAACTTTTCTTTTTTAATATTTCTGGGGGGGGGGATTTCAGCATGAAAACAGCAGGAGGGGGGAAAGTTTAAATCCCCCCTTCCTGAATCGCCATGGCCCCAAAATGGGGCCAGGTGTGCTCACCCAGAGGTAAGTCAATCAGGCATACATGCATAGCTATGCTAAATTGGTTCACAAGGGGATAGAGCCAGTTGATGTCAAAGCGCCAAGCTGGAGGAGGAGGGGCAGATGGCACTGTGAGGAGCCATCAGGTGTTTTGCCACTCTTGCCAGGCATGTCTTTAGCCCTTTCGAACAAGCCGTGTAGAAGCCATCGTGCTAGGTTTTCACGTCACAACAAGCCACTCTGAAAACAAGCCACCCTGAATAACCCAACAACCAGCCATGGGTTCTCAGACTGGCTTGTGCATTGTTTACAACCCACGTGTAAGCCACTGTGCCAGGTTAAGACAACATGACAAGCTACTCTGAAACAAACAAGGCTGACAAACCACAATGGGTTGTCATATTGTGCAACAGCATCATGTGTAGTTTGACCCTTAGTCCCTCATAGCCCTCTGATTTTCCCTGGTATACTTTCCTAGAAGGAAGATCATGGTTATAGTCCTGTAATTATATTTGCATGCTTGCCATTGATTTCACTTGCAGACCACATGATTGTTCCCTGTGCGCAGTTCATTCCACTAAAAGATAGAATTTCCCCATGAAGGAATCAGATTGCAACACACTTCTGCAGAGGAGCAATTCAGAAAAATATACTAACTGTCCGGTCAGAGCCAGTGTGGCGTAGTGGTGGTGAGAGTGTTGGACTGAGACTCGGGAGATCCGGGTTCTAGTCCCTGCTCGGCCATGAAACTCACTGGGTGACTTTGGGCCAGTCACTGACTCTCAGCCTAACCTACCTCACAGGGTTGTTGTGAAGATAAAATGGAGAGGAGGAGGAGGAGGATTATGTAAGCCGCCTTGGGTTCCTTGCAGGAAAAAAGGCGGGGTATAAATATAATAAATAAATAAATTACTAGTAGAAACAATAGACCAGCTTTGTCCTAAGGCACTGCCAAAACACAGAGAACATGCTGGAGACAAGTCACTTCAACTGCCATTGATTTTAATGAAACTGGATAGTATCCAAGGTCAGTTGATAATATTATCTATAAATATATTTTGATGTAGGCTGAGCAGAGATCTTACTGTTTTTGATTCACACCTGCTCAAATTAAATTTATAATAAAACTATATGCATAAAGTTACTTAAGGGTAAAGACACTCATAATATAAAAAGACAACACATAGCACATATAGTCATGTGAAAAAGAAAGTACACCTGAGTTCCATGGTTCCACGTATCAGGACAGAAGAAAAATCATTGAGCCCGTAGCAGGTCTCAAAATTAGGTAAAGACAACCTCAGATGAACAACAACACATGACAGAGTACACCATGGGATTATTTATTGTACAGAAATACAGCCAAAACGGAGAAGCCATGTGGGAAAAACTAAGTACACCTTATGATTCAATAGCTGGTCGAACCACCTTTAGCAGCAATAACTTGAAGTAATCGTTTTCGGTATGACGTCTCTCACATCATTGTGGAGGAATTTTGGCCCACTCTTCTTTACAACATTGCTTCAGTTCGTTGCGGTTTGCGGGCATTTGTTTATGCACAGCTCTCTTAAGGTCCTGCCACAGCATTTCAATTGGGTTGAGGTCTGGACTTTGACTGGGTCATTGCAGCAAGTTGATTCTTTTCTTTGTCAGCCATTCTGTTGTAGATTTGCTGGTGTGCTTGGGATCATTATCCTGTTGCATGACCCAATTTCGGCCAAGTTTTAGCTGCCAGACAGATGGCCTCACATTCGACTCTAGAATACCTTGGTTGACTCAATGACTGCAAGGTGCCCAGGTCCTCTGCATCACCCCTCCACCACCGTGCTTGACAGTTGGTCTGAGATGTTCGTGCTGATATGCTGTGTCTGGTTTTCGCCAAATGTGGCGCTGTGCATTATGGCCAAACAGCTCCACTTTGGTCTTGTCCATCCAAAGGACATTGTTCCAGAAGGCTTGTGATTTGTTCAGATGCACCTTTGCAAACCCAAGCCATGCTGCCATGTTCTTTTTAGAGAGAAGAGGCTTTCTCCTGGCAACCCTTCCATACAACCCATACTTGTTCAGTCTTTTTCCAATTGTACTGTCATGAACTTTAACGTTGCACCTGCTGACTGTGACCTGTAGCGCCCAAGATGTAACACTTGGATGTTTTGCAATTTCTCTGAGCATTGCATGGTCTGCCCTTGGGGTGAATTTGCTGGGACGTCCACTCCTGGGAAGATTGGCAACTGTCTTGAATGTTTTCACTTGTGAATAATCTTCCTCACTGTAGAATGATGGACTTTTAAATTGTTTGGAAATGGCCTTATAACCCTTCCCAGATTGATGGGCAGCAACAATTGCTTCCCTAAGATCATTGCTGATGTCTTCTCTCTTTGGCATTGTGGTAACACACACCTGACTGCTGGAGACCAGCAAACTCCTGACACTTCAGCTTTTATAGAGGTGGTCACACTTGCTGATGATCAATTCATCAAGGGTATTTGCTTAGCAGCACCTGGCTGCTCCTTAGCCTCTTCATACCTATGGCAGCAGTAAGGGTGTACTTAGTTTTTCCCACATGGCTTCTCCATTTTGGCTGTATTTATGTACAATAAATAATCCCACAATGTACTCTGTCATGTGTTGTTGTTCATCTGAGGTTGTCTTTACCTAATTTTGAGACCTGCTACGGGCCCAATGATTTTTCTTCTGCCTTGATACGTGGAACCATGGAACTCGAGAAGGGTGTACTTTCTTTTTCATATGACTGTACGTTAGCTTTGCTATGAGCACAGACTCACAACTTAATTAACAGAGAAACACACAATGGCTGGGTTCAGACAACACAATAACCCACACTCAAGGGTTGAGTATGGGTTGAGTGTGGGTTGTTGTTGAAATGTGGATTATCATGTTGTCTAAATCCAGATGCACTAACAAACAATGGTTTGTTAACCACGAACAACCCACAATTCACAATCCAACAAGAAACCATTGGTTCTCTTCATGGTTTGTGTGTGGTTAACAACCCATGGTTTGTTTGCACAGCTGGGTTCAGACAACAGATAACCTACGTTTCAACAACAATCCATGGTTCAACAACAACCCACACTCAAGCCATACTCAACACTTAAGTGTGGGTTATCGTGTTGTCTGAACCCAGTCACTCTCTTCCTTGCTGCTGCTGCCACCTTCTCCTGCTGGAAAAAGTTAACAAAATGCCCTGCAACTGGGTACCTGTGGTGGAAACAGCACAGTTAGTTTACTGTGGTTTGTGAAGCTATTCATGCAACAGGTTATACGGGGACTGAAATCTTTCACAGAGTACTTCCTGTAGCTAGCCATTCAAAACACAAACTATTACCTTTCTCCAGCCAGAGAAGAAGCACAGGTAGCAGCAGTAGCACAGAGGCAAGCAAATGGGAAGGTGGTGAGGAGCAAGGTTGATGTTTTGATTCAGCATACAATTGCAGAACCATGCTTGTAGCAGTGTATGTCCTCTTCTTATTTTATATGTCTTTTCCCAAAGTTTTGTTAGTAATGTTGTACTAATGATTCTTTAGGAATGCTACCCTGAAACTTAGTATAAAGAAGACTTTTCTAAATCTCTCGGGCTTGCACTGCTTTTCAGCAATAAAAGATCCATTATATTCTCTTTTAACAATCAGTAAAATCTCCAAAGGCATCGATACTGATAAAGTTAAAATCAGATGTGACTAAGAACACAACAAGTTATATCCGCCTTCCTGCATGGCCAATTGGTTTTGGGAATGCCCCCCACTTTTGCCCCCCTATTTTACATTTTAATTTCTCCTCTCTCTACAGATTTATTCAAACTCACCATATCTTAAAAATAAGATAATTTTACCATCACATTTTTGCTTTCTTAACAATGCAACAATTCTGCAGAGCTCTGGATGAGGGAAGAGGGGGCCGCAGATTCAGCAAAGGAAAAGGGAACACAGCAGCAGAAGCCAGCATGCTCCCCTGGCAGCAGCTTTGCTTTTCCAATGATATTCCCACCCACCTGCTCTCTTGTTACTAACAGGCACCTCATTTTTTTTTCCCATGCCTGTGATTAGGAAGTTTGAAACATTCCTATTAGTTGTCTGTGTCCTCTCCATCCCGCAACCCTCCATATCCCCAATCCCCACACACATTATAGATCTATGTTTCTTTAAAAGGCCATGTATGTCTGCACCAGCAGTGGTACACTAAGTAATACTTTAGCTTTTAAAAAGAAAATAAACTGACAAGGCACTGTGGAGGTGAAATTTATACAATGCAAGCATTCTTGTTAAAGGCAATTATTTTGCACTGCAAGGAGGAAAGGAGTGGGCAGGCAGATAATGTGAAATGTCTTGGTTGCACATCATATTATGGGATTGCATCTCAGTGTGGTTGCAAGGTACTATGGGACAGCATCCATAGTAGGCAAGTGAAGGAATGTCTTGTCCTAGACTAATTGGAGAGATGTGTTTGATGATATTTAAATCCAAGGAAAAGTATAATCTGTGAATTGTCATAATACACATTAAGTGAAAATGGGGAAGACTTCCAAATAATAATTTAAAACACTTTAGAATGCACAAGTGATTTCAGCATTAGATATAACTTCAGCAGGGTTGGACCAACAACATTTTCTTACGATAACAAAGTACAATTTTACATTCTATGAATTTCAGTTATCTAAAATTCCATAATCTTGTCAATATAACATTTTACAAATGGCTATTACTTTTAAATTGTAATACCGTCTCTCTATTTTTCTTACCCCATCCCATTAAGTTAAGATAAACTGGCTTCCATTAAAATTAGTATTTAATATCCCCTTACCGTAACATTTCTAATGGATTGGTCTCATGTACTTGATTGCCACATCTGGGACAGTCATTGCTGTCTTCAAAATGCTGCACAATACAACTCTTACAAACTGAAAAATCAGATAAGAAATGCATTTTAGGCAAAAATGCAAATCAGACATTTGCTAAATGCTGTCATTTGAAAGAGCATACCTAATGATGCTAGACCTGTCACAAGTGCATCCCAAATTCCCTTCATGACCCATACAATAGGAATTTTGCCAATTTTCTTTGCAGCACTCCAGCACCATGGTAAAATCTGCTGATTTCCTAGTGCTGCCAAACTGCTTCCAAACTTAAAACCTATGGAGAAGCTAGCTTGCAAGGGAGCTCAATACACACATCAGAACTCGCATGGAGATTCATAATGCAGAGTTATGATCTTTTAATATCAATGGAAGATTTCACTCTTTTCAAGACCACTGTATAACAGATGTTTGAAAGCCATGTGGAGGATTATCAAATCAGTGTATGGAAGATACAAAGCATCTGGCTTCAAGCAAGACACAGGTTTATGTGGCAGGTGTGGCTGCATTTTTTCTTTAAATATTTTTATCCTGCACTCAAGGCAATAGCAATAGCAATAGCAAGAAAACGCAGTAACAGAACTCCTGTCTGCTGCGATACCAGAAAATGCGAGGGGAAACATATGTCTCTCCAAATACTTGCAGACACACAGTAGGCATGCATGTGCTTGTGCTAGGGAGCTGCCATTGACTTTAGCTCCCAGGTATGTGTCCACTGGGTGTGTTTATATATACACACATGACACATCCCTTTCACATTTATTATACTTATACTCCACTCTTCCTCCAAAGAGTATGGAGAGGCTTACATATGATTCCCAGGCAATTTTCCATACAGGCAGCTTGTGGGACCAGAACTACTTCGCTTCAGCAGTAGAAGTGCATAATTTACCTCTAGTCCATTCTATTAACAATTTTTGCCCTGAAAAGGAGTGGTATACACGTGGCAAACATGCTTACCATGTAAAGAAGTTTTAGAGAATAGGTTTGTAGATCAGGGCACTACTTCACTCTTTCTGAGTGAAATAGAGATACTAGAAAGGAGAACTCATGGACTTAGGAATGAAAAGTTCTTGGGTTGCTATTTCTTAGCCAGACCACTAGGACCAGACATTGTATTAACATAACTCATCCAGAGCAGTGAACTTTTGTCCAGGATCCACCTTTCAGTGTCACTCCATGTCATTTTGTTTTCTGTACAAACATCAGCAGTCCCACAATTTAGTAAAATGACAGTATTAAGCAAAGCTCTTTAAAACAAGGTTTCTTTTGCCTCTGTTTTGCAAGGCACAGGCAGATCCAGGAAAAAGTGTAAAATGTACAGAATCTAAATGTAAATTCCCCAAAAGAGTACTCTGTGCTGATAGTCCATCTAGTATAACTTTCTTCAACTCTTCAAAATTATTAATATTAAGGAATAATTCCAACATTTTCTGTATATGGTGTGCTTTGGATATTTGAAATGTACGCTATATAAATACTAAGCATTGTTACAATTCATAAGCCATGAACCTTAATCCCAAGACGGATGAACTATTTGTAGCATTAATTGGAGCAAACAGCATTTTGTTCCAAAGATAAGATGCCTCACAAGATCCTACTTACAAGTATGGAGGCACTCAGTTACTGTAGTTGGTTTGATAAGATATCCTTTACAGATACAACAGGTGATATGGGGATTGAAATCTTTCACAAAGTGTTTCCTCTGGGTAGCCATTCGTGGCACAAGCTGTGGCAAGAAAATGGTTTGGACCCAAGCCGTGAATTGGAAGGCGAAGGTGACAGGATCACAGGAGCTGCTGAGCTGCTGAATGCAGCTGGACTTCTCCAGGCATTTGATCAGAATCCAAGGGTTCTCAAGGGGTCACGATTCCTAACCTCTGCTTCTTTTTAGAGTTAGACATCTTTGAGCCCTGTAACATACACACACACACACAAATAAAACGCAGAAAATGAAAGTCTGACAACAAAAGGGGTTGCCACAGCAAAACCAAAAGATGTATGAACTGGCACGAGGAACAAATGGCTTTTCCTTCGAAGCTCGCCTGCTCGTTATAGTAGGGAAGACGGTAGCACCCCAGAGTTTGTGAGAAGAGCTTGAGGGGCAGGCGAAACGTAGGGAAAGAAACAAGCACACGCTTGCGTCCCTCTTGCGTGAAGACAAACTGACTCTGAGGGGGCCGTTCCGTTTAGGAAGGAAGCCCTTTCCTGCCGCCCGCAGAGTGAATGTCTCCTTTCTCACTGGCAGCAGCCTGTAAAAACAGGGCTTTACAAATGGGACGCTGGAAGAGAGGGGTGGGCTGTTTGTAAAGCCACTCATTCTCTTCCCTCAATCCCCATTATAACCTCCCCTGAGGGAACCCGCTTCCTCCGCGCCATGGGCAGTTTATAGTCTCACAGCCTGGCACCGTATCAGGGCTGCGACCGGGACTTTCCCCCCCCCTCTTTTTCTTTTAACCTCCCTCCCCTCAAACGCTCCCGCTCGCTCCTGCTTCCTCTGCCAGCGCGTCGCCCCCTTCCAATCTCCTGCCTCATACCTGGCGGCTGTCGCCTGCCTCAGCCCCCGCCACCAGCGAAAGAGAAAGGGAAAGAGCAGGCGCGGCCTCCCTCCTCACCCTCTCTTCGCCGGGCTGCCAGTGCCGCGCCGCGTCGCCTCCGCCTCCCATCATCCCCATTCCGGCTGAGGCCAATGGGACAGCCCCAAACCAAGTCTGCCTGCGCCACAGCCTTGGCGGCGCTTCTCTCTCTCGCTCAAACACACAGAGCCACCCTCACCCGGGCTTAGCCCCAGTGTTTCCTTTGAACCCCGCAAGTCAGTCCTGAACTCATTTGAAGCAGTTATGAAAGACTGCGTGTGTGAGTCTCTGCAAGGCGCTTTTCCTTCGCCACCGATAAACCACAGGCTATATATAAACCATATAACATGTAACATGTGGCACAGCGATGGGGATTTTTGTCACACCTGGAAAGGAGTAGTAGGACGACGAGTACAAATGGTTCTAACTACGGCAGAGTCAGGCCATAATGTCTGCCTCTCTACTGCATTGTTGCCTGCTCCAGCCCAGAACCAAATAGCACACTAAGGCAGCTTTCCCCAACCTGCCCCCCTCCAAATGTTTTCGACTACAATTCCCAGCATCCCCAGGCAGTCAGGCTGGCTGGGAGCTGTAGGCTAACACATCTAGAGGGTGCCAGGTTGGGGAAAACTGCACTAGGGCATGGGTGGGATACATATGTACCACAACGCACACTGAAGTGATACTGTTTCATATTATGAACTTGACTTGACTTGGGGCACATTGTCAAAAATATTGGCCACACTGATCTATATACTCTTCTTCATCTGATAGATAAGCCTTTCCCCAACCTGGTGCCCTCCAGATGTGTTGGTCTGCAACTTCTAGCATGCCCCAGCTGGCTGAAGGAGGCAGGTGAATTTTCAGGTCAGATCAGATGGTTGCCAGATAGCTTTGAAGTATGGCAACTTTCTCTTCCCTGCACACTCCCATGCTTTTGAAAAAGTTAACAGGCATTAAGTTTGACAGCTACTTCCAACGGGGATTTACAAAACTCTTATGTGACCCCTATAGAATGGAGTTAAGTTGCTAGTGGCTTGGTAAGAGCCAAGCAACAAAAGGGTCTTGTGCCACCTTAAAGACTAACAAATTAACAAAATATGTTAGCTGTAAGGTGCCACAAGACTTTTATCATTTTTGCTGCAACAGACTAACACCACTCTATTCCCCTGGAAATCAGAAGAAGCTGCTATACAGGGAGAGGGTATTTGAGGACAGATCCTTGGGACAACCAGTGGCTACTTCTCAAGTATAGATGTTAGATTTTAAAGAGAGTTCTTTAATTCCAGATCATAATGCTATACTATACCCTTCAATTGTATCTACTTAAATAGGGGTCTATGTGATGCAGATAGGAAGTTGGGATCTTCACACCGCCTCCTAACCAGGGCACACAAACCACACCTCAATGGCCTTTTTTCCAAACGAGTGGGGAAGCAGGATTAACCATCCATTTCCCTGTCTCTTCTTCATTCCAAATTGTCCCCTTTTGAAGCAGTTTCCACCTCCCCCACCCCACAAGAAAGGGCTGTCAGGATTCAATTACACCTGTTTCTGTGTAACATGTAGATGACCTTACACGATGGTTAAAGGAGGTATCTGAAAAGCACTTCATTCAATGGAAATAAGTTACAGCACCACTTGTTGGCATACATTAAATTCGTGTACAGTAAAGATTTTGTATTCTTTTGTATTCTACTTTGTATTCTTTCCGGCGCCAGGTGAAAACCTTTCTGTTCTCCCAGGCATTTTAATCATTTTAATCATCTTAATCATTTTAATCATCTTAATCATTTTAATCTTGTAACTGTTTTTAATTCCATTATTGTAACTGCTGCTGCTAGCTCTGCTGTTTGTTTTTAATCTGTGGTTTTAAATTTTATATTGTATTTTATGATTTTAACTGTTGTAAACCGCCCAGAGAGCTTCGGCTATTGGGCGGTATAAAAATGTATTAAATAAATAAATAAATAAATAATACACTGGTTACTTAGGATCTGACTCTCATCTTTCTACTATGAACTTAGAAATTCTGAAAATGTTAGCATTCAGGGGATAAGACTTGTGTGGCAATAAAATTATCTTTAAAATATTCTGTAGCAGTGGCAGCTTCACTGCCATGAATATTAACCTCTTCTTCACAGCATAAAACAAGAATATCTATTTGTAAATCTTGGGAGACATGCAGCCCCATAGAACATTTCAAAATATTACGTTGGTGATATCCGTGTGTGTGTGTGTGTGTGTGTGTATAAAATCTTCATACCATACTACCACTTTTATTTGAATGTCATTCTGGAATAGAGAGCTTTCCAAACAAGGAATCCTTTTGGGATATCCATATATTTGTTTTAATAATCATTTAAAAACAAACCATTCTGAGTTACCTAGTTTAATCTTTACTTGATAAATCAGTGCTGTTTGTAAGAGGTATGTGATGCTGAAGTATTTATTTCAAAATACAGAAATCTATGTAACACACAAAACTGTATCTAAATCTACTACATGTAACTGATATAATCACGTATTTCCCATTTAACCCTGCCTCCATTTCCTTTCCCCTGTTGTGTCTCCCTCATGTCTATTTATAGACTATAAGCCAATTGGGCAGGGGACGAATCTTCTCATTCTTTGTAAAGTGCTATGTGTATGGATGGCACTATCCATCTAGTATACCTGTACACTTAGGATTTCTTTTAAAACATTCATTTGAACAGGTACATTCTCTATGTACATGTCTGATATAGCTGCGATTATTTAAACATAAGTGAATCTCTACTGCTCCAATAATTAGCCTGTCTCTTGGCAGTGGGTTGTTTCTTCAATATTAACTGCAAATTGGGTATACACAGTGGTGAGATACTGCATCCATTAATGTATAATTTAGGATAGGATCATGTGTTAATGTAAACTATGTCCTAATCCTTAATATATGTAAAGGTAGATCCGATCGCTTTCAGTGTGACTTACTTCTGATTGTGTGTTTGGGACTGGAGCTCTGAAGCTCCACTGTTGTGTCAGAGTAAAGCAGCAACAGACAACAGCCAATGGCCGAAATCATATACATATGTTGTCCCTGCCAACATTACTCTACTGCGGTATATCAAACACTCAGTGTTCTGATAGGTCTGAGGGGAGGAGCATGGTTACTCTGCAACTGCTGCCCTGCTTTCTTCCCCCCAGTGTTCTCCCACTGCTGCCCAGCTTCTCACCATGCTCGTAGAAACACAGGAAGCTGTCTTATACTGAGTCAGGCCATTGGTCCATCTAGACCAGTATTGTTGACACTGACTGACAGTGGCTCTCCAGGGTTTCAGGCAGGATTCTTGCCTAACCCTACGTGGAGATACCGGGGAATGAACCTATATAACCTTCTGCATGCAAAGTATGTGCTCTATCACTGAGCTACGCAGCCCCTACTGCCCTCTTCTTGGCAAACTAGTCCCCCTCGTCTTCTCCATCCACCACCTCCAGTGGCAAGAAGCAGCCCCCCCCTTTAAACATTTTGTCAGGCAAGTGCACTGTACAGCAAAGTGGCTTCTAAACTAAATGTTTATGACTAAACTGCCTTGAGGGCACTTGCCAGTTTGGCAGTATACAAATCTAATTAATTAATTAATTAATGTTTGAAAAAAGAAAGTTGTGTGGCAACAGGCATCAGCCCTGGTATGTGGCTGCCCATGCCTGGTGCTAATGCTGTGCCTACTTCCTGTTGCCACCACCTATCATCAGCTGCCACAGCCACTGTCTGCTCTGGTGGTTGTTCGGTGGGGCTCCTGTCTGCATGGCCTAGAATTGCACCGCAAAATCGGCCCCTAGCAGAGCCACACAATTAAAACTTATACCTGAGGAAAGGTTCATGTGGAGTCAATCTCCAGCTTTCTCAGCAAGATAGATGTCATGTATCTATCACTGAACTGCATTAAAACAGTGAGGAACAAGGAAGGGCAAAAACTATGGCACACTTCAGTTGTTTTGTCACCCTGTTACTGCATTATGCTATTCAACCATAATGCAGACCCTTTCAAATCTCATCCAGGTTTGAAACTAGCTAGCTAAAAGTATCGAACATAAAACTACTTGAGAAAAAAATATATAGATGGAATACTGTAACAATTAATGAAATATATGTCCCATTTAAGTCAGATGCTTAATATTCAGCCAGGCTTTCCCTGAGGTACAGGTGCCTTCTGCTTCGGTCTGAAACACAATTACTAGGAAGTTTACCTTCCCTTGAAATTAGTGGGACTTACTTTCAAATAGGTGCATTTAAGATCAAGGTATTTACCTTTGGCCATGACCTAAGGACAAGAAGATACACACTCTCCTGGTGATTGCTATCTGGATGGTACACTAATCCTATATATTGCATTAGATATAAGCTATAATAGTTCTGCATTTGTTTTGCAACAGGCTACAAAACTGGCTTGATTACAAAGCTTTCATGATCAGGTCTTATTGTTAGTTCTACATCATATTACTGTTAATCCCAAACTGCCATGAACTTATTTGTTAGTTCTGTGTTCCACTACCATTCATTCTAACACTAAATGTCTTTGTTCTTGCTCAGTTTTGTCCCTTTGAAAAGAACACAAGCAAATCTATCCCTTGCTTTTCAAAATATCTTTCAAATATAATATCTAGGGACATGTTTATCCTAGCTAAAGGTGGGATCATGGTGAATTCTACAATACCTTGTTGCAAAAATAAAATGTTAAATTGGACAAATCACTTGCCATGGCATGAAGGGAATTTATATAAACACACAAGTAATTTCTAGGGCTGTAACCTGATTGAAGAAATCTTACTGTTAATCCTACAGAAAGCCTGTCACGCTTATCTATGGAAAAACAAAGAAGCTTTGCTATTCTTATTTATTTATTTATTTATTTATTACAAATTGGCAAATGAATTTTTACTCATTTGCCAATTTATGCAAATTTAATTAACTGATTATAATATGTAATTAATCAACAAGGATTTCTTTATTCAGGTGTTGGGCATAGAAATTAGTTGAGAAATTAAAAGCAAAAATATAGGGCTCTATGTGCTACTCATGCAAGTTGGAGCACCCAATTTTCGCTGGTCCCCTTATATACTTCAACCTTCTGTGTTATATCCCATCCTGTTCCAGAGGGTCTCACAACTCCCAGGAGCAGCTTTTAAAGCATCGATAGGAGGTTAATTATGGGAGGGGGAAACTGGGAAAAATGCGTGCCCTGACATGACTGCGCAGAAGCAAAGGCAAAGCCACCATCTGATATAAGCCCCGACATACTTTGTCGTGATTTAGATGCAAGCATGCAGTGTAGCGAGTATCATTTTCCAAGAGGCATTCCCTCTTGTCTAAGTACTTTTTATAAGCATTCATTCAAAAACAAAAATATAAAAATCATTTAAAACAAATCTGCTGCATGATTGATAGGGAGCATCTTTTCAGTTGATCAGAAGGTTTTTGAAATATCTACCTGAGTGATTAAACATTGCAACCCTAGTAATTTCATTATATGTGAATGTATAAGCCTATTTTATATCTCATCTATAGGTTAAAGGCTTATATATTCTAGCATTATTTTCTCTTTTGATTTTGCCATCAGTTAGTTGTCCTACAGAAAGCCTGTCACACTTATCTATGGAAAAACAAAGAAGCTTTGCTATTTTTATTTATTTATTTATTTATTGATTACAATTTTTAATCGCCCATCTGGCCGGTCACCAGGCCACCCTGGGCAATGTACATTTCAACAATAAAACATACATACATAATTAAAACAGTATAATTTTTTTTAAAAAACCCTAACCCACCCCATATTCTCGCCTGAAATACCATGTTTTTAATGCGTGGCGGAAGCTCATCATGGAGGGGGCATGGCGAAGGTCACTAGGGAGGGAGTTCCATAACTTGGGGGCCACCACAGAGAAGGCCCTCTTCCTAGTCCCAACCAGCCTGGCTGCTCTGGCTGATGGGACAAGGAGAAGGCCGTCCGTGGCAGATCTTGTTGAGCGGCCTACTTGATGTTGCTGGAGGCGCTCCTTGAGATAAACTGGACCGAAGCCGTGTAGGGTTTTAAAGGTCAAAACCACCACCTTGAATTTGGCCCAGCAAGCAACTGGTAGCCAGTGCAACTCCTTAAGCACTGGAGTGATGTGATCACACCGGCGGCTGCCTTTAACCAGGCGAGCGGCCGCGTTCTGTACCAGCTGCAGCTTCCGGACCGTCTTCCAGGGTAACCCCACGTAGAGCGCATTACAGTAGTCTAGGTGAGAGGAGACCAAGGCATGAACCACTGATGGGAGCAAATGATTAGGAAGGTAGGGGCGCAGCTGCCGTATCAGATGGAGTTGATACAGCGCTGCCCAGCTCACAGCTGACCCTTGAGCCTCCATGGACAGCTGGGAGTCTAGAATGACTCCCAAGCTGCGGACCTGGTCTTTCAGGGGCAGAAGTACCCCATTCAGTACCAGGTCAACATCCCCTAACCTCCCCTTGTCTCCCACCAGAAGTACCTCAGTCTTGTCGGGGTTCAGCCTCAGCATGTTCCTTCCCATCCAGCCACCCACTGCCTCCAGGCACTTGGACAGGGTCTCAACAGCCAACCTCGGTGAGGACTTGAAGGAGAGGTAAAGCTGCGTGTCATCCGCATACTGATGACAGCGCACCCCAAACCTCCTGATGATAGCTCCCAGCGGCTTTAGGAAGATATTGAATAGCATCGGGGAGAGGATGGAACCTTGCGGCACCACACAAGTGAGCAACCGAGGGTCCGAGGCCTCCTCCCCGAGAACCACCCTCTGGTACCTTCTAGAGAGGAAGGACCGGAACCACTTCAATACAGTGCATCCCATGCCCAACCCCTCCAGACGGTCCAGGAAGATACCATGGTCAACAGTATCAAAAGCCGCTGAGAGATCGAGGAGGACTAAAAAAGAGCATTCGCCCCTGTTCAAAGCCCTCCTCATATTATCCACCAAGGCGACCAAGGCCGTTTCTGTCCCATGTCCAGGCCTGAAGCCCAACTGGCACGGATCTAAATAATCAACTTCATCCAAGTGTGCCTTCAACTGAGCCCCCACCACCCGCTCGATCACCTTGCCCAGAAATTGTAAATTGGAGACTGGGCGAAAGTTGTTTAGATCTTGGGGATCCAAGGAGGGCTTCTTTAGAAGCGGTCTTATAATACCGCCTCCTTGAGGGCTGATGGCATCACTCCCTCCTCGAGGAAGGCATTCACCACTGCCTTGATCCCCTCACCCAGTCCCTCCCTGCAGCTCATGATGAGCCAGGACAAGCAAGGATCAAGCAAGCAGGTGGTCAGCCTCACAGATGAAAGCACCTTGTCCACTTCATCAGAAGGAAGAAGCTGAAACCGATCCCACAAAACCGGTCTGCCATTGGCCTCCTCCCACTCACTCCCTGTGTCCACGACGTACGAAATACCACTCTTAATCCGATCGATTTTATCTGTGAAGTGCTTCGCTAAAGCCTCACAGGAGGCTTTAGACTGTTCCAATGGATCCGGAGCAACTGGACCAAACAGGCTCTGGACCACCTGGAACAGCCTCCTGGGGCAGCACCCCGCAGACGAGACGGAGGCAGCATAGAAATTCTTTTTTGCTGCCTTCTCCGCCACCTGGTAGGCCTGCTATACTAACTTTCTTTCTTCCTTAGGATTTAAAGAATGAAAGCTCTTTGCCTTTATTTGTCATTGGATTTTTAATGGGAAACAGGGTTTATGAGCATTATCACTTACTCAGAAGATACTGGCTTAAAACTACATACAGGGCGGGTTCGCAGGTCACTTTAAGCCCACAGAGGCTCTGAAGCCTCTGTGGGCTTAAAGTTGCCCCAGGCACTGGCTGTGCCTGACTAGTTGGGCACAGTCAGGATCTGGAGGCACCACCTCTCCCTTCTTCCCTGCTCAGTCCTCCTGCTAGTAGCCCAAGGGACATGGGAGCACTGAGAGGAGTGGGGATGACAACTGGTAAAAAGTGCCCAAGTGGCACTTTCGCCAGCTGTTATTTGTCCTTTTTTTGGCGCGGCCACTGCTCAGGTCTTGCCCCACCCCTGTACTTACCTGGTGGCGGCTGAGGTGAGGGTCTGGCGTCGGCCTCAGCCTCACCACCACCCCGGGTTCTCCTTCCCTCACCCTCCTTTCCGTCCCTCCCAGGCGTAGCTGTCAAGCGACGCCCAGGAGAAGGGGGAAGGAGGGCATGGGGAAAGGAGAACCATTCCCTGTGCTGGGTTTATGTAGACCAGCAGAAGGAAGCATTTAAAATGTCCCCTTCTGCTGGGCTTACTTCTACATAAATCCAGCACAGGGAATGGTCCCCCCCTTCCTTTCCCTTCCTCTTGGGTGCCGCTTGACCGCGGTGCCAGGGAAAATGGGAAACAAGAGGGAAAGGAGAATGAGCTGCACCCACTGCAGGAGTCGCGAGACATCCCTGCTCCCACCCACCCCTCTTGCTGGATGTTGCACCGCGGGCGCCACATCCAGCAAGGGTGGGGGGAAGGGGGGAATCAGTCCCCCTGCCTTCCAAGCCTAGCTAGGCCTGGAGGGCAGGGGACTGATTCTGGTGGCAGCAACGGCAGCCTATCTGCCAATGCCACGCTGCTTTGCAAGTGTTGTGCCTCCAGTTGGTCAGACAGAGACCAGCCATGCTGAAGTGTGTTTGGGGTGGGGTCAGGCTAAGTGCAGCCTGACCCAGCTGGGCAGCCTTACCAATCAGCGCCTGCTCAAAAGGCAGGTCCCAAACACACTCAGATGCTGGAAGCAATTGTTTGTTATAGCTACCACCAGATGCTCTTGATATTCCTGACCTCGGACCTCTGTACCTTTGATCTTCGGAATGACCCTGACTAAGCCTGTGCCTGACCCCTAACTGGTTTACATTTGCTCTGTTTTGGACTAATATATGTTGGCTTTGACACTCGGACTGTTATAACGACGACGGCTTATCTTGACACTGGGCGGATTTACGACAGCAAGGGCGCGAAGGAGTGTGTCTGCGGCAGCAGCAGTGAGGGGGCCTGCCTGCCCGTTGCCAGGGAGCGTGGTGATGGCGACAGCAGTGCGGAGTATTGGCTCCGCACTGAGAGTGTGCAGCCAACCCCGCCCACTGCGGCTACCGTCCCCATGCTCCCTAGCAACAGCGTGTTCAACGCACCATTGTTAGGGAGCATAGTGATGGTGACGGCGGTGCAGGACATTGGCTGTGCGTTGACAGCATGCAGCCAACCACTCCCACCACCGCTGCTGTCGTCCCCATGCTCCCTAGCAATGGTGCGTGCGTTGCACATACCGTTGCTAGAGAGTGTAGTGACAACGACAACCCCCCCCCCCCAATGCGCACCAGAGCAGCAGCAGTCTGCTGCACACCCTCTTCCCGCTTGGGAAGGGGGTGGCTGGCAGACCCTGGCATCGGTGGCGGCAACGGGAAATGGGGCTCAGGGGGAGGAGGCACACGGTGGCGGACCCTGGGGGCTTCCCCACACGCTCCTGCCGATGCAAGACATTGGCAGGAGTGTGCGGGGAAGCTGATGACAGCTGGTCAAGTGCCGCTTGCCAGCTGTCATCAGCAGAGCTCCCTGGCCAGGGCAGCAGCCCTTCTTTGCCACTCTGACCAAGGGGCTCTGTTCCTTTTTGGCTCGTGGGTACGTTAGCCTGTCATCCGGGTTTGGATGACACGCTAAACGTACTATGGTTCCTTCTCTTGGAGGAAACAGAATATCTAGATCCATTTCAATCAGGTTTCAGGCCTGGTTTCGGAACAGAAACTGCCTTGGTCGCCCTGTAGGATGACCTTTACCAGGAGAGAGACAAGGGGAGTGCAACCCTTTTGACTCTCCTGGATCTCTCAGTGGCTTTTGATACCATCGACCATAGTATCCTTCTGGATAGGCTGGCGGGTCTGGGAGTTGGAGGCACTGCTTTGCAGTGGTTCTGTTCCTACTTAACCAGCCAATTCCAGAAGGTGGTGCTGGGGGATTATTGCTCTGCGCCATGGCAATTATGCCACGGAGTACCGCAGGGCTCTATTTTATCCCCCATGCTTTTTAACATCTACATGAAACCACTGGGAGAGGTCATCTGGAGGTTTGGGCTGCAGTGTCACCAAAATGCGGATGACACTCAGCTCTACCTGTTTTTCATCAAATTCAGGTGAGGCAGTGGCTGTTTTGAATCAGGTGTCTGGCCCTGGTAATGGACTGGATGAGGGCCAATAAACTGAAACTCAATCCAGACAAGACTGAAGTGCTGTTTGTGGGCGGATCATCTGTCCGGAGGGAGGATACTCAACCTGCCCTGGACGGGGTTGCACTCCCCCTAAAGGGTTCATAGTTTCGGGGTGCTCCTAGACTCCGAACTGTCGCTGGAGTCACAAGTGGACTCGGTGACAAGGAGCGCCTTTTATCAGCTTAGGCTGATTTACCAACTACGACCCTATCTGGACAGGCAGAGCCTAGCAACGGTGATTCACGTTCTGGTAACCTCTTGTTTGGACTATTGTAACGCGCTCTATGTGGGGCTGCCATTGAAAATGGTCCGGAGACTTCAATTGGTTCAAAATAGAGCAGCGAGGCTGCTAACGGGGACTGGCCGAGAAGAACACATTACGCCAGTCCTCTATGAACTACATAGGTTACCAATTGAAGTCCGGGCCCGATTCAAAGTGCTAACATTAACATTCAAAGCCCTAAATGATTTGGGGCCAGGCTATCTGAAGGAACGCCTCATCCCATACGTGCCTACCTGAACCCTCTAAAGGAAGCTAGGAGGGTGGCTACTAGGGGAAGGGTCTTCTCAGTTGTGGCTCCCCATTTGTGGAATCCGCTCCCCAAAGAGGTGCGCCTGGCACCCATCCTCTATTCTTTTAGGCGCCAGGTGAAAATCTTTCTATTCTCCCAATATTTTCACGGTTAGATTTTTATTCCTATTTTTATTATCACTGTACCTCCAGACTGATTCATTTGGCTGCTTGTTTTATTGTATTATTGTATTGTGTTTGTATTTCTATATCAATGATATTTTTGTTTTTAAGATATTGTTTTTATTCTGTTTGTTTTTCTTGTAAACCACCCAGGGAGCCTTTTGGCTGATGGACGGTGTAGAAATAGATTAAATAAATAAATAAATAAATATAAACCATAGCACTGGCTTAGCAGTATGGTTTAGAAGCCACCCCCAGGTCACTTCTAAAGCATCCTGTGGGGGTTAGATGACACACCAAACTGCAGTAGCAATTAACCTACTGAGGTTTAGTGTATTATGTGAACCCAGTCATACAGTCTCACCTAACTGTAAATACTGAGCTTGAAAATTGCTGGATGACAAAGTTGATCAGATGCTAAACAGCTTCCCACAGGTTTTAGAAATTACATACAGCTAAAAAATATATACCGGTACGGTATTTAAATTACTAGGTGCATGCATCATATCTTTAGGTGCCTACATGGTTAACATCTAGGGTTTTCCAGACATGTTGCATGTTTCAAGATAAAGCATTTTTTTAAAAAAACTTTTTGTTGTTAGCTATCTTCATTCTCAAACATTTAGAATTTTTGAATATCAAACTTAAGTTTCCTTTTGAAGTTAAGATGCTGAGTCATTTCCTTGTTTTCCCCTGAGACAAGATAAATTATTATTATGGACTGAAACATTGGGAGGGTTTTCATGACACCATAAACCCTATGGGAATTAGAGCCATGCACTGTGCCTTATATTTCCCTGTGCCCAACAGACAATTGAGTACAGCGGGGGTAGGGTGCCTCCTCCTTGGCCCTCCTGCGGGTATCCCATGGGACCCCACAGGAGCAGCAAGGGAGCGGCGAGGTTTCCTCCCTTCCCACTTGACAGTGGGTAGAGGGAAGAAGGCAGGGTGACAAGCTGCTCAGCTTGGCTTCCTCCCCAGGAGGTCAAGCTGAGCAGCTTGTTCCCAATCGCTGCCGCAGGGCTGCCGCGGCGATTGGAGCAATGAGCTGCTCTGCTTGCCTTCCTCTCAGGTTTAACCCGCCTTTGCTAGGGAGTATGGTGGTGGCTGCAGCAGCTGTGATGGGGGTCTGCCTCACGCCCTCTTCCCACTTGGCAGGGGCACAGGCAGACACTGGCACCACCACATATCTCCACTTCCCCAATCAGGGCTCGGGGAGGAGGAGGCGGCACACGGCAATGGTGGCTGGGAAGATCCAGGAGGCTTCTTCTATCTGTCCCCGGTGTGACAGATAAAATAAGCTCCTGCCCCCTTCTCTCGCTGGGAGTGGAGCCCATGGGCACCTCACCCAGGGAGAGCAGGGGGGCAAGCCGGGGGGGGGGGGCTTCTTCTCCCTTCTGCCTGCCGTGCTGATTGCCCAGTAGGTCGAGCGGCGCAGCAGGCGGGAGGGAAAGGAGGCGCGTTCTCTTGGGCCTGCTCCCAGGTAAACTCAGGACAACACGCCTCCTTTCCCTCCCGCTGGGCAGTGCTGTCCTGTGGGGGGTTGCTGCTTTCCCCCACAGCCTCCTC
Source organism: Shinisaurus crocodilurus (assembly GCA_021292165.1). Taxonomy (NCBI): domain Eukaryota; kingdom Metazoa; phylum Chordata; class Lepidosauria; order Squamata; family Shinisauridae; genus Shinisaurus; species Shinisaurus crocodilurus. The sequence continues at coordinate 99,688,820 of CM037878.1, forward strand.
CCAGGTAGACCACGGGGGAAAGCCACTCCTCTCCCCCACACCGGGCGGGAAGGAGCCACTGTGCTTGCCTTCCCTGAGAGGAACACAAGCACATTGGGTCCTTCGACTGGCAGGGATGTGGCGAAAAGGAACTTGCCAGAAACTGTCTCCTCGCCCCCTTCGCTGCATCCCTGCCTGCTGTTTTTTGGGGAAAGGACAGCATCAGCAGTGGGGAGTCTGGCTCCCGGCTCCGCTTGCTTGAGAGGAAGTGTGGCCAGGTGCCTGGCTACCCGCCGCTAATGTTGTCCTTTTGGGTTTCCCCGCATGCTCCTGCCATTATAGGACATTGGCAGGAGTGCGCAGGGAAGCCCGAAAGGAGAGTTGCACCAAATGCTGCTTGGGCCAGAGCCCCTTGGACAGAGTGGCAGTCCTTATTTGCTACTCTGGCCAAGGGGCTCTGTGCCATTTTGGCTTGTAAGAGGGTTAGTGTGCTGTTCGGATTCAGATGACACGCTAACCCTACTAGGGTTTTCTAAACCCTAGAACAAGCAATGGCTTAGTAGGGTGGTTAAGGAGAATAACTAGATGACCCTAACTAACCTATCCCGGGTCCGGACAACACACTAAGCCTCAGTAGGTTTTTATTCCTAAAGTGACTTAGCATGACATGCAAACCCAGTCTTTGGGCGGATCTACATTACACGGTTGTCAAGGTTCCGCTACTGCAGGGACCCCTTAACCTTCCTTTGGGAGATCTATGCCTCTCCTCAAAGCCCCTCCCGTTCCAGGAGATCAAGTCCTTTTACAGCTTCTAATGGCATGGGTGTAGGCTGTAGACGTGGTGAATAAGTCACTCCAAACTCCAGGGTAAACAACAGCACTTTACTTATAATATTAGGGTTTTTACTTAATAGAGTGGTTATAATCCAAAAGCAGGTATGATAAAATAAAACAAACAAACAAACAATCCAATGTTCTCTAGTTAACTTCAGACTACCTATATCTGCTATGCAGCCAGTTTCTCTTTCTCTCTCTCTGCTTCTCTCTGCTGTTTCTGTGCTGCTGCTTCTAGCTCTCTCCCAGCACACACTGACTGCTAGCTGACCACACCCCACATATATAGCCTTCCCAGGAATGGAAGGTTATAATCATGTGACCTTGAATTGGAGATCTAATTCTTAACTTCTATTGGGTAACTTCAACTCTCAAACTCCCCCTCCCATCCAAGTGTTTGGGCCTTCAGGCTTCACTACTCGAGGGAAGTGTTTGGGCCTTCAGGCTTCAACAAACTCAAGCCTGAGTAGGCCTCAATCCCTCACATCTTCCCCCCCTTCTTCTCAAGTGGAACAATTTTCCTTTTACAGAAGAGAATTGTGAAACGTTAACCTACACAAAAAGGCAACTGTTTTTTGGTTATTTCCTAGACAAAGCATCGGCTATCACATTCTCCTTCCCAGGCACATGTTCAATGTTCATTTGAAATTCCTGCAATTTCCAAGACCATCTCTGAAGCTTGGAGTTGGTATTTTGCATTGTTTGTATCCATTGCAAGGCATGATGATCAGTCCATAAAGTAAATTCTTGTCCAAAAACATAAGGCTTGAGCTTGTCCAGAGCCCACACTACTGCCAGACATTCCTTTTGGATCGTAGACAGGTTTCTCTCCCTGGGTAGAAGCTTCCTACTCAGGTAGGCTACTGGGTGTTTAACAGAGTCATAGTCTTGTAACAATACAGCACCTATGCCAGTCTCAGAGGCATCTGTAGCAACAATAAAGGTTTTTTCAAAGTCAGGTGCTCTTAACACAGGCTTTGAGCTTAAAATGTCCTTTAGTCTATCAAAAGCTCTTTGACATTCATCAGTCCACACAATTTTGTCAGGTTTACATTTCTTGGTTAGATCAGTCAAAGGTCCAGCAATTTCACCAAAATGGGGAACAAATCTCCTGTAATACCCAGCAAATCCCAAGAATGACCTGACCTGTTTCTTGGTTGTAGGTATGTCCCAGGTTCTGATAGCTTCAACCTTGTCCCATAAAGGTGTGATATGGCCATTTCCAACCTTGTGCCCTAAGTATACTACCTCTGGCACCTTCTGCACCTGTAAAACTACTCTACTCCTCTCATAGTGTGGCTTCATCATATTTACATGTACTACCTTGGGTCTTTTTTCAGATTTGTCTTTAACCACCACATAGGTTAAATCATCCATTTTCTCTCTGACTGTGTAGGGGCCTTCCCAAGCAACCTTAAGCTTGTCTTTGCGCAGAAGAAGAAATATCATTACCTGATCCCCTACCTCAAATACTCTAGAGCGTGCCTTTTGATCATACCAGAACTTTTGCACCTCTTGGGCTTTGGTTACATTGGCTTGAACTAGTTTACAGAGTGCATCTAGGGTTTGTCTAAGTTTTAACACATAATCCACCACTGAGGTTTTGTTTTCTACGAGTTTACCTTCCCAGTTTTCCCTCAGGAGATCAAGAGGGCCTCTTACTCTTCTGCCATACAACAGCTCGAAAGGTGAGAATCCCGTTGATTCCTGTGGAACTTCCCTGTAGGCAAAAAGTAGGTGTTGCAGTTTGTCATCCCAGTCATTTGGGTGTGTATTTACATAAGCTCTAATCATTCCTTTGAGTGTGGCGTTAAATCTTTCCACCATTCCATTGCATTGTGGGTGATAAGGAGTGGTTTTCAAGTGTTTTCCCCCAGAACACTTCCACAGGCATTCCATTATCTCGGAGAGGAAATTTGACCCACAATCTGTTAAGATTTCAGAGGGAAATCCAGTTCTGCAAAATATAGTTAGCAAAGCCTCAGCTACAGATGGAGCATCTATAGAGGCTAGTGCTACAGCTTCTGGGTATCTTGTGGCAAAATCCACCACTGCAAGGATGTACTTTTTTCCCTTGCAGGTGGGTTTAGTGAAAGGCCCTACTACAATATCCATGCCCACTCCCTATAATAGGCAGAGGCTGCAAAGGGGCTTTACTGTGATGCCCTGCCTTCCCCACACGCTGACAGGTTTCACAAGACCTGCAGTACTCTGCTACTTGCTTAGCAATTCCAGGCCAAAAGAAGTTTGCCATGAGCCTTTGTTTAGTCTTGTTTTTCCCCAAGTGCCCTGCACATGGCACATCATGGGCTAGTTCTAGCAACCTTAGCCGGAATTGGTTAGGTACTACCAGTTGCTTTAGTGGTTCCCAGGTTAACTCTTGGGTTTTTGGTAACCACAGCCTATACAGCAATCCTTTCTCCCAAATAATCTGCTCCCTTCTTTCCTCAGAGAAGGGCTTCTCTTGAGGGAGAGCAACTCTTTTCAGAGGCTCCAAACTAGGATCACTGAGGACTCCCTGCTTGAATTCCTCTACTCCTCTTAAATCAGGAAAAGGGGTCTCTAGTGCCTTCTCCTCTACAGAACCACCTGCCTCGGTTGTTTCACTGGCTTTCAGGTCTACAGGTTGCATGGTGGCTTGTTCTGTTGTTTCGGTTTGGGGAGGGTCTGGGGTTGGTTTTGGACCTTCCGGAATCACCGTGGGTTGTACCTCTAGTACCTTTTCTTTTACCCCATCAGCTTTTACCTGGTCCTGTCTTGAAAGTTCCTCCCTTTCCTTTTGCTTGCGGGTTACCACACATATTTGAGCTTCTGGTCCCATTATATCACTTCCCACAATGATAGGGGCAAATTGAGTTGGAGGTTCCATCACCCCAACTTCATACAGACCCCTCCATCCCCTCCATTCTATGGATAACCTTGCTACTGGGACTTCAAAGGAGGGACCATTCACTCCCTGAATCTCAATAGACATTCCTGGTACCAAATCTTCAGGTGTCACCAAATCTGCTCGGATCAGAGAAACATCAGCTCCAGAATCCAACATTGCCATAATGGTCTTATCCTTTACATAAACAGGTTCTTTAAACTGATTATTAACCTCTTCCCTGTTGGTGATCACAAATCCACAATTATAAGGGTTTTTTACGCTTGCTACACCTTGTGGCTTGGTTTGTTCGGGTTTAGGACTACCTGGGTTAGCTAGTGTTATTGCTTTTAACTTGGGGCAGCTACTCTTGATGTGGCCTGTCTGACCACACGAATAGCAGGCACGGTCTCTGGGGTGAGAAGGATCAAAAGGAGGTTTTTTTTTTTTTTTTTTTTTTAAATATTTTTTATTCTTTTTTTTTTTAAAACAATACAAAGAAAATAACATACACACATAACTAATATTGTGCTCCCATCACCATGGGACCAAACAATCCAATAACTCTATAATTGTTCATTATTCCAAAAATACAATATATCTTGACAGGGTAAACTCCCTTTCCCCCTTTTAAACACATATTCCAAAAATAAACCCCAAATATCCTTAAAATTATTTTTCTTTAATTGACCCCTTTTGCATTTAATATTACAAGTCAACATATCATTCAAAGCCATATCCCATACTTCCTTATACCATTCAGTAATAGTGAAAACTTGCTGGATTTTCCATTTCCTTGCTATCATTAGTCTACCTGCCGTTAACAAATTTATGATTAATTCTTTAACATTTTGTGAACCGATCACCTTTTCCGTTATTGTTAGCAAAGCTAGTTTAGGGCATACCTCTAAATCAACTCCAACAATTTCTGATATTTCCTCAAAAATCATTTTCCAAAAATCCATTACATTTTTACAACTCCACCACATATGAGCATATGTACCCAATTCCTGACATCCTCGCCAACACATTGGAGAACATTTATTATCTATTCTATTTAATCTCACTGGGGTCAAATACCATCTCCAAATACCAACTCCAAAGGAGTTTTTTGAACTCCTTTTTACTTGGGGCTTCCCATTTCCCCCCCTTCTTCTCAGACTCAATCCTGGGGCCTAACCCTTCCCGGTTTTCAATCAATTTGTCAGCCATTTCTGCAGCTTGGTTTACAGTTTCAGGATCTTTATCCTTAACCTTCAGTTTTATTTCTCTGGGCAACCGAAAATAAAACTGATCCAGGGCCATAAGCTCTAACACCTTTTCCCTGTTGTCAGCTTTTGCCTCATCCACCCATTTTAATAGCAGGTTTTTTAATTTTGTTGCAAACTCTACCATAGATTTACCAGGTTGAGGCGTTAACCCTCTGAACTTTTTCCTAAAGTGCTCAGGGCCTAACCTGAACCTTTTATACACAGTTTCTTTGAATTGAGCATAGGAAACAGCCTCCCCCTCTGGCATGCTATTATAAATCTCTGCCAGCTCCCCTTTGATTAAATTAGGCACAAACTTCATGTAATCACCCTCCTGCAATCCCCACTTCTGTGCTGCCCTTTCAAAAGTGGTCAGGAACACTTGTGGGTCTTCTCCTGGGGTGTATGCTGTGAAGTCCTTCGGGGTAACTCTGACAGGCTGCTCCTGTTTGAATTTCATCAACCTTTCCTTGTGTCTGCGTTGCTCTTCTTGGGCTTGCAGTTTCTCCTGGTGCAGCTTTTCCTCATGTCTGCGTTGTTCTTCCCGCACCTTTTCCTCGTGTCTGCGTTGTTCCTGTTGTATCTTTTCCTCGTGTCTGCGTTGTTCTTCCTGCTGACGAAGCCTTTCCCACTCTAACCTGGTCTCTTCTTCCTTCTGCTTTGCCCCTAGCTGCAGTTCCTGTTCACGGAGCTCCCATTCTTTTGTTTGGGGTCCTGCTACCCTAGGGCTAGAGGGTGCAGCTCCTTCTATTGCCGCCTGGGAGATCAGCATAACTTTCAGTTCCTCTGCTGTTTTCTCCTCCCATGGCAAATTGTCCTTTTTACACTGCTCTATCAGGGCAGTTTTATTCATTGAGAGATACTGGCTCATTTTACTAGCCTCACTGGGTCTCTATTCCACAGTCCTGAAGTTAAACATACGCTGCTTTTGCCAGCTCTATTAGTAAAAAAACCCAATCCCTGTTTGGAGTGCTTAATCTCACTGTTCAGGATCGCTCCGCTGCCACCATCTGTCAAGGTTCCGCTACTGCAGGGACCCCTTAACCTTCCTTTGGGAGATCTATGCCTCTCCTCAAAGCCCCTCCCGTTCTAGGAGATCAAGTCCTTTTACAGCTTCTAATAGCATGGGTGTAGGCTGTAGACGTGGTGAATAAGTCACTCCAAACTCCAGGGTAAACAACAGCACTTTACTTATAATATTAGGGTTTTTACTTAATAGAGTGGTTATAATCCAAAAGCAGGTATGATAAAATAAAACAAACAAACAATCCAATGTTCTCTAGTTATCTTCAGACTACCTATATCTGCTATGCAGCCAGTTTCTCTTTCTCTCTCTCTGCTTCTCTCTGCTGTTTCTGTGCTGCTGCTTCTAGCTCTCTCCCAGCACACACTGACTGCTAGCTGACCACACCCCACATATATAGCCTTCCCAGGAATGGAAGGTTATAATCATGTGACCTTGAATTGGAGATCTAATTCTTAACTTCTATTGGGTAACTTCAACTCTCAAACTCCCCCTCCCATCCAAGTGTTTGGGCCTTCAGGCTTCACTACTCGAGGGAAGTGTTTGGGCCTTCAGGCTTCAACAAACTCAAGCCTGAGTAGGCCTCAATCCCTCACAACGGTATACCGTCAAGTTAGCAGAATGGTACTGCTATATTCACGTTCTGCAGTCACTCCTCACAGGGCACACTCTCGTTAAATGTACTACAGTCATCCTGGTTTGCCACCCCACACCTAACTCCATAGCGGTAGAACTGGGCATTCCCTTGAAAAGGGCTTTTTAAAGAAAGGAAAAAGCTCTTCCAGCCCCTCACTAAAAAGGAGAAGGTGGATGCTTCTGCTGCTACCACTGCCGCCGCCACCCTCCCACGGGGTCAGGATGAATCCAGCAGAATCAGTGCATCGTGCCCCTCCCCTCCATCCAAATGCAATTTCCCAAAGCAGTGTTCCTCCCATTCTGAGTTTCCCAAGCACAAGGCTCCAGTTGAAATCAATGTGGTACACTTGGGAGTAAGGGTATTGGAGAGAATGTGATTTACTTCTGAGCAGACATGCCATTTGGCTAATTTACAACTCCCTGTTCTTTTGGCAAGGGGGTGAACGTGGCTGTTAAAACAAGGGGGGGAAGCCCCCTACTCCTGTCCCCTCTCAAACTCTATGGTGGTTATACTAGGGGTACTGTCTTTCACATGCAGGGGAAACAGCCATTTCACAAGAGGGTTTTTCCCCTGGTTCGCCGTCTATACAGAGGTGTGCATGTGCACAGGAGCGATTTTTTTTTAAAAAGCACCCAAATGCAATTTCCCGAAGCAGCCTGCTCTGAGGTGCACAGGAACGGTTATAAACAAAACAAAACAAAAAATTAAGAAGGTTCCAGGCAAGAAGTCGAACCACCGCACAACAACAAATGGTGGACACCTCTCTTCCCCACCAGTTTGGGAGACACACGTCATGCCACATTTCCCCCACCCTCGAAAACTACTGGCTAACTCTGGTGATGACACTTTCGTGGCCACACCTTGGGCAGGCAATGACAGCGCAACTTTAGCACACACTAGTTGCATACTGCAGTAGCGAATTGCAATAACTGAAAAAGCCGTGATAAACCTAGTCCGGGAAATTCCAGAAGAAACAAGGAATGATTACGCAGGACTAGCACGATCGGCACTGAAAGCTGCGTGTGTCGTGTGCCCTGCAAGTCACAGCAACGATACTGTACTGCAATAAACCTTAGGTGTGGATCCAGCCTTTGTCTCCTGCCCCCCAAGAATGCCCTACAACAAGCCCTTTGGGCACAGGTACCATGCTCAGCACCTTTCTCTTGTCCCTATGTTGGCAACTGATGAGACAGGCAGTACCCCTCCGTGGCCATATTTGGTTCACAGGCTTCTAATTTCTGACCTTTATCATAAGATGTTAAAAATTTCATCTAGTGATTGCTATTCATGCAGAAGCTTCAAACAGCAGAGACCTAGTTTCAAATCCCGCCATTCAGCTCATTGGGCCAGTCACCATGTTTTAGCCTACCCTACTTCACAGGGTTGATGCAAGGATAAAATGCAGGCGAACCAAGCTGATCCCCAATGGAGCCAAGGGGAACTTACCCATCAATACATTTTCTCCTTCTAAATGGCAGACTCCCATCCCATATCATGTCACAGCTTCTTTCTGTTTCAAAAGAGTTTTTTTGTGTTAGAGAAACACAAGCCCAAAGCTCACTTGGGCACAAGGAACTAGTTGTACAGTTCTTTGGATCCAAGCTGGTATGTTGAATGGCTTTCCCAAATATGCTCAGTCAGAGCAATCCCATGCATGTTTACTCAGAAGTACATTCCACTGTGTTCAGTGGGATGTACTCGCTAGTAAGTGTGTTTAGGATTGCAGCCCAGGCAAAATAGATAATAAAACATCACAAAACAATATTATACCAATAAAATGAAAAGCAACTCAGCCGACCTACACCTGCCCCTGCCCCTGCCCCTGCCCATCTGAACAGCAGTGTCTTACTTTTCCTAAAGAGGTTTATTAAGTTTGAACTTTGATGGGTGACGAATCAAAACAGCTGCAGTTCATTCTCCTGTTTGTGCTTAGATGTTTGCCCCTTAAGAGTTTCTATAGTCTGGCCTTCAGGATGATGGCTTCCCATGGCTCAGGGGGAAAAGTAAGGAGAAATGCAGAAGCTTTTGAGAAGGAGTTAATTATAAAGAATAATTCCAGAAAGGTAGCTGCATTTGTCTGTAGCAGCGAAATCAACCAAGAATCTTGTAGCACCACTAAAGACTAACAGATTTATTCATTCTGGCATAAGCTTTTGTGGACACTGTCCACTTTTGCATCTGATGAAGTAGTGGACAGAGTCCATGAAAGCTTATGTCAGAATAAATAAATCTGTTACTCTTTAAAGTGCCACAAAACAGGGTTGCAAAAAATCTTATTTTTTTTATTTAAATCAATGATTTTTTTGATTTAATCAATTTCCCCCCCAAATTTTTTAAGTAAAATTAATTTCAAAGTTTCAGGCAATCATATTTACAAATAGCCTACACTTAATAGTTAAGAACACCAAATTATATAGAAAACACTTTCCTCATTTTTTTTTTAACGTTATCAGTATTATCGGTTACTAGGCTACCTACACGACAGGGTTGCAAAAAATGATTTTTTGCAAAACAACTGAAAAAATTGATTTTTATTGATGATTTAATCATTTATTTAAATTGTCCTGATTTAAATCATTGCAACCCTGCACAAAACTGTTATTAATTATAAAGATGTGTGTGTGTGTATTTTCAGATCCTTCCTATTGTGCCTTTCCTTGACAGGAATAAGCTATGAAAACAGTCTTCAGTGAAAGAGCTCCAGAAGCGAGGTATAATGATTGAGCTCTCAGAAATACCACATCATAATGAGAAGGAAGCAGTAGCAAGACCAAAGGATGGGGTGTGGGTCATCCCAATGGTTAAGTGCTTTGTGTATACATAATGTGCTTTTCAGAAGTCACAGTAATAACATAAAAATGATGCAAACTAATTTAATTTCAATTAAATTAATATTTCTGGACAAGCACTGTTACTTAGGTTATTTTTTGAAATGATTGGCTTTTAGCATACCAGTTTTTGTGACTTACGAAATTGTGCGGCAAAACCTGCACTCTACACAGAGAAATGGCTTCTTCCCAGTCAGTATGAATAACTCCAGTTTCATATTAAACATTTTCAATGCTTCGGTTCAAAGATGAATTGCCAATAGTCTCTGGAGCCTTGACAAAACTGGTCCCAAAGTGGCAAGAGTGCTGTCTAGCAAGGTTACCGGTAACTTTTTCTTTCCCACCGGGGACTGAGCATAGTGCTGCTTCAACATTTGAGCCGCTTGCTATGCAGAAAATGTGGAGAAAGGAGCATGCATGCTAGAGACTGTAGTTGCCTACATGGCAACCCACTTTGACTCTTTATACATATTCTTTTACAGTTCCCACAGCCAATGCCACAAAGTTTGGAAGAGTCAATCAGTTGATAGGGCCAGAACCCCTTAGGGTTCCCACTAACCAAGCGCCAGCACAACTTCTCATTTGGTATGGGGCCTAGCTAGGTGTGAGGCCTAGCTATTCCTGCACAAAGAATGCTATCCAGACTCCCTTGTGATGACCAGGGAACTCTGTGGAATTCTCTTAGCTCAAGGCCGCCTCCCAGACCCCTCACCACCCAGAGGCAGTTGCAGGACCTATCATGGGACAGGTCCCCCCCCCCTTATCTTTCTGCCCTTTTCAGCCATTTCCATTTCCAAAAATGAAGGATTCCAGAACTTACAAAACCCTCTTCATTATACTGCCACCACCCAGACTGTTCATCAAGCTGCCAGAGAATGCCTTAAAATTATCTTATAAAAGGAACCCCAATATTATCTGGGGATCAGTCTGGTAGATAGCAGTGACATGAATAAGCAGTTGGGGAGAGGGGAGCAGCCATCCAAGGCACAATATGCAATTTAAAAGTATCAGAATTTACATGTCATTTCTATGTGGCAAGCAGGAGAACATATTTCTAAAACTGGCAAAAGCATAAGGAATAGAAAAATACTAGTTCCTTAAACCAGTGCCTTCTTCACAAGGGGTTAGGCCCATCAGAGTTCCTAAAAACTTCGAATCATGGTTTTCAAGCCATCTCAAAGAATTCCCAAATATATAGTCAGGCACCCGTTAGCTAGGCTCTGGCTGTCTGAGGGACCATGTGCTACACCTAGGCATCAAGATGACAACCACCACCACCACCACCACCACAAAAGCTTTGAGTTGCCAAGAAACTCCTTTTAATATCTCCTCTGGTTTTGATAGCTAATCTTATCAGGATTGGTGGACAGGGTTGGGGGTGGATCGGTCCTCAGAAGAGATAAAGCTGGTCAAGTTAAGTTGACCAAACTTTAGAAATCCGGCCATATAGGCTATTTGCACCATAGAACCCTCCTAGACCAACATGCCCAGGGGTTCTAAAAAGTTGGAGATCACTTTCCACTTACTTATCACTTACTACTTTCTTCTTCTTTACCACATGAATTATGAGAGGCTTCACAGTGTTGACTCAGGCTTTTGTGTGTGTGTGAAATTCTTCTCAAAATATTGAATGAAGATTCATTAGTTGTTCAATGTACATTCCACCTCCATCCCAAATGCCCAACATCTCCATTACCTAGAAAGCTACAGTTTACATCATCTTCACAAGATATAAACTGGCAATGATGTACCATGTATAAGGGGTTTTCACATGTTACAGTCAAATCAAATATACATTAAACATAGCACTTGTCTTTTCGACAATATTAGTACACAGAGCTAAACAGAATTTGCAGTTTAGGAATTCTACTAGGCTCTAGATTAAAAATATGCTGTGACCAAATCCACATTCTACCACCCTAGGCAAATTCCCAGATTACATCTCAACTTCAGTTCTGCTGATACTACAAAATCTTATTGAAACCTTTGTTTCATATTGTTTACACTTGAATCCCTTTTCCTCCGGTTTCCTCTTTATTCACAAATGAGAAGTTGGTTCAAAACATTGCAATTAACATTCTGCCTTGCACCTGACAGAGCAGGATTATAATTCCCATTCCAGCTCATTAGACAATGCATAGGTATTTCATTTTAAATATATGGGTGAATTAAACTACTCAGTAGCTTTGTCTTTCCAGACTACAATGTGATGGGGGGGGGGGGGATGAATAGGGAGAAGGAAGGAAAGGAGAGAGAAGTCTCAAAACCCTAACTTGCACTAATTCAGTTATTCAAACTACTTTACCACAGCTGGGTAAGTGAATTTGGACTGTTAAACTCAGTCTGCTACGGCGGAGTAAAACAAATACATCTGCTGGCCATTCAGTAACTCATAATCACCACAAACTATTTTCCGCTTTAGTTAAAATCAAGTTCAGATCCCAGTTACAAAGAAATGGTGGTTGCTGGTTTCAAAAGTAGTATCCCACATTTAAAACACACACATATACCTACTTCATGTCTTTGGCTAGCCCTGCACCCACCCCCATCCCACAGCTTTTGCTCTTATTAGGCATTAGTTGTTTAGCACAATCCAATGCCAGTTGTATACCAAAGGGAACTTGCTGAGTTCCTACAAGATCATTCATCTACCATTCATCTTCTTGGTACTCCTCATAAGATTGGCACTCCTCATAAGATCAGTGTACTGCCACACATATGGTAAACTGTAACCATAGGCCTGTGGCTCATGCTGGCTCAGCTTGTCTGAGTGTGGGAAGCTAGGCAGGGTCAGGCCTGGTTATTACTTGGATGGGAGACCCCTCCTCTAGTATCCTGCACTGAGCAGGGGGTTGGACTCGATGGCCTTGCAGGCCCCTTCCAACTCTATGATCCTATTTGAAGAGCAGCACATTTTCCCACTTTCCTACTTTGGCCCAGTCCAGTCCCAGTTGTCACTGCAATCAAACACAATCACAATTTTTGCTGCACACAGGTCCCCACCCCACCACAGCTGTTCAAATTCCATCTTAAAAAAACAACAAAACAGGATGGACAGTTCTCTTCCAGGATAGATACATGGAGCAAAAATCCCAGCCATCGTCAGAACACTTGCTCAGAGTCACTTGCATTTGAACAAAAAAGGTACTGCGTTCACCGTGAACTCTTCCCAATTCAAATCAACATTCATGTGTTGTGCAGACATGGCCCTGGTATACAGTTGGCACTGAAAGCCCCATACAAAAGGTTAGGGGTGGTTCTTCTCTGCCTCTGGGGCAGAGCAACCTGGTGCTCTTCAGAAGTTTTGGACTACAATTCCCGTAATCCCTGACCACAGGCCATGCTGGCTGGGGCTCTTGGGATTTGTTGTCCAAAACATCTGGAGGGCACCAGGTTGCTTTTCCCTGTCCTAGAACAAGACCGGAATGCTTTCTTAAACGAGTGCAACCCCATCCATTTGCATTTCACAAAGCATAACAAGGTACAAGACCTGCTTCAAAATATAATGCATGCCTCCTGCCAGAGACAGAACTCTTTCTTCTATAAAGCAGGCAAAAACATCAGTAGTTATTGCTGCCTATGAATAATGGTTACAAGTTTTTTCTCAGGTATTTGCAGCTACTTGTAGTTAGCATAAGTGGAAGATGAAGTGTGAAACTTTCATCTTTGTGTGCGTATTTAGTTCAGGCTTTTCCCTCCCTTTCATGAAGCACAAAGACTCTTTAGAAAAACAACAAAAATACAATTAGAAAGTCAGTAGTCTGTACTCATGATTTTACAGTTTCCAGGCTAGTATGCCAGCTACACGCTTTCCTGGACAAGGATAGCCTGACCACTGTAGTCCATGCATTGGTAACCTCATGTATTGCACTTTATGTGGGGCTACCCTTGTGCTTGGTCTGGAAGCTGCAGCTGGTGCAGAATGCGGTGGTCAGGATGATGAGTGGAGTGCCTGGCCATGCACATATTACAGCGGTATTGAGGCAATTGCACTGGCTGCCTATTACGGTAGCTACCAAGCTAAGTACAAGATCTTGCTGTTGGCATATAAAGCCTTGAACAGCTTGGGACCAAGTTACCTGGCAGATTGCCTTCCCCAATACAGACCTGTGTGATCATTAAGATAATTGGAAGAGGCCTTGGCAGGTTGAACCACAACCTTCAGATTGCCATCTTGCAGCAACCAGGAAGCGAGCCTTCTCCATGGTGGCACCCACCTTATGGAATGACCTCCTCCCTGGTATTTGGGAGACACCAACTGTAGTATGCTTTAGGCGTCAATTAAAGACTCATTTCTTTACCCAGGTCTTCCCTGAGTGTGCTGCCCAGTTTGTTTGTTTGTGATTATGGTATTGTAGTGGTTTTAAAGTTTTTATTAATTGTGTGTGTGTGTGTGTGTGTGTGTATTTTAGCAAGTATTATGTGCTTTAATTATCATAATGTATTTTAATGTTTTTAATTTTCTTGTAAACCGCTTAGAGATATTTTTAAATATGGTCAGTGGTATATAAATCTATTAAATAAATAAATGTTGGCTTTAGACAGAGTCTTGAAACTACTTCTCATAGTGAGTTTTGCTGAACATCCACAACAGCTTCTCACCCCTACCAATTACAAACAGATCTGTCAATCCTTGCCAACGCTACTTTGCATTTTTACTTCCATTTACAGTTCCTGTCTGTGGAAGTCACCTGTTTCTGAGCAATTCGTTTTGCCCTTCATTGGTCACAGGATTTTATTATCAGGTATAAAAATCAACATTGAATTCAGATATGACCTTTGGGAGGAATTAAGAACCCATGTATAGATTACCTCATCTTTCTGGGAACATTAAAGAGAACCAAATTATCTGCAATAAGTATGACTTTGCCCCTTCTCATCCCTTTCTCTTTGCAAAACAGGAACAGAACAACTTATGTTTCTGGCCTATAAAGGTTTAATATATACTTTTCAATATATATACAATTATGACTATTAAAGACAGCTACATTCAGATAAGAATCCAACATATTTTATTGGCCTGAAATATAGAAAAGTCTCATGTTACAGATGCATTTAGCACTTGTTTGATCTTCTTGTGGTGAGTACCGGTAGTTTCTTTATTTAGTACTTTAACTGATCCAGCATTCCATGTCTTTAGCTTACAGATGGCTTTCATGACAGTCTTGCTTTTCTGTCACCCTAGACCAAATGCCGCCTAATGAATGTGCATGTGTTTATGTTACATTTCAGCCATTTCTGTGCCACATAAGCAGCAGTGGCCAACAAGGCACTTCACTGGGCAAAATCATCATCAGCCACTGCATATTGAAAGGGGAATTCTCACCCATACCTTTAAAGATTGGGAGGTGGTGGAAGGATGGTGTGCCACAACCAGCATCATACAAGCACATGGTTGCTGACTGGATAATCACCCCAGTGCAGATGCAGGCTGCTGACATCAGCTTCAGCAACCTTTCCCTCCACAATTGCAATGCAGCATAGCCATTTTGCCTAGCAGACTGTCTCACCAGTCACTGTTACACATAATAACCTTCTGCCATGCCATACAGATGCCACTAGCACTCAACACAGTGGCACTGACCACACCATTGTCTGAAATCTCCTTGTAATGTTGTTGAAAAGTTATGTTACAATGCTATACTGGCATGCTGTTCAATTGGCCCCATTCCAGTATACACTTATGTGCTGGCACAAGAGGTTGCAGGATCAAAAGTCTAGAGAATAACCTGGATTTCTAATACCCTGAACAGAATCTCACCAATATGATTGTTTGGATGCATTTATATTTATTTATTTATTTATTTATTTAATACATTTTTATACCGCCCAATAGCCGAAGCTCTCTGGGCGGTTTACAACAGTTAAATAAAATACAGTATAAAATAAATATAAAATTTAAAACCACAGATTAAAAACAAACAGCAGAGCTAGCAGCAGCAGTTACAATAACAGTTAAAAACAACTACAAGATTAAAATAATTAAAGTGATTAAAATGATTAAAATGCCTGGGAGAATTGAAAAATCTTCACCTGGCGCCAGAAAGAGTACAAAGTAGGCGCCAGGCGAGCCTCTTTGGGGAGCTCATTCCACAACCGGGGTGACACAGCAGAAAAGGCCCTCTTCCCGGTAGCCACCTGCCTCACTAATACAAGCACATATCACTAGCAGCCTGATCCTGATTGCTCTCCACTTTTGCAGCCCCTAGGACAGGCCTGTGGCTTACGCTGGCTCAGCTTGTCTGAGCATGGAAAGCTAAGCAGAGTCTGGCCTGGTTATTTCTTGGATGGGAGACCCCTCCTCTATTTTTCTGCATTGAGCAGGGGGTTGGACTTGATAGTCTTGTAGGCTCCTTCCAACTCTATGATCTATGAAATCTAAGTCATAGTGCCTCTGCTGCTAATGCAACACCAAAGTATATCCTGCAGTGCTAGAAACTGACAGTAGCATCAGCTGTTCGTACAGTTGCTTCCTGGTCCTACAATAGCCATATCATGCAAAGATAGATGAATAGCACCTACAGGGAGGAGACCAGTTTACCAATTCAGGGAGGCCTCTCTGCTTTAACAGAACTGGACAACTATGCAATTTTGAGCATGACTGTCCGGTAGGAAAGAGTTCTGTGGAGACCTGCCTTATCACTTTTTCTTGCCAGGCAGTGGATTCTGCTTAAGCAGCAACATTGCAACAAGTCTATGTCTCTGCAGCTGTAGCTAATGTGGACAAAATCAACTCTGCTTAAGGGTTAGCAGAGTTTATTTAGATAAGGCAAATAAGATAAAGAAAAATAAATAATTAATTAGGCAACACCGTCACTTTGTATCCACAAAGGATGACATGCACCATTCAGATCCCCCAAACTCCTATAGCCAGTGCCATTATGGGCTGTTTTCATAATGAGAGAGCAATATAAATAAGATGAGAAACTACAAATAACTAAAAATCATTTTGTCATTTACACCTCACCTACATAAGCTAATAGCCACATAAAGTCTGAAAGTTCTGTGTGATACAGCCTTCAATATAGCAGCTTTCATCTTTCCTTAGGAAAAATGTAACAAAGAACAGACTATCATGAGACACATAATCAGGATGCTGTTGCCACTAGAGTGGGTACCTAATTCAATTGCTCCTAGTCCTACCAGTGTATTTGAGGACCTTCAAAGTGGAATGGACTGGGCTGGATTTTCAGGACACACCTGCATTAAACTATGAAACTATACACAGTTTCAGACATGTTCCAATGTGCAACCTGTGGGCTTTGCATTGTGCAGTGCACCTGCCTCTTATCAATCTGCACTGCAATCAGGGCCAGTCATGGGAGCTTTTTCAGAGACAGGATTGCCAGTGCAGGATTTTCCTCCAGCGTATAGTTCCAGTTTCAACAGTAATGCTACAGTACAAGTTTCAATCAAAACAAAAGTATGACAAGCCAACTGTGTAGATAACCTTGCTGCTCTTAGTCCCATTCTATGGACACTTGGTCCCTTATTCTATGGACAATATTTATCACATCTATCAGAAACGAAAACTAAGATATGAGGGGTCAATGTGTGTCAGAGAACGGAATCTAGCTTTCATGGCTATGCACACTCACCACCCATGGAGCTTTCCACAGCACTGGTGCTGGCTGACCAACAAAACCCCCGGGGAGTTAGATCTCAGTACACCCAGACTGGCTATGCTGCCTAACCCTGAATAATTCCATTCTCCATGTATAGTCCATGTATACTTCCTACATCACCCTCATTTCTTGCTTGTACCACAAGATGGTATCTGGGCCTGATCTTGGGTTTCTGTGTCTTTGTATCACCCCTGTGGGTCTTCCTTTTCTCTGCACTTGGATGGAGTTTCAACAGCAACTGAAACTCTGCTGTGAGTCACTACACAGTACTGAGAAAGATATTTAATGTAGCAGAGCACTTCATAGTTGGGGGGCTATTCATTTGCAATATTAAGTAGCTGGGACATGCATATGAGGACACCAGTAGCAACAATGGCTTGAAGAATACACAGTGGGAAACAGAAGCACCATCTTTCGTGTAGTGTGTGTGTGTGTGTATGTATATCTCCCTACTTTCTAGGGGGCAGTGAGAGGGAGCATAGGAACATGGGATGTCACTGTGGGTATCACAGCAAAAGCAATACTTGATACATCAATACCTATTTCAAGAGAAGAAACAAGCTGACATCCAACTTTTATCATCCTCTTCTGAAGCTTCCCCCTTATATAATTCAAGCCCTGCTTTGCCTGGCACAGAAATCCCATAGGAGGTGCCATGTCCCATGTGCCTTACACCCACTCATGAATTTGGCAACTGCCGTTCCACCACATTTGACCCAATCTTCTTCGGAGATAGAGAATTAACTAAACTGTGTTTTAATTCAATACATGTGTCATCCAAAGAGCATAAAAACAGTATGGAACAATGTAGCACCTCAGAGACTAGTTGATATACTATATGCCTTGCCATTTAAATCTGGCTTACCTTGGGATAAAATAGTGCTTGTCATTTATTTTAAAAAGGTGCCAGTATTTAAGACAGCAAAAATACATCAGCATTCATGATTAAAAAATTGGAAGATGAAGAAGCACAAAGATTAACATTTCATAGTTCGGGAGTACCTTCTATCCATTTCTGATTATTATGGATACAATCACTCTAACCCAGCTAAGGAGATCCATGTGTAAGCAGGCTTTTGCACGCTTATCACTGACTGGACTGAGATCTGTTAGCATAAATTAGATGAACATTCAGATGCATATCCAAGTTAGGATATACGGTAGCTTCTATTGGCGCTCTAATGCTTTGAATGAGATGACAGATGAATATTCCATTGTGCATTCAAATGCACATTCCCATCTACATAATCATGCAACTAGTTGCATCTTAACTCCTGGTACACATGCAACTACAAGTGGATTAGGGTATGTGCAGTATGTAAATGCCAATGAGGAGTTCCCTATAATACAAAAGTCGGCATATATCTACACAAATATAAATTGATATTTTAAAAGGATCACACGTTCACTGTGACCAACACAGCAAAAGCTACTACTACTAACTAGTATTGCTCTGCAACACTTAATGTACAGAACTTCCTAAAATCTTATGTCATTTTCTGCCCAACACCACATATCAGCAGTCACATTTTACAAAGTAGAAAAGATTCCCTACTGAACTGTCACTCATTCTCAGGAATTAACTCAGCAATGATGGTCCAGTCTAAATGAAACTTTTAGGCTGGTGGAAGCTGGTGGCTCCAATGTCAGTGGGGTGATGTATCAACCCCGGGTTTCAGTTTGAATTTTTAAGGAGCTATCCATGGTGCTGAACCCTATTCCCCCCCCCCCCCCCAATGCTGTTTTTGGCATTATTGCACGACTCGTTCTTTTCCCATGTAGTATCTGGGCTTTGTTTATCGCTATTGACAAATGCCACTCTATTACATGTTAATTAGTCACCTGCTTCGATAGGCTACTTGGATCCAGCATGCATAGCTGCAATGGCACACAGTAGCTTTCAGATATAGCTTCAGCAGCATCCTATGTGACACAAGTGGGCAAGTCCACCATGCTTATCATATGCAACCCTATTCCAACAGAGGACTACCCTTATCATCATCATCATCAGGCAAATAGGCTTATTAGGCAAATAAGCTTCCATGCCTGCTTCTGTTGTAGTTGTCGTTTGAAAGCTGGTGAATTGCCCAATTCTGTGCCACACAACACTGACACTGCATGCTGCACTGACCCCTTGGTGCTGTACTTAGCTCCTGGAGACAGTGCAACACCACAGGATACTTCCCATCCTAAAAGTTTAGTTGTTGGCTTAGAGGCCCAGTTATCTCCAGGCTAGCAGGAGGCAATTCTACATCACAAGGCTTTCTCAAAGAAAGGTAGTCTGCCCAGCAGTTGGATTTAAAGCAACAGTTTACTAAAACAAACTTTAGCAGAGGTTAGACTTGGCCTGTTTCTGTACAACTCCTGCCTAGGGATCTGAACTGCATCTTCCTCTGATGCACTGACTCTTTACTGTAGTTTTTGCCACTCTAAGGTGGGATACTGTATCATTATTCCGTTTCCACCTTCTGCTCTTGGCTATACCATAGCTAGCAACAGGTTTTGTGCACCTTCTATAGTCTGCCCACTCTGCAGCTTGTGGGCAGGCAGGTTGGCTTTCTTTCTCCAGCTCTTCTCTGTTTCCTCCCACTCCTCTGCTGGACCCAGTGCTTCCTTATATTTAGTAGCCACAGACTCCACTCCTGACCTCTATCCTCTGGCCTAGTTGATTGCTTCCTAGAGTCTCCTACCGTGGGCTTCAAGTTCCTACTGCTATTTTTATCCACCAATCCTTCTTCTCTAAGTCCTTAGCATTGCTACAGGTGCTCCTTTGATTCTGGCAACCCCAACAGTCCATAGGATAAATGAGGATTTCTATTAGTTTCTTTTTTACAAAATAAAGAAAAGAACATGATAGGCAAGTCAAATGAAAGCCCCCAAACACTTGCTTAGAAATATCTTAATATGATGAACCTGCACCTAAGCATATTTAGGGCCAATTACTTAACATTCCAACACTACAGTTGTGTTTCTGGTTACAGCACTGCTTAAATACAGTACTGGGCTACTGCTTCCCATATGCAAGTCTGATTGGTAGAAAGTTTGCAAGCTGTATAAAGATCCATCTGGATGGTAATTCCTTATGCTTTCTGTCTGGCACCTGGGCATTAATCCAGAAGCAAAGCAAGTCAGCAAAGCACATACCTGCAGAAAACAGGTACTATTTTGTACAGTCACAGAACTAGTGTGGCCATGTGGCCTACCCAGTCCACACTAGTAAGACACTGATTGTAGCCTGTTTTATGGATCACAGATAGGTAAGGCACCAGCACTAATTACAGGATTCCTTAGTATTTATGTTGCACTTTTTTCATAAGTCTCAAAAAACTTTATATACTTTATCTCAATAACAAAAAACCTCAGTATTATGGATGAGGCTAGAGTCCATGGTGGACCTGTGATTATAACTGAAGACTTACCACTTATCATACTCTTAGGGCGCAATCCTATGTCCCTCCAACCTTGTCTAGGGGGCCATAGGATTGGCCATAGAAGGCGCTGCAACCTCGGAAATCCCTTCCGAGGTCGCAGTGCTGCAGAGCGCCCCCCCCCGGCTAGTGCGGTTCTTTCCATGCCAGCAGGGAACCGATCATGGAATACCGTGTTCAGTTCCCCCGTGTGGGGGTGTTCCCAGGGGTGGGGAGGGAAGAAGCAAGGCATTGCTGGATTCTGAGGAATCCAGGCAGTGTCTCAGCCTCTCCTCCTCACGAGGAGAGGTAAAACATCTAGACGGCCAAAATTGGCTGTCTAGATGTTTTTGAGAGCAAGGGGAGTGCGGCGGCAGTACTATCCACCGCACTCTTCCCACCCTCAATAGGATGCCCATAATCCTCCAAGTTCAGCGGGTTATGGGCAGCCTCATTGGATTGCGCTGCCTGCCAGTACACTACTGCAGAGCTACACTAAATGCACATCTGTCACCATTCTGGATGCACTCTCAGAGACAAAAGGAACACCTCTTGGAGAAAGATCATTGAAAGACTGGCTCTAATTTGTCATTGCTATATTATACTAAGGCTTGCAATCCACAAACCATTTATTCCAGAGTATTCCTATTAAAATAAAAAGAATGCTTCAGAGTAAATTGCAGAATGCAGAATGCATGGCCTTCTTTTATTAGAAACAGAAACCACTAACACCAAGAGTAACAGAGTGAAGATATATTGCTGTGATACTGCAGTCTGCAACACATTTTTCTGTGAAACTGCGATTCATGGATGTTTATTACAGAGAGCCTTGCTTATTTCATTCATACTTCTCTTTTCTTCCATCACGGAGCAGGGGGTTCCCATGCAATCTCTCATGCAGGCACTGATCAGACCCTTGCTTAACTTCAACAGGGTGGCTACATATGGTGCCCTCAGACCATGCTCTAGGACACAGTACTGAATTCTTTTTGAAGCATCCAACTTTATTTATTCAACATCAACATGAGTCAGGACCCCTGAAGACCATGGCTCCCATCTAAACAACATGTTTACTCAGAAGTAAGTCCCACTGGCTTCAGTAGGATTTACTCCCTCATAATTGTGTGCTTAGGACTGCAGCCTTAAGTTGAAGTTAATAAGCCATTGAAATCAATACAACTTAAGTCAGTTGTGAATAACATTTCCCCACCAATTTCAATGACAATGCAACATTATACAAGTCTATTCAAACTTGCTTCCATTGAACGGTGTTTAGGGCTGTAACCTAAAGTTTGTTGGATTGAGCCCATGGGTGCAGCCCTCCTGCTGATGAATGTTAGAACAAAACTTCAGTCCATAAATGGCCCAAGACTGCCATTTTTGAGATCAATTTAAAACATTCTGATTCTATACAAAATAACAAGTTTTTAAAAACTGTGTTGCTTGTATTGGGGCACACTCTAACCATGCAAATCTTATTGAAGAAAGGAGCAGAAAATGTATGATTTTTATAAAATCTTAAATTATTGTAGGTTTTATTATTTAGGGTGCAATCCTGTGCATGTTTAAATAGAAAAAAAGTCCTACAACTCCCAGCATTCCCCAGCCAGCCATGCTGAGAGTTACAGGACTTTTTTCTGTTTAAACAGGGATAGGATTGCACCCTTAAGGTTTTACAATAGCTTGAACACCTTGAGATTAAAAGTTAGCCATCCTATCATGTTCAGTTGCTATGGCCCATATTGTTATTATTGCATAGCATTATAATTTAGCCTCTTGCCAACAACCTCTCTTTAAAGAGCAGGAAAATATAACTTTTTAAAAAGTATATTTGCTAGCTATTTTTTCCTATTTAAATCAGATATAAGTAAAATAATATTAAACAGTGGACTAACAAGCCCAAATGCCACAATTTCTTAAGGTTCATTAATATCACCCAGACAATCTCCAAAAGGAAACCAAAGGATTAGCAGTCTACAGGAGGCATAAGTTTGGGTTTCCTCAAATCTTCCCCCCCACCTCCCAAGCTATGGCAGGCAGGAAAAGCAACACAAGATTTTAGACAAGGTTTAGAGCTCCTACTAGTTTCAAACGATGTGGCTGGCATCCTGACCCTAAACACGTCCAATTTAAGCATGTTCAAATTTAACACTCCATTTCTAAATACAGATGCATGAAAATGAGCTCTAATTAATTCCATGAGGAGAGGATGGCATGAAAGCTGTTTTTTTGTTTTGTTTTAAGCACTAGGGCTACTTTCTATATCCCTTGAGTTTGGCCTGAAAATTACAATCAATACCTTTTACAGCGTGTGTATCTGTGTGTGAAAGAAAGAGAGAGAAGTGAGTCACCATTCCCTGGAACTGATGATTCATCCATTCAGTCATCATCTCCGGGCCATATTAACAAGCAAAACACACGTGGGTTGTAATCCAAAAGCCACTTTACACCAGAGCCTTTCTCAACCGGCGGAATTCGGAACAACAGCGAGTTCTTTAACTCCACCCACGCCCCCAACTCCCCAAATATTTATTATCTTTATTTCCTCCATGACGAAAGCGCGGGGGTAGAAGAACTATGCACCCAGCGAAATGGATATCACATCCAAGTGGGTAACGCTTCAGCCCCAAATGCCTTTTAAAAACCCGCCTAGATACACACACCTGCGAGATCAGGTGTAAGATTAGTCTGTCAGTTTCACTTTGGAGATCAGACAGGTGTCGTAGGGATTCGTGTGCGCGTGTGTGTAGTGGACCGGCCCGTCACTATCGAGCAAGCTACGCACAAGGGAACGTGCACGGCTCCCTTCGGCACATCTAGGACTTGCGTCGTTCCTCCCTCTCCTTCTCCTGTGACATCTTATATAATAATGATCCGAGCTAATCAAAAGCGGAAGCCTGTAACAACCAAGCCGCCTTCGGATCTGGAGATACATTTCCTTAGGCTCCTCCGGACAAGAAACCCTTTTCACTCTTCCTCAAAAAAAAAAAAAAAAAACTAGTAGTGACACCGGCGGGCGGTTTTGCTAGAAAAATCCGGAATGGAGGAAGCGACGCAGCAGGCAAATGCAAAAACGCTCGTTACTCAACAGAAGATGGGGTGCTACCGCCGCCACCGCCGCTCTCGGTTCCCCATTAGGAAGCTTAAAACAAACATCGCCCAACTGTCTCTTCGGGATCTCTCCTCCCCCTTTTTTAGGGATGGGAAATAGAGTGTACTAGAAACGGGTTCCTTAATTAAAGAGAAAGGGGGACGTGGGGGGGGGGTGTCAAAAGAAGATCAGAGGAGAAAGTTAACTCTCCGCTCCAGTCCCTTCCAAGAGCCACGAGAAAGCAGCCTCGTTGCCCAGCCCGCCTTTGCAGCTGCAAGGCGCGATTCGTCAGGAGCGACGGGCACCTTAAGCAACTTGTTATGACAGACGAGCCGCCTCCGCCGTCCTCCTCCTCCCGCTGCCTGCCTCTCCTCCCCCCTCCCCTCAACTTTCCTCCGGGGTGTGGGAGGGAGAGCGAGAGAAGAACGGGGGCGGACGGTCCCTTACCTTCCCCCAAACAGCCAGCGAGCGCGCCCCGAGGACGCAGCGCGGGAGTTCTGGATGTTGCAGGGGAGCGAGGTGCGCTTGAAGCTGCTGTTCAGCTGACAGGAGTTCCGCGGGAGGGGGAGGAGGGGGGTTGGAGGGAGGCGGAGGCGGAGGATGTTGAGAGTCAGCGAGGAGGAAGGCTCGAACAGTAGAGCGGAGGGAACGGTGCAGGGGGGCGGAGGACTTTCCCAGGGCTTGTTGTTTACGCATTGCTGCCCTGCTCGGTGCACACAATTCACTCTCTGATTGGACACAAACTGGGGCACAGCCTTTCGCCGCCCGCCCGCCCTCTCGTCTCACAGCTATGGTGCTACCACACGGAGCCCCGGAGGGAATAGCAGCGGCAGCGGCGGCGGCGGCGGCGGCAGCAGCAGAGCTGGCAAGTTTGCCCCTCTGAAAGCACTTCGGCTCCCGTCAGGCTAGCTAGCCCCTGCGGCGCGCGCGCCCACACACACTAGCCGAGCCAATCGTATTTAGCGGCCCTTGGCAAACGCCACGCCACGCCGCGCCGCGCGCGCCTTCGCTTTTACAAGCTCCCCTCCCATCCGCCTCAGACATTTTTACCCTTCCTGGTCCTGCTGCACACATGCTGCCAGCGCTCTGGAGTAATGAGCATGTGCGCAACCTTTGCACATGCTCACTAAGATCCGGTGAAGTCGCAGTGAAGCTGCTGCCCTCAGCCTGCCCTTTTGCGTGCCTCAAAGCTGACAGGAATTCTTAGCTGTAAATTATGCAACACAGACGCAATCCGAATGTTCAGCCTCCCATAATAAATACCCTTCAAAAAAGAAACCTGGTCTATCACCCGCACTTGTATTCTTACACACACTGGTGGGTACAATTCCAAGATCCCCCTAGCTAGGGCAATTAAAATTAGAGTAAGGGGGGGGGGGCAGCAGCTAAGAGAGCGTTAGTGCTGTGAATCCAGAGCGAGGTGCATCCAGATCCAAAGTAGGATTATGCAGAAGCAAGTCCAACTAAGTTCAATGGGAGTCCCAGGAAAACTGCATTAGGATCGAACCTCCAGTACTGGTGAGTGTGCGACAGAGGACTGCCAGGAGAATGTGTACCTTTAAACAAGACAGTTCAGATGCTTCTCTTCATCCCTGCAGCTCTTTTAACTCGCACCTGTTGAAAATTCCCTCCACTACACAACTATTATATGCACAGAAACGTCATCCTCTGTCTATTGCCTTTACTCTGAAATACATCCGTGCTTGAATTATTGGGGTGTGGGAGGTAGGGAGACCCCTAATGAAACCCACAAGCCCCATCTCTTGACTCTCCCCAATTTTAAATCACAACTCCCCACCCCACAGGCTTCTAAATACAGTAGCTAAGGGGGCTGACACAAAAAGGGTCTCCCTCTGCTATCCCCTGCCCCGCCCCTGCCCTGCTTTTGCAATTTGAACACTGAAAACTGGCAATCAAAGAGAACCTGGAGTTGCCAAACACAAACATTCAAAAATAACAGTTTGGCTTTTCATCCTTAAATAGAAACAATATGTTGCAGTAGCTAGAGCACTGGTTGAAGACATGGGATAACCAGTTTCATTATACTTTAGTGACTAAGGCTTAGTTAGCTATCGGGAAGGGCCAGTGGTACAGCACATGCTTTGCATGCAGAAGGTCCAGGTTTGATCCCTGGCATCTCCAGGCTGGGCCAGAAACCTCCTGCCTGAAACCTTGGAAGAATTGCTGCCAGTCAGTGGGCCAGTTCACACGATCACCATAGCTTATACAAGTGGCTTGTTTAAGCCATGGCATGTGCCAGACACCATTTACCTAATCACCTGCCCAGATGCAGCTTGTTGTGTTGTCTGAACCCGGTAAACATGGTTTGTTTGAGGGGGAAACAACCCTCAAATAACTGTACAACAGCCCATGGGCTTGTTTAACCCGCAGTGATCGTGTGAACCAGGTCACTGTCAACAATACAACAATACTGTCAACAGCTCTTGGGCTGAAAGAGCCAGTGTGGCGTAGTGGTTAGGGTGTTGGACTGGGACTCGGGAGATCCGAGTTCTAGTCCCCGCTCAGCCATGAAACTCACTGGGTGACTTTGGGTCAGTCACTGACTCTCAGCCTAACCTACCTCACAGGGTTGTTGTGAGGATAAACTGGAGAGGAGGATGAGGATAATATAATGTAAAGCCGCCTTGGGTTCCTTGCAGGAAAAAAGGTGGGGTGTAAATATAATAAATAAATAAATAAAAATAAACAATACTGGGTGGATTCTCATGACCACAGAGGGAAAATAAGCCACAGTGGCTTATTTTCCCTCCCTGCGTATGCCGGTCACAAGCTGCCTAATTAGCATAAACATGTTGTTTATTATATGCCTATCATATGAATAAAAACATATATATATATATATATATATACATACAGTATTCACTCTCCTGGGAGTAAGCTGCATTTACCTCAACTGGGCTTACTTCTTAGTAGACATCTATAGGATTACACTCTAAGGGTGTAATCCTATGCATGTTTAGACCAAAAATAAATAAAAAGTCCTACAATTCCCAGCATTCCCCAGCCAACATTCACATCTAATTTGGACCTTAGTTTTTCTGTGACTACAGAACAAATTATGGGGCTATTTCTCTGATATTCATTTACTAGATGGGGTTAACTTGTCTTTGGATAAACAACACCATTAGCTATCAAACAGCCATTGTAGGCTGTTCATCATTAAACACAACTTACCATAGCAAACAGATATCTGAGAGATCTTGAATAAGGAGTCAGGACCCTTCCAGCTAATCCTGGTTTGAGCAGTACAAGTTCCACTGGAACTCTTCTGTGGAACAGACCTCCCGTGTTCCTTCGCACCACCACCACCACCACCACCACCACCATCACCACTTCCCCGGGGAGAAGGGATATCTCCCTTTTGCAGAGCTCTTGCATTTTCTCAGCCACTCAAGCTGCAATGTTTTGTCACAGGGAAAAGAAACATTTTTCCTGGATAGCACTTCATTTGTCATTGTGAGTGCTATGCAGATGAAATGTGATGCTGTATGAGTGCCAAGGACACCAAGATAGTCCCAGTCACATTATTAATGACAAGGGATACAACTCTTCCCCCGTCCCCTAATTCTGATGCCATTTTATGAGCGTGAGATTCAATGCATCAGTTTTGCTTTTTTTTGCTTATTGTTATGATCTTTTAGACTGTACACTCTCCTTCTCCAACATTCCAGTTCCTATGGCTGCAACCCTATATACCAGGGGTGTTGAACCTCAGGTCCGTGGGCAAAATCCGGCCCTCCAGGCCCCAGATGGTAACATCCCATCCCACTCTCTTTCCCCCAGCCACCGAGTCTTTGGTATTTTACTGGCAGTAAGAGCTTTCAGCTAAAATGTGCTGGTATTTTGGCCTTGCTCCTTTCCCCCTTTGGCTCTGCCCCCCTAGAGCCCCACCCACCAGCAGAATGCAGCCCCCAAGAACTTTTCTGAAATTGAATTCAGCTCTTGGGCTGAAAGAGGTTTGATACTGCTGCTATACACACTTTCAGATAAAGTGCCATTGAATTCAATGGACCTTACTTCTGAGTGGACATGCATAGGATTGCACTGTATGTCCCTAACAAAAAACCAAGGAGCGGGGAGGAGAAAATGGTGATTCCCTCTTACCTTATTGGAGACATGACACAGCATCATGCCACCAGACCTACCTACTGCAGGGGAGGTCATAGAATCATAGAATCATAGAAAAGTAGAGTTGGAAGGGGCCTACAAGGCCATCGAGTCCAACCCCCTGCTCAATGCAGGAATCCAGGTCAAAGCATCTCTGACAGATGTCTGTCCAGCTGCACCTTGAATGCCTCCAGAGTGGGAGAGCCCACAACCTCCCTAGGTAGTTGATTCCATTGTCTTATTGCTCTGACAGTCAGGAAATTTTTCCTGATGTTTAGGTGGAATCTGGGTTCCTGGAACTTGAGCCCATTATTCCGTGTCCTGCAAACTGGGATGATCGAGAAGAGATCCTTGCCCTCCTCTGTGTGACATCCCTTCAAATACTGGAAGAGTGCGATCATATCTCCCCTCAGTCTCCTCTTCTGAAGGCTAAACATGCCCAGTTCTTTCAGTCTCTCCTCATAGGGCCTTGTTTCCAGTCCCTTTATCATCCTTGTTGCCCTCCTCTGAACCCTCTCCAGTTTGTCTATGTCCTTCTTAAAGTGTGGTGCCCAGAACTGGACGCAGTACTCAAGATGAGGCCTAACCAGTGCCGAGTAAAGGGGAATTATCACTTCCCGCGATTTGGAAGCTATACTTCTATTAATACAGCCAAAATTGCATTTGCCTTCTTTGCAGCCACATCGCATTGCTGGCTCATATTCAGTTTGTGATCTAGCACAATTCCAAGATCCTTCTCACTTGTAGTATTGTTGAGCCAAGTGTCCCCCATTCTGTAACTCTGCATTTGGTTTCCTCTCCCTAGGTGCAGCACTTGCTTAGGGTTCCCATGTTTTTTAGAGATTATTTTTAAAAACTGGAGCACTTCCTGTGTGACATGCTGACATTAAGCGAAGAAGCTTTCTTGGCATGGGGGGGGGATTAATGGGGAAAGCTTAACCTATTTAATTTCTGCATGGCTGCTACTAAAAGCCAGAGGAGCAGGGCCAGCAAAAGTTGCCAACTCTAATAGCACTAAAAAGAAAGGGAAGGTTTGTTTTCAAAACATCTGAAATGTCTCTAAGAGTGCATGGCTGAAAGAGCATGGGTTTCCTGACCTATGTAAGCAAAGGCTGTTGATTCAAAATAACTTAATCAACAGCTTCTGAAGCATTCCTGGGGACTTTTAGCCTTTGGGTAAATATTCCACTGAGAAGATGTTTAGCCCTTTGCATAAGATTTGTTTAGCTACAGGCAGGATCCAGCCAAAGTTAACACCTTCAAATCCCATCAACTTCAAAGAGAAAGTTATGCATGTGCTACACTTTTTTCCACTGAAGTGAGTGGGGCAAAATGCTCAGCTTTTGGGGATCATTCAGCTTGTTTGTTTCATTACTTTTATTAATTTCATTTTGTTTATGGTGAACTGAAAATGTCCTTCTGCAGCCTGATTCTATAACAAGGGGGCTGTGTTTCAGTTTCACGCTCAAAATCAGTTTCAGTTTATTATTTTTTTCTAGTTATACTACTTTCAATTCCTCCACTGGTGGGTTTTATGTTCATTTTTAAAAAAAAAAAATGAAACAATAATTCAGTTTACAGACATCAGAACTTTTTTTTTCTTATCCCCTTTGCAGGTGGAAAGAGACATAAAATACAAAAATACATCACTTTGCATTACATTGCATATTTCTGTTCCAGTAAGCACACATTGATTATGTTCTATACTATATGGCTTTCCACATCTTAACATAGCTTTGTGATGGGGTCTGCCTAACTTGTTTGTGTTTGTGTAATAAATAAAACATTGCCATATTGTAAAGATATTGTCTGCTTTGTTTTTCTTTCTCAAACATTGTAATTGGGAAGCTAGTTTTTCAGCTAATGCTGTTGATAGCTCTTAATACTATAATTTTATGGATATTTCTCTTGTTGTTTCTCATTGTCTCACTAGGCACACAAAGATTAATAATTCTTTATGAAGTATTACTTCCCCCACTCTTTTCAGATATGTTTAATAACACTAATTTAATAAAGCACAGGGTTATGTTTTGGACAACTATTGTACTCATTTCTTTGAACACTCCAGTTTTGCTCTCTAGGGCTGGTCCACCATATATGCATGCATGTGCCTTCATGCCCACACTGACCTGATTCACGCAATCACAGTGGCCCGCCATGTGGCTTGTTTAAACAACCCTCGCATAACCCTAAAACAGACAACAACCCCCACCGCCTGGGTTCAGAAGACACAAGCAGCTGCGGGTTGAATATTCATAATGGTCGTCTGCACGTGTCAGCACATGCCTCACCATGGCTTATTTGATTGTATGATCTGGCCCACTCTCTCCAGTATCATAGGGGGCCTGTTCCTGTTATATATGTTAGTTTTCGAGGAGTCATATACCTTCCATGTATTCTCTTGAGCATACATTCTCTGATGTGTGCTGAGACAGATTACAGCATGAGTTTCCCCCCCTATTGCTGGCTTTTTTACTACTCACTGGGACTCTGTTGAAGGTCCCAACATTTAGTAACATTTACACGGCTCCTCTAAGTAGTAGATCTTACCATTTCAATATGGTCTCTGTATCACCACGAAATGATGACTCTCACATCTCCTTGTACACCTAATCCTGTGAAATTGCTGATCCTCTAACAAAAATCTGTAACATGTCCCTAAAATCAGCCTCTGCAAATGTAACACACAACTTTTTTTTTTAAAAAAAAAGGGATCCGTGGAGGGATTCGGGTAATTACATACTGGTTAGCTTAATGTCTGTTCTGGGTAAATTGGTGAGAAGCATTACTAAAGATAACATTATCATATCAAAAGAATTCCTGCTGAAAAAAGAATCAACATGGATTGCACAAAGGTATGCCCTATCTCACCTTTTAGAGTTCTTTGACAGTGTCAGTAAACATGTGGATGGGATGATTTGGTAGATATTGTTTACTTGGACTACCAAAAGGCTTTTGACACAGTCCCTCACCAAAGACTCCTCAGCAAATTTAGCAGTCATAGAATAAAAGGAGACATCTTCTTATGGATCAGTAATTGATTAAGAACAGAAAACAGAGAGTAGCAACAAATGGTAAATTCTCCCAGTGGAGAATCTGTACACAAGGATCTGTACTGGGACCAGTGCTTTTAAATTTGTTCATAAATGATCTGGAATTGGGAGTGAGCAGAAAAGTGGCAAAGTTTGTTGATGACACCAAATTATTTAGGGTGGCTAAAACAAAAAGGGATTGTGAAGCGCTCCAAAAGGAGAATGGGCATTAAAATGGCAAGTGCAATTCAATGCAAGCAAGTGTAAAGTGATGCACATTGGGGCAAAAAATCCCAACTTCACGTATATACACTGATGGTATCTGAGCTGGTGGTGACTGACCAGGAAAGAGATCTTGGGGTTGTGATGGACAGCTAAATGAAAATGTTGACTCAGTGTGCAGTTGCTGTGAAAACGGCAAACTCCATGTTGGGCATAATTAGAAAGGAACTGAAAATCTACTTGAACATCAAGTAGGCCGCTCAACAAGATCTGCCATGGATGGCCTTCTCCCTGTCCCATCAGCCAGAGAAACCAGGCTGGTGGGGACTAGGAGGAGGGCCTTTTCTGTGGCAGCCCCCAATTTATGGAACTCTCTCCCCAGTGACCTCCGCCATGCCCCTTCCTTGATTAGCTTCCGCCATGCATTAAAACGTGGCTTTTCAGGCGGGAATATGGAGTGGGTTAGGATTTTTAAGTTTTGTACTGTTTTTAATTGTGTTTTATACTGTCTATGCGTGTGTTCCCCCCCCCCCCCTGTATTTTATTGGATTGTACATCGCTCAGAGTGGCCGGATGTCTGGCCACATGGGCGATTCATAAATATAATAAATAAATAAAATAAAACTGCCAATATCAAACTGCCCTTATAAAAATGTATGGTGTGACCACACTTGGAATGCAGTGTGCAGTTCTGGTCACTGCACCTAAAACAAGAATATTGTACAGTTGGAAAAGGGCCACCCAAATGATCAAGGGGTTGGAGCAACTCCCCTATGAGGTAAGGTTACAATGTTGCTGGGGACTGTTTAGGTTAGAAAAATGGTGAGTATGGGAAGACATGATAGAAATGTATAAAATTATGGATAGGGAGAAGTTTGTCTCCCTTTAATACTAGAACCCCAGGTCATTCCATGAAGCTGAATGGTGGAAGATTCAGGACAGATAACAGTAAGGACTTCTTCACACAGCGCATAGTTTAGCTATGGAATTTGCTACCACAAGATATGGTGATGCCCACCAGTCTGCATGTCTTTAAAAGGGGGTTAGACAGATACATGGAAGATAAGGCTATCAGTGGCTATTTGTCATCATGGGTATATATTACCCCCAGTGTTGGAGGCAATATGGTTCTGTATACCAGTTGCTGGCAGCACATGAGCTTGTGTGTGTGTGTGTGTGTGCGCGCACGCGCGCGCGTGTGTATATGCTGCTGCACATGTCCTGCTTGTGGGCTTCCCACAGGGAGGTAGTTGGCCAGTGTGTGAACAAAATGCTGGGCTACATAGGCCTTTGGTCTGATTCAGCATGGCTCTTCTTATGTTCTTATGAAGATACACATCTTTAGTGATCAAACAAAGCTAATGGAGTTTTGCAGCAACAACATTTGTGGTTGGCAAAGTCTCCACAGAGTTGAATGTTGAAAGAACCCAAGTGCTGCTTAGATGTGAGGCTTAACAAAAACATAGGAGTGATTGATTTGCCATCTTGTTACTTACATACCAGATGTGCCTTTCAGTCATGTCCACGCAGATATTATTGGGAGAAGCGCATACTGGGAGAGGTATAGCTTTACACATCAAAAAGAACAGAGAATCAAATGAACTAGACAACTTAAGAGGAGCAAACTCCTCCACAGAATTGCTGTGGATGGAAATACCAGGCCCCAAAAGTAATTTAGTACTGGTGATATACTGTGCCCCCTCCAACCAAAACATGAAGGGTGATCTTGAGATGGGGAGAGAAATCTGGGAGGCAGCCAAAAGGAGAAAGTGTTATCATAATGGGTGACCAGCTACATCACATTGATGCATGTTCAGGTTGCAACAAAAAGACTAAATTTCTCAATACAATAACAAGATTATGCCTTGAAAAAGTTGGTCATAGAACCAACTAGAGGGGAGGCAACCCTGGACTTAATCCTGAGCGATGTCCAGGATTTGGTGTGAGATGTTTTCTCACTTAGTTTTCTCAAACCAGTTGGGAACAGTGACCACAGTGCTATCAAATTCAGCATATATGTAAGTGGAAAGTTGTCCACAAAGTCCAACACAGTCATACTGAATTTCAACAGAGGAAACCTCAAAAATGAAAGAATTTGTTAAAAGGAAGTTGAAAGTTGAAAAAAGGATCAAGATGGTCAGATGTCTTCAGGACACTCAGAGGTTATTTAAAACCGCAGTAAGAGAAGCTAAGCTAGAATATATATCATAGATTAGGAACAATATGAACCAGTCAGAAAGGACGCCAGTGTGGCACAGTCAAAGAAGCCGGAAAAAGACAAGAATGGCTTCATTTCAAAAATAGAAAATTTGCCCAAATTAGGAAAACAAAAGAGAGCATAAGTTCTAACAAAATAAATGAAAGTTGATGGTCAGGCAAGTAAAGCAAGAATTTGAGGAGTGTATTGTTAAGAACATTAAGACCAACACTAAAAAAAATCTTTAAGTAAGACAGAAGCAAGTAATTGGTCAGAGAGGCAGTTGGACTGTTAGACTACAAAGGAATGAAAACACTTCTAAAGGAGGATACGGAGACTATATGGAAGCTGAATTAATTATTTGCTGGACAGAGACCAATACTTGAACTGCTTCTTATGGGGAGGGCATCTAAGTCAAATTGAAGAGACAGAGGTCAAGTTCCATGTCTAACTGACAAATTACAAGTCACTGGATTTGTGACTTATAGATTTCATAGATCATAGAGTTAGAAGGAGCCTACAAGGCTATTGAGTCCAACCCCCTGCTCAATGCAGGAAACTAGAGTAGGGGTCTCCCATCCAAGTAATACCCAGGCCTGACCCTGCTTAGCTTTCCACACTCAGACAAGCTGAGCCAGCGTAAGCCACCAGCCTGTAAACTTTAAAAACTCAAATGTGAAATAGTTGGTTCTTTGTCAGCTTGTCACTAAAATCCACCTCCTTGCTAAAGGATTAGAAAATAGCCAACATAATATCAGTTTTTTTTAAAAAAAATAATAATCCAGGAATTTACAGGCTATTTAGTCTAATGTCTGTTCTGGTTAAATTGCTGGGAAGCAAGATTAAAGATGCATGCAGTTATTAAGCATATAGAAAAACAAGGCTTGCTGAGAAACCGAGCAGTCATGGGATAAGAGGATGCATCTTCTTATGGATTAGTAACTTGTTAAAGAACAGGAAGCAAAGGAAGGAGTGAATAGAGTTCTCACAATAGAGGGAAGTAAGCAGTCAGGTCTCCCAACAATCTGTATTAGGTCCAGTGCTATTTAATTTGTTCATAATTGATCTACAGTTTGGCTGAGCAGTGAAGTGGCTAAATTGGCTGATGGCACTAAAGTATTTGAGATAGTGATAACCAAAATGGACGGTGAACGGCTCCAAAAGGATTTCTCCAAAATAGGTGAATGAGCAAGAAAGTGGCAAATGAGGTTCAATGTAAGCAAGTGCAAAGTGATGCATATAGGGAGCAACAACTCCTAAAGTCACATGTACATATGGATGGCAAAAACTCCTAATGTCACATGAACATTGATGGAAACTGAGTTGGCAGTGAGTAACCAAGAAAGATCTTGTGGTCAAGTTGGGTGTCTCAATGAAAACATTGACTCTGTGCAGCAGCTGTAAAACAGGTGAATTCTCTTATTAGGGAGTAAGAAAGGGGTTGAAAATAAAAATCCCAGCATTATAATGTCCTTATACAAATCTATGGTGCAGCCATATTTGGAATACAGTTTTGATTGCACAAGAAGGATATTATACATACACTCCAACATTTCACAAATGAAAATAGGGACACACATGTGAATTTGTAAGAGGTATGGTTAAGCAACATGAATGAAGGTGTGATCAAGAGGGTGTGGCCAGGCAACATGAGGACATGGCCAAGGGTATGGCCAGGCAACCAAAGGACATGGTCAAGTACAAAAGTTATTAGAGGAAACACACAAAATCTTATACAGTCATGCCTTGGACTGAGAGCATAATTTGTTCCGGAAACCTGCTTGTAATCCAAAACACTCGTATATCAAAACGAAATCCCCCCAAAAAAATTTGTACAGAGATTTTTAATTTAAGCTGTACTACAGTACTTGCATTGCAAGACGTCGCTTGTATATCAAGTAATAAATAAATAAATAAATATTTAAAAATTTGCTTGTCTTGCAAAACGCTCTCAAACCAAGTTACTTGCAATCCAAGGTATTACTGTATATTATAATTATTACATTATTATATTATATATTATTTCATAATATTTTATAAGTGGCTTTTGTAATTTTTTTATTATTTATTTATTTATTTATTATATTGATACCCCGCCTTTTTTCCTGCAAGGAACCCAAGGCAGCTTACATAATCCAGTCCTCCTCCTTGAGATTGATAGGCAAATGCAGCTTGAGATTGATAGGCAAATGGTCAAGGAGCACCTGATTACTCTGAACGAGTTTAAATCTCCAGGGCCTGATTAACTGCATCCTAGAGTGATAAAGGAACTGGCAGAAGAACTCTCAGAACCACTGTCTATTATCTTTGAGAAATCATGGAGGACAGGTGAAGTGCCAGATGACTGGAGGAGGGCAAATGTTGTTCTCATCTTCAAAAAGGGCAAGAAGGAGGAACCTGGGAACTATAGGCCAGTCAGTCTGACATCAATCCCGGGGAAAATTTTGGAGCAGATTATAAAAAAGTCAGTCAGCAAGCACCTTGAAAGCAATGCAGTGATTACTACAAGCCAGCATGGATTTGTCAAGAACAAATCCTGCCAGACTAATCTGATCTCATTTTTTGATCGGGTAAGCTCCCTTGTGGACTGTGGGAATGCGGTGGACATAATATATCTGGACTTCAGCAAAGCTTTCGACAAAGTGCCTCATGAGCCCACTGCTACATCTGCCGGCCTGCGGAGGAGTGGGGCAACTGCCCTGAAGACCTGCAGCCCAGCCAGCATTTTGGGCTTCTCCAGGGAGGGAGGTAAGCTGGTGACTTCCACCACCTGCAGCCAGCTTTTTTCCCCTCCCTGGTGGTTCCCTGCTGGACTGGGGCCCTGCCTCTGCACTGGACTGATTGGGGAGTGGTGCCAGCTGCCCCGGCAGAGCCCACTGCTACATCTGCCGGCCTGCGGAGGAGTGGGGCTACTGCCCTGAAGACCTGCAGCCCAGCCAGCATTTTGGACTTCTCCAGGGAGGGAGGTAAGCTGGTGACTTCCACCACCTGCAGCCAGCTTTTTCCCCTCCCTGGTGGTTCCCTGCTGGACTGGGGCCCTGCCTCTGCACTGGACTGATTGGGGAGTGGTGCCAGCTGCCCCAGCAGAGCCCACTGCTACATCTGCCGGCCTGCGGAGGAGTGGGGCAACTGCCCTGAAGACCTGTAGCCCAGCCAGCATTTTGGGCTTCTCCAGGGAGGGAGGTAAGCTGGTGACTTCCACCACCTGCAGCCAGCTTTTTCCCCTCCCTGGTGGTTCCCTGCTGGACTGGGGCCCTGCCTCTGCACTGGACTGATTGGGGAGTGGTGCCAGCTGCTACATCTGCCGGCCTGCGGAGGAGTGGGGCAACTGCCCTGAAGACCTCGCCCCTTTGGGGGAGCCACTTGGGGGGTGGCACGAGGGCGAGGGCCCTCCCCCCTGTCTGAGCTGGGTTGGGGTTTTAGGGATTTTAGGGGTTGGTTTTAGGGGTGGGTCTCCCGCCTGATCGGCGGAAGCAGGGGGGGGCATGTGTTCATCTCAGGGAGATGATGGGGGGAGTTCCGGGGGGCAAAATATACCATTGTTGAGCGGCAGACGCTGGCAGAGTGCTAGGGGCAGGCCATGCCAATTAAGGGGAACAGGGGATCGATGCTTAATATCTATCCCTTGTTCCAGGCCTGCCCAGAGCCAAGGGATAACTGGGGGGGGGTGTGGCTCCTTCCCCACCCTTGCATTTGCTGCTGTGTAATGCCAGGTCCGTTACCCAAAAAACATCTGTAATCCATGACATGATCCTGGATGAGGGTGCGGACCTGGCATGTATTACGGAAACCTGGCTGGACGAGGCTGCTGCTCCAACTCTGGCGGCCTTGTGTCCGGCTGGTTTCTCGTATGCCCAGCAGCCAAGGGTTGGGGGACGGGGAGGGGGAGTGGCTGTTATCTACCGGGAGTCCTTGGTCCTCACCAGACTCCCTCTCCAGGAGACCAAGTTTATTGAGTGCATGTACTGGAGGTTGGGTCCCAAGGGCAGTCTGGGGATTCTGCTCGTGTACCGTCCACCCCGCTGCACGACAGACTCCCTGGCCGAGGTGCTGGAGGTGGTCTCTGATGTGCGTGTCTTGTCCCCCAGGCTACTGGTGTTGGGGGACTTTAACGTGCATTTGGGGGCTGCCCTCACGGGGGCACCTCGGGACTTCATGGAGACCATGGCTTCCTGGGAGCTGCACCCTGTATTAACTGGACCTACCCATGTAGCCGGTCATGCGCTGGACTTGGTTTTTGTTTCTGGAGAGGGGGGAAATGATCTGGAAATCGGGGGTATATCCACCACCCCCTTGTCATGGTCAGATCACTATCTGGTGGGGTTGGATTTCTCGGTGCCACAACCCCTCTGCAGGGGTGAGGGACCTATTAGGATGGTCCGCCCCAGGCGTCTTATGGATCCGGATGGATTCCTGAACGCGCTTGGGGAATTGGAGCACACAAACGGTAGCTCGGTCGAGACCCTGGTGGATGACTGGAATGCTGCAATCACCAGGGCATTAGACCAAGTTGCCCCGAAGCGCCCTCTTCGCCTAAACAGAGCTCGCGCGGCGCCATGGTTCACTCCATCGCTGCGAGCTCTGAAACAAGAGGTGAGAAGGCTAGAGCGCCGATGGCGAAATTCCCGCTCCGAAGACGATCGAACACGGGTTAGAGCTGCATCTTCAGCCTACCGGGTGGCGGTGAAGGCAGCAAAAAAGAATTTCTATGCTGCCTCCATTGCGTCTGCGGAGTGCTGCCCCAGGAGGCTGTTCCAAGTGGTCCGGAGTCTGGTCGGTCCAGTCGCTCCGGACCCACTGGAACAGTCAAAAGCCTCCTGTGAGGCTTTAGCGAAGCACTTCGCAGATAAAATCGATCGGATTAGGAGTGGGATATCGTACGTCGTGGACACAGGGAGTGAGCGGGAGGAGGCCAATGGCAGACCGGTTTTGTGGGATCGGTTTCGGCTTCTTCCTTCTGATGAAGTGGACAAGGTGCTTTCATCTGTGAGGCCGACCACCTGCTTGCTTGACCCTTGCCCGTCCTGGCTCATCATGAGCTGTAGGGAGAGACTGGGTGAGGGGATCAAGGCGGTGGTGAATGCCTCCCTCGAGGAGGGAGTGCTGCCATCAGCCCTCAAGGAGGCAGTAATAAGACCGCTTCTAAAGAAGCCCTCCTTGGATCCCCAGGATTTAAACAACTTTCGCCCAGTCTCCAATTTACCATTTCTGGGCAAGGTGATCGAGCGGGTGGTGGGTGCTCAGTTGAAGGCACACTTGGATGAAGCCGATTATTTAGATCCATGCCAGTCGGGCTTCAGGTCTGGACATGGGACGGAGACGGCCTTGGTCGCCTTGGTAGATGATATGAGGAGGGCTTTGGATAGGGGCGAATGCTCCTTTCTAGTCCTCCTCGATCTCTCAGCGGCTTTTGATACCGTTGACCACGGTATCCTCCTGGACCGTCTGGAGGGGTTGGGCTTGGGAGGCACTGTATTGCAGTGGTTCCGGTCCTTCCTCTCTGGAAGGTATCAGAGGGTAGTTCTCGGGGAAGAGGCTTCGGACCCTCGGCTGCTCACTTGTGGAGTGCCGCAGGGTTCCATCCTCTCCCCGATGTTATTCAACATCTACCTCAAGCCGCTGGGAGCTATCATCAGGAGGTTTGGGGTGCAGTGTCATCAGTATGCAGATGACACGCAGCTCTACATCTGTGTTAAGTCCTCACCAAGGTTGGCCGTTGAGACCCTGTCCAAGTGCCTGGAGTCTGTGGCTGGCTGGCTGGCTGGGAAGGAACATGCTGAAACTGAACCCCGACAAGACCGAGGTACTTCTGGTGGGGGACAAGGGAAGGTTAGGGGATGTTGACCTGGTGCTGAATGGGGTACATCTACCCCTGAAGGACCAGGTCCGCAGCTTGGGGGTCATTCTAGACTCCCAGCTGTCCATGGAGGCTCAGGTGGCAGCTGTGAGCCGGGCAGCGCTGTATCAACTCCATCTGATATGGCAGCTGCGCCCCTACCTCCCTAATCACCTGCTCCCATCAGTGGTTCATGCCTTGGTCTCCTCTCGCCTAGACTACTGTAATGCGCTCTACGTGGGGTTACCCTTGAAGACGGTCCGGAAGCTTCAGCTGGTACAGAACGCGGCGGCTCGCATGATTAAGGGCAGCCGCCGGCGTGATCACATCACGCCAGTGCTTAATGAGTTGCACTGGCTACCAGTTGCTTGCCGAGCCGAATTCAAGGTGTTGGTTTTGACCTTTAAAACCCTATACGGCTCCGGCCCAGCTTATCTCAAGGAGCGCCTCCAGCAACATCAAGTAGGCCGCTCAACAAGGTCTGCCACGGACGGCCTTCTCCTTATCCCATCAGCCAGAGCAGCCAGGCTGGTGGGGACTAGGAAGAGGGCCTTCTCTGTGGCGGCCCCCACATTATGGAACTCCCTCCCTAGTGACCTTCGCCATGCCCCCTCCGTGATGAGCTTCCGCCGTGCATTAAAAACATGGCTGTTCAGGCGGGAATATGGGGTGGGTTAGGTTTTTAATAAGAATTTTTTATATTGTTTTAATCATTATATTTTATTGTATTTTACTGTATTTTAATTGTACATCGCCCAGGGTGGCCGGGTGACCGGCCAGATGGGCGATTAAAAAATATAATAAATAAATAAAATAATGATATCCTGATTAGCAAGCTAGCTAAAAGTGGGCTAGATGGAACAACTATCAGGTGGATCCACAATTGGCTACAGAATCGGACTCAAAGGGTGCTTATCAATGGTTCCTCCTCAAACTGGGGAGAGGTAACGAGTGGGGTACCACAGGGCTCGGTCCTGGGCCCAGTGCTCTTCAACATTTTTAT
This sequence comes from Shinisaurus crocodilurus, assembly GCA_021292165.1. Lineage (NCBI taxonomy): Eukaryota > Metazoa > Chordata > Lepidosauria > Squamata > Shinisauridae > Shinisaurus > Shinisaurus crocodilurus. Next base: position 99,728,779 of record CM037878.1, read on the forward strand.
TAATGACTTGGATCAGGAGGTGCTGGGAATGCTTATCAAATTTGCAGATGACACAAAGTTGGGTGGAACAGCTAATACTCTGGAAGACAGAAACAAAATTCAACGCGATCTCGATAGGCTGGAGCGCTGGGCCGAAAACAACAGAATGAAATTTAATAGGGATAAATGCCAAGTAGTGCTGCACCTAGGGAAAGGAAACCAAATGCAGAGTTACAGAATGGGGGACACTTGGCTCAACAATACCACAAGTGAGAAGGATCTTGGAATTGTGGTAGATCACAAACTGAATATGAGCCAGCAATGCGATGTGGCTGCAAAGAAGGCAAATGCAATTTTGGGCTGTATTAATAGAAGTATAGCTTCCAAATCGCGTGAAGTGATAATTCCCGTTTACTCGGCACTGGTTAGGCCTCATCTTGAGTATTGCATCCAGTTCTGGGCACCACACTTTCAGAAGGACGTAGACAAACTGGAGAGGGTTCAGAGGAGGGCAACAAGGATGATAAGCGGACTGGAAACAAGGCCCTATGAGGAGAGACTGAAAGAACTGGGCATGTTTAGCCTTCAGAAGAGGAGACTGAGGGGAGATATGATCGCACTCTTCCAGTACTTGAAGGATTGCCACACAGAGGAGGGCCAGCCCAGGACCTCTTCTCGATCATCCCAGTTTGCAGGACATGGAATAATGGGCTCAAGTTACAGGAACCCAGATTCCACCTAAACATCAGGAAAAATTTCCTGACTGTCAGAGCAATAAGACAATATGGAACCAACTATCCCCCCCCCCCTGTATTTTTTGAATTGTACATCGCTCAGAGTGGCCGGATGTCTGGCCAGATGGGCGATTCATAAATATAATAAATAAATAAACTACCTAGGGAGGTGGTGAGCTCTCCCACTCTGGAGGCATTCAAGGTGCGGCTGGACAGCCATCTGTCGGGGATGCTTTGACCTGGATTCCTGCATTGAGCAGGGAGTTGGACTCGATGGCCTTGTAGGCCCCTTCCAACTCTACTTTTCTATGATTCTATGATTCCTCCTCTCCATTTTATCCTCACAACAACCCTGTGAGGTAGGTTAGGCTGAGAGGCAGTGACTGGCCTAAAGTCACCCAGTGAGTTTCATGGCCGAGCGGGGACTAGAACCTGGATCTCCGGAGTCCCAGTCCAACACTCTCACCACTACGCCACACTGGCTTTTAACCTTACTTAAACCCTTAATTGTTGATATCTGGTGTTTTTCAAAGGGGTGTGTGTCAGTGCTTGCAGAGCAATCTCTTTCTTTTTGTTTTAAAATGGTCAGGATTGGCACAAATTCAACAGGTGAAGCTTTCCCAAACACCCCAACATGGCGCTTCAGAGAAAAGGGGAAGTTTCTTGCATTTCCTTCTGACACTGTAAACTCACCTGTTAGAGAGACAGAGTCAGCTCTGTTAGGAAATAAAACCTTTGGCAAGATAAAGATAGGAATCATGTGATAAATTCCCTCATTCAGCTCTCCGTTGGTCCAGGCCAGCAGGTGCAGCCTCCACCTCCTTTCCTTTTCACCCAGCTAATCCCTTTCCCACGGCAACGTGCAGCAGAGGCAGCAGGTAGAGCATATGTGAGCATGTGTGCGTGCGCACACACACGCACACACACACACACGCACACACACACGCACACACACACACTCACCTGGCCCTCCCAGCTTAGCAGCATCTGTTCCCTCCCTGCTTACTGAGGCTATTCGAGCCTAAGCAGAGCTACTCTTAAAGGGGCCATGGGCAAAACTGCAGCTAAGCTAAAACTTTTAGCTTAGCTGCAATTTTGCCCATGGCCCCTTTAAGAGCAGCTTAAAGTAGCTTGCAGTTGTGGGAGGCAGGGGAATTCGGGACTCTGCATGACAAAGTGAGAAGGCCGTGATGGCTTAGGGGTTTTCATGATGGTCCTGGCATTTTCAGGGCAATTGGAGACTATGATTATAGAGCTGGAAAAAGTGTGCAGGAAAAGGAAATGAAAATAATCAAGAGGTTGTAGCGCCTTCTTTTGAGGAATGACAAAAAGTACCTGGGAAATCTTAGTGGGGGCCCTGTGTATAACATTAGAACTCGGTGTCACTCAATAAAATTGTTGGCCAGTAGATGCTGGAAAGATAAAAGAAAGTATTTTTTCACACAACATATAAATAATGTAGGGAACACTCTGCCATAAGATGTACTAATGGCCAGTAGCCAGGGCCGGCCCTACCATTTGGTAGAGTGAAGCAGCCGCCTCAGGCAGCAGAAGCTGGGGGGGGGGGGCGCAGAACAGTGGCAAGCTATGGGTACCATGCGGTCTGCCCTGCACCTCCTAAGCTAGCCTGCTGCCCTCAGGTGCAGTGGAGGATGCTATCCGGTCACCAGTGTTGAAGTAGCATTCAGTTGCCAGTCCAGTCAGTTTCTGTATGTGGAATGTGGGGGGCACCTTGTCCTTTGACTCAAGCAGCAAAATGTCTTGGGCTAGCCATACCAGTAGCTTTGGTGGCCTTAAGAGTGGATTAGAAAAAAAGGAGGGGGGGATGATAAGTCTCCAAACTGCTTATGATAGCTAGATGAAACCACCAGATTCAGAGGCAGTATGCCACTAAATATGCCAGTTGCTTGGTGGGGACAGGGGCGTGCAATGGAGAAGAGTGTGTGAGGGTTGTTGCCTTCAGGCCCAGCTTGTGGGCTTCCCAGAAGCCTTTGGCTGCCCGCTGTTGAAAACACAATGCTGGACTAGATGCACTGTGGCCTTAGGTCTAATCCAGCCAGGGCTCTTTGCACATTCATATAATATCTCAGCCTTCAGGCTATGTTACATTACAGAAATAGCTAGGTTCATCTGGAAGACCAGTCATCATTTTTAGGCTTATGTTCAAAACACCTTAGGATGCAATCCTATGCATGTTTAGACAGGAAAAAGTCCTACAATTCCCAGCATTCCCCAGCCCGACATGCTGGGAGTTGTAGGACTTTTTCCTGTCTAAGCATGCATAGGATTGCACCCTTACTTGCTTTTTGAAAACTATACCAGCACAAAGCTTTGCAAACCTGTCAACATAGTAAGCTGCAGATGCTGCAGACTCACAAAGGGTTAAAATGAGGTCAGCTGTTGATTGTGGGCTGAGGTAGATAGTTAGTCATTACATCGAGGGGCTTGAAATGTCTAAAATTAACTAAAATTAATTAGCTTGTACCTGGTTGGTGAGTTGGTTTAAAAGATTATGAAATAGGTCAGATAAATTTATTTTATGCATTTATTTGGTATATTTTTTCTGTCCAATAACAAATTATATATATATATTCTCCCTGCTGAAGAATTCTATGTGGTTCAAAAGTTTGTATACTTTTACATCAACCATAGCTATCACAGTACAAGATATTATCATATCATTTGGCATCGGTGATCTGTTCTTAACTAGTTCTTGCCATTAATCTCCAGCTAATACCCAAACCTGATCCAACCAGGGTGAAAATGGTTTGGTACTCCCAGCCTTTTAAAAAAATGCTATTTATTTTGGGATTTTTATGCCGCCTTTCCAAGCAAAAGCCCTCTCAAGGCGGCTTACACATTCAATATCACAGGAACAATTTAAAATATAAAACATGTGGAATTTTATAGTAAAACCAGTAGTATAAAGCTTTAGCCATATTCCTCCATCCTAGCTCTCCATCAGAGGGAGAAGCAGCCATTCTGCAGAATCTGATTAATCTCTCAAAGCACACACTATCTATTGTGGTCTTCTCTTTCAACTTTCTGGTGCTTTGGCCCAATTCTGGCCATAACTTGGACCAGATGGAAGCTTATTCAGCCCATCAACTCATTACATGGGAAGAAATTAGTCTGGTTATCAATTTAATATGAGCTGGCCTATTTCACACTTCCCGAGTTAATATGTGAAATTATCCTTCGTTTTTTGCACTTCTCTGAATTTTGTGATGTAGCTCTGTGATCGAAAGATACATACATTAAAAAAAAAGTGTTTATTAGGAAAAATTGTGTATGGAAATAAATGCATCAGGAAAATAGAGTACAAATATCCTCTAAGGTAGAGGATATTGCTTGCAAAAATGTGTGTATGTTAGGGAAAATGCATACAAAAATGTGTACAAATTGCCATTTATATGGAAATGTTTTCATTTCTGTGCGGCCTTAAAAAGGAACGAAACATTCGTACTGATGTAGAAATGGGACAGAACAAACTTGTGCTTGAAAAAATACAAATCTTATAAAAAGCAATACAGACAGATTTGTCCATCTCTGCTTCTCATAGCTGTGAGTTGCACTTAGTGACCGGCAGTTAGACTTGCCTGGTCTCCTGTGGATGAGAGCAGCTGAGTGGAGTTCACCTGGCCCAACATAATCCGGAAACACAAACTGGAGATGTCTCCCTGCAGCTTTCTAAGGAGATTTGGGCTTCTCCAGGCAAACTCAGCTGGTGTGTTAGACCTCATTCACCAGCAAAACCTTTGTTGTTCTGTGTATTAATTTTACTCAGTATAGACTGCTTTCTTATCAACTAGAAAAGTTTAATGTAAGTGTGTGTGTGTGTGTGTGTGTGTGTGAGACATTTAAGAGTAACTTTCATGTTTACTATAAAGTACAGTATATGACACAGACTCTTGCCTGGACAAGTCTGCGGTTTTTCCCGTCTTTGTAGTTTTGGGGCTTGAGTCAACTTTACTATGATGTAAGAAGGTGTTTAGGAAAACATACAGCTAAGCTGAAGGTCTGCTTTCCTTCATGAAATTAGAGTTGTAACTACCGTATGACGTATCCCAGAAATATCTTATTGATATACATCAGAAAATGTGTACCTATTCCTAATGTCCATATTCCTTATCATTCCTCCCCATCATGTGTAGATGTCAGATGTTCTCCTGTCATTTTAAAACTGCTTGGGAATGTGTTTCCGTGACACCTGCCTTTTCTCTTCCCTTGGGTGAGACTTTAGGGTTGCTTCAAGCATTACCCTTTTCCCCACACTGGATATTTTTGTATAGGAAAAGTGTGAGTACAGTGTACATTCATTTTACTGCAAGTGCATACACATGCCGTGAAATAGATGCATTTACAATGGTCTCATGAGACAATTTAAACTAGCCTTCCCTAACCTGGTGTCCTGCATATGTGTTGGACTACAACTTCCATCATCCCCAGGGTGTTGCAGGCCCCAAATCTATTCTCCCTGGCTCCAGCAATAATAGAAATTTCCCCCCTAAGCGTAGTTGTCATGCGGGGGGGATTTCCAGGGGGTCACAGTTGGGGAGGAAAAGGTTAACCCTCCCCTCCCTGTACACTCTGACCCCCCCCCAAATCCCCCTTGCACACGGCAATTAAGCTTGGGGGGGGGGGAACCCTTCCATTGATGCTAATGGAGAGATTGGGCCCCAAATCTTTTAAGAGCCTAGCAACGCCCCTAAGCCCCAGCCAGCATGGCCATCGGCTAGGGATTGTGGGAGTTGTAGTCCAACACATAGGCAGGGCTGAGGAAGGCTAATTTAACCTCATTCTTCTTGCACAGAAAGGGCTTTCCATGGGGAAAAAGTGTAACATAGTGATATGGACATCCTGATAGTTCCCCAAATCTGGTACAGTAGAGATTTACTACAGGTAGTGGACCAGGGCCAGCCTGAATATTCCAGCCAAAGTATTAAAGTGATGCCCAACCCACCTCCTACCTTTGCATGGATCCAGCTCTCCTGTCTGACCTTTTGATCCTGATGCAGCTTCCATTTCTTTCTTATTCTCAGAGTCAACATAACCCATATGTCTCTATGCCCTGAGGGCCAATTTAAATATGTGATAGATGTGGTACATTTCATGAGCTTTTCTACATGAGGCGGTTAATCCACTGTATCTACTTTCAGTTTCGTCGCAGAATTGAGATCCGAGCACTACACGAGGAGCGTTTCCATTCCTGCTGTCCTGCCACATAACCTCAGGTAGCGCTGTGGTATAGCAAAATAGTGCAATTACACAGGTAGAAACAGCATTTTCTTTTCACCTTCAGAAATAACTGACCCATTTCCCCTGCTCTAAAAAAAACACCTCACTATAAGTGCTCTTTAGACACCGAAGCGAAACTGGAGGGTCACCATGTCATCTAAAAAAGAACCCATAAACAACCGTGATCCCAAGTGGATACACAACCCCGCTGACATTGGAGTCACAATGTAACACAAGTAAAGCAGTCAACTGAAAATGCTTAACTAGAAAGCTTTGGGATGTTCCTATGTGCATAATTTCATCTATATTCCAGGTTGCCATGGTAATTTGGTGGAGGGTTTCATCACCAACCCCACTTGTGGGAAGACAGTGACCTATTTTTAAATTATATTTCAGGCTTTCAAATATCATCCACACCTTGAGACTAGGCTACTGTGATATACTGTATGTGGGGCTGCCCGTGAAGGCTGCTTCAATAATTTAACTATTGCCAAATCCACATTATATCAGGGATCCAACATCTCCACTGGTTTCACAAAGTCTGGGGACAATTCAAAATGTTGGTTTTGACCAATAAACCCCAAGTTGACCCAAGTTAGGTTTGGGATGAGTACCGGTATGTTAAGAGCAACCAAAAGTTTGCCATGTCATGATAGTGGGATTACATAATGAGGTATTCTTAATGGTTGCCAGTAGTACAATTCTGTTTTCTTGGAAGATTTGCTAAAGCCCCAGCCTAAGTATCTTCAGTAGCGTGTTGAACTGTTTTTGCCTAGGCCAAGATTAAGCTTGTGGTGTGTGCAAATTTTTGTTAAGTTTATCAGTTGCATGGCCCTGAGTCTGAAATATGATTAAATGCAGTTCTAAGAAAATTAAAAAAAAAGAAGAAGTTTAAAGTAGGAAGTAGGATCCACCAGAAGCAGAGGGGCGGGGGAAGAGAAAAAGAATAAGGAAACAGCACGAAGGAGCACAGATGGAAGGACGAGGAAGGAAATATTTCACGACTGTGTGTAGCTAAAACTGTTCCACTTGGAGATGTGGTTGTTAACAGCACGTGCTGCCAGATATATTTTTAAAAAACTATTAGCAGACTTCATTCACAAAGTCTGCGAGAGGAAATTGAGAAAATCAATGTCCTCTTTATTCCATTATTGCCTCCGAGATCATGGGTATGAAATCTGCTAATTGTGTTAACAAGCTGGTGGATCGTGGTGTGTAGTTTTTAATTGCTGCAATGTCCTTCTTTCCTGCAGTTCTTCTTTGCTTTGTGTGTGATTCTTTACTGCGTTTAGCCTAAGCCCCCAGCCTTCCCGTTTCTGAGAAGCAGTAAACTAATAGTTTCACTCATTTTAACCAGTAAACTCATTTGGCAGCACATCGTACCCCACAGGTGAAGTAGTGGTCAAAACATCAGAAGAGAAAGATTATTTGCAAGGATTTCGTTAACTACGGGTTTATACTCCCTTTTATTATATTTTCATTACACTGTTGGCTACTGTTTGAGAAAACCACAAGCAGTAAGCTTAACGGCTGCTTTCCTTGTTCCTGGTCTCAGCAATTCACACTGCTACACCCCCACCTTCAGTCCAATTCTGCTCGGCAGCTGTTGATCACTGGACATTCCCTATATCAGTGTTCTCCAACCTTGGGTCCCCAGAGGTTTTTGGCCTACAACTCCCAGCATGCCCCAGCCATGAGCATAGCTGGCTGGCTGGGGCATGCTGGGAGTTGTAGGCCAAAAACCTCTGGGGACCCAAGGTTGGAGAACACTGACCTATATCATTCTACTTTTCAGACCTGGCCAGCAGCCTCCACTGCAGAGCTCCATCTTCTTCAAACACGTTTTCCTTCAAAGCAGCTGATGATGATTTGCAGGGCTCCAAAACTCCACCCTTGGGCACGGTCTGGCACAGCTGAGCAAAGATGGCCTCCCAAAATTCACCTCCCTATTTGTGGGTGGCAAAATGGAGGGGACAATTTCATCAAATACTCTGAAGGGGGAGGAGAAATTCTCCCAACAGTTTCCTGGGGGCAGCGCTCACCATTAGCAGCAAGTGGGGGGTGGGGGTGGGAAACCCCTACGGGGTTTCTTGCTGCTGCAAGAAGCAGTAGCGGCAACTGTGTTGGCAGCCTGGCCACCATTTTGCAGCCTCCACAATGCCCAGCCCTAGTGTTGTTCTGTGTGTGTGTGTCCGCATGGGGTGTGTGGGTGGGGCAATGGCAGCCACCACAAAATAATAATGACGATGAGGAATATTTGATGCAGAATAGTCACCAAAATGACCCTCATTTTCTTGAGGGAGAGGTGAGATAAGAATAAGAAAATCTTCCAGGAATTTCAGCCCCTTCTCAGATGCGGAGCCTCAAGGAGCACCATTTGCTGTTGCCACCTTCTGCTCACAGCCACTGGTGCAGCTGACGCTGAAGTCCAGGGCCCCGTAGGCCAGCTGCCCCACCCAGATGAACACCTCGGGAACGGCAGGCGATGGGGGCCGTAGGAAACAGGCATGCTGTCAGCACTTGGGCAAGCAGTAGCCAATGAAAACTTTATTTATTTATTTATTTATTTTTAAAAGGATTTGAGAGCAGGGAACAACGAATTGCAGTGTGGCGTAGTGGTGAGAGTGTTGGACTGGGACTCGGGAGATCCGGGTTCTAGTCCCCGCTCGGCCATGAAACTCACTGGGTGACTTTGGGCCAGTCACTGCCTCTCAGCCTCACCTACCTCACAGGGTTGTTGTGAGGATAAAATGGAGAGGAGGAGGAGGATTATGTAAGCCGCCTTGGGTTCCTTACAGGAAAAAAGGCGGGGTATAAATGTAATAAAATAAAAATTTTAAAAAAAGCATGGACCAGGGACTAATGCTGCTCACCCCAGCGTCCTTCTTATTTTTAAAAAAAAACAATTTATAGTTGAGGTGACCAGTCAGACATATACAGATAGATGCTCATTTTATTATTTTTACTTTAAAATATATTATTAGTTTTGGCAACAACACGGCGCTCATTCCCAAGTAAATGTGTTTAGCCTCAGGGCAGCAGAAGCAAACTCCATTTTATTCCTGTAGTCACAGAGCTATCGCTGATGTGAGTTTGAAAGACGAAACTCCAAACTCAGAATATTTGCTTTTAATCACTCACGGCTGGCAAACAGGTCTTGTTTTTGTGGGTTTGGGTTTTTTTTGTTGCTCCAACATATCAGGAATGTAGAAGACTTTGTAAAGCATGGGATGGCAGTCCGGGGGGGGGGGAGGGGAGGGGAGGGGGGAGAGAAATGTGGGCTGCGTGCCTCACAACTGAAGTAATACACGTGGCCATCTGAAGGGGGACCCCAGTAAGACCATTACAGGTGCGATCCTATGCAAGCTTAGACAGGGGGGGGGGGAAAGGCCTACAACTCCCAGCATGCCCCAGCCAGCCACACTGCAGAAAAAAAGGCCTACAACTCCCAGCATGCCCCAGCCGGTGTGGCTGGCTGGGGCATGCTGGGAGTTGTAGGCCTTTTTTCCCCTGTCTAAACTTGCATAGGATTGTGCCCTAAGTCCAGGGTCTAAAACAGCGTTCTCCAACCTTGGGTCCCCAGATGTTTTTGGCCTACAGCTACGCTGGCTGGGGCATGCTGGGAGTTGTAGGCCAAAAACATCTGGGGACCCAAGGTTGGAGAACACTGGTCTAAAGGGAGCCTAGCTGCATCACTGCTCCCAGCTCATGGTAAACTGATGCCAGGCAGAATCCAGTCTACTGGAAGTATAATAAATCTCCCCCCTGGATCAATCCTCTACAGAACGTCCTAAAACACTGTCACTTGAGCTGTTCAACACAAACATTTTGTTTTCTCTCTCTCTCTCTCCCATAATGATCCAGGCGTATCCATTTTTTACCATCTGCAAGACAGCGGCATTTTTTTTAAAAAGCCTTGTATTCAGCTCTACTCAGCAAAAAATGGAACAAATGCTCGATGATGTCCCATCGCAAGCCTGTTTAATAGTTCATAGTACAAAAGGGCACCAATATAATCTTTGGAAAAATCAGCATTCTGCATTCAAAACCATTCAGCTTGACAATAATGGGATGAATCATTCGACAGACAACGTTGCAACAACAGTGTGGGGTTTGGTGTATGTTATACCACAAGATGGCTGGGCCAAAGTTAAAACATTTGTGAGTCCCATTGATACCAGCAGGAGAGACTTAATAAGTGACTTAATAAGTGTAGCACATGCTACACTTTCCAACTGAAAGCAGTGGAGCTTTAAACCCGATCCTTACATGGGAGTAAGCCCTGTTGAACTCAGTGGGATTGACTTCTTAATTTAACAAGAATAGGACTGGGCTGCATATCCACCTCAGGTTGGATCTTGCCCATTGATTTCAGAGGGAGGTTAAGCACAAGTTTACCCTCTCCCATTGCAATGCATACATTAGTTAGTCCAACAGACATAAAAATAAAGAAGTATGTAATTTAAAATGGGGGGGGGGGAGAAAGCAAAGTATTAAAAAGCAGTGTTGCTATGCTCTCACTTTCATTCATGGAGTTAACAGTAAGTAGCCTTTATTAAATCTGATCCATATTTGAACCTTATATATTATGCCCACACACACAAACACACGGGGCCTGCTGAAAAAGATTAATTTCAAGCTTATGTGTCATACTGCAGCAACGTATTCCTATGACTGTTACAATTTTGAGGTGGGTTGAATTTTGTTAAAAGGTGAAAAGCTCGATGTTATTACAGAGGAATAGTAATGGGATTTTCCAAGCAGTTTTCCCAGAGATAGTACAATTAATTGAGTGCCTTATAAAACGCTTTTCATGCACTCCTATTTATTATGTGCAGAATGTTAATTAACTGAACATTTGCTGACTCATGAAATGCAACCTTTTTTAAAGACAGCTTTTTTAAAAACTCACAACCCATCATTTTGCATATGCAGAATATTAGCGCATGATAGCAACCACAGAAAGTTGGCCAGTCTGGCCTGCCTGCCCAAACAAGAAAATCCAGAAGCAGCAGCAGAATATATTAAGGGCTAAACTAGATGTGATGATAAATGCATCTTTGCATTTTAATTGCAGCAAGCTTTAAAAAAAAAAATGCAAATAACTTCAACAGCACAGCTGAGGGAGCTGATAGTTATCAACAGCAATGGACAGAGGGAAATTTCCTCCCAAAACAAATGCCAGCTTCAGGAGAGGGATTTTTCCTCAGATCCACAACAGAGAAGGAAAGGGTTAATTCCCTCTCCACACCTGCTGGGATCCTGATCATTATCAGCTAGGATGGCCACTTACATATTTCCCCCCAAAAGGAAATGCATCACCCCAAAAAGGAGGACAATGAGTTTGCATAATATTTGCATATGCAACGCACATGTATAGGAAAGCGGAATATCGGTGGTCAATATAAGAGGTTTAAAGATGTTCATAAGGCTAATCTAAAAAAATGCAATATAAACATCAAAAACTGGGAAGCTCTGGCCCATGAACGATCTAAATGGAGGTTGGCCTTTCACAAAGGTTCCATGGACTTTGAAGAAGCCCGAGTGCAAGGTGAAAGGGAGAAACGTGCTAAGCGAAAAGCACGTCAAATGAATCCTTTACAGGACCATCTTCCATCTGGTAACCTGTGTCCTCACTGTGGGAAGCTGTGTGGATCTAGAATTGGCCTCCACAGTCACTTACGGACCCATCGCTAGAGACTACACAATCTTCTTTAGAATTTCCTCCTTTTTTCCTGGAAGACAATCTTACTTGGACACAAGTGATCGCCTGATGATGATGATGATGATAGGTGCACATTTAACAAAATAACCATTATTTAAATACAGTCTATCTCACCATAGTGGAGAAAACTGATGAGGTGACCTGTGTGCCTGCTCAGTCTGCTGTCCAGGCCCTAACTGTTGATGGGCCACTTCAAGGCACCTTCTGCTCTCCCTCCTTAGGGTTCTTTAAGCTGGACTTGGAACTGGACAGCCTTTCAAGCCGAGGACTGTACTCTGCAAAGTAGGGCAGATGGCTATCCTAACTTCAAGGGCCCCCCCCGCTCTCCCTCCTTATCATTCTTTGACTTTAAACCAGACTTGGACTGGACACCTCTTCAAATACATACCTTCCAACATTTCACAGATGAAGATGGGGACACACATGTGAATTTGTAAGAGGTATGGTTAAGCAACATGAATGAAGGTGCAACATGAGGGCGTGGCCAAGGGTATGGCCAGGCAACCAAAGGGCATGGTCAAGTACAAAAGTTATTAGAGGAAACACACAAAATCTTATATATTATAATCATTACATTATTATATTATATATTATTTCATAATATTTTATTAGTGGCTTTTGTATTTTTTTTAAACCTTACTTAAACCCTTAATTGTTGATATCTGGTGTTTTTCGGGGGGGGGGTGTCAGTGCTTGCAGGGCAATCTCTTTCTTTTTGTTTTAAAATGGTCAGGATTGGTCCCAGCATTTTCTGGGCAGTTGGAGAAGGAGAAGAAAAGGTGATGCGGAGGAGGGGGAGCTTTTGGGCCGGAGAAAATACAAAAAGACACATTGGGGTTTTGAGCCCCTTCAGCGTTTTGCTTCAACACCTCTACAGCTTGGTTTTTTAAACACAAGGAGTAACTCTGAGGGGCTGAACAGCTTTGTTGTTGTTTGTTATTGTGGATAGGCCCCAGTTTAAAGCACTTTTTGTGTTCTATTCACACAATTTATATTTAAAGAAACACTTAAACTGAAATAATCTTACAGAATTTAACTAACTTGAATTAAGTTAAAACAAACAGTGCGATCCTACGCACAGGTACTCGGGAGCAGTGCTTTTTTTCTGGAGAAAAGGGTACCGGAACTCTTGGATTACATTTCCTCAGGAGTAGATGGCGATTAAATTGTAAGGCAATTAATAGAAGAAAAGGTGCTGGAACTCAGTTCCGGTGAGTTCCACCAGAAAAAAAGCCCTGCTTGGGAGTAAGTACAAATGTCTTCAATGAGTCTTACATACCAGGGGACCTGGTCAGAGGCAGCAGATATAGTGCACACACACACACACACACACACACTTGGTCTGTTCCCTTCCTGCTTAAAGGGTCTATGGGCAAAATCACAGCTAAGCTAAATAGCTTGCAGGACAGGAGGAGGCAGGGAAATTCCATGCTCTGCATAACAAAGTAAGAAGCCTTGATGGCTTAAGTGTTTGCGGGACTGTCCCAGCAAATTCGGGGCAATTGGAGAGTATGAAAATAGAGGACTGTCCTCTGCAAAGTAGGACACCTGGCCACCAGATAATCAGCCCGCCCACCTCCAACACAGCTACATTTTAGAAGGCCTGCTCATGAAATGGAAAGATGCATGTCTAGTTTTGCCCTTATAAGCCATATGGTAGGGGTAGGCATCCTGCTGCCCACCAGATGGTTTGGACTATGACTCCCACCAGCCCCAGCCAGCATGGCCAATGACCAGGGATTATGAGAGTGGTCGTTCAAAACATCTGGAGGACACCAGCTTGCCTACTCCTGCCAGATGCTATCCTGCTTAGTGTCTTGGCCTCTAACAGTGCATGCTGATGAATGAGAACTCAAAGTCAGATAGGAATGCAATTCTCACCTATCAGGGTGGGAACTGGCACCAGTGACTTGCCTGTGTGCTTGTATGCAGTGTCAGAAGAATGGGGCCAGGGGAAAAAGAATTTATTTATTTATTTATTTGATTTGATTTGTACCCCGCCTTCCTACCAAAAAATGGCACTCACGGCATAATTAAAATGGATTAAAACAATAAAATACATGGGCAGAGCGATCCTATGGCCCCTAAACAGTGTCTGGAGGGCCATAGGATGCTTCAGATTCCCAGGCCCAAGGTGGGAAAAGAGTTCCAACCTCATAGCTGGGGATCCATGCTTGGATCACCTCCCCCCCCACCTCAGCCAGTAGGAAAGAACTGCACCGGCTGCTTCTCCGAGGTCGTATGACTGACCTTGGAGAGGGGGTAAAGAATGTGTTCCACTGGGTGGGGAAGGGTGGAGACTGGGTCTGCCAGGATATCCTGGTGGCGCTCCAGCCTCCTTCCCTCCCCATCTGAAGCGCCGCAGCTAGACGGCTGAAATTGGCTGTCTAGCTGATGTGCAGGGCAGCAGGAGTGGGGACGTGGAGATCGCCTCCGCACTTCTCCCACCCTGCATAGGATGCCTGTAATCCTGAGTTTGGAGGCTTATGCATCCACGTTGGATTGCACCTTAAAATACAATGAAAACGTAACATAAGATGCTGGAATTTTTGCAGCTGCTTGGCAAGATGCAGCAGTCTAAAGGTGTGTGTGTGGGGGGGTGAGGGGTGCAGTTGCTTGTGGGTGGTGGGATGCTACTTTAAAGAACTGAACAGCCAGTCTGAGTGACTGCCTGATCAATTTGTATATTTCTCAATAAACTGATAATTCAAAAACACGAGTCCCCACCACGCTTGCTCTGCAATGAAACAGACCCTTTAACACAAGCCTTCTCCAACCTGGTGCCCTCCAGATGTGTTGGACTACAACTCTCACCATCCCCCAGCCAGCACAAAGCACCAATTTCCCAGAAGGCAAATTGATGAGGCTCAAAGAAACGGTCAGCACATGGGCGACGCTGCATACAAATCCAGCAGCTGGCTGCTGACAGAAGGTGGTGTGGAAAGCATATGTGAGGGGGTTATGGGGTCAGTCAGTGGCATGCTCAGGGCTCCTCCACACAAGGAGGAATTCTGATCAGTGCAGATTCCCCTTTGCATGGAGGAGCCTGACACGTGTACATCAGTATATATGTACGACTCCTCCACATAGCTGCTGAATACACAACAGGGAGGGGGGTATGGTGGGTGCAACCCCATGAACCCTTGTGTGTCTTACAACGTGTGTGCGGCTTGATCTGAACCTCCCCATGTGTTTCAGGGGTCAACCCAGAGATGATAGTGGGATGAAAGGAATGAAAGTACATACTGGCTGGGTTCAGACAACACAATAACCCACACTCACGGGTTGAGTATAGGTTGAGTGTGGGTTGTCGTTGAACTGTAGGGTGTTGTTGAAATGTGGGTCATCGTGTTGTCTGAACCCAGCCACGCCATGGCTTGTTAACCACAAACTACCCATGAAGAGAACCCAAGTTTGTTGTTGGATTGTGAAGTGTGGGTTGTTCACCGTGGTTTGTTATCTTGGCTGGGTTCAACAACCCACAGTTCAACGACAACCCACACTCAACCCTTGAGTGTGGCTTATCATGTTGTCTGAACCCAGCCAATGTGTGAAATGGTGCCTCTGTGTCACACTTCCTTGAGTTCTCTTGGGCTGGAGGCAGCAAACTGCTTACGGGAGTTGAAAGTGTTTTGAGAGAGGCTCCACTTGTCCCTGATGTACAAATATATTTCTTTTGTCCCGCTGTCATCCTTTTGTTTTTATTGAAGTAATAAAGAAACCTGAAAAGCCTGTTTCCCAGAGGCAAAAGCAGGATGCTCGTGAGCAGCCATTCCTCTTTGCAACGGCCTTCAACTCTGAACGCCTCCCCACTGCAAATCCATGATTTGTCTCCAGCATTAAGAACTATTATCTATATCAGGAGTAGTGAACCTCAGGCCCATGGGCTCAATTTGGCCCATCTGGAATCCTAATCTGGCCCTCTGGGGCTGCCCAGTTGGCCATGCCCCATTCCCCTGCTGCCGCCACCTTTCCCAATCATTTGGTGGCTTCCAACTTTTGTGCCGTTGTTTCCCCCCATTCTAAAAGGTTGAAATGCCTCTCCTAAGGCTTAGTTACTAGCAGTCAGAGCTTTAAGCTAAAATATGCTGGCAATTTGGCTCTGCCCCTTTTTGCTTTTGACCCCACCCTCACTGGAATGGAGCCCCCAAGAGTTTCTCCACAATTGAATTTGGCCTTTGAGCTGAAAGGGGTTCAACACTCCTGACCTATATCTACCCGTGGCCACTAAGCAGATTCAGGCCAGGGCTAGCTCCAGGTTTGAGCCCCCTCTCGGCAAAGTGCCATCTGGTAGTCCCCTGTCATCATTGCTCCCCAAGTGCACTTACCAGTGGCAGCAGGTAGGAGGAGCAGTGCCACAGTTCGTGGCATGTGGCTAGGAGCCACCCGCCATTTTTATTTCAATGGCCCAACATAGAATCATTCCGGGACACTGTGGGAAATTTAACATAGTGGCCGGCTTCCCAGACCCACCTGCTGCCAGCCACCAGATAAGCCAGCAACCAGGGGGCAGGCGGGCCAAAACAGGTGTGAGCTGGTGGGACCAAGGCAGGCATTAGTGCCAGTGGGAAGGAGTGCTGGGTGTTGACCCCAGCCCTGACAGGTGATCACCTAGAGCAGGGATGGGCAGAAGGTAGATCTGGATCTACTGGTAGGTCTCTGGATGATTTGCAGTGGATCAGCTAGGATTTCTGACTCCCAACTGTTTAACAGTAGCTACTTAGAAACAAAATGACTTTCTTCTCCCACCAATTATACTGCTGAAATGAAGAAAGCTTGGGGTAACCAGGAGCGGGGTGTTGGATGATATGGTTAAAGGGAGTCCGTCCTATACTGATTAGGACAAAGCAGAGTTTCCTCCCTAAGTGCAGCCTGCTTTATTGAAACTGGTTTCACCATGTGAGTTGCTAAACTCTTGTCTCTTAAGGCTATTAAAGTAGGGATGTAACCGCGAGTCCCGAGGGGGCTGAAAGCAGGTTGAAATCAGTCCGCTTGCCCCCCCGAGACTCACGCGACTTACCTTCCTGCCGCTCGACACAGGACGCGCCGGGGAAAGGAGCTTCCAGGTCCCCAGCCCGTCTTTTTCCGGTTCTCTGGCGCTGTGTTTTTAACGTAAAAACCAGGGCAACCCAGCTTGAAACGGCTGCAATTTGCTATTTGCGTCCGTTATAAGCTGGGTTACCCTGGTTTCTACACTAAAAACGCAGCGCCAGGGAACCGGAAGTGACCCGATGGGGAACCTGTCGCATCACTTCCTGTTCCCTGGCAGCGCGAGTGCGGAGAGAGTGGGGTGTGTGCTCGGGAGCACCCCCCCAATCAAGTAAGCTCCCCGCTCAATTTACATCACTAATTAAAAGGAACGGAATGTCCATACAAGGTTTAAAACTAATAAAGACATTAATTAATTAATTAATTAATTAAATTTCTATACCGCCACCCCACAGTCGAAACTCTCTGGGCGGTTCACAACAATCCATACAATAAAATCAAGATAAAATCAACAATAAAACAAAAAAAAATGGTTTTAAAAATTTGAAACCAAAATTAAAAACGCAGTTTAAAATATACGATACTAAAGGTTAATAAAACTAAGTCTATAGGTCACCCCACCCCCTCCCATGTGCTATTTTGAACAGATTAAATATCAAATGCCTTGGCATAGAGGGAAGCCTTAACATGGCACCGAAAAGATAGTAAGGTTGGCGCCAGGTGGGCCTCAGTGGGGAGCCTATTCCACAATTGGGGGGCTACCACTGAAAAGGTCCTCCTCCTTGTTGCCACCAACTGAGCCTCCCTTGGAGGTGGCAGTCGGAGGAGAGCCCCAGATGTTGAGCGCAGTGTCCGGGTAGACTGCGGTTGGGAGAGGCGTTCCGTCAGGTATTGTGGTCCTAAGCCGTGTATTAGTTTTACTTACAGTTCATTCACATATACTGTATGCAAGATGCATAGAGGCAGATTAGTTTCATTGTAGAAGATCTCTGGCTGCAAGCCAGCCCAGATTTGCATCCTCCATGTTGGGAGAGGGAAGAGCAGACAAACACTAACTTCCACAAAGAAGCAGGAAGTAGGGAGAGAGCAGCAGAGAGCTCTGGCCAGAGAGGCCGAAAGTGGGAGGAGAGGTTACAAAGACATGCACCCTGGGATTCTTTAGTTAACCCATTCCTCCCACTCTAATCAGTGGTTACATCACTTTGTTTATAAGCAGGCAATATTATAAGCAGACAATTTCCAACACGGGGGTGGGGGGATTTGTGCATGGAAGGACTGTGAGCTCCATCCTGTTCTAGTACTCGAAACAAATTCCTGGGCTCAGAAGTATTGAATCCTAATGGTATGCCTTTTCCATCAGGCCCCGGTTGCAATTGCAATTGCAACATTTGTTAGAATCTAGGTTTGGTCTTTCCCCTCCATTTACTTCCCAGCCATTAATTGTGTGTACATTTCTGAGTTTTTAAAAAAAAAACTGTCGGGGAACAGTTGTCTGCCTTCACGTTCCAAGGTATTTGAGGTGTTTCCAGAGAAGTTTTCAGACAGACTGTTCCGGTTGCTCGATGCGCTATGGCGCAGAAACTGGTGCCCAAACCCAACAAACACTCACCCAATCCTGCTGGTTGCTGATGTCTAATCAGCGGTAACTGATCAGAGTCGCATATTTCTGATTTTCTTCTCTGCCACCAGCAGTAGTCAATGCCTGGATGTGTTTTAATGTGTTAAGGTATTCCAAAGTGGAAAAAAAATTACATAATTTAACATTTTGTTCATAACTTATAAAGCTATTACATGACTGTAAAGGCCCATTTGGCACCCTTATGCAGGTTGCATTTTTGTACTGGATCAATATTGCGATCTGGGCTTTTTAATTTGATTATAAATGACCTAAAATTATGAATGAGCAGTGAGGTGGTCAAGTTTGCTGACTACACCAAATTATTCAGGGCGGTAAAAACAAAAAAGGATTGTGGAGAACTTCTGGGCTTTCCTACACATCCGCTGCATCTGCTTTCAGGTTTGTCCCAGAACTGAGATCTGAGCACTACACGAGGAGCGTTTCCTTTCCTGCTTTTCCATTACATAAACTCTAGGTGGCACTGTGGTATAGCAGAATAGCACAAATACACAAGGGGAAATTGTGCTTTCTTTTGCCATCAGAAATAATATCCCATTTTCCCTGCTCTAAAGAAACTCACAGAAAGTGCTGTTTAGGTCTAAAGAACCCATAAACAACCTTGAGTAGGGAATGACGAGTGCACAACAAATGCCTTGTGTAGAAAAACTTTCAAAAGGATAACTCTAAAATGGGCAATAAAATGAAGAAAACGTGGCTCAATGTAACTGTAAAGTAATGCACATTCAGAAAATAACAACAACAACAACAACAAGTACTACTACTACTACTACTATTACTACTTCACATATACACTGATGGGGTCTGAGCTACTTGTGACTGTCTAGGAAAGGGATCTGGAGGTCATGGTGAAGAGTTCTGTGGAAATGGTGAGCCAGTCTGCGGCAGCTCTGAAAAAAATCAAATTCCATACTGGGGATCTTTAGGAAAGGGATGGAAAATAAAATTGCCAATATTGTAATGCCTTAATACCAATCTATGGTGCAATGATGGTGTGTACAGTTCTGGTCACTGTATCTCAAAAAGGATATTGTAGAACTGTAAAATGTGCCGAAAAGGACAACCAAAATGATCGGGGGCATGGAGCAAGGAAAGGTTACAATGTTTGGAGCTATTTAGTTTAGAAAAGATGCAAGTAAAGGGGGATGTGATAGAGGTGTATAAAATTTTGGAGAAAGTGGATAGAGAGTAGTTTCTCTCTCCTTCTCTCATAATACTAGAACCAGGATCATCCAATGAAGTTGAGTGGTGGGAGATTCAGGACAGATAAAAGGAAGTGCTTCTTCACACAGCATATGGTTAAATGATGGAATTCATTCCCACAAGATGTACTGATGGCCACCAACATAGATGACTTTAAAACGGGATTAGTCAGATTCATGGAGGATAAGGCTATCAATGGCCACTAGTCATGGCGGCTATATGCTACCTCCAGTATCAGAGGCAATATGTCTCTCAATACCAGTTGCTAGGGAACATGAGCGGGAGGGTGCTCTTGCATTCACATCCTGCTTGTGGGCTTCCCACAGGCATCTAGTTGGTGACAGTGGGAAACAGTCCTTTGCTCTGATCTAGCTGGGCTCTTCCTATGTTCCTATGTTACATGTTATGAAAGCTGTCACCTGGAGGCAAGGAAGTCAACTGAGCTCTGCTTTTGGCATTTAGAAAACTCCCCGCCTCTCCCAATTCAATGTTTATTCAGTGCCTTGGGGGGCGGAGGGAAGCTACTTCTTCTTTTTTTAAAAAACAATGTTTGAAACACTGATCTGGGCAGGGGGGAAATGGTTTTGTGATGGTCACAAGGGCCAGCCAATCAACAGTCTGCACAGCCGGCTTCTGCTGGTAACAGGAAGAGTCAGTTGCTCAAGTTCGATTCTCGGAGGAAGGCTGTACACTGTCTGGGCAAAAGGAGGTAAATATGGACTTGCAGCAGCCTCACCATTCTAATTATGTATAGCTATAAGTCCAGCTGCCTGAGTGCTCAGCTTGTGAACCCTGGCACCTTGGGGCGGCTTTTAATGCAGGGGAGAGTGTGGAAGAGAGGTCCAATGCACACTGCTGCAACCAATATGTTTTAAATGAGCTCCTAATGCCAAAACCAATAGCAGTTTAAGCCTTATATGTGAAACAACCACAGAAGGCTTGAAGGCTATGTATCCAGTTCAATATTCCCCTTTTTTTCTTAACCATTTTTTCCCCTCCTTTCCTGCCCTTCCTTGCCTTTTTCTAATGGCTTTGATGCAGGAAGAGATGTGGAACCTCATCGATCAGTCCACTTTGATGTCTGGAGGATGAGTTTATAAGCACAGTAAAATCCACTGTGATGCAGCCTTTGCATATCTTCCAAGCATCCCATTGCAGGACATGGATGATAGGGCTTCCCATCCGTAATGTAGTTGGGTATAGGCAGGTCAAAATAAGACCACTATGAACCAATTAATCATTCAGTGAGCGAGTGCCCGGTTCATACATTTTGCAATCAGCTAAAAAATGATGAAATGATCTCATTATTTATGTGTCTATAGCCTACAGTGAACTCTAGTGCCATCAAAATCAACGAAAGGTTTCCCATTGACTTCAGTGAGAACTGATGACAAGGTATATCTTCCAATCAATGAGTTTCTTTTGCCAAACTGAATGAATAAAGTAGCTGGGATCAGGCATAATTCCTAAGATTTTACTTTGTCTTTTACCTTTCTCTAGATCAGAATTACCACAAAACATTTGTAACTGGAGCACTTTCCCTCCTGGAATAAAACCTTACTCTTACACTCAAAAACGTAGGAACACAAGAAGCTGCCTTATTCTGAGTCAAACCATTGGTCCATATAGATCACAGTATTGTCTACCTCAGGGGTGAGGAACTGTCCCAGCCCCAGAGGCCAGATTAACTCCTGAGACATCCCCAAGGGTCTGGGACTGAAGCCCCACCCCTTCTTCCAAACCTCCCCTTGATGTCATTAGACTCCTTTTTCTGCTCAGTGCCTCTCTCTGTCTGGAGAAAGGGAATGAGCAGAGAAACCAGGGCTTCTCTGCTCAGCATTAGAGAAAGGCAGCCTTGGGTGCGGCTTGGGGAGTGGGTGAGGCCTGGTAGAGAATCTGGTGGGCTAGATGGGCAACCCATACAGGCTGGACCTGATCCATGAGCTGGAGGTCCCCTTTCCCTGATCTACATTAACTGGCAGTGGCTTTCCAGTGTTTCAGATAAAGTTTTGGTAGTAGTGTATAAAGCCCTAAACAACTTGGGACCAGAATACTTGAGAGAGCACCTTCTCCCTTACCAACCTGCCCGGTCACTGAGGTCATTGGATGGCATGCTCCTGGTAGTTCCATATAGACCTATGGCCCGACTGGAGTCCACCCAGAGAAGAGCCTTCAATGTAGTGGCTCCATTTCTTTGGAGCTCCCTGCCTCTGCCCCTGTTTTTAACATATTATTTTCTTCTTTTATCTGTTTTATCTTTTATTGTTCACTACACCAAAATCTCCATACTGGAATATGGAGCGGTATATAAATCTTGTAAATAAATAAACATTCCCGATCAGGTTCCAGATCAAAGGGCAGGTGAGTACTGCCACATTTCCAGGTGAGGCGTCAAAGAAATGAATAGAAAACCAGTGATTTCTTATAACCAGCAGAAACTTTTATAAGCTGGCCACTAAGCCAAAGTCTCTATGTACTGTCAACACACCAGCACTGTACAAGATGAAAAAGAACAGTCCCTTTTAAGTTCAGAACTTTTCAACTATGTGTAATGATCACCTACTTCAAATATGATTTGTGGATGAGTAAGCAGGGTGTAGGCAGGTTGAGTGCTGTTGAAAGTAATTACAAACACATTGAACCAAAGAACTGCTATATATTTTTGTTTCATTAGAATGAAGGATTTAAGGATGCAAAAAGTTATCAAAAGTAAGTTTATTTGTCCTTCCTTTTTCAAATGCATGGGGGGGAAAACAAATTTGATAAATGCTTCTGAGTCTTTGGAAAGTTTCTGCAATGACAGATCTGCACTACACAGAAAATGTTGACTTATAGATGACTGTACTGCAGGTAATACCCTTGCAGCAACCCAAATCTTATATGTGTCCACAAAAGGCCATTTTTTTGTTGATAACATTTCTGGAAAGATTTTTGGGGCACCCTGTTTCTTAAAAGATTTTTTTGGCCACATGAAGTTCTTTTGCTAGTAACATGATTCTTAGGGAACAGAGAGGAGTCTTCCAGGCTTGAAATTCAATTTGTCCACAGATGCCACTACATTGATTATTTCATCATTTTCAGAAAATCTCCTCTCCATTTAATTTACCATTATGTAAATGACTTAAAACAACAACCCCAACAATGGAAATACATTTTCACTCTTTAACTAGCTGACCTATTGTTTTCATCAGTCATTTCTGTGAAAACATTATCTTTTGAGGTCAACGCTCTTCTTAAATCTTTTGGACTGCTCTTCTTCAAGGTTGAGCTCCTGTAGTTCTTGGAGGATTTTGTGGAAGATACATGTGCACGCACACACACACACACACACATTTTGTGGAAGGTTCTATCTATCTATCTATCTATCTATCTATCTATCTATCATGGGTGTTCTGCCAACTGGTGGAATGGGACTCCTCCTCCCCCCTATGCATCACTGCGCATCACTGCGCAGTACCCTTCAAATCTGTTCCAGAGACTCCCTCCACCCTCCGGAGCAGATCTGGAGGGTGTACAGGGGGCTGCGGAGGGGATGAGAGGATGGGGAAGTCTCATATCCTTTCAGTGGCAGAAGAACAATTCTGGATTTACACACACACACACATGCATATATACATGTACAGGCCTGTGGCTCACGCTGGCTCAGCTTGTCTGAGCGTGGAAAGCTAAGCAGGGTCAGGCCTGGTTATTACTTGGATGGGAGACCCCTCCTCTAGTTTCCTGCATTGAGCAGGGGGTTGGACTTGTAGGCTCCTTCCAACTCTATGATGTATGAAATATATAATCACACACCTACCTAATGACGTGGGCAGTGTCCATGAAAGCTTATACCAGAATAAATTTGTTAGTCTTTATGGTGCCACAAGATTCTTTGTTGTTTTTGCTGCAACAGACTAACATGGCTACCCCTCCGGAAACTATATCACACACACACACACACACACACACACACACACACACCAAAGTTGTTGGACTGGCACAACCTAGTTCAGGGGTGGGGCACCTGTGGCCCTTTTGATGTTGTCCCATAATCCCTAGCCATTGGCTATGCTGGCTGGGTCTGATGGGGGCTAGAGTTCAACAATCCTTGGAGGATCACAGGCTGCCCACTCCTGACTTACGTAGTTCCTAACTGTGACTGATTCCTTCAGCCCTGCTTCATGGCTTGCATCTAGAACTTAAAGAACTGTCCTCATGAACCCCAAACAGAAACAGTATTCATGCTTCTCCATCATAATAGCAAGTAGACATCTACTTTGGACAGCATCATTCCCATCAAAAGTTTCCAGTTTCCTAAATTTCCTAAAGTTTCACAATTTCCCCAGACATCACAAATGCAGCAAAGAACTTGACCACCAGGATTGGGTGAGCCCATAGTCTCCAACTACCCTGAATTTTAACCAGAAAATGCCTGGACGAAAACTCTTAAGCCATCACTTTGTTAAGCTTCTCACTTTGTTATGCAAAGTCATGAATTCCTCTGCCTCATGCAAGCTACTCTAAGCTGCTCTTAAAGGGGCCATGGGCAAAATTGCAGCTAAGCTAAAACTTAGCTGCAATTTGGCCCATGGCCCCTTTAAGAGTAGCTCTGCTTAGACTCGAACAGCCGCCCACCTCACCGAGAGACAGTAAGCAGGGAAGGAACAGACCAGATGCGAGGATGTGTGTGTGTGTGTGTGTGTGTGCGTATGCACACATGCATGCTCTACCTGCTGCCTCTGCTGGGTGAAAAGAAAAGGAGGTGGAGGCTGCACCCACTGGCCTGGACCGAGGGAGAAGTGAATGAGGGAATTTATCACATGATTCCTATTGCCAAAGATTTTATTTCCTAGCAGAGCTGACTCTGTGCTTCTAACAGGTGGGTTTACAGTGTCAGAAGGAAATGCAAGAAACTTCCCCTTATAGATTTCATAGATCATAGAGTTGGATGGAGCCTTAAAGGCCATCGAGTCCAACCCCCTGCTCAATGCAGGAAACTAGAGGAGGGGTCTCTCATCCAAGTAATAACCAGGCCTGACCCTGCTTAGCTCCATGTTTGGGTGGGTGGGGTGGGTGGGTAAGCTTCACCTGTTGAATTTGTGCCAATCCTGACCATTTTAAAACAAAAAGAAAGAGATTGCCCTGCAAGCACTGACAACCCCCGCCCCCATGAAAACACCAGACATCAACAATTAAGGGTTTAAGTAAGGTTAAAAAAATATTACAAAAGCCACTTATAAAATATTATTTTATATATATATATATATAGTTATACCCCGCCTTTTTTCATGCAAGGAACCCAAGGCGGCTTACATAATCTTCCTCCTCCTCTCCATTTTATCCTCACAACACCCTGTGAGGTAGGTTATGCTGAGAGTCAGTGACTGGCCCAAAGTCATCCAGTGAGTTTCATGGCTGAGCAGGGACTAGAACCTGGATCTCCGGAGTCCCAGTCCAACACTCTAACCACTATGCCTAATATATAAGATTTTGTGTGTTTCCTCTAATAACTTTTGTACTTGACCATGCCCTTTGGTTGCCTGGCCATACCCTTGGCCATGCCCTCATGTTGCCTGGCCACACCCTCTTGATCACACCTTCATGTTGCTTAACCATACCTCTTACAAATTCACGTGTGTGTCCCTATTTTCATCTGTGAAATGTTGGAGGAGGGTATGGTTAATGGGTTCCCACAGGCATCTTGTTGGCCACTGTATGAACAGAATGCTGGACCAGATAGGCCTTTGGGCTGATCCAGCAGGGCTCTTCTCATGTTTCTTCTTATGTTCTAATTACTTGTGGCATTTTTGAAATATTTGGTCTGTACAGTTATACAAGTAGAGCATAAGTGGAGGCAAGCAGTATATGAACTCCTACCAGGCAGCAGGTCTACTGTCTCACCAAATCCCCAGGGAGAGGCACCCTGCACCCATCATCACAAAAAATATGCCACAATATAATACAATAAGAGAATTTTAAAAATCATAATAAAAACCAAAAAAAAGCATAAGAACAGCAGTTGCTCCTTCCTAGTATTCCACATACATCTCTATTAATAATTCCCAACTTGTTAGCTTCCATTAAGTAAACATTTACTAGCCATTCTGGGCCATTAACCTGCAATCTCCCGAAGAAGAAGAAGAAGAAGAAGAAGAAGAAGTAGCAGCAGCAGCAGCAGCCGGTTGTCTAGTTACTATGATGTCATTGCTTGACAGTTGGCACGTCTTCCAGTTTTCACAGTCATGAAATGGAGGTGATAGTTATAGCACTGAACACAAGCACATTTTTCCTTCAAAGCTTCTGTTGAGTTAGGGCTTACTCTTCACACACGCACACATACCCCTATTTAAAACACGTCCTCATTCTTTAATGAAAGCTGTCATTTCACAAATATCACATTCTATTTTTGGAGGAATTCTTAGTTGGGCAAACCAAAGTTCTAGGTGGGGTAGTACATTTATTGGCCCCACCCTGGCCCCACCTCTGTAGTTATTTTGCATCCTCCCTGCAATTGCAGGATGGTTCGGTTAATAATATTGTCATCAGGCATCTCACCATCCCTGTTCCCCAGTCAGTCAGGGCTCAAGGATGGGAAGGTGTTTTTCGAGCTGAGGCAATGCTTCCAGGATTCCCCCGTGCCTGCCAGCTGTAGTGCAGGTAAATTGTCTCTCTCTCATACCAATACAGTAATACCCTGGATTGCAAGCATAATTCGTTCCGGAAACGTGCTTGTAGAATCATAGAATCATAGAATCATAGAAAAGTAGAGTTGGAAGGGGCCTACAAGGCCATCGAGTCCAACCCCCTGCTCAATGCAGGAATCTAGGTCAAAGCATCTCTGACAGATGTCTGTCCAGCTGCACCTTGAATGCCTCCAGAGTGGGAGAGCCCACCACCTCCCTAGGTAGTTGATTCCATTGTCTTATTGCTCTGACAGTCAGGAAATTTTTCCTGATGTTTAGGTGGAATCTAGGTTCCTGTAACTTGAGCCCATTATTCCGTGTCCTGCAAACTGGGATGAACGAGAAGAGATCTTTGCCCTCCTCTGTGTGACATCCCTTCAAATACTGGAAGAGTGCGATCATATCTCCCCTCAGTCTCCTCTTCTGAAGGCTAAACATGCCCAGTTCCTTCAGTCTCTCCTCATAGGGCCTTGTTTCCAGTCCCTTTATCATCCTTGTTGCCCTCCTCTGAACCCTCTCCAGTTTGTCTATGTCCTTCTTAAAGTGAGGTGCCCAGAACTGGACGCAGTACTCAAGATGAGGCCTAACCAGTGCCGAGTAAAGGGGAATTATCACTTCCCGCGATTTGGAAGCTATACTTCTATTAATACAGCCCAAAATTGCATTTGCCTTCTTTGCAGCCACATCGCATTGCTGGCTCATATTCAGTTTGTGATCTACCACAATTCCAAGATCCTTCTCACTTGTAGTATTGTTGAGCCAAGTGTCCCCCATTCTGTAACTCTGCATTTGGTTTCCTCTCCCTAGGTGCAGCACTTGGCATTTATCCCTATTAAATTTCATTCTGTTGTTTTCGGCCCAGCGCTCCAGCCTATCGAGGTCACTTTGAATTTTGTTTCTGTCTTCCAGAGTATTAGCTGTTCCACCCAACTTTGTGTCATCTGCAAATTTGATAAGCATTCCCTGTACCTCCTGATCAACAATAAAAATGTTGAAGAGCACCGGGCCCAGGACCGAGCCCTGTGGTACCCCGCTCGTTACCTCTCCCCAGTTTGAGAAGGAACCATTGATAAGCACTCTTTGAGTCCGATTCTGTAGCCAATTGTGGATCCACCTGATAGTTGTTCCATCTAGCCCACTCTTAGCTAGCTTACTAATCAGGATATCATGAGGCACTTTGTCGAAAGCTTTGCTGAAGTCCAGATATATAATGTCCACAGCATTCCCACAGTCCACAAGGGAGGTTACCCGATCAAAAAATGAGATCAGATTAGTCTGACAGGATTTGTTCTTGACAAATCCATGCTGGCTTCTAGTAATCACTGCATTGTTTTCAAGGTGCTTGCAGACTGACTTCTTTATAATCTGCTCAAAAATCTTCCCGGGGATTGATGTCAGACTGACTGGCCTATAGTTCCCAGGTTCCTCCTTCTTGCCCTTTTTGAAGATGGGAACAACATTTGCCCTCCTCCAGTCGTCTGGCACTTCACCTGTCCTCCATGATTTCTCAAAGATAATAGACAGTGGTTCTGAGAGTTCTTCTGCCAGTTCCTTTATTACTCTAGGATGCAGCTCATCAGGCCCTGGAGATTTAAACTGGTTCAGAGTAATCAGGTGCTCCTTGACCATTTGCCTATCAATCTCAAATCCAAAGCACTTGTATATCAAAGCGAAATTCCCCATAAGAAATTTGTAGACATATTTTTAATTTAAGCTGCAATAAAGAATGATAGTGTAAAGTCTTCATTTTTCTTGACCATACTACAGTACTTGTATTGCAAGACATCGCTTGTTTATCAAGTTAAAATTTATTTTAAAAATTTACTTGTCTTGCAAAATACTTGCAGACCAAGTTACTTGCAATCCAAGGTTTTACTGTACTCATATATTGGAAGGGGCAGAGACAATCCATGCTGTATAAGCTACTTCCTGTTTATCCCCAGGCACAGAGCAGTGGATGTATCTAACATTGTGGCTAGTTTTTTCTCAGCATGCTTTAGTCCTCTTTCAACTCACAGTTGGGAATCACTAACACGGATTGGGCCACATCCTTTGGTTTGCACTTATCGATGCTAATTGGGAAGCAAATGGTGGCTATTTGTGTGGTATAGTTATGGCATGGAATTACTGGCATTCACAATTTTCTCAGCACTCAGTTATGGCCCTACTTCCGCAGTCAAATCTGGACGTGACAATATTAGTTCCCCTTTTCCACTTTGGGAAGAATTTTTTTGGCTAAAATCAGATAGGCACATGTCATGCAATCTGTTATTAATTTTTAAACAGAGAGCTCTAGGAAATCTGTCTCACTCACAGAAAAAGCTACAAGTTGTACACACACACACACACACACACACACACACTTATTGAAAGAGATGCTGACAACTGTGCTTTTTTAATGCTATATTGTGCTCAGAATGTACACCATTGCCCTCTGCAGGATTTCCAAGGAGCTACTCCATCCCACCACACAAAGACAATGCACACTCGCTGACTTTGAAGCCCATGGGCAGCTTCATACATGCACTTGCCACATTGCTGTTCTGATCACTGAAAATAGGTGGTGTTGGTCCTCCTCCCTATGCACAAAAGGGCACATTGAGTGTGCACATTTTTGCTCTGTTCTGGCAATCCAACTGAAAAGATTGGATAACCTCAACAGCAACCAGGAGGCAAAATCCAACAAAATGGTTCTGTTGCTGACGTAGCTGAGTCGCTCACACACAATTCCATGCAATATACCTTATGTTAGGTATGTTAGGTAACATAAGCATAAGCCCAAGACATTTTGCTGCCTGAGATGAAAGACAAGATGATACACCTTCTCCATTCCTTGTACAGAAGGCAACTGGACTGGAAGCTAAATCTTACTTCAACACCAGTGAGAGGATAGTGTCCTCCACCACACCTGAGGAAGCAGGCTAGTTTAGGGGGCCCAGGGGAGGCTGTGTGGCATACATAGCTCTGTCCCCCAACACATGGAATGGCCAGTGGCTCAGGAAGAGCAGTTGGGTGCCTGCTGCTACTGCCCCCCAACCTCTGCTGCCTGAGGTGGTTGCCTCACTCTGCCTTATGGTAGGGCTGGCCCTGCCACTGGCTTCCAAACTTTCCACATTCCAATCTGCATCAAATTGTCTGCCAAGGAATACCTGCATCTCTGCAATGGAATCCTTGTGTAATGGTGCTCAGACATTTCCCCCACCACCACATGTATCTCTAAAGCATGGAGCCCCCCACACCCCCAATCATCAGTACATAGAAATGCATAAGATGCAGCTGATCCATCTTTGGTCCCAGGTCCCTTCTTTGCCCTTCACCTGTCAGGGCCAGGAGTTTTCCAGGCATGAGCCTCTGTGTAGCAGTCCTGGGTAGAGTTGGACTGTTAGTGGACAACTACATTTATGGCACAACTCACCAGCCATTCACCGATGTGCAAGCTCTGTTGAAATGAATGGCCACTGCCCAAGGGCATGGAAATTCTCTTGCCCCGGCCCATTCCTTCCAGTGGGGCTCACACAGAACAACCTGCTGGTGGGATTTTGCTCTTATTCATTCATTTATTAGCATTGTCTTTTCCAGCAAAGGAAGAGCATGCCAATAGAAATGCTCTGGCAGTTTTAGAAAAAGTAGCTCTTTTCTTCTCTCTCTCTCTCTCTCTCTCTCTCTCTCTCTCTCTCACACACACACACACACACACACTTCTTCTAAAAAATGCAGGGAAGAAATGTTGCACTTTGGTGTTGACCTTTTTGTGGATGCATCAACATTATCCAAGCAGCTACTGACTTCCCTCTCACCCTGACATGAAGAGAACAGTGACCTTTACCTTATTGTTTGAGAGATATTAGAAGAACTGCTCAAATGATCTTCAGCAGAACAGAGCCAGACAAATCACACCATTCCTACCGTTATTCAAAAAGAAACTTGGGGAACGTTCCTGCTCTTCAGTCAGACTCCTGCTGAAGGGGTTTCTAAACCTTTTGTGAGCAAAGTCATCCTAAAGATCATGTCCCAGTATGCATTGCTTGGGGAAATCATCATCATCATCATCATCATCATCATCATCATCATCATCATCATCATCATCATCATCCTAGGGTTCCAGTGTTATTTTCTCTATCTACAGGAACCTAGATTCCACCTAAACATCAGAAAAAATTTCCTGACTGTCAGAGCAATAAGACAATGGAACCAACTACCTAGGAAGGTGGTGGGATCTCCCAATCTGGAGGCATTCAAAGTGCAGCTGGACAGCCATCTGTCAGGGATGCTTTGACCTGGATTCCTGCATTGAGCAGGGGGTTGGACTCAATGGCCTTGTAGGCCCCTTCCAACTCTACTTTTCTATGATTCTATGATCTCCATCACCAAATATTTCTAAAGTATTAACCACTTGGGTTGGAACATGACATTGCAAGAGATGTGAGGCTGCTGCTGCCAAAAGCCCATATCTTGCTCTTCCTCTCTCTGCAGCAATGTTTAGGAATAGGCCTTTGGTCTGATCCAGCAGGGCTCTTATAATTCCTATGGCACAGAAGGGCACCTAAATCATAAAGATTCAGAAGTAGTGAATTCCTTGGGACTGAAGGACCAAAGCCCAGGTTTGTTCCAAAGTTTTTATACCCTGGCAGTACAAACAGCTCCACTGCATTCAAAAGAATGGCTTATCATTTGAGGGAAAGCATTTTCCTCAACATAATCACTTGTTTTAATGATTGCTTGGCAAAACATCGACCACCACCTCTACAAAATCCTATGAAATGATGCACCAGGGAATTAATGTTCTCAACCTCCTTACAGTCTAGGTCACTATACAAACAGAGACTTTGGGATTTTTGTGTCACTGCAACAGCCTGTAACTCCTTGCTAATTTGTGTATTTATTTTCCATTTAAATGTGAAAAGCTTGATGAACTGGAGCATGGCCTAAATATATATAAAAAGTAGAGGCACACTTGCAATTAACGTTGCTCTGAAGACCCTTAAATTGCTTCTTCTTTCTAAAAATTATGCCTGAAGACAAGTTCAGTGTAACGCAAAAGCTTTCATAATCCTAAATTAATAGATGTTGGCCCAAGAAGAAAATTGGCCTAGTTATTTTATATTTCTTGGTGATCAACTACAGTAACATCTGTCTCTCTCAATGCATTCAATATGGACAGAAACATGACCCTAACTATTTGAAAAGGAGGGAGAAACAGCCTGTGAAAAAGAGCTGTGGGATGAAGTGTATGAGCAGGAAACCACTAAGTCTCTGCTTCAAATCTCAGTGCAGCCCTAAACCCACTGAGTAGTAGTAGTAGTAGTTATTATTAACCGCCCAACAGCCGAAGCTCTCTGGGAGTTATCTTAGACAAGCCAAGATCTGACATTCTCAGTCCCCACCTGTAAAATGTAGGTCTCACCTTGTAGTGCTGTATGAAGGATTATTGAGATGGGTGCTTTCAGATTAGGCTTTTACAGCACCATCACATTTGTCATAACACCTCTGGGGGATTCCTCATTAGAGGAAGAGCTTGGACCTTTGGAGCCAGATATTCTCAGGGAACAGGCTGCCTCTGGGACTGCCCAAGGTGATCCTGGACCCTGAGGGGTGATGCCTTCTGATGGAAATTGTAATATTGCCTGCTTAAATTAACAAGGCAATATAACTACTAGTTAGAGTGGGAGGAAAGGGTTAATTGAATAATCCCCAGGGTGCATGTTTTGTAACCCCTCCTCCCTATTTTTGGCCTCTCTGTGGCCATCTCTCTCTCTCTCTCTCTCTCTCTCTCTCTCTCTCTCTCCCCCCAACCTGATGGTCTGAGCAGGCTTCCAGCCAGTGATCTCCAGTGAAATAGACTCTTAACACCAAAGACTCTAACCTGCCTATATGCATCCTGCATATATGAATAAAAAGACTATAAGTAAAACTAATAAATGTCTTTATTAGTTTTTAAACCTTGTATGGACAATCCATTCCTTTAAAGAGCCTTTTAGCGGGGTTTAGCAACCCACGTGGTGATAACCAGTTTCAATAACCAGGCTGCGCATAAGGAAGAAAACTCTGCTTCATCCTAACCAGTATAGGACTGACTCCTTTCCATATCTGCCAACACCCCCTCGAGAGGCAGAGAGCTCAGCTTCTGAGGCAGAGGGGGATGCTGACCCACCACCTAGCCCCTCTAAACACTGATGCCTTAAGATTAAGGCAAGGACGGTAATGAGGCAAAGGAATGCAGACTAGCTGAAGAGGCCTCCTCAGGAGTAAAGGCCTCCTCGTGAGCAAGGCCCTTCTCATGAGTAGACTATCTCACAAAGTACCTGATGTGCCACTGCGGAGTCCTGGCTGGGGCTCTGCAGCTTCCAGCTTATAACCTCTCAGTTGAGTGTGGCTCATGCTGGCTCAGCTTGTCTGAGTGTGGAAAGCTAAGCAGGGTCAGGCCTGGTTGTTACTTGGATGGGAGACCCCCTCCTCTAGTTTCCTGCATTGAGCAGGGGGCTGGACTCGATAGCCTTGTAGGCTCCTTCCAACTCTATGATCTATGAAATCTATGAGACTTGTTGCTTGCTGGAACAACATCAGTTCCCAGTACCGTGAACTTGGACTGACCTCTCATGTTGCTGATGCTTGGATGACTTATAAGACCCTGCTTTTGGACTGCCCCTTTTTCTGGACTGTTAATACTCTGCTTCTGTCCTTTTGGCTTGCCTATTGACTTTGTTACATGGATTTGCCCCTACTTTGCCCCAGGGCTGACTGATCCCAACCCAACCATAGCAGGACAGCCCTGCCTCATTTACAGAATTTTATGAGGGGTCCAGATGTCATCATCTTCCACCCATAACCCTCCCATGTTTCCCCACTGCTTCTTCTGTCTTTTTCCTTACTGGAGAAAATCCATTAAGGAAAAAAAAGAGGGAATCGAATCACTGTACAATGCCTTCTGGTTGGTAGCAAATGGAGCCCCTGATCAAGCACCAAATGATACCATGCTTTGCACAGAAAAATAGTATACAAATCTGAGGTGTTATTACCAGGCAATACAACATTGCACTTCCAATTAACATTTCATTATAGTTCTCAGTAATTAAGTAACCACATGTAGCTGGGACCATTTTCTCTACAAGATATTAACCAATCTGTAGTTCCTTATTCTGTGTCAGAGATTTACAGCAAAACCCTGTACAGATCTGTGGAGGACCAGGACTGGTCCTTTGCATGAGTTCGGGACTTAAAGGGTTAACTGGCACTGAGAGAATGCCCTTTACGCAGCTTCTGTGAACTTTAAACCCAAGCACGGCAAAACCATTGACACTGAATCGTATTGAGACAGAAAGCAGCTATGTTTATAACGCCTTTAATGGAGCGGAACTAATAGACTACCAGGAATTTCACACTATAAACAACAGAGTCCATAAAAATCACTGAAGCGTAGAGCTTCAATGCACATACGAGGTATAGGCTTGCGTAATACAGAGAATAACTTCACAATAGAGAATCTGACTTACTGAGCTAGCGTAGCAGTTCGTGTAGCCGGTCTCCGGGCGCTGCTCCCGGGGTTGGAGTTAGCTTGGTCCTGACCGGAGCCAGGGACCTGATCCGTGTGAGCCTGCACCTTGTTCCCAACAACCCTTTGTCTTCCAGGATGTGCTTTTTCTACCCTCCCCCTCCCCACCCTCTCCCCACCCTTGATGACCAGTTGGGCTGGTTCCGCCCAGCGGGGTGGTGGTACCTCTTGGGTGCTGGCACCTCCTGGATACTTCGGGGTACTTTGCAGCTCTTTTTGAGACTGCGCTCCCCGCCTTCAGGATGTTATGCACTTCCTGGAGGGTAGATGTAAATGCACCCTTTTGAGGGTATGCAGATGTAGCTATGTGAAACCGGTCTGCCCAGAACTGTGCCTCCTGTGCCCCAGGTGGGGATTATGCAGACAGATGGAGGGAGATGGGTGACAGTGAAAAGGGGGGAAAACATGTCAGGGTTCAGCAGTGTGTGATCAGGCTTTCTCTTCGCAAGATCTACTCAGTAGTAAGTCTCATTGAGTTAAATGGGGCTTACTCCCAGATAAGTGTACACAGGATTGCTGCCTCAGTTAAGTAAGCCATGTGATTCAATGAATTCTGGGAAAGCAATACTACTGTTCTATTAGGGCGTGTCATTTAGAGGGTTAAATAGTGTTCTATTTCTTTTATTCCCCAGAAAAAAATTGTCAGGCTTGGTTTCTTCTAAATGAAAGTATTTTAGCATGGAATTTCCACAGTGAAGTGGAATTAAAACACAGGTTCTACACAGCACTAAAAATAGTGATCTATTGTCTAGCAATACAATTCCCCATGTATAAGATCTGTCTACAATTCAGCAAAGGTCCTTTCCAATGTTGATTTAAAATCCTATCCATTTTATTGTTTCCGCTTGAGTGTGACAGTAGGATTGCTGTTGAATAACCTCTCTTATTTACCTCAGTGTTAGTTCCTGTTCCTGTGGGAGGGTGGGTGCGTGATGGGTTTAATTACTCTTTCCCTCTCATTGTTATATTTTCTCTTAATTTTGTAGAGCAAAATAGTGCTATTTCACTATACAAAGCATGGAGAGGGGAAAAAAGTGAAGAAGGCAAGCCAGTAATTACAAATCTCCCCTCCCCTGCAGGAACAGAAACTGCCATTGGGGCTGTTAAGAGAGGGGTCAATTCAGAGGTTATTCATCACTAATCCCCCCTCCCCAAGCTTTGATCAGCAGAAAGCAATAAAATGGGATGAGCATTCAAACAGGAAATGTTTCACGCATGGGTGGGAGCCCTAAAAAGCCAGAGTAGCTTTTTGTCCGCACTAAACAGGCTAATGCTGCAATTGTATTTTATTGGGAGAAAAACAAAATCCCCACAAATCAGGTTTGAAAAAAAATAGGGCAGATCAGAAACTTTTGCAGACCCATTCTTGGGCTGCAAAGGATGGGGAGGCATTTTCTGCACATTCATGGGAGGGCTGGAGAAATTCTGAAGATTTTCAGAGTGGGGCACTTACATTTTTAGCGCTTGGTAGCAGAGGCCTCTCTCTCTCTTTAACACAGGGGTGGGGGACCTCAGTCCCAAGGATCAAAGCTGGCCCTCCTGTGGTCCTCCAATTTGGGACCATGGCACCCCACGATGCATTTGAGGAAGGGTGCCACCTCGTGTAGGGTAAGATGGCCCTGTGCCAGAGGTGGATCATTACTGCAACTTTCCCACGGTGGCAAAAACTATTTTTAAAAAAGAAGAAAGAAGGGATAAAGAGGAAAGAGAAGCCTCTGCTACTGACCCACTGGCTGCCAAAAATATAAACACCACCACCCCTGACGGTGTTTCCCAAAGTCTTCAGAATAATTTCTCCAGCTCACTGATTCTGCACCCTCTTTACAAATGTGCCCAAAGAATGATTTCTACTCAAAACGTTTGGCTCAGATAAAATGCAGGAGGGCAGCGCAGAAAATACTGGCTTCCAATGTTCATGATGACAACATTGTCTCCATGCTGTGTAAAATGTGGGTGAACAAAGGATGATGTGTGTGAAAGCAACTTTCTGTTCTGTTAAGTCCTTGCACTCTCTGTACCAGCTCCTTTTCCTCCACCACCATATTTTAGTGTTTTCGACACTTACGGCAGGATCATGAACATTTAAAAATAAATAAATACATACATAACTGCTAGTAATATTAATTAGCATGTATGCTGAGATGCCACAGAAATAGCTACAGAATATGGTACTGGGTGCAGAGCTGTTTCTTGGGAATCTCAGCTGCTGCTGCTGCTGCTGCTGCTGCTGCTTCTTCTTCTTTTAAAATGAGCAGCTTCCTAACCCTTATGCATGAAAAGGTGCATTCTAAAGTTTGCCGAAATCTCAGAAGCTGAATGAGACGTTTAGTTGCTCAGCGGGGGCAGGGTTTCAGTGCCCTTCAAGGCACCCTATCCCTTGCCATAGATTTCATAGGATCATAGAGCTGGAAGGGGCCTACAAGGCCATCGAGTCCAACCCCCTGCTCAGTGCAGGAAACTAGAGGAGGGGTCTCCCATCCAAGTAATAACCAGGCCTGACCCTGCTTAGCTTCCCACGCTCATGCCTAGCAAAGTTGGAATACATTATAAAAATAGCAGAATAAGTTACCGGTATGCAAATGATGATAATCTGCTTCATTTGCACAACTTAGCCTGGTAGCAGAATTGAGCTTCATCCATTCACCCATTCATTTATTACATTTCTATACTGTCCAAGAGCCAAAGCTCTCTGGGTGGTTCTCAGCATGATAAAACACAATGCAAAACAATACAAATACAAAACACAACACAAAACCTTTAACATTCAGAAATTTAAAACAGTTTAAAAACAAGTGAAAAACAATTGACAATAAAACTATCAGAACCTCCCAGGGTGGCCAAATGGAATGGGTGCTGTTGCCTCATGGCGTATGAGGCAATCTGTTGGCAGGGGGAGTTAAATGGAAAATAAGCTCCGCTGGCTCAGTAACCAGCAGGACTGGCCATACTGGCAAAACAGCATGTGGGGTGGAGTGGGGGGGGGGAATGACCAGAAGGAGTTTCAGGGAGAGTGGGAAGGCAAGGACCTGGACATGGACTTGGAGGCTGAAGAACCAGTGGTACCAGTAGAAGAAACTCCAGACCTGAGCACCACTATGGAACATGAAACCCCTGAGCCTGAGATGCCAGAGACTCTGGAGCCTGAGACTCCTGAGCCTAGCTCCAGCACTGGGCCAGCACTTCCTTCTCCAAGAACTCCATGTTCCATACAGCCAATGTGCCAGCAGTGTGCCCAGCCTGAGCTCTTGGAGAGAAGGATGAGTGCTTGGCTCCAGGCCAGAGGCCTGTCCCGTTAAGGCTTCCATTTTGTAGGAAAGGGTGGAATCTGGGACCGCAGCATAAAAGGCTTCAGTTTGGTCTCAGACCTTGTTGGAACCAGTTGCTCTCTAGGAGCTGTCCTGGGTGCAGCAATGTCTGGCTTGCCTTGCCACAAGCCCCGTGGGCTCCTGCTCAGTCCAGAACATGACAAAGCGGGCCATGCATGAGCCAGGCTCGTGGCATGGTATGCTCCCTCTGATTGGCCATGATTAAAAGAGCTGTTAAGTCTGTACCCTGTATTGTTTGGAACCCCTTGAGTAGAGAACAAGATTGTGTATAGGTAGCAGACAACGGCAAGTCAATTTCTTTAGAAATCCAGCTATCATATTTTGCTAATCTTGAACTAGAAAAATAATCTGGTCAAGTAGCAATTTCTGGCTACTTACATGCACATGTTAGGGCAGGGGTCCTCAAACTTTTTAAACAGGGGGCCACTTCATTGTCCCTCAGACTGTTGGGGGGCCGGACTATAGTTTAAAAAAAATATGAACGGATGGATCAAGTAAAAAAATGAACGGATGGATCAAGTAAAAAAAAAGGACCCGGGTCCTTTTTTTTTACTTGATTAAATGGAAAGTTATTACAAATTAATAATAAATTAATAATAAATTAATTTGCTGTCTAAAATTGAAATACATTAAATTTTAAAAAGGTACAAAAAGGCTTGATTTGCACACTGCAGATATCTTATTTGTAGTACCAAAAAAACAGGAAAAAACAATACAATATTTAAAATGAAGAACAATTTTAATCAACATAAGCTTATTAGTATTTCAATGGGAAGTATGGGCCTGCTTTTGGCTAATAGCCAGGCTTACCGCTGCAGTGAGAACGATGCCTAAGAAACATGATTGATAAATCCCATTGCCCAAACAGGCCATAGAAAAATGGCATGGAATAGGACACTGATATGCACTTACCTGGGAACTGATCCCATTGAATTCAATCGGATTTTACTTCTGAGTAGACATTCTCAGCCGCCCCTCTTCCCCTTACCCTAAGGTGACCATATGTACTGGTTTTACCAGTACAGTACTGGTTTTGGGGACATTGTCCTGGTTAGTCGTGAGATGTAACCAGTACAGTTTAGGACTACAAAATCAAAAATTATTAATTTATCAAAAGATTGAGTACATCAAATCAATCCTTGATAAACCAGCCTAAATCAATTTTATTAATTTATCCTAGTTTTAGTTTTATTTTACACGACGATTCTCGTCGTTGGATCTCAGCAATACTCGGCATTCAGCACACGCACTCTCACTATATTGTGGCCGCGGCGACTCTTTGATAATACTCCCGCGCAGTACATACAGCCCGACCGTGGGAACTCGATGATAATGTCATCACACAGAGCCCGCCAAAATCAACCAATTCGGTGTTAGCTTCGGACTATAAAAGGCCCTCCACAGCACAAGACAGGCACCAGTGATCTGGCATCTTCGGACCATGACACTGGCCCTCAGAGCTCCATGCTCTCTCAGTTACTCGAGCTTTTCGCTCCGCCGTTTTCATGGCGCACCTCGCTGCTTCGCCAGGACTAGGCTGACCATACGTACCGTTTTAAAAGGGATAATCCCATTTTTTTCATATTTCCTGACCGTCCCTTCTTTTTAATATAAATGTCAATTTTGTCCCATTTTTAGTAAACTATATATAGTTTTTAATTTTTAGTAAAAAACTGAACGCGGCTTGTTTATTTCTCATAAGACTCTCCGCGTTAAGAAACCTGTGTCGGGGGGTGAGCCAAGCCCCATGTAGAGCTGCTCCCACACTCTCCTTAGCCCTTAGACAGGGCGACTACTGACGTAGTCTAGAGTGCCGTGTGAGCCACGCCGAAGAAAGGGAACTTCACGGCGATGGGCCAGAGCCCAGAGCCATTGTCGTCTTGCTGCGGGGTAGCCGCATCCCCCTGCGCATGCCTGAAGTGGTAGAAATCAGGCAGGGGCACAGCGCCCTTCACCCGCAGCCGGAGCCAGCTGCTGAGTGCCAGCAGCACCATCCAGCCAGACAGGCCCTGCATTTCTCTGGCGGGCGTCGAACCCCGGGCAAGCAGGTGAGACGGCGGAGCTGACACATGGGTGGGTGGAAAGAGGCAATGCGGAGACGGACCAGGCCGGGCAGCAGTGCACCGGGTGGGAGCATGAAGACCCGGGCAGGCACCGAAGGGACACAGACCCCCCCGCACGCTCTGCGGCAGGACCACGCTGGGATGCGAGACGGGGGTCTGCCGGTGGTGGCGATGGCGGAGGCAGCTGAGAGGAGACCCACATGCACACTGCATGGCGATGAGGGGACAGCGGCTCATTCACACAGGTCAGGGCATACATATTCATGCCCTGGTCAGCCAATTAGGGCGGGACCTGAAGGAGGCGGGCCGTGGAGGTTAGGGGCGGGCTTAGGAGGATCAGCCTTTTCTTAAATCACTAAGAAGACTGGACGGGGAGAGCGAAGCCGTGCAGCTCGCACTAAGGAGGAGGCGCAGTGTGTGGCAGGCGGCCGGACGAGCAGGCGAGCTCAGGACTGCAGGCAAAGCTAAGACATGCTTGTTGCTAGCACAGCCGTTCTCAACCTGTGGATGCGTTGGACTACAACTCCCAGCATCCCCAACAAGCCAGCTGGCTGGGGATGCTGGGAGTTGTAGTCCCACATATCTGGAGGGCACTAGGTTGGAGAAGGCTGTAGTAAAGAGTTAGTTAGCCCTATTGAAGCCAGTGGGAGTCACTTTCCATTACAAACCCCTATCAGATCCCTCTGCAAGCCACTGAGTGCTCTTTCCTTCTAAATTAATACACTGACTAGGTTCAGACAACATGATAACCCACACTCAGGGCTGAGTAAGGGTTGTCGTTGAACCGTGAGTTGTCGTTGAACCGTGGGTTATCGTCTGAACCAAGCTGAGATAAGAAACCATGGTGAACAACCCACAGTTCACAGCCCAATAACAACCATGGGTTCTCTTCGTGGGTTGATTGTGGTTAAGAAGCCATGGCTTGTTGGTGCAGGTGGGTTCAGACAACACGATAACCCACGTTTCAGCAACAACCCACACTCAACCCATAGTCAACCCCTGAGTGTGGGTTATCATGTTGCCAGGCCCGGTGCAAGGCAATTTGGTGCCCTAGGCAAGATCAGATATTTAGCGCCCCCCCTTCCCACTTGAGCCCTCCCTCCCTCCAGCCCTATGCCCATTATGAAATAAATTTCCCTCCCTGGGAACTGCCGAGCCCCATAGAAAAACTTTGTGGACTTTGAGACTTTTCCTTTGTGTTCACGAGGAAAGCAAAGAGGCAACATCAGCCCAGCTATGCCAGGAACTCCCAAGGGCCTTCTCCTACTCCATATATATGTAAAAGCCTGTCTCCTCCTGCAGGCAGCACAAGGGATATGAAAAAAGGATGTGAGAGAGGTGTGGTGGCGCTACCTGGGAGGAATAGAGACAAAAGGGCGTCTTGCAGCCTGTCCTACCTCGCAGGGTGGAGGTGCAGAGACACCGGTTTGACTCGTACACCTTCTGGGTTGCAGGGGGGGGGATGCATGTAGTAGAAACATAGCAAAGAGAGAGTCCGTGGATCATCTGGTTCAAATTTAGGAGGGGATTTACGAAACTTGCTACTTCCCCTCCTCTCTCTATCACTTTGTTGCAATATTTCTTTATCAGAATAATGTATATTATCCTGTCTTTCCCTTTACCAGCCTAGTGCTCAAGGCAGACAACAATATTCAAAGTACAGTAAAGAAAACATCAACAGCTCAGGGCACAATCCTAAACACGTTGAGGCAGAAAAAAGCCCTGCAACTCCCAGCATTCACCAGCCAGCATGGCTGGCTGTTGGAACGCTGGGAGTTGTGGGGCTTTTTTCTACCTCAACGTGCATAGGATTGCGCATGGCTGGCTGGGGAATGCTGGGAGTTGTAGGATTCCCCCCCCTCCAAACACGCATAGGATTGCATCCTAAAACCATTTAAAACCAAAACACAGAAACAGCATGGTAAATAATTAAAACATTGGAGCCCCAGCTAGCTTAAAATACCTTTCCCTCCCTCCCTGGTTGCTGGAAATAACTGCTTTCAGGGGACCTTGAGCTGAGGAACCTGAGGCTCGCTCGACGGAGGGAAGGCGAAGGAGGTGTTTGCAGGTGCATCCTTGAGAGGGAAGGCGAAGGAGGTGCATCCTTCCAGCCGCCCACCAGCCTCCCATCATTGGCCCCTGCCCGCCTCCCCTCCTCCAGTCTGTAGCCTTCTCTGCCTCTTTTGATGCTGGTTGTGAGGAGGAGCCTGCCTGCTGCTGTTCCTGGTAACGAGCTGGAGGAGAGAGAGGGAGGGGTGCGCTTCTTTCGCCTTCCCTTCCCCGCCACAGGACATGATTGGTAAAACAAACTTGGTAAAATACCTGATGTATTTTTTCCCCCCCAAGGCATTTCTGGCGCCTCCTTTAGCCCAGCGCCCTAGGCAGCCGCCTAGTTGGCCTAATGGTAGCACCGGCCCTGCATGTTGCCTGAACCCAGTCATTGCGGATAACCATCAGTCCCCACCATGGTCTTTAGGCCATTGTCCCCATGATCCACTCTGGCTGTGTGCAGGCCTAGCTGTAGGGTTACAGAGTGGCAAGGGAAAGGCGCTGTGTGTGTAGCCAGTGATAATTTCCTCCTTATTAGTACAGTAGTACTTAATGGTAGTTCAGTACTAAATTTTGAAGTGCAGGCGCTCATCATTACAGTCCCAATGACCATACCCCAAGGACAACCCAAAATGCAGGCAGCTGTGTTGATCCATTATACATAGATACCCACAAATAAAATCAGTCCATAGCATAC
Organism: Shinisaurus crocodilurus; assembly: GCA_021292165.1. Taxonomy (NCBI): domain Eukaryota; kingdom Metazoa; phylum Chordata; class Lepidosauria; order Squamata; family Shinisauridae; genus Shinisaurus; species Shinisaurus crocodilurus. The sequence continues at coordinate 99,770,629 of CM037878.1, forward strand.
TAGCTAATTTATTAGGATCAGCTGAAAAAAGTGCCAGAGCTCTGGGACCCAGTGCTCCCACTCCACTACACCATGGCTTCTTTATCAGAGGGGAGGGGGCCATTGCTCAATGGCAGAGCACCCATCTTGCGTGCAAAAGGTCCTGGGTTTCATCCCTGGTATCTCCAGGTGAGACTGGGAAAGACTCCAGTCCTGTGTAAACCCCTGGAGAGCCACTGCCAGTCAGTGTGTAGCGTAGGCAACAATGAGCTGGATCAAGTGTGGGGAACCTATGACCCTCCAGATCTTGTTGGACTACTGTGAAGGATTGAGGCCTACCCAGGCTTGAGTTAGGTTGAAGCCTGAAGGCCCAAATATCTCCTGATGGGAGGGGGCATTTGTGACTTCGGGGGTGCCACAAGGGCAAGGGACACCCCCCCTAAAACTGCTACTTGTTGCTCGGTGCCCTTGGTGGGGGGGATTGTTTTTCCCTTTCTAGGGCCTGAACATGTGCCTTGGAGGGGAGTCATGGGGCCACGTGGGGGGTTCTGTGGGGGCCCCAATTAGTGTAGTGATGGGTAGAGGCAGATATGGCATTGGGAGGAGGACTAGCCAGGTAGGGGGAACACAGCCCAGACACTTAATGGCTGTGCCGTGTTCCCGCTCTCCTCGCACCCGCAGGTTTGATGGTTGCCCTATCAGCCTGCCCTCGGGTCTCCGGATGCTGCTTCTAAATGCCAGATTGGTGCAAAATAAAACCTCCCCCATCCACAATTTAATAGTGGATGAGGCGGCCGATCTGGCATGCATTATCGAGACCTGGGTGGGAGAACAGGGAGGAGTTAGTCTCTCCCAGCTTTGCCCACCGGGGTACTTGGCGCAGCATCAGGGTACACCTGAGGGCCGGGGAGGGGGGTTTGCCGTGGTCTATAGGAATTCTATCTCTCTCTCCATGCTCCCTGTCTGTCTGACTACTGGTCTGGAGTGTTTGCACCTTTTGTTGGGCCTGCAGGACAGATTAGGGATTCTGTTGGTGTACCGCCCACCCCACTGCTCAACAGACTCCCTGGCTGAGCTCACGGAGGTGGTCTCGCTGGCGATGCTGAGGTCCCCCAGGCTGTTGGTCCTGGGGGATGTTAACATCCATGCTGAGGGCACCTTGTTTGGTGTGGCTCAGGAATTCATGGACTCCATGACAACCATGGGACTGTCCCAACATGTCATTGGCCCAACACATGTAGCAGGGCACACTCTAGACCTGGTTTTTTCAGCCGAGCATGGAGATGGTGATCTGAAGGTAGGGGACTTTGAATCGGTCCCCTTGTCATGGTCAGATCACTACCTGCTGAGATTTAGGCTAACGGCAGCTTTCCCTCTCTGCAAAGGTGGGGGACCTATTAAGATGGTCCGCCCCCGGAGGCTGATGAATCCAGATGGTTTCCAGAGGGCCCTTGGGGGGGTTTCCGGCTGATATGGCTGGAGGTCCTGTCGAATCCCTGGTTGATCTCTGGAATAGAGAGATGACCTGGGTGGTTGACACGATCGCTTCTGAGCTCCCACTCTGTAGTAGAGCTCGTACGACTCCGTGGTATACCCCAGAGCTGAGAGTGATGAAGCAAAACAGGAGACGGCTTGAGTGCAGGTGGAAGAAAACTCCTAGTGGATGCAATCGAGCCCTGGTACATGCCTATTAAGCCAGGTATACCTAGAGGCAGTGAGGGTGGCAAAGAGACAACATCTCACTGCCTCTATCCAATCATCTCTTTGCTGCCCAGCTGAGCTCTTTTAGGGTTGCCCGGGGCCTGTTATACGCTGGCCCCAGGGACATCATCGATCCATCTGATGCCCGCTGCAATATATTCGCTAGGCACTTCCAGGAAAAAAATCTCTTGCATCCGCAGGGACTTAGACTGCAATGTTATAGCAATAGAATCAGGAGAGGTACCCAGAGCACAGCCTGGTCTAGTTATTTTGGATGAGTTTCAGTTGGTACAGCTCAAGGATGTTGACAAGGTGCTTGGACGGGTTCGTGCAACCATGTCTGTTCTGGATCCTTGCCCCTCTTGGCTTATAAAAACTAGCAGGGAGGGAACGGCCGGCTGGGCCAGAGAGGTGATCAATGCCTCCTTGCGAGAGGGAGTGGTCCCATGCCACCTGAAACAGGCGGTGGTGAGACCACTCCTGAAGAAACCCTCTCTGGACCCGGAAGATCTTAACAACTTTAGGCCGGTGGCGAATGTTCCTTTCCTGGGCAAGGTCCTTGAGCGGGTGGTGGCCAACCAGCTCCAGGTGCTCTTGGATGAGACTGATTATCTGGATCCATTTCAGTCGGGGTTCAGGCCTGGTTTTGGCACGGAAACAGCTTTGGTCGCCCTGTATGATGACCTATGTCAGGAGAGAGACGGGGAGTGCGACCTTGTTAATACTCCTGGATCTCTTGGAGGCTTTCGATACCATCGACCATGGTATCCTTCTGGAGCGGCTGTCTGAGTTGGGGGTGGGGGGCACTAAAATTTGGTTTTTAATCTTTTTAACTATTTTGTATGTTTTTATTGTTGTTTTATGTACAAACTGTTGTGAACCGCCCAGAAAGCTTCGGCTGTGAGGCAGTATAGAAATTAATTAAACAAACAAACAAACAAACAAACAAATAAATAAATGTATGTCCTGGTTTTAAATTTGAAAAAAATGGTCACCTTACCTTACCCCCACAGGAGACGCAGGGAGGGAGGGAGGCGGGCAGGCCGCCACCGGTTCAGCTGCCACTCCTCCCCTTCCTCCCCCGCAGGAGACACAGAGTGGTGGGGCGGGCGGGCGGCCCGCGCCCTGCTGCTGTCTCAGCCGCCCCTCCTCCCCTTCCCCGCAAGAAGGAGCCTCAGATTGGCTGCCGGGCCGGATGAAACGACACGGTGGGACAGATGTGGCCCGCGGGCTGTAGTTTGAGGACCCCTGTGTTAGGGGATTCTGCCATGTAGGCCAAGCAGTCATAGTTGCTATATCTGGAATAGAAAGTTAAAGAGAGCTAGTTTTACTGTGAAGCAACTGCTTCAGGCAGCGAATTCCAAGGGGGAGTCCATTCACTAGGCTCTGGCCTCTATCTTTGTGATGTCGTATTAGTAGTAAATAGCTTCAGTCCAAAGTGGTGTGGTACCATTTCGGCTGAACTGTGCATGTATAAAAATGCTGAAGACTAGCACTATTGTCCAACCTTTCAAGAACCAACTGAAGCCCCTGCATGCATGTGTGTGTGCACACACACACACACACACACACACTCTCGTGTGCACACTCACACATACACACAGAAACACAATCACTTGAGAGCAACCTCCCTGTGGTACAATGCCACCCACTGAAGGGTGATTCTTAGGGTGCTTCCAGACTAGGGGTTGGATCCAGGATCTGCCTTCTGCGATAAGAAAGGCTCTGCTCATGGGAGATTTTCAGGGATTCTCCCTTCACACCAAACCACACAGCCCACTCTGTCCAGCAGGGTCTCCTGACTTGTTGTGTTAGCATTTTCAGGGGGCTGGAGGAGATGCCGTGGGAAGGAGGAGGTCGGGAAGCACTTCCGTCAGCACAGTTAATCCTGCATAGATCTGGATCCATCCCTAGCCTTTTATAGCACCAGGCTGATGGTGCTTCATTCATGAATTTTATGGACGGGGGAGACAACAATGTCTTCCATTTGTAGCCTTCCCATGTCCTCCTCCTCCTCCTCCTCCTCCCTCAGAAAACCAGTTAAGGAGAAAAAAACAGAATGCACAATGCCTTCTTAGTGTTGGTGCTAGGAGCCCGTTGTCTGGAAGCACCCTCAGATTCAGGACACAATCATCTGGGTGCCGCCCCAGTCACATGGGTCATTCCCATGTCTAACTTTCAGACATTTTAACTTTGTGTATTTCCAGTGCTTTTCTACACTTTTCAGACATGGCACTTTTTTTTTCTGAGTTATATCACTGGGGCCTACTGAACATATATGCACAGCATACATTAATCAGCATTTCTTATTATGTACAGCTTCACTGGTGTCCCCAGTGGCCAGAGTCACCTTACTACTTTCTTCCCCTCCTTCTCTGTAGCCCAGAACTGGACACTCTTAAATCTGTATATCATAATAACTGTGGAACCTAATTCCAATCTGGCATGAAAACTGCTAACTCCCAGTTTCTAATGCAATTAAGGAACAGCAAGATGGTTCTGGCAGGGTGTCAGATGGAACACTTATCACTACTCAGTAGCCAAGAGTCCAGCAGAGGTGGCTCAAGCTGTTTCTCATGTAAAGGCAGCTGAACTTTAATTAATGCCTTGCATGTTAATATCCATGGGGTTCGGCACAGAAGAAGTCTCTTTTGTAGCCGACTCAGGCATTCCCACAAAAATCCAGTTTTCTCTTGGCAAACACAACTGCTGAGATAAATGGTTCACCTTCAAAAAAAGAATAATAATAATAAAAAATACTGGTTTCTCTTGGACATGAGAGAGTGCACACAATGCCTTGGAAGCAGAAGGCAATTCATACAACCAGCTTGCTCTTGCTGGCAGTGTTGTTTCCCTTGCCCTTGGGCCTATGGGGGGGTCCAAGCAAAACAGTCCTTTGGGTCTTGGCTGATGCAAACCATGAAATATACTTTAAAACATATACCGGTATGTGCGACAAACACATGTGTTTTTTTTTATCTCCTTAGCATGCATAGTAGTAGTAGCAGGTGATCACTCGAGACCGAGTAAGATTGTCTTCCAGGGTAAGAATTTACAAAAAGAAAATTTTAAAAGGAGGAAATTCTAAAAAAAAATATTGTGTAGACTCTAGCGATGGGTCCAGAAGTGACTGTGGAGGCCAATTCTAGATCCACACAGCTTCCCACAGTGAGGACACAGGTTACCAGATGGAAGATGGTCCTGTAAAGAATTCATTTGACGTGCTTTTCGCTTAGCACGTTTCTCCCTTTCACCTTGCACTCGGGCTTCTTCAAAGTCCATGGAACCTTTGTGAAAGGCCAACCTCCAGTTAGATCGTTCATGGGCCAGAGCTTCCCAGTTTTCGATGTTTATATTGCATTTTTTTTTTTAGATTATGCTGGTGAATTGGAGTCTATCTCAATGCCTTGTCACATGTACAGATGGAGGAAGGCATATGTTTGCCCCATGTAATTGCCTCTCCCTTTTCTGCCAAAGGACCGAAATAATGCTTCTTAAGAATCTTCGGTCAAAGCTATGTGTTCAGCAGCCCCTCATAAGGTACCTGTTGCTTAGGGTGGCCACTTGTGAATTGCCAAAAAAGAAGAAGAGGAAATTTATCACCAAAAAAGAGGAGAAAAGAGGGCACCAATTTGCATAAAATTTGCATGTGCTGATTTATACATATAGCTGCAAATTTAGAAATAATTTCCTAATTTAAATAGAAATACAATACATCTCAGGATACTGGGGAAGACTGTGACCAGGAGACCTGAGTGCCTTGATTAGTCTGCTGCCCACGTGCTGCTTTGGGGCAACTTCAAGGCCCAGCTCTTCTTTCTGACGGTTTTTTTAATCTTTCAGCCAGACTGGACTGGATAGCCCTTCAGATACACCTTCAGAATACAGGACTGTCCTCTGTAAAATAGGACACATGCAGGGCCGGTGCAAGGCGGTTTGGTGCAGTTTGGTGCCCTAGGCAAGATCAGATATTTAGCGCCCCCCCCTTCCCACTTGAGCCCTCCCTCCCTATTTCTGGTGCCCCCTTTAGCCCTGCGCCCTAGGCAGCTGCCTAGTTGGCCTAATGGTAGCACCAGCCCTGGACAGATGGCTGCCCTACATCATGTCACTAGAGTCAACTCTACAGCCTCAGACTGCAGGTAAAGGATTGGATGTTTGAATGCTCCTCCACTTTAAAAACAAAACAAAAAGCAACCTCCCTGCACACACAAAACTAGTGTGTCAAGGGAAAGGTTCAAACCTAACCTTCTTCCTGACATGTGAAATTGCAAGGATCCCCACACACGTAAGTGTTCAAACAATAGCCCTATTCAGGAATTCAGGAACGGGTTTAAAGGTGCAACCCTATGCAAGCTTAGGCAAAAATAAAAATTAAAAGGGCCCTACAACTCTCCGCATGCCCCAGCCAGCATAGCTATGCTGGCTGGGGCATGCTGGGAGTTGTAGGCCCTTTTTCTGCAAAAACCTGCATAGGATGGCACCCTAAATGAACTTGTGAGGAGAAGGACCGCTCCAGCCCTGCTCCTCTTCCTCATTGCATTTGTCACCCTCAATTTGTAGAGGGTGACTGTCTGAAGAGGAGAGCCTCCTCTATCCCTGGGGGCTCTCCACAGGAGCCGGAATGCTGGAAAATCCACATCCTGGCCCGTCTGGAAGGTCTCCACAGATATAGGAGGTTCTCCTCTACAAACTGTCTCTAGGATGAGGAGGGAGAGGGGTGGAGCTGGAGCGATCCTTCTCCTCATGCATTGATTTTAACCCCTTCCTGAATGCCTGAATAGGGCCAATCTCCCACCTGACTTCTGAAGTGGTATAATCCAGCAACAGAACACATGGGAAAGCTGATAGTATGTTTTGTCTCTTATCTCTTCTGCCTGGATCAAAGGTTAATTTTTCTTTGTTTCTATTTTTCTATTTTTCAACTGCATCTTCATCCTAGATGTTCTCTTTTTAACATTTTTATTGATAAGTTTAGCTATAGCATACATATGCCTGCAGATGATGATCCTGTTTCTAGCCAGATCAACCATTTGGTTACATTTATACTCCATCAGAATCTATTTATTTTCTTCTGTTTAGTACAGGAATAAGCTGTAAGCTGTAAGAGAAACATTAAAAAAAAATCCTTGGAATTTAACTCCATTTGGCTGATCTCCTGCTAGGATTGTTCACATGTGCTATGAATGGGCCTTAACCAGTCCAGTGTGAGTGACCTTGCATTGGCAGTCAGCACTGGAGGTCATTGGGGCATTTCTCCATTTTCTTTTAGTCTCTTCCCAGGTATACCAAGGATTCTCTGTAATCAGAAATGTAGAAAACATTGGAATAAATGCTGGTTGCTTAGTCTCAGTTGTGAGAATAACTTTCTGTAGCAGTCCCTCAATTTCTGCAATTTTCTTGCCGAACAGACCATTTAGTCTGTCAGCGATTTTTTCTTTTTGCTCAGAGTGCCAAGCTGAGCCACTTTTATTACTGTCTTAAAAGGTAGGTGGAAAATCATGTGACTCTTTACTGCACCAGTAAAAGGATTTTTTTATTATTATTATAAGCTGCTGTTCGCTTTTCATTTGTCTTTCAGTGTATCCATTGGCAATGCCACCTGACATATTATAAATTCAGCAGTAATTCAGTCATTTCAGCATATCTTATTTTATGGATTTGACAATTTTCCAAAAATGGGTTTGGAGGGTTTAAGGTCTGTGTGTTGTGGGGAGATAAATACTAAAGCTCCTCCACAATATGTAATTGATTTTCATTGGGATTAGTTTCTGTAAAATTTTAACAGGTTAGCAGTGTTCTCCAACCTTGGGTCCCCAGATGTTTTTGGCCTATAACTCCCAGCATGCCCCAGCCAGCATAGCATAGCTGGCTGGGGCATGCTGGGAGTTGTAAGCCAAAAACATCTGGGGACCCAAGGTTGGAGAACACTGGGTTAAAGGCAGAAAAAATGACCGGGTCATCTTGGCATATTGAATTGCTTAGGTTAAAGTTTCTGTAAGAGGGTGAATAGAAGACGGAAAGTATGAACTTTTAAACTGTCAAGACAGACTCTGTCTGGGTACCCTTTGTCAAAACTGGGACTATCTTGATGTTACATTTTGATATTATAAGTACCTAGATTGCCATTCCTTCTTATTTATATAGCACCATCAGTGTGCATGATGCCTTACAAAGTATAAGAGGAGCTCACAGTCTAAAACTTGGCACAGGAGAAATAACAGGGAAAGGAGAGGGCAGGGAAGTGAAGGTATGGCTAAGTGGGGAAGGAACACGTGGTCGTTTCAGTTCCACATGCTTAGGCTTTGTTATAGTCTGAGTTACACTAGAGCGGGGGACGGACGGACAACCTTTTCTGACCTGAGGGCCACATGTGATGCTGGTTTGGGGGTTGGCTGCCTGCCTGCACAAACATATATGCACATGAGCATGCGCACACACACACACCCAGTGATGGGGATCTTTGGGGGAGGGAGTAAAGAGCCTTCTCCCCACCCCTCCACCAGTTGTCTTGATTCAGATTGCTCTTTCCTCACTGCTAACAACAGTGAGAAGAATGATCTATATAAGGATCTCTGCAGGAGGGAGTGGAGAGAGTACAGGGGGTGAAGAATTTGGTGGTGGGGTCAGGGCACCCTTAGGCCGCAGTAAAGGCCTAGGGGGCTGCATGTACACCACAGGTACACCCCAGACCACAGGTTGTGCACCCCTGCACTAGGGCATGGGAACTAGGGGGTTGTGCTAAAGGTTTCGTGGAAAAGGTGGGTTTTGAGGAGGGAATTAAGAAAAGGGGTATCATGCAGTTTTTCTGGGAGGCAGTTCCAAGCATATGGGGCAATGAAGGACAAAAGGTGTTAACTTGTGAAGGAGGAGGAGACCTCTGGATGGCTGGGGATAGTGGAGCAAAGGTCACAGGCAGGATATTACAGCAGGGAGATAAGAGGGGCTAAGGCCATGGGGGGATTCTTATTCTGTTTGTTTGTACCTTTTGCGTTGTAATGGTGCAAATTTGGTGCTTTGTGGAACTACAGTTGCAATATGGGCTGCTTCACACATGCACAGTCATCACTTGATGACTACAAAATCAGTAATTTCAAAGAGCCATTATAAATCTAACACCACTGATAGAGCTTTCATATCTCCCCACATCATGTCTAGCAATTCATCTTGAACCTTACAGTGCGAGGTAGAAGATTCTGAGAAAGATGAAAATCCAACCATCTCCACAAAGGAAGGATCATTGGTATCTTATCCAGGGCCCTCTGAGCCAGGGGACAGAGTCCTGCCACTATCCTCAGAATCAAAGGGTGAGTTTCTGGCAGAACCTCCATTCCAACCTTGCAGAAATCAAAGACCTCAAAATTAGGCAAAGGCCCTGTAACAGTATAGTGAGATCCTCTGGCAGAGTTGGGGGAGATAAGCACACACTGCAGGTCTCAGTGGCTTTAAGCACACACTGTTGGCTTTATCTCGCTGCTGAGACAACATCCTCCTATAGCTACCCTAGTAGGAGAGGGTGCCAGCCAGCCAGCTATCCAACAGAGCTCACTTGGAGCTGACCAAAGTTCTGTTTTTGTCTGTCCTCTGCATAAGAGGGCTTTTGCCTTGTCTTTGCTTGTTGTAACTTGGCTTTACCTACTTGAACTGACCTTGCCTACCATGACTTTGCCTACCTTGACCAGACTTTACCTGCCTTCATTTGACTCATTCGGACACTACCGGTTTCCCCTGTGAGCCTCAAGTGCTCACAGAATGGGACAATGCCTTTCAGTGGAGTCAGTTTACACATTCCCCTACTAGTCATCTGAGCCCTTCTCAGATGTTACAGAAGAGCTAACTGAACACAGCAGCTGGGAGCTGATGGGCATTACATATATATGAATGCATGGTGCAGTGCAACCTTCCCCAACCTGGTGCCCTCAAAATGTTTTGGACTACAACTCCCATCATTCCTTGCCATTGTCCATGCTGGCTGGGGATGATGGGAGTTAAGGTCCAAAACATCTTTAGGGCACCAGGTTTGGGAAGGCTGGTATACTGTAGTGGTTAGAGCAGCGGTCCCGAACCTTTTTGGCACCGGGGGGGGAGGTCGCCCACCGCTCACCTCCTGCTGTGTGGGCAGGGATTTATCCGAGAGTCTCGAGGGGGGCTGAAGTGAGTCGAACGCGCCCCGCTCAGCCCTCCCGGGACTCTCAGCGACTTGCCTGCTGCCACTCGACCCAAACGCGCCGGGGAAAGGACCTACAAGATCCCTGGCGTGTCACTTCCTGGTTCTCTGGCGCTGCTCTTTTTACGTAAATACCATGGTAAAGTACCTTAAAACCGCCGCGATTTGCTATTCATGGCCGTTTTAAGGTACTTTACCATGGTATTTATGTAAAAAGAGCAGTGCCGGAGAACCAGGAAGTGACATGCGAGGTCTCCCGTTGCATCACTTCTGGTTTTCTGGAAATGCTCGCTGGAAGGCGAGTAGAGGGACAAGCGGCGGTGGGGGGGGTGCTCGCTGGAGCTTGCGAGCACCCCGAGAGCCAGGTGGGGTGCTCGCGGTGCATCCCAGCCCGGTTCCTAACAGGCCACGGACCGGTACTGGTCCATGGCCCAGGGGTTGGGGACCCCTGGGTTAGAGAGTCGGACTAGGGCTGGGGAGACCAGAGTTCAAGTTCCCACTCAGCCATGAAGCCCACAGGGTGACCTTGGGCGATGCTACTTTACAGGGCTGTTGTGTGAGAATAAAAATGGTGTGTGTCCGGGGAGCAGGGAGAGCCATGTACACACACTGCCCTGAACTCCTTGGACAAAGAATGGGGTAAAAATGAAATAAATGTGAGTGTGTGAACCAGCCAGAGTCAATGAGAACAGCACTTCTGATGGGGTGGAAGGTGGGGGAAAGACATGTAGATAAAAGAAAAAGAAAAGTGACTTTGGTAGAGAGTTGCAATATCTGTATTACGAATGAATGTGGTCTGAAACGGGGGGGGGGGATGGATGAAACTGGACTGTCCCCACCAACATTCCTAAATAGTATCACTGCCTCTTCCTCCTTCCAGTGTCTCTTCCAGCCATTCAGGCTGGCGTACTTAGCCAGGGGTTCACAGTATTCCCTATGATGCCTACTTTTTAAAGGCATCCCTGCTATATTTCAAATATGGTGCTGTCATTTTCTTCCTGGCTGCTCCTAGTCATTTTCTCCTCCTCTTATTCCTTTTCCTTACTTCAGTAGAATCTTGCTGCTAATATTAGCAGCCCTGAACTACTGTATGACCACACACACACACACACACACACACACACACAAACCGTTTTTAAAAATTGCTGGACATGCAGTTGTTTGGACCCTTCCAACAGATTTCTCTTTCACTTTCTCTAGCCTTTTATTTGGGTTTGGTTTGCTCTGGTTTAATATCTTTGTACTATTCTTATTTGTTGTTGCTGTTCTTCAGAAAGCTGCTTAAAAGATGCTCATTCACACTAATTAAAATCATTAACCCAGAGCTGCCTGTGCTCCCCCTCTCCACCAAAAGCAGTATATACATAGGAAGAAATGTAATACAAAAAGGCCTTTTCACCAGCTCAAGGCTCATCTTTATCTTAGTCTAAAATAAATTTAATTTATCTAACACATTTCCTTTCATCGTTCTGCAAATCCTGTTGTTTGAGACTGGAGCGCCTTTCCTGATTTTATTTTATTTTATGTGCAAAGGAAGAGCTTTGTACACAGACATTCATAACGTTTCACAGATCCCTGCTGTTGCTATGGAAATCGGCCCTTTTTAAAATCTACGTGCAAATGCAAGCCCCGCCAACTGTCTCTGGAAGCAAAAGGTGTGCGTGAGTCAAATTATTTGTTGTGTATTATTATTCCCTCATGACCTCGGTGCCATCAGGGGAAGAAAAGGATGATGATGATGATTAATATTATTATCATTATTGTCTCTAAAGAGAGTGCCTGTCATCAGGAGAGAATTTGCAAGTAAAAAAAAAAAGTCAAGCCAAGAGAACATCTGCCAAGTATATTTTCTGAGTCTCATACAGAGATGATTAGTTTTCAGAAGTGGTTAAGAGGTACCTATATGAGGCTTGCTTGCAAATGGTGCCTGAAGCATTTGATATAGGGGAGAGGAATGCCATGAGGTACACCTGTCGGTACTACTCTGGTTGCAACTTGCCAGTCAGACAAACAAGATTTCATAGATATCATAGAGTTGGAAGGAGCCTACAAGGCTATCGAGTCCAACCCCCTGCTCAGTGCAGGAAACTAGAGGAGGGGTTGGTCTCCCATCCAAGTAATAGCCAGGCCTGACCCTGCTTAGCTTTTCCACGCTCAGACAAGCTGAGCCAGCGTGAGCCACAGGCCTGATCAGCAGGGATGTTGAAGAGTCCTTGGTCTCGAGTCACGAGTCGAGTCACGAGTCTTTGGACCCGAGTCTCGAGTCCGAATCCGAGTCCTTGGTCCAAAATGGTGACTCACGAGTCACGAGTCATGAGTCACTCCCAAAGCTGACTCCACGAGTCCCTATTAAAATCAATGGAGGTTTTCCCCAACATATAAGGCTACTTCACACTCAGAGCAGCCACACAGAGTAATCTCAGGTCCTTCTTCTGCCTCTCCCAAGTACGCAACACATCAATCAAAATAAATCTTGACACACTGTTGGGGCTGCACTCCTGGTAGCCGTCCATATTGGCCGAGCAGCGGCACACCTCGCTTCCATGTGCTCTTCGCCGGCAATCATGCTCCTCTCCACTCCTTCTGGCACAGCCCAGGGATGTTGAAGAGTCCTTGGTCTCGAGTCCCGAGTCGAGTCTCGAGTCCCATTAAAAAGATTGGGACTCGAGTCCGAGTCGAGTCAGAGGGGGGACTCAGTCCGACTCACGAGTCGAGTCCTCGAGTCTGAGTCCCCATCCCTGCTGATCAGTGCTTGAATTACAAGGGGATGGGAAGAGATCAGCCTCCTTAATTTTTTATGATGACCAGCTGCTGTTTTTAGAAGGTTATAGAGAATGACATTATTGGCTAAAATTGGCAGGAAGGGGAGGAGTTAGGGCATGGGGCTTGTGGATTTTGTTAAGGGCACCTCTGCCTTTTCTTTCATGATTCAAGCACTGAGTGAGGTACTGTATTAGCTCTATGTGGCAAGAGAGAATACTGGGCTCTTCTTTTCCCAAGAGATTTTTTCTGCCTGAGGCAGACCAGAAAATGGCACCACCCACTGCAAATCAATATACCTAAATCCCAAGACTGGTCAAGTTATTCTGCATCTGAAGCAGAAAATCCCACAAGCATGTCCCCCTGGGAGTAGAACAACAACAACAACAACAACATTAAAAAAAGAAAAGAAACTAACAACTTACTTGCTGCCCTTTCATGACTCTGCCTGAGTGTCAGCCTGAGACAGCTGCCTCACTCTGCCTAATGGCAGGGCTGGCCCTGCGTCTGCTTCATGGAACTCCTCCCGAGTTTCACATGGACCCACTTAAACAAACAAGAAGCAGCATGCACTGGCGTTGGAAATTACCGTAGAATGCTACACATTTATAGAACACTTTAGACAGTGTTACAAAGTGCTTCCAATCATTTATCTCAGTAATCCTTACAACAACCATGTTAGTAGGTAGGTAAGTGTTGTTATTAACCCTGTATTAGTGATTAGTAGGTGAGTCTAGGAAAGAGTGGCTTGACTAAGACCTAGTTAGTTCCCGGGAGAGCCAAGATTTGAACCAGGGTCTTTCTGGTTCATAGCTCAGCCTCTTAGGGCACAATCGTATGCATGTTTAGACACAACACCCAATGTTCTACAACTAGCCATGCATAGGATTGCACCCTTAGGGAGCTACAACATGACCCCAGTTCCCTTTGCAGTATCTAGTAACAGAAAAGGTTGAGCAGAGCTCCTTAATAATTTTTTCTGCCATCTGCCATGTTAAGCTGAGCAAAATTTTAGAAGCTTAGCTGCAATGGACAGAATTTAAACTAGAATTGAGAAGCGACCCCATCTCATTCCACACTATTTTATCCTCACACTGAATTGGGCTACTTCTCTTATTCCCAGTGCTACTCCTGCCATCTTAGGATTGCTCTGTCTGTTACAGGGGAAATACTATGGAGTCATTGAATGACAGAGTTGGAAGGTCATCTATTACAGATCTTGGAGGTCATCTATTCCAACCCCCTGCTCAATGAATGGTCTGAAAGGTAGGCTGCAACTACAACATCCCTGACAGATGGCTGTCCCAGTCTCGCATCTGCTTAAATACCTCCAGTGAAGGAAAACTGCCATCTCCCAAGGCAGTCTGTCCCACTGTCAAACAGCTTGTACCATTAGGAAGTTTCTCCCAATGTTTTGCCAAAATCTGCTTCCCTGCAATTGCTAGTCCTGCCCAGGGCCGGCGCTACCGCTAGGCAAACTAGGCGGTTGCCTGGGGCGCGTGGCTGAAGAGGGCGCAGAAACGCTGCACTCCTCTTCGCTGCCGCGCCACCCCCGCTGGCCTCCCCCCGCCCGCCGAAGCCGCCGCCGCGTCTCCCCCCGCCTGCCACCGCGCCTCCCCCGCCCGCCGCTGCGCCTCCCCGCCCGCTGCTGCCGCCGTGCCTCCCCGCCCACTGCTGCCGCTGCGCCTCCCCGCCCGCTGCTGCCGCCATGCCTCCCCACCCGCCACTGCCGCCACGCCTCCCCTCCCCTCCCCTCGCCACCTACCTTCTCTGCATCGCTTCCGGAGCCCCGCCCGCGTTGTTTTGGCGGGAGGAACCAGGGCAACAGGGCTTAAACAGCCCTGTTGCCCTGGTTTCCCTGGCAAAAAGCAGAGCGCGGGGGTCCCGTCGCGTCACTTCCTCCTCAGAGGTGGCGGCGGCAGCCAGGGCGGGGGGAAGGTAGGTAGGTAGGTGGTGGCAGCGCGGGTGTGTGTGCTGCAGAGCAGGGCTGCTTTGCTTCGGAGCCCCCCCACGGCACTGAGGGGGGGCGCTAAATATAATTCCGCCTAGGGCGCCAAACTGCCCTGCACTGGTCCTGGTCCTGCCATCTAGAGCAGTGTTCTCCAACCTTGGGTCCCCAGATGTTTTTGGCCTACAACTCCCAGCATGCTCCAGCCAGCGTAGCTGGGAGTTGTAGGGCCAAAAACATCTGGGGACCCACCCAAGGTTGGAGAACACTGCTCTAGAGCAACAGGGAAAAGGTCTGCTCCATCTTCTGCATGACAGCAATTCAGATATCCGAAGATCACTATCATGTCTCCTCTTAATCTTTTCATCTCCAGGCTAAGCATGCCCAGCTCTTTTAACCATTCCTCATATGACTTGGTTTCCAGTCCCTTCACCATCTTGCTCACCATCCTCTGGACTTGCTCCTATTGGTCCAAGCCCAGTGGTGTTGTGGTAAATTTTGAAGTACAGGTGCTCATCATGAGAGTCCCCATAGCTACATCCCCAAAGAGAGAACAGAAATGCAGGTAGCTGGGTTGATCCATATCAACACATCAGTTCTAGTAGTAGTTTTCATGTCCACCAGGAGCAGGTCTTTTGTAGGGCTAATAGGTCTTAATTGCTCATTTGGAACCAAGCCACCCCAGAATATTTCAAATATTTCTCCTTTTCATCTTCATCAGGTGTGGCTGTGGATGTGCTAGATTGGTCTGTGGCTGTGACAATGGATTGGATGAGGGCTAATAAACTGAAACTCAATCCAGACAAGACTGAGATGGGTGGTTCTTCTGACCCGATGGAGGGTGCTCAACCTGTTCTGGATGGGGCTTGCACTCCCCCTGAAAGAGTGAGTTCATGGCTTGGGGGTTCTCATGGAACCTCTCCTGGCATGAAGCTACCCATACACTGTCTTCATCACCTAAGGCCCTCCTCCAGCTGCCTCCTCCGAGGGAGGCTCAGAAGACAGCATGAGGGAGAGGGCCTTCTTGGTGGTAGCCCCCCAATTATGGAATGATCTCCCCAACGACGCCTGTCTGCTGCCAACACTATTATCTTTTCAGTGCCAGGTTAAGACCGCCTTCTCTCAGACATTTGGCAGCATATGATGAGGTTTTAATCGGGTCTTGATTTTTTCTTGTTGATTGCTCAAAATTATTTTTAGATATATGTGTGTCTCTCTCTGTGATGTATGTTTATATGTATATGGTTTTTATACTGTATTTTTAAAGTTTTTAATCTTTGTAAACTGCCCAGAGAGCTTCGACCATTGGGCGGTACAGAAATGTAATAAATGAAATGAAGTATAAAAGGGATAGCTCACAACTATATCTTATTGCTGGGAGAATCCATTTCTCCCCAGCTACTCAGCCAGTTTGCATGATCACCCCCACAATCACTTATTTAAGCCACAGTGCATTGTAGCTTGTGCTGGTGGCCATTTTGAATATTCACATAGTCTCCAACTGCCCTGAAAATGCCGGGACAGTCCCGAAAACCCTTAAGCGGCTTCTCACTTTGTCATGCAGAGTCAATCCCCCTGAGTCAATCCCAGCAGCAATCCCCCACTGGGGACTGAATATTCAAAATGGCTGCTGGCACATGCTGTAAATCACTGTGGCTTAAATAAGCCATGGTGGGCTGCGGTGATTGTGCAAACCCTGCCAGTGTGTGGATTGCAGCTAAGCCCAGAGGGAACAGCGAACTCTGAAAGGGGTGGCAGATAACGTCATTATCCCTGTGAATCAAAACGTCCTGGCATTTCGACCTTGTGAGCCCTGGATCTACTGCGACACTGTCAATGCCCTTCTTAAAATGTGGTACCCAGAACTAGACACAGTGCTCCTTGTACAGATCTTTGTATCTGCACAGAAGTTACCCACATATTTTCTGTAATGTTTGAAGGGCCTGACATGTGCACAAATACATAAAAGACCTTATGACCTGGAGGGTAGGGCTGAAGACAGATGATACTTTTTAAGAGCTGAAAGTGGTATGATAGTGCCATTGTTGCCTTTAGTGCACACATGTGTACGCACACATGCTTCTTTGGCTGCAATGCCATCTGCAATCAAACAGGATATGCAGGTTTGTTTGTTTTTTAAATTACGGTAAGACCCTGCAAAACCTGTTTACCAGAGGTAACAGAAGGATAAGTGTACACACGCCAGTCAATTATGCCCCTTTATATCACTGTTAACATTCTGGGAGGAAACCAGCCAACTATTATCTGTCTGTAGCCTCAGCCAATTTGTGACCTACTAGCTTTCTGTGTAAAGGGAGTTTTGAGATGTTGGACCATTGTAACCTGCAATTCCCCACCTGTAGTCTGAATGGTACCGTCCACAGAAAACTACATCATGTGATTCTTCTGACTGCCGCCTGACAAATTTTCCAGAGTGGGAGCTGTGTTAATCTGTTGCAGCAAAAACAACAAAGAGTCTTCTGGCACCTTAAAGCTTTAAAGAATAATTTGTTAGTCTTTAAGGAGTCCCAGGACTCTCTCTGTGACTGTGTGTTTCAGCAGGGATTTCTGGCACATTCTCCTTCTCATGACAGGATGCTACGAGGAAAAAATTAACTTTATATCTCCCATTCTGGGGTTGGGATCATTTGTTGAAATAAGATCTCTCTGTGTTCAGAACAATAATTTAGCTGATCGTATATTCCATGTGGTGGTGGTGGGGAAAGTAAGTTGGAATTAATCAGCAGAGAATTTTTGCAGTTCAGTAGTTAAACTCCTATTCATGCTTCTCTTCATAAGTCACCCATTTAGATGGGGTCCTATACTTAGCAACGATACTGATAAAGAAAGTAGGTCATACATTGTATGTGCTATTTATTTGCAAATGTGTCTCATTTGTAACAACCAAAGAAGTGACACTTTTCACATTTAAAGAGCTCAATTCCGTGTCACTAAGGGTTTTGGTATCCTAATTCTTGCAAACAGTAGGTGAGATGGTAACCGACTGTTTCAAGACTGCATCACCTCAGGGGGCAGGTAGGAGATCACTTGGTTGGATGCTCCCCACACAAAATGAATTTCCCTGCATACAGAAAACTAGCACATCAGTGCAAAGTGTTCTAGACTAGTCTTCTCTCTGTCACACCAGTTTTTAGAGTTGAGGGGCTTCATGTGGAGGAACATTTAATTATGGGAGCCTCCACCTGCTGTCTGCCGTGGTACCGTCCAGAAACAATTTTACCATCTCTTCTTATGCTTGTGAGAACAAAAATCCTACACAACCTGGAAGTAAATCTTGTTGAATTCATTGGGACTTACTTCTGAGTGCATTCCAGGGATGTTGAAGAGTCCTTGGTCTCGAGTCACGAGTCAAGTCACGAGTCTTTGGACCCGAGTCTCGAGTCCGAGTCCGAGGTCCAAAATGGTGACTCATGAGTCCCGAGTCCCTCCCAAAGCTGACTCCATGAGTCCCTATTAAAATCAATGGGGGGTTTTCCCAACAAAATAAGGCTACTTCAGATGTGTGGTTTAAATAAATTCTAGGCACAAGTGTGCCTTTTTATTTCAAAACTCTGCCACTGATTTTGGCAAGAACAGACCAGGCAGAAAAACCCAAAATAACCAGGCAGGCAGAGGAGGCAGGGAACTCCAAAGCAAGCAGGCAGAGGCCTTTGTCTTGGACAATTCAACTGTTGAACTGGTCAAGAAGAGACCAGGCAGGCAGAGGAGGCAGGGAACCCCAAACAGGCAGGCAGAGGCAGCCAAACCCAAAATGTCTGAAAGGTTGCATTTTAGAAAAATGATTTTAAAAAATAAACTTGCTGTACTTCCTAAAACTTATCCATGTTGCATTTGAGGAACACGTTTTTTTCTAAATGTTTGGCCCCCATTCTGGAACGGTGAGATCTCATCACAATTCCACCCTCACTGAACACCCGCTCCACTGGTGATGAACTTGCTGGAACCAGAAACACACTCAGAGCAGCCACACAGAGTAATCTCAGGTCCTTCTTCTGCCTCTCCCAAATACGCAACACATTAATCAAAATAAATCTTGACACACTGTTGGGGCTGCACTCCTGGTAGCCGTCCATAGTGGCCGAGCAGCGGTGCGCTTCCATACCTCGCTTCCATGCGCTCTTCGCCGGCAATCACGCTCCTCTCCACTCCTTCTGGCACAGCCCAGGGATGTTGAAGAGTCCTTGGTCTCGAGTCCCGAGTCTCGAGCCCCATTAAAAATATTGGGAGTCCGAGTCGAGTCAGAGGGGGGACTCAGTCTGACTCATGAATTGAGTCCTTGAGTCCGAGTCCCCATCCCTGGTGTATTCATAGGATAGCACAGTTAGTTTCATTGAACCTGAAACCCATACCATGTAGGAACAAGAAATGAATATTTAGCTTCTGTGATAGCGGGTTGTTTTGCGTGACTGTGTGGATTCCTCAGTTACTAATGGTACAATGTGTGGTTTTGAAAGAAAACAATGATATGGAATGAAAGGTTTTCCTATTTTATACCATGTGAAAGAATCCACTTTCCTGGAAAAGGGAGTGAACTGGGGCTCAGACTAGACATTACAGTAAATGTGTTTGCAGCCAGAAATGGTAGTCACACACATCTAGTTTCCCTCACTGACATGTCCAGATACAGAGATGAGTGGTGTTGCCATATTCTGCATCCCTCCAATGGAATCCAACAATGTGGGGTGAAGGATGGAGGAATGTACACTGTGCTGATGTCATCTTTGTCTAATTACACTTTACAGTGCAAGGAAAGGGACCTAAACATGCATCTGCATTGTCAGGGGCAAATATGCATTTACCATAATATTTAGTTTGAGGGGGGAGGAGATGGGCCAAAACCATGCTAACAACTTAGGAAGCTGCCTTATACCAAGGATGCTTCCAGATGGAACTAAAAACACGAGAAGAGCCATCAGACCAAAGGTCGGTCTATTCCAGCAGTCTGTTCCTACTACAGATGCCAACCAGATGCCCATGGGAAGCCCACAAGCAGAGCAGAGGTGCAATAGCATCCTCCTGCTCATGTTCCCCTAGCCATTGGCATTCAGAGCCATACTGCCTCTGATACTGGGGGTAATCTATAGCTAACATGACTAGTAGTAGCTATGGATAGGCTTCTCCTCCATGAATTCGACTAATCCTGTTTTAAAGCCACCCATGTTGGTGGCCATCACGACATCTTGTGGTAATGAATTCCATATTTTAACTATGCACTGTGTGAAGAAGTACTTCCTTTTATCTGTCCTGAATCTCCCACCAATCAGCTTCATGGGATGACCCCATGGGGTTCTAGTATTATGAGGGAGGGAGAAAAATGTCCCCCTGTCCACTTTCTCCACACCATGCATAATTCTACACACCTCTGTCAAATCAAAAGGCATTGTGCAGCTATTCCATCTTTTCCTTCTTAATAGAAGTCCTGGAAGATACTAGGAAGTCCTTAAAGGAAGTCCTGGAACTGGAAGTCACATTAAACTCCTATAAATAAGCCATTTCATAGATTTCATAGATAGAGTTGGAAGGAGCCTACACGGCTATCGAGTCCAACCCCCTGCTCAATGCAGGAAACTAGAGGAGGGGTCTCCCATCCAAGTAATAACCAGGCCTGACCCTGCTTAGCTTTCCATGCTCAGACAAGCTGAGCCAGCATGAGCCACAGGCCTGTATTTTCTTAACCCATTCTACCTCAAAATCAACACAGACCTCAACCTACCACACTGCTAAGTTTTAGATCAATCAGTTGAATCATTTTCTAAGTATAGCCATAGCACTGACTCCCAACACTGATTTCTGGTTATAATGGCGGAATATGATTAATCCGTGTCACCCTTCAAATAGGGTCCCAATAGTAGCACTCACTTGGGTTATCTTGTAGGTATGGATATTAATGAGTATTCTGGAAAATTATTTGTGTGTGGGTGGGAGCAGAATATGGCTGAATTCAAGGATAGTCTTTTGTTATTTTCAAACACTAACAAAGATGTTAAGGGAGCATTAATTTGTGTTCATAACAGTATTTTTTTTTAATTGGTTGGTGTCACCACTGGCTGCCATGTAATTTGTTTAGGGGACTTGCTTGAATTCTAGTATGTTACTGTTCCTCAGAAAAAATTCACATCTATGGGAACATAGGAAATAGGGCTGTTTCTAGGGGAAGGCAAAGTGGGTGGTCGCCTAGGGTGCCAAGAGATCCAGGGTGCCAAGTGAACCCCAGGCAGGCAGCAGCAATAGTGGCGAGGCTTGGCACACAGTAAAGGAAAGCTCTGCATCGGCTGGCCCAGACTGCAGCTGTATGCCATTTTAAATCACAATATTTTCCTTAGTGTGTGAGGCAGGGAGCTGAACCAATCAGCTCACTAAGTTTGGAGGGTGCACAGCCAATGAGGGCATTAGAGTCTAGAGTCGTTAGAGGCCCCATGAATTCATTCCACAGTGTTAAAGAAGTAGAACTAATAGCGGTAGCGTGGGGGTGTGTATGCCCAAATTGTGCCTCGCCTTGGGCACCAAAATACCTTGAGATGGCCCTGATAGGAAGCTGCCTTTTACTGAGCCAGACTATTAGTTCATCTAGCCCAGTATTGTTGACACTGATTGGCAGCAGCTCTTCAGGGTTTCAGGCTGGATTCTTTTCTAGGCCTCTCTGAATGTGCTAGGGATTGAACCTGGGACCTTCTGCATCTATGCATGCAATTTATGTATGCATATATACTGGAATCAGATGCTCATTTACCCTAATATGCCCCTAGGATAATTAACATACTATAAATAACATGACATGGAATGTTTAAGTCTTTGGGCTCTTATTGACCACATTTGTATTCCACCTTCCTCCCAAAGATTTCAGGGCAGTGTGCACAAGCATATCCCTTTTTATCCTCATAACAACCCTGTAGGGTCAGTTAGGCTAAGAGAGAGACTGATGACTGGGTTCAGACAACACAATAACCCACACTCAAGGGTTGAGTATGGGGCGTTGCTGAAACATGGGTTATCGTGTTGCCTGAACTCAGCTGAGATAACAAACCACGGTGAACAACAAATCATGGGTTCTCTTCATGGGTTGTTTGTGGTTAACAAGCCATGGCTTGTTATCTCAGCGGGGTTCAGACAACACGATAATCCACATTTCAGCAACAACACATTTCAGGGTTCAACGACCACCCACACTCAACCCATACCATACTCAACCCTTGTGTGTGGGTTATGGTGTTGTCTGAACCCAGTCACTGAGGGAGGGGGCCCATTGAGGGTGTCTTGCCCAAGGGCCCTCAAAAACCTGGAGGCAGCACAGCCTACACATTCCCCATCCTTGATTTAGTGTAGGGTGCAGGTATAAGAAACCTTTAACAACTTTTTTTTCATGACAACTGTGGAGCCGTGCTAACCAGACCTCACAGCAGGAGATGTGAAGGCTGTGTAATCTGCACATCTGTCTATTTTGGTTTAAGTACTCTTCTTCCTGGAGAAAGACCAGCCCCTGGTAATGTACTTCAGCACTGAGGGAATGCTTTTTGGGAATGGGAGGGAACTGCTCAGCTGCAGAGTTGGGCGAGAGGGAAGTGACAGTGGTGAAGGTTGTTGGTCTCATGATCCTTGGCCATTTAAGATTTTGGCATGTGGCATGTTTCAAAATGTTAGCCAACCCCATTCTTATAGTTCCCCGCTCTTAAGTATTGGGTGGACTGGGGAACTCGCTACTCAGGTAAGTTTTTTGGCATTAAATAAAAGTTCATTAAAGGACACCCGAATTAAAGCCAAAAGAACTCCTAAACCATGGATAGTCTACCACCCCCCTCATGCAGTCTTTTAAGTCTTTTATCTGTCCTCTCAGGAACCACCCTAATGAAACATATGGACTTTCTGTTGATTTTAAACAAACTTGTTGGCAGAAAAGTTTGTTCATACTAAAAAGTAAGATATTTTTCATTTTATTCATGACTTAGTTGTCAGAAGATTATCCATGCACTTGAACATTAGAGCAACATGTTTTAAAATGAACAGTCCCTCACCCAGAAGCAGGAAAATGGCTTCAAAGAAAATAAGTCCAGAATTAGACCTAGATTATGGTTGCAATCCTATACACATTTACCTAGGAGTAAGTCCCATAGAACTCAATGGGGCTTACGTCTGAGTAGATATGTGTGGGATTGCACTGCAAGTGGATGTTTTGGGGATAACTGTAGCACAATCCATTAATAGAAAAAGGAGGTATTTGTTTATCGAGCTCTGCACTCTGCTCTTCATATAAATTGAGCTTAACGGACTTCAAAGGAAATGGCAAGAGCTAAGATTACATGTCACCTGCTGCATTCATCATTTATTCAGCAGTATCACCTACAGCCCTTCCCTTCTTTTTCCAAATTGCGCTATGTGTTTTATGCCTGTGGATAAATCCAGTAAGTGTGTATCCAGTAAGTATGCATGTAAGTGAGTGGTTGGGATGCAGTGTGGGAGATCCAGGTTAAAATGCCTGCTCAGTAACAATATTTCCCTCAGTAATAATAGTCCTTTGAAGGGGGTTTAGTCAAATGCTCTCTCTCAGTCAGTGGTTGGGAAGATAAAACAAACAAACAACCAGAAGCATGCAGCCATAGACTCCACTGGTTAATTCAAACCAATACCTAAAAGTCACCCGTACCCCATCTTTGCCTCCTCTTAATATTGCCAGATAACAATGATGCAGGGGCTGAGAGAATTCCACTGTCATGTTTTAAAACTGGCAACCTTTTGTCACCTTGGCTTCAAATCTTTGCATGCCCACTTCCTTCCTACCAGTAATGTACATGTCCTGTTATGCTGACCCAGTTTGCATGATTGCAAGGTGGTTCATAAGCAATGGTGGCTTGTTAAGCACCCTGCATGTGCTGGTCGCGTGCTGGCCTGATTTACATAATTATCCTCACTGGGTGCAACTTGCCGTGACACCCGAACCCGGAAAGGGTGGTTGGCTGGGGTGATTAACAAACAATTCCACGGCCTGTTGTAGGGTTGCTGGGTAGTTGATTAACCAGCCTACGATCCTGCAGACCGGCCCACTGACCCGGTTTGCATGATCTGCGGCACCCACCATGGCTTAAATAAGCCTCGGTGGGTAGTGGTGCATACCGACCACCGTTGTGAATATTCAAGCCGTGGGCAACCGCCGTGGCTCATCTTGACACGTGAACACAGGCAGAGTGGCTTGTTGCCATGGGCCGTAGTAGGGCCAACTGTCTCCTACCTTCCTGCAATTCCATTTCTCAACTGTCCTTTGTTTCCTCAGCTTTTTCAACCCAACGTCTACTGGCCACCCTGCCTCTGTCTTGACCCCTCTTACTAGCATTCTCTCCTTCTACACAAAGTACAGCTCCTTCTGACCCATCTTTGAAGCTCCCCTTAAGTTCCTCATCTGTCCCGTTTATCAAGATTCTATCAAAAAAAATTGTGATTGAACAATGAACAGACTGTCAGCGTCAGGGGCACTGCTAGGTACTGAAAAGATCTGGGGCTCAGGCCTACAGGGCAAAAAATAAAGCACAAATTTGCATATACTAATTTACTTATACTTTAAAGTCTCTCTCTCTCAGTGTGTGTGTTTCTTTAAAAGACCCTGTCTCCTAAGGACACTCCTATTTGTAAAAAGGGGTGTATGGACAGGGGAGAGGAGGGCATTTGATTTCAGAAAAAAACCTCAGGCAGAAAGATTCAAGGGGTAGCAGGAGGTGAAGCACATGTGGGCAAAAAGCCAGCTCATCCAGGGGGATCTGATGCAACAGAGATCATCAGGGCTTCCGTACCTTTATTTCAGCAAGTGCCCATGGACAGCAGGGTGGTGGGGGCAGATGGCCTTCCAGAGATTTGGGGCTCCAAATGAAAGATTCGGGGCTCCAGCCCTAGTGGGCCACCCCCTAACACTGCCTCTGTAGACTGTAGAGGTTTTGCTTGTTAATATGGCCTGGAGAAGATGCCCACATGGATAAATGATCAGTTCAGTAGTTATGGCACCAGCTTCATGGTAGGAATCCCCTTTGCGTGTTGCATAACTGTCTGTCATGCGGAGCTTGCAAAGGTGCAGGAGACTGCCTAGAGCAAGTCGGTTAACAACCCCACACAACTGGGAGCACCCGGGTCACCGCCGCTGCTCGTGGGGCAGGCCTCTCTTCCAGCCTGCATGGAATAGGGTGGCCAGTTACGAATCACCAAAAAAGAGGAAATGCATCACCGAACAAGAGGACACCTGGTTTGCCTAAAATGTGCATGTGCTAATTTATACATATAGATGCAAATTTAGAAATAATTATGATTTAAATCAGGTAGCTCTCCCCACAGTGTGGAAGGCTGTGACCAGGTGACCTCTGCGCCTGCCTGTTCGGCCTGCTGTCCGGGTGCTAACGGTGACAGGCAACAGTCCTTAAGGTTCTTTATCTTTGAACTGGAATTGGACAGGAGGACAGCCCTTCAAATAGAGGAGAGTCTTCTGTAAAAGAGGACAGCTGACCACCAGATCAGGTTGCAGGCTGGATCGTGTACCCATGCATGCGAGAGCAAGGGGAGGCATAGACAGAGAGCAACAAGGAAGGTATAGGCTGTAGCTGGAGCACAGCATCCCTGAACCTGCATGCATGGTAGGTGAGGGAGAAGAGGGAATGGTGCCACCTGAGTGCTTCACCAGTGCTTATGCCCCAGACTTCCCTCCCAAAGGCCGGGGGAGTATGAGACTGCAATGACTGTGAGTATCCTTAGCCCTTTCCAGGAGAGCGGGGTGTTGCAGTGAAGCACTGCGTGCGCAGTGGCTCTTTGTTCCATTCCACGCATCCAGGCTGTGATTCTGCAAGGCAAAAGAAGTGCTCGTAAGGCAATGGTTGGTCTGTCGGGACTACATACTGGTGGTGGTGATGTGCAGGGCTGTGCATTGAAGGGGTGCAAAATACAGCATAGCATAGGTCTGCTATGCTGTATTTTGCTTTGCATAGGTCGACTTCTCCCCTGTGCTGCCCGTGCCCTGCCCATGACTCCACCCCCATTTCAGCTGCTCTGGTAGCGTAACTTCCCTGGTGGAACGGCTCCACTGGCAGCGTGCCCCGCCAGCATATCTGAGGCGTTCCACCAGTGTGTCTGTCTTGGTGGTGCCATAGCCGATGTTCTACCAGCATAGCAGGGCTTCCACGGTTCCACCAAATCCTATAGCCCAGGCATGCACAGCCGTTCTGCCCTGAGGATAGCATCTGGTGTCGGCAGGGGGCCTGGGGGGGCTGCACATGCACGTGTGCATACACCAGTGTTTCTCAACCTTGGGTCCCCAGATGTTTTTGGCCTACAACTCCCAGCATGCCCCAGCCAGCTATGCTGGCTGGGGCATGCTGGGAGTTGTAGGCCAAAAACATCTGGGGACCCAAGGTTGAGAAACACTGGCATACACACACACTCACACATAAATGCGCACCAGATCTCTAGGGTGGAGGGGAGGCTGTAACCTCAGCCCTAATTCTGTGCAAGATTGTTGGGGTGAGGTTGGAGGGAGGTTGCTTTGAGGTCAGTGAGGGTAGGGGGAGGCCTTCTCCCCACCAAAGACCCCCATGGGCATTGCTGTTTTGGCGCTGCCATTGACAGCAAAGAAGCAGTGATGCTGGCTGCTGCAGGGTTGCTAGGGGCGTGTGGAGGAGGGAAGCCTCCTCCCAGCAACCCCAACCAGCATTCCTGCTTTTTTGTGCCATTCATGGTACAGAAGCAGCGACGCCTGTTTGCTTCTAGGCCACTGGCGGGGGGGGGGGGGGGAGGAAGAGGAGGCAGCTTTTGAGATCTTCCTTCCCCTCTCCACAACCCTGACTGGCATTGCTATTTTTGAGCCACGGTTAGCGATGTGGAAGCAGCAAGGTCAATGGAGGAAATTTGGTGGCGGCCTGTGGGGGAAGGCATGGGGGCCACAAAACCTGCATCTGGGGCACCTCTGCTGTAGCCCCTCATCTGGTGGTTCTTCAGTATAGGATTCCAGCCTTAATGCATCATTCAACTACTACGTGTATATATATATATATATATATATATATATATATAAGCAACGTTCTTGTTTTACAATAAAGAACTACTGACTGGGTGGATTTGACTGCATTTGATAGTTGCTCTGCAATGCTATTTTGTATTTGACAGCTGACACACAATGATACCTAGCATGTGTCAGGAACTGATAGAGAGCATTCAGTAGTCTTAGTATTTAAAAGTTGACAGCTTATGGGATTTCATATTTGATGCCTGCCACAATTATACTAATCAGAAGTCCAAAGCAGGGACAGGGAGTCCCCAGCTTTTGCTGGACCACAAATCTCATCACCCCAGTCATTGGCCATGTTGGTTGAGGTTGATGGGATTTGGGAGTCCAACAACATTCGGAAGGCCAGAGATTCCGCACCCCACGTGTAAAGCATTCAAATTTGATAGCTGAAATAAAATTCTACACTCAAGATCCAAATTCGTGTTTGAAAACTGAAAATTCAGGTTCGGAAACTGACATTTTGGCATACAGTATGTCCATACTAACGTTGCACAAATAACTATAATGAAGCTCTTAAGAGAGTTCAGGCCCAACTACTCAGGATAAGGAAGCCAGTAATGTCACCTACTGTGGCACTGACAGTTCAGTGCACCATGGCCAATCTGGAGAATGTACCATCGTCCCCATGTGACATGAAAACCGACCCTGTAAACAGCACACAAGTTTTAGCAATTAGATATCTATTATGAATACCGGGCAGCTGCAGCTGGAAATAGTTTCAAGGATGAAGTGTTTGCATTCTCTATGTATAGGCAGGTTACATGAGTGTGTGTGTGTGTTTGTGTGTGTGTGTGTTGTCAGCTGCTTCAGTCAGGTTTATTATTTGTTTATTCAGCCAAGTCCCTTCTGTTTTTTCTGACATCACGTAACAGGCCTGGACTATCCAAACTGGGATTATACATTTTTATTTTATTTTTTGGGGGGTCCAAGAGAGATGTGTGATTTTTCACTAAACACTTTGATGCAGTCTAAATGAATACTCCATGCTAAACACAAAAGGCCTCCATCTATGTTCACGGTCCGAATCTTTCCTTTCCAATAATAATCGTGTGGGTTGTAAGTGTCTCCTTCTGTAGTCATCCAAGCTTTGTTCACTTACACGCTGACCTATATCAGTGTAGTTACAGAGATACAAGATAGGCCCTGCACCTCAGCAGCTACTGAAGAGCTGAACTACACATTCCAGTAGTTCACATGGTGGGTGGGCAGGGCTGAAGGCAAAAGGGGGTGGGACCAAAGTACCAGCATAGTGTAGCTTAAAGCTCTTGCTGCCAGTAACTCAGCCTTAGGAGAGGCATTTCAATCTTCTAGAATGGGGAAACTGCACAAACGCCGGGGAAACCTTCAAATGATTGGTGGTTGGGGGAAAGGGGAAGGGTGTGTGGCCATCTCTGGAGAATTCCAGAAGGCTGGATTGGGACCCTGGGCCTGAGCGCCCCCCCCCCCCCGCTATAGATAATAGATGAATGCTATAACTTGGACATAGTGCTGCCATAATGCATCAAAACACTTAACATGAAATAAGTATTTCCATTCCTGTTGATTTCTGAATGTGCTTGTTAAAATAAAAGCAAAGCTACATATGATAACTACAGTATTTGATGTGAACTGAAGTGATGGCCGTTGCATTGGTTTCTCATTTTTGCAAGCTGCCTTGAACATACTTTTGGTGGAAAGGTGGGGTAAAAAAATCTTACAAACAAGATCAGACTGTGAAGATGGGACTTGTAGTGGCTGGGACTTTAGAAGAAACCCTGTTAGATGTCCCTTCCCTTCCCCCCCCATTGCTGTTTAGCTAACGGATTTTTACTGTAGTCTTTGGAATGTATTGGGAGCACCTGGGAGATAAGGGTGAGTTGCAGAGCTGAGAAGCAAGGTCAGGCGTTAATTGGGATGAAGTCATGAGAAAGTGTTTACAGCTGAGAAAGGGCGGGGGCCCCTCCTTCGACAGTTAGGGAGATAGGATTGGTGAACGCTGGGCGGGAAACTGGACCCTAGTGACAATAAAGGAGCTAGGGGGAAAAGCTTCAGTGTTCTTCCATTGGGGCGTGGATGCTGGGAAGTTCCATCTGGGCAGGTATGCCATTCTGACAGGGTAGCTAGGAAAAGCTAGGCCTGGTTTGACTTACTTTGTTTCTGCAGACTCTTGGGGTTTGTTTTTATGTTCTTTTAGAGTCCCTTTTTATTCCCATCCCCTTTTCCTCACAACAACTACCTCACCCCCTTTTCCCCTTTACCTTCTTTTAGCCCCTTTTATAAGGGATTATTTTACTTATATTGGACACTTGGAGACCCTACACTGACTAATTTGTTATTCTTACTTTTAATAAAGTCTCCAACTTAATCTTGGTGTGTGTTCCTTTTTGAAAGGTTGGGGCTGCTACACCAGTTTGGTGTATGGGACCTTGGGAGGTGTGTGCCAGTCCCGGGAATTTTGGGACTGTGGCCTGCCCTGCGGGGTTGGCGTAAGATCAGCCTTCCTTCACATGGTGGCAGCGGTGGGATTTTGCAGCCCACCTGAGGAACATTTGTTTGTCAAACCAGGCAAAGGTTTGTTATTTTCCAGACAGGGAAAAGTTGCTAGGGCAGAAATGGAGTCTGCTCTGTTGGATCAGGACCGACCCCTGCTGGGAGCAGAGGCGGCAGACGATCTGCCGGTGTTGGACCGGGAGGACATTTTACCAGTTGAGGCTCCTCGAGTTGCCCCTCCTATTGAAGTGACTGTCGATTGGGAAGGCGCGGAGGGCGAAGAGAGAAGGGTGTCGATCCCATCTCGCTTGGCAGCCTGGACGGTGGAACCTAGGGGCCGAGGGGAGATCTCCAGGTCTCGGAGGTGGAGCACGGGCAGTGGCAGTGACCAGGGAGAGGAGGAGGGAGCGACAGCGGTTCTCCTCCGGCGGACCCGGAGGATCCCGAATCTGTCTCGTCCCAGATCTACTTCCAAGGAGAGAGAGAGACGAAACGACCTGTCTCGCCTCAGGCCTACATCCAGAGAAAGAGAATTACAAAAGCAAGTTGACCTTCTGCAGAACCAGTTGGCAAAACACGCTGGAGCTGTTCGTCCTGAGAAGCCAAACTTCAAGGACCTGCCTCGTTTCCATGAGGGGCAGGATCCGCTGGAATATTTGGGCTTGTTTGAAATTGCCTGCGAAGATGAGCGTATTCCCCGTGGCAACTGGATGTCGGCCCTTCGATCACGAGCCTCAGGCTGTCTGGCTCAACTGTTGTACAGCGTCCCGCGAGAGGATACGCATAATTATGGACAGTTTAAAGAACTGGTCAGACAAACTTTTTGCCTTTCGGCCGAGAGGTGTCGGCAACGTTTCAGAGAGATTAAAGCTGAGCCCGGTGAGGGTTTTGTCTCCACGGCAACGAGGCTGCGGAGGACCCTGGATTTATGGCTGGAGACGGCTCAAGCTGTCTCCTTTCGAGATTTGCGAGAGCTGGTGGCCTTAGAACAGTTTTATGCCGTTCTCCCCGAAGGAAGGGCAGCGCTGGTGAGTGACCAGCGGCCCACCAATCTCCGGCAAGCGGCGCTGCTTGCGGATCAGATGGGAGTTTATAGGAAGGGGGGAAGCAGCCATCGAACCACCCCAGCCAAGCCGGCGGGAGGCGGCGGGAAGAGTGAAACATCCAATCCAACTGGAGGAGGAATCGGGCCCAAAGCTACTTCCACCCCGACGACGACCGGGTGCTTCTATTGTAGATTGGAAGGGCATCTGCGTCGGGATTGCCCTAGATTAAAGGCCAAGTTGCAAAAAGAAACAGCTACTAAAGTGGGTGCTGTGAGACCGGTGCCTCTCGATGTCTCCCCCGGAGAAGCCTCAGATTGGAGTGAGGCCAGCGAGGGAGAGGGAGAAGATCCAGCCCCACGGATCCCGGGAAATGGAGTAGCGGCCCGGCATTCACCGTCATGGAAGGGAAAGGGGCCGGCGATGGCTTTGGTTCAACCGGGACAAGTCAAGTGGAGCCAGCTACAATTCTGTGAGTCTCTTAAAATTAATGGGCAATGGGGACAGGGTTGGAGAGACAGTGGGGCTGCCCTTTCCGCTATTGACCGGAGTCTGGTGAAGCCAGGACAGATGCTAGAGGGACAATTTTTAACCATCACTCCTTATAACTCTTCCCCCATTGCCATGCCTTTGGCTAGAATACCGTTAGAATACAAAAATTGGAAAGGAGAATTGGACTTGTTAGTGCATGAAACTGAATTTACTACGTTTCTTATTGGAAATGATCTGGCTTTCTTGGCCAGTCAAGCCCCTGTTTTAGCGGTGACTCGGAGTCAGACAATTAAGAAGAAACAGGCCTCCCCAGACCCCGCATTCCCTGCCCCGATAGTAGAATCTTGCCCCCCGGCTGGGGGAGAGGCGACAGCTACGGACAGACGGGCAGGGGAGGGGTATGGAGACCCAGCAGAGCCAGAGTCAGCTAAACAGCAGGGAAAAGATTTATTGCCGGCAGGCGAAGAAGATGTGGCGGAGAGAGAAGAAATCCTTTCAGAGAATCTTCGCTCCACTGCCTTTGTGGAGGCTCAAACCCAAGATCCGTCCTTGCAGGAGTGCAGGGAGGCGGCTGGGAACCAGGTGGCTACTGTGACGCCTCAACATCCTGTTCGGTTTTTTTGGGAAGCAGGAGTCCTATATCGAGAGTTTGCGCCGAAAGGAGTTGGACAAAGGTGGAAGGTTTATCGCCAGTTAGTGGTCCCACAAGGGTTCCGAGAACCGGTCTTACAGCTGGCTCATGCTACGGCGTGGGGGGGGCATTTGGGGAGGAAACGGACTTTGCACAAGGTGTCCAATGAATTTTATTGGCCTTCGGTGGCGGAAGCCGTGAAAAACTATTGCCGCTCTTGTGACACCTGCCAAAGAGTGGGGTTCAATAAGGATCACCCTAAAGCCCCTTTGCAGCCCCTCCCCCGAATAGAGACTCCCTTTGAAAAGATTGCTGTGGATATATTGGGGCCTTTCCAGACGCCCACCAAGACAGGCAAAAAATTCATTCTCACGGTTGTGGATTTCGCAACTCGCTATGTCGAAGCTGTACCGTTAACATCAATCACTGCCTCTACTTTGGCTAAGACTTTATTAGCTATTTGTGCCCGGCTGGGTATGCCCAAAGTAGTACTTTCAGACCGGGGACCGGGATTTGTGTCGCAACTAATGCAAAAGATGTGGGAACTGGGAGGGGTGGAGCAATGTTTCTCTGTACCCTATCATCATCAGACAAATGGGCTAGTGGAGAGGTTCAACCAGACCCTGGGAAAGATGATTCGAGCCTATGTGACAAACCACCCTAAAGACTGGGATCAAGGGCTTCCTATGCTCCTATTTGCGTATCGGGATGCCCCTCAAGAAAGTTTGGGGTTTTCCCCGAATGAGCTAATGTTTGGCCGGGAGCTCAGAGGCCCTCTGACTATGCTTAGAGAAGAGTGGGAGCAAAAGGTGGCTAGTTCCTCTCAGAATGTTATAAGTTTTATGCAAATGCTACAGAATACTCTGAGAGAGGTACAACAAGTGGCGCAGGAGCATTTAGCCCACGCTCAAGGCACGCAGAAGGCGTGGTATGATCAAACTGCCCGAGTCCGAGTGTTTCAGCCCGGAGATCAGGTTCTTGTTCTCAAACCGGTTAAACCCGATAAGTTAACCCTTAAATGGGAAGGGCCTTTGACTGTGAAAGAGCGGCTGGGGGAAGTCAACTATTTGTTGCAGTACGCAGAGACCTCGCGTTTGCCGAAGGTTTTTCATGTCAATATGCTCAAGCGGTATGTGGACCGGAAAGATTTTGTGTTTCCCCTTCAGCCGAGGCCCGAAGAGTTGGCTAGGCCTTTGGATCTGTTAAGAGAATGTCAACAGAAAAGGGGGATAGAGGAAATACCCTGGCCTTTAACTTTGCCCCTACAGCAACGCCAAGGTTTGCAGCAATCCCCCGAGAAGCTTGTCTCGGATTCACACTGAAGAATAATTAGAAGATGAAGTCTGGCAGGAATTCCCTCCCAGTCTCATCTCCTTAAAAGGGGGGATGTGAAGATGGGACTTGTAGTGGCTGGGACTTTAGAAGAAACCCTGTTAGATGTCCCTTCCCTTCCCCCCCCATTGCTGTTTAGCTAACGGATTTTTACTGTAGTCTTTGGAATGTATTGGGAGCACCTGGGAGATAAGGGTGAGTTGCAGAGCTGAGAAGCAAGGTCAGGCGTTAATTGGGATGAAGTCATGAGAAAGTGTTTACAGCTGAGAAAGGGCGGGGGCCCCTCCTTCGACAGTTAGGGAGATAGGGTTGGTGAACGCTGGGCGGGAAACTGGACCCTAGTGACAATAAAGGAGCTAGGGGGAAAAGCTTCAGTGTTCTTCCATTGGGGCGTGGATGCTGGGAAGTTCCATCTGGGCAGGTATGCCATTCTGACAGGGTAGCTAGGAAAAGCTAGGCCTGGTTTGACTTACTTTGTTTCTGCAGACTCTTGGGGTTTGTTTTTATGTTCTTTTAGAGTCCCTTTTTATTCCCATCCCCTTTTCCTCACAACAACTACCTCACCCCCTTTTCCCCTTTACCTTCTTTTAGCCCCTTTTTATAAGGGATTATTTTACTTATATTGGACACTTGGAGACCCTACACTGACTAATTTGTTATTCTTACTTTTAATAAAGTCTCCAACTTAATCTTGGTGTGTGTTCCTTTTTGAAAGGTTGGGGCTGCTACACCAGTTTGGTGTATGGGACCTTGGGAGGTGTGTGCCAGTCCCGGGAATTTTGGGACTGTGGCCTGCCCTGCGGGGTTGGCGTAAGATCAGCCTTCCTTCACAAGACAAACAAATTAGATGAGTTCATGGTGGACAGGGCTATCAATAGCTATTAGCAATGTTAGCTAAATAAGGCACCCAAGTTCAGAATCAGAAGCAGTATGTCTCTGAAATACCAGGACCAGGTGCTGGAGACAAACAAAAGGTTAAAGGCATTCATGTTCCACTTGTGGAATTCCCAGAAATATTTGGCTTACTATTTGTCAAGAACTCCATTTTCTTTCTGTGTCTCACCAGCAGCCTGCAAGTTTCTTTTTGCCAGGCTGAAGTGGCACACAGTGGTGCACCACCTGCGTGTAATTTATCTAGAAGTCTCAAGGTCAGACCAAAACCCAGTTAATTGGACTGAGTGATCTCAGCTGTGTTCCTGTGGGAACTCTTCCTCCCACCCACCCGTTTGGGGCCTGGGAAAACTGGCCTAACCAGCCAGTGATTGGCTCTCAGAAATTCCCGTAGAGTTGCTAGGGGTGTGAGCATAAAATCAGCAGGGCGACAGTAGCCCTTTGTCTTCGCCTTCTGTCTCTGCTGTGGATTCCACATATGTCCATTTGGTCCTGATCTATGGGAAGACCTGTGCCTAGGTGCGTGTAGACAAGTTTAGGAGGTAGCTTTTGTTATTTTCTGTCTGCAGTATTGTTTCCAAATGTACTCTGGTTCTCTTGTCTGCCTTTTATTCCCCCTTTCCTACTGTGAATAAACTTAGCACCTGCTTCAAGTGCTGTGTGTGCTTCCTTCCAAGTAAGCCGTTATACAAAAATTCAGAGCCTTCTGCTTGGTTATTGCTACTGTTTAGAGTTCCAGGCCTAGGGTTTCAAAAGAGAGGGAGCCAGCTTGGACCCTTATCTCTTAAAGCACTAGGCCTGTTCTGTAAAGTCTGAGAATCCTTGGCTCAGGCTGAGGTGGACGTAAGAGATGGTGGTAGCCTACCTGGGTAATTTTTTTGTCCCTGCCTACATGGCTAGGTGTTAGGGCAATCCCCTTTCTCCCTTCACACTATTGTCAGAAACAGAACACTGGACTAGATCAGGTCTGATCCTGTAAAGATCTTAGCACTTATGAAGACATTCAGTTCATATTGTTATGAGGTAGGGATTGATGTGAATGACCTTTCAGGGGTCCTTTATAGCAGGGATGTTGAAGAGTCTTTGGTCTTGAGTCACGAGTCGAGTCACGAGTCTTTGGACCCGAGTCTCGAGTCCGAGTCTGAGTCCTTGGTCCAAAATGGTGACTCACGAGTCACTCCCAAAGCTGACTCCGCGAGTCCCTATTAAAATCAATGGGGTTTTTCCCCCAACAAAATAAGGCTACTTCAGATGCATGGCTTAAATAAATTCTAGGCACAAGTGTGCCTTTTTATTTCAAAACTCTGCCACTGATTTTGGCAAGAACAGACCAGGCAGACAAACCCAAAATAACCAGGCAGGCAGAGGAGGCAAGGAACCCCAAACAGGCAGGCAGGCAGGCAGGCAGGAAGGCAGTGCCCTTTGTCTTGGACAATTCAACTGTTGAACTTGATCTTCGCCGGCGATCGCGCTCCTCTCCACTCCTTCTGGCACAGCCCAGGGATGTTGAAGAGTCCTTGGTCTCGAGTCCCGAGTCGAGTCTCGAGTCCCATTAAAAATATTGGGACTCGAGTCAGAGGGGGGACTCAGTCCAACTCACAAGTCAAGTCCGAGTCCCCATCCCTGCTTTATGGCCCAGTGCTTATGACCGCAAAGAGATTCAGGATCCTTTCCAACTATGTAATCTTTTATTTCTGTAAGTAGAGCTGTCAGTGTAGGTGCTTTGAGGCAATATCTCTTAAAACCTGAAAGGGACAGTTGGTAGCCAGAAACATCCTGACATCACATCACATTCGGATGTGTTTCAGTGGGAACTGGGATGGCCCAAAAGGCACAGATGATGGGCAGAGATGACTCACCTTACTTCTCACCACTAGACAAGGGGAGAGGGTGAGTGAGGATGGTGTGTCGCGTGTAGCAGGAAGCTGGCCTCTCCTGGAACTGGATCTGAAAAGGAGGCACAGAGCTGACATTCCTCTCTGCAGGAAATGCTATGGCACTATGGGTTCCCCCTAGACATTTGATGGAGAGCAGGAACAGTATTAATGCTGTGAACCCCCATCTTATGCTTAGCCTGTATATATGTGTGTAAATCAACAAATTACAGAAGTGCCATAAGTCTCCAGGGACCTAAGAAAACTGAATCCTGGGTAAGCACCAGAACCCCTGAAACGTCTCACTGTTCAGAAGTGGGGTGCACTTGTTTGAGAACATCAGTACTGATGGGAAGCACAAACAAAATTAGATGGAGTAGGAATGATTCCACATATGTGATTTCTCTGACCACAGAAGCACTTGAGTAAAATGTGTCCGCAAATTTAACAGAAGGGATGAGAGATATTTGTAACAACTGCTCTCCATAAACCTCAACAAGATCAAAGAAAATCTGATCAATTACCCTGCCCATTGCTACAATTACAAAAATGTACAGCACTTAACTCATTCCTATCTGGAACTCTAAAGACTGTCTTTTTGTTGGCAGATGGTTGATCTGTAAATGCCAGCTGGCACTTATGAGAAATGGATGGACTGCTAACGTATTGATTGTTATGAGGCAGCGAATAAAATGAAAATTTGTTTTTATTTTAAGGAAGCCTTAAAAGTCAGAAGTGTTCACTTGTTCCTGAACAGGTTTTGCAGCTTCTAAACAGGGGACTGAAGTTATTTGCAGTGATTGTGTCAAAAGTGTTTATCTATTCAGGAAGAATCACTCTCATTCCAAACTGGCTTTGTTTGCTCTCAGCCTCAGGGATACAACTGCGTAGCCCAAACTGATTTTGTATGGAGCATCATGGTGGGATCCCATGCACTATGTAATCTCTGATCGTCTGGGAACGTCCCTGTGTCTAATCCACAAAGAAGAAAAATTGCACCAAACAAGCAGCAGATAGGAATACAATGGCAGTGAACAAGATTGGGAAAAGGCGAATAGTCCAAGGCTGGTCTGAATCTCAATGGAAGGAGGTGATATCAGTGACTTTCAGGGGGCTGACATTCCTCTCTGCAGGAAATGCTATGGCACTATGGGTTCCCCCTAGACATTTGATGGAGAGCAGGAACAGTATTAATGCTGTGAACCCCCATCTTATGCTTAGCCTGTATATATGTGTGTAAATCAACAAATTACAGAAGTGCCATAAGTCTCCAGGGACCTAAGAAAACTGAATCCTGGGTAAGCACCAGAACCCCTTTAGAGAGGAATGTCAGGGTAATTGATCAGATTTTGAGGAATGGCTGGGTGGCAGTGCCTTACCATTAAAGATGAGGTGGTCAAGAACAAAGGACAAGCACAGGCATCTATACCCATCCCAGGCTGGCTCTTGACTCTCATTCCCTCATGACTCAGCCTTATAAGTCCATGCAGGAATCGCCTGGAGGATGCATGATCAGGTCCTCCCAGGCTATTGATTGGTCAGTTTGAATTCCCCTCTCTGGCTGCTCCAGGCCCCTCTAGAAATATCTTTGCTTGGAAAATCTTCCTTCGTCTTCAAGTGGCTGGCAAAGAGTCAAGACAGAAGTACGCCATGCTATGGAACCCCAGGTTGGCCTCATCACACCCCAGCCCAAGTGACTTTGGTGAGTTATCCTCAAAATGTTAGGTTCCTGCTAAGTTTAGGTAAGCCAATTCTAACATGTTCCCATGAGGGCATTTTGCCTCAAATTACAAAGGAATGCTGCCAAGCAAAGCTTTTTTTTAAATTAAAAAATCTTTTAAAAAGGAGATATCCTCAGCAACCTTGTCTTCAATGGTAAGTCCACCCCCACCTGAATGTTTTTCAAATTCATCTGCCCCTTATTTATTTAGAGCACAATCCTATACAAGTTTAGACAGAAAAAAGTCCTATAACTACCAGCATTCCCCCATCCAGCATAGCTGACTGGGGAATGCTGGGAGTTGTAGAACTTTTTTTCTGTCTAAACATGCATAGGATTGTGCCCTTATTTTATTAATTTAAACTACGTACTTATATACCACTTAATTTTATAAGATTTCTACGGGGTTTACATAAGAAATACATAAAATAAAATATAAAAGCAATATAAAATAATAATTACATTAAAAACATCACAGAAACAGTAAAACAGAGCAGTGCAATTACACATCAGGGAAAGCCTGAGTAAACAGGTTGTTCTTCAAGAAGCGTCTAAAGTTTGCCACAGTTTCTGCCTCAGATGACATGTGGGAGAGTGTTCCAGAAGGTGGGTGCCACTACTGAGAAGGCCCACTTACGTGCCGTTTCTTGATGGCATTTTGTTGGCCATGGGAAGATTGATTCAATTGAAGATTAATTCAATATTTAGGAGGAGTTTTCACCCCACCCCCACCTCTGGATTGATTGAAAAAGTATGGGCTGAAATTTGGCTTAGCAATCCCAATTAAGTTTTTTCCACAGGAAATATTTCTCCTCCTCCTGCACAAAGCACTGTTTTCAATTTGAAAATCAAAACAGGAGAATATTGAATGCAGCCCTGATTCTTCTGCAAGGATTGATAGTTGGACCATAGTGTGAAGGACTGCCAACCGGTCCTTTACTCAAGACCAGAGATCAAAGGTGCAAAACTGCCAGCCTTAGCTCTGCCGTCTTGACTTGATTCTCTCAGGGCCTTGCCCTGGGTCTATACACTGGATTTAGCACTGAACCACAGAGGAACCATACACACCGTGTGGGGTAAAACCAGGAAAGTTTATTTAAGGTAAACAGATTACAATAAAAGGTGGGGAATGACGGAAGGGAGAAAAGGTGGGGAGACACTTTGGTATACACAGTAGAGCTACAAAACAACAAAACTAGTCCCTTACTATATAAATACCCAGGCACTTACTCTTTGCCTGGGGGTTGGTCCTCTTCAGGGCTTGCCTCAGCAAAAAGCCCTACTCCATGCTTCTTCAAGTGCAGACAACAACCCAAACCAGAAGCCACAGCTGGCAATATAGATTCTCCCCCCCTCCTTTCAGTCGCCCAGCTGTCTTTGGCCAATCAGGATGAACTTCATCTGGGCCAAGCAGGGGAGGGGTGGCTCCTTGATCATGAATAGAATGCTTGGGCCGCATTTGCATGCAAATACTGGGACATCAAAGACATGGGAGACTCTGAGGCGTCAAGGCTATCAAAGGAACTATGTAAATTTGCAGGAGATTTTGAGGCCCAGAGCCATCAGAGGAACTATGTACATTTTGCATGAGGTTCCCAGCCCCCAGCTGGGTTTACAGTAATACCTTGGATTACGAGTAACCCGGTGTGCGAGCATTTTGCAAGACGAGCAAAAAAAAAATAAAAATTTTGACTCGCTAAATGAGCGAGGTCTTGCAAAACTAGCACACCGGGTTACTCGCTGCCGGCTTCTGGGTGGCTCCAGGCTACGTGGAGCCGCCCGGGGGCTGGTGCAGAGCGAGGGGCCACGCCTGACCTCCGTGCGGCTCCCTGCCTGGGAGCTGCATGGAGGGCAGGCGCGGCGTGGCCGCTCACTCTGTGGGCGCCTCGCGTGCTGCCGTGCCGGCTCCCAGGCAGGAAAGCGGCACGGCAGCGCGAGGCACCAGCAGAGCGAGCAGCCACGCCACAGCTCCCTGCCAGGGAGCCGGCAAAGCACTGCCAGCTCCATGGCAGGGTGCTGCGTGGAGGCGTTCCCGCTGCTCCCTATCTCTTCCAGCGGTGGCTCGCCTGTTGGCGAGCCGCCCGCACTGCCATCACCAGTCCCGTCGCGTCCCTTGCTTCCCCGGAAGTGATGCGACGGGAACTGCAGGTGCAGGGTCCCGTCGCGTCACTTCCGGGGCAGCAAGGGAGGCGACAGGACCAGCGATGGCAGCGTGGACGGCTTGCCGAGGAGAGGCGAACCTCCCCTGGAAAAGGTAGGGAGCAGCGGGAACACCTGCACGTGGCTCCCTGCCATGGAGCTGGTAGTGCTTTGCCGGCTCCCTGATAGGGAGCCGCGGGCGCCTCGCGCTGCCGTGCCGCTTCCCTGCCCGGGAGCTGGCACGGCAGCATGCGAGGTGCCTGCAGAGCGAGCGGCCGCGCCACGCCTGCCCTGCACGCAGCTCCCTGCCAGGGAGCCGCACGGAGGCCAGGTGCGGCCGGTAGCCCGGTAGCCGGCACGGCAGCATGGGAGGCGCTCGCAGAGCGAGTGGAGGCGTGGCGCAGCGCGGCCGCTTGCTCTATGGGTGCCTCACGCTGCCGTGCCAGCTCCCGGGAATTCGTTCCACAACCATTTAATCACTGCTTTGCCGGCTCCCTCCATGGGTCTCCCTGCCAGGGAGCCGGCAAAGCA
Source organism: Shinisaurus crocodilurus (assembly GCA_021292165.1). Classification (NCBI taxonomy): domain Eukaryota; kingdom Metazoa; phylum Chordata; class Lepidosauria; order Squamata; family Shinisauridae; genus Shinisaurus; species Shinisaurus crocodilurus. The sequence goes on from CM037878.1 coordinate 99,810,352, forward strand.
GTGATTAAATGGTTGTGGAACGAATCATCTGAGTTCCCATTATTTCTAATGGGAAAACTCGGTTTGATATGCGAGTGTTTTGGATTACGAGCATGGTTCCGGAACGAATTATGCTCGTAATCCAAGGTACTACTGTACCTTGTTTACACATGTGGAGGTGTGTGTGTGTGGTGCAGGAAACTCTGACGCTTTTTCTTCACACATAGTATATTAATTGTACCCGCAGTTGCATTCAGTTTCATAAAGTCTCTCTCAGGATTTCCCAGAGAAACCATTCAGAAATCAATAGGCAATAACACTGCTTTGTGTTTTTGTCTTGCTTAGACCAGAAGTGAGCAGAGCAGAAGGGAGATCTGGATCTACTGCTAGATCTCAGTGATTTGCAATAGATCAGCAAGGATTTCTGATTACCACTTGTTTAACTGTAGCAGTGACAAAATAACTCCAAACTCCTGATAACCAGAAGTGGATTTGTATGTGGAAGGACTATGAACCCTGGTCTATTCTGGTCCACAAAATAAATTCCTGGCTCAGAACATTTTAATTCTTTGTGTTTTTCTTTTGCACCAGGCTCTGGTTGTAATGCCCTGCAAACCTGAAGTCTGTCCATCCTTGGCTTATAATGTTTGCTACAAACTGATATTGGGTATGATCAGACAGAAATATGTCCGCTGAATTATAGCACTTCAAATGTACCCCTCAACCCCAGCCATCCATGTAATGTCCTGAACACATACATTCACTTGCTTGCTTACTTGGGTCCACTTGACTCCTGGCTGAAATTCTTCTCATATATATATATATATATATATATATTGACTAGGTGTTGTTAGGAAAATTCTCTCAACCTCAACCCTCCCCCAACCACACCTGCAATATGTAGATACTAACACTGCCCTACCTTACAGGGCTGTTATCAAGATTACGGAGGTAATGTATGCACAAAGAACTTTGAACACTTGAGAGGCTTCCTCAGGAATAAGCATGTTGGTGTGAAGGACAAATCATAGAATCATAGAATCATAGAAAAGTAGAGTTGGAAGGGGCCTACAAGGCCATCGAGTCCAACCCCCTGCTCAATGCAGGAATCTAGGTCAAAGCATCCCTGACAGATGGCTGTCCAGCTGCACCTTGAATGCCTCCAGAGTGGGAGAGCCCACAACCTCCCTAGGTAGTTGATTCCATTGTCTTATTGCTCTGACAGTCAGGAAATTTTTCCTGATGTTTAGGTGGAATCTAGGTTCCTGTAACTTGAGCCCATTATTCCGTGTCCTGCAAACTGGGATGATCGAGAGAGATCTTTGCCCTCCTCTGTGACATCCCTTCAAATACTGGAAGAGTGCGATCATATCTCCCCTCAGTCTCCTCTTCTGAAGGCTAAACATGCCCAGTTCTTTCAGTCTCTCCTCATAGGGCCTTGTTTCCAGTCCCTTTATCATCTTTGTTGCCCTCCTCTGAACCCTCTCCAGTTTGTCTACATCCTTCTGAAAGTGTGGTGCCCAGAACTGGACGCAGTACTCAAGATGAGGCCTAACCAGTGCCGAGTAAAGGGGAATTATCACTTCCCGCGATTTGGAAGCTATACTTCTATTAATACAGCCCAAAATTGCATTTGCCTTCTTTGCAGCCACATCGCATTGCTGGCTCATATTCAGTTTGTGATCTACCACAATTCCAAGATCCTTCTCACTTGTAGTATTGTTGTCAGGCGTGTGGGAGACCAGCTGGTTGTGCTTGAGGAGGATTAGTGGGGTGGGGGGGTATTTTGAGTGTTAGAGATTGATGGAAGCTGGCAAGTGATAGGTTAATAATTGTGAGCATTTATGGGATAGTGCCTTTTAAATTAGCCCTATTTTAGGGTCACAAACAAGGTTTATTCTCGGGTGAATTTCCCCCCCGAAATTCCAGTATGATCTCCAACATTCCAAATGGCAAACAATTCTTGCCAAATGGCAAACAAATCAAGCCAAGTACTAAATAGTTTAAAAGTAAAAATAAAACAAAAATCTTATCTTGTTTTGTCAGTTTCCTGGCCACAGTGAAGCCTACGCTCTTCCTTTGGGTCCCTGTAATGATGGTTGTTCTGTGACCATTAAACCAAAGCAACAAATGTTTTCATTTACAACTCATAGGGGAACTGTACAAGTCAATAGGGATGATATTAACTGACCTCTTGTCCAGGTTGGGTTATGTTAACTGCCCTTTAGATTTTGTTTCCAAGTCCTCCTTTATGTTTCTTTCCTGTTGCAACCTTACATGTCTGCAGCACAACACAAAAACATAAACCAAATTATTTGCAAGCAACATTCAATAAGGCTTAATTTGAAAATTAAATACCAAGTGATAATTCATAAACATTTTTATTTTTATTCAACCAGGCTGTTTGGCTGGAGCCTGGAGATCAGTTACCTAACTATATGTGTTCCCAAGTGAGCAATACTTTAATACTCAGAGAGCTGTGATTACATTAGGAAGCATTCCTCTAGCATGAGAAAATATTTGTTCTCTTGTAGTTGTAAACAATTTATAGCTGATAGAGAATAGCCTACCCTTCCTTCTGAAAATGATACCAACCGTTAGTTGAAAGCTTTAGTGAAAGCTGAGCTCGGAAGGGCAAAAACACTGAAGTAAAAGACCAGGGCCTGCACACAGAGTACAGGCAATCCCCGGGTTATGAACGTCCTGACTTACAGACAACTCATACTTAAGAACAGACCGCCGCCATATATGTAAAAAACTGAGTTAAATACAATGGTTCGTACTTATGAACGCATGCACTATACTTTGCGACACTTTGCAACACTTTGAAAACATTGCACGGCTTCTGTTCCAACTTACATACACATTCGACTTAAAGACAGACTTACGAACGGATCTCGTTCGTAACCCGGGGACTGCCTGTATTAGGCAAGACCCAAATACACCTGCAGTGGGGCCATTAGTTTTGTTGATCCAAATCCCTCACACAGTCGCTTGTGAGTTTTGAAAACCAACTCCCCCCGTCCTATACCATGCACAGCTTCTTACTGTCTCAATCTCCCCTCTCAAGAATCTCTGCCACCCTTACTCCGATATTCACACTTCTGCCTCCATTTCTCTACCTGCTGCTATCAGTGGCCGGTGGGTGAAGATACCAGCGACCAAGGTAAAGGATCAGGAGTTCCTGGGAAATATCTCTGGGAATAGGAAGGGAAATTGTGCACAATAGACTGGCAGGTTACAAACTCCACCGAACTCCTGAATTTGGGATGCACGAGTCTGTTCATTTCAGTTTCTCCCACACTCAATTTTTTAAAAAAATTCTCAAGTTCTTTATGAAGCAATGTCCAAATTCTTACCCATCTACACTGGCCAAATTCAATAGGCACAGCAGTTCCCAGCATAGAGAGGATCGTGTTGTATCTGCCTGCCATGCAACTGTTAAAGATGAAGAGCCTGTCAGAGAAAAAGAGTGGTAACAGCCCCAATTCAGCACCACAAACCTGGTGGAGAATACACAGTGACCCAGTTCACACAATCGCAGCATGGTTAAAAAGCCACAGTAGGCTTGTTAACCCTGTTGCGCGTGTCGGCCCAGTTTCCCTAATGACCTTCGCTGGCATGGCTTGCCATGTCATCTGAACCCAGGTGGCATGGCTTGTTTGATGGGGCGGCAACCCTCAAATAACCCATGGGCTGTTGTTGCGTTATTTGAGGGTTGCTGCCCCCCACAAGCCATGCTGCCCAGGTTTAGACGACATGGCATCATGGCTCATTTCCTTCGCAGTGATTGTGCAAACCAATCCAGTGATTCAAAGTCAGACTTCAAAGAGCTAGGCAACCAAAGGTTTGGGCTTGAATGCGTGAATCTATCAATTTGGCTTTCTCTCAGACTCAATTCCCCACTCCCAAATCTCCATTTTCCCCCTCTCCAATTTATGAAGAAATTTGCGAATTTTGGTAAGCTCTTATTAAAAAAAATAATGAACTGAATGAAATTCTTATCCATCCCTACTTTGTAGTCATACTCATGATCTTGTAACTTAACACCCTTAACACTTTTCAGCACCCCCACATGCTTAAACTCAGAGAGGTTTAAAAACTAAATGTTTTCAAAAAGCAAAGGTAGACATGTTGACCTATAAGTAAAATTCCAAAATCCATATTTGGGCAATAACTTTATAAGGCCAACCAAATTGTCACAAAATAGGGTGCAAGCTTTTGGGTTCTCCAGAACTTTTCATCTTGATGGTTAACAAATGTGGGATGGGGTGTGGGAGTAAAAAAATAATAATTGTGAAATCATCGAGCCTGCAGTTAGTCATAGACTGGGTTCACATGACACGACGAGCCACCCACCGTGGCTTATAAGCCACAGTGGGTTAGCATGTCATCCGAACCCACAATGGGTTTGTCAGGGTGGCTAAAGTTTGGATTATAAGCAGCCCTGACAATGCATGGCTTGTTGCTGGGATTGTTTCACTCACAATGGGTTCTCATGTCATCCGAACCCGGATGGCACAACCCATCGTGGGTCAACCCCAACAACTAGCGAGCTGCTTGGCAAGAGTGGCAAAATCTCCTTTGGTGAGTGCCACTGACAGCTGCCCCCAAAGTGCCCAAGCAGCACTGGGGTGGCTGTCAGAGGCTTCCCCCGCTCCCCGCCACTGCCATTTTGGGGCAGCAGCAGAGAGCGATCTCCGGTTCCCCACTGCCTCCGCCAGCCGTTTCAGGCTGGCAGCGGTGGTGGGAAAGAGCTGCTGGTGCTGTCTAGGTGAGCGCCACTGACAGCCATTCCCAAAGTGCCCAAGCAGCACTTGGGGGGGGGCATCTGTCAGAGGCTTCCTCCACTGCCCGGCACGGCTGCGGCCACTTTTGGGCCTGGGGCTGCAGCATGCAGTGGTGAATGCTGCCACCAACTTGTGAGTCAACAGTGGTGATCCTGGCTCCACCGCCCCGCACTGCCACCATGAGCTGAAAGGGCTCGTGGCGGCAGTGGCACAGGATGGAGATTGGGTCAGCCTGCTCATGAGTCAGCTGACCCAATCCTGCCTCCCCCATGCTGTGCCACCACCATGAAGTCAGCTGACCGATGCCTGCTTCCCCATCCCCGTTCCTTGCAGCAGCACCAGCAGCAGGGAGCAAGGGGACATCTCAGTGCTCCTGTGGGGTCCCCTGGGATACCCTGGGAGGACCAAGGGTGGGGAGCAGGTGGGCAAGGACCATCCTCAAGCTGACTTCTCCTACACCGGCAGGTTTCAGATCAATCTGTTGAGCCAGTTTGTGAGCATAAGCTGTAGAAACGACTGCCCTCCACCCCTGATTTCTGTTTATAATGACGGAAAGCAATTCATCCAACTCACCCTTAACATAGGGTCACACCTATAATATGGAATTGGCCAGATTGGGTGGAGAGGAGTGATAGTTATTCTGGATTTATTACCATTGTGTGGTGGATCAGCATCTTAATCTTCATAGCTGCATCCAGTACACGGCTGCACACCGTTTTTCTCTTCCCAGTGTGCTGCTGTAGTCCAAATTAGTAAAGTGATTCTTCATAATTTCCCACTGCAATTCTTCCCTATGTGAACATTTTGAACAAGGCACAAGCTGTGGAAGATTAACAGCCTTTGAAAAGTACTGACAATTCTGGCATAATTTGAACAGCAGGATTCCTTTAGAGACAGTTATTTTAACAGTGTTGCTGGAGGCAGGTTGGAAAGAAAACCCAGAATACACGGCACAAGCCACAGGTTTTATTGTTGTCTACAGACAGCTCCGATCCAGCATGAAAAGCCCAGAGTCAACTGATATTGGTATTGTCTTCACAGCAGGATTCCTCTTTGGAGAATACAAAATGTTACCCTTTAATGAGAAAATCAACATTCTTCAGCTAATGCTGAAGCAATTATTTTTACTTTGAAATCAGAAATCATATAATATGTTCATCAGTATTCAAAACAATTCCGATTTTTATCTGCCCCCTTAGTGCCTCCTACTGTTTAGGGCAGCTTTCCCAACATCTGGTGCCCTCCAGATGTTTGGGAGTACAATCCCAGCATTCCTGACCATTGGCCATGCTGGCTGGGGCTGATGGGAATAGAAGTCCAAAACATCTGGGGGGCACACCACCAGATTGGGGGAGGCTGACTACAGTGTGTTGTGCGTGTTAGCCCCTTCATTATACTTGAGGCTATCGCAGAGGTGCCTGTCAATCTCATCTCACCTCAGGATGAGCGGCTTCAGACACGATGGAATGTGATAAGAACAGGAAGCACAAGTGTCTCATGTATTGTCTGAAACAGAACTTCCACATTCCCCCTCACGCTGATATGAGCAAGCTGTCCACACACTGGAGGCTCATGGATTTCACCACAAGGAAGATGCAAAATGTTCTATTTTGGATGACACAAAGAAAGAAGCATGTTGAAGAGAAAGAAAGCACAGACGCGTGCACTTCCTGGCATTCCAAAACTTCCAAAGCTTTTCAGTAACACCATAGGTCAAAACGGGGGTGGCGGGGAGGGGGGGACTTTCACAAATTTCCCCCCCTTCCCCTTCGCTACTATGTCATTGTTGCCAACAGTTTACTAACATACAAATAGCGTGCAGGGCTGGTCCTACTATTAGGGCAGCACATTTTTAGTTATTTAACTTCTTGTGATTGTACTTTTACTGTCAGGGATGAGGAGAGGTGCTTGTGGGATTTTCTGCCTCATGTGCCAAACTACTATGCACATTGACTTGAGTGGGTGGGTGGGGGCTCTATTTGCTGTTCCGCCTCTGGCAGTAAAATGTCTTGGGCCAGCCCTGATAAGAGTGGAAGATGCCTAGGCTAACATGAGTATGACCCTGTTTGGACATAATGGTGGATTTCAGGGGCAATTCGTGGAATGATTAACTGCTTCCAGTTTCCAAATGTGGCAGCATTTGTAGCTTGTTCGTATGATGTCCAGACCCAGACACTTGGGATTGTTCATGGGTTAAACAACCCCTGGTTAACCCAAGAACAAACTCAAGAACAACCCCAAGTGCCTGGGTTTGGATATCACGGAAACAACCAGCAGAAACAGGTTGTTCCTGGAAACCAGAAGCTGCTCATGCACAGCATGCATCCTCAAAATTTGTGGATTAACTAACCCACGAACTGCCACCAAAAGCTGCCGTTATGTCCAGACAGGGCCTATTAGGCCTTGGAGCCTAACTCCAATGTTCTTATGGAGAAACAGTACTTCTTCGGAGCCTTTAGGCTGGAATGTACTTACCGGTAATATTTTCTCACGAGTTAATAAAAATTAAACACTTTTTAACTGAAGAGGGTTTTTTTTGTCAGAATCTACCGAGCCCACATTTACAGACAAAATTGGAAGCCACTGCAGTGTTCTGGTAGTGCAGCTGGTTATTGCTGTCTAAAATGTATTAACCAATGTTTGGTATTTGCAATGCAAAATCATTGCTCTTGCAAAAATCCTTGAGACCATTAAGTTCCCCCACACCCTGCCAACAACTTCTTATAATACCTGCTTTCCAAGTGTTGCTTACCTGCAGGTTGCATAGCAACCTGCATGAATTTAATTCAGATGACAGTGTTAACACCGAGTCCTCTGTCAATCTGAACTGATGTATATTCACTGAATAATATAGAAAATGCCCATACAAAAGCACTTTTTCTTTCTTTTCAAAAGCGAGGTCCTGTAGAGCAGCTACTGCAGTTCTCTTACCCGCCTCTTGTTCATCACCCAGATCATGCAACACGTAATGTCTCACTTTTCACTGCCAGTAACTTTTATTATATTAATTAATTAATTTTTTTATCCCATCTTTTCTCCAAGGAGCTCAGAGTTTTACCCTCCATTCCATCCTCACAACAACCATGTGAGGTAGGGTCAGGCTGAGAAATAGTGACTGGCCCAACGTCACCTGGTGCCTGAGTCTTTTATGGGGTTTTTATGTTTTATAAAGTTGTTTTTAATGTTTTATGATGTTTTTACTTGACTCTTGTTTGTATCTGCTGCAATTTTTGTAAACCACCTTCAGAGACAGTATAGAAATACCATCAATATATAAACAAACACTCTAACCAGGCTATTATGGGAGTTGTAGGTCAAAGCATCTGGAGGACACCAGGTTGCTCACCCCTGCTCTAGCCACTATTTATTTATTTATTATATTTATACCCCACCTTTTTTCCTGCAAGGAACCCAAGGCAGCTTACATAATCCTCCTCTCCATTTTATCCTCACAACAACCCTGTGAGGTAGGTTAGGCTGAGAGTCAGTGACTGGCCCAAAGTCACCCAGTGAGTTTCATGGCAGAGCGGGGACTAGAATCTGGATCTCCCGAGTCCTAGTCCAACAGTCTCACCACTATGCCACACTGGTTCTCCCACTACACCACACTTACTCTTACATTCATTACTAGCCTTCCTTTCTTTCCAATAACTTTGGTGTCCAGTTCTCACCCCTCTCATCTCTATCTCATTCCTATGGAGTGACATCATTGACAATAATTATCAATATGACAATCATTGGCAAACCTGAAGTACAAGCTGAAGAGGCAGGATTGCAGCTTGACATTGATAGGTAAATGGTCAAGGAACACCTAATTACTTTGAACAAGTTCAAATCTCCAGGGCCCAATGAACTGCATCCTAGAGTAATAAAGGAACTGGCAGAAGAACTCTCAGAACCTCTGTCTATTATCTTTGAGAAATCATGGAGGACAGGTGAAGTGCCAGATGACTGGAGGAGGGCAAATGTTGTTCCCATCTTCAAAAAGGGCAAGAAGGAGGATCCTGGGAACTACAGACCAGTCAGTCTGACATCAATTCCTGGGGAAATTCTGGAGCAGATTATAAAGCAGTCAGTCTGTAAGCACCTTGAAAACAATGCAGTGATTACTAGAAGCCAACATGGATTTGTCAAGAACAAATCCTGCCAGATGAATCTGATCTCATTTTTTGATTGGGTAATAACCTCCCTTGTGGACTGTGGGCATGCTATGGACATAATATATGACTTCAGAAAAGCTTTCGACAAAGTGCCTCATGATATCCTGATTAGCAAACTAGTTAAAAGTGGGCTAGATGGAACAACTATCCAGTGGATCCACAGTTGGCTACAGAATCGGACTCAAAGAGTGCTTATCAATGGTACCTTCTCAAATTGGGGAGAGGTAATGAGCGGGGTACTGCAGGGCTCAGTCCTGGGCCCAGTGCTCTTCAACATTTTTTATTAATGACTTAGATGAGGAGATGCAGGGAATGTTTATCAAATTTGCAGATGACACAAAATTGGAAACAAAATTCAAAGTGATCTCGATAGGTTGGAGCACTGGGCTGAAAACAACAGAATGACATTTACCTAATAGGGATAAATGCCAAGTGCTGCAACTAGGAAAAAGAAACCAAATGCACAGTTACATGATGGGGGATACTTGGCTCAATAGTACTACAAGCAAGAAGGATCTTGGAGTTTCTGGCGGACCAAACCTGGTCTGTTGCGTGGGTTCAGCACCTTAAGGGTTAACCGGCACCGAAGTCGTGCCCTGTACGAGACTGTCAAAACCTTTATTTTTAGCAGTAAGTGATATTGACAAGGAATCCCCTCAGAAACAGGGAAGCCACAAGCTAGTCAGTTTCAAAAGAGTTTAAAGGAGCAGAACTAATAGACTACAGGAATTTCACAGTATAAATATAGCAGTCAATACCGATAGGGAAACGGAAGTACAGTAATACCTCGGATTGCGAGTAACCTGGTATGCGAGCTTCTCGTAAGATGAGCAAAATTTTAGCATAAATTTAAATTTGAAAGATGAGCAAGTCTCGCAACATGAGCCACACGCTCTGCGTCGCCTCCCTCTGCCGTTGCCTCTCACTGCTTTGCCTAAGGGCAGGGAGCCACCGCTCACTCTGCAGGTTGTTGATCCTCCACATCTCTCTCTCTCTCTCTCTCTCTCTCTCTCTCTCTCTCTCTCTCTCTCCCCCCCCCCCTTCTCTCTCTCTCTCTCTCTCTCTCTCTCTCTCTGAAATTTTCATTAGCTGCTTTGAGATACTCTGTCTAAAGGCAAAGCAAGCCGGCTCCCTGGCAGGGAGCCCCGTGGAGGCGCGGTGCGGCTCCCTGCTGAGTTTCCATTATTTCTTATGAGGAAACTCGCTTTGATATATGAGTGTTTTGGATTACGAGCATGGTTCTGGAACGAATTATGCTCATAATCCAAGGTATTACTGTATTCAATTTGCTTTCTAGGTAGGCTTTGCTCGAATGCAGAATGTTACCTGACACCAGAGACTCTGACTCTGGATCTAGCGTAGCGGTTTGCTTTGCTGATTGCCAGGCGCCCTGCCCGGGGTTGGAAGTTGCTTGGCCCTAGCCGGAGCTAGCGACCTAACCCGTGCAAGCCTCCACCGTGTTTCCAACAACCCTTTGTTCTTTTGCACGTATCTTTTCTACCGTCCCTCGCCCCCTCCCCGCCCTTGATGATCAGGTGGGCTGGTCCCGCCCCGCGGGGTGGTGGCACCTTTCAGGTGCTGGCATCTCCTGGGTACTTTGGGGTACTTTGCAGCTCTTTGAGACTGTGCCCCCCCCACCTCCGGAATGTTATGCACTTCCTTGAGGGAAGTGTAAATGTGCCCCATTGAAGGTATGCAGATGTGGCAGATGTGGCTTATGTATAACCGGTCTGCCCAGAATTGTGTCTTCTGTGCCCTGGGTGGGGATTATGCAGACAGAGGGGTGACAGCGGAAAGGGGGAAAACATGTCAGGGTTCAATATGTCAGGGTTCAGCAGTGTGCTCAGGCTTTCTCTCCACAGAGTTGTTGAAGATCACAAGCTGAATATGAGCCAGCAATGTGATGTGGCTGCAAAAAAGACAAATGCTATTTTGAGCTGCATTAATAGAAGTATAGCTTCCAAATCACGTCAAGTACTAGTTCTCCACTACTCAGCACTAGTTAGGCCTCATCTTGAGTACTGTGTTCACTCCAGTTCTGGGCACCACACTTTAAGAAGGATGTAGACAAACTGGAAAGGGTTCAGAGGAGGGCAACAAGGATGATAAAGGGACTGGAAACAAGGCCCTATGAGGAGAGACTGAAAGAACTGGGCATGTTTAGCCTTCAGAAGAGAAGACTGAGGGGAGATATGATAGCACTCTTCAAGTATTTGAAAGATTGTCACACACAGGAGGGCCATGATCTCTTCTTGATTATCCCAGATTGCAGGACATGGAATAATGGGCTCACATTACAGGAAGCCAGAGTCCGCCTGGACATCAGGAAAAACTTCCTGACTGTTAGAGCAATAAGACAATGGAACCAACTGCCTAGGGAGGTGGTGGGCTCTCCCAATCTGGAGGCATTCAAGATGCGGCTGGACAGCTATCTGTCAGCTATGCTTTAACTTGGATTCCTGCATTGAGCAGGGGGTTGGACTTGATGACCTTATAGGACCCTTCCAACTCTACTATTCTATGATTCTATAATATTGCTGGATGTCTTCCTGCCCCCAGGACTGGCCCAAGATATTTTGTTGCTTGTGATGGTGCAGCAGGCCAAATTATTCTGGCATGTGCCAGGGGTGAAACTGCACAAGCACCTCTCCCTTCATACCTATCATTATTAAATACAATAATAATACATTAAGGGCAGGGGAGGCTGGTGACTCTGATGTCAGTGGGGCTCCTCATCCATTTCAGGCTTTATTCTGCGCTTTATAGGAGCTATCCATGGTGCCGAACCCCACCCCCAAAATAGGTTCACCACCAAGGAGCACCATGGATAGCTCCTATAAAGCCCAAAATAAAACCTGCAATGGATGAGGAGCCCCACTGAGTCGGAAGTCGCCAGCCTCCCCTGATTAAGGGCACAGTTTGATGGACTGCACCCTCACTGCTCAGAAGCACCCAAACTTGAAGGCTTCTGGGATTCCAGTGCCCTGCCAGGCTGAAGCCAGCAGGGCGGGCAGACTTGCGGAGGCATTCTTTGCCTTCTTGTCCTCCATTCTGTGCTGTTTTCCCTGGTCGAGCTTTTCAGTGTGTCTAACAAGGGTGCTTCAGAGCAGGAGGGATGGAGGCTGGAGGAGGCTCAGGATAAATTGTACCCTGGCCTCTCTGGGCGTCTCCCCTCCCTGCCCACCAGAACACCCCCTCCCCTCCCCCTGTGGTCAATTTTCCGACCTCAAAGGAGGCAACCGGTGCGGGTTTCTCTGCCCTGGCTTTGAGGGACAGGGGTGGGGGTGGAGCAGATCTGCGGTGCCCCCTCCCCACCCCCCGTTCCAAGGTCGGAGCTTTCCAAGCCATCCTATGGTTCCTGGGACGCTCTCCCAGGGACAATAGAATTGTTCGCTAAATAACTAACCATTTGCTGCCCTTTCATGACACCCCTAATCAGCTGCCTGGAGCGGCTGCCTCACTTTGCCTAATGGTAGGGCCGGCTGCCCCCCCCTCTCCCCGATGCCTTACAGTAAGGCTTGCACAGACCTGGCTTTGTTTTGTTTTGTTTATTGGCCCTGGTCTTGTGCTTTTAATAGTGGCCTAGACACACAGAGATTTAATAGGCAAAAGCTTTTCCTGGCTTGAAGATAAGTGGCTGGGAAAACCTCCTAAATGTCTGTGTGAGGTTGCTGTTAAAGGGAAAGCAGTCACACCACAATAACCTTCAAAGATAAAATAGCAAGTTACTTACAGTTATGGTAAATAAAAAAAAAAGGAGTCATCTCTGAAATCTCCAGAGACCTATTTTTAAAATCCTATAGTAAATGATGCAACTAGAAGTGATTCACTTCTATTTTGAGGATCTGACGCAAGAGGAATCTGTTGTTCAGAGCTGACATGTGCCAGATTATGAGATTTCTCTGTTTCTTTTATTATTAGCTATTTGCCTCAATAGCCTGGATATACAGACACATCACCACTACTAATTTACTGAACCATGTTGGTAGATTCAATAGAATGTTATTCATTTGGAAGAGGATTGTTTTTCTTTCTTCATGCTCAGTAGGAGCTGTGTAGAGACAACAGGCCCAATTAGAAGTGGCTGAGCCACTCATATACAGACTGACTTGCAAATAAACTAAGCCATTTCTCCCCAAATTGGGAAATAGTTCAGCTCATATCTGAGCTAATCTGAATTCAGATGTCCAAATTCAAAGCCCTCAATCCCCTCTTTCCTTCCCACAAACCTACCCACTTATGGTAGCATTTGGGAAATGGAGTTTTCCTAAGGGCCACTAACATTGCGGTACCACTTAAAAAAACATATTTCCTAAGGGCCATTGGGGCCTTGTGTCCTAGCACTATAGACAAGACAAGAGGGAGCACTGAGAGACCTCTCTTCTTCCCTTTCCCTGTGGCTGCTTGACATCAGTAGCTACACCAGCTAAGTATGTGGGGTTTAAAGGAAGGAAGAGGAGGTTGGGGGTTTGGGGCTGGGACAGAAGGGTATTTGTGGGTTGTGTGTGTGGGAGGAAAGGAGCTTGGACGACGATTCTTCTCTGGCTCAGATTTTAGTCTGTGCCAGAGAAGAATCTGGGGCTACTAATGTTCTCTCTTCTTTGAGGGAAGCATTATGAACTCCCAAAATTTGCATCTGAGCCCCAGAAGTCCGGGTCTTCTGCCATCTGTAGACACAATTCTGTTCTGTGCATTGAATATAGCACCGGCTGGCTCTATTAGCACCCCCACCCCCATATAGCCCTTTTCTCCCCGTCAGGATTTTATTTTATTTATTTATTATATTTATACCCCGCCTTTTTTCCTGCAAGGAACTCAAGGCGGCTTACATAATCCTCCTCCTCTCCACTTTATCCTCACAACAACCCTGTGAGGTAGGCTAGGCTGAGAGTCAGTGACTGGCCCAAACTCACCCAGTGAGTTTCATGGCCGAGCGGGGACTAGAACCCGGATCTCCCGAGTCCCAGTCCAACACTCTCACCACTACGCCACACAGGCTCACCACACTGGCCGCAGCATGTAACTCCTGCTGCTTTCCGCCTGCGCCAGAGCATGCTCCACATGATAGCCAGATTATTCGCTTCAGGGCAAGGCCTTCCCATGCCTCACACTGAAGCGTTCAGTGATTCACATCTCTTCCAGGCCCCTGGTTACACATGCAGGCTATTCACAGCAGAAGCAGGGTGGTCATGTATGAATTGCCAGGAAAAAAAGAGGACAAGAGAGGACACTGATTTGCATAAAATGTGCATATGGTAATTTATACGTATAGATGCAAATTTAGACATTATTATTTTAATTTAAATAGAAATACGGTATATCTCACCATAGTGTGGACGACTGTGACCAGGTGACCGGTGTGCCTTGCTCCGTCTGCTGTCCAGGTGCTGTGGATGGGCCACGTCAAGGCCCCTGGGCTCATCCTTCTGATGGTTCTTCATCCTTAAACCAGACTTGGACTGGGCAGCCCTTCAAATAGAGGACACCTTCCAAATAGAAGACAGTCCTTTGGCAGCCCTCCAAACAGAGGATTGTCCTCTGTAAAAGAGGACACATGGCCACCCTAGGAATGCTTCAGCATGAGATGGCAGTAGCTGGGTATGCTGAGGTAATAATAATTAGAGCTACACAAAGCTAGTTTTATTTATTTATTATATTTATACCCCACCTTTTTTCCTGCAAGGAACCCAAGGCCGCTTACAATCCTCCTCTTCCTCCTCCTCCATTTTATCCTCACAACAACCCTGTAAGGTAGGTTAGGCTGAGAATCAGTGACTGGCCCAAAGTCACCCAGTGAGCTTCATAGCCGAGCGGGGACTAGAACATGGATCTCCTGAGTCCCAGTCCAACACTCGAACCACAATGCCACGCTGGCTATCTGTTTTATTTATCTTTTCTATTACTATCTCAGAATTGAAGTGGTATCTGAGATTCTAAATGAACCATAAATGCAAAGGAATGTTAATATAAACCAAATTCGGACAGCATGACATCAGTACAGATATATAATATGGAAGTCATCCTCTTGCCTCCAAAGCTTGGAGATCTACCTGCTTACAAGTCATCTTACTCAAATTATCCAGTCAGTAACATGAAGCAAAATGCTTACAGGAAAGGGAAGGCTCCTATGTGCCCTCCCTGGTTCTTATCATATTTGTGATGTTTGTGGGCACAAATAGAGATCCAGGATTAATCCACCAATAGCAATGGGTCGAATCATCGTTTTCAGACTCCACTGTCTGCATCGTTAAGGTTCCTTACTGTGCTGGCAGGATGACTGTCTCTTTCCAAGAGACCACTGCTGAGGAGCAGAATAGCATAACACTTCAGGCAGAGCTCTGCCAATTTGCGGCAGCTGAGAATCTAGGCCCTGCTCCACCAAGAGGCAATTCACGTCTGTGAGGGCTAGCGTTATACACTAGTTTGTGCCTGAAGTGAAAAGTCAAATCAACACCTCTTTGCTCTGTCTTAAAGGGATCATGTTTTAAAGCAAGGCAGGCAACTTGTGGCCCTCCAGATGTTTTGGTCTAGAATTCCTAGCATCCCTCACCGTTGACTATGCTGGCTAGCCAATGTAGGCCAAAAGATCTGGAAGACCACAAGTTGCCCATCCCTGCTTTAAAAGAAAATGACGGAGATAAGAGACCGGAGGCAGCAAATTCCTTTTCTGGAATTTGCTGCCTGAAGTAACTGCTTCACGGTGTTCGTGGTAAAGTCAGGTCTGCTACTGGGCAGAGTGAGGTGGCTGCCTCAGGCGGCAGAGGCTGGGGAGGGGGGCGGTGTCGGTGTCCTCCCCAGCATTCTTCCTGAGCCCCCTGACTGTTCCCCTCTGTTGAAAAACAGGGCTATGCACCGCACAGCCTGCCCTGTGCCATCAGGTGCCCTGGAGCAGTGTTCTCCAACCTTGGGTCCCCAGATGTTTTTGGCCTACAACTCCCATGCTGGAGTTGTAGGCCAAAAACATCTGGGGACACAAGGTTGAAGAACACTGTCCTGGAGGATGTCCCACTGCCAGTGTTGAAGCAAGGTTCAGCTGGCAGTCTGGTCAGCTTCTGTATGCAAAATGACGGGGAGGCATCTTGTCCTTTGACTCAGGCAGCAAAATGACTTGGCTCAGCCAGTCATGCGCAAGAAGCTATTACATGGGCCCACAATCCTCCACATCCAACAATAATCTGAAGGAAACCTCAAGCCCAGTGGCAGGGACATATACATATGTCTATGCATATGTCCCTGTCAAAAAACCCTGATTAGCCTTGTCAAAACCCCATTTTAAAAGGAAGCCTGAATCTTGGCAAAAGGGCCCACCGTCAGAAATGGGGAGACCAAGCCAGTGATGTTTGCTCCAAAGTGCCACTTGGTCACTGGCTGGAGTGGCTGTTACTGGCAGTGGCCTGGGTGAGCTCAGCAACAGCAGCAAGGGGGTTTTGCTGGCTCTTGCCGGCTCTTGCCAAGCGGCTTGCTCACCACTTCCCTGTACCCATGATGGGGTCAGTCTCCCGCATCAATTAATTTTGTACAGCACCCTATGATTTGATAATGCAGGATGGTGTGTGTGTGTGTGTGTGTGTGTGTCTACTATATAAATGTGAAAGTTTGTCTGTACGTACGTACTTATGTCCGTATGGCTCACGTGCATCCCATAGGCTCCGACACGGCTGAACGGATTCGTCCCAAACTTGGCACACATACTCAACATCACCCAAGGACAAAGACTGGCGGGTTCAAATCTCCAAAAAACCCTCGCTGCGCCTGTACGGCCCAAAATAGATGGGAGCCAATGGTGTCACTTGGAATGCTCGCAGGGGCCATTCAGGAGCAGTTATGCAAATCACTACAACGGCATTTAGAATGTTGGTATGCACTGCCACAGGGGCCCAATCAGGAGCGGATATGCAAATCTCTCCTACGTCCAAACAGAATGTTCATATGAACTGCAGCCAGGGCCTACGTGGGGGGGGGGGGGATTTTGAACAAATAGTGCCTATAGGAAAATGACAACCCATGCAATGCCATTGTATAGTCCCGGGGGGGGGAGCAGGGACCAGGGATTTCATGGTGTGGTCCTGGGGGGGGGGGGGGCAGCAGGGAATTCATTGTTGTGTGGTTCCGGGAGGGGAGCAGGGATTTCATTGTGCAGTACCGGGGGGGACAGGGAATTCATTGTTGTGTAGTCCCGGGTGGGGGGGGGGGAAGCTGGGATTTCATTGTGCAGTCCTGGGGGAAAGGGAGCAGGGATTTCATTGTGTGGTCCGGGCGGGGAAAGGGAATTCATTGTTGCATAGTCCCGGGGGAGGGGGGAAGCTGGGATTTCATTGTGTAGTCCGGGGGGGGGGGGCAGGGGAGCAGGGATTTCATTGTGCAGTCCGGGTGTGTGTGTAGGGATTTCACTGTGTAATCGCGGGGGAACAGGGATTTCATTGTGTAGTCCCGGGACAGCAGGGATTTCACTGTGCAGTCCTGGGGGAAAGGGAGCAGGGAATTCATTGTGTAGGCCGGGGTGGGGGGAAGCTGGGATTTCATTGTGTAGTCCCGGAGGGGGAGCAGGAATTTTATTGTGTAGTCCTGGGGGAGCAGGGATTTCATTGTTGTGTGGTCCCAGGGGAGGGGAGCAGGGATTTCATTGTGTGGTCGTGGGGGGGGGGGAGCAGGGAATTCATTGTGTGGTCGTGGGGGGGGAGCAGGGAATTCATTGTGTAGTCCCGGGTGGGGGGAAAGCAGGGAATTCATTGTGCAGTGCTGGGGAAAGGGAGCAGGGATTTCATTGTGTGGGCCGGGGGGGGGGGCAGCAGAGATTTCATTGTGTAGTCCCGGGGGGGGGGGAGCAGGTAGTCCTGGGGGGGAGCTGGGATTTCATTGTGCAGTCCCGGGGGAGTTGGTAGTCCCGGGGGAGCTGGGATTTCATTGTGTAATCCTGGGGGAGCTGGTAGTCCCGGGGGAGCAGGGATTTCATTGTGTAGTCCCAGGGGACCTTTCCTATGGAGCCATTCAAAAAAGCAGACAGTTTTTTTGTCCACTTAAGGAATTTCGAACAAATAGTGCCTATAGGAAAATGACAACCCATGCAACGCCAGGTAAAAAAAGCTAGTATATATAATATTAGTGCTGGCGCAAAGATTTCTTCCACATTTTTTTCGACCCATTCTCAATCAATCTGATAGAAAAGAAATTGCTTTTGAATAGAAATTCAGTGGTAAAGAAAATTTCAGATAAATTCTCAAGGGTTCTGCTTACCTTACGTAGGAGGAGTGTACAGACAGGAGTGTCCTATCTTTCACTGTAAAATCATCTCTCTGGCAGCCTGTAGCCTCCTCAGCTTCCCACACTTCAATAAAAGCCCAGGGGAAGACATCATGAGGTAATTGAGATTACTTGAGATTACTCACTCACGGTAGTTTGAGGGTGCTTTACATGACATCGTGATCCTCCAAGGCCTCTCCCGTTCTTTGCAAACTTTTTTTTTTAGAGTGAGGAAAATGTAGTATTATCTGGAAATGGCGGAATGAACCAGAATGAGAAGTTCATGTATTTTTGCAATTCCGCTATACCGCAGCACCACCTTGTGGTTGTGTAATGGAACACAGAGAAAGGCAGAGAAAGAAAACAACCCTAGGAGAAAAAACATGTGTAAAGGAGCCGATCTTAATCCTGCAAAGAATCTGGAAACAGAAGCCTCAGTAAAGTGATGGTTTAAAAGCCTCATTGTCCTCAGTGCAATTCATTAACATTCATCGCTATTGAGATCTTGTCGGCAATGTGGTTGTGTGACTGTCACAAGCACCTGTTGGGCAGTGTCCAGCCAGATGCTCCTCCAGAGTAGGAGGAGCTGCTTGCTCAGAAGCTCAAAGAGAATGTTCTGATCAGTCTTTAAATCTTCCTCACAAATGAAAGTTAACAAAGAGAGGAAAGGTGCAGACACAGAACTGGGGATTGAGAGGGAGTTAATTTAACCCAGCCTTCCCCAACTTGATGCTATCCAGATGTTTTGGACTACAGCTCTCATCGGCCCCAGGCAGCCATCATGGTCAATGGTCAGAAATGATGTGGATTATAATCCAAAACATCTGGAGGGCTGGTTGGGGAAGGCAGATCTAACCAATTCATCGTTTAAACACTTGTGTTAGGCAACAGTGGTGGTGGAGAGCATTTACGGTAAACTATTTTAGGATCTGCGTCAGCTTTGTAACAGTTTTGAGGGTCGCCCTCCAATGTAAGAATCAGGAAAAAGCATAATCAAGCTTTGTTTTGGGAAGTTGTATAGACTGAGGAAGGAGAGGAAGACATGCTTGGAAAAGCTTCAAGTTACAACCTGTGAGTTCAATGGAGGATAAAGTCCTTGGAAAGCCACTGTTACATACACAGCATGCTGTTCTATAACTTGTTTTTCCTTCTCCACTTGAGGCCCGTTCCATTCCAACTCATTTCACTTAGTCGCCTGGAAGGTCACGCCACCTTCATCCATGTGACTTAACAGGCTTAAACCAATGTTATTTGTTGTATTTATTTGTTTACATTTTTATCCTGACCTTCCTGCAAGGGGCTCAGGGTGGCGTATATGGTTTCATTCCACACTTTATGCTTACGAACATAAGAAGAGCCATGCTGGATCAGACCAAAGGTCCATCTAGTCCAGCGTCCTTTCAACATTCTTACAACAACCCTCTGAGGGAGGGAAGGAGGGAGGGAGGGAGGGAGATCGGCACAAAGTGACCCAGTAAGCATCATGGCTGAGTGGGGATCTGAACTCTGGTCTTTTTGGTTCTAGACCAATATTCTAACCCAGTGTTCTAACCATTATATCACACTGGCCCTCTAGTGATTTGTTTTGGGTGAGATTTTAGGGATTGACATTACACAGGCTAACTATATTTTGAGCCATAGAACTAGATGGAAGGGACTAAAAGAGCCCCGCCCCGCCCCGCCCCGCCCCGCCCTCCAGCATCCATACTGTTGCCTCCCTTCTGCCTGATCAAGCTTAATATCAATTCCATTTCTACCAGCAAGTTAAAACATCCTTGTTTAAACAGCTTTTGCCATTGGTTGAAGTAGGATGGCCAGGTGCCCTACTTTACAGAGGACAGTCCTCTATTTTGGGGAGCCGGCAGAGGACAGTCCTCTGTTTGAAGAGGTGTCCAGTCCAAGTCTGGCCTAAAGTCAAAGAACCCCAAGGAGGGAGAGCAGGAGGGGCCTGGAAGTGGCCTGGCCCATCAACACTTAGCACACAGACAGCAGGCTGCGCAGGCACACAGGTCACCTAATCAGTTTTCTCCGCTATGGTGAGATACAGAGTATTTAAATTACAGTTATTACTTTTTAATGGGCACTTATACATGTACATTTGCATACACATGTTATGCAAATTAGTGTATCCTTTCCCCTCCCCCCCTCTGTTTTGGTGATGCATTTCCTTTTTTTGGCAACACAGAAGTGTTGAACACACCCTCTCCCCACCGTTCCATTGCAAATGGTTCCCTCCTGAGGATGCTCTGCAGCAGGTAAGTGGCAATCAGACTAAATGCTTTCTGATGTTGCATCGGTTGCATCGTAACATGCAGCTGGGCCCATGGACAGGCAGCTGCTGAAGTTCCCCCTCTGAAATTACTGCTGCTGCTGCTGCTATTGATTTCAGTTGCAGGTTTTGTTTTTCTACTCTTACTGTAGTTTATTAGATCTGTATTTTATAGTTTGATTGTCTTAGGATGTATATATATATATTTAAGGTTTGTACATTTCCTCGGACACTTTTGGGCAGAGTGTGATTTATAAATACAATAAATGAACAAGTGAACGCATGAATAAATCTAAGGTGGTACAGACAGACTTACCTAAAACGAATTTTATCAAGGGCTGATTGAAATGTTCAGCAGGGCACATGGTACAGTCAATCAATACTGATTTTCGCCATATATACAGCTTGTACCTTTTCCTTGTGGCCAAACCCCCAGCATAAATTCTACATCCCAAAAGCATCACCTAGACTACAGGTAACTTTGTGAGATTAGTGTGACTTCTTCCCTATCTTTTCAGATTTCAATGGCAGTCATCAAGATTGATCTTAATCCCCCCACCGTAAAATCACAAACCATCATTGGTTATTCTGTTTATAAGCAGTGACAGATTCCAGGGAAAATGCAAAGCTGCCCGGTTCAGCGTTCTTACACTGATGGTAACTTATCGTGTCATTGAGCCTTTTTAGCACCAGAGACATCATTCTGACTTCATAATCCCTTCAGAGAATTCCTTCCAACAAATATAGAAAAGTGCCCATCACGATAAGCAGAAGGAGGGAGCAGGGAAATCACTTCCCTCCAAAACTGTTTACAAGTCGAGAATAGAATATAATGAAAAGAATTACTTCCCATAACTAAAAGGATGGCATGTTTGCTTATCTGAAAATGATGCTGCTACAAGCACAGCGTCTGGCTCACTTGTCCTTTTCCGGGTGTCTCTTGTTCATCTGAAAGTCAGCTACGACGAAACAGTGCGGCATCTCTACGGACAGCTGTCCTGCTCGGCACTGGACAGACAGAATGGCTAGCATTGCTGAGCTATTTAGTCATTGCGAATGGAATGAAGCTCTTGTATTTCACAATGATTCACATAGGCAGTGCAGTTACACTGCAAGACTTATCCCTCTTCTCTCCCAACCCCTCACCCATTCCTACCCTTGACACCAGATCTGACTAGTTAACATGTCTGGAATGTGAAAGCACCTATCTCTAAGCTGGCGGGGCCGTGGGCGTGCTTGGATTCCCAGGTTGGAAGATTATCTCATTCAGAAGAAGTTCTTGCAGAGATATATAAGCTAAACTAGATTGGGGGTATCTCAGAAAAGCTGCCTTGGGTAGTGGGTTGCATCTTCCCTTAAAGGAGTACCACATAATACGAACCATTTTTTCAATAGCCAACAGCAACTATGATGATGCTAAGAGTAGAAGAGCTGGTATGTATACACTTTATATACTATAAAGCTACCTTTTGTAATGACTTGTTATTCTAAGGTTGCATTGTGTCCATTTAAATAGCGCATGGGTATATCACATTCTTTTGTAAACTGCCTCTGTATTCTGTGAATTGTATCACTTAAGAGAAGCTGGACTGTTCCTTTTGACTGGCATTTAAGCCACGCTGGAATGCTTGTACTGGTGAGTTTGTGTGGCAGTTAAGAATATGAGCTAAGAGCTGAAAATCCACAATTCGGATCTCAACTCAGCTGTGAGCTTGCCTGGTGGCCTTAGGCAAGCTGCTATCTCATAGCTTTGATGTGTGATATTATGAGGATACTAATATTGGCCTACCTTACAAGGTTGTTGTAAGGATGACTGAAATGATTTTAAGCATATAAGGCAAATGCAAATACTAAGTATTATTTTGGATACTATAGGTCAAAGTGGATGAGTCTATTTAAACACAAACACATCATTCTGTCATTTCCCCTGTAAACTATTCTGCATGGAATTACAAAATGGTTTGGTCCTACCCTAATAGAGTCAAGGGAAGCTTGCTTTTATATGTCATCTTTTTGCCTGGGACCTCCAAAGCAAGTTCACCACAAAATATAACTATTAGCTGCGGTGCGAACATGGATGGATTCACAGCTACTAGTCTGATATATCACTCGTGATTCAACACTGTCAGTTGCATCCGAATTAGCATCTATGCAAAGGAACCTGTGAAGGTATTTTCAACTATGCTTACACTTTGTCAGGCATGCAAGCTGGACTCAGAAATAATTGGGAGCAATTCCAGGCGGGATAATAAAGAATCTGAAAGAAAGGTTGAGTGACCAGGCTTAATCCTCTTCTTCTCATCTCTAATGTTTATGACTGTATTATGAATGGCAGGGATTAGCAATGAAGGAAACAAACTCCAAATAGGTGTCTTCTGAAATGATAGCTTACCTGGAAGGGTCTGGAGTGCATTTCCTATAGCAGTGTTCTCCAACCTTGGGTCCCCAGATGTTTTTGGCCTACAACTCCCAGCATGCCCCAGCCAGCGTAGCCAAAAACATCTGGGGACCCAAGGTTGAAGAACACTGTCCTATAGCTACTGTAGCATCATCCAGGAGGTGTCCGGTCTGACAAGAAGTGAGACCTTTACTGGTTTCACTAGTTTACTTGGGGGGTGAGATCATGAAACAATTCTTGGACATCAGCCAGGATTATTGATTCTTGGCTATAGGAATTGAAGTCGATGAAAACTGATTAAGGTACAATCCAGTAGTATGCTTACCTGAGAGTAAGGGTGCCTCGAAATGAAGGGCTCCTTACTTCTACCAATCAAAAGGCATTATGTAGCTATTTTCCTCAACAGATTTTTTTGCGGGCAGAAAAAAAACTGGAAGAAGCGGTGGGAAAACATGGGAAAGTTACAAATTGAAGACGACAACATCCAGACCCCTTCTAAATTTGTGTGAATGAGGCAAGCCAATTACTTAACAAACGCCTCATCTGGAAGCTGAAAGCCTAAGTCCTGCCGACTTACCTCAGTGGGACTTACTTATGAGTAGACATACATAGGATTGTGTGGTAAAACTTTGATCCAAAAAGGGCTTGAATAAATCCTTCACGAAATGCGGACTTCTGCCAAGTAAATACACATCTTCTGAGCAAGTAGTTTGTGAGCAAGGCAAAAACAAAGCTAGCCTGGATTCAAAGGACCACACAATTAATTTTGGGCACTCACGGGCTCTTTGGACTTGTGTTTCTCAACAGCAGGCTCCCGTGCCACATGGAGAATTTCAAAAGCAGGTGGTGAGGGAGTCTACCAGTCAACTGGGAAGCGGGGGGGGGGGGGGGATAAAAATGCCATTGTGTGCTCAGCTAAGCTCTTGGATGTACCCAAAGTAGCTCTTTGAATCCAAATTGCTGCTTCCAGTCAGGCAGACCACTGGGTGGCCAGAGATGTCCTACTTTACAAAGGACAGTCCTCTACTTTGGAGAGTTGGCAAAGGACAGTTCTCTGTTTGAAGGTGTGCTCTCTTTAAAGAGGAGCCCGGTCCAAGTTTGGCTTACAGTCAAAGAACCTGAAGGAGGGAGAGCAGGATGGGCCTTGAAGGTGCCCATCGACACTTCGCAACACACCCAGACAGCAGACTGAACAGACGCTGCACAGGTCACCTAGTTGGGCCTTCTCCATTATGGTGAAATATATTTCATTTTGAAACATAGTTATTATTTCTAACTTTGCAGCTGAACATGTAAATCTGCACATGCAAATGCTATGAAATGTGTGTGTCCTCTTTTTTAGTGATGCATTTACTCTTTTTTTGGTGACTCACAAGTGGCAACCCTACCGCCTACACTCTGTCCCATTTCCTTCAGCCACCCTGTCTCTTGACAGCCTCCCTATCATTCCTGTATTCTCCCCACACCGCCCCCCCCCATAGTGCAGAGCTCATCCTGTCCTTATGTGCTAATTCTAGCCATCTCTTGCTTCAGTTCCTTTATTTCCTTTAGACCTTTTCTCAAGCCCCAGTCTTCACCTCTCTCTCCTTCACGCTCCTCTTTCTCAGTCCACTGCCTACTCTACACCCTTTCTTCACTCTCCTCTGAACTTAGCTCTGCTACCTAAAGACCTCTTCCCCGTCCTCAGCCTACCCCACAAAGCTTTTCCTGGAACCTGTGTGAGGTTTTAAAATTAAACTGACAGCTTACTCTTCCTTCATAGAAGCTGGGCTGTAAACATTCCTACAGTTCCCATGAGCACTTGGAATATGGTGAACAATACTCTGTGATGAACAATACTCATATCAGCTCAGCCATTGTTTTCTCAGGACCCTCAGACTCCATGCTGGCTCTGTGCTGGCCACTCATTTCACTTCCATTTTCTAACAGGTTTTTAGGGGCTGCCCACCCACTCTGTTCATGAGCCTTCTCCTCTTCTGTCAAGAAGCAAGGCTTTGGAACTCTCTGATTCTAAGACACCGTGTTTCCTTTGACAGGTGACAGGCAAAAAGGCAGATGGTCGAGAGACGGGTGATTTCCTCCCAGAGGACTTCAAAAATGGAGAGTATGAAGCTGCCGTGAGGTTAGAGAAACAAGAGGATCTGAAGACACTCACGGACCCCTTGTTGACACGACGCAATCTGACCTACAAAGAGGAGAAAGAGCTACAAGCTCAGGTAAATTTTTATTTCTTGCGTATCTTCTCCCATTTCTGTAGCTCTAACGTTCTGAATTGGTCCTCGAGGTAAGGTAACATCAAGAGGAACTTCAGAAACACACACACAAAATGAAAAGTGATAGCCGGGTTCATTCTGTTCCTGACTCCCAGCTGAGCAGGAGCACAACAGGAGAGAGGCTCCAGCTGTTTTTGGGGCTGTGATAAGGCAAGCAGGCTCCCAGAGTGCGAGCGAACAGAGCGAGCGAACAGGGAGAGAAAACAGGAGTTTGGCAGCGGAGTTCGGCAGGGGAGGTCAAGGGGGAGGTCCCTAAAAAAAAATAAAAAAAAAATTCTAGGACAGTGATGGCAAACCTTTTTGAGCCCGAGTGCCCAAACTGCAACACAAAACCAACTTATTTATTTCAAAGTGCCAACACTGCAATTAAACCTGAATACCGAGGTTTTAGTTTTAGAAAAACAACTCATACAGTTGTCCAAACTAATTAACATCTTTTGTCTTTAAAGAAAAACACAATAACAGAGCTTTCAATGATACAGTTTTTTGTTGGGAAAAAAAATCAACTCAAAAAATTATTATAGCACTACATTGTACACATAGCCTGAAGGGAATTTATACAAACTTTTTAAATAACTAGGCACATGTATTTTTGGATCAGGGATTCTCAACTTGTAATATGATTATATGCCAGACTGAAATTGTATGGGGCAAGCTTTACTCTGGGTCCTTTCCCTGCTTCTACAGGTGTCGGATTAGTTAAAGTAAAAGTCAACCTGTACTAGGATGAGCAAGATAAAACTAAACGTGCTTAACACATTTTAAACACTTTATGTCTTGGACTGCAAACACTGCATTAGGTAAAAGTTTGCATTGGGCATGCTTTTGCACAATTAATGTGATTTTTGCTATTGCATGCATGCTGATAATTTGTCAAACCTTGGCTCATACTCCGTTAGTTTGAGAGCAACACATGCAGCACTCGGGTCAACTGTTAGGGCTTTACATCCAAGCCATGCTCTGTGCATCATTCTTCAAAATCTTTTCAATGTGATAACAATGTAGAAAAGAATTCTGTAACAGGAATTCTAGAATAAAATCATTCTGTTCCACACTGTGAGAACAAAATCATTAGTGTTTTGCAGAAGGGGACAGTCTTTTCGCGCTCTGATGACCAATGGCTCGAGTGCCCACAGAGAGGTCCCTGCGTGCCAACTGTGGCACCCGTGCCATAGGTTCGCCATCACTGTTCTAGGAAGACAGAAACAGAGCACTATGGAAGGAAAGGACTCAGCAGTGGTGGTGACCTGCAAGGGGTGTGCAATGTTTGTTTTCCTGCCGGAGATCAACATGGCCTACACGTGCAACAAGTGCAAGCTGGTCACGCTGTTGGAAGAAAAGGTCAGAGGACTGGAGCAGCAAGTGTCAACCCTCAGGAGCATAAGAGAAAGCGAGGAGTTCTTAGACAGAACGGTGGATCTACAGCACCAAAGCACAGTACAGGAGCCAGAAGGGCAACGGCAGGATGAGGCGGAGGCGGAGACTGCAGAGGCAAGGGAAAATAACTGCAGGGGGAACTCCCTGGAAAAGGGTGACTGTTAGGAGCAGAAGAACTACAAGACACTCTGCGCCTGTGGAAGCAGTGGAGCTATGGAACCGCTTCCATGTACTTGAGGACGAGAGCAGAGGACAGCCTGCAGAGGACGGATTACCGGGCACCCAACGTGACAGCGAGCAAGAGGCTGAGGGTCAGTCAAGTGGAGGCAATCAAACCAAGGCCTACAGCAAGAGGAAGAGAAGAGTACTCGTAGTGGGAGACTCCCTCCTGCGGGGGATCGAAGCCAAAGTATGTCGCGAAGACCCATGGACTCGCCAGGTGTGCTGTCTCCCCGGGGCACGGATTAAGGATGTGTCAGAGCAGCTGCCGAGGCTCATGCAGCCCACCGACACATACCCCTTTCTTCTCTTCCACGTGGGTACAAATGATACTGCCAAGCGGAGTTACAAAGAAATCACGGCAGACTTTGAAGAGCTGGGAATGGAACTCAAGAACTTCGGGGCCCAGATAGTTTTCTCATCCATCCTTCCAGTACTTGGAAGAGGCATAGAAAGGGAAAGAAAAATACTCCGAGTGAATGACTGGCTACGAAGGTGGAGCCGACGTGAGGGATTTGGATTCTGGGACCACGGGCTACACTTCCTGGAAGATGGACTGCTGGCAAAGGATGGGTTGCACCTCACAAGGACTGGGAAGAATGTGTTTGGCCACAGCATGAGGAACTTAATCAGGAGGGCTTTAAACTGAGTCCAACAGGGGAGGGAGACATAAACTCGGGGGTACCAATGGAAGAAGGCCTCTATGCCACAATGGAGAGAGCAGCTCCAGCGGTGCCCATTGATAGTCTACCACAAAATGTAGGGAAAAAGTCGGACTATAAAGCACATAGTCTTCGATGTCTCTATACTAATGCCCAGAGTATGGGCAACAAACAAGACGAACTTGAACTCTTGATACATGAGGGCAAGTACGACTTGATAGGGATAACTGAAACCTGGTGGGATGACTCCCATGACTGGAATACAGCAATTGAAGGGTATAACTTGTTCAAAAGGAACAGAAGCAACAGAAAGGGAGGTGGAGTTGCACTGTATGTTAAAAATACGTATCTCTGCACAGAGATACAGGAAGAGGAGCTTGGCAGCCCCATTGAGAGCATCTGGGTTAAAATAAAGGGGGCAAAGAATAAAACGAACATGGCGGTTGGAGTCTACTACCGACCACCCAATCAAGGAGAAGACGAGGATGGAACTTTTGAAAAACAAATTGCCATTGTTTCAAGGAGGCACGATGTGGTAGTAATGGGAGACTTCAATTTCCCTGATATCTGTTGGGAGACTTATTCAGCCAAACATGGCCCCTCCAAGAAATTCCTGAGCTGTGCTGCTGATAACTTCCTCCTACAGAAAGTGGAGGAAGGAACTAGAGGATCGGCTATCCTTGACCTGATTCTAACCAACAGAGACGAGTTAGTGGATAAAGTGGCAGTTTCGGGAACTCTGGGGGAAAGTGACCATGTTATACTTGAGTTCTTGATTCTAACGGAAGCAAAAGCTGAGTGTAGCCAAACACGTACCCTGGATTTTAGGAAAGCCAATTTTAACAAACTCAGAACAATGATTAGTAAGATCCCATGGCAAGTGACTCTCACGAGAAAGGGAGCCCAGGAGGGGTGGGAGTTTTTAAAAAAGGAAATTTTAAAGGCACAATTGCAAACAATTCCCAAAAGGAAAAAAGGCAGAGGGCAACAGAAGAAGCCAATGTGGCTTCACAATAAACTCAAAGATGACCTGAAAACAAAAAAGGACACGTATAGGAAGTGGAAGGAAGGACAGGCTACAAGGGAAGAGTACAGGCAGGTAGCACAGAACTGCAGGAATAGTGTCAGGAAGGCTAAAGCTGAGAATGAGCTAAGGTTAGCGAGGAATGCTAAAAGCAACAAAAAAGCTTTCTTCAGATACATGCACAGTAAAAGACAGAAGAAAGAACTGGTGGTTCAACTATGCAATGAGGATGGCAAATTGATAACAGAAGACAAAGAAAAGGCAGAAGTGTTCAATTCCTACTTCGGCTCGGTCTTCTCCCAAAATAGGGTCTATGACCCCCCTGGCAAACCTGAAGTACAGACTGAAGGGGCAGGATTGCAGCTTGAGATTGATAGGCAAATGGTCAAGGAGCACCTGATTACTCTGAACGAGTTTAAATCTCCAGGGCCTGATGAGCTGCATCCTAGAGTAATAAAGGAACTGGCAGAAGAACTCTCAGAACCACTGTCTATTATCTTTGAGAAATCATGGAGGACAGGTGAAGTGCCAGATGACTGGAGGAGGGCAAATGTTGTTCCCATCTTCAAAAAGGGCAAGAAGGAGGAACCTGGGAACTATAGGCCAGTCAGTCTGACATCAATCCCCGGGAAGATTTTTGAGCAGATTATAAAGAAGTCAGTCTGCAAGCACCTTGAAAACAATGCAGTGATTACTAGAAGCCAGCATGGATTTGTCAAGAACAAATCCTGTCAGACTAATCTGATCTCATTTTTTGATCGGGTAACCTCCCTTGTGGACTGTGGGAATGCTGTGGACATCATATATCTGGACTTCAGCAAAGCTTTTGACAAAGTGCCTCATGATATCCTGATTAGTAAGCTAGCTAAGAGTGGGCTAGATGGAACAACTATCAGGTGGATCCACAATTGGCTACAGAATCGGACTCAAAGAGTGCTTATCAATGGTTCCTTCTCAAACTGGGGAGAGGTAACGAGCGGGGTACCACAGGGCTCGGTCCTGGGCCCGGTGCTCTTCAACATTTTTATTAATGACTTGGATCAGGAGGTACAGGGAATGCTTATCAAATTTGCAGATGACACAAAGTTGGGTGGAACAGCTAATACTCTGGAAGACAGAAACAAAATTCAAAGTGACCTCGATAGGCTGGAGCGCTGGGCCGAAAACAACAGAATGAAATTTAATAGGGATAAATGCCAAGTGCTGCACCTAGGGAGAGGAAACCAAATGCAGAGTTACAGAATGGGGGACACTTGGCTCAACAATACTACAAGTGAGAAGGATCTTGGAATTGTGGTAGATCACAAACTGAATATGAGCCAGCAATGCGATGTGGCTGCAAAGAAGGCAAATGCAATTTTGGGCTGTATTAATAGAAGTATAGCTTCCAAATCGCGGGAAGTGATAATTCCCCTTTACTCGGCACTGGTTAGGCCTCATCTTGAGTACTGCGTCCAGTTCTGGGCACCTCACTTTAAGAAGGACATAGACAAACTGGAGAGGGTTCAGAGGAGGGCAACAAGGATGATAAAGCGACTGGAAACAAGGCCCTATGAGGAGAGACTGAAAGAACTGGGCATGTTTAGCCTTCAGAAGAGGAGACTGATCGCACTCTTCCAGTATTTGAAGGGATGTCACACAGAGGAGGGCAAAGATCTCTTCTCGTTCATCCCAGTTTGCAGGACACGGAATAATGGGCTCAAGTTACAGGAACCTAGATTCCACCTAAACATCAGGAAAAATTTCCTGACTGTCAGAGCAATAAGACAATGGAATCAACTACCTAGGGAGGTTGTGGGCTCTCCCACTCTGGAGGCATTCAAGGTGCAGCTGGACAGACATCTGTCAGAGATGCTTTGACCTAGATTCCTGCATTGAGCAGGGGGTTGGACTCGATGGCCTTGTAGGCCCCTTCCAACTCTACTTTTCTATGATTCTATGATTCTATGATTCTATGGGGAGTACTCGGGAAACTAGAGGAAAGTTTCCCAGTTACTTATGGGGTCATCCATATTATTATTATTATTATTATTATTATTATTATTATTATTATTATTATTATTATTTATATTAAATATTTATTTATCGCCCATCTGGCCGGCCACCGGCCACCCTGGGCGATGTACACAGAATAAAAGCAATAAAATACATTTAAAACAATATAAAAATTTTAAAATCTTAACCCACCCCATATTCCTGCCTGAACAACCAGGTTTTTAATGAGCGACGGAAGCTCAGCAGAGAGGGGGCATGGCGGAGGTCACTCGGGAGAGAGTTCCACAGTACGGGGGCCGGCACAGAAAAGGCCCTCTTCCTCGTCCCCACCAGTCTAGCTGCTCTGGCTGAAGGGACAAGGAGAAGGCCGTCTGTGGCAGATCTTGTTGAGCGGCCTACTTGGTGTTGCTGGAGATGCTCCTTGAGATAGACTGGACCGGAGCCATATAGGGTTTTAAAGGTCAAAACCAACACCTTGAATTCGGCTCGGCAAGCAACTGGTAGCCAGTGCAAATCCTTCAGCACTGGCGTGATGTGATCCCGCCGGCGGCTGCCTTTAACCAGGCGAGCCGCCGCGTTCTGTACCAGCTGTAGCTTCCGAACCATCTTCAAGGGTAACCCCACGTAGAGCGCATTACAGTAGTCTAGGCGAGAGGAGACCAAGGCATGAACCACTGATGGGAGCAGGTGATTAGGAAGGTAGGGGCGCAGCTGCCATATCAGATGGAGTTGATACAGTGCTGCCCGGCTCACAGCTGCCACCTGAGCCTCCATGGACAGCTGGGAGTCTAGAATGACCCCCAAGCTGCGGACCTGATCCTTCAGGGGTAGATGTACCCCATTCAGCACCAGGTCAACATCCCCTAACCTCCCCTTGTCCCCCACCAGCAGTACCTCGGTCTTGTCGGGGTTCAGTTTCAGCATGTTCCTTCCCATCCAGCCAGCCACTGCCTCCAGGCACTTGGACAGGGTCTCAATGGCCAACCTCGGTGAGGACTTGAAACAGAGGTAGAGCTGCATGTCATCCGCATACTGATGACACCGCACCCCAAACCTCCTGATGATACCTCCCAGCGGCTTGAGGTAGATGTTGAATAACATCGAGGAGAGGATGGAACCCTGAGGCACTCCACAAGTGAGCAGCCAAGGGTCCAAAGCCTCCTCCCCGAGAACTACCCTCTGGTACCTTCCAGAGAGGAAGGACTGGAACCACTGCAATACAGTGCTTCCCAAGCCCAAGCCCTCCAGGCGGTCCAGGAGGATACTGTGGTCAACGGTATCAAAAGCCGCTGAGAGATCGAGGAGGACTAGAAAGGAGCATTCGCCCCTATCCAACCCTCCTCATATCATCCACCAAGGCGACCAAGGCCATCTCCGTCCCATGTCCAGACCTGAAGCCCGACTGGCACGGATCTAAATAATTGGCTTCATCCAAATGTGCCTTCAACTGAGCACCCACCACCCGCTCGATCACCTTGCCCAGAAATGGTAAATTGGAGACTGGGCAAAAGTTGTTTAAATCCTGGGGATCCAAGGAGGGCTTCTTTAGAATTGGTCTTATTACTGCCTCCTTGAGGGCTGATGGCATCACTCCCTCCTCGAGGGAGGCATTCACCACCGCCTTGATCCTCTCACCCAGTCTCTCCCTGCAGCTCATGATGAGCCAGGACGGGCAAGGATCAAGCAAGCAGGTGGTCGGCCTCACAGATGAAAGCACCTTGTTGCGCCTAAGTGCCAAGTTGCTCCTAAGACTCTTGACGTAGCCTAATTATAACTTGAGAACCAGGTATTAAAGTCTTAAAGGAAATTAGAAGGGCTGGGTAATGCACATGCTTTGCACACATGATATCACAGATTCGATTCTTGGGGAAAATGTAGTTTGGCTCCAATCCTGTTGGCACTCTCCACCTGGGCTTGCTGTGCAGTGTTCTCCAACCTTGGGTCCCCAGATGTTTTTGGCCTACAACTCCCAGCATGCCCCAGCCAGCTATGCTGGCTGGGGCATTCTGGCAGTTGTAGGCCAAAAACATCTGGGGACCCAAGGTTGGAGAACACTGTGTTAGAGGGAGCAATGATAGTTAATAGCCATTGATAGATATATCTGTCATGAAGCTTGTGCCGGCATCCGAGGATAGAAGCATGATCTTTCCCCCACTCCTCGAATGCCTCTGTAGCTGCATCAGCACAAACCAAACTATATACTACTCATAGATAATTAGATCTATAGGTTCAAAGCTGCCTCTCTAGATCAGTGGCCAACTGGCACCAGCTGTCCAAAGTCTCAGGGCAGACGTATTTCCCTTTAACTGGAGATGCTGGGATTTCAAACTGAGATCATCTGCACGCAAAGCATGTGTATTACTGCTGAGTTATGACCCCTAATCAGTCAAGTATATTTTGTGATACAATTATTCTAGTTTTTCCACCACATATATATATATTTGTATTTAGTTTACAAAATACAATCATTTGTAACTCTTCAGTGCAGTGCCCACAGAGTTATGTTCAACATTTCAAACATGGCAACACCTTTGATTATCTTGCTCAGTGAGAATAAAACCAATGTCTAGGGTAGGAATAGCAGTAAGATTCCACCAACCTTTCCCCAAAGATATGTGAAAATAGGAAAGACATTAGTAACATTTAAATCCACAGACTCTGCCTTTGAAGTAACAGATTATCAAGGGCTAGCAAATTAGCATTTTACAGCTACACTGGTGATGGATTATTCAAATGACGAATTAAAAAACAGTGTTGAAGAATTTAAGACCGATCCAAATTTGACATAGATTATAAAGGATGTGGGATCAGCCCCCCCACCCCCACCTCCAACACACTTTCAGTGAAGTTTGTAATAAAGGTGCAGCTTGAAACTACTTGATCAAGAGCAGGGATGTGTGAACCATCAAAACACAAACTCATCAAGGTTTCTCCAAACTTCACCTCAAAGCTCATTCTGACTCTCAGTCTGACACAGATTGCGAGCTTTGTTTCTTGCTTTTCTGCATGAAAGTTCATGTGTATTTTTGTGTACACTTCCCCACATTTATGCATTTTTGAAATGTGCACATTTTTCTCCCTTTGATTAAAGCACGCTTGGGTGCACTTTTCAAAAGTACGCATTTTTAACACATTTGTTTTTGTTCCACGAATCACATCAAAAACGTGGATATGTACAGACCTTGACCGCAGATTGTGTTCAGGTCTGCCTTTGGTTCTGGTAGGTACAGATTCAGTAAATTCTGGTCAAAAACAAACTGAAACCAATTTCTTATGTATCCCTTTCAAGAGTCACTTAAAAAAGAAGATCTGCATCTGTCAATGTAATAATCATTCTAAATTTTGGAGATAGATTCTGTCACTTACAGTTATGCTCATTAGCATCTTTTTCTTGGGGAAAAAAGTCTGTTGAGCTGCTACAGTGTAAGAAAGATTTGGGCTGTGCTTTAAATACAAGCGGACACATATTCCTAAACAGCACTAACTAGAATGAATCCTAAGGAACAGATATAACTCTTTGCTTTATGTGTAGGCTATTCCTTAGTCACCAACTGACCTCACATTTTAAAGACCAGTAGCATATTTCAACAGAATTTCAGGTGGTAGCTTTAACACTGAATTAGGGTGCTTCCACTTTTTAAAGGGATCAGGTCCTCCCATTCAGCACCCTAGACAGCGCACAATGCCCCAGTTCAGCTGATCACCTAAAATGTAGATTCTAAATTATGGTTTAGCTGATAGGGAATGAGCTATGGTGGGCAGGAGGAGACTAGAAGTTCCACTGAAAAGAAAGCACAGTTCCATGTTATGCCCAAACTTGAGGAACTGTGGTTTGTTCTAACTAGAGTTAATTTACAAACTGTGATCTGAAACCAGTTTGTTCCTGGTTTGACTTAACCAACTTGGGGAAAACCACAGTTGCCTGAGTTCAGATGTAGTATGTAACTGTGGTTTGTTCTAAACTGAAAGTGTGGCCTTCCTTCTCTCATATGAATCAGAGGAGGGGAGGCGGCGGGTTTAAGGGATCCCCTGAACATACTGTGGTCATTATGTTGGCCACATGAGCACAGGTGAAACCATATGGGGTTCTTCTAGATCAGGGCTCTCCAACCTTGGGTCCCCAGATGTTGCTGGACTAAAGCTCCCAGGATCCCTTGCCATTAGCCATGCTGGCTGGGTACTGGCATCTACGTGACTTCTCCCGCCTGGGGGGTGGGATATCATTTAGTAGAATTCACCATGGGAATCTTACCCATCATGTAGTGAGTTTCCCTAACCCTGTGATGGACAGGATTCGCATGGTGAGTTTTACTTACTGAAAGGTGCATCATGTCCCATGAGCACAGTGTAATGAGTGCCAACACCACTATGATATTCCCTTCTGCCTTGACTTGTGGGGACTGGAAGGGTATAACAGTGTATTCGGTTTTTAAAAATTTATTTCTGCAATATAATATTATATTTCTTTAATGCCTTTCTATCTGAAGGCTTTCAAACCACACATTTTACAAGTGTTTTTTTTTTTTTACCCTGAAATACAAATGAAAACAACAATATAATATTAAAATATCATAACATGAATAAGTGGACTAACAGGCAGAGGCAGCAATATCATAAGGCAGAAGCGGAAGCAACAATATCAGATTCCCGTGGTGAAATTAAGAGCTGCATTTCTTAAGAATTCTATTTCTTATTTACCAGTTTTCAAAACCACAATAAGCAAGTTGTCTGATGGGCCTCTCTAGGGAGGACATTTCATAATTGGCACCACAACAGAGAAGGCCCTGTCACAAGCTCGTGTCAACATAACCTCCCTAAAGGTTAGAACCAGTGGAGGCTGGTGACTCCTATTTTGGTGCGGCTTTTAATCCATTGCAGGTTTTATTCAGAGCTTTATAGGAGCTATCCATGGTGCTCCATGGTGGCGAACCTATTTTGGGGATAGAGTTCAGCACCATGGATAGCTCCTATAAAGCTCCAAACAAAACCTGCAAAGGAAAAGGAGCTCCACTGAAATAGGAGTCATCACCAACCTCCCCTGGTTAGAACCTGAAGAACAGCCTCCCCTGATGTTTTCAACTGCTCAAGCAGAGGTGGGGGGATGTGTGGCCCTCCAGATGTTGTTGGAATGCAACTTCCATTAACCCCTAGCCTGCACAGCTAATGGTGACAGAAGATGGGTGTTGCAGCCCAAAAACATCTGGAGGGCCACACATTCCCCAACTCTGTCACGCTAAAGGGAGCCTCAGGGAGCCCTGAGATCCATGTATTGAAGCTGATGTTACTGAGCTTCTTATTCCGAGCTTCTAATTTCTGGGCAGTCAGTTGTCTGAAACCACTTTATTACTTGCTTCTTTTGTTCAGCTCAAGAAAAAGAAACTGGAGGAGAGACCAAAACTTGAAAGCTTGGAAGACCTTGAAAAAATCATTCAACTGAAGAAAAGGAAAAAAATCAAGAAGGTTAAAGTGCCAGTTTTGAAGGAGTCTGAGCCAGAAGTTATAGTAAGTTCTGTGACAAAATATATTCTTCTCTGCTGTTTTATGGGATTTCCCCCAAACTGTACTGATCTAACACATTTTTCTGCTCTCTGTCAGACAGAACCTGTGGAAGTTCCTACATTTTTAAAGGCTGCCTTGGAGAACAAGATGCCAATTATTGAAAAATATTTAGCAGACAAAGGGGATCCAGATGCTTGTGATGAGGTATAATGTTGACTGGTTTTTATCCTAAACCTACACTAAGGCACATCTATATATATTGGTTTGATCCTAGTTTAATAGTCATGGTTTTCTACACAGGATCCTGCAAGGATTTTTTTTGGCGAGGTGTTGAAGGTTGTCTTTTAAAGATTTTGAGCCTCCCACCCTTCTACAATTTCCAAGTTTCCCCATGATTAACACACCACTTTTTAGTGTAGATATGCCTTACCCTTAGAAAATTATATAAGGTTGGAGTAAAAACAAAAAAACAAAAACCTAAGAAAAACCCTCTTTACTTTACCTTTTGTAGCAGGTTTCACTTATACTTTTCATAGTTTTAAAGTGCCAAGAGAGTATAGCATTCATTGCATCTTTAAATGGAACTTCAGCAATATTTTTACTTATATTACGTTTTTAATTAAATATATATACCATCCAACCAACAAATGTTGTCAGGGTGGTTTACAGTCATAAAATCCCAAAACAACAATAAAATAACAACCATTTACAATTAATGAAAACATCAAAATATTAGAATATTATTTTAGAATATTAGAATATTAAATATTAGAATATTAAAAACATTGAAAGTGCAATCCTATGCATGTTTAGACAGAGAAAAGGCCTACAACTCCCAGCATGCCCCAGCCAGCCATGTTTTTCTGTCTAAACATGCTTAGGATTGTGCCCTTGACATATTAAAGAGCCAACAATAAAGTTAACAATCAGAGAAACATAGAAAGCAAGCATGTGAAAGGGAGGCACTACACTTTGAGGATGTAGAAAAACTGGAAAGGATTCAGAGGGGGGCAACAAAGATGATGGTTGTTCAGGGTACTGGAAACAAAGCCCTATGAGGAGAGACTGAAGGAACTGGGCATATTTAGCCTTCAGAAGAGAAGACTGAGGATATGCTAGCGCTCTTCAAGTACTTGAAAGGTTGTCACACAGAGGAGGGCCAGGATCTCTTCTTGACCATCCCAGAGTGCAGGACACGGAATAATGGGCTCAAGTTACAGGAAGCCAGATTCCGCCTGGACATCAGGAAAAACTTCCTGTTAGAGCAATACGACAATGGAACCAACTACCTAGGGAGGTTGTGGGCTCTCCCACACTGGAGGCATTCAAGGTGCAGCTGGACAGCCATCTGTCAGGGATGCTTTAACTTGGATTCCTGCATTGAGCAGGGGGTTGGACTTGAAGGCCTTATAGGCCCCTTTCAACTCTACTATTCTATGACTCTACGAGAATTCTAGCATGTCAACTCAAATCCTTCTTCCTGATGTGCCAGTGTTCTATCTGTGTGGAAGGTTCTTACATATGGAGTATTTAGTTAGGAGAGTCCTTGCCTGCAATCTGAAATGGTATATAACCTGTGAAAAGTGCACTACCAACCCATCTGCTCTTTACAAGGCTCAGGCTGATGTTTTAGATCCAACTTGTCAACACAGAGATGTGGGTTTCCATTAATAAGGTACCTATTACAGCAAGGGCTGAACAACAGTGGTTACAAGTACAGAAAGCTTTTTGTGCAGCTATAGAATCCAGAGATGCTTCCAAGTCCTAGTGATTCCAATGAGAGAAATTTACTCTAGTCCTTAATTTTCTCATTGAAATTAATGGGACTTTTAAAGATTTTGAGCATGATCCCACCCTTCTACAAAAGAATGGGAAAGCGTGAAAATGACCTTTTTGACACTCTTTATATCTGATCTATGAAAAATAAGCAAGCTTGCTTTACTACTGTATTACTGTTCCAATTTACAGTATAAGCGCACGGCCTTGCACAGAGCATGCTCAGAAGGACACCTGGTAGTTGTGGAAAAGTTGGTAGAAGCTGGAGCCCAACTTGAATTCCAAGATATGGTAAGCACACACCAGGATATCTATCTATACACACACACACACACACACAGTTTTGTGGGCTGGTTCACACATATGTGCTCATCACTCATTCACTGTAGCAGCAGGTGATGCCTTGCCTGTGTAAATGGAACTTAAATTATCACCTGACATTTATCTCAGATCTAAGACTTTTCAATTGAGATGGGTCCCTGCATAGGGCCTGGATGTAAGATCACTGGGCTTTTAAGGGTCTGCTTGCGTTGAGGTTGTACACAGCCCCCTTTCCCCATACCTTTCCTGGCATGTTTGCTACCTCCCCAGCGACTCCCATGCCAGCCTAGGTACACGTAGAGACTTCCAGTCACATGGTTTGGTTTTTCTGGTCCTTTGCTTGTGCAATTAAACACACACACCAGGAAGCAAAACCACAGGGACTGATGTCCATATTTATATACAGTCCAGCATGAGAGTCACTGCAGAGAGAACAGAAATTACAGCAGGAAAGGTACAGGTGAACAGGTCTGAGGTTGCTATGAGGCGGCTTTTAAATTGGGCAGGGACTGTAGCTTACTGGTAGAGCACGTGCTTTGCATGGAGAAGGTCCCAGGGTCAATCCTTGGCAGCTCTAGTTGAAAATCTCAGGGAAAGACCTCTGGAAAGTTGCTTCCAGTCAGAGTAGACAATGCTGGGGGTAGATGGGCAAATACATCTGACCTGGAATAAGACTGCTTCCTATGCTCCTAAATAAGCATGACTTAAGCTAGTCTAGGCCACTAGGAACTACTGTTGGAATCCAGTAATTGCCAGAGGTGCCATTATTATCTGGTCCGTAACTCAGTGCTGAAGTCCATGCTTTGCATCCGGAATATCTTCCCAGGTGTCTTCAGTTCAAAGGATCTTAAGTAGCAGGGTTGGGCGAGACCCCTGTCTGGGCAAGACCCTGAAGAGCTGGTGTCAGTCAGAGGGGAGTATTAGAAAAGATGTGTCAATATTCTGACTCGGTATAAGGCAGATTTGTAGATTTGTTGCTCCAAGAGTTATTTTAATCTCAAGTACTTTGCTCTTTTCCTTCTGGTACAGCTTGAATCAACGGCTATTCATTGGACATGCCGTGGGGGCAATGTGGAAGTCCTGAAGTACCTGCTGAACAAAGGAATAAACAGGAACGCTAGAGACAAGGTATTTTATTATAGTCACAAGCTTAGATTTTTTTCGGGGGGGGGATTAAAAATAGGTTTGGATGGAAGCTGTTTGTATGAGATTCTATTTGCGATCCAAGTCTATTCCTCATATCCGTATGTACTGTTTAGCTTCTATTGATCATGCTTCTTCCTGTCCCTCTCTTCCTACTAGCTGCTCAGCAGTCCGTTGCACGTGGCAGTGAGGACAGGACAGTACGAATGTGGGGAACACCTCATTGCCTGCGAAGCCGATCTCAATGCCAAAGACAGAGTACGTGCGCTCCTGATTTATAACCTCACTAGGCAGCTCACACAGCACAGGTGTAGGGAACCTGTGGCCTTCCAGATATTGTTGGACTCCAATGCCCATCAGCCCCAGCCAATATGGCTAATCTGGTCCAGCTGGAGGTTCAATCCAGCCCACCTGGGGTTCTGCAGATGGCCCCATCCCCTTCCCCCCCCAACCACTGATTGCTTGGTGGTTTCCGGGCATTTTTCTGTCCCCCCCCCCATTCTAAAAGGTTGAAATGCCTCTCCTAAGGGCTGGTTTACTGTCAGGAAGAACTGTAAGCTAAAATATTATGGCATTTTTGGCCTCACCCCTTTTGACCCACCCACCACTGGAATGCAGCCCCCGAGGGCTTCTCCGAAGTGGAATTTGGCCTTCAGGCTGGAAGAGGTTTGGCACCCCTGCTGTCGTCCAATGACACCTGGGAGGAGCACAGGTCCTATACGCCTGACCCAGAGCCTTTGCGTTGAAGGCCCATTCCCACGGAGCAGCAGGGCATTCCCTCTGCAGCTTACCACTGCAAGGCCTATCAAAGAATAGGCCTTGCCTGTGCAATAGAAGGGAATGTGGAGATAAGAGCTTTTCTTTTGAAAGGCTACATCAGTGTTCTCCAACCTTGGGTCCCCAGATGTTTTTGGCCAGCATAGCTGGCTGGGGCATGCTGGGAGTTGTAGGCCAAAAACATCTGGGGACCCAAGGTTGGAGAACACTGGGCTACATGCACAGCTTGAAAAAAAAAAAAAAGGAAAAGAAAAGGGAGGAGGAGTTTATAAGGATGGGGTATTAAAAAACGGTGCCGGTTAAGCAGGGAGAGAGCCGTGTGTGATGCTGCCCAGAGTGATGTCATGGGTACTATGAATAGATGCTCATCAGCCCAGCACAGTCACCTTCTTCTACACAGCATGCTGGGCCAAGGATTGCAGCTTTACAGTAAGATACATTAGTGGCTTTCAGGGCTGATAAACAGCAATTTCCTTGCAACTAGAAGCAGTGGCTGGAATAATATCTCCCGGTTGGCTGTGACAGCTTTGCAGTCCAGTTTTCTCTCCTCCCAAAATAATCTACACAACCAAAAGAAAAGAAAACCCTTTTAACACTTCTTCATGAATGCGTCAAAACAAAAACAAATGTTAGTCAACAAATTATTTTTATGAGCTCACATTCCTGAGTCATTTGTGGCTCACCAAAAAGGCAGAAGACTGCAAAACCAATTTTTATTCCGGTTTATAAAGTGTCCCTGCTTCTGGTTTATATTACTTGCCGCAGGTGAGTAGCTATTTACTGGCCTGCCTTGGGTTTCTGCACAGCGTCTAGCCCATGACGCAGGCCAAGCAAGGACATACCTACACCTCTGTCTTAAACCCATGGATTACTGGTTTCCTCTGCACAGAAGCTGTAGTAGCTCTTTGATGGGTGACAGGGATCTCTAAGAGAGACTAGTAATAGCACATCATCCTATCCACCCATTCCAACTCAACACCATGACAGCACACACCTTTTATAACTGCACTTGTTTGTAAGAGGTTGCTATAATTGGTATAATTTGTTAAGTACTTTTAATATTACGTCTGAAGAGCCCATTATGTTCATTTCTTCTCCCCATTCTAGGAGGGTGATACTCCTATGCATG
The DNA here is from genome assembly GCA_021292165.1 of Shinisaurus crocodilurus. Lineage (NCBI taxonomy): Eukaryota > Metazoa > Chordata > Lepidosauria > Squamata > Shinisauridae > Shinisaurus > Shinisaurus crocodilurus. The sequence goes on from CM037878.1 coordinate 99,851,383, forward strand.
ATGCAGTAAGGCTGAATCGCTATAAAATGATTCGACTCCTGATTCTATACGGTGCCAACCTAAACGTAAAGAATGCTGTAAGTAGTTGACAACTCAAATTCCCTCCCAAGAGAATCCTACCATATTACCAGGGATATATGTACAGATTTGGTTAAATCTGTTCCACGGATTGTTCCGTTGTCTGCTCACTGATGGAATTGGGTTTTTTTTTTTGAGACGTACAAGAATTTCGTTTCACTTGTGCACGTACGCACTTGCACAAGCGTGAATTTGCACAAATCTCTCGAAAAAGTTTTTTTTTTTAAACGGTCCGCAAGTCTGCAGAATTCTGCAACTCAGAAGTCTGCGACTCGGAAAAAGCCGGTCCACTACAGAATCTGCAGGTCGGCGTCAAGGAAATCCGCTCATCTGAACCCGGTGCGGATTCCCTCAACCTTCTCTCATATTACGGAAAAAAACTATAGAGAAGCATAGACAGAAGAGCGAATGTCAACATTATACTCATTCATTGCTCCTATGAGAACTTTACAAAATAAACATGTTGTCTTTTAACACATTAAGGGCACAATCCTATGGCTGCTAGACGGAATCTACACGGCCATAGGATAATTTGGAGTCCCAGCTCCAACCTCGGAAACGCACTCCGTGGTCGGAGCGGGAACTCTGAACATGGAGTGTCCTCCCTCCACCCTTGCAGCGGGTGCGGAAAGAACTGCGCTGGCTGCGGCTCCGAGGTCGCAAGAGCAACCTTGGAAGCGGAGTTTTGTGGGCAGGGAGGGGAGGAGTCAGGCTCCGCCAGCATACGTAGTATCCTAGCAGCACCTCAGCCTTCTCTTGTCGCACTCTGGGGCAAAACACTTAAGACGGCCAAAATTGTCCGTCTGTCTTTTACAGGGCAGGAGGAGTGTGGAGGCTACCTGTGCCTCTGCGTTCCTCCCGCCCTCCAAAAGATGCCGGTGATCCTCCGAGTTCGGAGGGCTGTGGGCAGCCACATCGTCGGCTTGCATCGTAAAGTGCTTTTTAATTACATTTTCAAATGATCATTCTTTTCCCCCTAATGATCATAATGTTACATACAGAAAAGACAAGAGTCGATGAATAGGCTGTTTAAGAGAGATTCTCTATTAACCAATCTTTCCATTGTATTTTCTCCCTGGATGTGTTGGGACACAATCCTGCAAGAGCGAGTCACAATTTAGGGTGGAGTTATACAAAACAAGAAAATCACTAGCACACAAAGGGGTTCTTAATCCATATTCTGGACACTTTACCCTTCTGCCTGTGGATTGCGTATAATGCTTACATACAAGCAAAAGAGCGACCGCAGAGTTTAAGATCCCTTTAAACAAGACCACATAGAATCCTGCACAGACATCTCATAGAAATAGTTCCTAAATACAATTGGAACCACTGCAGTGGGACTAGTGTGTGACAGCTGCATTGTTTTATTATTTTTTTATGAGCTAAGCTGCTTATATTTATAAAGATAAGCAGGGTACAAATTTACTAGAATAAATTCAATAGTGGGTTGTATCCAATGTTAGTTTAAGTCCCATTTGTTTCAATGGGTCCACTCTAAGTAGGACTAACAGTGGATACAGCCCAGTACGTCCCACTGATTGTAGTGGGATTTGGTGGCATTTAACTTTTGCTGATTTATAGTTGGGTAAATTTTGCTGCCACACTGACTTTCTAGACCTGAACATTTGTGCTGTCAGATCTGACTGGCTGTGATGAATAAGTGTAATCGGGTAAGACAGGTGTGCTAGACAGATGGGACAAGAACACACCATAAGGGTCTGTGTGTTTCATGTAACTTTAGTGCCCATGGACCGCACTGAAAGATGGCCTGCACCCTAAAAGTCAGAAAAATCTGCAAATTGAACTTATTTGTCACTTCAAAGAAGCATGACTACATTACTATGAGAGTTTCCTGTCGCCACCACAGAAAGGTAGCCAAGTCACAGAAATATAGGAGCACAAAGATGACGTTTCAAGAAAATTAATCTAATTTCCCTGACTTTCCTACATAGGAAGGGAAAACTCCAATGGATCTGGTGCTGCAGTGGCAAAATGGCACCAAGGAAATATTCGACAGCCTGAAGAATTCTTACAAGAGCACCCCTATAGACACCTTTTGAAAACTAGATTCAAAACCTCAACGGACAATCTTCACTGATGTCATCTTCACTGAACGAAGGAAGGAAGGGGTTTGTTTCGTGGCCTTTGTTAGTGCCACATGGGACAAGAGTGGGGACAAAATACTTCAAAGGCATGGTTTGAGTGTTAGGATTCCACTGATTTCAAGTTGCTTTATTTATTCCTATTTATACTTTGTATTCCAGATTTCCCCTTTCCTTGGATAGCATTTCTTTGGCCATTTTTCTTTGCTGATCTTTTCAATAAGTCATGTTGGTACTGCTGTTCTAGTGAGAGCCTGAGTTACTGATGTGGTAAACTGAATCAGCCAGGAGCATTAAGCTCCTTTTTATACAAGACAACAGCGTTTCAGAACATATTAGCAGCTTCCCGTCAGGCGCTCTTTCAATGGGGGAGTTATTTGTAACTGTCAGCTGGTTTCTGCTGAATTGCCATTGTCCGAGTAAGCTGTTAAAAGCAAAGAGCAGAGGTTGGACTGAACAGTGGTAAGGAAGGGGAAAGTCAAGTGGAATTAAAAAAGAACAGTCTGCCCATCTACTAAGATCCATTGGAACTAGTGGCTGAGTGTTAATCCAGTGTTGTGGAAACTGACCTCCAGAGTTCAAAACAGGAAGTGATGCAGATTAAGAGGAGAGGCACAAGGAAGGCGGTGTTATTTTCAGAGCTTGATCATGGAAGAGAGGTGATGTATATTTGTATGGCTTTTTATGTACATTTTGTATTAAATCCTATTTAAGACTTAAACAACAGAATGGCTCTTTTCAATCTGCATTAATTTTGTTATTTATTCATCTATCTCAGAGGTGGCAAACAAAAGGGGTGCATGCAGCTCCCCTTGCCCTTCTGTGTGGTCCTTGCATCCCCTGCCGCCGCCACCAAATTTGCTGCAGTGGCAGCAGCAAAACAACAGCAGCGGTTTTCCCACCGAAATTCAGTGCTGCGACAGCAGCAAAAAAGGCAAAACTGATGTTTCCCTGCCCCTGCACCACTGAATTTTGGTGGTATGGCAGTAGGGGGCAGGGGTGCGGCCCCCAGTGGGCTCTGAGGGAGGACAAAATTGGCCCCCAGACACCTGAGCGTTGCCCACCCCTGATTTATCTGAATATACTATGTGGGATGGAGAACTGGGATGAAATGTTTAATAAATGCAAAAGAAAACTGTTTCCAACTTCTTTGTTAGCTGGTGCCTTGAAAGTTATGGACTGGGTTACAGAAGTGTTAGGCTGGGAAGAATCTTTAAAGGTCACATTTTCAACAATTTGAAGTGAGCTAAGATGACCACACCCCAAACAACTGCCATTGTGTCTGGCTCAGCTCCTCATTCTAAGATCCTCTATCAACTGTTACCTCACAGACAATTTTATAACTGATATAGCACAAGTAATTTCTTAGTCAGATTAAAGGAGGAAAGTTGGTGACGGGGTGGGTGGGGGGAGAGATACTGTAAAGTAAACATCTTTTAAGGATGTTTAATTTATTAAAAAAAAATAAAATCAAAGCCAAGCCATGCCAGTTCTGCCACATCTGAGGCAACGTTTCAGGCTAGCTACATCAATTGCAAAATAAATCTGAAATATTTTTGAAGCTGCAACTGCAAACCTGAAGCCACTTCAAGTTGCGAGCAATCCTGATAACGTTCGTTAGCATTCCTACTGATGGTTCGGTGGTTCCAGGGCTACCGACTACAAACAGCATTTCCTATCAATGTCCACAAATCAGCAGGCCTTTGGGACACAGCATGACCACCATGCAAGCTCTTCTCAGCTCTTTGCTAGCTTGCTCTCAGGTCTAATTAGCCTTGACAGCAGTGCGACCCATGTGTTGGGAAGCGTGTGATGTGCTGAACAGGTATGAAGTGGGAGGTTGGGGGGGGGCGGTGGCAGTTAAAGTGGAGAAGCAGCAGGAGGGAAGGGGTGCTGAACCCTCCCCTCCAAAAACTTTCTGTCCATACTCACTTCCCTCCTGCCATGGCTTTACTTTCTGGTCGTGGAATCCGGCTGGAAGAAGAGTAGCGCCTTCCTTCCACCCACCCCTTCTTTGCATGAAATCATCTCTCCACCCATGCATGTTTATCTTATCTGCTTGCTGGTGGCTTATGTTCTCAAACACAAGTCTGCCACCGTCGCATCTAGTTAGACCCCTCAATTTAACACTGAAAAAGAAAAGCTTGGGGAGCTTTTGCAGGGAGGCGAGGAACCCAATTACAATCACCCTTAGGAAATTGTGATGATAAGGGGAGGTCACATGGTAGAATAGACATTCTAAGATAATGAGACAGAAAGGGCCCAGCCAGTCTTATTTCACACATTCCTGTTGAGCTGAAGATGGCTGCTTAGTTTCAGCTTGGCAGCTGATAAGCAGGACCTTATTTATGTGGACTACTTTCCTCTCAGTGACAGCTTCTCACTGACCTGCTCTCAAAGCACCCAACAGTTGCTCCACCCGTCTCCCGATCTCATCTCATACTGAAGCTGGCATGTCAAACCTTTATAAGGCAGTCACAGCTACTGCTAAACACTGCACAGTACAGTGCTCCTAGTACAAGTGACACAAACACTCCGGATGGTCAGCTCTCTTTACTAAAGCAATGGGTAAGAAGCTGCTAGCAACTTATAGCAACCTGGACTCTCACTGCTGCGGGTGCAACTTCCTCGCAAGGGCACAAACAATACGATGCACGTATCGCTCTGCTGCCCAGAGCTCACATTTGTAGCCTTCGAATTATCACTACAATACGTTCCGGAAATTCCTGTAATCATTTGAGCATACAGAATTCGATTAAAAGATGTCAGGATGATTAAGCAGTCCAGGTTACAATCACAGCTAGGAAATTTCCGTTCCCAGTAACATTTTGAACACTGGTGGTGGCAACAAGACATAAAACAAGTCTTTGGTAAAATGTCTTCATTATAAAAAAGGAGCGCAGCTATAAATATGATCTCCCTTGATTGAAAACTTTTTGTTCCCACCCTCCGCTGGGCAGCTGAGAAGCAGTATCTCTGCCTCCACAAAAAGGTCACACAATGTTATCTGCAGTCACCAATGTCCACCACCAAGACGCTCCACATAACCCTATTGTGGCTTAACCACCAAGAATACTCGTCCCTTCATTTAAGCATAATAACGCAACGTCCTCTTCTCATCCAGCCATTCAAGTGCAGCAGCATGGATGTGTAGGTGGGTTGCTAGATGTTCCATAAAAGAATCGGCTTGTCACAAAGCCGTTTTGGCTTTTTTACTGACTGGAGTGGAGTCGTCTTCTTCTGGGGTTCGAGGCTTCTTCTTCGTATACACCACTCCAGAGGCAGTCTTCCGGGCTTCTGAAATTAACCAAGGAGGTAGCTTAATACGAACCAAACTCACAAGCTGTTGCGCTTGCAAACGGCACCTAGAACAAGGCATAACTAGGTGTGCCATGCAAGGACGTGCGCCATTGTGCACAGTCCAGCAAAAGCTCAACCAAGGAAATCACACTTGTGTAGCTGTGGGAGTTGGGCTACTGTAGTGGCAACAGCTGCCATCACCGGATACAGCGTTATGGTGCCAAACAAGGCTATTAGATGGATGAGAAGTGGGAAAAATGTGGAACATGGCTAGATGTGGCTCAAAACCAGCTAGGTGGCCTATATATTGGGGTGTTATGACACCACAATTAATAGGTTGAGAAGTAGGACAGACCTGCTCACATGGGATACCACAGAAACTAGCTCAGCGCAAATCATTCTGCGCACTTCCCAGCCATGCACACCTATAGGGTCAAAGTGCCTATTTAAAACCATTTAAGCAGACAGAATGCTTAGTAACAGCTCATTCGGAACAGCAGTCCTAAGCAATAAAGCTTTAAATGACAAACTACAACAGAAGTATTCCTTATATCAAAATACTCAGGAAGATGTGCTCTATCACATACATAAAGTTTTATACTAGTGCAGGAATAAGTACTAGAACAATATATGTACAGACATAAGACTTCTCTGATTTCACCCCCCCCCGAAAAAGTCCTATCTAAGATTGTTTTATACATAATCTTGTGCATAAAAGTGTACTCTGAAACAGTTTAACACCAGCAGCATCTAAATCACTCCATGAAAAAACCGTAAGTGCTCAAACATGGAATTAAAAACAGTAACAAAATCTCAACTTATTTTGGCCACAGTACTGCATGTGGATTGGAAGCTTGAGATGATTTGCAATTCATCCTTCCAGCTTAGTTATTTCAAGGGATACCGAGTTGAATACAGAAAACAATATATAAAAAAGAAGAATGGCACCATTAAAAAAGGTGTGTGTATGTGTGTGTGTGTGTTCCCAGCATGCAATTTGAGACACTTTTCCTATTTGCATTCTAAAAAGAGTGCATCTTCCTGACCATCTTGGTATACAAGGAATGCTTTCCTTGTAACATAAGGTCCAACTATTTTCTGAGCTAGGTTGTCTTATCCAGGGGTGGGCAATCTGGGACACCCAAGATTTTTTTTTTACTTTACAACTCCCATAATCCCTGATCATTGGCCCTGCTGGCTAGGACTAATGGGAGTTGTAGTCCAAAACATCTGGAGGGCATCAGCTTGCCAACCTCTGGATCTCACTGCTTCAATCAGCATCTAAAAGTATGTTTCCCTTTTAGACAATGCAATGGATCAGGGCTGTACATTTCTCCATTCACAAGCTCTCCCACAATCTTAGAATAACTTATTTTCTCCTCCTGTTTGGTAGATGACAGGGCAAACAAGAAGAGAAACAAACAGCAGAAGGAAGGGAATTATTCAGATCAACACAGTGGTATAGCAGTAAATTCTGAAGAGTCTTCATGAGAGTCCCCGTAGCCATGCCCCCAAGGAGAGTCCAAAAAAATGCACACACCCCGAGCCCCGTGGAACTTACCTTTCCCTGGCTCGGCACAACTCCCTGGAGAGGAGCTGGGGAAAGGTACTTCCGGGTCCCCGGTGATTCTCGTCCAGGTCCCCGGTGCTGTGTTTTTTCCTGTAAAATCCAAGGTAAACTACCTTAAAATAGCCACGAATAGCCTATTCGTGGCCATTTTAAGGTAGTTTACCTTGGTTTTTACAGAAAAAACGCAGCACCGGGGCCCCGGAAGTGACGTGCTGGGGACCCAGAATTCTGCCGAGTGCCTCTCAGCTGATAGTTTGCCCACCCCTACCTCAGACCATGCCCCAGCCTGCTTGGAGTTGCAATTTTCAGATTTGCCAGTCTCTGGCGCTTTTATGTTTCTCTTCTGAATGATGAGGTATTTAAAAATCAGATTTCCACTGTTACTCAAGTATTTTAAAATTAATGAGGGTACTGTTGATTCTTGCGACATTGAGTGGGAGGCCAGTAAAGCTTTTATACAGGGCTGAATTATCGCCTATGCTTCCTACAAGCATTAAAAAAAAAATAAAAATGCAATAAATATCTCTAAATAAGAAGTTGAAATCTCTTATAACCCAGTGTGTCATCTGCCCAACTGAGCAACTTTATCAGGACTTGCAGAATTTTAAATACAAGCTAGATAATAACTTTCACAGCAGGTGGAATTTGCTTTAACTTGTTTACGACGGGCATGTTGGGAAAAGGCTGAACAGCCCAGTAAGATTCTGGCAAAATAGTCTTAAATAGCAAAAACATCAAAACGTTATTTCAGCTATTAAAGAGGAGAGTGGCATGATATACACCTCTCCCACATATATAAACTCACAGTTTTAAAAGTTCTATTCTGATTTGTGGGTAGTGAAACATCAGAGCAGAACATGGACACTTTTCCCCCTCATGTCGATCTTCCATGTTTAGATTCCTCACAACGGCAGTTTATCTTGGCTCCTTTGCGTATTGAGGAAATTATGAAAGCAATTATGAATATGAATACTGGGAAATCACTTGGTCCGGACGGGTTTCCAATTAAGTGGCATCAACTTTTCCAACCTGTTCGTTCCAAAGCTTCATACCTTTTATAATCATATTTTTGAATCGGGCTCCCTTTCTTCATCATTAAATGATGCTTTTATTACAGTGATTCCTGAGTTGGGCAAGGATCACACTTATTGCGGCATCGTCCTATTTCATTAATTAACGTAGATATTAAAGAATTATCTGCAATTCTGGCCAATAGATTGTAACAAGTTCTCACAACGCTGGTTCAAGCAGATCAGGTAGGATTTATTAAACATAGACAGTGGGCTGATAATCTTAGATTAGTTGTTAATCTGACAGCCTTAAATACTGATAGAACAGACCAGGCTGCCATTGTTTCCTTGGACGCAGAAAAGACCTTTGACAACATTCACTGGAAATGTATTTTCGCTATGTTGAGTAATTTCGGCTTTCCTGTAGAACTTTTGAAATGGGTCAGAATTTTATATTCAACCCCAAGAGCGACAGTTATGACCAATGGTCTCTTCTCGGCATTTTTTTTTTCACTTGGGAGAGGTACCAGACAGGAATTTCCACTTTCTCCATTGATATTTGATTTATGTTTGGAACCCCTTGCATGTGTTATTAGACAGAATAGTAGTATTCATGGTGTTGTGCATGATTGTTTAGAATTTAAAATTATTCTTTATGCTGATGATCTTTTATTGTATATCTCAAAACTCCAGTCATCTGTTCCAGCTTTGATGAAGTTGATCAATAGTTTTGGTGATTTGCCTGTCTATTCAATTAACTGGTCAAAGTCTGAATTGTTGCTGATTGGTGATACTATATCTCATAATGTATTAGCTAACTGGCAATTTCAACGGTGCCCAGATCTTATTACTTATTTAGGACTACTTATTCCCAGAGACATATCTCAAATGATCAAGCTAAATTGGAAGGAGTTAATTAAAGAGATCTCATGGGATATAGACAGATGGGCATCTTTAAAGTTGAGTTCGTGGAGTAAGGTAAATATACTTAAGATGAATACTATACCTCGGATTGTTTATGTTATATGTGGGATTCCTCTATCTATACCTGGCAAATATTTTCAAAAACTAAATGCTCTGTTTCGTAAATTGAGGTGAGGGGTGTCCTCCCTGCCACAAATATCATTGAAAAGGATGCAACTTCCAATTAAAGAAGGTAGGTTTGGCTTTCCAGATCTTACTTTACATCATCAGGCCTATTTATTGACCTCTATTAAATTTTGATTTTTTCCGCTTAAGATTAGGTTTTCCACCTTGGTCAATTTTGGAATCTTCCCGTCTGGATCCTCTCTCCAAATGGATGACATTAGGTTCTAGGCACACTAAAATGGATAGGGTTCCTCCCACAGTTACGACTGTTAGAGATGTGTGGCGTATAATGTCACATCAATTACAGATTGATCCATTTTCTCATGCTAAATTGACTCTATGGGGAAATCCAGATTTTAAAATTGGAAAGAATATATTTTTGCGGCGGACTTGGACAGGTAAGTTGATTTTTACCTTTGACCAATTAGTGGTGCTGACGATGACTTTGTCATTTTTGGCTTTGCATGCCAAATACGATTTGCCTTCTACGGCTGAATGGCAATACTTGCAATTGCAACATTTGTTAGAATCTAGGTTTTGGCCCTGCTGCTTTTACATCTTCTCCTTCGCTATTGGAAACACTTATTGAGGCTGATCAGTTATATTGACCCATCATCCATGTTTATAAATACTTATTATCAGTGAATAAATATAATACACAGGCTCTTAAGCAGGAATAGAACAGGGAACTGGATTATCCCATTTTGCCTAATCAATGGATCGCTGCTTTAGCATATGTATCTGAAGTATCTATGGATCTCAGGTTATGCCTTCTTCAGGAAAAACTCTTGTTCTGTGTCTGTTGGACACCACGTCTCTTTAATACGGGTTTGTCTAAGTCAGCTAATTGCTGGAGGAGTAATACTGCAAATACTTCATTTACCCATGTGTTTTGGCAATGCCCAGTGGTTGCTTCTTTTTGGATAGAGGTCATAGTACGAATAAACCTAGTATTAGAGTGCTCTTTAATATTTACCAATGCTTCTATTAACCATATGTTTTGGCAACACCCAATAGTTGCCTCTTTTTGGGAGGAGGTTATTATATGGATACACTTTGTATTAGAACACTCGTTAATGTTTATTGATGCATGTGTCCTCTTAAATTATTTTCCTGTTTCCTGGAAGTTAACGCATGGTCAGCGTAAATGGATTCTCTGTGCCTTTTTGATAGCTAAGAGACTGGTATTACAACATTGGAAGGATCAGCGCTCACCTCCTATAATGCAGTGGATTGAGAACCTAACAATGCTTTCAACATTTGAACAGGTGGTATATAGACACCACTTGTGAATGGATATGTACATGGATATTTGGTCTGGCTTCATTGAAGTTATGTATAATTCTTAGAAAGCTGTATTTTCTCATACACATACACACACACACACACACACACACACTTCATATGCATGTATTGCAATTGATAATATAAAATAGGGAGGAAGGAAATACAAAAGGGGGGGGGAAGAAGGGAAAAAGGAAGAACATATCATACAACATATCCAGACACAATAATCATCCACATCACCCTTAAAAAAAAGAAAAAAGAGCAAAAAAAGAAGGATTTAAGCGGACCAGCTACTTTGGGGGGGGGGGGGTTTGTCCCCGCTTCCCCTCACCAGGTGCCACCTATGCTACAACTTTTACGATGAGCAATATTTGATCTGAAAGGCTGAGACCAAGCATAGCTGACCTATTTCGACTCACCTCCATGAAGCAGTGCTGCTCGTCCATTCGTTGAAACAGCTGCCTTGGCATTGCTTTCTGACAGGCCAAACAGCCATCCCCTGGAACTTCCGTTAAGGATCTCCACACGCAAGGAGGGCAAACGGGATCAAGGCATGGCTAGGCTCCATCTCGTTATCAATCAATAAGAGCATCTGTGGTAACAAGGGACAGAGAACCAGCTTGGAAGCCAAGCTTAAGATGCCCTCTGCAGTGGATGACCACTTCTCTTTCTGCCTCAGTTCCGGGGGGGGGGGGGGGGATTCAGAAGAACCTGTCTGACAAAGCTGTATGTTTGAATAATACTACAGTTTTAGGTGGGCATGGCACTGAATTTCGCACAATGATTTCAGCCAATCGTGTCCTTTTCCTGCTGTGGCCATCCAATATCGATTCCTTTCTGATGTTTGATAGGTGGTTAAGATCTTTTTGTTCATTTACTGCAATTATCCACCAAGCCAACATCAGAACTGAATCAGTATTTAGATCCCCTCTTAATATCCCACATGTTTGTGGCTGGTAGGACAGCGTTAAGCAACCTTGTGTCCTCAAGATGTTTTGGACTACAACCGGCACGGAAAGAACTGCACTGGCTGGCCTATGAGGTCAGAAAAGCGACCTCGGAGAGGGGGAAAAGGGGGCGTTTCAGTGGGCGGGGAGCGGAGGAGACTCGAGAGGCAAGTATACAAGCTATCCTGAGCCTCTTCCAGCCTCCTTCCCTCCCCCTCTGAAGTGCCCTCACTAAAAAGCCCATCTAGCAAAATATGCAGGAGAGGAGGATGGGGAGGCGAAGATCACCTCTGCCACTCCTCTCACCCTGCGCTGGATGATCGGAAGCCTCCACGTTTGGGGGCTTCCGATCATCAAGGCTGCAATTGATAGGATTGCGCTCTAAATTGAGGGGACTTGGTATTATAGGACGTTGTGATTTTAAGCAAATTAGCCTGATCCATCTGGGATTATCCAGGGGCAGGTGGTATCAATAAGTGACACAGAACGGAAAGGTTTTACACTTTATCGGAATGCCTTATGTTAATTGACAGTCCCCTTTCCCTCTTATCATAGGAATATTATGTGTCGGATTTATGTTTTTCATCTTTATATTTTGTACGGATCATATAACTTACATTTTTTAAAAATGAAATTAAGTGCCACCCCCAACACCAAACTACCTATTTGACCTTGCTGTACCCTTGAACTAAATGGTCCACAGTCTTCCCTTTATATACTAACGTTCCCCAACCTGGTACCCTCCAGATATGTTGGGCTACAACACCCATCGTCCCCAACCACCATGGCCAATGGGCATGGGGATGTTAGGAGTCGTAATCCAACACATATGGAGGGTGCCAGGTTGGGGAAGGCTGCTATATACCAGCCTTTGCATAAATCCTCACCTTTTCAGATCACTGCTTACTCAGCTCCTCCATTTCCTTCAGCCAGCTTTGCCAACCTCCTAGCTCTACTACGGCCCAGCCTCCTGTCTCCTGCCATCAGCACATTGCTCCTCCTGTCTCTAGGCTCTGTGTGCAGTTTTCTCCAGAAACTGACCTTGCACTTCCCTCACAGAACTGCCGCCATTGGCCAACATTCTATTGCTGACAGGTTACTCCTCAGCAGGAGAACAAAGTGACCACAACGGGAGCGAAGCTTTGACTATCTTAACACACACACACACACACACACACACACAGGTAAAGGATACAAGTTAGCCACATCATATGGACCTCGGAGTTGGAGAGGCTACAGCAGGAAACAGAACAAAGCCATTAGATATGCAGATGCTAGGCAATAAAGATGTAATCGTATACCCTAGGGTTACGGCACCGCACAAACGTGGAGAATCACTTGGGGCATTCTGCTATCGCCAAATGCGGGACATTCTGCTATCACTGGGGGTGGGCAACCTTTCTGGCCCCAAGGGCTGAATGTGGCAAAGGGTCCAGGGCTGCGGACATGCACACACCCAGCCTTCCACTTTGCTCCACCCTCTCCCACTCATGTGCGCGCACGCGCGCGCACACACGCTCCCTACATCCAGACATAAGAGAAACTCACTCCTGCCTCCCGCCATTTCAGCATGCTGGGGTAGGGAGATTTAAACTGCCCCTCCCCGCACACTCCTGGCCACCAAAGGCTCTCCCTGCTGGGACGGGGAAGGGTAGGGAGGGATTGCGCTGTTCGGTGGACTGGTGGAGGAGGGGGGGAGGGGTGATCCATGGGGGGAGGGGCGATCCGCGCGGGGGGAGGGGAGACATTCATGGATGGCTCGCCCTCTCCACTGGCGGCAGAAGAGCGACTTGGGCACCCACATAGTTGGCACGCAAGACCTGCGAGGGCCGCATGCAGGCCCATGGTGTGCACCAGGAGATGTATATGTGCAAATGCTGTGTTAACAAGAGAGAAACACGGGGATAATTTAAAATGAAGCATTTTAAGCATCTATTAACCCTTACAGAATTAACGACACACACAGCCTTACCTTTTCTGCTCCACTGGATAGAATTATATTCTAGGAAATAAGGGAAGCGTTATTCAGGCCAGGCAACGTAAAAATCCAGCCAGTCTTTGTGAGAGTTGCTGAATGCATTCTTTCTCCTCTTCCAACGGCTCCAGCCAGCATGGCCAGGAATGCTGGGAGTTGCAGTCCAAAGCATCTGGAGGGCACCAGGTTTGGGGAAGGCTGCTCAAGGCGCTGGGACAGAGCCATCACGAGCCAGGGGGCTGCACAGCTTCCCTCAACCTGGTGCTATCCAGATACATGCTGGACCTCAACTCCCATTGGCCCCAACCAGTATGGGCAATGGCCAGGGGTGATGGGAGTTGTAGTCTAAAGCCTCTGGGGGCCACCAGGTTGCGGGAGGCTGGATGAGAATGCTGGAGTCGGACCTGGGAGTCGAGAGTTCAGATCTCTACTCTGGATGAAGCTCCCTGGCTGGCTTTGGGCCAGTCACCATCTCTTCACCTAAGAGGGGTGCTGCGAGGATAAAATGGGAAGCCGGGGTCATGTATGCCGCCCAGGGCTTCATGGGGAAGCGGCAGAATGTGGATGTAGCCAATACATCAAACACATTCTCAAAATTCTATGCCGAGAAGCTGAGTTCTGCAATCAAAATTATGGAAAACTAAAGGATCTGCATATTTTATTCAATTAAACTTTAGTCATATCCTGTCCCATGCTAGGCTTGATTGTAATTACAGCATCCGCTATCGATTAAAAAACAAAACAAAACAGCAACCCAGAAGCTGTGAGCAAGGCAGACATCCGTTTTGCTTTCGCAGAGCCTTTCCCTACTTGGGAAATGCCAGCCAAATGTGTTGGGCTACAGCTCCCATCATCCCCAGCCAGCAGGGCCCAATCCACTAGATATCTTATTCAGCTCCCCCAGTAAGATCTCAGCAATCTCATAGTTGCCTATAAGCACTACAAAACAGGAAAACTCGACTTGGAGTGGAGCAGGCAGGAAAGGGTTAACTCCCCCCTCTCCCTGGAAGGCTGGGAAGTTATTTATACCTTGGCTCCGCCTTCCAGGGAAAGAGGGAGTTAACCCTTTTCCTGCCTGCTCCGCTTGCTGGCTGATGGGAGAACAGTTGTTGGGTTTAAAGAAAAGTCTAGACATTTAGGAAGCTGAATGCTGCCCTGAATACCCCCATCCTGTATTACTGTGAAACCCAGACAGACACACAGCTCTTGTGATGCTTAAGATGGAAGTAGCGGCCTGAGAATCCATTTGCATCCATTTGCATATCAAAACCCAGGCATTGAGCTCTGTTCCCTTGACCACTTCCAACTCCATTGCTAATTTCCTCATTTTAATAGCAGGAGAAGACACTATTATAATGAGGAGCACATTTCCAGGAATAACAGCAACATGCCAGGAGATGAGGCAACCACAAAGTGTGCCACAATATCCATTTACAGAGGTCTGTTGTTAGGAATAGGCATTCTATCACCACTCAACAGAACCAGCGCTGGGAGGACCTTAGAGAGCTAGACACAGGCCAAGAGTTGGTGGCATTCCCGGCGACGGGGACAAGAATGGAAGGGTATACTGAAAGATGCAGCCAAGTGGATCTTTCGGTATGAATCCACTCCCGTCTCCTCCGTACACCTGAGGTTCCACTGCCCTGTGCAACATGGGAGTTAGCACTTCTTGTTTGGTTTCGTCGCTTTCATGGTCATTCCATTCCAATGCTGATTTACGTGAGCGGCCTGGTACCTATCAGCTGGGGAGCGAGATAATGGCGCACACAAACAAGACAGGACTGTCAGGAGACTCCCCAGGAGGGCAGAAAAATATCAGTTTGCCAATGAAAAGGAAGAGGAAAAGGACCCCCACCCCCGGCAACAACAGCACAACTAGGACTTGTGCTCAACGACTTCCAGACTGTTCATTGAAGAATAAAAAAATGGGGAGAGGAAATCGGCCTCTTGGAGCCCTTAACAGCTTAGAGCAGTGTTCTCCAACCTTGGGTCCCCAGATGTTTTTGGCTGGCTGGGGCATGCTAGGAGTTGTAGGCCAAAAACATCTGGGGACCCAAGGTTGGAGAACACTGGCTTAGAGTATCCTGAATGTGTGGATTAGGGATTGGGGCTAGGGCAGTGATGGCAAACCTTTTTGAGCCCGAGTGCCCAAACTGCAACACAAAACCAACTTATTTATTTCAAAGTGCCAACACTGCAATTAAACCTGAATACCGAGGTTTTAGTTTTAGAAAAACAACTCATACAGTTGTCCAAACTAATTAACATCTTTTGTCTTTAAAGAAAAACACAGTAACAGAGCTTTCAATGATACAGTTTTTGGTGGAAAAAAAATCAACTCAAAAAATTATTATAGTACTACATTGTACACATAGCCTGAAGGGAATTTATACAAACTTTTTAAATAATTAGGCACATGTATTTTTGGATAAGGGATTCTCAACTTGTAATATGATTATATGCCAGACTGAAATTGTATGGGGCAAGCTTTACCCTGGGTCCTTTCCCTGCTTCTACAGGTGTCGGATTAGTAAAAGTAAAAGTCAACCTGTACTAGGATGAGCAAGATAAAACTAAACGTGCTTAACACATTTTAAACACTTTATGTCTTGGACTGCAAACACTGCATTAGGTAAAAGTTTGCATTGGGCATGCTTTTGCACAATTAATGTGATTTTTGCTATTGCATGCATGCTGATAATTTGTCAAACCTTGGCTCATACTCCGTTAGTTTGAGAGCAACACATGCAGCACTCGGGTCAACTGTTAGGGCTTTACATCCAAGCCATGCTCTGTGCATCATTCTTCAAAATCTTTTCAATGTGATAACAATGTAGAAAAGAATTCTGTAACAGGAATTCTAGAATAAAATCATTCTGTTCCACACTGTGAGAACAAAATCATTAGTGTTTTGCAGAAGGGGACAGTCTTTTCGCGCTCTGATGACCAATGGCTCGAGTGCCCACAGAGAGGTCCCTGCGTGCCAGCTGTGGCACCCGTGCCATAGGTTCGCCATCACTGGGCTAGGGAGTATACATCACAAGGCTAAAATACTCCCCTCTGTAAACTATGCATAGCGTTTTCAGGAAAGAGGAACGGGGGGGGGGAGACCTCCTTTCCCGTTACCACGTTCTAGAACCCCCCCCTTCCACCATATATTTAATTTTTAAAGCATTTTAATGCCCCTCGTCTGCTGAAAAGGCTCCGAACTGCGGCTTACGGATCAATTTTAAAAAACAGTCCCTGCCCTCAACCTTATACATTAAAAGACATGACATAGAAAGAGGATGAGATTGGGGAGGGGCCGTGGCTCATTGGGTAGAGCCCCTGCTTTGCATGCAGAAGCTCCCAGGTTCAATCCCCACCATCTCCAAGTAGGGCTAGGAAAGAATCCTGCCCGGAAGTCTGGAAAGCCGCTGCCAGTCAGTGTCGGCAATACTGGGCCAGATAGACCAAAGGTCCAACTTGGTATATGGCAGCTTCCAGTGTTCCTATGAGATGAGGGAGGAAAAAAACATGTACACTCAGGCACCAGTTCTTAAAACTCTTCTTGATCATCCCAGTTTGCAGGACACGGAATAATGGGCTCAAGTTACAGGAACCTAGATTCCACCTAAACATCAGGAAAAATTTCCTGACTGTCAGAGCAATAAGACAATGGAATCAACTACCTAGGGAGGTGGTGGGCTCTCCCACTCTGGAGGCATTCAAGGTGCAGCTGGACAGACATCTGTCAGAGATGCTTTGACCTGGATTCCTGCATTGAGCAGGGGGTTGGACTCGATGGCCTTGTAGGCCCCTTCCAACTCTACTTTTCTATGATTCTATGAAAATTACAGCTCCAGCAAGGAAGTGTTGAAGTTTCATTCTGCCAGCAGGAGAAGGTTTCATGGTGGGTGGAAAAGTTTCCTCGTACTGAAAACTCCCACCCGTTAAGCCCCAAACAGCACTCCAAGGCTCGTTTCAGGGTGGCTGGAACTCCGCTTAGAGCAGCCGTCTCCAACCTGGTACCCTCCAGATGTGTTGGACTGTAATTCCCATAATTCCCATGGTCATTCTGGCTGGGATTACAGGAGGTACAGTCCAACACGTGTGGAGGGCACCAGGTTGAGGAAGGTTGGCTTAGGGGGTGGTAGAAGGACGGATCCAGACCCTGCCTTCCTTTCCTCCAACAGGCAATTGGTGCCGTCAAAGGTGACGGTACCGGCCTTTGGTTCTGCAGCAGAGACGGCTGTGCACAGCCCTCCGCCTTGGCCTGACAGCTGGACCTCCTCCCGGATTGATACAGCTTCCCAGGTAGAGGTCGAGAAAAGGGGAGGAAAACATTTCCACCTTCATTAGAAACAGATTAGTCCTATCGAGCGCAGACCGCGTTTGCAGACACACACACACACACACACACACACACACACAAAATCACTTCCCGTGATCACTTCAGATTAAAAAAAGGTTCAAGCTACTTATGCTTAAGCCAAACGCAGGAGGAAAGAAGTGCGACAAACGCCGCCGTTTCCAGCCTCACCTTCCCGCGGCAGATCTGCATCAGGCTGAGAGCATTTGAAACCGTGTACCTCCTCATGGTGGAGTCTTTGATGGCAGGCACGTAAAGAAGTTCAAAGTATATGCCTCGATCTATCGCCTTCACATGAAAGAAAAGAAATCATCCTAAGCTGAAGGGAGTGACATAGACATAGCGTACAGCTATTGTTTATTATTGATGTGTTTTCCTCTCTTGCCTCCGCCGTGAAGCGGAGGCAGCCTGCGGGATCGAGTCACTGTTCTAGAAGAACAGACGGCCTCCACCAGACATAAAAAGACACCGTATTCCACTTTGATGCATTTGGATCTCTGAGTCCCTAGCAGCAACCCCAAACTCCACAGAGGTGCCAATGGAACTGGTTTTGTTTGTTTGAAAAGCAGAACAAAAGCAGGATTTGGATTCTGGCAAGATGTATAGGCTGATACGGTATTGTGGCCCCTTTGGCCCGCCTTGCTATCACGCAATACAATCGCTTCACACTCGGAGCCAAACTACATGTTGCGCCAATTGCATCGTGTGTAATGAAGGGCTTGCTTTTCCTTTACTCTCATGTAAGCAAGCATAGCCCCACTTTGGATCCAGACCACCGTGCACCAGGAGGGAAGGATTAACCCATTTCCCCCCAGAAATACCCCCGGGGGGGTTGTTGACAAAAGAAAAAGCCTCTGCTGACACCAATGGGGACTTTTTTTTCTTTTGCTAACCCCCTGCCCGCCCCCCTGTGCTTGGGGGGGGAGGACTTTGGGAAGCAAACTGTGTATGGAAAGGAAGGTTTAATCCTCCAATCCCAGCGTGTGGTGGTCCAGATCAGAATCACCCCACACTAGAGTAAAGTAAAAGCAAACCCTCAGCTAGATGCTAAGCGATTCGCGTAAAGTGTAGTTTGGCTCAAAGAGGAGGATGACTTCGTTGAAAACGATGTAAGATGGCTACTGAGGTGGCATGCCTCTGTGCATATTAGGGCCAGGGAGTATCTTCTCACAAGAAAGCAGGCCGGGCTAGGCCCATGGAAGAGGGGCACATCTACTTGGGTCACAAGTCACCCCACAGCACAAACAGGGCTGGAGCCTGGCAGCTCTGGCTCTTAGCAATTCTTTGAGTGGAGCGGGGAAGCCAGCCTTGAGGTCTAGTTACTTACTTGCACCCCTCATCTCTGAGCCATGCTCTGAGGAGAGCGAGGGCCAAGGTTGCTCTTTACCAGCCAGCCAAACAAGCTCTCACTATTCTTTACCCACCTGTAACCAAATCGAGAATGCAGGGGAAAGGGTTGTCATCCTACGACCACAATTTCATACCAGCCCTGGGAACTTTTCTAGCTGGGCATAACTTGCAACGGTGTTCCTGAACGCGGTGCCCTGCAGATGTGTTGAATTGCAACTGGCATCATCCCTAGCTAGCATGGCCAAGGGTCACCCTGGCTGGGGTTGATGGGACTTGTAGTCCAACAAGTATCTGGAAGGCGCCGGGTTGGGGAAGGTCAACACAGCAGTACTTCAAGTGAAAATAAACTCGAGACAGCTCCTCCAAAGAAGCTAAAGCTGATAATGGGCAAGAAGAAAACAGAAGGAGAAAAACAAGACAAAAAGGAAAAGAAAACGTCAGGATGGCACACTAAATTTTCAGGCTGTCTTACCACATTAACGGATGGTCTCTTGATGTAGAAAGGTAGCTTTTCTGTTACGCTGATACACACAAGGTCTACATCCAAGGTTGTGCAAGCCACCTGCATTACAAATTTGAAAGCAGATCATTTTTTTTTAAAAAAGGTGCACCTGTTGCAAACACTTTTCCACATAGAAGTACGTACACCGGATGTTCTCCCACAGGTACCAGCACTGTGCTGCCTTGCAGCAAAACTGTTCACAGCAAAGCAATTACCACTGGTAAAGCTATTCATGTCTGAGGACTGAGCTCTACTATAAAGAGTTGGGGGGTCTTGACTATCGGGCTGCGGACCAGGGGTGATGAACCTCTTTCGGCCCGAGGGCTGAATTCAATTTCAGAGAAGCTCTGGGGGGCTGCATCCCAGTGGTGGGCAGGACCAAAAATGCCAGCCTATTTTGTAGTCAACACATCTAGATGCCACCAGGATGGGGAAGGCTGTACCGGATAGTCATAGAGAGGAGCGAACCTTTGGGGTGAAGGTGAGCTGGGAAGGATGCTCAACTGTGGCGCATCCCTAGTGAAGTGAGGAGAATAAGCGACACTGAGAAGCTCAACCTGCTTGCGCTTGGTGGATTTTTGGCACCTCACTGACTTGACTTTTTTTTTTTTTGCAGCTTCTGCTTTTAAAGCGGGCCACAATTGGCGGGGGTTTTTTTTTGTTGTTGTTTTTTAAGCCAGGGAAATTTGCATAAATCCCAGCTGCAATTTGTGGCCAGAATTTACGCAAGCTGCGGCCAAAATTTATGCAAATTTCCCTGGCGTTTTTTAAAAAAAGGAGAAGCAAATCACGGCCTGCTTTAAAAGCAGAAGACCGTGTGTTTGCTCAATTCGTGTCAGAGCGAGTTGGCGCCAGCGCTGATTTGATGAGCCAGAATCCGGGGGGGGGGGGTAAGCTGGGCCAATCCGCTGGATTTTGACCCCCCCATCTGGATTCCGCACACATCCCTACGATGTCACATCTGCCCTCCTTAGCAGAGGCAACAGCACCATCTGGTGGATACAGGAGTTTATGTTTGAAACGTTTCTACTGAGTCAATAATTCAGAAGGGCCTAGGGGAAAGTTGCTTCACTTGAGCAACATCCTTGGGTGTGAATAACTGATCTGCAGAATGACAGATTTACTCCACTGTGGCGCTTATACCACAGGAAAAAAATAATATAGAGGGATATTTGCTATCATCAATACCATTTCCTTCACTGCTATTCCAATATCACATTTAGCACAGTGCTGGGGACCCAAGGTTGGAGAACACTGATCTAGCACATTCCAATCACATGCTCCCACATGTGTATATGTGTGTGTGTATTCTAACTTACATGGAAGAGTTTCCCATTCTTAGGAAATACAGCAAAGATGTCGTAAAATTTTATGTTTGTAGACGTGGCTCTCTAGGTGCAGGAAAAAACAAAATGCAACATAGGAGACCTTTATTAGACCAAATAAAATAAATAAAAGGAAGAATAAAAGGAAGAAGATTTTGATTTTTTTGTATTCATGTCGTATACTGTGCCCATCAGTGGTGAAACAATTCTTTGGACATTATTTTAACTTATTCCATTCACTACTGAAGCTGTGGCAAGCAACACACGATCTGTCAAACAATCCTGAGCAGAACATAAACCCTTAAGAGAATTCTTAGGATTTAAATTCTTCAGAATACATTCAGAGCATATTAGTTCTGAGCCCATTCAAGAGGCAGTTGAAAAAATAATGGTTATACGCTGATGATAACTCAAGCAGCACTAATCAAATGGAAAGTTCCTATATTAGGAACCTTAACATCTTTTGACTTAAAGCTCTTTTTAAGTTTCTGATAGAAATTGGAGATGGTGAATATTTAAATGCATTAAGGAGGTCTTGCTCAACTATACTTTGCTCAGAAATTCATCTGGACAGAGGACACACCAGCCTCATTCGAAAGGTTGCACAAATGGTATCATTAGACCAGGGCTCTCCAACCTTGGGTCCCCAGATGTTGCTGGCCTACAGCTCCCAGCATACCCAGCCAGCATGGCTAATGGCAAGGGATTCTGGGAGCTGTAGTCCAGCAACATCTGGGGACCCAAGGTTGGAGAGCCCCGCATTTGACAAAAGGAAATAAGGCTACCAAAAATATGATTTGTTGTAATCAATTATATGAGCTCTTCTAAACCACTCCTTATTTTTTTTTTCTTACAATGAAACAAAAGTGCTTGAGATGTGCGTTGTAAACTTACTAGAATGTTGCAATGTGATGGATCAGAAACAACAAGTGTCAGCCGCGATAAAATCCTAATTGGCTTGGATTTCCCCTGTAAAGAAGAGACAACGAGGAAAGGAGTGAAGCGGAAAACTAGGCAACAGGCCTCCTACTCATCATTAACATAAAACTGAAGAACGGAACGGTGTTCAAATTTGGTGCCTACACAAACCCTTTTGTCGCCACGGAAGCAAAATGTATCTTTGCCCTTCTTCAATCCCTAAGTGGTGTTGGCAATCGAGAACTATTTTCAGTTAGACAAAAGGATTTTAACCGTACTGGTCACATTCATGTAACAGGCCCTAACAGAGCCTCTAATAATTCAAGGACTTTCCCCCTCCTCCAGAAAGTCAACTGATTTCCACTACTACAAGTTGAGTGTGCACTTGTGTACAGGAACAGGGCCCACTACTAAAGACCCCCCTGCCACAGAACTGCCCCTTAAGTTGCAATCAATTGACGGAACGTGGAAAGTTGCGCTGAGAGTAAGAGCACTGGACTGGGACTCAGGAGATGCGGGTTCTAATCCCCACTTGGCCATCAAGTTCACTGGATGACTTTGGGCCAGTCACTGACTCTCAGCTTAACCTATCTCACAGGGCCATTGTGAGGATAAAATGGAGAGGAGGAGGATTGGGGCTCCTCGGAGGAAAAGGCGGGATACAAAGGCAGCAAATAAATGAAACAAATTGAGTAATTCGACTTGCTTTGCTTCTTTCGCATTGCTCACAAGTGCACATCATGCCTTTGATCACACCTCTCCCGCTCTCCCAGATCTGACCCACACTTCCTGTTTCATGGTTTCCTGCCTCTCTCAGCGTTACGCAGAGGTAGCTGGTGGGGATGAGCCAGCAGCGTTAGCTTGATGGCCACCCTCTAATGTCCTGGTCAATGATAAATTGTTAAGAGGATCCATGTGGTGAATTGAGCAAGGGGGCTGAAGGTTCTGCAGTGTTAGCGCTCTGCTCATCAACTCACAGGCACAAGGGGCCTACTGAAGCCCTGCTCAGGCTAGCCACAGCAGTCAGTGGCAAGCCTGTATTTGCTTTGGCTTAGGGCAGTGTTCTCCAACCTTGGGTCCCCAGATGTTTTTGGCCTACAACTCCCAGCATGCTCCAGCCAGCTACGCTGGGAGTTTTAGGGCAAAAACATCTGGGGACCCAAGGTTGGAGAACACTGGCTTAAGGTCTGGATTGCAATCACTTGTGTCAGCTTTCCACGGATGCCTGATCACGTTCAAGCCGCTGCAAGCGAATGGGCCAGCGCGGAGGGCAAATGCGTTTAAATGTGATCACACCTGGAAAGCTTCTGTGGGAAAGGACACGTCATGTGGTCCACCTCCTGGATAAATCAGGCCTCACTTTAGGGGTGTCGAAAGTCAGGCCTGTGGCCCTCCGGGGTTCCCCAAACAGCCCCACCCTTTCCCCGCAGCTGCTGACTGTCTGGTGGTTTCCTGGACTTTGAGCTCCCCCCCCCCCCCGGCTCTAAAAGGCTGAAATGCCTCTCCTAAGGCTTCGTAACCAGCAGTAAGAGCTTTAAGCAAAAATATGCTGGTATATTTGGTCCCACCCTTTTTGCCTTTGGCCCCACCCCCTTTTGCCTTCGCCCCCCCCCCCCCATCTTCTCAGAAACTCAATCTGGCCCTCAGGCTGAA
Organism: Shinisaurus crocodilurus; assembly: GCA_021292165.1. NCBI lineage: Eukaryota > Metazoa > Chordata > Lepidosauria > Squamata > Shinisauridae > Shinisaurus > Shinisaurus crocodilurus. Next base: position 99,874,843 of record CM037878.1, read on the forward strand.
AGAGGTTCGAAGCCCTGGCTTAGTTACTGCATGCAAGAGGGGAGCTGCCAGCACAAAAGAGAAGAACTCCGACAGAGCCACAGCGCAGGGTGTTTTAAGAAGGCCTTTGCCTCTGCCTGAGAGAATGCATCTGTGATCCATAATAAAGAAAAGGGGTGCGTATATTCCCTTAAAAAAAAAAAGGTTTATTTTTATGCTGCCTTTTGGCCAAAAAGGTCCCCAAGGTGGCTCACAAAAATGTATAAATACAACATTCAAACAATACAGTAAAATACAAGTTTAAAGCAGCAAAATCGCAATGACTATTTAAAACTAAAAACAACAACCCCAAACCCTAAAGCCAAACCACATCCTTCCTCACGTTCAAAAGCGAAAACCCTACCAGCAAAAATGTCAAAGAAGAGGTTGAGTAACCCCCAAGGCTCCCGATAAGGGTTCCCAAGCAGGGGGACAGGGCACAGCAGAAGAGAAAACTTGCCCTTCGCGGTAGCAGCCATCTCTCCCCTGAGGCAGGGCCTCCTTAGCTGCAGCTCCAGGCCATATATGGTCTCTGGGTGAGGTGTGTGTGTGCAGAGCAGATAGAATAGCTCTCCCTTGATGGAACAAGGGATGAAAATTTGTTGATTCCTGAGATCAAAGTTTGTGCAATTGCAGGTATACTACTACACACTTACATGGGAGTAAGTCCCACTGAACTCAATGGGGCTTACTCCTAAGTAGACACGAGCGAGAGGAGTGCACTCAAAATATCCATTGTAGCCACTTTAACCTGATGGGGCCAAATCTGAAAAACATTTACACACCGAGTTCCACACCCTGGCCCTAAATATAAGCCTGACCAAAACCCACCACAGAATGAGGTGGTAATGAGGTGACAGAACAGATGTACCACATCCAGCTGAAGGTAGAGAGGAGAGCATTACACTGTGATCATGTTTGCAAAAACAAATAGAAAACTAGTGTAAGAGGGAGCAGGCTGGTCTCGGACCTTGTTCTCAGATGGGCTAGGTTCTGACTTGCAGGGAATTTTTACATGGGGGGGGGGGGAGTCACCTCCCACCTGCAGTCTAAATTGTTCAGTCCACTCTGCCACCTCAGGTTTCTACCACCTCATATCTACTGCATGTGTAGACTAGGCCACAATCACTCATTCAATGGAATTTACTTTCAAGGAAGTGAACTTAGGATCATAGAAGGATTTTTGCATTTCAGAGCAAATTACAAAACACATCTGGACGTACCTGCACAAGAGGCAAGGCTGGGAACAATTCTGCGGGAGATATCGGTTTGACAATTTCCTAGAAAATCACAAACATGTTTAGTAGCTACAAGGAGCATGTAAGCAAAAGCTAGGTGGCTATATTTAAACCATACAGTAAGTAAAAATCAAACTAAGCACTGTGCCAGATAGATGGGGGGGGGGGGGGAGAGATGGGTTAAGCCTAAAAGACACAGCTTATAATTAATTGGCTACCTGAAGCTTTGTTGTGAAGTGATACAGAGTGCAATCCTATATCCTTACTCAGAAATAAGTCTCACTGAGTTTAATGGGGCCTACTCCCAGTTCAGTGGGTATACAATTTCAGCCGTAGGGCGCAATTCTATGCATGTTTAGACAGAAAAAAGGCCTACAACTCCCAGCACGCCCCAGCCAGCATGGCTGCCTGGGGCATGCTGGGAGTTGTAGGCCTTTATAGGATTCCCCCCTTAATCGGCTTTTTGCTTCTAACACCTTATATATGTAAACATGCAATTACAGCAGCCTTCCCAACCTGGTGCCCTCCAGATGTTTTGGACTACAACTCCCAGAATTCCTGAACAGTTGACCATGCTGGCTGGAGCTGATGGGAGTTAGAAGTCCAAAACATCTGGGCGGCACCAGGTTGGGGAAGGCTGGATTAGAATATCCTAAGAAAACCATGGAAGATTAGGGCTTCTACAGATTTCGTAATTTTTCAGACCAATAGAAGCTCTCCTATCTTCTTGCTGTGCATCTGCCACACACTGGGCATAACCCACGCAAAGCTCACGTCTTTGAAATCCTGTCAGTTTCAAGGCACTTTGAGCATATGCATATCTTTCTCTCATTAAAACCAATAGGACTGAAACGTAATTACGGCTCAAAAGTGCTCAGCATGTTCATTCCCGTATTCTGCCGCACATATCTAGCCAGCTGGGTTTTCAGAGTTTTCTTAAAAGCCCCAGAACGAGTCTTCTAATATCTGGGACACACTTTATGTTCCGTCACCATCTGAAGCACAACCAGAACTCAGTCATGATATCAGTGTGCACGTTTGGATGTAATTGCCATTGGCTCCTACTGACTAGTGCAGTGTTCTCCAACCTTGGGTCCTGTTTTTGGCCTACAACTCCCAGCATGCCCCAGCCAGCATAGCTGTTTTTGTAGGCCAAAAACAGCTGGGGACCCAAGGTTGGAGAACACTGCACTAGTGGCTATAACAGCCATTCACTCGTTCATCCCCCGTGTATTCACTGAGCACATGAGGGGCAGGGGGCTGACTCCGCCCCCTAATGTCCATGCCCCCATGTGTGCTAAGAGGGGCCCATGGCCCTTTCCTTTGCATGCACCCTTTATTTCACCACAGCTATGGAATCTGCATGCGCAAAAGAACTTCCCCACCAAGATCAATGGGGAAGCTCTGTCTGCACTTCAGCGAACCTCAGTTGCTCTCAATTCAAAAATATACCAGAGAGGAAGGGAACATGGACAACATCCACAGTTACGGCAAGGAACTGTTGCTCCCTAACACTTACAGCTCCCTACACAGCTGTAAGCGCATCAGCCCCTTCTGCACTCAGCGCTGAATGCAAGGGGGCTCAGTAGGCACATTCCCGTACGTACATTCAGTATACGTTGGGGACGGGGTGGAGGGGAAGATCTCTACAGATGATGTGACTGCCAAGACACAATCTTCCCACCACGTCTGTGCAGTTAAAAAATACTTAAAAAAACAAAAGAGTGTACTTTTTCCTTTAAAGGATATGCGCTGCACCCACTCCCCTGGTGCTAAAACAACTATTTCCTTTAAAAAAAAAGAAAGAAAGAAATTGCAAGAAACAGGCTCCCCTGCTATTGGGGTTGTACAGCAATCGCAGTACGGTTGTTGGATTGGAACTAGCGCATTTTACTGTTACGGGGAAGATAACGTCCATGGCCTACAGAGACCATTGCTTGTATGATCCCCTACATCACCTTCCCCAACCTGGCACCCTGAAGATGTGTTGGACTACAGGGCCCATCATCCCCAGCCAAAGAGGAAGGATGCAAAGTGATACACTTACACAGGCTGATTGGCATTGTAGTCCAGCACATCTGCAGAGCGACGGGATGGGGAAGGTTGCCCTGCATTGGTGTTTCAAAGGAAGCCTTACCTTTTATTTTCTTCATAGTCCACGACATAATTGATTGCTACAGTTGAATAGCCAACTAAAAAAACACACACAATAAAATAAATTCAATGGCTAAACCATCTAAAAAACAAATAATCGGGAGTGTTTGGGGGGGATGGAGCCTTCATATTTTGGGGGAGGGGGTGTTGCTGCCATCACCATCATCATATTATTATTGATTTCATTTCTATACTGCCCAATAGCTGAAGCTCTCCCATTCCTTGCCAGAGAACTTCCAGAAGACATCCGGCTAGTGCTGGAAGAAAAAGAATGCTAGACTAGACGGATCTTTGGCTGATCCTACAGTTGTGTCAGGAGTTACTCTTTCAATATTTTTTTTATGTAGACTTGACAGCTATTTGCCTTCCAGATGTTTTGGACTACAACTCCCAGCATTCATTACCATTGGCCATGCTGGCTGCAGCTGATGGGAGTCAGAAGTCCAAAACATCTGGAGGGCACCAGGTTGGGGAAGGCTGATATAAAGGGGAAAGCAGCAAACCACTAACAACTTACGGTAAATTTATTCTCAAATACAAAGAAATTAGAGATCCTGGATCCATTTATGCATAATTTTAAGACCAATTGTTTCCACTGGAAACAGAAATCCTGACATGTTTAAAATAGATGTGTTCATTTCTTGCATGTCAGGAATCAGGATTTGCCTGTAACCAAGTAAGAGAAGCCTGAAAAATATTCTCTCTTGTATATATGCACATAAGAAAATAACCCCTTGTGCTTTAACACCTTATTTGATCTTGCCACAGAAGACAATTTCAGTGAAAAGGGGGTAGGGACAAACTGTTTCTTAACGTATTCCTAAATACATTCTGCACATAAAAAGCTCCCAGACTGCAGTGGTTTGTTTCTATCCTTCCTATATTGCCTGCCTATGAAGCTTCACTACCACATATTCATTCTTCACTTATATTAAGTAGTCAACATAAAGTCCATTCTGGTGTAAGTCAGAGATACACAGTCAACCTTCCTCTGATGGCAACTAGCTTTTTAAATAAACCAATGTAAAGGTTGTGGTTCCCACCCTAAGCATATAGAGCAGTGTTCTGCAACCTTGGGTCCCCAGATGTTTTTGGCCTACAACTCTCAGCATGCCCCAGCTTGCTTTTTTTTGGCCTACAACTCTCAGCATGCCCCAGCATGCTGGGAGTTGTAGGCCAAAAACATCTGGGGACCCAAGGTTGCAGAACACTGATGTAGAGGGAATGAAATTTAGGCCAAACCAATTCAGTTCTGACTGGTTGTTCACAGCAATAACAATGATCACTTGTGTAGCAATTTGCGATTGTTCAAAGTGCTCCACGTACATCATTTCAGCGATCCTTACAACAAACTTGTCCGGTAGACCAGTGTTACTATCCCCATATTGCAGATGGGAGTAATACGCCATTCATCTGATGAGGTGGGCTATACAGCCTACGAAAGCTTATGCCAGAATGAATGCCACAGGATTCTTTGTTGTTTTTAGTAGTGGAAAGACTCCCCGCACCCGCCCTGCCCTCTCCCATATCACGGCCCGTTATCTTAGGAAGAAGAGGTGAGGCACTTCGATTATCAACAGAGAGAAGCTGCGACCTCTTGGCTAGGCTCGGGAGTTCAGTTAGATGGCGGCGGCGGGGCCGTTCTGGAAAGCAATCGCCACTAGCCATCTCCGCTCTCAGCCCGGCCGTCCAGGCTCGGGACTTAGTTAGAGCACCCCGCACCCCCTTGATGCTTTGCACCCCGACCCGGTAGCCGCTTCCGACTCACGGTACGCCGCAGATTCCACCAACTTCTGCAGCGACTCCTTCTCCGGTAAGTGGGGAATGTTCAGATCCACAAATCCAGCCATGTTGAAGACACGTGGGAAATGCCGGACCAGGGAGAAGACAGGCTTTTGAGCCCTTGCGTTCCGCTGCATGCTGGGAAGTGTAGTTTTCTCTTACCAATACCGCCCCTTTTCTTCGTTTCTCAGCGAGCGAGGGATAGCCAGTTAGCTAGCTAGCCCGCCTAGGAAGAAATGGCACAGCAACGATGCTTAGACTTAGAGCTACGAGTTCGGATTTAAACAAATAAAGGCGCAATCCTATGTATGTTGAGATAGAAAAAAAAAAAAGTCCTACAACTCCCAGCATTCCCGGTTGGGGAATGCAGGAACTTGTATGCATGTTTGTACAGAAAAAAAAAATAGGCTTGTGCCCCCCCCCCCCCCCAGGTGTGTATAGGTGCAGTGGTGCATCAAGGGCAAAGTCAACCCCCACCCACCCGACATGACCACCCAAGGAGCAACAGGTTCAAAAGCAAACTTCATTTTATATAAGAGCCATGCTGGATCAGACCAAGGGTCCATCTAGTCCAGCATTCTGTTCATACAGCAGCCAACCAGCCGCCTGGCGCCCGCGGGAAAGCCAAAAGCAGGACACCAGTGCAACAGCACCCTCCTGCCCATGTTCCCCAGCAACTGGTGTACATAGGCATACTGCCTCTGATACTGGAGGTAGTGTATTGCCAATCAGGCAATAGTAGCTATTGATAGCCTTCCCCTCATGGATTTGTCCAATCCCCTTTGAAAGCCCTCCAAATTGGTGGCCATCACTATGTCTTGTGGAAGTGAATTCCATAGTTCAACTATTGGTAACCTGTGTCCTCACTGTGGGAAGCTGTGTGGATCTAGAATTGGCCTCCACAGTCACTTACGGACCCATCGCTAGAGTCTACACAATTTTCTTTAGAATTTCCTCCTTTTAAAATCTCCTTTTTGTAAATTTTTATCCTGGAAGACAATCTTACTTGGTCAGGAGTGATCGCCTGATGATGATGATGATGATGATGATGTGTGAAGAACTTCCTTTTGTCTGTCCTGAATCTCCCACCAATCAGCTACATGGGATGACCCCACTAGGTTCTATAATTTTATTCCCCTAGTCACTGTGGTGCTCTTATTTGAGTTTAAAATGCAAAACTGCATGCGCTCAGAGTGCTGTTTAAAAAAAAACAGGGCTGGCAAACAATTTCGTTGTTTTAACATATCGGGAATTTAGAAGCAGTTTTAAACCATGGAACGGCAGCTAGCCTGGGAGGGAAATGTTAGTTGTGTGCTTCACAACAGAAGTAATACACTTGGCCATGTAAAGGAGGCCCCCATAAGACCATTACATGTCCATCTGCACCACTGTGTGTGTGTGTGTGTGTGTGTATGAAAGAATGCTTATCCAACACGATGTAATGTTGAGCTTCATTGTTCTATTTCCAGGGGCATCCATTGACTTAAAAGCAGGGCCAGTGTCAAAGGCAGGCATGCTTGGGCACCTGCTGAGGCCCACTCCCCAGCAGGGGCCCACTGACAAGAGCCCCCTGGATTTGCTCCTCCTCGTCACCACTGCAACCTGCTTGTTCACCTGCATCTCACTCTAGCCCAGAGAACGGTAGTGATGAGAAGGTGAAGCAGGAGATGCCGCTCACCGGCTCTCTGCTTGTCAAGCAAGGAAGTGGTGGCAATGACGAGAAAGAGGATGAGGAGCAATGGCTGCTGGTGACAATGGTGGTGAGAAGACAGACTCCCTGAGGGAAGGGGGACCCTTTGAGGGCGTCTTGCCCAATGACCCTCAAAAACCTGGAGCCAGCACTGCTGATAAGTAATGCTTCTCCCATTTTATTTTAAAAGTCAACATGTTCCCATAAGTTTTCCTGTTAAATTGTGTTGCTGGGGCGGGGTGGCTATAGCTCAGTGGGGGAAGCACATGTTTTGCATGCAGAACAGGAAGTCCCAGTATTCATCTTCGGCAGCTCTAGTTAAAAGGATTCAAAGGAATCTTGGATGATGTAAAATACCCGGAGAGAGCCACTGCCAGTCAGAGCAAGCAGACGATGCTGAAGAGTTTATTCTAACATGCAGCTGGACATGTTTTGTGCACTGGGAACAAAGTTTTTGTGTAGTTGAAGTTGAATAAGGAGCTAGGCTACTTCTTAAAAATACAAAAGGGGAGATAGAAATTGAAAATAAAGATGACTGTTGTTTCCTTTCAATCTTCATAACCTTATGCTAAAAGACTTCTGCTGCTCCCAATCCTTGCAAGACACCTCTGCTTTCCTTCATCTCCTTTATTTTCCTTTTGCTCTTTTCTGTTGTGTGCAGAAGGTTCCAGGTTCAATCCCTGGCATCTCAGTTTCAGGGATCCGTTTTTAGTTTTAAATGTTTTAACTGATGAGCATGATGTTGGGTTTTGCATAGGCAGAACGAAATTACCACCTGACATCGGGATTATTACCTGACCTAGTGAGTGTTACTTGAGTTCAAGTACAGAAGGTCTTTGGTCAGGAGACATAGTCTCGAGGTGACATGACTCAGCAGCCTTGAACAGGTTTGAAGCAGTAAACATGTTGATAAATAAGTTATACACTGGGGTGAGTAATATCCTATTTATAGGTGCAGGGTCTGGAGTATATAAGCTAGCACACTTGCTGATAGCTTCATTCCGTCATTCCTCTTCATCTCTCTCTGCTGCTTGTTCGTCTCGACATGTATTGTCTTGGACTTCACTTCATCTAGCCTTACCACTGGGGTATAGGTTTTAAGTCTACTATGATGTAGTGAGTAGAAATGCATTGATTGCCTTAATCCCATGTAATTGGGTCTTACAAATAAACTCTTTAATCTTTATTAACTGCTGTTATCTCCTCCTTCCGCTTGCGTGACTGGGACTAAGGGTCATTGGCTAGGGGAGCTTTTGAACCCGGGTCAGTCCAACTCTCACATCGGTTATGGGCCCAGATTACGATCTGATGGTTATCTCAGATGGGCAGATAAGCCACAGAGACGCAGTTTGGAGAAATTCAACAGTTATAGAGTTAAAGGAATTTGTTTACTATTTGTAAGAATGGTTTGTAAATAACCGGGAAAGGCAATAGATGTTGCTAAAGCTGGAGCTGATAACAGCGGCTTGGAATGCAGCACAGAAGAAGTATGCAAACAGAGAGACGGAGGATTTTTCGTTTTAAAATGCAGCTGAAACGGAGATGCCAGGCTTGGCAAAAATCCAAGGCTACAGACTGTGAAAAGAGGATCGGGCAGCTACTAGGCTGAAAGGTGAACAATGCTGGACACAAGGATTTCGTTTTCCACAGCTTGCTGGTGTGATTGTTAAAGAGCTGTATCAGGCAAGGAAATAATCTTCAGGAGGCTCTATGTGTCTACTCATCAAGGCTACAGCAGGAGGATCATATTTCATTTACAGTTTTCTTCTTCACACAGCAGCAGATCAGCTATCTTTTGCATTGTATCAACAAGTGGCTTAGATTACAAATGCGTGGATTACGTCTGACGTGGGTAAAGCGTCTGGAGCGTCATGTCGCAGCAAAGCAAGGTCACGTGTGACAGGAACGTATCTGGGAAACTTGATACTACAGCAGAGGCTGTATCAAACCAGCGGAGGCGTGGTTTGAAACAACAGAGAAAAACAGCGCGTCAGTTTTGAACAAAAAAAGCTGTGCTTAAAATGGGAAGCTGTTCTTCATTTTCTTCATGTGGGATCACAGAAGAAGGAGCTTGAAATCAGCAGAGGTGCTGCTGAAGGAAAAACCTTTATGTTTTAACCCAGAACATAACAAAATGGACATTATTTTGTTGTAAACAGAAACAGTGAATTGTTTAAACGAAGATTTCTGTGTTAGACATAAATAAACAGGAAAAGGACTATGCAAATGGTCAAAAGTTTAACAGTCACATGTTTTTAAAACTGTATTTCTTGAAAGTTTAATAACTTAAAATCAAGAAAGTGTAATATATGCTCTGAAATGTCAGAAAATGTACTGAATGTATATATAACTTAAGTATATTGTAAATTTTTCTGTAGCAAAATATAAAATACTAAATAAATAAATATGTTTATATAGCAAAGCTAAAAAATAAAAAATTGTACTAATGCAACTAAAAAAAAAGTAAAATGCTTATATGTATGACATGTACATGCATGCATATCACATGAATGTTTAATCATTTAGATTCACAAGCTTGTGAAAAAAAAATGCAAACTCTGGTAAAGAAAGCATTTAAAAATTATAATTTTCACATAAAAAGTAATTTTGTGCACATAAACAAAAAATGCTAGTTTCAACAGGTAAACTGGAAGGCAAGCTGAAAAAAAAACAGTTCATTTCTTTAAATTTGTTCTTGGTAATCTTGTAAATACTCTGATGGATTTTAAAGGAAAAGCACGTTATTTCATAATGTTAATTGATCAATACACGAGGTACAAGTTGTGTACATGTTAAATAGAAAACTAAAGTTTTGAACAAAGTCAAAATGTTTTGTGCTTAAATGGAAAACAAGCATATTACCCATGGTACCTATTTTCTTTTCAAATATAAAAAAGTTCAATTCAGTGCAGACTGTTAAACCAACAGAACATGCTTAAAGAGCTCTAAAAAAGAGTTAAGTGTTATCTAGAAAGAACATCACACTTCAAACTAAGATTTACAAGTCAGAGCACAGGTAGCTTACAAATTCACAAAAATGCCAGTTGTGGTTGTAATAGTAAAAACAACAAAAACACACCTAAAATTTGTTATTTTTATAACCATACTTTGTTTGATTGATTTTGTAGAAACAATCATTTAAAAGTTAAAGTTCAACTGAAGCTGAACTAATTGCATTTGTTTAAATAGTTTAAATTGTAAAAAAATGTTTAAATAATGCTAAAATTAATGTAAAAAACCTATTACAGTTTTTTCAAAAAACCAAGGCAGGATTGCTATGCTGCAGGCAGATAGCAATACACAACGTTTTAAGTTTACAAATATAACTGTGTCATAAGGAAAAATACATCAAAAGTAATTTGATGATAGTTCAAATTTCTGACAAGTAAAGTCATTCCTGCAGAAGTTTTTTTTTTCAAAGTCCATAAATAAAAAAAACAGCATCAAATGTCAACAAAGCTGTTGCTGTTATATAAAGTAAATAACCACGTTCTGCGCAAATGCAAAAGCAAAAGGATGTTGGGTTTTGCATAGGCAGAACGAAATTACCACCTGACATCGGGATTATCACCTGACCTAGTGAGTGTTACTTGAGTTCAAGTACAGAAGGTCTTTGGTCAGGAGACATAGTCTCGAGGTGACATGACTCAGCAGCCTTGAACAGGTTTGAAGCAGTAAACATGTTGATAAATAAGTTATACACTGGGGTGAGTAATATCCTATTTATAGGTGCAGGGTCTGGAGTATATAAACTAGCACACTTGCTGATAGCTTCATTCCGTCATTCCTCTTCATCTCTCTCTGCTGCTTGTTCGTCTCGACATGTATTGTCTTGGACTTCACTTCATCTAGCCTTACCACTGGGGTATAGGTTTTAAGTCTACTATGATGTAGTGAGTAGAAATGCATTGATTGCCTTAATCCCATGTAATTGGGTCTTACAAATAAACTCTTTAATCTTTATTAACTGCTGTTATCTCCTCCTTCCGCTTGCGTAACTAAGACTAAAGGTCATTGGCTAAAAAAGCTTTTAAGCCCGAGTCAGTCCAACTCTCACACATTTGTGTTTATTATTAGGTTGTATTTTAATTTCTGATTTTGTAAACTGCTTCGAGATATTGTTTAGATATGGTAGGCGGTATATAAATTGATTAAATAAAACCTATGATAGCCTAAGGGTGCAATCCTATGCATGTTTAGGCAGGAAAAAAGCCTACAACTCCCAGCATTCCCCAGCCAGCTCACATCAATGGGCAAGTTCACATGTCACACCAACCTGTCCTGGCAATAAGTCACGGTGGGTTGGTTGTTGCGTGAACAACCCGCGGTGTGCCCAACAGACACTCAGGCTCACCGTGGGTTGTTCTCCCTCTCCTTCCCCCTTGGTCCTCCAGTTGGTATCACAGAGAACTTGGTGGCTGAAGCCGGCTTATCTCCTCTCCCTGGTGCAATCTCAAGCCCTTTTTGCTGTGCCACAGCTTCCCTCCCTTTTTTCCAGGAGATCATGAACAGTGATGTCCGAATTGACAGCCAGGAATAGCCCCTCCAATGGGCCCAAGAGTTCCATTGGAAGGGCTGTCAGTGGTTGGCCATGTCTTTAAAAAAAAATAAATTCTGTGCTTGAAATGTGCGCAATTTTGGGGGGTAATTTTTTAAATTTAACGTTTTTAGTTGGACTAGAGCAACTGCAGAGCTGCGCAGTTTTGCGGGCCCAAAAATGGGCAGCCTCACCTGGTCCATGTCTTGGGAGGTACCTGCTGTCAAAGTACAGCAGGTACCAACCCTGGGCATTGACCCAGAAGGGCTCCTAATAGTTTTTTTCCACTTTGCTTTGACGAGACAGCTGTCAAAGGGCGAGCTGTCAAGTCAAAGCAAAGCTGCAAGTGATCTTTGCTTGCGAAAAAGGGTAGGTGCCTTTCCCTGCCCCCTTTGCAATGATATCCTCAGGGTTTTAAGTGTCCTCCCCATACGTCCAAGTGTCCCCAACCTTTCCACCCATTCCTGAGACCCTAGGTGCTTGGGAAGGTGGAAAAGTGCACCTCCCCCTTTCGCTGACACTTGCTTTTGACAGTTGTCAGAGGTAGGTTTTTGTTTTGTTTTTGTTTTGAAAACAGGGATTTAAGCAGGGCAAAACAGGGTAGTTTAGACAGGGAAGTGTACAGATTTCATATGTACAGTAATACCTTGGGTTGAGAGCATAATTAGTTTCGAAACCGTGCTTGTAATCCAAAACACTCTTATATCAAAGCGAGTCTGTGGTGGGCGTGAGCGGGGCCGATTTGGCCCGCTACGCCTGCTCGAGGCGAGCGGTTACATCCTTGCAAGACGTCGCTTGTTTATCAGGTCAAAATTTAGAAATTTTTTTTTGCTTGTCTTGCAAAACGCTCTCAGACCAAGTTACTTGCAATCCAAGGTATTACTGTATACAATACTTCCCTGTCCAAACTACCCTGTCTAGTCCTTCCTAAATCCCTGTTTTCAGAAAAAGCCTTACTGTAATTTGAACACTGCCTGCAGTTTAATGGAGGCTGGTCAGGGGGTCTGCAATGAAACAATCATTAGAAGTGGGAAGCTTTCCTGAAGGATATTATTGACTTTCCCTCTAGTTTGGGGAATGTTCTATCTATGGTATACACCAGTGTTCTCCAACCTTGGGTCCCCAGATGTTTTTGGCCTACAACTCCCAGCATGCCCTGGCTGGGGCATGCTGGGAGTTGTAGGCCAAAAACATCTGGGGACCCAAGGTTGGAGAACACTGGTATATACCCAGTTCATGCACAGGTAGGCCTGGCCAGTATCCTGCATGAACTGAGCAGCCATCCTTGGATATGCCTGAGATCAGCATTCCCCAGCCTGGTGCCCTCCAGATGTGTTGGAGTGCAACTCCCATCATTCCCATCCAGCATGGCCATTGGCCTCTAAGGAGTTGCACTCCAACACATCTGGAAGGCCCCAGGTTGGGGACGACTGCCACCCATGGTTCCTGCCGGTTTGGCTTCTGTTTAGAATCCCGTTCCCACCACTGCCACCCACAGACCACTCTAAAAACCTCAGGTGTTTCATGGCCCCGCTGCACCAACCCCACCTCAGCAGCAAGGATCCAGAGAACTAGAAAAAACTGATCTAGTATAGATATGAAATCGGAGCTTCTATATAAAACACAGTGAAATTATTTCTATGCTGGCTCTCCATTCCACGGTGACTCCCACAAGAGCCCATGGTGACGCCACACCAGGGCTGACCCAAGACATTTTGCTGCCTGAGCCAAAGGACAAAATGGCTTCCACGTACAGAAGCCAACCAGACTGGCAGTCGAACCCTCCTTCAATACTGGTGATGGGACCGACCGCATCCTCCACTACACCTGAGGGCAGCTGGTTAGCTTAGGAGATGCAGTGCAGGCCGCATGACACACACAACTCTGTCCTCCAACTCCTCGCTGCTGTTCCCTGCCCCCAACAGCATCTGTGTTGGAAATTGTAATGTTGCCTGCTTAAATCAACGAGGTATTTATTTATTTATTTCATTTATTTATTTCATTTTAATATTTTAATGCAACCACTTTAGAGTGGGAAGAAAGGGTTAATTGAACAACCCTGAGGTGCATGTTTGTAACCCCTCCTCCCTACTTCCAGCCTCTCTGTGACCAGTTTTCTCTCTCTCGCTCTCCATCTGTCCAACCTGATGGGCACACGGTCTGAGCTGGCTTCCAGCCAGTGAACTCCAATGAAGCGGACTCTTAACACCAAAGACACTAATCTGCCTGTGTGCATCCTGCATATATGAATAAGCGGACTGTAAGTAAAACTAATAAATGTCTTTATTACTTTTAAACCTTGTCTGGGCAATCTGTTTCCTTTTAAGAGCCTTTTAGAAGGGTTTAACAACGCACGTGGTGATACAGTATTTTTCCATGTATAAGACTATACTTTTTCCTAAAATCGCTAGACTAAAAATTGAGGGTCGTCTTATACACGGAAATAAGCGAGGAGAGAACCGCGCGGTTGCAAAACTGCCCAGTGGGGGGCGTCTTATACATGGGGGCGTCTTATAGACGGAAAAATACGGTAACCAGTTTCAGTAACTAGGCTGTGCATAAAGGGGGAGAACTCTGCTTCGTCCTAACCAGTATAGGACCAACTCCTTCCCATATCCTCCAACAATCTGCTATCTGAGATGGCTGCCTCATCCTGCCTAAAGGCGGGCTGGCCCAGCCCTGTGCCATACCTTGCAAAGGCAGAAACTACTGCGAAACATTTATCTGCTGGTTTTCCTGATGCAAGTTTTACAGGAACCAACATCTGGCACTAAAGTCAACACCACACTTCTGTCCCTACTTTCCCGGCATGATATTGTTGCCAGCTGCCACAATAAAACGGCAACTTTCTCAGTATTTCAAAACTGGAACTGTCCTTTTGTGACCTGTTTATTGAAAGAATCTTCCACGAGGCCACCTTTCTTCTTTCCAGTCTTACTAATCGTTTAGGCATCTTACTAATCATTTCTTGTGACCTGGCCTCATTCTCTCTCTCTCTCTCTCTCTCTCTCTCTCTCTCTCTCTCTCTCTCTCTCAGTCTGTGTGTGTGTGTGTGTGTATCTCTCAGGGGAAAAGATGCAACAGCAGCTTTCCTTGTCTCTGTGTTGCTGCAGCTCATGCAAACAGAACAAAACAAAACCCAGATGGTGCCTTTGCCTTTGGGAAGAGCAGACAACTTGTTTCCCTGGAACACATTCTTGAGAATGATTGAGAGTGATTTTCAGCACAGAAAAGCTCTTCCCCCCCCCCACTCTCCAAATAAAACCCAGAAACACAACACAAGCTATTACTTCTTATCCAGCATGACACATTGTGGCTCATGGAGTTCCTCTCTCCACTGATGATTTCATCTTAAGGTTTGCAACAGCAATGTGTCAGAGCCAGGATGGTCTAATGTTGGCTTGGGAGGTCTAAGTTCAAATCCTGTTTCAGGATCTTAGTTCAAATCCTGATCATGGATGACCAAGATTCCCCATAGCAGCTGCTTAAGTGTTTTGGGAGAGAATCCAAGACCACATCTCCATTCTGCAGCTCTGCCTCTCTTTTCTACTACTTCCCATACTTGGTATGCACTCTTCTCTTTTGACTTCCCTCTTGTCCTGCTCCTGCAAAGGTGACCTTACTGTTAAAATTATTCTTTATGCTGATGATCTTTTATTGTTTATTTCAAAACTCCAGTCATCGGTTCTAGCTTTGATGCAGGTGATTAATAATTTTGGTTATTTATCTGGCTATTTCATTAATTGGTCAAAGTCTGAATTGATGCTGATTGAAGATAATATATCTCAGGGTATATTATTAACTCAGTGACACAATTTTGATGGTGCCCAGATTTTATGACTTATTTGGGAATACTTACCCCTAGAGACATATCCCAAATGATCAAACATAATTTGAGTAAGTTGATTAATGAAATCTAACGGGATATAGACAGATGGGCATTGTGATGTTATATATTTGGGGGTAAATTTAAAGAAGTGTTTATGTGGTAAGTATAACAATGTGTTCTTGTATTGCGTATGGTTATAAGTATGTATTCCTGGTGTATCTATGTGTGTTATGTTAGGTAAGTGAGAAATGATGGGTAGGAAGAATGGTGCATTTGCATATGTGACATGATTGGCTGAGAAAGTGAGAAGGGGTAAAGCCTGTGCTATATAAACTGTGGGTGGTGCTGTTTAGGCAGGAGTGTGTGGAAAAGAGTGCAGGAGTATGTGTGAAGTGCTGGAGTGCTGTTTGGGATTCTGTGAAGCTGACTGGAGAGAGTTGAGAGATTATATTAGGATTGTTAGGAGATAAGCTAGTGAGTGCAGGGACTGATATTTTGGGAACAGTTGTTGAGGGAGGATTGGTAATAGGATAAGATAGAACATAAATTACTTAATATAGACTGAAAAGCAAATTGCCATTGTTTCAAGGAGGCACGATGTGGTAGTAATGGGTGACTTCAATTTCCCTGATATCTGTTGGGAGACTTATTCAGCCAAACATGGCCCCTCCAAGAAATTCCTGAGCTGTGCTGCTGATAACTTCCTCCTACAGAAAGTGGAGGAAGGAACTAGAGGATCGGCTATCCTTGACCTGATTCTAACCAACAGAGATGAGTTAGTGGATAAAGTGGCAGTTTCGGGAACTCTGGGGGAAAGTGACCATGTTATACTTGAGTTCTTGATTCTAACGGAAGCAAAAGCTGAGTGTAGCCAAACATGTACCCTGGATTTTAGGAAAACCAATGTTAACAAACTCAGAACAATGATTAGTAAGATCCCATGGCAAGCGACTCTCATGAGAAAAGGAGCCCAGGAGGGGTGGGAGTTTTTAAAAAAGGAAATTTTAAAGGCACAATTGCAAACAATTCCCACAAGAAAAAAAAGGCAGAGGGCAACAGAAGAAGCCAATGTGGCTTCACAATAAACTCAAAGATGACCTGAAAACAAAAAAGGACACGTATAGGAAGTGGAAGGAAGGACAGGCTACAAGGGAAGAGTACAGGCAGGTAGCACAGAACTGCAGGAATAGTGTCAGGAAGGCTAAAGCTGAGAATGAGCTAAGGTTAGCGAGGGATGCTAAAAACAACAAGAAAGCTTTCTTCAGATACATGCACAGTAAAAGACAGAGGAAAGAAATGGTGGTTCAGGTAGGCAATGGGGATGGCAAATTGATAACAGAAGACAAAGAAAGGCAGAAGTGTTCAATTCCTACTTCGGCTCGGTCTTCTCCCAAAAGAGGGTCTATGACCCCCCTGGCAAACCTGAAGTGCAGACTGAAGACTGAAGGGGCAGGATTGCAGCTTGAGATTGATAGGCAAATGGTCAAGGAGCACCTGATTACTCTGAACGAGTTTAAATCTCTAGGGCCCGACGAGCTGCATCCTAGAGTAATAAAGGAACTGGTAGAAGAACTCTCAGAACCACTGTCTATTATCTTTGAGAAATCATGGAGGACAGGTGAAGTGCCAGATGACTGGAGGAGGGCAAATGTTGTTCCCATCTTCAAAAAGGGCAAGAAGGAGGAACCTGGGAACTATAGGCCAGTCATGGGATGATCGAGAAGAGATCCTGGCCCTCCTCTGTGTGACATCCCTTCAAGTACTGGAAGAGTGCGACCATATCTCCCCTCAGTCTCCTCTTCTGAAGGCTAAACATGCCCAGTTCTTTCAGTCTCTCCTCATAGGGCCTTGTTTCCAGTCCCTTTATCATCCTTGTTGCCCTCCTCTGAACCCTCTCCAGTTTTTCTACATCCTTTTTAAAGTGTGGTGCCCAGAACTGTACTCAAGATGAGGCCTAACCAGTGCTGAGTAAAGGGGAATTATCACTTCCCGCGATTTGGAAGCTATACTTCTATTAATGCAGCCCCAAATTGCATTTGCCTTCTTTGCAGCCACATCGCATTGCTGGCTCATATTCAGTTTGTGATCTACCACAATTCCAAGATCCTTCTCACTTGTAGTATTGTTGAGCCAAGTGTCCCCCATTCTGTAACTCTGCATTTGGTTTCCTCTCCCTAGGTGCAGCACTTGGCATTTATCCCTATTAAATTTCATTCTGTTATTTTCGGCCCAGCGCTCCAGCCTATCGAGGTCACTTTGAATTTTGTTTCTGTCTTCCAGGGTATTAGCTGTTCCACCCAACTTTGTGTCATCTGCAAATTTGATAAGCATTCCCTGTACCTCCTGATCCAAGTCATTAATAAAAATGTTGAAGAGTACTGGGCCCAGGACCTAGCCCTGTGGTACCCCGCTCGTTACCTCTCCCCAGTTTGAGAAGGAACCATTGATAAGCACTCTTTGAGTCCGATTCTGTAGCCAATTGTGGATCCACCTGATAGTTGTTCCATCTAGCCCACTTTTAGCTAGCTTGCTAATCAGGATATCATGAGGCACTTTGTCGAAAGCTTTGCTGAAGTCCAGATATATTATGTCCACAGCATTCCCACAGTCCACAAAGGAGGTTATCCGATCAAAAAATGAGATCAGGATTTGTTCTTGACAAATCCATGCTGGCTTCTAGTAATCACTGCATTGTTTTCAAGGTGTGTACAGACCGACTTCTTTATAATCTGCTCCAAAAATTTCCCAGGGATTGATGTCAGACTGACTGGCCTATAGTTCCCAGGTTCCTCCTTCTTGCCCTTTTTGAAGATGGGAACAACATTTGCCCTCCTCCAGTCATCTGGCACTTCACCTGTCCTCCATGATTTCTCAAAGATAATAGACAGTGGTTCTGAGAGTTCTTCTGCCAGTTCCTTTATTACTCTAGGATGCAGCTCGTCAGACCCTGGAGATTTAAACTTGTTCATGCTAAACTGACTTTATGGGGTAAAATTTAAAAATTGACAAGAAAATGTTCCTGTGGCGGACTTGGACAGACAGGTTGATTTTTACTTTGAATCAATTAGTGAGTGCAGATGACAAGGTTTTGTCATTTTCAGCTTTGTTGCTAACTTGCCTGCTTCAGCTGAATGGCAATACAGTAATACCTTGGATTGCAAGTAACTTGGTTTGAGAGCGTTTTGCAAGACAAGCAAATTTCTAAATATTTATTTAATTTCTTTTTACTTGATATACAAGCGACGTCTTGCAATACAAGTACTGTAGTACGGCTTAAATTAAAAATCTCTGTACAAATTTTGTTTGGGGGGATTTCGTTTTGATATAAGAGTGTTTTGGATTACAAGCACGTTTCCGGAACGAATTATGCTCTCAATCCAAGGCATGACTGTACTTGCAACTGTGACATTTGTTAGAATCTAGGTTTGGTCCTGCTGCTTTTACAGCTTCAGGACCTCCTCTGCTATTGGATGCATTGACTGAGGCTGAGCATATCGACCTATGATTCATGTTTATAAATACTACTTATTATTGTTGAATAAGTATAATACACAGAGTCTTAAAGGCGAATGGAATAGGGAATTAGATGGTCTTATTTTGCCTAATCAATGGAACATTGTTTTTGCGTCTGTGTCAGAAGGATCTATGGATCTTAGGTTACGTCTTATTCAGCAAAACCTTTTGTGTTTATTGGACACCACAACATCTTTTTAATAAGGGTTTGTCTAAGTCAGCTAACTGTTGGAGGTGTAATACTGCAAATACTTCATTTACCCATGTGTTTTGGCAATGCCCAGTGGTTGCTTCTTTTTGGATAGAGGTCACAGTACGAATAAACCTAGTATTAGAGTGTTCTTTAATATTTACCGATGCACACATTCTTTTAAATTATTTACCTGCTGTATGGAATTTATCACAAGGACAATGCATGTGGATTTTCCACGCCCTCTTGACAGCTAAAAGACTGGCACTGGTACAACACTGGAAAGATAAACGCTCACCTCCTATAACACAATGGATTGAAGACCTAATAATGCATTCAACATTTGAGCGGGTGGTATTCAGACGTCACCTGTGGATGGATAAATATATGGATATTTGGTCCACTTTTTCTGAAGCTTATGCATAACTGTCTTTACTGATAGTTGCATTACTACATACTTATTGATACTTATGGACAGTGCTTTTTTTCTGGAGAAAAGGGTACCTGAACTCTTGGATTACATTTCCTCGGGAGTAGATGGCGATTAAATTGTAATGTAATTAATAGAAGAAAAGGTGCTGGAACTCAGTTCTGGTGAGTTCCACCAGAAAAAAAGCCCTGCTTATGGATATACATTTCATACACATTTACTGTAAGTGATTCATTTTAATTTCTGCAAGAAAATTGTATTTTCTTTTTTCTTTTTTTATATGGTTTTTATTTTGTTTTGTGTAATTCACATTTTTAAAAATTAATTAGAGGTGACCTTACTGCAGGCAGCAGATCTTGCGCACCATTAATGGTTGAAGACTTCATCTTTAAAGAAAAAAGGGGGCAAGGAATCCAAATTCTAACAGAGTTTCTTGGAGTAGGGCATGTGGGAAAGCACCTTCAAAATTGCATAGGGTATATGCATTGCATACAAGTATTCAAGAGTGGGTATTTCAGACCAGTGCCATGGTGAGCACAATTATCACCATCACTAGAACCCTCTACCAGATTTATATATAGCGCAGTCTTTCCCAACCTGGTGCCCTCTAGGTGTGTTGGACTACAACTCCCAGAATGCCCAGCCAGGGAGCCGGAGTCCAACACACGTGAGGAGCACCAGGTTGGGGAAGGCTGCTATATATAATATTTAACCAGAAACATTGGAGGAGTTGATGATACCAGCCGGTATCAACACTGACAAGTTAATATCTTATTGGGCCAGTTTCTGCTTGTATGAATGCTCAAACTTTTAAGTCACGTTTACTTCATCCATTATAGAAAAAAGGAGAAGGAACCAGTTAATGCCTAGATCAGCCTTCCCTAAACTGGTGCCCTCCAGAAGTCCAAAACATCTGGAGGGCATCAGTTTGGGGAAGGCTGGCCTAGATGGAATGTGCCTGTTCCTTGTTTCTGTTAATCCATATCTTAATTCCATTCCCCTTTCAGTTTCTAGAGGGAAGCATTTTAAGGCTTGTGGAACTTTTGGCTGTCTAGAAATGACTAGCCCCCATTTTCTCCAGGACTGGTGGTCTACAGGGGGAAGACAAGTTTAGTTCTGTTTTTAGTTCCCCATCCTTCACTGGAACATGGGAGTAGGCTTTGATAAGATCCCAGGTCGCAAGGAAGTGAGTGGAATCCTCTGAGGACCATGTTGCCCATACATGGACCTTTGCAAAACTTTACCGGGTTCCTCTGGAATGAACCTTTTACAGTCAGGAGAAAAATGGAGTGCCTCAGTGCCTTTGCTGTCAACAGAGGGTAGCAAACAGCATGTCATCTGCTGCTCTCTCCCACGCTATAATTAGCCAAGATTCCTGCTTTCCATGCCACAAAAATTGCCCTTAATTGGTGCTTCATACCCTCCTACTCAGCTCTTGAAGGCCATGGCTTGTTTACCTTAAAGATGGTCACTTGAGCTATTACCAGTCCATGGTAAGATCATACATATCATGCGTGTAGCAGGAACGCTGGCGCTTTCCCCCACAGATCGTTTATCGCGCAGCTCTTGCCTTTTTCTTCTGTGGGAGCTAGGGTCATGTCAGTCAGTGGTTGTACCCAAATCTGGATATTATAGTTCTGGATCTCAAAGTCAGTGGCTTGACCTGAAGCCTTTCATGCAGCAGCTCTGTTGTAAGAGCTGGGCCCTGGGCCACAGCCTGAGGTAAGCCAGGAGCCAGGGGATACAGTCAGTAGTCAGGAGGACCAAAGGGAAAGTCAGAATGAAAGAACAAACCGGATAGGGGAGGAAGCCAGAAGTCGGAGCAACTGAAGAATACAGGAACAGACCAGAGCGCCAGAAGGATTTGTTGCTTAAGCAAGGCTTATCCGGAGCAGGAAGCCATCTTGTAGTCCTTCCTGTCCAGGAGGATCCAATGATCAGCCGAGGTGGGTTAGGTCAGTCCAGGGTCTGAGGACACTAAGCTGCCTAAGCAGATGCTACAATATGCAGTCCAGTGGCTCACATGGCCAGGTGTCCTACTTTACAGGGGACAGTAGTACTATATTTTGAAGAGCTGCCAGAGGACAGTCCTCTGTTGGAAGGGCAGTTCAGTCCAAGTCTGGTTTAAAGTCAAAGAATCATAAGGAGGGAGAGCAGGAGGGGCCTTGAAGTTGCCCATCAACCCTCAGCACCTGGACAGCAGACTGAGCAGCCACACAGGTCACCTGGTCGGCTGGTCAGTCTTTTCCACTATGGTGAGATAGACTGTATTTCTCTTGAAACTGTAATCCTTATTTCTATATTGGCACCTCTACATGTAAATTTGCATATGCAAATGTTATGCAGCTTGGTGTGCCCTCTTTTTTGGTGATGCATTTCCTCTTTTTTGGTGACGCAGAAGTGGCCACCCTACTCCTCATGGGGCAGTTGCACACAGACCCACAGGCTCCCAGTTTGATCCTCAGCAGCTCCTGACATCTGTTGACCAGACAAAAGCCGGATAGGCTCTTAGTATTTATACCAATTCTGATCAATCCAGAGAGTTCATAACTACCACTAATCACAGGTATGCTTTCAATACCTTTTGGAAGAAATTGCACGTATCTATCTGACCCCAGACCTTTATTTTATGGAGTATTTACATACTAACGATGCAGGGCCCTGCATTTATTTTTCACTTGTTCCCATAGGATGCCTGCATGGATTTGCCTGTATGAATAGTGGAAAAACTATTATTTGGAAGTATTTTGGAAGGTATCTGCAATTCCTGGGCTTTTTAGCCTTTGGACTGAGATTGGAGCCTTCCGTCTATCCAAAGCCCTGCCGGCAAGAGCCAGGCAGGGTGGGAGGAGGAACGACAGAGGTGGTTTCGCCTCTTGTTCCTCCTAAACAAAAGCAATTGCAGCTAGGTGGGCCTCTGAGCACATCCAGCTGACTTACCAGTGGCAGGCAGGGATGACAACGGGAAGGCTGTAGGACCTCGGAAGAGAGGCTGCCACAGCGCTTTCCATGGCGGCTGCAAGGGATGGTGGAGGGGAAACAGCCCAATCTCGGATCTCCCCTCCTGAGATTGTAGCACTGTTTCTCCAAGGGACCGTAGGATTGTTCTGCTGCCTGTTTTTTTAAAAATGAAATTCTTAGAGCACAATCCTATGGCTGTCTAGACAGAGTCGACCTCGGAAACTCACTGGAACTCCGAACGCAGAGTGTCCTCCCCCCACCCTCGAAGCTGGCACGGGAAGATCCGTGCCGGCTGTGGCTCCAAGGTTGCAAGAGTGACCTTGGAGACAGGCTTTTCAGGGTGGGGCGGGGAGGAGACAGGCTCCGCCAGCACATACCATATCCTGGTGGTGCCTCAGCCTCCTCTCCTTGTACTCCGCCACACTTAGCCAAAATCTAAGTGTTTTTGCATGGCGGGAGGAGTGTTGAGGCGACCTTTGCTTCCACGCTCCTCCTGCTGTGCATAGGATACCCATAATCCTCTGAGCGGAGGGTTATGGGCAGCCTCATTGGAATGCACTGTTAGTGTTTTTTAAGACACTGTGGCCTGTGGCTCAGCTTGTCTGAGCGTGGAAAGCTAAGCAGGGTCAGGCCTGGTTATTACTTGGATGGGAGACCCTCTCCTCTAGTTTGGGGGTTGGACTCGATAGCCTTGTAGGCTCTTTCCAACTCTATGATTTATGAAATCTATGAAATAAGATCCTTACACGGCCACTGGCTTTTACTTTGTTTGTTTCTCTAGTTTTTCTCTTTTAAACTTCTTAATGTTTTTATATTACATTTTATTATGCTATTGTATTTTATGGTTTTAAGTTTTGTTTTATGAACTGCCCAGAGAGCTTCAGCGATCAGGCGGTATCGAACTGTAATAAATACATTGTGTGTATGTGTGTGTTTGTAATATATAAATATTACAATGTTAATTTCCCCCCTTCAAATTTGTTTTCAAGGTTTGTTCAACCTAAAAAAAAAAGGAAAAAGAAAAGGCACCCCCTCCCAAATCCAGAAAATTATTTCAATTTCACATTCCTACATACTGAGTCAGAATGTATTTATAACAGTAAAAATGTTATTCCACATTTATTTGTCAGGATGTTAAAATGTATTTTGACAGTACCAGAGAAGGGAATTTTTATCGCCCTCTTCTGCTACAAAGTGATGGAGATTTATTTGCACAAAACTCAAAGATGGCAGCGAGGAAGACAGCAGCTGCAACAGCTCTACTACAAGTCAAACAAAAATTGCATTGGATAAACAGTACATGCTGGGAATCAATATCCAGCTAAAATATGACACAGCTTCAGAATTCACTTAAGACTTCCATAAAAACTGCTAAATATTTAGACAATCTATCTCCCACTTACAGCAGAAACTTGCGGGTTTTCATTGTTTTGAGCACATTATTCCTCAGGATGGCAAGAATTTACATAACTTTAAAAGGAACTGTACAAACGAAGCTGTTTATTGTCAGAAAGAAAAAAGAGTTAATATTGTAATAAAATAAAATGGAAACAACTATTAAGCAGAGGAGAACAGAATGGGTTACACTGACCGAACACACATGGGGGCAGGGGAACCCTACACAATTATAGTAAAGGTGCAATTCTATGCACATTTAGACAGAAAAAAGGCCTACAACTCCCAGCATGCCCCAGCCAGCTCTGTTGGCTGGGGCATGCTGGGAGTTGTAGGCCTTTTTTCTGTCTAAATGTGCATAGAATTGCACCTTTAGACTCCTGGAGAGCTGCTGCCAGTCAGAGCATACAACGCTAAGGTTTAATCTATTTTAAATTTTGACTCTTGACCTGGTTATTCTATACTTTAGCCTGCCTTACTACATTAAGGGTGCAATCCTATGCATGTTTAGCCATAAAAAGTCTGTCTAAACTGGGGCAGGCTGGGAGTTGTAGGCCTTTTCTCTCTCTAAACATGCATAGGATTGCGCCTGAAGATTCCAACTGAGACTAGACAAAATCTTGGATACCTATAAATATTATGCTAATACCTAAAAAACAAACAAACAAAAACTTAATGGAGAGGACACTGGCCACCTGTCCATTGCTGGCAACTAGGAAGCAGCTGCAGTTAAACAGAAAATGCTGGAGCTACCATTTCCCAAGTCTCTTATCTCTGGAGAATCTTTCCTACATTGATGTGTCTGCCAAGTGAATTAATTGTGCAGTATGCCCTTAAGTGCAGCCCAGCCTCTGGACTCCTTCCCCCCCCCTTCTTTTCTTGGACTAAGAGAACCCCTGCAGAGACCCATATGAGAACCCTTGCCAGAGAGCTGCCATAGAAATAAATCAGTTAACTTACCAACATCGATCTGCGTGGAGTTGGAAATGATTATGAATAGTCAAGGTTGAGTAGGCCACATTAGATCCCAAAGATCTGAACAACTTTCACCCAGTCTCCAATTTGCCATTTCTGGGCAAGCTGATTGAGCGAGTGGTGGGGGCTCAGTTGAAGGCACATTTGGATGAAGCCGATTATTTAGATCCGTGCCAGTCGGGTTTAGGCCTGGACATGGGACGGAAACGGCCTTGGTCGCCTTGGTGGATGATATGAGGAGGGCTTTGGATAGGGGCGAATGCTCTTTTCTAGTCCTCCTCGATCTCTCAGCGGCTTTTGATACCGTTGACCACAGTATCCTCCTGGACCGCCTGGAGGGCTTGGGCTTGGGAGGCACTGTATTGCAGTGGTTCCAGTCCTTCCTCTCTGGAAGGTACCAGAGGGTGGTTCTTGGGGAGGAGGCTTCGGACCCTCGGCCGCTCACTTGTGGGGTGCCGCAGGGTTCCATCCTCTCCCCGATGTTATTTAACATCTACCTAAAGCCGCTGGGAGCTATCATCAGTGTTGCACAAGGAATGCTCTGAGTGTCCTCTCCCTAGAGAACCCAATACTTCAAGGAAGAGAGAAGCAGCACACACCAGCAGTGAGTTTTCCAAAGCTTTATTTCTGCGCAAAAGGACCAGCATGGGGCGCTGCGGGCACATGCCCAAATCAGAGCTGGACAAGGATCAGTGGGGCATACAAGCCTTCTTATACTTTTCTACAGTCTGGGGTGTACTCGCTCTCAACAAATCGGATACAGTACATTCGTTTAATCATGCCAACCCATTGAATACATTTCCCCGTATATGACTGCAACCAATACATTTCTCTTGACATGGCAAATCTTAATCTCTAAGATGTTGTTTATTATGACCTCTTAGGTTACTCGAGGTACTCGATGTCCTGTGTGCCTGCAACATTTGCATTGGCACTTGGAAATAGGCTTTTGGGACCAAATAGCAACTTAATGCGAAAATATGATTATGAAGCATTTCAGAACAATGAAATATCATAACTAAAGCAATGCACCATGGCTCTCTAAAGTTCTTTGTCCGGAACAACAAAAGCAGATAAGCAAAGTCAAGTAGGTCATTCAATGAGGGTTCAACAGAGTTCATCAGGGCTTTGGACCTTTACTGACAGCAGGGTGATCTTTTGGGGTTTCAGCCCTTGTGGGCTGCTCCTCGAATTGCTATCCCTTGCTGGCCAGGGAATGCTAGGATTTGCAGAAGCTCTGTCTGTTCAAGCATGCATAGGATTTGGCCTTTACATAGCTTTAACTCAGACTTCTGTCATGCCAGGTCACACTGATCTTTTAGTGCTTTAGACTAGAAGTCTTTCCCTCAGCCTTAGTGAAACTGGGACCCTTTGTATGTCAGACAGGTGCTCTGTTACTCTTTTATGTGGCCTATGTGAATGGACAATGCCTTTCTCACCTAGGGTCCTAAATATGAAATTAGGGAACTATGGTTAAGAGATGGATTTCTCAGAACCCATCTCTGCCTTTCTGTTGCTCAGAGCATCTTGCTTGAGAGAGAGAAGCATTGTTCTCCTTCAAGGATGCTTTCTTGGCAGGAAACAGACATTCCTATGAAGAACATAGTCTGGGCGTGTCGCCAACTGATAGCACTTTTGCAGGAATCTGGCCAGGGGTGTGTGTGTGAAGCAAGAATTGTTCATTTAAATGCATGCTATGCACCTGGGCCTGTTTAATACACGTGAAAGGCAGGAGCTCTCTGTATATGCCCCGTGCCTATTTTTCCAACATCAGGAGGTTTGGGGTGCGCTGTCATCAATATGCAGATGACACGCAGCTCTACCTCTCCTTCAAGTCCTCACCAAGGTTGGCTGTTGAAACCCTGTCCAAGTGCCTGGAGGCAGTGGGTGGCTGGATGGGAAGGAACATACTGAAACTGAACCCCGACAAGACCGAGGTATTTCTGGTGCGAGACAAGGGAAGGTATGGGGATGTTGACCTGGTGCTGAATGGGGTACATCTACCCCTGAAGGATCAGGTCCTCAGCTTGGGAGTCATTCTAGACTCCCAGCTGTCCATGGAGGCTCAGGTGTCAGCTGTGAGCCGGGCGGCGCTGTATCAGCTCCATCTGATGCGGCAGCTGCGCCCCTACCTTCCTAATCATCTGCTCCCATCAGTGGTTCATGCCTTGGTCTCCTCTCGCCTAGACTACTGTAATGCGCTCTATGTAGGGTTACCCTGGAAGACGGTTCAGAAGTTGCAGCTGGTACAGAATGCAGCAGCTCGCCTGGTTAAAGGCTGCCGCCGGCGTGATCACATCACTCTAGGGCTCAAAGAGTTGCACTGGCCTACCAGTTGTTTGCCGAGCCGAATTCAAGGTGTTGGCGTTGACCTTTAAAACCCTGTACGGCTCCGGTCCAGTATATCTCAAGGAGCGCCTCCAGCAACATCAAGTAGGCTGCTCAACAAGATCTGCCACGGATGGCCTTCTCCCTGTCCCATCAGCCAGAGAAACCAGGCTGGTGCGGACTAGGAGGAGGGCCTTTTCTGTGGCAGCCCCCAATTTATGGAACTCTCTCCCCAGTGACCTCTGCCATGCCCCTTTCTTGATTAGCTTCCGCCGGGCATTAAAAATGTGGCTTTTCAGGCGGGAATATGGGGTGGGTTAGGATTTTTAAGTTTTGTACTGTTTTTAATTGTGTTTCATACTGTGTGTGTGTGTGTGTGTGTGTGTCCCTTGTTTTATTGGACTGTACATCACTCAGAGTGGCTGGATGTCTGACCAGATGGACGATACATAAATATAATAAATAAATAAATAAATTCCAAGGAAGCTGTGCATGTCTGCTGTGGAACCTCAGTGTGCTGGTGCATGTTTCTGGGGTGCACAAAATCAGTTTACACACAGAATGTTGTCCTGGCCTTTGGGGCCCCACTGTTGCATTTCATGAATTGGAGAGCATTGCAAACTCTACCCAACACACTTCTGCCCATACATGCTGCAGGGGAAGACAGATAGTAGTGAGAAGAAGGTCATTCAGGTAAGCTGGACTGCTGTTACTGATCACCTTGTTGAGGAACCAGTGAGAAATTTAAAGAGACCCCAGCACTGCACAGAATACCATTCGCTAGAGGGCTGGAAGCAGCTTCATTTGGACTGATGCTTGAACAGGAACACATCTGCCTTCAGCTAAGAAAGGTGGGTGGTAAAAAAAACAACCCAGAGGAATGGGAAAGAGATGGGAAAGGTAGTGGCAAATACATTAGAATGTATGTGTGTGTCACTTTGGGCTTCTCTAAATGAGGCTTTTAACCTGCCACTTTACCCAGGCTTCTACTTCCGGATTCTTTGCGGGATTAAGATCGGCTCCTTTGCACGGTCTCCCCCCCCCCGGCCTTTCTATATGTTCCATTACACAACCACAAGGTGGCGCTGTGGTATAGCGGAATTGCGAAAATACACGAGTTTCTTGTTCCGGTTCATTCAGCTATTTTCAGATAATAACAGACTTTCCTCGCTCTAAAAAACGCTGCAGAAATGCTTGGAAAGCACGGGAGAGGCACTGGAGGATGACAATGTTGTGTAAAGCACCCACAAATCACTGTGAGTAAGGAATCACAAGCACACAATAAATGCCTCATGCAGAGAAACCCCTAGAACACTGCCTTAGAAAGAACCTTATATTAATCAGAACTAAGAGATTAGGAAGTTGGTTTGTTATTTTATTCTTGGACTTTGAATTATTCATTACAATTCCACACACACACACCCTTGTGTGTGTGTGTGTTTTAAAGAAATATCCCCATGTAAATAGGGCAAGATATTTCTTTCGATTTCGAATGGTATTAGACATTATTCTTGCTTCTTTCTTGAGAAGTTCCTCGAGCAAGTTGAAAGAGAGAACAAAATAACCCCTGTAGCTTACTCCAAACTCTTAAATTTAATTCTAGTCTGTATGCAGTGATTACAGTAGATAGAGCTTGATTTGATGAGGGATCTGAGAACTGGAGATGGTAATGCTCTCTCTTCTGGGAGTTATATTTGGCATAAGAAACAGAACAGCTTTCTGGGAAAACCGGGCAGTTTTCCATACTGTTAAAGAGACTTCTGTTCCCTTCTCCAGCATGGTAAAGCACAGCTGAGTTTATAGATTGTGAGTGAGGAGGAGAAGCATTTTGTCAACTCTCTGGAATAATAACAAATTTTTCTGCTTCAAAACCCTGTGAAACCTGAGGGCTGCAATGCTTTGATAATATTTTTGGAGGCAGGGTGGGGTTGGGACTCTGCAGTTGCTTGGGAAGTTGCAAAGGGCGTTTTCAGTTTATGTAGAATTCAAGGTTTTCCTTTGAAACAAAACACAGCCATAGGGAAAAGACCACACAATGTACTAGGTCAGGGATAGGCAACCTTTTTGGATCTGTGGACACGTTTGGCAACTTGAGGAACTGTCCTGGGCACATCATAAAATGGCTGCCATGGGAGGTATGCTAGTCGCAAAGGACAAGTAACCTGCCCGAAAGACTGAGTACAAGGCAGAGATGGAGTCTGAGCCCCAACACACTAGACAACTTTGTACCCACAGCTGCTAAGGGTGCCATCCAATGTGGCTGCCCATAACGTTCCGAACTCGGAGAATTACAGGCATCCAATGGAAGGCGGGAGAAACATGGAGGCTAGGATTGCCTCCGTGCTCTCCTTGCCCTCCAAAGCATCTAGATAGCCTATTTAGGCTGTCTAAATGTTTTTCCCCTGCTCATGAGGAGGATGGGCTGAGGCACCCCACCACCGGTTTATCCCACCACTGCCACCAAATATGCGATGTCACCGTCCTTACACTCTAGGACCAGCCACATAAAATCCTTCTCAGGCTATGCACCAACACCTAAAAACCTGAGGGGCGGGTCTAATGAAATCTTTCCCCTACCTATGAGGAAAAAGATCAATAAAGTCTCTTAAGGATCTATTTTGAATATATTCTACTGCGGGTATAAAGATATGTGTGTGTGTAGGTTTAACAGTAATGCAGGTTTATAATGCCAAGCTGACACGTAGGATTTGGGTAGCAAACAAAATAAAAATAAGTTTATTTTAGTTCACAAAATCTTAGTTCAAGAAGATAACTTTAAACCTGCCTGCACCAAACACTCTGTAATTATCCTAAGTTGCTATAACTAAATTCTTACAGAAGAACTGTAAGAAGCACTCTAAGAAGACTGTAAACCCCCCTGACATCACAAACCACACCCACTCAGTTCACCCTTCTATTCTCACTAAACATACTAATGTAGACATACACCAAGGAACTGAATTGTGGGGTTACGCCACAGTTACCTACTTCCAACTATTGTGATGGCACAGTATTGTGAATTTGGATACTGATTTCTCATAGATCATGTCAACTGTACTACATATGACATTGAAGAAGATATTCTATTGGTCTATTGATAAAGAAGCAATGTTTGTATCACAACAATGGCAATGTTTGTACCTTTGTTTAGTATTGTCCTTAGTATTACTAGGCGTTGCAATAATATTTTTTTTAAAAAATTGGTACTTGGATCAAGCATGGAGAAGATCTTTTGCAGGGAGCCCCAAGCAGGTTTGGTGATGGAGCCCATAGCTTTCAGCAGGTCCAAGGGCAGACAGAGCTCAGTGCTGTGTAGTACGCCTGGGACAAAACCCAGCACAAAAGCTGTTTATTCACTTATTTATTTATTTATTATATTTGTTAATCGCCCATCTGGCCGGTCACCCGGCCACCCTTTAAAAGAAGACTGTGTGTATGTGTAGTTATAGATATGAAGGCCTGGGAAAAAACATGAGAAAATGGGGGGGGGGTGTTCTGCTGAAAAAAACACACATGGAAAAGAACACCTTTCCCCCCAAATATTTCAGGGCCTTCACATCTGTTTGTTGGTGTGTGTGTCCATCCGTGCATGTGTGTGTGGAGAAGGGGGTGGCCTCACCACTTTCTTTTCTACAATTGGCTTAAAGACAAAACAAAAAACTCACACAGAGACAAAATTTAGGCCAGGCCCTTCTTTTTCTACTCATTTCCCCCTTCCAATTTCCCCCCTGGAGGTCCAATTAAGGGTAGCGGTGTGACAATAACGTGGCCAGTTATTTAAATTTTATTTCTCTCCCTACCACCTGGCTGTTAGTTCACATTCACTAACCCCGTGGCTGAGATAGGTTAGCTCCAGGGCATCAGTTCCCTCTCTGTCACAAGATTTCCCAGCGGACAATCTGTCTGTGGGAGATTAACTCTTAACATACCAGGGCTGGTTATTGTGGTGTTTATTTTCTTAAGTAAACATTTCTCTAAGCAGGTACAACTCCTTTTCTCTAACACTCTAAACCCTAAACCCTCAACTAAACTATCTCTCACACACAGGCACATATAAACATAGAGCTCCCCCTCCCATCAGAACCCTCTCCAGGCAAGCCCGGATAGGTTGTTGGGCGCATCTACTCTGCCTAACTGTTAACCCATTCATCACACCTTCCCCCTTGGGAAGTTCATTCTTATATTGGGAATCTCAACCACGATTGCCAATATAAGAATGAAGCATCTAAACAAAATAACAATCTATTAACAATTCTTACCTTCCTTTACAGCAAAAATACAGGTTACACCTTTTTAACAACACATTCTGACATATATGCTTATTCATTTTAATACTTTACCATTGTTCATTTCAAACCTTTTAAATTAATACTCCACATTAAGCATTAACCATTACTGTTATATTAACTTCTTTAACCACATTCATCCTAGTATACATTTACTTCTATCTCCGGTTTTCTTGACAAGGCATCAGCCAGTGTCTATGCAATGGTACACTCCTGCTACTCTTCCTGGAGAGTTTGAAAATACATCAGCATATTTCATTAATACATTTACCTCCTCTTTCTTTTGTTCTGTAGTTAGAAAGGCATCTAGGTTAATTTCCTCAGGATCGGGCATTTTTACTTTTTCATTAGTCCAATTAGGTAGCCAATTATTCTCTTGCTCATCCTCTTTAATTGCATACAGTACCAAATTAGCTCTGTTGTTATACGGTTTTAACATATTGGTATGCACCAATTTCCTGAGTCCATTTTCCCTTTCAATCAGATAATTTACATTATTTTGCCTTTCTAAGACATTAAAAGGTCCAGTCCATTTCATTTGTAATTTATTTCTTTTTACTGTCCTCAACATTAACACCTGATCTCCTGGTTTATAATGTCTCTCTCGTGCCTTCTTATCGTACCATGTCTTTTGTTTCAGTTGCGCCTCTTGCAGCTTTCCACTAGCTAGTTGCAGAGTCTTTTAAATGGTTTAAAAGTTTGTCCATGTACTCGATCACACCCTCAGGTTCAGTCTCTGGATCTTGCTCCCAATTTTGCCTCAACAAGTCCAGCGGTCCTCTAACTCTTCTCCCATATAATAGTTCAAAGGGGCTGAAACCTAGGCTCTCCTGTGGCACGTCCCTATTTAACGCATACAGAAGGGCTTGGATGTGCTTGTCCCAGTCATTATACAGGTTACACCTTTTTAACAACACATTCTGACATATATGCTTATTCATTTTAATACTTTACCATTGTTCATTTCAAACCTTTTAAATTAATACTCCACATTAAGCATTAACCATTACTGTTATATTAACTTCTTTAACCACATTCATCCTAGTATACATTTACTTCTATCTCCGGTTTTCTTGACAAGGCATCAGCCAGTGTCTATGCAATGGTACACTCCTGCTACTCTTCCTGGAGAGTTTGAAAATACATCAGCATATTTCATTAATACATTTACCTCCTCTTTCTTTTGTTCTGTAGTTAGAAAGGCATCTAGGTTAATTTCCTCAGGATCGGGCATTTTTACTTTTTCATTAGTCCAATTAGGTAGCCAATTATGTCCCAGTCATTAGGATTTTGGGCTACATAAGCTTACGATGGTGCCATTAAAATTTTCAACCAGGCCGTTGGTTTCAGGATGATAAGCAGTCGAATTCAGCTGTCTTATTCCACATGCCTTGCACAGTTGTTTCATTAGGCGAGAAGTAAAACAGGATCCCAAATCTGAAATTAACTCGGAGGGAAAACCCATCCGACAGAAAATATTCACCAACGCCGTTGCTACTGTCTGAGTGTCCACATTTCTCAGAGGTTCCACCTCGGGATATCGTGTAGCATAGTCCACAACAGTAAGCAGGTATTTATTTCCTCTGCTGGTTGCCTTTGGTAAAGGACCTACAATATCGATCCCAACTCTTTTAAAAGGTTCTTCAGTTATAGGCATGGGACATAATTTGGCTTTTGTTTTGTCTCTTTTGTTTCCAAGTTTCTGGCAAACATCACAGGATTTACAAAAATTCTTAATCTGCTGTCCCATTTTTGGCCAGAATATTTTTTGTCCACTCT
This sequence comes from Shinisaurus crocodilurus, assembly GCA_021292165.1. Taxonomy (NCBI): domain Eukaryota; kingdom Metazoa; phylum Chordata; class Lepidosauria; order Squamata; family Shinisauridae; genus Shinisaurus; species Shinisaurus crocodilurus. The sequence goes on from CM037878.1 coordinate 99,907,948, forward strand.
CTGCGATGTTTTGGTGATTCCTAAATGTCCACCAAATTTGCTGCTGTGTGCCATTTCTAAGATCTTCTCTCTGTACTTTCTAGGCACCACAAGTTGTTTATGCATCCCCCCTGGTCTCTTATGCAGCTGCTTTAATATTTCTCTATACAGATGGTGATTATGTAAAATAAACCTCTCTGATTTTTCAGGGGTTAACTCCTCAGGCTCTGCTTTGGCTAATTCAAACAGCGGTTTCAATGTATCATCCTGCTGCTGGCTCAGGGAAAAGTTGGTAGTAGGAGTCTGTTGTACTTCACTTAAGGGCATTTCATTTCTTTCAATAACTTCCTTAAGACTTTCAATTTCAGCTTCTTCAGATCTCCCTAAAACTTCCCCTTCACTCATAACTGTCTGTGTTCCACAGTGTCTGGGATTGTGGCAGTTTCTGCCTCTGGGCTCTGGTGGTGACACAAATGTTTCTGACAAATCTACCCAGGTCATTACCAATTAAAAAGAATGCTGGTATATCTGAAAATACTGCCACTTTCCAATATCCCTCCCAGTCTTTATATTGGAGTTTTACATTTGCAGCCTGGACAGGAAAAGGTTTTGATCCTAGTCCCTTGAGGGTAATTACTTCATTTGGTAAAATATCCTTTTCATTTATTAGGTCGGGATGGCAAATGCACACCTGGGCACAGGTATCTCTTATGCCCCATATTTCTTGGTCATTAATTCGAATTCTTTCGCCAGATTCACTTATTAAATCGTTATCAACTGTAATAAATAAGCATTGTTTAACTTCCTGGTCAGTCTTTATGGGTGAGTCAGCTCCCTCAGTCTCCATGGCAACTGATCTGCTCTGGTTGTCAGACTTCTCTCCTTGTGAGCTGCTCATTTTAGACACAAAGTACACAGGCTTTTCAGTCATATTTCTTGTTTTTATTTCTTTATCAGGACATTGGGGACTTATGTGTCCTGCCTGGCCACAAATATAACATGTTCTAGGAGAAAATGGTTTTCTCTCATACTGTCTCTCCTTGTGGGAGTCTCCACTTCTCTGAGGGAAATGTTTGCCTGCCTCCCTCCAGTTCTGAGGTAAATTTACTCCCTCAGTCTGCCCAGCTTTCTTCACATCTCTCTCATTCCATTTCCTAGGATGAGGGAATGAACTTTTTGTCAAATTTCTTTTCTTGAACAATTGGGTTTTCTCCCCCCCCCCCCCGTATTGACACCAGTTTATCTGTCATTTCTGCAGCTTGAGCCACTGTGAGGGTTTCTCTTTCTTTAATCATCCACCTAATTTCGGTGGGTAAACATGAATAAAACTGCTCAAGTCCAATTAGGTGGAATAAATCTTCTTTGCTTTTTACTAGTGAGCCCTCAACCCACTCATTTAATAAATAATCCAGTCTGCATCCCAACTGAGTATAAGTTTCCTCAGATTTCTTTTTCAAATTTCTGAACTCTCTCCTATGGTGTTCCGGAGTGAGCCCAAATCTCTGCTTGACACGCTTTTTATATAAATCATAATCATGACACTCCTCAATTCTCATTTCTCCATAGATCTCCGCCAATCTGCCACAAATTTGTGATCTAATATATGCCATTCTTTCTTCAGGTTTTATGTTTAATTCCTCACAAGTTCTTTCAAAGGTGGTCAGAAAAGTCTCAACATTATCCCCTTTAAAATATCTAGGAAATCTTTTAATGTCAATGGGTGGTAATTGACATGAACCACTTTCTTTCTGTGAGGATTTGTCTGAAGCTAGATCCATTTCTCTCATTTTTAGTTTATTCCATGTCTCTTATCTCTCTCTCTCTCTCTGCGTCAAGCTTTCTCAGTTCCATCTTTTTCTGCCTCAAGTTCCATTTTCCTCATCTCTAATTTTATTTTCCAAACTTCTAAACTATCTGGTTTTTCAGTTTCTGAGGCAATAGGTGTAGCTCCAGTATTTCCCACTCCCTCAGGGAATTCTGTCTCTTCAAACATTTGGGCTTCAGACACAGGCTTTACTTTCTTAGGAGCCATGCTTTCTTATTTTTATTTATTATTAACTTTCCCCCTCAGTTCTTATTTCAGAATAGCTTGTAGTTTCTCAGGATTACCCTGATTTCACTTTAAGGTCAGATATTTCAGTCAGTAATTTTCTTCTGCTGCCAGCACCCAGCCTTTTAACCGTTACACTTTTCCGGAATCACAGTTCCACCTCAGGGTTTTAAAAGCCTCACACCACTGACTTCACCACGCCTCACAATGCCTCACTGGACATTCGCACCCCGCCGATGCCGCCAAATATTCTTGTGACGATAACGTGGCCGGTTATTTAAATTTTATTTCTCTCCCTACCACCTGGCTGTTAGTTCACATTCACTAACCCCCTGGCTGAGATAGGTTAGCTCCAGGGCATCAGTTCCCTCTCTGTCACAAGATTTCCCTCTCTCATCAGACAAACTCCAGCGGACAATCTGTCTGTGGGAGATTAACTCTTAACATACCAGGGCTGGTTATTGTGGTGTTTATTTTCTTAAGTAAACATTTCTCTAAGCAGGTACAACTCCTTTTCTCTAACACTCTAAACCCTAAACCTTCAACTAAACTATCTAACACACACAGGCACATATAAACATAGAGTTCCCCCTCCCATCAGAACCCTCTCCAGGCAAGCCCCGATAGGTTGTTGGGCGCATCTACTCTGCCTAACTGTTAACCCATTCATCACAAGCGGTGCACAGCTTTTTCAGCCCTGAGGGACACATATGATGCTGGCTAAGGGGTCAGGGTCAGGGCTGCACATGCACGCACGCACGCACCAGCTGAACAACCCACAGTTCACAACCCAACAACACACCATGGGTTCTCTTCATGGGTTGTTCATAGTTAACAAGCCATGGCTTGTTAGTGCAGCCGGTTTCAGACAACATGATATGCCATGTTTCAACAACAACCCACAATCAGCCCTTGAGTGTGGGTTATTGTGTTGTCTGAACCCAGTCACCAACTGGGTTTGCACGATCATGGAGGGGGAAATAAGCCATGGTGGCTTATTTCCCCAGCTGCGCGTGCCAGGGAGATTCCCAAAATTACCCTTGCTGGCGTGGCTTGCCATGCTGTGCAAACCAGGCAAGTGCAGCTTGTTGCTGTGGTTAACAAGCCACCCAGAAACAATGGGCTGTTATAGGGTTCTGGGGTGGCTTGTTAACCACAGCAACAAGCCACCCCTGCTGGGTTGCATGACACTCCGCACCGGTGATGGTAATTATGCAGATCCCCTTGGCACACATGGCTGGGGAAATAAGCCACCATGGCTTTGACTTAATTTATTTCCCCAACTGTGATAGTGCCAACAGGCCCACTCACTCATAGGTCATGTGTTCTAAAATTATGGCTGCCATATTAAGCACACTTGGTAGGAAGCAAGTCCCATTGCTTCCCAGCAGACCTATTTAGCATTGGGCTGAAAATCCAATTTTTGAGAAAGTCTCAAATGCAAAGATTAGTCTCATGGAGAAATGCTTGAATTATATATTCCCACAATATGGATATGGTGCAGTTGCATAAGCCGGGCTGCTGATTTGTACAATTGTACAAGGAATATCCATTTTATCTGTAGAACGTAGGTGGAAGACAGATATGATCACTTTTTTTTCCCCACCGAGAGAGAATGTATAACGGCTGGGTTGTAGGAGGAAGGAGGCTGTAGTTAGTGGGTTGTATCCAGTTGTCTCATTCTGCTAGCGCAAAGCTTCTGCTGCTTGCAGAAGTCCTTGTGCAATTGTTTTCATCCTTGCACATGTGTCAAATCCAATTTGATTCCACTTGCACAAGGCATTGCACACTCCGTTCCACAAGGTGTTGCACCAGGCATTCTGTGAACTGTTTCACAAGTAATTCTGTGAGCAGTCTCACAATTCTGCGAGCTGTTTCACAAGTTTCATAGATCATAGAGTTGGAAGGAGCCTACAAGGCCATCAAGTCCAACCCCCTGCTCAATGCAGGAAACTAGAGGAGGGGTCTCCCATCCAAGTAATAACCAGGCCTGACCCTGCTTAGCTTTCCACGCTCAGACAAGCTGAGCCAGCATGAGCCACAGGCCTGTATTTATTTTGTTCCATAAGCCATTGTACAAGGCATTGCACAACACAGTATGACTTCATTAGGTGTTGCTTGTGCTTTTTTGTGCTAGTTGTTCTGCTAGAGGTTGTGCAACTGCTGGCAGAACAACACCAAGTCTTGTAATTTTTCTGCTAGCGTGAAGTTGGATATAACCCAATCTCTGCTTCCTTTCCACAACTCCTCTCGTGCAGATTTCTCTCTCCCCCCCGCCATACTATAATCAGAGGGTATCCAGGGCAGTTCCTGTTCAAGGCACGTGCAGAGAAAACCTGCACTGGTCGACCCATCAACTCCAAAATAATGGTAACCTAACCTAACCTTGGATAAAATCTCATAGCACAGATAAAAATTGAGAGCTGTTAGATGAAATAAAAATGGGGAAAAAATTGGTATCAGAGAAATCAGCCCAGAGGCTGGACAGATCAATTTATATGAAGTGTTGGAAGTTTTGCGAAATACATGATTCTATGCAAATTGTGCAATGTAGTGCAAGGCTCCTGAGGCTGTAAAATCCCACATCTCATTCTAACTGAAGTATGCCATCATCTTTATGATGGCAAATAAATATGTTTCATTGAAGTGTCTTCCTACTGTGAAACTATGTAGGAGGCACAGTCTGGCTCCCCATATACCCATGTAACTTTCAGCTCTTATCATTTTAGAGATTTCCTTTTCTTTCTCTCCCTCCCTCACACGTGTTCAGACATACACAGATGACAAACCAGATTTTCAGAATCACAGCGCCTATGATCTGTGCAGCTTCCATGACCTAAAAGGTGAAGATAGAACATTACCTTGGTAAATGTGAAGGTAGATAGAACATTCAGGTGAAGGTAGATAGAACATTACCTTTTTAGAGCACTTTGAGACTGATCTGGAAGCTCCCTCATTGTTCCTTTACATAAGTGATGCTTCCCAATATAAAAAAGCAACACAAGAACCTCATGTCCAGCAGCAACCCCTAATGATTGGTGCTTTAAATTGTGTACTTCGCTTTGGGCAATTTTATTGGGAAAGTGGCCTATGCATTTGTCATAAGCCGCCTTGAGAACATTGTTATAGGGTGGCATTTGAGCATTTCAAATAAGTAAATATATAATATAAACAAAATAAATAGAATTCAATGATTTTTTGAAGTGAGAGATGTTTTAGCACTAATCCAAGGTATGTGAGATGGGTAGTTGCTGCAGCTTCTACTCAAGGGTGTGAAAAAGGCTCTCTGCACATTCTCAAAGGCATTCTCTTCCTCATCACCGCAGAAGTTCCAGGTCTGAACTTTGGCGCTCAAGCAGGCAATCAGAGCAGCTTCACACTTTATACAGATTTGCAATCCAAATGTAAAACCTACATTGGCCAGAATGCACATTTGAATTACAAAAGCCTCTCTCTTCCACTTTCTATTCTGCATTAACAGCAATGATCACACATTCATATATATACTCTGTGTGTCTGTGTGTGTGTATATATATATATATTAGGACTGGGCTTAAAAGTTCTGGAAGTGGGGCGTAGGATGCCACCCTACTTCTTTTCAGCTGGACCTAAAACAATTCCATTTCTTTTCATTGGATGCCACCATTGAGCTTGGCCTAATTTGAAATGAAACCATCCCGCTTCCTTTTTTTCCTCCCAGTCCAGCACTGCTCAAAGGAAATGTAAGCAGCTCTGCTTCTGAAAATGCTCCCAGTCCTTGGAGCAGGAGGTCTCTTTTGTTATTTATAGCCTCACCATTTCTCTGTTGTTTCCTTTTCAGTATTCCCTTGAATCATCAGTCTTCTGCCCTTTCCCCCCTTCCAGTTCACTATTGCATTGATCTTCAACTGGTGCCTGGGGACTCACAAGTGGGTCGCACCTTGACCTTAGAGCAGGGGTGTTTAACTTCTTTCAGTCCAAGGGCTGAATTCTATTTCAGAGAAGCTGACCGGGCACATTCCAGTGGTGGGCGGGGCCCAAGGCAAAAGGGGTGGGGTCATAAATACCAGCATCTTGTAGCTAAAAGCTCTTCCTGCCAGTAACTAAGCCTGTATTAGAGAGAGGCACTTCAATCTTTCAGAAGGGGGGACGACGACACACAATCAAACAATTGGCAGTCACAGGAAAGGGGACATGGCTATCTGGGAAATCCCAGCGGGCCAGATTGTAACCTCAGGTGGGCCAGATTTGGCCCGTGGGCCTGAGGTTCATCACCCCTACCTTAGAGGCTTAAAGCAGTGGTGCCACCACAATTTCCCTTACACTGTTTAGCTTTTATAAAAAACACACGCACCCCGCAGAGGATAATTAAGCCTCGGTCACATCAGATGCAAAGGAGGGCAAAAGGCTTCAAATAGTTATATAGCAGAGTGATTTCAGGAAGTTTGGCTTTTAACAACCTTTCTGCTCCACAGCTGGTTCAAGTTACATGAGCGTTGCTGGTGGCTGGTCATACTAGAGCAGCCTTCCCCAACCTGGTGCCCTCCAGATGCACAGCAGCCCCCAGCCAGCAGGGCTGGCTGGGGGCTGCTGGGAGTTGTAGTCCAATGCATCTGGAGGGCACCAGGCTGGGGAAGGCTGTATTACAGAGAAAACCAAATTCTTTCCTTTCCCACCATTCTTGATGCTAGCTAGGCTCCCAGTCCAGTGACCACTGACTTTTGTCTATCACAGCACCTGTGTCTTTAATACTTGGCACGGTGCGGTCAGGACTTTGGGTCCAGAACCCCGCTCAGCAGAATGAGCAGGAGGGTGCCCAAATGCAGCAGGGGTGGCTTACCCTATTTTGAAATTAATGAAGTCATTCATTCACATTACCATCTTCTCCTATCCGTATCCCCCCCCCCCCATAAGACAATTAAGTCCAGAGTCTAAAATTACCTAACAGCACCACTGAATACTTGCATGACAAGCACGGGTGAAGTTTCCTCAGCATGGAGATGCAGTGATAAGAGAAAGCTTCAGCTGTTGAATTCTTGCTTGTCACACGGATGCCAAAGGCACAGGAGCCTGCTAAGGAATAAAACTGGGAACTCTAATTGCTGATGCTGACCCATCTAGGCATGCAGTGTGCAATTTTAAAAACAAAAACTGCAGGGAGCTCAAAGCTGGTCACTTCTTCTACCCTGGATTTCTTTTTGCCTAATTTTTGGAGCTCATTAGGCTTTCTAACCTGTTTCTGGGAGGACTGCTGGGCTTCGATCAGCTGCACAACAGGCAGAATTTCAGCAGCTGTAGCTTTTTGCCACCGCCTGAGGCAGAATATCATGCTGCTCGCCTCTCTTCTCCCTACTCTGCAGCAGCCCCCGCCCACCCCACGATGATGGTGATGGCGGTCTCCAACCAATGACCATGATGGTGGTGGTGGTGACCACCACTGCCACCTCTCTTCCCCCCCCCCCCCCACAGAGGTTTGCCATGAGCCATCCCCTCGCTGAGAGGGGTCTCCCCTCAGAGTGAGGCACTGGCAGGGCAGGGTGGGGTGGGCCCTGGAGACTGCCTGTGATGTGGCAGCACAGGCCATCTTCCAAGGCCACCTCCTCACCAGCGCTGTGCTCTGAGTAAGGACTCCTTACAGCAAGGCATTTGGGCCACACTCTTCTCAGCAGCCGGTGGGGCTTCCCAGAGAGTCTACTTGCCCGACACTGCAGTCTGATCCTCACAGTGAGGCAACGGGTGAGTGGCACTCCAGAGAGCCATGCCAGCCACTCTCCTGCTGGGATATTTTCCACAGTGGGAGGGTGGCCAGCACAGCTTTCTGGAGCACCAGACAGGGTGTGCATTTCTCTGGCTAGCGACACATGGGATTTCATAGATCATAGAGTTGGAAGGGGCCTACAAGGCCATCGAGTCCAACCCCCTGCTCAATGCAGGAAACTAGAGGAGGGGTCTCCCATCAAAGTAATAACCAGGCTTGACCCTGCTTAGCTTTCCACGCTCATACAAGCTGAGCCAGCATAAGCCACAGGCCTGCCTGAGGTGGGGTGATTCATCCCACCTCATGGAAGGGCAGCAGCTGCTTTTGGCTGTGATTCAGTGTCCTGGATAGCCACACCCATTGAATTTCTGCCTGCCTGCCACACAGATGTTGAAGGCACAGAAGCCCAGCCTGAAAAATAAAAAAAAAGGTGGAAAGGGCAGGCATGCAGGCTTTGCTACTATTACCCAGGATCCCTTCACACATGCATGTGCACCACCTGAGATCTCATGACTAAATGGTTGTGTGAATCAATTAAATCCACAGTGCTTGGAAGTATTATGAAGGCTCTGCTTGCCTTGACCTGTGATGGCTCAGCAGATTGTATCCAACGTTAGTCCTACTTAGCGTCGACCCATTGAAATCAATGGGATTTACGTTAAACTAACAGTGGAATCCACCCTGTTCGCTCCACAGTGGATGGCGCAATGAACAAACTGGTGACCATGAATGCGTGAACCAGACCTACGCGCCCCCCGCCAGTGGCCAAGGAAGGGCCCTCTCTCTTCCCCACGAGCCCACCGTATCATTATCATGGGCGCCCGTGTTTCGCGGTTGGATCTCCACACGCCAGATAGATGGGTGTGTCAAGGCCCGGCTTCGACCGAGCGTCCAACCCTTAGACTAGCGCACCACGCCTCCGATCCTTCCGCCGGTGCCCTCGGTCGAGAGCGGCGCGCGAGGGAGGGGGCAGGAGCGGCGCGCGCAGCAAGGCAGGCGAGGGACGCGGCGCGCTCCTCAACTCAAACTTCGAGCCTGCGGGTGCGACGTGGAGCTGCAGCCGCGGCCGGCCGCTGAGTTAAGCCAAGCGCAGGTGGGATGAGGGAGTAGCGGCGGCGCTGTAGTAACAGCAGCAGCGGCGGCGGCAGAGCGAGCGCGGCTGGATCTTTGGGCCAGCATGGCCCGTCGGCGGCTGGGCAGATGGGCTGGGCTGCAGCCGGGCTCGCACTGCCCGCTGCGTAGGCGGATCTCCACCGGCCCCGCTGTCAACCTGAGGGAGTCGAGCGGACGATAGTAAGAGTCCTCGGTGGCGGGATCTGCCCGGTGATCACTGGATCCCAACCCGAGGGGAGCTCGCGGCTCGGGCTGCAGAGAGAGCGCCCTGCTCGGGCAGGAGGAGCCCACGGACGCCGCCGGAGCTCTGGAAACCGCCGCCGCCGCTGCGTGGAGAGGCGGGCATGCGGGGGGCTGGCGGTTGGCTTCCTGGGCAGCCCTCCTCAATATGGTCCTCGACTTCAACGGCACCAGCAGCTGCTGCTCCCTCCTCTCGAGCAGCCCCCTGCGCTCCTTCGCGCCGGAGGATCCCCGGCAGTTGGGCGGCGGCGGCAGCGCGAGGATGATTTCTGGCTCTTTGAATCCGCCCCGCTTAGGGATAGGCGGGAAGCTTTTGCAAGGGGTCACCGCCAGCCCCGGCGGCGGTGGCGGCGGCGGCGGGAGCGGCGGCAGTAGCAGCCCTAGCGCGATCAGCTCGGGCTTCGGAGCTGTCGTCGGCGACGCGGGCAACGACACGCATTGCGGGGAGCAGATCTTGAGCTACGGTAACGTGGAGAAAGTGGTGATCGGGGCCATCCTGTCGCTCATCACCTTGCTGACCATCGCCGGCAACTGCCTGGTGGTGATCTCCGTCTGCTTCGTCAAGAAGCTCCGACAGCCTTCCAACTATCTCATCGTGTCGCTGGCCTTGGCCGACCTGTCGGTGGCCGTGGCCGTCATGCCTTTTGTCAGCGTCACCGACCTCATCGGCGGCGAGTGGATCTTCGGCAGCGTCTTCTGCAATGTCTTCATCGCCATGGACGTGATGTGCTGCACCGCCTCCATTATGACCCTCTGTGTGATCAGCATCGACAGGTAAGGAAGTGCCGAACCCACACTTAAGGCTGCTTCACGTCGAGCCAACAGAGTGGGGCTGCTGGCGGGGTGGGTCACAAGTTCACAACCTCCTTGACAGCTGGAAGGGAACGGAGGAGGGTTGCGTTCACACGTGCGGCATCCTCAGGCGGTGGCTCCCAGTCAGCTTTTGGATCAACCCACACTGCTTCAGACGCCATGCTTTTCAGGGGAGGCAGCTCGCACGACCAGTGTGCGTGTGTAAAATTGCCCCCCCCCCCACTTCAGTTTTACATGCGAAAGGTTTTTCTAAGAGGGTCAGGGTAGTTAGTTGGGCAGAGGCTAATGGAGTATACCGACCACTTGGGAATGTGGGGTAAGTTCAGAGAATTGTTAGGTGCACATTTAGGATGACTTAAGTGGATTAGTTATCCTACTCCATGCCTTTCAATTATGGTGTACATGTGAATGATAACCCCCCCCCCCCATGATAAGAGAGTGGGTGTTTTCCTCCCATGCTCTGAGAAGAGTGGTAATTCTGACCTGTTTTAACAATCGTGAGTTATTTGAATTAACACAAGATCACACCCTTTAACTCAGTGTAACTTGTGCAAGAAACCTGCTCTAAAAACATTTTGAAACAAGCTACCTCCCCCTTAACACATTTAACAGGGTGGATTTTATATCCACGGTCTTTCAGTCTGTGTGGAGAGGCAATTCTAAGTGTTGTTATGGAGAAATAGAAGAGAGAATAATTATCTGGAATTAATTTATCTATAATAAAAGGATATGGTATTATTTGAGTGTCTATGCACTTGGAACAACACTGTAGAGGTATTTATTCAGTTCCCAGAAGTGGGAAGCCTTATATTTAAAGAATATGTGACCAGTGGTTTTTATATCCTTCAAATCCCGCCCCCCCATTACCAATGGAGGTTCCACATGTGAGTGAAATTAAGAAATAAAGTCATGCACACTATATTGCGATGCTAAGTGAAAGTTAGGAACTTAGATCAAAACGTACAGGAAACATTCTCTAAAGTTTGAATGGAGTAGTAAATATTTGAACCTGAGAAGCAGGTTCCACAACCATTCCAGCAGGGGTCTCTTTTGCATTGTTTATTTTTTGCCTGAGAAGGCAGACTGGGACGGGTGCTGTGTAAAGTCAGGCAACAAAAGGTTGGTTGATATGAAAGTACTGCGGGGAGAAACTACTGATCTGCAGCCTGATGTTTGCCATCTTACCTGTGTAAAGCTATGTCAAGTAAACAGGATCTCTGTATAATAATATGCTAAACTTCTTCTTGTGTTTGAGTGACAGTCAGCTTGGTCCTATGCAGATATCGGGATATCTGTAAGAAGACCAAAACACTGGTTTATGAAGCCATTGTATTACCAACTTTATTGTATGCCTGCGAAACATGGACTATCTATAAACGTCACTTCCACCTCCTTGAAAGGTTTCATCAACGTTGCCTCCGGAAAATCCTGCAAATCACTTGGGAAGATAGGCGAACAAATGTCAGTGTACTGGAAGAAGCAAAGACTACTAGCATCGAAAAAATGATCCTTCAACGCCAACTTCAGTGGACCGGTCATGTTGTTCGAATGCCTGACTGCCGTCTCCCAAAGCAGTTACTTTACTCCCAACTCAAGGATGGAAAGCGGAATATCGGTGGTCAATATAAGAGGTTTAAAGATGTTCATAAGGCTAATCTAAAAAAATGCAATATAAACATCGAAAACTGGGAAGCTCTGGCCCATGAACGATCTAAATGGAGGTTGGCCTTTCACAAAGGTTCCATGGACTTTGAAGAAGCCCGAGTGCAAGGTGAAAGGGAGAAACGTGCTAAGCGAAAAGCACGTCAAATGAATCCTTTACAGGACCATCTTCTATCTGGTAACCTGTGTCCTCACTGTGGGAAGCTGTGTGGATCTAGAATTGGCCTCCACAGTCACTTACGGACCCATCGCTAGAGTCTACACAATCTTCTTTAGAATTTCCTCATTTTATCCTGGAAGACAATCTTACTCGGTCACGAGTGATCGCCTGATGATGATGATGATGATGATGATGATGATGATGCAGAGTTAAGCACCTCCAGGCCCATTGAAATCAACAGGTTTAAGCATGCTTAATTCTGCATAGGATTGCAACCTGGTATCATTATTTCTCATTAGACATTTTCCATGTATACAAAATATTACACTTGCTGGCGAGATAACTAGTCCCACTAGTGAGCGAGTAGAGCAGCATTAAAATTCTTAGATGACTTTGACACTCTCACTTGTTTGCAAATAACTTTTACTTTGGGGGCACAGGTTACTTTTGAGAAGGGCACTGCAGTCATTATGAGAAATATTTGAAAGCAAAAGCCTATTTTAGCCATTTACCATCCATTAATTGCAACAGTTTCCCAGGATGCCTCCTTACAATGTAAAATTTGTTTCTGTTCCCCCCCCCCAATATTGGTGCTTTTCTAATGATAAAAATCTTCCAGATTATCCTCTTCCTGTACCTAATATTATGCTTACTACTAGGCTCAATGTAATACCAGTAGTGTGAGATCCAGGACACACACATGGATTGCAATGGGGAGGAGCCAGCCATGCTTTACTTGTGTATTGTTATTATATTTATAGTATAGTAATCAATGTATATGATGCGTTATGGTTCCCTAAGCAAGAAAGATGTGTCCTTCCTTGCCCTCATAGATATTACAAACTAGAATCTGGCAATGAGGAAGATAACAGGTGGGGGGGAAAGGAGAAATTAAAGTAGCAAAGGGATTTTGCTGCTTTAAAAAAAAAATCAGGGAAGGTGAATGTTTTAGCATTGGAAACAGTCTGCGTGCTTCCACTTTCCAGCTCATCTGAAAGGCATTCAGTTGAATTCACATTGCTATTAATAAGAGAAGTCTTTAAGCTCATTCTGTATTAGGTTGTCTCTACGCATGCAAGGTTCCTTCACAGTCCCTTCCACTCCCACGGAGGGTTTGACGTGTGTACATCTGTAGCTGTGAATCCCCCCCCCCCTTTCACAGTGAAAGCGATCATAAGGCTGCGGAGGCATGGCTAGTGGACCCGTTGGAAGGATACGGCTTACGAAGGCAAGCTTGCAGCCCTTGGCAACACATGATAATGTTTATCTTAACCACTGCTTTTCTAGGAGGAGCCACTTTGACTCCTGGCCCTGCCACCGAGGTCACGTGGGTGCCTTTCCCTGGCCATGGGGGGGCCCCTCTCTTCTCCCTACCCCCAGTCAAGTGTCAATGTTATGCACCAGGCTCAGTTGGAGGCCTTTGGGGTCCTCTTTTCCCTACCCCGCTCCATGTTGTCCATCTGTCGGTCACCAAGTCACCAGACAGGCACATTCTAAGAGGCTCCCCTGGGTCCTCCTAGGATTGGGATGGATCTTTTTCTTGTCACGGAGAGAGTGCTCTGCTGCTCTCAGTGCTGCAATATCTCACAGTGCAGGTGCACATTGTGCTTTCTCTCTCGCGCGTGCGCGCCTGTGCATTCAATTTCCCCTCCACCTCCTGCACAGTGCTCCACTGCAGCTAGCCAGTCACATCGCTCTTTGCTTCTTGGGCTTCTCCCCCACCGCAGCTAATTGGCTGATTGCCACTGTGTTCTCCTCTTTCTCCCCTGCCTCTAGCCATCTTACAAGTGGCAGGTCTCCTGACTCCCTACCCCCATAGCCTCCCACAGTAGCCCAGATCACAGCAGCCAGCCTGAAGCAAACTACAAGGTAGAGTGCGCCTGCTTAGAGTGAGCGGCTACTGCAAAGAGAGAGAGAGAGAGATCATGAGTGAATACAAGAGAGAGTGGGGGGGGGAGTGGCCCTCAGGCCTTGCAGCGAAGGATAGTGATCTGAACAGTTCGATTGTTGACCTTTTAATCTAGCAAATTCCTCCATAATACTGCAGGAAGGCAGAAAGGTAATGGGAAAAAAATGATTTCTGAATTTTATTGTTCTGAAATGGAGCTACACCACCATAACTGGGCCCAGGATAGTTTGGGTTTCAACAGTGACTCTACAGAAAATCTTCTAATTAAGGAGAAAGGAATGAAAATGTCATCCAGAGTTGGCACTGAAGTCAAGAAGGCCATAATTCTTGCTAACAATGCAATTCCTTTTTCATTTGTGTATACAGAAATTACTTTCTTGGAAGAGGAGAGATTCTTTTAAAAATTGATCAATTTCAGTTGATTATTTACTCCAGCACATGGGTGGTTAAACTTTCCCACATCTTTGAGCTACACTCAGTGGGTCTTGACCCCAGAGCTCTGGGGCAGAGCCAGTCCCAGGATAGAAAGCCTAAAGGAAATTCCATATGACTTCCAGGTCCCCGACACATCAGACTCTAGTCTTGCAAAATGACCTCCAAAGAATTCTGTGCAAAACAAATACATCCCAGACAGTATTTTGCATACTGTTCTCCAGAACAGGAAAATAAATTGGGAATTGGACCAGGTTGAATTCTAGGTGGAGGTTGGGAATAGCACGTGAACATAGCTCAGCCTGCAGCCCAAAATCAAAAGTGCCCCACTGCAGAAGTAGTTTGGGCTTACTACATCATAGCAACAGCCTCAGCAGCCAAACAGGCTACAGCTGGTTGACAAGGAACAGGTAGGTTCTACGGCACTAAAACAAACAGGGCTGGAAAAGTCCAGCCCAGGGGCTTGATCCTGATACTGCCTTCCCACAAAGCCTGCCAGTTCTCCTTCCATAACAGTCCTTCCCACAATTCCTGCTTTTCTTGTCAAACAGCCACATTATTACCCCCCGAAATAGTTAATCCTCGGAGTACTCACTGCAACTTTCTTCAACCCCATTTTGTGGCTGAGTCAAGAAAAGGGCAAGTCTTTATTCATTAAATCCCTCATAAAATGCATTTTCTCTTAAGCATTTTACAATTTAGAACCTAAGAATTCAAATAAAACTGCAATAGAATCAACAACATAATACTAATAAATGTGCCAACACAGCATGAGATACAGTATCAGGTATTATGAAATATAGTATCAGGTGTATGAGGTAAAAACCACATTGAACACAGAGGCTTACCTGCATCCAATGCAGGGTGCAAGCAAGGCACACAGTGGCCGCGATATGCGGCGCCCTGCACCTCACGCCCTGCGTTTCATCTAGATGGCTGTTTTCTGCCCTCTGGATGAAGCGCTGCGGAGGGGGAGGGAAGGAGTCTGGGGTGCCACTTGGATACGGCGTAAGCCATCAGCCCCAGCCTCCTCCCCTCCCCTCCCTGCCCCCCCCCCCAGCATGCCCCTTTAGCCCTCACCGAAACCCATTCCCGGCCTCGGAGAGGCAGCGGATCTGTTCTTTCCTTGCTGGTTTTGAGTGGGGCGGGGCAGGGGCTCTGCATTCAGAGTCCCAGCTATGCGGTCGGAGGACCTCAGAGCTGGGACTCCAAATAATCCTATGCGGGGGGGCCCAGACAGTGTCGGGAGGCCATAGGATTGCACCCTAAAATACTTTAACATTGCAATCCTATATGTATCTACTCAGAAATAAGTCCTGTTCAGTTCAGTGGGACTTACTCCCAAGGAAGCATGTATAGGACTGCACCCTAAAACACTTTAAAAGCCCGGGAGAACAGGAAAGTCTTCATCTGGTGCTGAAACGATAGCAGCCTGGGGTTCCAGGTGAGCTTCCCTTAGGAGGCCATTCCAGAGCTTGGGGGGGGGGGCACCACCAAAAAAGCCTTGTGCGCCCACCCCATATGTACATTGTTGGCTTTCCTGCTTGCTTAAAACAGCCTGAGTGGTCACAATTCAATTGCCCTGGAATCATGTGCAGCTCATAAACCCCAAATTGGTTGCTCTCTTCCATCTGAGGAAAGTCAGGTGCCATAGCTGCATGTGTCTCCTTGTCCATTTTTAATTTGTACTGTGGCGTAGTGCTGTTTCGAGGCATACCCAGTGTGCATCTGCTTTGCATTTTCTGCACTGCAAAGCTGGAAAATCATGTGGTGATGCTGCTGTCATGTCTAAAAATGGAAGGGTTTTTAAAGAAGGTCAAACTTCTCCAGTTCCTTTATTTACTGCACAATAAAAAATATGCCTGCCCTGGAAAAAAATCTTGTCAAAAATCAAACATTGCGGTCGTCACCTGTGGGTAGCAGAGCCCGCCTTGCCATTGTTAGCTCACTTGTCCTTCCTCTTGGCTTCACAATGTGAGGTGCACACTCAAGCAAGCCTCTCTTCCAGGGATCCACAAATGTAGGCTTTGATCACTAACCAGCAAGGATTTGTCTCATTCATGCTGGAATATAGACATGGTAAGAAACAGTGGGAGAGGCTCTTGCCTTCTCTAAACCACAGTGCCAGTAAGTACTCGGGGGTGGGGGTGGGGGTGGTGCGCCACTGCACATCCTTCTTGCCACAGGAGGGAGCAGCATGTGTTCTAGGCTGCACACTCAGTTAATTTGGGACAAAGGTGAGGTACAACCTTTGGAGACCTATGTGAGCTGAGTGGGTTCCTTACAACAGGGGTGGGAACCTGCTCTGACTAATTGGCAGTAGATTAGCAAGGATTTCTGACTCCCAGTTGTTAAACCAGGAATGCAGAACCTCAGGCTCGGGGATAAATCTGGCCCTCCTAGGGTTTCAGTCTGGCCCTGCAGGGTGTCCTCCTGCTATGGCTGAATCAGACTTGGCATTAGAGCAAACTATGGGGTAATCCAGAAGGCAACTGGTCAAGAACAAAGGTTTCAGTCCAGTAGGGGATCAGGAGTGGTCAAGATATAAGCAAAGGTCAAAGCACAGTTAAGCAGTCAGATACAATCCAGAATCCAGAAGCAGAATCAAACAGGAGTCCAGAGAGTCAGTCACAAGGCACAGTCTGTGACTCCTTGGCATGGTCTGTTTCTGGGAGCTCTAGCTCCTCCTCAGAGGAGGATTCCTCCAGTGGGGGGCATGACAAGGGCTCCCCAGAGGGCCATGCCCCCTTTCCCTTTCTCCTGCTCCTTGAGTCTTCTGGTTTCCTGGTGTCAGGATCTGCTCAGCTTGCGCAGTGCTGCAGCGCCACCTGGTGGCCTGATGGAGAAGGCAGGCAAGTCCCCCTGCAAATACTTGTCCACGGGACTTGTAGGTGCTTGCAAGATTAGAGCAGTCCACTCAGGAAGACCAGCTGGGAGCCACAGGAAGCCCTATAAAGGCTTCTTGTTCCTGCTCAGCTTTGCCACAGCAACATGAGTTGTGGTGGGCTTGGTTCCAGTCTTGCCGGTATATGACCTCTTGCCTGTCTGTGGTGCTGCCTTCACTTCTGGTCCTGCTGCCTTCCTGATACCTGACCTCTTGCCTGTCCTTGGTGCTGCCTTTGGTTCTGTCATGCCTTGCTGGTATTTGACCCCTTGCTTGTTCCTGATGCTGCCTTGCTTCTTGGTCTCACCACACCTTGCTGATACTCAACACTTGCCTGAGTAAACCTTGGGTTTCCCCTCTACCTCCATCACTCCTGACCCCGGTGTTCCAGTCCAAGACACCAGCTGCTCATGTCCTGTACCTGACACCTGGCTTTTATGCTGTGTCCCCCCCCCCCCCCACATTCTGAAAGGTTGAGATGCTCTCCTAAGGCTTAGTTACTGGCAGTAAGAGTGTTAAGCTAAAATATGCTGGCATCTTGGATATTTTTTGTCCCGGCCGCTTTTGCCTTTGGCCCCACCCACCACAGGAATGAGGCTCCCAACAGTGTCTCTGAAATGGAATTTGGACCTCAGTCTGAAAGAGGTTCAGCACTCTGGTGTTAAACAACAGTAACAAGGGAATTACTCTTCCCCACTCCCAGCCCACCCACATTATACTGCTGAAATGAAGACAGCTGGGGACACTGTCCAATTCTGGTACTCAAAACAAATTCCTGGGCTCAGAATTCTTCAATTCTAAGTGTATGTCTAGCCCTGTTCAGGCATTTGCCTGGATGTGTGAGGGCTTAAAGTGGGTAGAGAGTGGGGGCCGCGCAAGCTGGCCCTGCCCGTCCATCTCCAGGCACAGTGGCCCTACCCCCCTCCAGTTTGTTCCTTGGCATGTTGAATCAACTAGGTTTGAAAGGGAGCTCCACTCAAGTTCAGTTGACCGTGAGTAGAAATCCTCGTGTGATTGTGGACCCTGCCTTATCAGAGTTCCTGATCGCCTGGAGAGTTCGCATTCAAGCAAACATGAGTAGAAGCCTCTTTCAGACCTTGCTGCTTCAACATGGCAAGGTCTGGACTGAAGGGGGTGGGACCAGAATGCCCAATGATGTAGGGGGTGGGGTCAGTGTGCACGGCCCCGGCTCTTTACCCCATTTAAGCCCTTATGCATTCAGGCAAATGCCTGAACAGGGCTCCAGATCTTGGGGTTTTAGTAGAAAACAGTAGATTCCACAAGTCTGAAGTCTGCCACCCCACCCCATCTCCAGCCACCTTACAAAATGATGTGTGTCAGGTCTCCTGTATCCCTTCCCTGAATCCTCCTCAAATCCTCCTCGGCCCAACACATGTAGCAGGGCACACTCTAGACCTGGTTTTTTCAGCCGGACATGGAGATGGTGATCTGAAGGTGGGGGACTTTGAATTGGTCCCCTTGTCATGGTCAGATCACTACCTGCTGAGATTTAGGCTAACGGCAGCTTTCCCCCTCTGCAAGGGTGGGGGATCTATTAAGATGGTCCGCCCCCGGAGGCTGATGGATCCAGATGGTTTCCAGAGGGCCCTTGGGGGGTTTCCGGCTGATATGGCTGGCGGTCCTGTCGAATCCCTGGTTGATCTCTGGAATAGAGAGATGAGCCGGGCGGTTGACATGATTGCTCCTGAGCGCCCTCTCTGTAGTAGAGCTCGTACAGCTCCATGGTATACCCCGGAGCTGAGAGTGATGAAGCAAAACAGGAGACGGCTTGAGTGCAGGTGGAGGAAAACTCCTAGTGGATGCAATCGAGCCCTGGTATGTGCCTATAGCCAGGTATACCTAGAGGCAGTGAAGGTGGCAAAGAGACAACATCTCACTGCTTCTATTCAAACATCTCTCTGCCGCCCAGCGGAGCTCTTTAGGGTCGTCTGGGGCCTGTTATACGCTGGCCCCAGGGACATCATCAACCCATCTGATGCCCGCTGTGATATATTCGCTAGGCACTTCCAGGAAAAAATCTCTTGCATCCGCAGGGACTTAGACTGCAATGTTATAGCAGTAGACTCAGGAGAGGTACCCGGAGCACAGCCTGGTCTAGTTATCTTGGATGAGTTTCAGTTGGTACAGCTCGAGGATGTTGACAAGGTGCTTGGACGGGTTCGTGCAACCACGTCTGTTCTGGACCCTTGTCCCTCTTGGCTTATAAAAACTAGCAGGGAGGGAACAGCCGGCTGGGCCAGAGAGGTGATCAATGCCTCCTTGCGAGAGGGAGTGGTCCTATGCCACCTGAAACAGGCGGTGGTGAGACCACTCCTGAAGAAACCCTCTCTGGACCTGGAAGATCTTAACAACTTTAGGCCGGTGGCAACTGTTCCTTTCCTGGGCAAGGTCCTTGAGTGGGTGGTGGCCAACCAGCTCCAGGTGCTCTTGGATGAGACTGATTATCTGGATCCATTTCAGTCGGGGTTCAGGCCTGGTTTTGGCACGGAAACAGCTTTGGTCGCCCTGTATGATGACCTATGTCGGGAGAGAGACAGGGGGAGTGTGACCCTGTTGATACTCCTGGATCTCTTGGCGGCTTTCGATACCATCGACCATGGTATCCTTCTGGAGCGGCTGTCTGAGTTGGGGGTGGGGGGCACTGCATTGCAGTGGTTCCGCTCCTACTTGGATGGCCGGCTCCAGAGGGTGGTGCTTGGGGAATGTTGCTCGGCCCCATGGACTCTCCAGCACGGGGTTCCTCAGGGGTCGGTCTTATCCCCAATGCTATTTAATATCTACATGAAACCGCTGAGTGGGGTCATCCGGAGTTTTGGAGTGCGTTGCCATCAGTACGCTGATGACATGCAGCTCTATTTCTCCTTTTCATCTTCAGCAGGTGAGGCTGTGGATGTGCTGAACCGGTGCCTGGCTGCGACAATGGACTGGATGAGGGCTAACAAACTGAGGCTCAATCCCGACAAGACTGAGATACTGTTAGTGGGTGGTTCCTTTGACCAGATGGAGGGTGTTTAACCTGTTCTGGATGGGGTTGCACTCCCCTTGAAGGAGAAGGTTCGTAGCTTGGGGGTGCTCCTGGAGCCATCTTTGTCACTTGAGGCTCAAGTGACCTCAGTGGCAAGGAGTGCCTTTTACCAGCTTCGGCTGGTGGCCCAGCTACGCCCCTATCTGGACAGGGATAGCCTGGTCTCAGTAATCTACGCTCTGGTGATCTCTAAACTAGACTACTGCAATGCACTCTACGTGGGGCTGCCTCTGAAGACTGTTTGGAAGCTGCAGCTTGTGCAAAATGCGGCAGCCAGGCTTATTGCGGGGACCGGAAGGTCCGAGCATATTACACCAGTTCTGGCCCGTTTGCACTGGCTGCCAATATGCTTCCGAGCCGAATTCATGGTGCTGGTTTTAACCTAGAAAGCCCTACACGGCTTAGGACCACAATACCTGACGGAACGTCTCCCCCAACCGCAATCTACCCGGACACTACGCTCAACATCTGGGGCCGTCCTCCGATTGCCACCTCCAAGAGAGGCTCAGTTGGTGGCAACGAGGAAGAGGGCTTTCTCGGTGGTAGCCCCCCAATTATGGAATCAGCTCCCCACTGAGACCCGCCTGGCGCCAACCTTACTATCTTTTCGGCGCCAGGTTAAGACTTCCCTCTATGCCAAGGCATTTAGTTAGGAACTTGGAATAGCACGGACTGGAGGGGATTGTCACCTGTAGGCTCAGTTTTATTGACTTTTGTACTGTTATTTTAAACGGTGTTTTTAAATTTGGTTTTTAATTATTTAAACTATTTTGTATGTTTTTATTGTTGTTTTTATGTATAAAGTATTGTGAACCGCCCAGAGAGCTTCGGCTGTGGGGCGGTATATAAATGAAATAAATGAAATGAAATGAAGTGGCCCAGATGACAGCAGCAGGCCCACTGCTAGAGCAAACAACAAGGCAAAGCTAGAGAGCCCCTGCTGAGAGTGAGCAGCTATTGCAAAAAGAGCAGGAGAGAGAGAGAGAGAGATGGAGGGCCGCATTTGAGGTGACTGGGGGCTGCCAGTGGTCGTCGGGCCTTGCAGTGAAGAACATTGGTGTGTTTGGTTCTTGCTGCTGGTGTTTGACACGTGTGGCAATTCCTGTCCATGTTTCATATCATGGTCAGGGCCTCCTTGCGTGAGTTATTAGTGCAGGCAGGCTTCCCCAACCTAATGCCCTCCAGATGCAACTCCCGGCATTCTCAGCCAGCACGGCCCATGGTCATGCTCCTTGGGAATGCTGGGAGTTGGGTTCCAACACATCTGGAAAGCGTGAGGTTGGGGAAGGCTGGCCTATTGTGTGTCTGGCAGATACACCTGTGTGTATTTACTGGGGTGGTGTGGTGGAGGAGAATGGGGTTCTATGGGAATGCTTTAGTCTACAGGCACTTTTCATCCCTATGAAAACATTTTGATATTGAACTACAGGCTTAGCCCATCTTGACTGCAATCCATGTGTGCTTACTTGGGATCAAGCCCCATTGAACCTGTTTCCAAGTAAACATGGATGGGATCAAGCTGTTTGAATTTATAAAAACAACAAAATTATCCTGTGATTTCAGTTTCCAAATTTTAGCTCTTCAGATTTGAATGATGAACTGATCAAAATAATTGAAGGTAAAGCGTCTGTCATTGTGTTCATTTTAGATCAAACCATAGTTGTGAAATGTAGTCCTTCCATTGGGTGTGCAGAATCCAGATCTGTTTGCAGAAAAGCCAGTGTGTACTTGAACCACAAAATCTGATGCCCTCTTGTGGTTAACAGATCTTCTGGAGAGCAAGAAGCAGCTGTTGGCAAGGCAGGTGGAGGAAAACAAGCTTACAGCCCTTTTAATCTAGGGTTGCCCTCAGCCTGCCTGTTGCAACATGTGAAAATCCAGACACATGCTTTTTGTTTGGTAACTTGAGACAAACTTGGGAGGCACCAATCACAACATCACTCCATCAGCTGTGGTGGCTGGCGGCAATCCACTTATAGATTTCATAGATCATAGAGTTGGAAGGAGCCTACAAGGCTATCGAGTCCAACCCCTTGCTCAATGCATGCAGGAAACTAGAGGAGGGGTCTCTCATCCAAGTAATAACCAGGCCTGACCCTGCTTAGCTTTCCATGCTCAAACAAGCTGAGCCAGCGTAAGCCACAGGCCTGTTTACACTTTGCACTTCCTTTTGGCCCCCTTTGTTTTTTCCCCAAGGTAAGAGAGCATGCACATCCACTCAAAAGGATTTTACTGTCTGATTAATTGTCCATGAAAGTCATAACAGAAACACCGACTATGAAATAGGAATTCCCAACTAGAGAGAAGAAACTAAAACCTACTCCTGCTCCTCAGACCTAAAACTTACTCCCCCTCACAAAAAAGCAACTGTAGCTTATTTTCTATGTGCTGTGAAATTCAGTAATACATGGTAATTTATGTGCATAGCACATTGATGGCACTATATAATACTACTACTACTACTACTACTACTACTACTAGTTTAGCAGGGATGTTGAAGAGTCCTTGGTCTCGAGTCACGAGTCGAGTCACGAGTCTTTGGACCCGAGCCTCGAGTCCGAGTCCGAGTTCATAAAGGGTGACTCACGAGTCCCGAGTCACTCCCAAAACTGACTTCACGAGTCCCTATTAAAATGAATGGGGTTCCCCCCCCCCCCAAAAAATAAGGCTACTTCAGATGTGTGGCTTAAATAAATTCTAGGCACAAGTGTGCCTTTTTATTTCAAAACTTTGCAACTGATTTTGGCAAGAACAGACCAGGCAGACAAACCCAAAATAACCAGGCAGGCAGAGGAGGCAGGAAACCCAAAGCAGGCAGGCAGAGGCATTTGTATTGGACGATTCAACTGTTGAACTGGTCAAGAAGAGACCAGGCAGGCAGAGGAGGCTGGGAACCCCAAACAGGCAGGCAGAGGCAACCAAACCCAAAATGTCTGACCCTAACCCCCCACAACAACACATCAATCAAAATAAATCTCAACACATCGTTGGGGCTGCGTTCCTGGTAGCTGTCCATAGTGGCCGAGCAGTGGCGCGCCTCGCTTCCATGCGCTCTTCACTGGTGATCGCGCTCCTCTCCACTCCTTCTGGCACAGCCCAGGGATGTTGACGAGTCCTTGGTCTCGAGTCCCGAGTCGAGTCTCGAGTCCCATTAAAAATATTGGGACTCGAGTCAGAGGGGGGACTCAGTCCGACTCACAAGTCGAATCCTCGAGTCCGAGTCCCCATCCCTGTAGTTTAGCAGCTACCACAAGGATTATGTGCCACTTAAAAGACAATGTTGTACTAACATAAGTTCTGTCTATGGCTGTGATCCTTGACCTGCTAACCACAGAGTAAGTTCCACTGAACTTGGTGGGGCTTACTTCTGAGTAAACATGTGCAAGATCAGGCCGTGAGGGTTTAGATCTAGACGTTGGACCCTGCAGAACTATGCTTGCCAAGTGATAAAATTTGCTGATACACAAAAGGGACCACATTTACTAGGGAGAGAAGAAGGGCTTGGAATATATTTGCATAATATGTACTTGTGGCTTATTGAAGAAGAGCGTCAGTGCATAGCAAGTAAAAGGCTTCTGAAAGTGGGGAGGGAATGAAAGAAAAGATGCTGGTCTAATGTGACCATATATTTTATTGAAGCCATGATAGGTAATTTGGCTTTCTTGCAAGACATGTATCAATTGCAAGACAGGCTACAATTTGTCTTTTTCACCCCTGGGGTCCAATTTTCACAAAACAGGTCCCTGAGTATACTACTGGCGACTTGGATCAGCCTGTGAGCATTTATGTGCTTGTTTTATCATTCAGATGTGGGATATAAGATCCCTGTATTAGAATTCTGTTCCCTGGGGCTGCCAAGATTCTGAAAGCCCACACTTTGCATATAGTTGCACTGTCTAGCGAATGATTTTAAAAGGCCTGTTAGAGTTTGCCCTCTAGGCAGCTGGAATGGATGCATTAATCATACCAAGGGTGTTTATAGGCTGGCGGGGGTATTCTTAAGGTTCTTTATGTGGCAGCATCTCAGAGATGCAAATCGAAAGGCTGATTCACACATGGCCAAGCTGTGTATGATGTTCTTGCTGTGGGAAAGAGCCTTGGCCCCTTATGTACAAACATTTGATGCAGGATAACTGCATCGATAACTCCCAAAGTCCCTGACCATTGGTCAGGCTGGCTGGGGCTCATGGGATTCCTTCAAAACATTTTCAGGCTTCCAGTTTTCCTATCCCTGGCATATCATGTGAATGGGACCTACTTGTATATAAATGTACATACGTAGAGCTTAGGATAGCTAAATCTTGCAGTAAATGAAATCAAGTACCTAGGAGGGGCCAGGCTTAGGGTTCAGGAAATATAGAATTATGTATATACAAGGGTTAGGATTCAGAGAAAAGAAAAAGTCTATTCACTTAAGATGTACAGCTTTTTAAAAACATAGGCTGATGTGGGGTATTCTTGCCAATTCATTTTCTTGCAATTGGCCAAAAAGCAAGAAAGAAAGTGAACAAACAAACAAAAAGATGATTACCCTGTTCTCTCTCTCTTTTAATCTTTCAACTGGGTTGGCAAATTTAGTCAGCCCTGCCATGAATTTGTCTGTTGCCGCCGCTGCTGCTGCTGCTGCTGCTGCTGTTGTTGTTATTATTGTTATTATTATTATTGCTGTCATGGAGGCAGAAAAATGTCCATCTCTGGGCCTTGTGCATACTAAGGGCCTAGACATGTGTGAGAGCTCACAACCCTTTTTTTAAAAAAGCTTTAGGGCTCAATCCTATGGATGTTTAGACAGAAAAAAGGCCTACAACTCCCAACATGCCCCAGCCAGCATGATGGGAGCTGTAGACCTTTTTTTCTGTCTAAACATCCATAAGATTGTGCCTTTAAACAGGTAAGGGGGCTTCATATTTGGATCAGAGGTGTGCAGTAGGAGGGGGTGTTTTAATCCTTTCCCGCTATGCTGTTTCCCAAATCTAAAATCGCTTCCCAACCCCCAAAGCTGCTGTTTCTCTTGTGAGGAAAAAAATGCAGTTAGTATTTGGTGTGGGGTGACTGCGAAATGTTGAGGATTAAATGCTCCCTTCCCCAGTATTGTTGCTTCACTCAGATGTCGACCTTTAAACACAACTAACACCTCCCCCCCCCCCCAGGTCCAGGGGTTCTCATCATGTCCCGCCAGCCACCCTCTGACTATGAAATAGTTTTAAAAGTAAAAAGGCTGCTGTGGCAACCAGCGTCAGTCCCCATGTGTCCTGGCATGCCGATGCCCACCCAGGTGCTGACAGTGTGCCTGTTTGATGCTGCCTCCATTATCTGCTGATCTGGATAGTCATTTGGGATGTAGGGGCCTTGAGTTGACCCAGCAACATCGAAGAACTCAACCCACTTGCCCTTGGCGGACTTAAGTGCACCTTGGCGACTCAAGAACTGAAAGTGGGCTGAGTCAGTGGGGTTTTTTTGGCGGCTTCCACTTTTAAAGCAGGCTGTGATTTGCATTTTTTTTTAAGGCAGGGAAATTTGCGCAAAATATGGCTGTATTTTATGCAAATTGTGGCCATAGTTACACAGTTTGCACAAACTACAGCTGTATTTTGTGCAAATTTCTCTACCTTTAAAAAAAAAAGGCAAATCATGGCCCACTTTGAAAGAAGAACAGGGAGTGCTGGTTTGACTCGCGTTGGAGCAAGTTGGCACCAGTGCTGGGTAGATGGGCCGGAATCGGCGGGGGGGGGGGGGCTGAGCCAGGCCAATCTGCCAGATTCTGACTCCCCAAGTGGATTCCTTGCACATCCCTACCCAGCACATGTATGGGGCAGCCCTAGAAATTAGCCCTGCAAATTGTGGAGCCTAGCTTGACTTCTTTACTTGCTCTAGGGACAGGCCGTTTGTTCCTTTCCATAGGCACACCCTCTCCCATCATGGTCTTGCAGCAACAAGAAAGAGCTGCATCTGAATAATGTTTCCCCTTCTTCAGAGTCCTTTCTCTTGGGAATATTTCCCCCCCAAAGCACTCTGGAATTTCTCTCTCTCTCTGGAGAGAGTTGGTAGGAAAAGCAGGCATTGGCTGGGTATTGCAGGGACCTGAATGTGGCAATGAGCCCTAAAAAAATATGGGTTCCTTTGTAGGAACCCTTCAGAATGATGAACAGTACAAAATTGCAAAACAAAAATTATTCCCAAACAGTAGCATGAAAACTTTGCTCTGGAACAGGCCGCACTTTCACAGGTTGTAGCTTAATTGAAATTAGACCTGTCTTGAAATTATTTTTGATGCCATATTCCATAAGGCTGTCCACGCTTTTCAAGAAGCAGCAACAGTGACAACAGTGGTAGCCATAAGAACACCTACATTTGAAGGTTCAAGATGAGTATAGTCAAGGTTAGATAGAAACATGGGGGGATTAATATGAGAGAGAGAGAGAGAGAGAGAGAGAGAGAGAGAATTTTTGTGCAGGAAAGATACGTACATGCATTCGCTCTAAAAAAATCCCTCCTGAAAGTGGCCTGTCCAGGCCAAACATGCAGATATTCAGGAAGACAGGAAGAAGGTAATGACTTTGTATTTGGCATTGGGATATCTACATTTTGTGAAGTTTCCAAATTGTTTAAGTCATTGATTTGTTGCATCTCGTGTAAGTGAATGGTTTTTAATGTTTTGTATTGTTTTATCTATGCCACATTAGCTACGTACTTGTGCTGGGTGGGGTGGGGGTGCAGGGTTCAAGATCAAATGGACATAGGCACATCTTTACCTTCTCCAGAATTAGGGTGGCCATGGGCCCTAATTTACAGAGATCAGTCCTTTGTTTGAAGGGCTTTCAGAGGACAGTTGTTGTGCATTTGAAGGCATCCTCTATTTCAGGGCTCTCCAACCTTGGATTTCCAGATGTTGCTGGACTACAGCAACCAGAATCCCTTGCCATTAGCCATGGTGGCTGGGTATGCTGGGAGCTGTAGGCCAGCAACATCTGGGGACCCAAGGTAGGAGGGCCCTGCTCTATTTGAAGGACTACCTAAACCAGGTCTGGTTTAAAGAAAAAGATCCATAAGAGAGGAGAGCAGGGACTGAACTGAACAGGAGGCACACAGGTCACCTGGGCACAGTCTTCCCTGCTCTGGTGAGATGTATTGCATTTCTGTTTAAATTATAGTAATTATTTCTAAATTTGCATCTAAACCTATAAATTAGATTTTTTTAAAAACGCACAAATAGGCATCCTCTTTGTGGGGTGGGTTATGCATTTCCTTTTGGGGGAGGGCAGTGGGAAAGTGGCCATCCATTCCACAAGGTGGCTAGTTATCTGTTCCTGGCTTAGGCAGGTGGAAAGGGGGGAGGAGGAGGACTACATCTACGACTATCTCCAGAGATAGATCTTTGCTGAAAGACCATCTTCTGGATAATGAAGAAAGGCGGCCAGAGAGCAGAAGTGGATCTGCAGGGAGCTGAGAAGATTTTGAAGTTGTATTCTGGCTGCTTCTTTCTGCTTTGAGGGAAACAGCTGGAGCAAGAATCCTAACTACTGTGGGGAATATGACTATGCCAGCATACCCAAATGGCCAAGGAGCAGAAGCTGCAGGCACATGGCTTGGCAGTATGGCCGCTAGATTACTTAATTGGTCACCAACTGTATCATCCTCTTGAAATCCAGGTTTAAGGAAAATAATCTTAAAGGTCTTTCACCTGGTTTATTTTCATATTGAATATATATCTCATGTGTTTTATGCTGTTCTTTTAGGGGTTTTTAAAAAATAAAATAAAAATAAAAATAGTTTTAATACTTAAATGTTGATGTTTATTCCTAGTTTATAGGGTGTTTTTTTTTGCTGTGAGCCAACTTAGCAAACATTTTGTTGTGAAAGGCGGCATAAAAGTTTCTAAATATATTCTGAGAAAACAAAGATGGAAAAGGTATATCGTAGATAACATTTATAAAGAAAATTACAAAATGAAAGAGTACTTATACAGGGTTATAGATTTTAAAGTATATGTATGCAGTTACTATATACCTTGTTTTGTACGAATAAGTATGTTTAGAATCTATGCAGAAGAAATCCAGGAACTGTACTTATAATGCATTTAGTTTAATATAACATGTATTGATTATAATGAATGTTGTGTCAACATTAAGGCGTGCAACTGAAAAGGGACACATCTGTGCATTCTTTTTCTTTCCCTTTCTTTTTAGCTCTTAGCCACTTTAAAATAGACATTAATGGTGCGATCCTATCAATTGCACCCTCAGTGATCCGAAGCCTCTGAACTCAGAGGCATCCAATCATCCAATGCAGGGCGGGAGGAGCAGGATCTTCCCAGGCCATCGATGGTCCCTTCAGCAGCTGATGGCATGAGCTCCCCAGTCTGGGCTTCTCCTCTTCTACAATACATAAAGTAAGATAGGCTTCCCCAACTTGGTGCCCTTTAGATGTTTTGACCTATAACTCCCATCATCCATGACCATTGGCCATGCTGGCTGTGGCTGATGGGAGTTGTAGTCCAAAATATCTGGAGGCAGTAGCTTGGTGAAGCCTAGAGTTGCATCTGTCATCTGTACTAACTATTCATAGCAAGGGAGTAAACAATCAAGATGCCATTTGGCTCAGTCAGCAGATGCTGGAATGGTTTCTCAGCCAGGAGATATTTGAACTCATCATTCAGACCTCCAGAAGTCTGGAGATCCATTTCTTTGCCCCCAGACACAAGGATCTGTTAGCCATACTGGCAGATGTGCTGTCCCGGGAGTGGCTACAGGTTCTACCGTACTTTATGTGTT
Organism: Shinisaurus crocodilurus; assembly: GCA_021292165.1. Taxonomy (NCBI): domain Eukaryota; kingdom Metazoa; phylum Chordata; class Lepidosauria; order Squamata; family Shinisauridae; genus Shinisaurus; species Shinisaurus crocodilurus. The sequence continues at coordinate 99,936,744 of CM037878.1, forward strand.
TCTGCTTGTCTCACACCAAAGCAAGATGCTTCAAGGTTGCAGCAGAAAAGGTACCAATAATGGTGGTGGCATCATGTTGCCCATGCTTCTCTCCAGGATTCTGGAAATAAAGGTAGGTCATTCCAGATCCCTGTTAGAACATGGTCCAGCTTGTCATACCATCCATTAATTCTGAAGCAAATAGGATGGAAACGGAATGGAAGACATATGAGGCCTTAGTTTATACTCGTGGGGTGGTTTCTACCCATTCAGAAGTCTGTAGACAGTCTGCCAGAAGAATGTAGGTTACTCGGCATACTTTTGTTTGCAGGGCTCCAGAACATTGTGTCTCCTCAGCAAGGGTAAAGATTAAAAATGTTCTGGAATTTCTACAAGGAGGACTGGATAAGCAGCTTAAGGGCACAATCCTATGCATGTTTAGACAGAAAAGGTCCTACAATTCCCAGCAATCCCTAGCCATTCATGCTGGCTGGGGAATGCTGGGAACTGTAGGACTTTTTCTGTCTAAACATGCATAGGATAGCATCCCAAGCTTATTGCACTAAAATACAGGTGACATCTTTGGACAGTGCTCTTGCTTGGGACAGATCAAAACATTTCCCTGCATCTGCATGTCTGTTGTTTCCTCAGGCCAGATATCTTTCTGTCGCCATATTCCCCACTTCTAACTTGAATTTAGATCTGAAGGTCCTAACAAAGCCACTACCTTCAGTATCTTATTTATTCATTTATTTATTCATTATATTTATACCCTGCCTTTTTTCCTGCAAGGAACCAAGGTGGCTTACATAATCTTCCTCTCCATTTTATCCTCACAACAACCCTGTGAGGTAGGTTAGGCTGAGAGTCAGTGACTGGCCCAAAGTCACCCAGTGAGTTTCATGGCTGAGCGGGGACTAGAACCCGGATCTCCCGAGTCCCAGTCCAACACTCTCACCACTACGCCACACTGGCTTTTATTTTCTGTATCCCAACATAACCTTGCTAGTGCCCATAGAATCAGCCAGAAGAATATCCCAAGTTGGGTGCTTGGTCCATTCAGTCAACTTAATATGTTTTCCATGAAGACAAGTTCATGCTTGTTGAAATCTGGGAATGAAGCCCCAGGTTAATTCTCTTGTTCATAAGGCCCAGAAGTCCATCTTACCTTCTTTTAGTCCTAAACTGCCCCCACACTTCAAGGACTGGCATTCATTTGATCTTGGATGAGCTCTGCAGATATTTTGTGCCCGGTACAGCATCCTACAGAATAGACATGACCCTATTTCCTATACGGTTGGAATAATCATGATAAGAAGGCCTCTGCCAGATCTATCTCTAAATGGAATAGTTGTTGTATGCTGGAAGCATAGAAAGTATTGGCTCACTCTACAAGAGGGGCACCTGCCCACTGGCATTACAGTCTCTGGCATTTGAGAATGAAATATATAGGGCAGCCTCTTGGACTTCCTGGAGCATCATTGCTCATCACCACGGAATAGCAGTTCTGTCTTCTGTAGAAGCAGCTTTGGATGCTTCAGACTATCCCTGACTGATCCTCTACATTCTGACTGGGGGAATGTTCTTTTATTGGATATTTTGCAAATTATCCCACTTGGGGCAGGGGTGGGGGTTGTGTTGTATTTGGTATGACCCAGAGTGGAATGGCACTGGAGATAATGGGAAAAGCAGCCAACTGGGATCTTACCAGTGTGCTGACCTCCTTTGGGTTGTCTTCTGTACCTTTCCAACTCTCCCCAGTTTGAACAGAGAGAATGTTTGCCTTCTGATTTCAACTGTGGGATAGGTGGCCCTCAGAAGAGGCATCTTCAGTGATAAGTTAAGGATGGGTTTTACTGTTGGAATGTTAACCAGAATGGAATGGCATCAGAGACAACTCAACGTAAGTTAATACACAGGCAAGACCTTAATTGGTGTTTTTGGAATTAGAAAACTCCTACTAAAGGAGATATCTTAGACCGAGTTGCCCCGAGTTGCATTAGACCGAGTTGCCCCGAAGCGCCCTCTTCGCCTAAACAGAGCTCGCGCAGCGCCATGGTTCACTCCGTCGCTGCGAGCTCTGAAACAAGAGGTGAGAAGGCTAGAGCGCCGATGGCGTAATTCCCGCTCCGAAGACGATCGAACACAGGTTAGAGCTGCATCTTTAGCCTACCGGGTGGCGGTGAAGGCAGCAAAAAAGAATTTCTATGCTGCCTCCATTGCGTCTGCAGAGTGCTGCCCCAGGAGGCTGTTCCAAGTGGTCCGGAGTCTGGTCGGTCCAGTCGCTCCGGACCCGATGGAACAGTCTAAAGCCTCCTGTGAGGCTTTAGCGAAGCACTTCGCAGATAAAATCAATCGGATTAGGAGTGGGATATCGTGCGTCGTGGATACAGGGAGTGAGTGGGAGGAGGCCAATGGCAGACCAGGTTTTGTGGGATCGGTTCCAGCTTCTTCCTTCTGATGAAGTGGACAAGGTGCTTTCATCTGTGAGGCCGACCACCTGCTTGCTTGATCCTTGCCCATCTTGGCTCATAATGAGCTGTAAGGAGAGACTGGGTGAGGGGATCAAGGCGGTGGTGAATACCTCCCTCGAGGAGGGAGTGATGCCATCAGCCCTCAAGGAGGCAGTAATAAGACCGCTTCTAAAGAAGCCCTCCTTGGATCCCCAGGATTTAAACAACTTTCGCCCAGTCTCCAATTTACCATTTCTGGGCAAGGTGATCGAGCAGGTGGTGGGTGCTCAGTTGAAGGCAAACTTGAATGAAGCCGATTATTTAGATCCATGCCAGTTGGGCTTCAGGCCTGGACATGGGACGGAAACGGCCTTGGTCGCCTTGGTGGATGATATGAGGAGGGCTTTGGATAGAGGCGAATGCTCCTTTCTAGTCCTCCTCAATCTCTCAGCGGCTTTTGATACCGTTGACCACGGTATCCTTCTAGACCGCCTGGAGGGCTTGGGCTTGGGAGGCACTGTATTGCAGTGGTTCCGGTCCTTCCTCTCTGGAAGGTACCAGAGGGTAGTTCTCGGGGAGGAGGCTTCGGACCCTCGGCTGCTCACTTGTGGAGTGCCGCAGGGTTCCATCCTCTCCCGATGTTATTCAATATCTACCTCAAACCGCTGGGTTTGGGGTGCGATGTCAGGAGGTTTGGGGTGCGATGTCATCAGTATGCGGATGACACGCAGCTCTACCTCTGTTTCAAGTCCTCACCGAGGTTGGCCGTTGAGAGCCTGTCTAAGTGCCTGGAGTCAGTGGCTGGCTGGATGGGAAGGAACATGCTGAAACTGAACCCCGACAAGACTGAGGTACTTCTGGTGGGGGACAAGGGGAGGTTAGGGGATGTTGACCTGGTGTTGAATGGGGTACATTTACCCCCGAGTGACCTCCGCCATGCCCCCTCTCTGCTGAGCTTCCGCCGTTCATTAAAAACCTGGCTGTTCAGGCGGGAATATGGGGTTGGTTAAGATTTTTAAATTTTTTTTATAATGTTTTAATTGTATTTTATTTGTTTTTAGCCTAGGTACATCGCCCAGGGTGGCCGGTTGCCGGCCAGATGGGAGATTAATAAATGTTAATAATAATAATAATAATAATAATAATAATAATAATAATCACAAATATAGAAATACCCCGGCACTGGTTTGCATCCATAATCAGCTTGGCTAATTAGAGACTGTAACGGAAAACCTCTATGCATTTGGATAATCTTTGCTGAAGCCATGTACGATATATCTCTTTATATGTTGGATACTAAGCAAACAGAAATAGATTATCAAAAGGTTAATTGTTTCTTTTTCTAACATCATGAGGGAGGGAGGGAGGGAGGGAGGGAGGGAGTGTGTGTGTGTGTGTGTGTGTGTGTATGTGTGTAAGAGAGAGAGGAGAAGGAAATTGTTGGCCCAGACATGTCACTGTAAGCCAAGTATCAGTACTCGAAAACCTAACATAGCCAAGGAATCTTTCTTCCTGAATAATAAAGATGGAATTTTATCAGACTTAAATACTAAAATGCATTTTTGCATGTGAGGGGGAGCATACAGAACTTTAATAAATGAAAGATCAATGTCCTTCATTGGTAGACATAATAAGACACTGAGATGTTTCAAAACCTGGGTTGTCTTATTCCACAATAACGTACATCCTTTATAGGGATAAACCATTAAAGCTACCTGGTGAGTCTGAAGAAGTAAATTAGAATCCATGAATGGACTCTTTCCAACCCCAATAGGTTCAAAAAATTGATTAAATTCATCCTTATTTGATGCATTAATGTCAACCCGTTTCCCAATGGTGGTCTTAGAAAGGGTAGCAGTATTTTCCCTTGTTATAATAGATATAAGGCCATCTGTGTTATTTGAAATAACATTAAGTTGTTTATAGATATCTTGAACTGTTTTAGCCACCAAGTTACATTGCTCTGCTAAAATTACACTATCACTAGGGAGAGTAGTAGTCTCATTAATATTCTCATGTCTATTCCCACTTATTTATTTATTGTATAGCAGTAGGATTTTCTATATATGGTGACTGAGATTCTAAACTTTCAGTTTCTAAAACATCAAACCTGTTGGAAGTAGGAATTGTAAACTTTCTATCATCTAATATGGGCCGCTCAGATATGAAAAACTCAATTTTAAGCTGCTTATTATGGGGTGGGGAGGATAAATTAGAATTATTACGGGAGCGCTTCCTAGGACCCTTTTCAGTAAGCATTCCAAGTAATAACGGGGATATACCAGCTTTTAAGTGTATAAATACACTCGAAAACATGAGTACATAGAGGTTCTAGACCTCCTGTGAACTGTAAATTGTGGCTGAATGAGGCAATGTGTATATCTTTTATTCTAATCTATTTTAGGGGTTGTTGTTTTTACCAGAGTTTTTCTTTACCAGAATCAGTATTAGGATAACTGGAAATATCTACATTACCATTTAGTTGTTTTCTTTGTCAGTTATTTCATGAGTGCTTTTAATGAAAGTTCGTGTAGAGGACAGAAAGACTGCTGTTTTGAGTAGTTCCCTATTAGAAGAGGACAAGTGGGACTGACAACAAAACGTTGCGGGTTGGAGTGTTCCAGTTCAAGTTTACAGACACTTAATTCCATTCCGAAATTTCTGTGTCCCCCCCCCCCCCAGTACTCAGTCAACATTCCGTGCCCACTGAACATGTTCCCGAACCTAGTGCCCTCCGGAAGTTGAACCACAGCTTCTGTCATCCTCGGCCAACATCAAATCTCTCAGAAGCTACTATTTGTATTTCAAGGGAAGCCTCTATTGGCATCAGTGGAGGCCTCCCTTGAAATGGAAACAGCTTTGGAGAGGCAATTTTGGTCAGGAGCATTGTAGGGAGTGGCGGGGGCGGGGGGAGAGAGAAACTTCCCTGTCGCACCTCCCTTGGTCCCAAGGCAGCTCAGGCTCCCCCATGGCTGCTATTTATGTAAACAAAGAATGTGCATTTTAATTGCATTCATTTTATTTATTTCTCAGATTTATATACCTCTTTCCAAACAGGTATCAAAAGTGGTCAGTTCATGCAATTAACTTAGTCCTTTTTGACCCACAAGCAGGTCAAGTTAGTCCCACATGGGATGTCAGTTCAGTTAGCAACAGGTGCAGAACAACAAAATTTCATGAACCAGAACCCCAAACCCTCATCTTCAGAGGATCTTGAGTCCTTGTCCTCAGAGGAAGAGGCTCCAGAGTTAATGGTGCAGGGGGAGGACTTGGCCAGAGAAAGGTGTCCCAGGACTACGTTCTCCAGAAGGATCCTGGAGGTCAGCTTCCCTGCATCCTGAGGAGGTTGCATTGCCATCCTTGGACTCCAGCCTTCATGACACTAGCATGCCATAGCCACTCCCACATAATCTCAGCTTGAGGCTGCTAAAACAAGCCCAGACCCCTTTAAGAGACAAAGCCTCAGTGTGGAGGTGGGTCCAACCAGCCTAGAGGAAGCCAAATGCCTGTTTAAGGCTCTGTCTCGATCTGCTCCTTGTTTGAGCAACATCAGACAACCCTGTCTGGCTTCCAGTTCCAGCATTTTTCCAGCATACTCTGAGCTTTCCATTTTTCTTGCTTCCCTGTGAAACCTGACCTACCCAGACCCCTGCTAAAGATCTGACTCATAGTAGAACCTTAAACCAAGCTACCGCAACGCCCAGTGACACGAATCCCCTTGTCACAACTGAGGCAGGGCATCGTCAGAATCCACAGCCTGAAATGGTACACAAGGCAGGAGATAAAGACCATAATATTCCACTTGGACTTTTTTTGGTCAGCAACTTGGGATGATGCTTAGGGGCAGCGGTTGTTGATTATTCAAAATGGGCCATATAAGGAAGGAAGGAAGGAAGGAAAGAAAAGCCTTTTGGAAGTGTTGCCTTCAGGTTAACTGAAAACTCTTTTATTGCAAGAAATGGGAATAAGAGAATACAGAGAAAGAGTGATAGTCACAACAAATATGTCTGTCCCTATATTCATGTTGTTCCAGACAGGGCTCAGCATTATGCAGCTGTCTGACGCAACATGTATACAAAACCTTTGACTTGCTGTCTCCAATTCAGGTCCCCAGTTCAGCTACTTTTCACTCTTGGTCTCCTCAGATAGAGTTCTAGATGAACAGGCTGCAGTTTCTGGGTCAAGGTAACCTTGGGAAAAATGCTTATATTACACATTTTGTTGTGGATAGGGATGCTTTAGAAGGGGGATATGGCACCACTAGATTCCCTAGGGACTGCGACAATGAGTATCATTTGTCACCATCCAGCTTTAAATAACTTTAGGGGCTGTTTCTTTATCCTGATGTCCCCAGTTGAAGAATGACTGCTTCAGCTTGGGTGTGCAGAATTAGTTCCTTCTGCATGTGCAGTCTGGTATTTAAAAAATTATAAATGTAAAATCTGTCTGAGTACTCCCTGCCCTCATTTATAAATAGGGACAAGAGAGAGATGTTTCTTTGGTTGCAGCATTGGCCCTAAATGCATTTATTTGGAAGTAAGGTCTAGTGAAATTGCTTATTATTGTGCAAAAGTGTTAAGAAAAAAACACATCTTTGTGGCGGGTGGGCGGGCGGGGAGGAAGCATGAGAAATACAATTAACTCTTCTAAAAATGGCACACACCGCAGTGATCTTCTTACATAACAGATTCTCCATTGTGAAGACCGCTGTGAAACTTGAAAGCTTGCAAATTTGGATCGAACAATTGGCCCATAAGAATATCACCTTGCCTACACATCATGTAATCACTCTTGTGGCCCACGCAGCAAGAAAACACGTTATAACAAATTCCTGAGCTTCTCCAGTACTTAAAAATAGTCACCAATGCTTGATAAACTGAAGACAAGACATTTCACTCAGCAGGAAAGGCTGCAACCTGTGGTTTCACTTATCTCTCCAAAAGGTCATGGTATTTTCCAGTGATGATTGCTTTATAACAAATTTCTGCCCTTTGTCTATGTATCGATATGATGGTGCTCCAGCTTGTTTGAAAGTTGCATGACGGATAGGAAGGGACTACAAAATTGGCACCAGTGAGCAATCGCCCCCCCCCCAAGATTGAGGTTATCTTCACCCCAGATACTCTGAAGAATAGAGTTAAGTTAAATACATCTCACAGTGCTTAGAGCAGCCTTGGCGTAGAAAACATTACATTTCATTGTTAAGTGTCAGTTATGTTGATTACTTGGTTGCACTATTCACAGAAAATTCTGGAACAGATGAGTCACAGTGACTTTCTCCTCTTCCTTTATGATTGTACAGATGTGGACCACAAACCCACACAGAGTTTTAAGAATGCTTAAATCCACTGAAATCAGTCGTCTTGAACATCCTTAACTCTGTGTTGGATTGTGGCCGTGATCATTTTGAAAATAAAACCAATAGCTTCCGTACACTATAGATCGTGTAGATCGGGGTGGGGAACCTGTGGCCTTCCATATGTTGGACTTCAGTTCCCATCAGCTCCAGCAAGCATGGCTAATGGCCAGATGTGATAGGAGCTGTAGTCCAACAACATCTGGAGGGTGTTTTACATTTGGAATAAGCAAGGTAAGCAGAGGTGAACAGAGAGCCACATTATAGTACAAATAATAGACTTTAGCTAAGCCTCTGTTTCTAGTCAGCAATTAAATATTTTTAAATATAACATAGCTCTGGGTTGTTTTAAAAGTAATCAATTATTTTCAGGGTGTGGGAAGCATCCAGTAAGATTATGGAAGACATATATCATTGTGCTGTTCCCGGGGAAAGTATTCATCAGGAAATTATCCATTAGAGCTATATATTATTTACCCTGTATTAATTATGTTGAGAGAAAAGCATATTAAACATTAACAGAGTGAAGGTTCAATAGATAAATGAGATTGTTAGTCCCAATTCTGAGACACTACCTCTCACCTTAATAGCGTTGTTGTAGCAGTGATGCCTTTTAAGAGACGGGTTTGTCCCTGAAGAGCTATCCCCGCTTTTTTTAGAGACAGGGGTTTCTGGTCATTAGTTCACTTCATCGTGGAATGCAGAGCATTGTACATAAGGTTCCCAGGCAGTCTCCCATCCAGGCATGACCAGATCTAGGCCTGCTTAGCTTCAGCAAGACTGCTGGCTGCGTCATTTGTCTTCAGACCATGCCCTGAGACAAGTAGACAGTTCTGCTTCCAAGATTTTGGAGGAGCCTTTCCCCGACTTGATGCTCTCCTGAGGTTGTTGGACTTCAGCCACCATCAGCCCCAGGCAGCGTGACCAATGGTCAGGAATGCTGGAAGTTGTAGGCCAAAGCATCTGGAGGGTGCCAGCCAGGTTGGGGGAGGCTGTTTTAGAGGGTCCTCAGGGCAGGCAGCTTCAATAATCTGAAAGATAGGGGGTGTAGAATCCTTTCACATTGACCCTTCACTTCTTGGGTACACCATGCCAACCACTGCCTGCTGCTGCCCACAGTTCTCTCACGCCTGCAGTGGGGTGCAGCTTGAGTCCCACTTACGATAGCCGGCTGGGGAGGAGGATGGGCAAGGGGAACATCAGTACAGAAGGGATGGGTGGTTGAGTTGCTGCATGCCCTCTTTCTACATTCAAGAACTAGGAATTGCCTTCTGGCTCTGGTCTTGGGAACTAACAACCCTGTTCCTTGGCGGTTTAGTGCAATTGTATTTGTAAAATCATTTCTTGACCCACTTTCAGCCCTAAGAAGGACCCCGGAAGCAGTTTATAATACATTCAGAACAAAAATCACAAAACATTTTGAACAGAATAAGCAAAGGTACCGATGATACAACCTCAATATTTATTTATTACACTGATTATATTCTGCCTTTCCTCTAAGGAGCTCGCCAGCACACATAGCTTTTTCTCCTTCCCTCTTTTTTTTATTCTCATAACAATCCTGTGAGGTAGGTCAGGCTGAGTGGTAGTGACTGGCCCAAGGTCACCCAATGAGTTTCATGGCTGAGTGGGCACTGGAACCTGGATATTCCCTAGCACGCTAACTACTACACCACACCCACATAAAAGCCATCTGGGATGGGGCTAGTTGAACTTCTTTCTGGATGGAATTCCGTAATAGGGGTCTGGTCACAGAAAAGGCCCTGTCTCGTTCTCACCAAGTGAACCTCTTTATGTGGTGCAGTGGGATAAAAATCAGGGCCTCAGAAGGTTATCGTAACCTTCAAGTGGTCCTAAAATGCTGCTCCTGACAGATGATGCATCTCAGCTCCCTGCTTATGATAGCATCCCTGCAAAGGTGGCCCCAAAAGATTGAGAATCGTCTGATGTGGGATTCCATAGGCACATAGGGCTTCTGCAGGAAGGGAAAACTTTCAGTTCCCCATATGCACACAGAACCATTTTGTATGTATGCACATTTTTATATTTATGCCCGTAGAACCATAAGCCCAAGCCTCTGTGGCCCTGGCTCCTATCTTCTGTTGCTTCAGCACAGGTTGACCTCAGTATGGGAGTTAAGTACGCATAATTTTCTCTAGATCTCACTCAATTATTTTGAGTTGTATCAGGTTGACATTGCAGGGTTTCTCCCCCGCCCATGGTGAAAGCATCCCAAAAAGAAAAGATAGTTAGACTCGTGTATCATTTACTTAGGGTGTTTCTGGTGTTTTTATTGCCTTTTAATGAGAACATATGGCAATAATTGGCACTTAGAAAATATTATGCTTTTAAACTGCATGTATAGCAATGGGAAAACATCCCATCCAAAAATACCATTCTCTTCTTTGCCTTTTCTTTCTTTTTTACTAATGAATTTAAAAGCTTTCTCTCCCCTCACCCCAGCCCACATTTCAAATGGCAACTCTGGCTGCATTCCTAATTAGTGAATAATTCATTTTTACTTCTTTTCTGTTTTTGCATAATTTTATGTTCAGAAATTGTTTTCAGTTAAAAGAAAAATTGCATGGAATTCTCATTTAATACACATACAAGCCAATGAAACATGCACCTTACTCAGTTCTAAGTGTGTAGTGGTCAGGGATTGGGACTGTGCCCAACCTACTCCTGTCTAATTTCAGGAGGGCTAGCACAATAATGAACTTCCTCCCCCACCCCATGTATGCTCTACAACAGGGGTGGGCAGAAAGGAGAAATCCAGATGTTTTGGACTTCAACTCCCAGCATTCCTGACCACAGGGGCTATTGGGAGTTGAAGTCCCAAACATCTGGAGATCTACCTTCTGCCTACCCCTGCTCTAGAGCAGGGGTGGATAACCGGTGGCCCTCCAGATGCCAGCTTGTCTGAGTGTGGAAAGCTAAGCAGGGTCAGGCTTGGTTATTAGTTGGATGGGAGACCCCCTCCTCTAGTTTCCTGCATTGAGCAGGGGGTTGGACTCGATAGCCTGGTAGGCTCCTTCTAACTCTGTGATCTATGAAATCTATGTTATTGGAATTCCAGCTCCCATCACCCATTGGCCCATGCTGGTTGGGGCTGATGGATGTTGGAGTCAAGCAACCTCTGGGGGACCGCAGGTTCCCCACCCTTGCTATAGAAAGAGCCACACCTTAATAATAAGAAGAGCCATGCTGGATCAGACCAAGGGTCCATCCAGTCCAGCATTCTGTTCACACAGTGGCCAACCAGCTGCCCACAGGAAACCCACAAGCAGGACATGAGTGCAACAGCACCTTCCCACCCATATTCCCCAGCAACTGGTGTACATAGACATACTGCCTCAGATATTGGAGGTCGCATATAGCCGTCAGGTCTAGTAGCCATTGATAGCTTTCTCCTCCATGAGGGCTGTGATAGGACTACCGGATTTCACAACACTGTACTGGCAGTTTTTCTGAGTAATTCTTGTGTACAGGTTTATTTGTGACGTAGACATTTAATAAATATCATATGAATGGCTGAGCAACTGTTAAGAAAGGAAAAATGATTATCACAATCGTATCCCACCCTCACTGTATAAAATTAGAGTTATGGGTTGCCCCGGTTCATGCAGCATCCCTGTGAGATACCTCTGGCTGAGGGAGAATTCAGCCGAAGAAACCATCCAATAAGCTTAATAGCTGAGGACTGCACTCCTAAACATGCTTACTAGGGAATAATCCCCATTGGACATGGTGGGATTTCTTTCTGGATAAGCATGCCTAGGATTGCAGTGTTAGGGCGATTTGAAACCCAGTTTCTTCGTTCAAAGTTTAGCCACTACACTATCCCGATTGCACAGTCTTGTGTAGCATGTACATCTGGGCAAGAAAACTGCATCAAGAGAAGGTGGTGGTATTGTGAATTTATAAGCATCCTTTAAAGCTTATTGGCCATGCTGGCTGGAGATGATGGGAGTTGTAGTCTAACACATCTGGAGGGCACCAGGTTGGGGGAAGCTGCTTTATACAGTTATTTCATATGGCCTTTCGCTGTGTGGATTTTTATGAGGCTGTGGTTCTGTGGATGGCTCTCAAAATTACAGGCATAATTCAGGATTTTATATTAACGTGTTTTCTTATATACTCAGGGAAGAACAAAGACAAGTAATGAATAAAACAGCACATTTAAAATGACTCCACTTCCCAAAGATAAATATTGTTATAGCTTTTATCATCCAAGCAGTGAGGTAGGCTGAAAAGGACTTCGCTGCATTTATTATCCTCACTTGTCATTCACATTCTAAGGGATGTTCTTTAAAAAAGCCTCTTAGCATTACACACGTGTTTCCCCCGTCACAAAACATTAAGTTTTGTCTTGTAGGCCCCTTCCAACTCTACTTTTCTATGATTCTATGATTCTAAGTACTTGTGTACAAAGCCCGAAACAACTTGGGACCAGGTTACCTGAGAGAGCACCTCCTCCCATACCAACCTGCTCGGTTGCTGGGGTCATCAGATGGCATGCTACTAGTGGTTCCTCATGGACCTTTGGCCCAGCTGGAGTCCACTAGGAGAAGGGCCTTCAGTGTGGTGACTCCATTTCTGTGGAGCTCCCTCCCTCTGGAGGTCAGGCAGGCTCCAACGCTGCTGCTTTCAGCACCTGCTGAAGACCTCTTTGTTCCAGGAAGCCTTCTCTCCTCTTCAACCACCGGTGTAATTTTAGTTTGTTTGTTGCCAGCTTGTCTGAGTGTGGAAAGCTAAGCAGGGTCAGGCTTGGTTATTAGTTGGATGGGAGTCCCCCTCCTCTAGTTTCCTGCATTGAGCAGGGGGTTGGACTCGATAGCCTGGTAGGCTCCTTCTAACTCTGTGATCTATGAAATCTATGTTATTGGAATTATTGTATTGCTTTTGTTTCTTTTATCTGTTTTTGTCTTTTTATTGTTCACCACTCCGGAATCTGCTTGATGTGGAGCGGTTTACAAATACTGTCAATAATAATAATAGGAGGAGGAGGAGGAGGAGGCGGCGGCAGCAGCATGATTGGATATGACATTAGCTCATTGGACTAAGTAGAGACCTGCCAGGGATATGGCATATGGGGAGAGTCATTTTGCAATCCCAACTTTTCAAACCAGTATAAGATATCCTTTTTATTGAAATTTTAGAGTTGTGACAGTTCTAATTCAAAGTGCCCTTCCCACCCTCCCAGAGCTGATTTACACATGAGTAAACATGCTGGTCTTCTGATTGGCTGGGAAGAAAAAGCTGGGAGAAAGAAGTTGGCCCTCCTTGCTGTGGGAACTATTTCATAATGGAGAGCTGTGTGAGAGTTCCTGAGTTTCTTCGTCCTGCATGATCTGCTGCTCCATGAGTGCAAAGGTGGAGAGAGAGAGAGAGAGAGAGAGAGAAGTGAGAAAGAACTGAGGCCGCTTCACCCTGTTTCCTTCAGAACTATCAGCCCCGGACATTTTGCTGCCTGAAGTGAAAGACAAGATGGCACACCCCCCCACCAATATTCTACGTGCCTAGGGTGCCCACTTATGAATAACCAAAATAGAGAATGCAAAGAGGACACAAATTTGCATAATATTTGCTTGTGCTAAATTATACATATTGATGCAAATTTAGAAATGATTATTATCATTTAAACAGAAATACAGTCAATCTCGCCATCGTGCAGTCTGTTCAGTCTGCTAGCAGTTGATGGGCAACAGTTCTTACGGTTCATTATGTTTAAACTGGAATTAGACAGGGCAGCCGTTCAAAAGAGGATGTTCCTCTGGCAGCCCTTCGAATAGAGCTCTGTAAAAGAGGATACATGGCCACCCTACGACACGCTGACCGGATCGGCAGTTGATTCTTACTTCAACCCTGGTGGCGACCAGGACAGCATGTTCAACTGCGCCTGAGGCTAGCATAGTGGGCACATGGCAGGTCACATGGCACACAGCTCTGCCTCACTGCTGCTTGCTCACCATTCCACCTGGTGTCTGCTCATTGCCCACACAAACAAATGCTGCAGCGCAGCAGCGCCACTAGGATGGGGCACATGAGCAGAGCAATGCATGTGCACACTCGTGGTGCTTCCTGACGTGCATGGCCCGGGTTGGCTGCCTCTTTGCCTGCTCACTCAATCGGGCCTTTTCCAATAGCACTGTCTGTGACGCATTAGGAGAAGGCAACTTGGTGGGACAGCTTCCCAGCCCACTAAGAAGCAAGCATTGCTGCTGCCAGGTCGCTAGGTCAGGAGCTTGTGAACGTTGTTGGCATGGGGGGTGGGGGGGAGAGACTCAGCAGAAACAACCAGCAGGGCTGCCACTGCTGTTAATCTCCTCAGAGGATCCCCTCAGAAAGAGGTCAGGCCTCACCTAGGTCCTACTCTGCTGTACCCAATGGAATTGAACCTCGGTCCTGGCCAGCTGGCTCCACCAGCTACTGTACCAGATGGCATGAAAAAATGGGAAGTAGGTAGAGCAACCCAAATGGTGGCATTTCCCAAAGAGGTAACGTTGGCAGATCTCACTGTATACTTATTACTTTTTAAGACCAGGAATGCTAATTGAAGATGAGGTTTACTATCTGCACTGGAACATGGTCCAAGCTGGCCAGTATCCTCTTCATTATTTTTCTGGCAAAATTCCCACCTGTTATCAGTACAGTCATAATCCAGTTGGGGGGGGGGGAGTATGTATATTTCACAATAAATCTCATCGCATTGGAACAATCTACTAAGTAAAGGCAGCTGTTCAAACAGCCCAGTACTCCAGGAGTGTGTATTTTGTAATGTAGGATGTTTCTCTTGGCAACAGCATCTTATCTGACTTGGGCTGCAATCCATCCAGTTCTCCTGCTGAAGGTCACAAGGCAAAATCAGAGGTTTTATGTCTTCTCTCTTGTTACCTAAGGGAAACTATTCCGTATAATCTATAGTGGAGGGTGAAAGAAAGATGACTGGAAACATGTGTGGAGGTGTAAGTGTTTGTGCTGTTAGGAGTGACAGAGAAACAAGCGGGCCAGAGAGTGGAAACTTGTGGGCAGAGATGAAAATGTGTGAGGACAGTACACCTGTCCTAGGAGTTAAAATTAAACATGGTTTCGAAACCCCATGTGTGAGGAAAGAAAAGGCTAAGGGAAGACCTACCACGACAGCACCTCCGTTACCAGATGGAGATTATAAATGGCTTTGAAATGAAAGTGGAATGAAGAAGGCTCAGTGAAGGGATGGTAATTTTAGTTTTGAAGCCAGAAATAAAGAAAAAAATAGCAAGATAAAAGGAAGATAAATAGAAATCCGTGAGCAATAGGAGAGCAAAATGAGAAGAGTGTGAATGAGAGATAAAGGAATGAAAAATGCATTAATGGAGTAAATATATGAAAGCACACACAAGGTTTTTAAAAATCCATTTACAAGATAGTGGATGCATAAAAAAGAATTCTAGACAACTATAGAGACAATTAAAGAGAGGAATGCAGGAAATAGGAAAAAGGAATACACACGGGTAGTATTAAAATAAAGAAAGAAAAATCATGATTGTTGAGGTGATGCTAGAACTGAGATTTTGAGAAAAACTAAACATGTGTATTTAATATATGTAAGGCTCTGTTGTGGTTCTGATGTACCAGGGAGAAATTCCATTCCAGGTTTTATCAGTTTCTTACAGTGCAATCCTATACATGTGTACTCAGAAGTAAGTCTCATTGAATTCATTGGGGCTTACTCTCAGGTAAGCCTGAGGATTGCAGCCTTAGTCTTTCTCCATTGGTTGGACCTGGGCAGGCAGTGCTGAAAGATTCCTGGGTCTGATTCTATGTCTTGGTTGTGATCAGAAAAGGTAAGGACACTAGCCTGGTTTTGGAAAAAGAAACAGGCATCTCTCAAAGCTTTGCTTCATGGGTGTGCCTTCATCGCTGATAGATACGGGGCCAGGTCTATGCTGCACATAGCCAGTTTCCGGATGCGGTGAGCAGATCTGAATTATCTGGCGTGCGCACACAAGCTGCGGTTTGGCACACTGCCCCTCCAACCACATTCCAAAGGTTTGCAGAGTTCTGTCAAATTGAGGTTTGGGCTTTTGACAAATAACCTCTTGCATCATTTCCCTGTTGGAAAAACCGTTGCATGTGAAATAGTCCTAATTTTTCTTTGAATACACCAGTTGCTGCTCAGTGGAACCTGGATGAGAAGCAATGCAACATCCATGTTCAAGGCAAGCCCCACTTCAGTCATTTCCAGCAAGAGGATAAGCATCCCTTTCCCCCATCCAACAGTTCTTCCTTTCAAGGGTTGTTTCCCTGCCCTGTCCCGTCCCCCATTCCTGCCATCTTGGCAATTGGGACCCTGCATTTGCAAAGATCACACACATTTTGTGTGTGTGTGGTGGTGGTGGTAAATGCAAATTGCATCAGCTGGAGAGGGGATGATAATGGGATCGGAGCAGGCATGGAGGGGGATTTTAACTCCTCCCATGCTGTGATTCTGAGGAAAATCCTTCTTCTGAAACTGGTATCTTCTTTTGTGGGGAGATCCTCCATTAGCATTGTTCAGGTTTTTGCAAATTCTGGACCACATGGAAAACTTGGCAAGATGGAGCCCAAGGGGACATAGGAAGAGTTTAAGCAACCCCCTCTTCTTCTTCGTGGTCTCTGTGCTTCACACACATATGGGTTCTCTGCGCCTGCGCTGAGATCGATCGGAACTTCTTTAGCTGAGCTGAACTGGGCGGGAGCCCCTCCCCCTCGCGCGTGCTCCTTAGCGCGGCTCCCGCCCGTCTCCTCAGTTCCTCTTCGACCGCCTTTGCGACCAGTCGATAGGTTCTTCTTCTCTTCACTCGATTCTTCAAAGCTGAGTTTGTTAGTCTTTCTACTAGTCTTTAAAACTATTTTCTCCTCATAAACTTTCTAATTCTTTATTCTCTATCGAACTATATCCTTATTTTTTTAAAAAAAAAAAATCTTCAAAAAAAAAAATCCTACCTAAATCCTTCTCTCCCCCGTTCTTGTCCTAGTTATTAAAATATTCTCTCCTTTTCTATTCTACTCTAATTCTTAACTATGCCTCTCAAGGCACCATTTAGAAAATGTCAGCGGTGTGGGACTAAAATCCCTCCCGCTGACAATCATCTACTCTGCCTGTTGTGTCTCAGACAGGGGCACGTCGTGGAGTCCTGCAAGCATTGCCAGGCCTTCACTAAGCAGGCCAGAAAAGCCCGCCAAACAAAGTTGAGGGCCCTTTTGTGGGAGCAATCCTTATCAGCAAAAGGCCCCACTCCAGAGGAACGGCCTGGGGGATCCCAGCCTGCCAAGAAGCCGTTAACGGACACGCTAACGGCAAAGAAACTGGCAAAGAAGGCTCGTAAAGATAAGGCGAAACGCCTTAAGGAGAAAATGGCGGTTGAGCCTGAGGAAATGGCGGGCCCGTCGACTTCGTCCACTGTGGTGGTATCGAAGCGTACGGTGGCGATAATTGAGGCTCTGACTGGTGCTCGAGATCGAGCTTCGGGACCGATTGCCCACCAGTCCGCTCCGGCCCCGACTACGTCTCCTCGAGGCCGAGAGATCGCAAAAGAGCCGATGACTGCGGCAGCTTCCCTGTCGGAGGGAGAGCTTGTGGCTTCGCCAACCCAGCTCGAGGAGCAGACGACATCGGACAGACCCCGTTCGGGCTCGAGGGGTCCTCCACCGCTGCTGTCTCCGTCGGTTGGGTGCGCAGAGGAGCATCAAGAGCACCGCCGCCGATCACGATCCCCGCATTATCGGGCTCGTGACTCGGTCTCCATGACTTCGAGCCATCGATCTCGTCTCTCCCGATACCGAGATGAGAGGTCAAGGTCCCGCTCCTACTACTCGGGATCGAGTTCTAGGAGTTACTACTCGAGGTCGAGACGCTCACCAAGACGTGAGAGGTCGGAACGTCACTACTACCAAAGGCGTTCACTTTCTCCGGACAGGCACCGTAGTCGGAGGCATTCTCCTTCGCCTCGACGAGATGCGGCTGTATCTCGTGCCCCGGTTGAAGTAGTGCGAGAGCCGACTGCATCGACATCGACGGCTCAACCACAGTCTCTCATGCGTCTACCGGTTGCGACTGATGTTGTTGGTCACTCCTCGTCGGGATCGGCATACCTGTCGGATTCGGACTCGGCGGCTTTCCTCCTCCCACTCCACTTTGCCGGACGCGCAGGTGGAGTCCAAAGACGTGGTCTCCCCATCGGAGGACATGGGGAGTTTCGCTGAGCATGTCAGCCGGCTGGTGACTGCTCTGGGAGTCGAGGCTAAGTCTTCGAAAGGAAAGGCCAAGGATGACATTTATGCTGTCCTTAGGACGACGCAGTCGAACCAGTTGCTCCTTCCATTCCTGCCGACACTGTTGGAGACGGTGCAGGAAACCTGGAAGACTCCGGCCTCAACTAAACCGACGGCCAAACACCTGGAGTCAATGTACAAAATCCAGGAGGAAGGAGCAAAATTTCTGTTTTCTCATCCGACCCCGAACTCGCTTATAGTCAAATTGGCGCAGTCTCGTGGGGGGAAACAGCATACCACTCCGGCAGATAAAGAGGGTAAGACACTAGATTCCTACGGCTGTAGGATCTACTCATCGTCTTCCCTCGGACTCAAGATATCTAACTACGAGGCGTTGTTGGCTAGATATCAGATGTACATCACGGAGAAGCTGGGAGACCTCTGTGATTATCTGCCGGACGACAAGAGGGACCTGGCAGCTCAATTGGTTAAAGAAGCGACTAGCATCGGTGCCCTGCAGATGAATACAGCAAGGCACCAAGTCGACAGCCACGCCAGGTCGATGGTCGGTTCCGTGGCTTTGCGGAGGCACGCATGGCTTCGCTCTACCGCCCTGACTCCCGACGATAGGGCGAAGATCCAGGACCTCTCTTTTGACGGCGAGGGGTTGTTTAATTCCTCCACGGACGACTCCCTTGACTCTGCCCATAAAGCTCTGACGACGGCGAAAAAGATGGGGCTTATCCGCCAACAACCGTCCCAGAGTTTTCGACCACGACGTTGGTCTCGATTCCCGTTCCCAGCCAGACAGTACCAACAGCCAGGCCAGTACAGAAGCGGGAACCGAAGGCCCGGAGCACCGCAACCTCAGGCGCCGCAACGGCCGTTCCAGCAGCGGTCCAGAGGCACCAGGAGGGGAGGCGACGCCGGCCGGCGTCGTCTTTGACTGCCTCGCCGTCACAACCGTACTGCCACCGACTCACCACCTCGACGACACCTCTGCACTACCTCAGACTACTCTCTTCGGCTCTCGACTTTGCCACCACCTCCAATCGTGGAGGACCATCACGACGGATCGTTGGGTACTGCGCATCGTGGAGCACGGTTACAGGATCGAGTTCGGAGTTCTCCCCCCGTTTCTCGGGATCAAGACCACCCGTCCAACTCGGGTGCTGATGGAGGAAGTTTCTACCCTCCTTCAAAAGGGAGCGATACAGCCAGTCCTCACAGAAGACTCTCAGGATGGGCTATACTCCAGGTACTTCATCGTGAAGAAAAAAGGAGGAGGACTCAGACCGATCCTGGACCTTCGGACTGTAAATCTTTTTATCCCACCGAAAAGATTCCGCATGGTCACGCTCCAATCGATCCTCCCGCTACTCCAAAGGAGCGATTGGTTCGCATCCATCGACCTCAAGGATGCATACTTCCACATCGCCATCCACGAGGACAGCCGGAAATACCTTCGGTTCCGAGCGGGGGATGACTCCTACCAGTTCGTCGTTCTTCCATTCGGACTTTCCACCGCGCCGAGGGTATTCACGAAGTGTGTGGCGGTGGTGTGCGCAAGTCTAAGGGCAAGAGGCATCACCATCTTTCCCTACCTCGACGATTGGTTGTTGGTGGCATCCTCGAGGATCGAGCTCCAGAGGGCTCTCAAACACACTCTCGATCTCATGCTCGAATTGGGACTTTGTCTGAACGCGGAGAAGTCGGTCCTACAGCCGACAAGAGAGATCCAATACATAGGGGCAAGGCTAAGCGCGTTCGATGGTCGGGCGTATCTCCCGGACGACAGGGCGTTCAAACTGATCTCCCTTGCAAGCAAAGTGTCCAAACAATCGGTGACATCAGCTCATGTCGTACAAAGACTTCTGGGGCACATGGCCTCGACCATCGCAGTCGTACGCTATGCGAGGCTTCGCATGCGACCTCTTCAGACCTGGTTTGTTCGAGCCTTCGAACCAGAAAAGGACAGACCTTCTCTTTGTCTACTACTCCCACGAGCCGTAAGAGAGTCTTTGAGGTGGTGGCAGCAGGAATCAAATCTACTCGACGGGGTGCCATTTCAACCGCCGGTACCGAGCAGGATACTGACGACGGACGCATCCTTACTGGGATGGGGGGCCCACTCCGACGACCACGTCGTACAGGGCACATGGTCTCCGACGGAGGCCTCCAAGCATATCAATTGGCTGGAGCTGATGGCTGTTTGGAGGGCGCTCCAAGAAATGGAACATTATCTCACCGGACATCACATACAGATCGTGACGGACAATACCACAGTGGTGGCTTATATCAACAAGCAGGGAGGCACCAAATCCGTGCGCCTCACGTGACTGACTATGCGACTCTACGAATGGGCCCTCCTTCGTCAGATGTCATTTGTGGCGATTCATATCGCTGGAAAGACGAACGTACTGGCGGACGCACTGAGCAGAGTGTCCCTGCAATCACACGAGTGGGAACTGAACAGGCAAGTGTTGACTTCCCTATTTCAACAGTGGGGTCGACCGGACATGGACTTATTTGCAACCAGCGAAAACGCAGCCTGTCCACTGTTCTGCAGCAGGGCAGGGTCGGACCCGAAGTCGATAACCGACGCGTTCCTGTTGGAATGGAGCAACGGGTTTTACTACCTATTCCCTCCAATTCCGCTCCTAACACGAGTGCTAGCCAAGATATCGCTAGACAGGACAAATTGCATACTAGTTGCTCCATGGTGGCCGAGACAGCCTTGGTTCGCCCACTTGCTCAATCTGTCCCAGGGAGATTATCTGCATTTACCGACTCGAGACGACCTGCTGACACAGCATCAGGGCAAGGTACTTCATCCGAATCTGCACCCCTTAAGCCTCACAGCATGGAGGATCAGATAACGATGGATACGGACCTGTCTGAGGCGGTTAAAGACGTTTTGCTGGCAGCACGCAAACCTTCGACAAGACTTTCTTATGAGAGGAAATGGCAGGCTTTCTCCAGCTTTGTCTCGGCTTCGGGTAAAGACCCTGCAGCATGCTCGGTATCCACTGTCCTCGACTTTCTGCACTCGTTGATGACCCGTGGACTAAAATTTTCGTCAATTAAAGTTTATTTGGCTGCAATTACGGCTTATCACACAACTTCTACTGGCATGTCACTATTTGTCCATCCCCTAGTGAAACAATTTTTGAAAGGATTAAAAAATTTATGTCCTCCAACGAGGAATATTACACCGGGATGGGACCTTCAGCTGGTTTTGAAGGCACTAACAAAAGCGCCGTTCGAACCCATGGCGAAGTCAGACTTACGTCTTCTGTCGCTGAAGACCCTGTTTCTTGTAGCGATTACATCTGCAAGGCGCGTTGGCGAGATAGCCACACTCAGAATTGATCCTCCGTATACAACCTTTCACAAAGACAAAGTCATTTTGCGGCCAGATATATCATTTCTTCCCAAGGTCATTTCTGAATTTCACCTGGGTCAGGACATTATACTTCCAGCATTCTTTCCATCACCAACGTCGGATGTCGAGAGACTTTTACACAGCCTCGATGTCCGTAGAGCCCTAGCCTTCTACAAGGCGCGTACAGAGCCCATAAGACACACTCAACAACTTTTTGTCTGCTACGGCCCACCGAAAAAGGGCTGCCCCGTGTCGAAACAAAGACTGTCCTCATGGCTGGTCGACACTATTAAATTGGCATATCAACTTGCCGATCGCGTTTTACCGGGCTCAGTAAGGGCGCATTCTACGAGAGCCATGTCGACTTCGACGGCATTTGGCAGAGGAATTTCTCTTTCGGACTTGTGCAGGGCGGCAACTTGGTCTTCACCCTCCACCTTTATCCGACACTACCGCCTCGACGTTCGAGCCAGGGCGCAGAACGCTTTCGGAAGAGCGGTCCTATCATCGGTCACCATCTGACTACCGACACCGACCCACCTCCGGTAAGTCAGCTTGCTAATCTACCCATATGTGTGTGAAGCACAGAGACCACGAAGAAGAAGGACAGGTTGCTTACCTGTAACTGTAGTTCTTCGAGTGGTCATCTGTGCATTCACACAACCCGTCCCTCCTTCCCCTCTCGGTGTCTGCATCGAGTTCGATGGATACCCAGGTGGAAATGGGATGGTCTGTTGCTATTTTGTTTTTTCTTTTATTTGGACGATCTCGCTTACATCGGGATCGAGACTTTATCTATCGATCTCGTGGACATCGAGTTCGATAGTCTGTTTTTTATATTGTCCTTTCTTCTAAACGATCTCGATTTGCTCGGGATTGAGTCCTCTTTTTTTCTATCGATCTCGTAGTCATCGAGCTCGAGGAGGTGTAGTAAGCTCCTTTTTTTTTTTCCTGGATCAGCCTCGGTTCCAAGGGTCGCAATAGGCGGTCTCAGGGAACTGAGGAGACGGGCGGGAGCCGCGCTAAGGAGCACGCGCGAGGGGGAGGGGCTCCCGCCCAGTTCAGCTCAGCTAAAGAAGTTCCGATCGATCTCAGCGCAGGCGCAGAGAACCCATATGTGTGTGAATGCACAGATGACCACTCGAAGAACTACAGTTACAGGTAAGCAACCTGTCCTTAGCAACCCCCCTGCTGGTTCTCCCCGGTGAATGTTCTTCCTCTCCCTCAAATTCCCTCTTTTCCTTGTCCGTAACTGAATGTAGACATTACAGGATAGAGGGTGGAACTCAGTGCTTTTTTTCTGGAGAAAAGGGTACCGGAACTCTTGGATTACATTTCCTCGGGAGTAGATGGCGATTAAATTGTAATGCAATTAATAGAAGAAAAGGTGCTGGAACTCAGTTCCGGTGAGTTCCACCAGAAAAAAAGCCCTGGTGGAACTAATTATTACTAGGCTCTGCCAAAACCTTTGAAGAAAATTATTCTTAAGATAGTGGTTGAAAGAGCCCATTTCCTGTGATATGTGGCACAAGTGGCTGATAAATGTTTGCATTTTTGCTTAGCCATTCCACACTGCTCCTCCAGAGTAGACAACATAGTGATTTACATTATGTTAAAGAGGAATCTTAATTTTCAAGGTTAATAGAATGTGTATATTGAGGTGAATGGTATGAAGGTTACCTGATTGATGTCTGTTTAATTTTTAGAGACCATCACCTGCAGCTGAAATAGAAATATTACAGGGAACAACTTAATGCATTTTATGGAGATTAATGTATTTTAATTTCAAATACCATATTTTGTGTAACTGATATACTTTTGCCCTGACATGACTTTCTCAATCTACTGGATTTTACTCGTGTCAGTATATTGCTTGTACATTGTTGTTTTTTAAAAAATATTTGAATGCATTAACGTGCACTACTGGGACCATCAGAAATATATAAGCTACAGGATTGACCTTCACTGGGATTAATTTAACCCTCCAGCACTATAGCCTGGCTTACATAAAACTATTTTTTTAATGCAATCTCTGTTAGGAAATGGCTAGACACAATGTCATTATAATATTACATAGTTTGTTTCATTTTTATTTTCTGTGAGAGGTTGGGATGTTGAATCTTAGGGAAGAACTACACATGACACTAAATTGGGGCAAGCAACGTGATGCCCTCTGTATCAGAGGTCCTCAGTGTGGTGCCTATGGGCGCCATGGTGCCCCTGGGCACCTCCAGGGATACTGTGAAGAGGTCCCTGTGAAGGATTGAGGCCTACACAGGCTTGAGTTAGTTTGAAGCCTGTAGGCCCAAACATCTCCTGAGTTTGTGAGTTTCATTTTCCCCTTAATAGAGTTAAGTTTCATTTCCCCAGTTTGAGGTCACAGGATTGTAACCTTCTAGGTCTGGGGGGGGGGGAGTGTATATAAAGAGTGGATCTGGAGCTGCAGTGTGTGGCAGAGGGAGAGAGCGAAATTGGAGAGAGAGAGAAGCTGCAGAGAGTGAAGCAGACAGAGAAGCAGGGTCCGAATTACACTGAAGAATGCAGAACAGCCAGAGCTATGCTGGAGAAGGAATCTCTTAACTGAGGCTTACGGGTGACAGTGTAGCTAGGTTAGAGAACCTTGCGTTATTTTTCCTTTTATTTCCCTTATACTTGCTTTTTGTAATCTTACAGCTCTATTTGTGTAATTACCCTAAGTTAATGTGAATCTACTTTACCAATAATTACCACAGTAAACAGTTTTTGTTAACCTTCAGTTATTGGAGTGTCTTTTGCACCATGCCTAAGGCCTAATCCCACGTTACTGGGAACAGGAGGTAAAAAGGCAGAGAATTGGCATCCTGATACAGGAGGGGCTCTTAAAGAGGCAGATATCTTTAAGGAGCTGATTAAGGTATCCTGGTACAGGTGGAACCTTGACAGTCCCCGACGTGGCACCCATGGGCACCCGCAAAACTTTTTTTCAAATATACATACATGGACTTGTATATATCCATAGCAGTGAATACAAATGAAATGCATACATCTTTCTAGCAATTATACATAGATTTTAACAAAAGTGGACCAAATATCCAAATAAGGGGGTGATACTATGGCCCCTATACATTGTCTGGGGGGCCATAGGTTACTTCGGATTCCCAGATCCGAGGTTGGAGACAGAGCTCCAACCTTGGAGCTGGGAATCTGCGCTCTGACCCCCTCCCCCCCCCCCCTTGCAGCCACTGCGGAAAGAACCCTGCTGGTTGCCTCTCCAAGGTCAGGAACAAAGGGTTGTTCCTGTGGGCAGGGAGGGGAGGAGACTGCAGAGACTAAGGTACGATGTATCCTGTGTCCTCTGCAGCCTCCTTTTCTCCCCCTTTGAAGCACCCCAGCTAGTTGGCTGAAAACAGCTGTCTAGCATAAATGCAGAACGGGAGGACTGGGAGGCAAAGATTGCCTCCGCTGCTTCTCTCGCTCTGTATAGGATGCCCGTAATCCTCTGATTTCAGAGGCGTATGGCATCCCAGTTGGATTGCACTCTTAAGTGCCACCCATTCAAATACTGAAAGCGTTGTAAGGTCCTCAATACACTGCATTATAGGAGGTGAGTGTTTATCCTTCCAATGTTGTGATATCAGTCTTTTAGCTGTCAAAAGGGCTCAGAGAATCAATTTACGCCGACCATTTGTTAACTTCCATGAAGCAGGTTAATAATTTTTAAAAGCATGTGCATCAGGGAATATTAAAGACTGTTCCAGTCCAAAATTTATCAGTGTAATAACCTCCTCCCAAAAAGAAGCAACTACTGGACATTGGCAAAACATATGTTTAAAAGAAGCATTAGCTGTATTGCACTGCCAGCAATTAGCCAAATTAGACAGTCCCTTGTTAAAGAGACATTGTGGTATCCAATAGGCATGCAACAAAAAAATTGCTGAATAAGGTACAGCCTAAGATCCATAGACGCAACAGGTAGATGCCAAAGCGGCGATGCATTGATAAGGAATTTTGTGGTGGTTCTTACAGCAGTTTCACAAATTCCTAAATGTGCCCACGGGTCCAAAAAGGTTGGGGCCCCTGGCTGTATATGTTTTGGACCCAAAATTCCTGATCATTGGCCATGCCGGTTGGAGCTGATGGAATTGTAGTCCAAAACATCTGGAGTGTGAGGAAGACATAAGCCAGGCAGAAGAGCAGCTGCAAGACAGGGAAGCCAATCTGAGAGCTGAGAGCATGTGAGGCAGAAGCTGAAGAATGTGTGCAAGTGAGGAGAGGAAGAGTCCTGGAGCAGCCTTCGGAGGAAGGAGCTGAAGCCTGAGTGACAGCTGGTGGCAGTGGTCTGAAGACAGAGCAGCTGCTGGACCAAACTGAAGACTTCAGGGGAAGCCTGGTGAACAGCCTTAAAGGTTCCAGGTAGAAGTAAAACCCCACCAGAGAGAAGACTGCCTTTTAAGCCCTCATTGCTAGGCCTATGAATTAACTGGGGGTGGAGCTTGATAGTGAAATTGGCTTATGTTTGGTTAGGATTAGGAACTGGGACTGTTTGGTGGAAACAATAACAATATAGAAGCCCGGTTTTTAAAGTAACCATATAGAAACATTGCTTGTAAAGTTACAGCAATCTTAAATCATAAGCTTTCTTGTTTTATTTATTAATTAATAAAATACTACATATCTTTGTTTACTTCCCTGGTACCTCTAACCTGTTTGTCTTGCACCTAATGAGCAGCTACTTTAGGGAAAAGGTGTATATTAAATAAAGGGGGTGTCATTTAATGGTGGCAGAGGAAATGTAGGGAGGGATTTCCCAGTGGTGAGGGGTGATCCTCCACAGGTGGTGGCTACAGTAGTAGGAATGCCCTAGTAAAAGAGGAGTTCTTCCATATTTGATGTTAGTGGTGGGACTGCTGTAGAGTAGAGGGTCCCACCTAGGTAAGGCCCGCTGCAGTAACCTAGCAGCTCTGTTTCGAACTAACTGAAGTTTCTGAGCCATCTTCAAAGGTACCCCCAGTAAAATGCAGTGCAGTAAGTAATCTAACTGGGAGGTTACCAGAGGGTGGATAAGTGTTGCCAGGTTACCTCTGTCCAGATAGGGTTGCAGCTGGTACATCAACGTAAGCTGATAAAGGCATTCCTGGCCACCAAAGCCACCTGGGCCTCAAATGACAATTATGGAGCCCTGGAGCACCCCCAAGCTGTGCACCTGATCTTTCAGGGAGAGAACAACCCCCTGCAGGACAGGTTGAATACCACTCAACTGTACCACTCAACCAGACAAACGATCTGGTAACAGTACCTTGGTCTTGTCTGGATTGAGCTTCAGTTTCTTGGCCTTCATCCAGTCTATTACTTGTTCAGGCACCGATTCAGGAATTTTAGTCCAAAACATCTGGACTGGACATGGAGCGGTATACAAATAGTGTAAATAATATATATATATATATATATATATATAAAATGTACTAATCATCTTGGTACAAACAATGTGGTGCAGAAGACTGAACCCAGTTTGTGGCTACTGTAAAGAAATAGGGTGGAGAGAAAGCCAGGAATCTTTGTTATGGGACAAACCCAAAAATCCTTGTAGTGCTTAAAGAAGACAAAATACACACCCAGACCTCTACAACTGATGGGTCTCACCCCTACAGAAGTACCGTAGTCTCTTTTGAATCAGTTGTCACGACAGGTGTAACTTAGCATTGCTTATGGAGCCCCCTCCTCCCTCCTGCTTTTAAACTTTGTAATTTGGGAATGTTAGGATGAAGGTAAGAATTGTTGTGAAACACTTTGTACACTCAAAATAGCTGTGGAAATGAAAACAAGGCAAAAAAATTGAATTAGGGCCATTCAAAGAAGGGAATTAAATATAGCCAGCAGATGCATTGTCTTCTACTGTTCACCTGTTTACCTAGAAATGGTTTGTTCAAAGAACCGTACAATCTTCTTCATGTTTTGTTAGCAGATCAAATGATTATTTGTGAGAGTTTGGTCTGTGGGATCCCCACAGCAAGTTGCAATGAACAGAAATGGTTTTGTCAACAAACACATACTTACTCTACTCTCTTTCTTTCTAGGTATCTTGGCATAACTAGGCCTCTCACCTATCCTGTAAGGCAAAACGGGAAGTGTATGGCTAAAATGATCCTTTCTGTGTGGCTGCTGTCTGCTTCAATTACTTTGCCACCTCTCTTTGGGTGGGCTCAAAATATTAACGATGACAAAGTTTGCTTAATCAGCCAAGACTTTGGTTACACCATTTATTCCACTGCGGTTGCATTTTACATCCCCATGTCGGTGATGCTTTTCATGTACTATCAGATCTACAAAGCTGCCAAGAAGAGTGCGGCCAAACACAAGTTTGCTGGTTTCCCGCGTCCTGAAGAAAATGAAGGCATAGTTTCCGCAAATGGCATTGTGAAGCTGCACAAGGAGTCGGAAGAGTGCACAAATTTCTCACGGCTGCTGAAGCATGAACGGAAGAACATTTCCATCTTCAAAAGGGAGCAGAAAGCGGCCACCACACTTGGGATTATTGTAGGAGCCTTTACTGTGTGTTGGCTGCCATTTTTCATACTTTCCACTGCTAGACCCTTTATCTGTGGAACGTCTTGCAGTTGCATTCCATTGTGGGTTGAGAGGACATTTCTGTGGTTGGGTTATGCAAACTCTCTGATTAACCCATTTATATATGCCTTCTTCAACCGGGACCTGAGGACAACCTATCGCAATCTGCTGCAATGCAGATATAGGAATATCAACCGTAAGCTATCTGCTGCAGGCATGCACGAGGCCCTGAAGCTTGCTGAAAAGCCAGAGTTTGTTCTGTAAGGTCATTTGCCATTTATTACACTTATTTGCTTACACTTTTTCTAAAGAAAAAGAAGATAGAAGCTATATCTAAGAGTAGATTTGTAGGTAGAGATTTCTCTTGGTTTTATACCAGTTTGTTGTGGAATCTCCCACAGAATCCTAAGAATAGTATTTTGTAGAGGATGCTGAAAATTCTCTGTTAGAGATTTCTAACACTCCCAACTACAGTCCCTAAGGCATCCTAGGGGGAGAGAGAGAAAAACTAAAAAGTCACCAAATTGGGGTGGTAATATACTGAATCAACCCTTGGCTGTCTTTTGCCAACTGATGGTGGGTGGTGTAGGTCTGCTCTACTGATTATCAGTCGTGTCTCTTACACTGGCCACATTCGCACATCACACTAAACCAGGGTGGGCAACATGCGAGCCACATGTGGCCCCTGCTGCCCCACCACCAAACGGGGATTCCCCCCCCCCCCGAAAAATATGACATCTGTAGCAGCTACGTGGCTTGTTTGCAAGCCAAATGTTACCCTTTTAACACTTGTAACCAGTGTGGACACCATTTTGTTTGTGTGCCCATGAGAGTGTGTGTGTGTGTGCGCGCGCGCACAGCCTGCGAAATGGGGGGATGTCCAGGTGGCAAAAATGGCTCCCAGACCTCCCATAGTTGCCCACCTCTGCCCTAAAACATGTAGTGCAACGTTCATCTACCTGGTGCCTTTCAGATGTTTGGGGCCTTAACTCCCTTCAGCCCCGGCCAGCACAGCAAATGATCAGGAATGCAGTTCAAAACATCTGGAGGGCACCAGGCTGGGGGAGGCTCATGACGTACAACAAGAATGAGCCTGAGCAAACCTCAGCTTCACACTCTCCTCCTCCCACATGGCCAGGAGGAGGAGCTTGGAAGCGTTCTCTTCAGCTTTGGAAGCTTCATCTGAACCAACAAACTGTGGTTAGCTTTCACTCTGGTTTGTTTAAAATAAGCCAACTTGAAACCATGGTTTAAACCAAGGGTAGGCAACCTGGTGCTTTCCAGATGTTTTGGATTACAACTCCCATAAGCCCCAGGCAGCATGGCCAATGGTCAGGGATTATGGAGTTGTAGTCCAAAACATCTGGAGGGCACCAGGTTATCTGCTCCTGGGTTAAAAAGAACTATAATGAATATTAACCACAGTTTGTCAGTTCAGACAATGGATATGAACGCTTTGAAAATGAGGGGGAGGGGGGGAAGCATGTGAGCCCAGGGCTAACTCAAGTTCATTCATGTCTTTAAACTATGTTCCAACACATCTGGAGGGCACCAGGTTGGTAAATACTAATCCTAGTGTTTAGTATTTTGACCTAAGTCGCCTTTAGCTGCTAAGATTTAGGCTCAAAGCAACAGATTAGGATGGTCTGTACTGGGAGGCCTATTTATTTATTTATTATCTTTATACCCCGCTTTTTTTCCTGCGAGGAACCCAAGGCGGCTTACATAATCCTCCTCTCCATTTTTATCCTCACAACAACCCTGTGAGGTAGGTTAGGCTGAGAGTCAGTGACTGGTCCAAAGTCACCCAGTGAGTTTCATGGCCGACTGGGGACTAGAACCCGTATCTCCCAAGTCCCAGTGCTGGCATTCCTATTGATGCCCTGGTCTCTCTATGGCATGCACCACTACAGCCAACACTCTTAACCACTACGCCACACTGGCCTATGCAATTCATAGCATTCCAGAGAACCTTTGGGAAGTTTTGGGATGGTATTGCTGGCATTCCTATTGATGCCCTGGTCTCTCTATGGCATGCACCACTACAGCCTTTCTGTGGCATGCAGGCAATATACTATTAGTATTTAACAAAGATTTAAAATTGGCTAGAAGAGTGTGCTAAGAAGAGTGTGCTAAGAAGAGTTATGTTAATAGGAAGAAATCTTGCCCTGTGAGGGAGTCTCCGCTGGGCTGTCATGAAAGGAATTTCACCTGTAAAGTGTGTATATTGAAGCGGTGATGTTGACAACCATTTTCACTTTCATTTTTTATCAGCTTACCACGAAGTATCAATCCTCCTATTTGTTACGTTGCTGCTTAGACCTCATAGATTTTGATTTTCCATTCCACAGATGGTGTTTTACTGTTCCATATTTTTCAGAGGGAGAGCCAAATAATTTAAAATAAATATACTGCAAGCAATCATTGAGCTGAGGATTTGCTTATTAAATGTATGAGGCAGTTGTTTATCAGGGGTACTTTCTGGCAGGAAAGGAGGAAGATGGTGTATAAAAATAATGTGAGCAACACAATTACTTTACACTTAAAATTCCTGGTGGCTGGCTAAGGTAGGATTTGTCAGGCACTGGTAACCTGTGGAGTTAATGCTTAAGTCCTTTAGACAGTTTGGGAAATTATTGAATCCAAATAACCTTTTGAGCTTCTGTTGAAAGGAGGGGGCAGTCTGTGGCCCTCTGCCTAATTTCATGTGGACTTCAGCCTAATTTCAAAAGCTCTCTGCATGCAATCAGTTCAGACCTCTGGCAAGAACGATCTGTCCTTTCTGTGTTAATCCAATGTATGGGAAGGAAAAAGAAGAGAGAGAGAACAGGGTGGCAGAAAGACAGAGAGAGAGAAAAGGGTGTGGCAGAAAGAGACAGAGAAAAAGAGATGGCCAAAAGAGAGAGAAAAGGGTGTGGCAAAAAGAGACTGAGAAAAAGAGATGGCCAAAAGAGAGAGAAAAGGGAGTGGCAGAAAGAGACAAGGGGTGATCCATCCACTTTGGGCTTTGGCCCCACCCACTGGTGACATGTGGCCCTCATCAGATTACCCACAAGGGAGTGTGGCCCTCACCAGAAAAAAGGTTGCCCATCTTTGTTCTATTATGGAGACTATTCCGACTTGGCCCACACATTGCATCTCCTTCCCACAACACCATTGCCCTGCTAGGCGATGTGAACAATCCCAGTGTGGGGAGGAACTGTAGCCTTCTTAAGTTACTTTTGTTTAAGGTGGCCACTTACGCATTACCAAAAAAGAAGACATGTATCACCAGAAAAAGAGGACAAAAGAGGGCACAAATGTGCATAACCTTTGCATATGCAAATTTACATGCATAGGTTCAAATTTAGAAATAATAGCTATAATTTAAATAGAAATACAATGGGCGGGTTCTCATGTTATGGCAATCCATTGTGGTGATTTACCATGATGGGTTGGTTGTTCCACAAAGCACCCATGGTGAGCCTGACAGACAATCGGGCTCATCATAGGTGCTTTGCTCCCTCCCTCCCCCTTGGTCCTCTAGGCAGTATCCCAGGGGACACCATGGGAGGAACGAGTCCTCTCTCCCTTGCAGCTGCGAAGCCGAGTTGTTTTCGGCTTGCTGCAACTGTTTTATCCTTTAATCCCCCCCCCCCAAGATATCAGGAAGGGCAGTTTGACAGCCAGTTTCCCCGATCTCCGTTTGTGCAGCCACCAGGTCCCACTTCAAAGTGCCACAGCGGCACCTTGGAGGGGCTGCCCAGTTTTGTTTTGTTTTTAATTTTTGTGTGCCCAGAAATGTGCACACATTTTTTTTTACTCCCATTAGCTCAAAGAACTTCATTCACAGAAGCACTAATGGGAGCATTTCAAGCATCTGCTGGGGCCCCTTTTAGGGGGTTCCCACTACCCAGGGGCAGCAGGTACCTTTTCTGCAAAGTGCCCCCCCCCCCGGCTTTCTCTTGACAGGTCGGAGAAGCCGATAGAAACCCAAGCCATGAGAAATCTTCTGCTGAGAGGGAGGTGTTTTGGGGGATCCCCCCTTCTCAGCAAGATCCTCAACTTTCCAAGTCCCCCCCTTTAGTGCCTATGGAGGAGCCACTTTTGCACTTTCACCGACCCTCTAGGGGCTGGGGAAAGGCTCAAAGTGTGTCCCCCTTTGTATTCAGTCTACATTCAGAAATGAACCGAACTGATCCGTACCTGACAGACTAATGTGCAGATTAGAACTCAGTTATTCTTTGGATTTCATACTTCTCCACATTTTGCAATGCAGTTCTTGGCTCAAAAATTCACCAAAATATGCATAAGTACATGTATTTTAGGATAAATAAATAAACACAATTAGAAATGCATTCTTAGAAAGAAAATACTTTAAAATTGCATATTTTGTGAGAAAATAGGTTCAAAATTACATATTTAAATGCAATTTTGTGCAGAGCTTTAAATGAAAAATTGCAGATTACTGCAGAAATGGAAGAGATTTATGAATGAACACATGTGAAACTAACACGGACATATTCTCCCAAGTAAACATAAAATAAGCCTGCAGCCTCAGTGGGACGTACTTCAAAGTAAGTACCTATGTATCCATAGGGCGATAAGAGGTCTGAAGCAGGCCTATGGCAGATGCAGTTTTTCTTGTCAGGTCACAGGACCGGCCCTATCATTAGGCAGAGCGAGGCGGCTGCCTCAGGCAGTAAATGCTGAGAGGCCATGAGTAGACAGAACTGTGTGTGCTATGTAGCCCACCCTGTGTCCCATAAGCTGTGTTGAAGTAAGATTCAGCTGCCATTTTGGCCAGCTTTTGTATATGGTATGGGGGAGGTGCCGTCTTGTCCTTCACCTCAGGCAGCAAAATGTCTTGTATTGGGCCAGCCCTGTCAGTTCAGCACTGTGATTGGTTAAGCAGTACTTGTGACACTTCTGTCTTCCCTAAAAGCTTTGAGAAGATCAGGAGCCCTGTTTCCTCTATAACAGAGTTGGACAACGTGTATGCCCCTGAGGGCCACATGAGGGGGTGGGTGGATGGAGGCCACACACACACACCACTGAGATGGAGGCAGTCAAGGCTGATGCTCCCCACCCCAAATATGCACAAACGTGCATAGCTTTCCCCCATTCATTGTCTCCCTCACTCACACACACACATTCCCACACAGACGATCCCCTCCCCATACTTCACCTTCATGGATCTTAAATCTCCCCTCCCTGGACAAGAAAGGCTTTCCTCTCTCTCCACTAAGAGAGGCGAGGTGGCTGCTCTAGCCCATCAAACTCTGTGGTTTCTCTGAAGAATAACATTATTGAGAGGAAAACTGCAGAGTTTGGCAGGCTAGAGCAGCCACCTCTCTTCTTCAGAAGAACCATGGAATACAGTCGGCTACAATGGCAAAAGACACTCTAGCCCTCCATACTCTGTGGTTTCCCTCAATAATGCTATTCTTCAGAGAGGATTTCACATGGGGTGGGGGCAGCTAGGGCACCTGCAGGCGAGAACCCTGTTCTATTATGTCTCCTCAATTAATGACCTTTGTTGTATTTTCTGAACTTTCTGGAAGCACAACCAATTAAATGGCTTTTCTGGATTGTCTCTGAGCTATAGCCAAGTCCTGGTTCACTGGCCAGGATCCTTCAAATTTCAGGTTTTCACATGTTCTATTGTAGTGTTCTATTGCAGTGTTTTATTGTAGTGAAGACTATGTATTCTGAAATGAAGCATCCCCCCCCCCCCCCATGAGCCTTGAATTTCTATTTGATCTTGCGGTTTGTTTTTAAAGGAAAGACAGCTCAAGAGAAAAAGTTTATGGAAAGCGCATATAAATAAAACTCCAGATAACTGATCTTTTCTGTAGCCAAGCTTAGATTTGCAGTTTTTTATGTGATTTACAAAAGAACACATAGTTGTCACCTTGTCTGGAGGGACATAGGATAGGGGCTGGAAGGCGCTGTGACCTCGGAAATCCCTTCTGAGGTCGCAGTGCTGTAGAGCGCCCCCCGCCCTGTAGCCAGCACAGTTCTTTCCGTGCTGGCAGGGAGGACTGTCTTCAGTTCCCCCATGCAGGGGCATTTCTGGGGGTGGGGAGGGGAGCAGTGAGGCTCTGCCGGATTCTGAGGAATCCAGGCAGCGCCTTAGCCTCTCCTCCTCATAAGGAGAGGAAAAACATCTAGACAGCCAAAAAATCGGCCATCTAGATGTTTTTGAGGGCAAGGGGAGTGCGGTGGATATCCTATCCGCTGTGCTTCTCCCGCCCTCAGTAGGATGCCTGTAATCCTCTGAGTTCGGCAGGTTACAGGCAGCCTTGTAGGATCATACTGCCCAATACTTAAATCCTGAGAACAGTCCCCACCCACCAGCCCAAAATGATCAGGATAGTACTGTTATTTAGCCTTGATTATATAGGTTTGAATGAAGGAAGTAAATGGGAGTTCTAGGCGTTTATGGTCATAGAGGAAAGGTAATAAAAATGCATTTTGAAAAGTGTACTTTGAAAACAGATGAACAATTAGTTAAAAGAATGTACCGTGTATATCAATCACCAAGTTCTGTATGAGAACATTTTAACTTCTAAAAGGCATGGTTTCTACTTCTAGTTAATATAAAAGAGGAAATATGTTGCAATATGTACTTTTTTGGCCCTTTTTTGTTTTTGTTTACTGACCTTTATTATTTATTGTTATTCCTTCCCTCTGAACGTAGTTTTGACCTTGGATAAAACTACATGGTTAGTTAACTTTCTTTCTAATGCATTTCTTGTTTTATTTCAAAAGGAAGCTTTTCTTTAAAAGAAACAAATCTGTATGCATTATATCTTGATGTCTCTTGGAAATTTTCATCCTTCAGTGTGTTTGGTCTCTGGCATATTCCTTTCCTCTGTGGTTCTGTGTATTACCTTTTCAATATGGTTACCTTTTTGTGTACCCTCAAAAAGAGTAGGGTGGTTAGAGTGCATCGAAGTACATGCTGCTTGTAATCATTTTGCTGCTGCGTTTGCTTCTTTCTGTTCTTTAGGGTAGAACTACACACTACTAAGAACGTGGAGCTGCTGCTAAAATACCAGCCCCATGTTGACTCTCTCTACCCCACTCCCACTTAACATAATTGGCTGGTATAATTATGTTTTGATACAGCATAAGTTGAACTAGATGATATGGAGAGAAAGGGAAGCCCCATTTTCTTGGTAGCATGCAGTTCTACCTTTAGGGCCAAATCCTGGATCGCAATACTCCCAAGTGGCTGGGAACGGGGTAAAGAAAGACTTCCTCTCTGTCAGAGAATAAATGTTTCCTATTTCCTCAAGAACAACAACAACATCAACAACTTGATTCTATCATCAGTCGACTGTTCATAGCCTTGAACGGTCGACTAATTGATGATGGAAGACTTGACATCTTTTAAGGACTAACTTCATCACTCCCCTGCATCTGGAAGAGGACTCTGTGTGATCAAAAATCTTGTTTCCCAGGAAATTGTAAATGTATCCTGCCTCATCCATATTGGTTCAATTCTCTCCTGTTTTTCTACCACCATTGGAGGAGGTGGCAGGATTTGGCCTTAATTTTCATTATTGTGACAGTGTGGCAACTGCTGCTTTACCTATGTCAGCAAGTAGAGCTGCTTGGAATTCCTCAGTGTCTACAACAGATGTTTAGGTGTCTTCCAATGCAATCCTATTGTGTGTTTACTCACTGTGTGTTCAGGAGGGGATTACTCCCTAATAAGTGTGTTTAGGATTGCTTAAATATTTTTTGGAGGTATGTCAACAATTGTTTAAAGCTATTTGTGTGCTAAAATTGGATGATTCATTTTCTGCACCTAAGAAGAGAAGTGTTGATACTTAATCTCTGGTGGAGGAAAACTCTTCTCACAGTTTTAGCTAGAAATCTTTTCTTATGGAAACTTTTTTCTATGGGTGAAGTACATGTTGCCGCAACAAACTTGTGTTTCCAACTTGCACTTATCAAGGTAATTCAGGAGCTGGGCATTTAGGGGAAAATTGGCAGATGGAAGGTGCTTGACCCTTTCAGGCCCACTGTTTTTCCCCAGTAAATTTCTTCCTCAGGGTGTCTGCCCCACCCCCAGCTCTGTTTATTTCTATTAAAGCCAAGCTGGTGGGGATATGCGCTGTGTGTCAGCTGCTTCCAGTTGCTATAAACAACCTCTGATCAGCCTGATCGGAGGTTGTGAGTGCAATATATGAACCTAGACAGATGGGTTGTTCAGGGGCTAAACAACCCAGCGGTTAACCTAACAACAAACTGTTGGTCCAGGTTTGCACATCATGCTCGCAATTTCTGATTGGGCTGATCAGAGGTTCTTTACAGAAACTGGAAGTGGCTTGCAGGCAGTACCCATCCCCACAAATCATGAGTTAAATAACCCAGTGTGGGATGGGATGCTGGGGGCAGCTGGCTGCAGTTCAGGATGAGAAACTTCCTTCCTCTGAACATTCTTAAGGGGACAAACCTAGGTTTAGAGAGAGAGAGAAAACATACTGTACTAGGTGCTGCAGGACATTTTTCTGTCTAAACATTCATAGGATTGTGCCCTAAGTTAACTTACCTTAGGATACAAGGCTGATTTGGGGTGATTCCCCCCTCCCATAGCAGCTTCCCACTCCCTATCCCACCTTGTACAAAAGGGGGCCCTAACTCTCCAGAGTGGCTTTTTGCGGGGCACAGGTGGTTGCAGTGGGGAGGAGAGGATGCGGAAACTTCCCTTCCATGAACTTCTTTAATTTAACTTGCCTTACTATCCAAGCCTCATAACATGTAGTTCTGCCCTTAGTCTATTCCAGGGGTGGGCAATTTGTGGCCCTTCAGATGTTTTGGCCTACAACTCCATCAGGCCTAGTCAGAATGGGTTATGCAGGAGGCAAGCCTCTTATCAAACACCATTCCAGGAATTCTGGATGGCGGTAGTACCCCTTGCCAATGCAACTTGACCCCAGTGCCTGAGACGGAAAGCATTTTTTTTTTGGTCTCCTTCCTCCATAACTTTGTGTCTGTTTACAGAAGTCCCTGGAACCATTGTTAACCAAGCCAACCCCATCTAGAGAGTCCTATCTCTTTATCTTCATAGTCCCACCCAGGGTTTTGTGTCTTGGTCATACTAAAATGTGACAAAGAGACCAAAAAGGCACCCACTTTTTATACATGATAATTGATTAAATTAATGCCTGAAAAGTTCTTGAGCTGGTGTTTGGTTGGTGGGGCTGGGAATAACCCTAGCCCTTCCCCCTGCCCTTACACCCTCCTTCCATTTTTGCTTGCACCACTCAGAAAACCCATATGGACTGAACTTTAGCTGAGGATTATGGCAGTTGTAGTCCAGCACATCTGGAGGGCCCCAGGTTGGGGAAGGCTGGCCTAGACAAATAATCCCCAATTGTGCTGTACTTAACTTTCCCCAGCCTTAGAAAAATCAATTAGCAAGAGGCCCATCCAGCAAATGGGAACTTCTGGTCATGCCTTGCAGTGATAGTTTTCTCCTCATACCCAGGCCTGTCACCAACCCATTTAACTTTTAGATTAGTTTGCCCACTTGAGCACTCTTGAAAAGTTTTCTTGTTGACCTCATGTAGCCTTCTGCATGAACCAAATTCCGTCTGTGTCTTGCTTGAATTCCATCCTGCAAAGAGTCCTGTAGGCCAGTGGTTCTCAACCTTTTTTGCCCCATGCACCCTTTTCACCATATGTCAGAATGTCATTCATTCCCCCCTTTCCAAGATTGTCTGACTTAATCTGTGCCATACAATAAGGTGTGATGTCCTGTAGATTATGTACAATCTGTAGAATTGTAATTTGTAGAAAGATCAGGATTCCAACAGTGTGAGTCTGTGGTCCCAATTCCCCCCCTGAAACCCTAAAATTCCCCCCCTGGGGGGAATTCCCCCCTGGTTGAGAACCCTTGCTGTAGGCCTTGCCCTGACATGTCAGATTTTGTCAGAGGCCTCCCTGAAGTGAAGGTTTGGGACGGGGGGGAGTCTTCCATCATATTCTGTGATAGTAAAAGTTATAGCATATTCATACTGAATGTTTATGCATTCCCCCCCCTTTAAACAGGAGGAGCACTGATTACTCAAGAAAAAAGAGCCATGACTTATGACTGAATGCAGGTGAAACAGTCATATATGGGCAAGGCACTGCTGGGCGAGGGACGGTGCTGAAGATCCAATCAACAAGAAGAAAGTGATGAGTTAATGAAATGCACCTGATCAACTTCGAAAGGCAATGTTGTAAAGAAAGTCAATGAGCTTGGTATATTGTATTAAATGTTCTTCTGCTGAATACAGTGACATCTCTTTTTCTCTCTCTTTCATCATTTTTCTTTTCTTTAGTGGAACAAATGCCCATTGTACACAAATAAACTTTTTTTTTTTTTACTGTGGAAAATAAGCAAATTACATTAGCAATCAGCAATTTGACACATATAGAAATGGCAACGGCAGGGATATGCCTCTCAAGCATGACTTGTTATGAGGGGCACCCTGCATTGGTCCTACCAATCCCCTGGCATTGCAAACTGCCCCTAGAAATTGTTCCTGGCTTCTTTTAACATTTTTGCCATGGGGCATTGAGGTTTTCCTCACAAGGAGAAACAGTTGAGAAATATGCCAGGGCAACAAAGTAAACTGGAGAAAGGCATGAGGGACTGAGCAGCATTTTATCCTTATTAATCAGTGTAAATTACAGAGACTATTTGGTTACAATTATTTAATGGCTTGACAAAGAAGACAAGATAACAGTAAAGCTTCAGTTTATTTTCTTCCCTGTTCTGTCAGCCCCCTTTTTTCTTAGTCCCCCCCCCCAACTTGCTCCTCTTCCTTTTGCTGAGTTTCATGGGAACTGTAGTCACCACTGGATTTATATTATATTAGATAAAATTCCAAGGGACAACTTTTCAAACACAGAAAGGAAAGAAACTTTTGGCTGTTTTGATATATTGGTTTCCCATATATTGAGACAAGATATTACTGTGACTATTCAGGAAGCAACAATGATAACAGAATGTATTTTGTTGGGTTGCTAAACAATGTTTTTCAAGCAAAGGATGGAAGATGCTTTCCACTAAAAGGTGCAAGATGTTCTGGCTCCTATCCAGAGAAAAGTTAGCCATGCTTAGGTCACATTGCAATGAGTGGGGATTAAGATGCAGCACAATCTGAAGCATGGTTACTTAGGAGGAAGTCCAACTGTATCCAGTTAGTAAGAATGTTTAGGGTTCCAGTATTATAACCAAAGTAGATGTGGCGTTAATTGTGGGTAAGCAACTCATGTGCATGTTTAAACAAATTTAATAGCTGCTGCAAGAAGGAGCAGAATTGGGACCAGAGGGAGGAGGCTTTAATCCCACCACCACCATGGTCCCAACAAAAATCCCTCCCACTCCCCAAGCTGCTTTTATCAACAGGAGGTAAGCTGCCATTGGAAGTTTTCCTCCTGGGGCCAATAGCAACTTCTAGGGATGGAGGGGCATTGTCAGAACTATGACAAGGGGAGGAAATGTTAACCCCCAGCTCCCTCTGCACTGTGGTCCTGATCCTGTGCACCCTCTTCCTGCATGGTGCCTATTTAAATTGTTCAAAATATGCATGTTAATTGCTTGAATGCAATTAACATCGCATATAGTTTGACCCTTGGTCATTTTATAGAATCATAGAATAGTAGAGTTGGAAGGGGCCTATAAGGCCATCAAGTCCAATCCCCTGCTCAATGCAGGAGAACAGATGTGGGCAGCCCAGGTAGTCACCCATCCAAGCACTAACTTGTTCTATTGATTTCAGTGGGGAGTTAGTTCAACTAACATTCTCTGCATTGGGGCTAGTGTCTAGATCAGGGCTCTCCAACCTTGGGTCCCCAGATGTTGCTGGCCTACAGCTCCCAGCATACCCAGCCAGCATGGCTAATGGCAAGGGATTCTGGGAGCTGTAGTCCAGCAACATCTGGGGACCCAAGGTTGGAGAGCCCTGGTCTAGATGAAATAGAACAGACAGAAGGGCAAAAACTTGAAATGTCAAGCTTTAGTCAAAAGTGGTCATCCTATGGTCCTACGTAGTAAAATCTCATCTAATCATTTGTCTTTGACATAGAAGGTGGTTTGAAAAGAGGTGGTGGTGAATCACTGAGGTCTTTAGAAAAAATATAGGGCTACAGTTAATTTGTTGCAGATGATACAACAGGCAAATCAGATACATTCAATGCATCCATTAATTTATGTGTCTGCTATCCTATTTTAATGTTATTTTGGGGTATACTAAAATGTGTTTAATAAATCACATGAATGATGATAGGACTTCAGCTTTTCATGTTCTCTGTGTTTCCTGTTCTTATGTGTGAAACCCCCTTTCACTTGGAATCATATTGGTTGCCTTGAGCTTCATGAGGTAGAGGGGTCGTGTTGGTTCTTGTAGCAATGACAGTAGCTAAAATCGGGCAGGCATCCTGGTTGAAAGTTTACCAGGAACCCATCCAGACTTCATTCAGCATGAATTACTGTGGTTCCTGCATATTCAAATGAAAGTCTTTTGCTAACAGATTGATTTCCCCAAAGGTATGTGTTAAACAAATGGATCTGGAATCATGAAAGAGTGACAGAATGGCTATCTTGCATCCTTAATATTTTTCTGCAGGAAAGGCAGAATATTCTGGTCAGGAAGTCAGAGCAAGGCTATTCTTCTTGTGTTGGGGTCCCATGTATAAGATGAAGTGTGGACTCCCTGTTGTATTGTGAAAGGGAGAAACTTGAAATGCATTTGAGACCCGACTTGATGCAAAATGAAAGACTAACATTTTAGCACGATGTGTGTTTTAACTAGGCTGCAAATTCATGTAAACTTTCATGTGAACATTTGCTCAAGGTTGTCATAAGAGAAAGCTGACAGTGCCTGCAGGTGCCTGTCTAAGATCATTAAATAATATACAAGATGCTGCTCCTCCTTAATAAAGCTGATTGAGCAAAGAAATCAGCCCCTCCTATTGGACAGTCCTACATAACATGTGACCCACTGAACAAAATGAAAACCATCAGCCACATATTGTGGTTTGGTACAATAAATGTCCTATTCATGTTTGCATGTGTGGAACTGGAAAAAAAAATGGGAGCAGGGAGGGTTAACAAGCACCTGTTGATCATAATGTATGTATGGTGGGCTGTGCTCAGTTTCTTGGGTCACAAGTTGTGCAGGCTTAAAACATTTGGGACCTTGGACAGAAGCTCTTTTCCTCACCCAGCCCCTAATCACATCCCTCTGGGAGTATATTTACACTACAGATTTCTACTGGTTGACCAGTCATCCTTCCATAATGGGAGTCGGGGATCTCTAACTTCTCAGCACCCTCGCCAAACTACAACCCCCAGGATTCTTTGCAGGAAGCCATGACAGGTAAACTGGTATAAAACCAATTAAATGTGTAGTGTAGATCTGCCCTAAAGGACAAGTTGATACATAGTAGCAAAATATGGGTCCCTCCATGACCCCGTAGATCAATCATGTCTTTTCTGTAACCTGATGTTACAGTATGTGTTGATGTTAACAATTTTAAATAAAGTTCAGTGTTCCAACATTAAACAATATTCTATTTCTAAATGTCCTAAGAAATAGCATTTCATTATTGTATAAAGAAGCGGCTTTAACAAATTTTGCTGAAATAACCATGATCTGTTTGCAAATGGGGGTGGGGAGATGCTCGTTCTAGTTGAGGTTGTGGGCTTTTTTTGTGGAAGTGGGTGTAAATATCAGGTACAGCACAATCCTATACATGTCTACTCAGAAGTAAGCAAGTTCAATGTGGCTTACTCCCAGTCAAATTAGTATAGGATTGTAGCCTTATTTTTATTTGTTATTTCAAAAGGTGTATTGCAATAACTCCCGTCTTTTAGCCAAATGCAAAGTTTTCATTACTAAGCATTAGGAGAAGATGCATAAAGTGCATCATATCATTTAAAGATATTTTGCTTCAGTTTTAATCCTTGAGTAAATGATGCTTTGGTTTTTCATCCTTTTGTCCATTTTTGGATGAAAGAGGCTGTTGTTTTGTTGACTCCCAGAAGGCTTTGAAATTTCATATTTAAATTCCCAGTGGCTACTGCTGGGTATGGCAGACAACGTAAAGACTTTAAGGGTGCAATCCTATGCGTGTTTAGACATTTAAAAAATCCAACATGCTGGGTGGAGAATGCTGGGAGTTGTAAGACCTTTTAAAGTCTAAACATGCATAGGATTGCACTATAAGAACGTTGGGTGATTTTCTGTTCGTTGTCTTTGCTGTCCCACATACTGTATCTCAGGAACCCCACATTCTGAGTGCAGAATCCCTGGTCGATCTCTAGAATAGAGAGATGACCAGGGCGGTTGACATGATCGCTCCTGAGCACCCTCTCTGTAGTAGAGCTCGTAGGCTCCTTGATACACCCCAGAGTTGAGAGCGATGAAACAAAACAGGAGACGGCTTGAGTGCAGATGGAGAAAAACTCCTAGTGGATGCAATCAAGTCCTGGTATGTGCCTACAATTGGGTATATGTAGATGCAGTGAGGGCGGCAAAGAAACAACATCTCACTACCTCTATCCAATTTTCCATTTGCCGCCCAGCGGAGCTTTTTAAGATTGTCCGGGGCCTATTATATACTGGCCCCAAGGACATTCTGGACCCCTCTGAGGCCCACTGCAATGTATTTGCCAGGCACTTCCAGGACAAAATCTCTTGCATATGCTGGGACTTTGACTCCAATGTTATGGCAGTTGAATCAGGTGAGGTTCCCAGAGCAGAGCCTGGTCAAATTTTCATGGATGAGTTTCAATTGGTACAGCTCGAGGATGTTGACAAGGTGCTTGGACAGATTGGTGTAACTATATCCACATTGGGTCCTTGCCCCCCCATGGCTCATAAAAACTAGCAGGGAGGGAACAGCAGGCTGGGGCAAGGAGGTGATCAATGCCTCCTTGCGAGAGGGAGTGGTCCCATGTCGCTTGAAAGAAGCGGTGGTGAGGCCACTCTTGAAAAACCCCTCCCTGGACCTGGAAGATCTTAATAACTTTAGACCGGCAGCAAATGTCCCTTTCCTGGGCAAGGTCCTTGAGCGGGTAGTCGCCAACCAGCTCCAGGCACTCTTGGATGAGACTGATTATCTGGATCCATTTCAGTCGGGGTTCAGGCCTGGTTTTCGCACGGAAACAGCTTTGGTCACCCTGTATTATGACCTATGTCAGGAGAGAGACGGGGAGTGTGACCCTGTTGATACTCCTGAATCTCTTGGCGGCTTTCGATACCATCGACCATGGTATCCTTCTGGGGCAACTGTCTGAGTTGGGAGTTGGTGGTACTGCACTGCAGTGGTTCCGCGCCTACTTGGATGGCCGGCTCCAGAAGGTGGTGCTTGAGGAATATTGCTTGGCCCCGTGAACTCTCCAATTTGGAGTTCCTCAGGGGTCGGTCTTATCCCCCATGCTATTCAACATATACATGAAACTGCTGAGTGGGGTCATCCAGAGTTTTGGTGTTGCCATCAGTACACTGATGACACGCAGCCCTATCTCTCCTTTTCATCTTCAGCAGGTGAGGCTGTGGATGTGCTAAACCGGTGCCTGTCTGTGACAATGGACTGGATGAGGGCTAACAAACTGAAGCTCAATCCAGACAAGACTGAGATGCTATTAGTGGGTGGTTCCTCTGACCAGATGAAGGGTGTTCAACCTGTTCTGGATGGGGTTGCACTCCCCTTGAAGGAGCAGGTCTGTAACTTGGGGCTTCTCCTTGAGCCATCTTTGTAGCTTGAGGGTCAGGTGGCCTCAGTGGCACGGAGTGCCTTCTACCAGCTCCAGCTGGTGGCCCAGCTATGCCCCTATCTGGACAGGGATAGCCTGGTTTCAGTAATTCACGCTCTGGTAATCTCAAAGCTGGACTACTGCGATGCACTTTATGTAGGGCTGCCCCTGAAGACTGTTCGGAAGCTGCAGCCTATGCAAAATGCAGCAGCCAGACTCATTAGTGGGACCAGAAGTCCGAACAAATAACACCTGTTCTGGCCCGCTTGCACTGTCTGCCTGTATGCTTCTGAGCCTGATTCAAGGTGCTGGTCATAACCTTTAAAGCCCTTCACGGCTTCGGACCGCAATACTTGATGGAACGCCTCTCCCAACCACAATCTACCCGGACACTACGCTCAACATCTGGGGCCTTCCTCCGGTTGCTGCCTCCAAGGGAGGCTCGGAGGGAGGCAACAAGGGGGAGGGCCTTCTCAGTGGTAGCCCCCCTACTCTGGAACAAGCTCCCCCCTGAGGCCCACCTGGCGCCAACTCTGTTATTTTTCGGTGCCAGGTTAAGACTGCCTTCTATGTTGAAGCTTTTAACAATTCTAAATAGTGCACGGTGGGGTGGTCATTTTTAACTTTTTTACTGGTCACATTGCATTAACTTGTCTCACTTTCTGTCATTTTAAATTTGGTTTTAAATTTTTTATAATGTTTTTATTGTGTATCTTTTATATTGTATTGTATTTTTAATTGATTGTTGTAAACTGCCCAGAGAGCTTCGGCTATTTGGCGGTCAGTCAGTCAGTCAGTCAGGCGATCACTCGTGACCGAGTAAGATTGTCTTCCAGGATAAAAAAAAGAAAATTTACAAAAAGGAGATTTTAAAAGGAGGAAAATTCTAAAGAAAATTGTGTAGACTCTAGCGATGGGTCCGTAAGTGACTGTGGAGGCCAATTCTAGATCCACACAGCTTCCCACAGTGAGGACACAGCTTACCAGATGGAAGATGGTCCTGTAAAGGATTTATTTGACATGCTTTTCGCTTAGCACGTTTCTCCCTTTCACCTTGCCCTCGAGCTTCTTCAAAGTCCATAGAACCTTTGTGAAAGGTTAAATCGTTCATGGGCCAGAGCTTCCCAGTTTTTGATGTTTATATTGCATTTTTTTAGATTAGCCTT
Source organism: Shinisaurus crocodilurus (assembly GCA_021292165.1). Taxonomy (NCBI): domain Eukaryota; kingdom Metazoa; phylum Chordata; class Lepidosauria; order Squamata; family Shinisauridae; genus Shinisaurus; species Shinisaurus crocodilurus. The sequence continues at coordinate 99,981,613 of CM037878.1, forward strand.
AAGAACATCTAAACCTCTTATATATTGACCACCGATATTCCACTTTCCATCCTTGAGTTGGGAATAAAGTAACTGCTTTGGGAGACGGCAGTCAGGCATTCGAACAACATGACCGGTCCACTGAAGTTGGCGTTGAAGGATCATTTTTTCAATGCTAGTAGTCTTTGCTTCTTCCAGTACACTGACATTTGTTCGCCTATCTTCCCAAGTAATTTGCAGGATTTTCCGGAGGAAACGATGAAATCTTTCAAGGAGTTGGAGGTGACGTTTATAGATAGTCCATGTTTCACAGGCATACAATAAAGTTGGTAATACAATGGCTTCATAAACCAGTGTTTTGGTCTTCTTACAAATATCCCGATCCTCGAACACTCTATGTTTCATTCGAGAAAATGCGGCAGTTGCGGAGCTCAAACGATGCTGGATTTCACTGTCGATGTTAGCTGTAACAGAAAGATAGCTGCCAAGATAGAGAAAATGATCGACATTTTCCAGTATTGTCCCGCCAAGCTGGATAGATGGCATCACCAAAGGGTTAGCTTGCACTTGCTGATGAAGCACTTTGGGTTTTTTTATGTTAAGTGAGAGACCAAGTTTTTCGTGTGCTTCTGCAAAAGCATTTAGGATAGTTTGGAGATCATCCTCTGAATGGTATAGAGATGATGATGATGATGATGATGATGATGATGATGATGATGATGATGATGATGATGATGATGGTATTATTACTTATGGTAGACTTTTTAAAAATATGATGAGGTGATATAAACTAAATATTTTTAATATTTTTTAATATTCTGATCTGTTTAAAGAGAGAGAAAGAGAGTGTGTTCTTCTGTGTATGGCAAGACTGGGATGTTCCTCTGGGCAGGAGGCAAGTAGCTGTGCTCACATCACTCCAGTAATAACAACAATTTGTGACACTGGTGATTTTCTCTCTTGCCTCTTCCACTTCAGTGGTAATTGTGCAGTTTCATCAAACAAACATGTCCAAGTATTATAGTTCTCCATGCATCATTAGGTCATAGTTTGCTCTCCAATGAGTGGTGTCAACAAATGTCTATCAGTGTACACATAATGTAAGAGTGTGACTTTGGGGACTGATAGCACTTGTTCTAGTTGGCTGACGGAAGCCATTTAAGTTTTCCCAGGGTCACTTCACACAGGAGATTTTCATGTGAGCAGCCCCACCTGGCAATGCCTGAAGAATCCAGTCTTTGCCAATTCCTATATGAAATGTCCTGATCTGCACCTTGGAAATCTGCTGGACAGCACGGACTGGAATTTAGCTATCCAGCAGATTTCACACTTCTCCTTATGTTGCAGGCAGCACAGCTTTCAGCAGTTTAAATGTATCAAAATAAGCATTTAAATAAGTATTTTAGTCCATTAAAATGGATTAATGCAGAAGTGATAATGGGTTAAAACATGCAGAAGTTACATGGGCCAGAAAATAAATTCATAGATTTCATAGATCATAGAGTTGGAAGGAGCCTACAAGGCTATCGGAGTCCAACCCCCTGCTCAATGCAGGAAACTAGAGGAGGGGTCTCCCATCCAAGTAATGACCAGGCTTGACCCTGCTTAGCTTTCCACTACTCAGACAAGCTGAGCCAGCATAAGCCACAGGCCCGTTAGTAGATCTCCAGATGTTTTGCATCTCTAGTCTCACCCTTTCTGGCTATGGATGTATGTGGCTAGTGTAATGAGAGGGTGGGCAGACGGTAGATCTCCAGATGTTTGGGACTCCCCAGCTCCCTGAAGCCCCTGGAAGCATGGCCTGGTATGCTGGGAATTGAAGTCCAAAACATCTGGAGATCTACTTTCTGCCCATCCCTGGCATAACATGCAAATTGGCTGATCCTGGATACTGGTAGCAGCAATTCTAGTCATTCTGGCACTGGGGGGAAATGTTGCTGTGATTGTGGAATTGTGGCCAGCTGTATTCATGATTGCCCAATTCACACTTTATACTGTTTACATGAGAGCCTGGAGAGAAGAAAATATCTCTGTGCCCTGGTCCTTCTTATATTCCTCCTACAGGTGGATTATTTCTTCCGTCTTTCACGCTGCTTGTCGCAATTGTCCCTTGAGTTTCCAAGCTGATCCATTCATTTGTAATAGAAATGAAGAGGACGGCTGTATAAAATCTTACACCCTCTCACCATTCAATTCAATCTCATGGCTAACATGACTGGTATCTAGCTAATGTTTAAGCATAATTTTGACGAATGGGAGTTTGGGACTTTGTTCTGAGCTTTATTGCATATTGTGCACGTTGTATCACACACACATTCATTTGCAATTTCCCTTGACATCAGGTTGATTTTTACACCCTTATGTTCAGAGCTGAAGAAAAATAAACTAGTTCTACAAGGAGATTATTTCTGCGTTATCTTTACACTTTAAGTTCTGCTGCATCAAAGGAAAAAGATACAATTAGAAATGATTTGGCAAGAATAGGACTTGCCTATTGAAGTAATGGAATTCATGATCCATCATCTTTGGAAGCTAGAGCAGTAGGCAAAGAGCAAAAGAGAGAGAGAGAGAGAGAGAGAGAGAGAGAGAGAGAACTGAACTGGGACTTTGCATATTTTTTAAAATGCATACTGCCTTGCTGAAATAAAAGGCAACTTTAGTTTTATCTATAATTAGCAGTGGAAAGGGGGCTTACCATAATCAGCATGCAACAAAAAAAGAATGATATTAATTCCAAAGCCCTTTAGTAAATGTGATAAAAGTATGACATGCCCATGTGGCTATACTATTGGAGTTTGCATTTGAAGAAATGTGGACCTATGGCAGCACATCACAGACAGGGAACAGGATGGGCAAGGAGGACATTTTTCCTCCTTTGACCTCCATCCATGTTCCCCATTCCATGGAGATGGTTTGGGGAATGGTCACCGCTTCAGCTGCCTCTCTGTTTGACCTGAGAAGCTCCCAGCTCAAGCAGAAAAGCTGCAGTGACACCTGTCTATTGCTTTGTGGCTGAAAAGGAGCTTGTTTGCTCCTTCCCTTGCACCCTGAAGCCTGTGCGGGGGTGGGGTGGGTGGTTGCCTTGGACTTAGATGATAAACATGTGAAAGATGTATTGATCCCTTAAGCTTAAGGCACTTTAATGTCCTGCAATGGCATCAGGCTGAAGGGTGGGCCCTGAAGGCATCCTGAGGGAAGGGGGCCTTGGCCTCAGAAAACTTGTGGCTTCTGGACCTTAATCACTGCTCTCATGGTTCTTTAGTCTGTGGAGCAGGATCCATTACAACAGGGGTTCAGAACCTGGTAGCCATTGATGGTCTGCACAAATTTGTCCAATCCCCTTTTAATGCCATCCAAATTGGCGGCCAGCACTACATCTTGTGGAAGTGAGTTCCATAGTTTAACTATGCGCTGTGTGAAGAGGTACTTCCTTTTATCTGTCCTGAATCTCCCACCAATTGGCTTCATGGGATGACCCCCTTGATTTCTAGTATTATGAGAGAGAGCGAGATGTCTCCCCTATCCACTTTCTCCGCACCATGCATGTTTCTTTAAGCTGTAAAAGGGGCCCTCTGTTTCACACCTTAAAGCAGCCTTCCCCAACCTGGTGCCTTCCAGATGTTTTGGACTGCAACTCCCATTAGTCCCAGCCAGCATGGCCAATGCTCAGGAATTCTGGAAGCTGTAGTCCAAAACATGAAGGACACCAGGTTGGGGAAGGCTGCTTTAAAGGCTCTTTTGGCTGAAAGGAAGCCAAGCAGCCTTTCAGTCTAACCGCCATTGGCTGGCTGAAGTCTCATGTCTACGCACTGCTCTCTGTTGCCCATATTAATGGCAGCCTGAGCGCAGTGAGCATGCGCAGGCTTCAGCCCCCGACATTTTGGTGGTAGGGAGAAGTGGCACCCCAGGCAGGTTTTTTCTACATACCTCACGCATGCACACACACACACACACCACCTTTTAGGGACCAGGTCTGGCACTCTCCATTCTGTTCAGGATGTCCACATGCTGGGGCCTCACTTTACTAAGGGAGGAGGGCAATGATTTAAATGGGGGCGTGGTCCTGTCCCAAAGGGTGCCACCATTTCTTGTAGAGTACAGTAATACCTTGGATTGCAAGTAACTTGGTCTGAGAGCGTTTTGCAAGACAAGCAATTTTTAAAAAATAAATTTTGACTTGATAAACAAGCGACGTCTTGCAATACAAGTAGTGCAGGGATGTAAACCGCTCGCCTCGAGCGGGCGTAGTGGGCCGAAATCGGCCCCACTCACGCCCGCCAGAGTCTCGCTTTGATATAAGAGTGTTTTGGATTACAATCTCGGTTCTGGAACGAATTATGCTCTCAGTCCAAGGCATGACTGTACATGTTTTGCATACACGAAAGCCCAGGTTAATTTCCTGGCATCTCTAGTTGAAAGGATATCACGCAGGGGAGGCTGGAGACTCCTATCTCATTGGGGCTCCTCATCCATTGCAGCTTTTAGTATGAGCTTTACAGGAGCTCTCTGTGGTGGCGGACCTATTTTGGGGATGGAGAACAGCACCATGGATAGCTCATATAAAGCTCAGAATAAAAGCTGCTATGGATGAGGAGCCCCACTGACTCAGGAATCACTACTAGCCTCCCCCTGGATAATCAAGAAACAGGCCTGGGGAATACCTCTGCATGAGACTTTAGAGAACCATTGCCAGTCACAGCTGACAGTATTAGGCAATAGACCAGGGCCACCGTCAGAGGCTGGTATAGTTGGGCTCTTGTCGAGGCCCCTGTGCCAGCAGGGGGCCCACCGTTGACACAGCTTACTGGCCCTGTTCCCCCTGCTTTCTCAACTGTCCTCTTTCTCTGGCTCAGATGGAGGGGGCAAGTGAACAACAGCATTGGGGAGAAGGAACAGCAATTGCTACCAACTGCTTACTCACTGGCTGCCTCATTGGGAAGTGAGCAGGTGGTAACAGTGAGGAGGAGAAGCAGCTAGTGGTAGTGGGCCCACTGACAGAGGGGAGGGAGCCCATTGAGGGTGTCTTGTCTGTGGACCTCCCAAAACCTGGTGCCTGCACTGCTACAGACCAATGGTCTGAAACAGTAGAAGCCAGTTTTATATTGCAGACAACATGTGAACTAAGTAAGTTCACATGTTGGGGCTAAGTAAGACTAACACTGAATTGTGTGGTACATTTGCTTACAAGGCTTGCACCTATGGAAAGGCCAAACCATTAATTAGAAAAGTGAGCGAAAGGTAATTGCTTTTGAGCATTACCATGCAAACCTATCATTTGATAATTCTCTCCTTTCAGCAGACAGATGACTTGGAAGTGTGAGGATATTGGCTTAGGTGATTTTTAATTTAGATGAATGGAAAGACTTTAATCTGCAAGTCATTCTGAATTGGTTGAACTTTGCTTATTTGATTAAAGTTCCTATTCTGCTGGAATCCAAGGTACAGGGACTTATTTTAATTGAGTGGGCATTTTTTTTAAATACTGAGAATAGCTTCTTTCACAACAATTTGTACACTGATACAGATATCCAAATAGTTCAAAAGCCATATTAGTGTAATACCTTTATTAGGCCAACTCAAAAGTCACAAAAATGTGCAAGTTTTCGAGCTCTCCAGATCTCTTAATCAGGCAAGGTGTTATGAAAAGCAGGGGGGTGAGGACTGAGGAGTAGGAGAAGAATAAAAAACACCACTGGATGACTGGATGTTGTTGTCAGGATGCCTGCATGGTCAGAGTCTCCAGAGTAAGATGGTACGGTGGAGGAGGGTTTGCAGTGATTCAAATTGGGAATGATTGGCTGAAGTCACATGCAGAGAGAGCTAAGTTTGGGGGTACAGGTGTCTCGTCCTCCAGATCTGATGTGGGATAGAAGATTGGTTGTCTGCCAGAGTGTTTAATCCAGTGTTCTCCAACCTTGGGTCCCCAGGTGTTTTTGGCTTACAACTCCCAGCATGCCCCAGCCAGGTAACCCAGCTATGCTGGCTGGGGCATGCTGGGAGTTGTAGGCCAAAAACATCTGGGGACCCAAGGTTGGAGAACACTGGTTTAAGCTGTGACTCCACCTATGCTCAACGTGTATATTTGTAAATAAACTCAAATGTTACAAAATGCCATAATCCTCCATTGACCTTCTTCCAAAAGAAACCAAACCTGGGTGAGCTCTATGCCCCTGGAACTTCTGAACACTTGGGGAAGTTGAGGCTGGCGTAACAATACAAAAAATGTCTGTGTTATCAATCAACAACAGTTTGTGGATGGCAATGCTTACGGTAACCATCACAATCTGTACATTTTGCAGTTCAGTTCCCTCTGACAACACAATTTACTTCTCCCCACCTCTACCATGTGTATATAAACCGGCCAATTTGAGGTTAACAATGTATGCATCTGATGTGGACGGTGTCCATGAAAACATGCTGGCATAAATTTGTTAGTGTTTAATGTGCCACCGGACTCTCTTGTGTTTGCTGCAACAGACTAATGTGGCTACCCTTCTGGAAATTGATACTCTGGTATTGTTACCTGAGTACAAATGACTGGGTGAGAAGCTGCCCTGAGAGGGGACAAGAACCAGGGATTTGCAACTAATGCTAATGAAAGGTTTGTAGCTTATATTTGTATCCCCATACCAATTCATTTGAGAAGGGAAGGAATTTGTAGATGGACCCTGGGTCCCACCTCTCTAGTCCCCTGCCTGGAGACCCCCTGTTATCTCTCTTGCCAAGTAGGAGAGGATATAAATTAAAAGAGTAGCAGAGAACGTGAACAGGTATGGTGAGGTATGGAGAACTAGCATTAGGTTTAGCTGTAAGCTTAGAGTTTCCATTTTTGTTTTTCCCCTCACAAACGTGAGTATGGAATACTGTGTGTGTTTGTGTGGTGTGAACTGGTATGGGAGGAGTCACAGCTGAAAAATGTTCCCTCACACTTACCTTCTCCAACTTGAACCCTCCTCAAGATTGCTTTTCTTTAGAAGCCATAAAGGAATCTCAAAGTTAAGAGGAAGTGGTGACCAAGGGATATGGATTTCTGGCTGAAAATTAGAATTCAAAGGGGGGGGGGGAGGAAAATAAACTGCCTTTGCTTACAAGAGATAAAGGCATTTTACATGCTAATGATGGGTGGAAATTGCTTAGCAGCAAATAAATGCTACCTGTTGTATTGGGTACCAGAAGATCAGGCAATGATCAAGCAAGCCTTTCAAACACAATAATAGTACTTTATTGTTACATAGCTTGACTGGAATAAAGCTCCATCTATCAGGCTGTTGCTGCTGCTGCTGCAGTAACAATGTCAGGAGCCAAATCAGCCCAACCACAGGCCCAAACCTGAAGCAGAGCATCCCCTGGTATACACAACATTGCCAGTAGTTAATAACAAAACATGAAAGTTTGTCCATGAGTGTAAAGATTAAGCTGATATGTTGACTATGAACTAGACAAGCCAAGCAATGCTCTCTTACATGGCTTCATTAACATTTTGAAATTAGATACACTTGTAATTTTAATTCAATATTTATGCTGAAATTAACATCCATTTCTGACAGCTGTTAGGGAGGTGCTTGTGATCACATCTGGCATTTTGTTCTTTATTACACACCAATGGGGTCTGTAATAAAATGTTGTAGCGTACCACCACATCCTCGTAGGAGTGCTCTCGTTCAATCTTCCGACCAGCCAGCGGTGTCTTCCCCTCGGGATACTATATAAGCCAACCTTGCCCAACCTGGTGCCCTCCAGATGTTTTGGACTGCAACTCCCAGAATTCCTGACCATTGGCTATGCTGGCTGAGAATGATGGGATCTGCAGTCCAATGCATCTGGAAGGCATCAGGCTGAGGAAGGCCTCCAGAAGCTGTCGGGCGCATCCCGCTCCCTCCTCCCAGTTTTCTTTTCCAACTGCCTACAACATTCTGTAGCCACTGAGAATGCTCAGTGCTCAGTGGCTAACTGGAGTAGGATGGCCACTTATGAATGGCCAGAAATGGGGAAATGCACTGTAGTGGTGGGGCTGAGCCTTGAGTCGGCTGGAGGCTCGCTCCGGGCTCGGCCCTCTGCGAGCGGCAGCAGCCCGATCTCGCTCTTCAGAGCAGCGCGGAGCGTTCTCCGTGCTGCTTGCGCCGCTCAACCCACCGCCGGAGAAACCCCCCGCACACGCCCCCCACCGCCGCCAGACCCGCCACTGCCACCGCCACTGCCGCCAGGACCCCCCCCTGCTGCCTACCTGGTCCTGTGCGCCGCCACCGCCGGAGCCACTGCTCCGGCGCGCTGGACCCCCGCCTGCACTCTGTTTTGGCGGGAGGAACCAGGGCAACAGGGCTTAAACAGCCCTGTTGCCCTGGTTTCCCCCGCCAAAAACAGAGCGCGGGGGTCCAGTGCGACGGAGCAGGGTCCCATCGCGTCACTTCCTCCGTGCCGGAAGTGACGCGATGGGACCCATCGGACAGCCGAGGATGTAAAGCCCACGTGGGTGGCTGAGAGCCCGTGCAGACACGAGCAGGCCCAGTTCAGGCCTTGCTCCTGTCCAACGGGCTGCTCGGCTACATCCCTACACCATCACCAAGAAAGAGGACAAAAGATGATATGGATTTGCATAAAAATGCATATGCTAATTTATTCATAGAGATGCATATTTAGAAATTTTTACTAAATTTAAATAGGATTATACAGTACATTTCACCATAGTGTGGAAGCCCCTGACCAGGTGACTTGCTGTGTGCCTGCTCAGTCTGCTGTCCAGGTGCGGTGGTTGATGGGCCACTTCAAGGCCCCTGGGCTCTTCCTCCTGATGGTTCTTCATACCAGACTTGGATTGGACAGCCTTTCAAATAGAGGACACCTTCAAAATAGAAGACAGTCATGTGGCAGCCCTTCAAATCGAGCACTTTAAAAGAGGACATACGTTCACCCTGCTTTGGAGGTTTTGCCCCCTTAGGTTTATTTTCCTAAGGTTTATTTTTTGTACTCTTTTGTACTTCTCAGGGTTTCCCAATGGCATACTGGTATCTTGTATCTCAGTGGCCCAGTTTTGGCTACCGGTGAAACAAGAGAGCAGATACTTCCTCTGCTTAGAATGCCAGAGTCTATAGCAACACATAGCTTGGAGCAGGTCTAAGAGCCCAAAGCCCCTTTCCCTAAGAGGCCTAACTGCATCCCACCCTCCCTCTTCCACCCCGGGTTTGTAAGAAGCTTCACTGCCGCCCATGTGATACAATATAAGATTGCCCAGCCAATCCAAAACTTGTGTAGGTGGTTGTGGCTCCTCTTCATAGATTAATTCTTCAAAACTAATCCAGGTACAAACGAGTCCCAAAACAATTAACAGTCTGCAGGTGGCTTAGGTTGTAATATGCGATAACAAATATTTGTATGTTTGCTTTTTTTTGTAACATTCCTATGCTGGCCTTCAGCTGAAATGGTTCCCAGGTTGGTTTGCATTGCAAACAAAATATAAAAATGAAATCAATGCACTGTAACATTATCATAACAAACACTAGGGTGGCCACTTATGTATCGTGCAAAAAGAGAAAATGCATCACTAAAAAAAAAAAGGACATCAGAGGACAAAAATTTGCATAAAATCTGTATGTGAAAATTTATATGTACAGATGCACATTTAGAAATTATTATTATAATTTCAGTAGAGATATAGTAAATCTCACCATAGTGCAGAAGACTGTGACCAGATGACCTGTGTGCCTACCTGTTCAGTCAGCTGGACAGGTGCTAACTGGATGGTCAACAGTTCTTATGGTTATCTTTAAATTGGAATTGGACCTGATGGCCCTTCAAATAGAGGACTGTCCTCTGTAAAAGAGATCATATGGCCACACTATGTCTTAAGAGCAGCAGTTAGAGCTAGTTCAAACTCAGAACTTAACTCTTAAAAAACCTGGGAGAATAAAGAGATTTCCCTGTTGTTGAAAAGAGGACAAAGCAGGTGCCAGGTGAGCTGCTCTGGGGAGACAGAGTTCCAAAAGTGGGGTGCCACCCTAAGGGCCCTCTCCTAGTCACCACCTGCCTCACCTCAGACAGCAGTGGCACTCAGATGAGGATCTCCGCAAATGATCTAATCACACAGACAAGTGCAGTCTGTAGAGCTTTGAAGCCAAATGCTAACACTTTGAATTGTGCTCAGGATACAAACCAAAAGCAGAATTGTTTTCAGAAACAAATGAGTTTCATTTCACACTTTGCATTCTGGTCCCTCCCATGGAATGTTTACATGTTGTACCTTTTCTGTTGATTGCCCCAATGCAGTGAAAATATTAATAATCCTCAATCATTTATCAGAATATTTGTCCTTCCACAAATGTTCTTTTCTGTCCACTGGATGTATTCTTGTGAAGAATCCATTCAAATTAAATCACTGAAGCAGGTTTTTCCATTTTTCTTCTGAACTATTTTGTCATTGTGAATTAACAGTGTGACCTTTTAAATGGATGAGGCACATCCACACAGGTCCCCATTGAAAGCTCTCCATTTTTTTGGCAGAATGTGAGCATGCCACTTAGCTTTTAAAATTATTATTGTACAAGGGGAACCAATACGAAAGGACTGAATTGTGCCTTGATTCAATGACTCACCGTAGCTAATCCTCCAATTAATATTACACAGGAGTCTGCTGAAAGCCTCCTTCAAAAAAAACCTTCCTTCTATTATGGAAGCACAGGTTTTCTTTTGCCTTACATATAATAATACATTGACAAATTGGAGGGAAATTGTGGGATCTTGCTCCAAGCTGAAGATGAGCTGGCACCTGTGGCTGATTGGAGCCAAGGCCAGCCGACTGCCGACCTTGGCCCATCCCTTTCCCCCCAGTGAACAAGAGCAGGGGGAGCTTCCTGATGAATCTCAGCTGCAGGAGCTGGCCTTGGGCAGTGAAGCTGACTCGGGGGGGACGGGGACTTCAGCCTCGCAGCCGTCTCAAAGACGCCAGGAGAAGCGCATGGCAGAAAGACACGTAGTCAGAAGGAGGCGCAGCTGGCGTCTTCAAGCAAGGTACCCGTGCCAAGACCCACAGTCAGACTCACACTGATATCGAGGCTCGTGTCAGGACATATATTGGAGCTTCTGACAGGCTTCCGTTGTAGGAAGCAACGACTTTGACTCCTGGCACTCTTTCTAGTGCACCTTGAACCCCTCTACTTGATCTCCTGACTACAACGACTTTGGACTGTGTCTCTCGAACCTAGAACCTTGATCTCATACCCTCGGAACCTCGGATTGACTTGACTACGGATCGTAACTCGGACTGGCGCTTGATTGATGGACTTTAAGTTCACCCTTCATGAAGGTAATGAAGGGGAACGGATTACTTCTTTTGGCTCAGCTAACATGTAACGTTAAACGGAGTGTCTGGTGTGTTGAAGCCGGGTCAGGACAGAAATTAACACATACTTGGGTTCGCACAACATGATAAGCAACAGTTGTCTGTTATCGTTGTTTGCTTGTCGTGTCATCTGAACCCAGTCGTGGTGAATCACAATGGTTTGTTTCATCCGTGGAAACAATGGTAAGAAACAATGGTTTGCTGTAGAGTTTGTTGTTACAATGATTGTTTGTCGTGTCGCCCGAACCAGGGAGGGCTGTTTTATCATTGGTGGTTCAAGAATCCTACAGAGTTGCATGACAAGAGCGGCAAAAAAAAGCAGCCGCGCCAGTCATCTGATCTCTATTTCTGAATGTCTGCCTAGCAGCACACATGTTGCTGCTTGCTTCGCTTTTAATTGTAGGATGCTTTTCACTTTTACGATCAGAATTCCAAAAACTGTATTTTTCTTTTAGAAGTATGCTTTTAATCGAATAAGAGTAGATTACAATTGGAGAACTTTACAAGTATGTGGTGGGGGGAGGAAGGGAGGGGGGTAGTTGGGTAGTAAGCAGAGGGCTGGAAAAATGAGGTCAAGGCTAAAATCTGGCTGCAGGAGCAAGAAAAGCTTTGGGGCCGGGAAGGTGTGGAAAAGATCTAGTTCAGACTTGTAACTAGGAGTGTTTTTCATACCTTTTGGGGAGGCCCGCCTCTCCTCTCCTTGCAGCCCCCCCGATGCTCGAATTCTCCGCGATACGGAGTGGTTCTCCTCCCGCTCTCCGCGCTGCGCGAGCAGCCACACCAGCAGCGCAGGGTCCCGTTGCGTTATTTCCAGCTGGCCAGAAGTGACGTGACGGGACCCTGCACTGGCAGTGCGGTGGCTCGTGCGGAGAGGTGAGCGGGGAACAGGGTAAGACCCGTGAGTCAGTCTCGGGGGGTCATGAGCGGGGCCGATTTCAGCCTTGTTAGAGCCCCCCAAGACGAGGTGTAACATCCCTACTTGGAACACAGGTGGGAGGCAAGATAGATGGGAGAACTGCTAGAGAGAGCAGGTTCTCTGCCATGCGTGGATGTGAGGGGGAGAAGTAAAAGAGGTGCAGTGCTAAGCAGAGCTAGGCATGGAGGGGAGAAGAGGTGTAAATAACCTTCCCCTGTCTCCTAGCCAAGATGGGAGTGAAGGCGGGAGGGAGAGGGGAGAGCGAGAGTGGCTTCGGTGCCAGGTGGTGTAGAGAACAGAGGGAGCGGGGCAAGGATCAAAAGTCGCTGCTTGGACAAGGGGGCGCCAGGCAGTGTGGGGTATAACATGTTAATAATCATCACCTGTATGGTAGACCAGGCGGGAACAAAGGCGGGAGGGAGAAGGGGGAGCGTGAAAGGTGTTTGTGATGGGCGGCGAGGTTGGGAGTGGTGGCTGGGTTAGGAGAAAGTCAAGCCGCAGTTCATTCTAGAGGCGCCAGGAACGGGGTGTGGGTAGGTGGGTGGGTGTATGGGGGGGGAATGCTTCTCTTTGGTGATGGAAACAGCCAGGCGAAAGCAGGAAAATGGGAACAGACAACAAAAGGGGTATCGATCAGCTACAGGGAGGTAGAGAAAGGGTTAAAGATTCCTGCAGGAGGAGGGAGAGGGGAGCACTCAGCGGACCAACCACAAACAGGCTGCCTACATAGAGAGGGAGCCATCCTGGGATGCATGCCTGGAGGGGGAGGGAGGACTGGGTGGGAACAAAACAATGATAACGACCAGAAACAATGATAATCTGTTATAACTATCATTGTAAGTTACCACCAATCATGGTAACTTACCATGATAGCTTGTTGTGTCGTGCGAACCCGCCCACTGTAGGTAGGGTGTTTCCCCTGGACCAACTTAGCATCCTTTAGCTCAGGGATGGAAAACCTGTGGCTCCCCAGATGTTGCTGGACTCCAACTCCAATCAGCCCCAGCCAGCATGACTAATGGTCAGGGATTATGGGAATTGCATTCCAACAACATCAGGTGGTGGCACAAGTTCCCCAGCCCAGCCCTGCCTTAGCTGATGATGCTGAGGAAATAGTCATGCAGTGTCAGTGCCTAAGCCAATAGCTGGGTAGCGGTTAGAGCCAATACCCATGGGGCTCATTGGATTACCTTGGGCCAGCCACAATATTTCCACTTATCCTACCTTACAGGGCTGTTGTGAGGATAAAATGGAGGAAAGATGGGAGAAAATGTAATTAAAAATAATGTAATAAATAGTTCAGAGGAATATGCTGTTACTGTGGTCATGTGAACTTTCCACACACTCAGTTTAATGCCTTAAGGCAAAATAATCTATGATGGGCAGTTCCATGATTCTTCCTCCTAACGTTTTGTTTTCTTTTTTAATGAAAAACAGCCATGAAATGCTAACATTAGGAGTGGAAGATCAGTGCACAAAGGGGTTCCAAACTGACTTACACATTCTGCTTGTTGTGTGCCTCCAAATTGCTTCCCATCCCACTACTGTTTTCCCTGCAGCAGAAAAGCCACATGGTCCCTGTATCTTTTCCTCAACAGTGAAAAGTAGTTAGGGGGCATTTTTAGATAGTAGTAGTGATGATGATGATGATGATGATGATGATGATGATGATGATGATGATGATGATGATGGGAAAAAGAAGTATATTTATTTTCATAAGAATAACAATAATACAAGTCAAATATAACCGCCCCCCCCCCTGTAAACTTATGGTGGCCATTTTGAGTGGAGAAAAGGCAGCAACAAATGGGATTAAGCGGTCCATCTCCACCCAGCAATATTCCAGTTTTCAGCCTCTTGTGGCTGTTTTTCATTAAAATTAAAATGTTGGAAGAAAGAATCATAGAGCTGCCCCCATCATGTGACATTTGGCCCTCAGCTAGACATGTTTAGTCACTAGATGCGAGGTTCATGTCATATCGACCCTGGGCGGGCAACAACCTCCTGCCGTCAGGCCTAATCTGCAGAGGTTGCCCATCCGGCCAGCAGAGGCTTGGGCCGCTCCCTCCACAGCCCCCCCCCAAGCCCTCCCCCTTAAAGGGATGGATTTTGTTCCTTTGTTTTCTTCAACATTGCCAGGCATCTGCAGAGAGAAGAACCGTAACTTGCAGAAAGAAACGGGTTTTTTTTTCAGTTTTGACCACAAATCTCCTAAATAATGAACAACGCATAGAGATCTGTGGTGATATTATCTACCTACCGTACTTTTGTTAGATGCTGGTTTTGAGCCATATGAATCCCTAACAGCACAATCCTGCGGATGTCTAGCCAGACGTAAATCCCATTTGGTTAAGTGTGCCTTACTCCCAGGTAAATGGGACAAGGATTGCAGCATAAAGGGCCTGGGACTGCCCACAGGAAACCCACAAGCAGGACATGAGTGCAACAGCACCCCTCCCGCCCATGTTCCCCAGCAACTGGTGCACATAGGCATATACTGCCTCTGATCCTGGAGGTAGCGTATAGCCATCAAGACTAGTCGCCATTGATAGCCTTCTCCTTGTTCCAAATGAACCTGCCAGTGCACTGTGGTCATATCCAAGGCTTTGCTCCAGGCGCCCCCCCTGCCTTGGAGGTTAAGTTGGTGTTGCTACCCAGGATATGGATAGGGAATACTTCCTCCAGAGATATTCTTAGGATGATCATGTGTCCTCTTTTACAGAGGACAGTCCTCTGTTTGAAGGGCTGTCAGAGGGCCATTCTCTATTTCAGTGTTCTCCAGCCTTGGGTCCCCAGATGTTTTTGGCCTACAACTCCCAGCATGCCCCAGCCAGCATAGCTGGCTGGGGTATGCTGGGAGTTGTAGGCCAAAAACATCTGGGGACCCAAGGTTGGAGAACACTGCTCTATTTGAAGGCATCCTCTATTTGTAGGGCTGCCCTGCCCAAGTCCAATTTAAAGATAATGAACCCTAAGACCTGTTGCCCATGAACAGTGAACACCTAAGCAGACTGAACACAGGCAGGCCAACAGAGGTCACCTGGTCACAGGCTTCCAAAGTATGGTGAAATGTACTGTATTTCTATTTACATTATAAGGATTATTTCTACATTTTCATCTATACATATAAATGTGCAAATTGCTGTCCTCAGTTTTCCTCTCTTTTTTGGTGATACATTTCCACTTTTTGGGCAATTCATAAGCAGCACCTGCCTATTTTGCTGGTGGTGGTGGTGGCGGCGGCGATTGTACAGTCGCGCGCGCATGTGTTTTAAAAGCTTGCTTTAGATTTTAGTTAACAATCTATTTTAGATTGTAAGCTACCTTGAAAACCGTACGCTAGAAAAGCAGGGCATAAGTGTTTCAAATTAGACACATTTTTAAGCATCATGTTTTTACCAATTTTCATGGCGCTGCAATTTCCTTGGAATGCCAGCTTCTAAAATATGGATGCCACTTCAGAACAGTCTTATCCTTTTAAAAATTCAGCTTAGTGCCGTTGAGGTGCAGATATGTCTGGGAGGGAGGGGAATTAACCTAAAGGCTTTAATACCTAATAAAAGGATATTAATTTTTAAAATCCTATAATTTTGGAGTGCCTGGCTTGCAAATCTTGAATGTTTGTGGTTAGCAGAACAGTTAATCCTCTCTCTCCCTGGTGCTTTTCTTCAAGTAATGCCTAAGAGCTAATGAAGTAGAATCAGTTTAATTCCTCTGTATCCTGCTGTAGGAGAGGAAGGGACTTAATGAACTAACGGATCTTTGCAATAACTTGAAAGTACAACTGCGATAGCCTGGCTCACATATTTCATTAGACAGTACTCCCCTACCCCCAATGAAACATGAAAAACAGGACACTCCACAAGCCAGTTATACTGAGGAACTTGGATTTAAGTTCTTGGATTTAGGATTACTTGATTCCATCAGTAACATTAGGATTAAATTACGGTAATATGGGATGTGTCCAGACTCCAGACCAATTTTCCTTATGACCTGATAGAAAATCACATGAGGATGTAGCACAGAGCACATTGCCACTGTGTTTTTGCTTCCCATTCAGGGACTGTTTTATTTATTTATTTTTTAAATCAAATTTATTTATTACATTTATATCTCACTTTTCTTCCATCGTGGAACTCAAGGTGGCTACATGCGGTTCCCGGGTGGTCTCCCCTCCAAGGACTGACCTAACCCAGGCCTGCTTAGCTTCAGCAAGGTGACTGCCTCGTGTGCCTTCAGACCAGGTCGTAGTATGACTGTATGTGCGGAAATCCTGTACCTCATTTAGGAATTGCACATTTTTCCATATTCAATCTGAACAGAAATCTCTTGCTTTCCCTCATGCTGACCATTGACCCACCTCTCCTCCTTCATTATCGCAATAGTTTTCTCTTTCTTTTTACTAGTACATTTGTGCCACTGCAACTATGAACCTATTCCCCAAAACATTTCATTAATTTTATTGGCTAATCAAACCTGGCTCTTTGTGATTCTGGGACCCAGGTCTATGTAACATTGTCTCAACCCTGCCCCCTCCTTCCCCCCGCTTTTTAAAAAACATACTGCATTAAAAAAAAAACACCACACGAGATAGCTGAAGCAATTTGTTAGGGGCAGCATTTGAAAAAATCTTTGCCCCTGACAAAGGTATATGCCGAAACGCGTTGGGCAATAAATATTTCAGTTGGCACCTGAGATTCTTTTCTCTTCCGTTTTTTTCTTCTCTAGGGTCCCCCATAGTGTGAGGTGCAGCAGGTGCACAATGGGGAAAGAGTCTTCTGAAGGGAGCCACACCAACTAGGGTATGTTCTCCCCAGAGACACTTGCTTGGCACCCGCCTTAATATCATTTGGGCACCAGGTGAAGGCCTTTTCATTTTCACAGCCTTTCAGTCTGCTATAGCTCTAATCAGGAGGTTTTATTGCTGCTGCCACTTGTTCTTTATGCTGCTTGTATATGTTCTATTGCCAACCTGTTTTATTTTATTTTATTAATTTCACAGATTTTATAGTTTATAGAGTTGGAAGGGGCCTACAAGGCCATCGAGTCCAACCCCCTGCTCAATGCAGGAAACTAGAGGAGGGGTCTCCCATCCAAGCAATAACCAGGCTTGACCCTGCTTAGCTTTCCACACTCAGACAAGCTGAGCCAGCGTAAGCCACAGGCCTGTTTGCTTTTGTTCTTGTTGGAACCTAGTGCCTCAAATAAATAAATAATATCCAAATGCTGCTCCCCCCCCCCCCATGGAGCCATGTCCAAACACATTTGTCCTCCTTCACGAAATACCAAGTTGCAGCGATAGGCTCTGGGTGACTACAGCACCCAAAGATGAAATGTTGGCTGTCAACCTAAGAAGCCTACTAATAAAACAACAATGCTGATTTTGACCTTATTGGAGTATTCTATCATTCACAAACCAGGTTTGCCATAGAAAAATGCTTTTGTGAAAAGTGAGAATTTTTAGAGGAAGATGCAAGTAGGTGAAGAGCGGCGGGGGTGGGTGGGTGGGTGCGGGATCTTTTAACCTTGCAGCCGTCAACTATTAATCTCCTTCTCTATTTCTTGATATAATAATAAGGACGATGATTCTGCTGGAGATATGTTAAGTTTGTTTGCAGCCGTTCTCTCTTCTCAAAGAGGCCTGGTTGCTGTTTCATTATCTATTGGATTATACAGCTGGCGGTGTGGAAGCATCTCACTGTTCATGCATGTCACAGGCAGGGATGGGGACTCGGACTCCAGGACTCGACTCGTGAGTCGGACTGAGTCCCCCCTCTGACTCAAGTCAGACTCGAGTCCCAATATTTTTAATGGGATTCGAGACTCGACTCGGGACTCGAGACCAAGGACTCAAGTTCCAAAATCGTGTTCCTCAAATGCAACATGGAAAGGTTTTAGGAAGTACAGCAAGTTTATTTTTTAAAATCATTTCCCTAAAAGGCAACCTTTCAGACATTTTGGGTTTGGCTGCCTCTGCCTGCCTGTTTGGGGTTCCCTGCCTCCTCTGCCTGCCTGGTCTCTTCTTAACCAGTTCCACAGCTTGAATTGTCCAAGACAAAGGCCTCTGCCTGCCTGTTTTGAGGTTCCCTGCCTCCTTTGCCTATCTGGTTATTTTGGGTTTGTCTGCCTGGTCTGTTCTTGCCAAAACCAGTTGCAGAGTTTTGAAATAAAAAGGCACACTTGTGCCTAGAATTTATTTAAGCCACACATCTGAAATAGCCTTATTTTGTTGGGAAAAACCCTCATTGATTTTAATAGGGACTCGTGGAGTCAGCTTTGGGAGTGACTCGTGACTTGTGAGTCACCATTTTGGACCAAGGACTCAGACTCGAGACTCGGGTCCAAAGACTCGTGACTCGAAACCAAGGACTCTTCAACATCCCTGGACAGGTAGTTAACAGCCAGAGCTCTGCACAGCATTCTGGCACTGAAAGCATTCATTCTTAGTGCACAATCCATTATAGACACTTTTATGAGGCCAGCTCAGTCCCTTCAAAGGGCAGTTTTTTAAAAGCCAGTTTAAAAAAGTGCAGCCGACTTTTTCATTTCAAATACCTTTGGGACTAAAGTAGTTTCAGAACTCCAAAATATTCATAATTCTGAAAGTTCCTTGTGTGGCTGCTCGTCCTCCTTCCTTTTGTTCAAGCTTGAAATGGCCTTCAAAACTGTCAGCCTTTTGCAAAGAAAAAACGTTTGGGGACACAATTCCCATCATGCACCAACATTAATCCATGCTCGAACACACTCAGAAACACCACTGGGTGGCCCCTTAACTGTTTTCTTCTGATTCATTTGGCTTCTCACACTGTCCATCATATTTGCCCAAGGATGGATGGATTGGTAATTTCCTGGGCAGCCATTTAGAGTGAAACCACTTAGAAGGAAGGACAAATGTCAGGTTCTTTCTTCAGCCACTCTCAGGCAACCATCTTGTTCACATTTGCTACAATGCATCTATGTTTCAGTAGAAGAAGGGAGCCACTATGTGAACACCTCACTGCTTTGCCTCTTTGATGAAGACACTGGCATGTGCTGTTGCAAGGGTTTGTGGAAGAGGAGCGTGTGCAGTGCTGGCTCCGGGTTTTGGAGGGCCCTCGGGCAAGACACCCTCCCTGAGCGAGCCTACCTTCTCACCACCGTTGTCACCAACTGCTCTTGCTCCGCCTCCTCTTATCATTGCTACCACTTGTTTGCTTGTCAGGCAGAGAGTCAGGGAGCAAGTAGGCAGTAGTACCTACTGCTCCTTCTTCTCACCACCACCGTTGTCCGAGCCAGAGCGAGAGACAGGGGCGAGTCCAGGAATCTCGTGTCAGTGACCCCCTGCTCGGGCCCGGGCCCTTGGCAGGTGCCCGACCATGCCTACGGTTGATGTCAGCCCTGAGTGTGTGGAAGGTGGCTCATGGGAGGCACTGGTGGCTAGCTGGTTGTTGGTTGATGAGTCAGCGGCCATTTATCTATTTATTTTCAAATTGCAGTGCCTTTGTTCTCCCAGCTTTCTAAGGAGGAGCTGGAAGAATAAAGGTGGTGTTAAGGTGTGTGGTGGTATGGAAGAAAGACAAAGAGGTAGAGGTGTTCTGGACTGCCTCATAGAGAAGACTGAGAAAAGGGACACCCCCCCACACTCTCTCTCTCTCTCTCTCTCTCTCTCTCTCTTGGTGGGGTAGGGCCTGACAGAGTGAAGCGGCCACCTCAGGGGGCTGATTTTGGGTGTCACGAAAGGGCAACACGTCCTTAGTTATTAATCTGCTAGTGCTGTATTTTCACTCAAAGGAAGAGGCGCTTGTGGGATTTTCTGCCTCAGGTGCCAAAATAACTTGGCCAGCCTTAGTACTAGGCACCTTGACTGGGGACTGGGGGGGGCACATTTGTTCTTCTGCCTCAGGCAGCAAAATGTTTTGGGCCCACATTAGGGACGATGCAGCAGAGGAAATTAATTGGTGGGGATTTGTGGTGGAGGAATGTTGTTTTTGAAGGGGAAATGAATTGGGTTGGCTCCTGGGACTGCAAAATGAATTTAGACAAAGAAACTAATAGGGGAAATGATTGGGAGGTTGGTTGGTAGAGGGCGAGGACTCAGATCTCCCATCTCTGCTTGTATTTTGCAGTACGTATAACGGGTGGAGGGAGAAATATTTTTTCTTTGCTATTGTAACATTTTATTAAACCACCTGCATGTGGCATAGTTGGAAGCTACACATAGCCAGCTCTTGTGCTGTCAGAGTCATTCTGGGGGTCAATTTGAAGTGGTTGCCACACAGCCTGTGTTTGCACGATTCCACATTCAGTACTTTACTCCTTTTGATATAGTTTTGTTCATGTGAACAAGGAAGGGTCTTTAAGCCTTGAATTTCAGAACAATCAAAATCACTTTAGGAAATTAAGTAATTTTTTAACCTCCACCAGTTATTATTCCCAAAGCCTGTTTTGAAAATAGGATTTACATTATGAAAAGCGCTGTGTTTTGAGAAAATCAGTAACATTTATTCTTCAGAGTTATAATGTATGTATCAGAGAATTGATCTGTTTTTGTAAAAGCTCCCCACTTAAATGTACTAGGGGGGAAAAGGTTGATGCAGCCCTTTTTAATGTAATGTTTTTGGACATGGCCACTAGACAATCTCCAGTAATACAAAAGTCTACTAAGAGAATTTTATAAATGCTTCTTTCTGGCAATGACTTCAAGGCACAAGCTAAACTTGGGCTGAACAAATTATTCTTAAGGATTTTGGCAGGGAAAAAACAACAGATGATGTAAGTTTTGCAGAAATAACATTGTGACTGAGGCTACAGTAGCCATTTACCTGGGAATGAGCCGCACTGAACTCAGTGGGGCTTGCTTGTCAGGTTATGAGTCATAGATGCTCCTACTACCTACAAACATAACATCAAATTAGAAATAAGGAAAGCCTAGAGTGCAATCCTAGGGCAAGAGGGCCCAATGGCCAAGCACTCTGATCCTGGAGGCTCTGGTCTATCCAAAGCCCTGCCAGGCTCTTGCCAGCAGGGCAGAAGGAAAGGCAGAGGCAGGATTCCTTGTGTGTCGTCCCCTCCCCTGTGGGTTTTTAGAAACAATTACAAAAACATTTCCATCCGTTTTGACCAGCCTCAGAACTGATCTAAATTCCTCTTGTGTCAGGGGTGTCGTTGGGGGCTCAGAGGGCTGGGGATCCAGTGGATCCACGCCTTCTCCCTTCCATGTCTGCTGCCACATCCCCAACATGCCTCCCCCACCCTATGAGGTCGGAGTTCCAGGAGGGACCAGGAGGAGGCCTCCAAGATCAGAAAAACCTGTCTGAGGTCAGAGCTTTGTCTAAGGCAGTGTTCTCCAACCTTGAGTCCCCAGATCCCCAGATGTTTTTTCCCCAGCAGAGCTGGCTGGGGCATGCTGGGAGTTGTAGGCGTTGGAGAACCCTGGTCTAAGACCTTGGAGAGGGTTTTCTGATCAATCTTCTAGCCCCAGGGATACATCCCTTGGACCCTAGGATTTATCTCTTAATGCCTAGGTTTTCCACTATGAACTGTTATTTATTTATTTATTTATTTATTTATTTCTATTTATTATATTTATATCGGCCTTTTTCCCTGCAAGGAACCCAAGGTGGCTTACATAATCCTCCTCCTCTCCATTTTATCCTCATAACCCTGTGAGGTAGGTTAGGCTTGGAGTCAGTGACTGGCCCAAAGTCATCAAGTGAGCTTCATGGCCGAGTGGGGACTAGAACCCAGCTCTCCCGAGTCCTAGTGCAACGCTCTAACTACTACACCACACTGGCTCTCTTTTGGAAGTTATCTTTTCTGGCTCTTAGGGTTACCAGCTGACTGATGGGCAAATACTCTGACCTGGTATAAGGCAGTGTCCAAGATTCCTATGACTCACCTATGGAGATTATTCTGTATAATAGATGCTATTGCAGAAGAGGTCCCAGGTTATGTGCAGCCTGGGTAGACTGACCTATAGTGCAGTTCAACATGGAAAGAGCCAAGGACAACTGTAAATTATAAGCCCTTTTAATAAATTATTTTACCCAGGTCTACTTGGTTTGGGTTTCCACTAGAACGTACTAACCATGCTTCACTCTGCCTGATGAACAACAACCTGGGTCAGCCACTGTCACCTCAGTAAGTCCAGCAATGCTGTTGAATGGCTGTATAGGATGAGCTTTAGCGTTTTCCATATTGCGTTCTGGTTCAGGTGAGTTCAACGTGAGCTGTGCTTGCAGGTACATATGAAAGTACTAATGGAGACCAGCAAACATCTCCCCCCCCCACACTTTTTTTCCCCTTTTTGTTCCTGGACCTGGTGAAGTGGACCATTGTGAAACAACCGAGCTAACTCTACAAGATGAAAAACTAGACACAGGAATAATGAAGTCAGTGATCAGAACTGAACTCCATTCCATTACTCCGCTCCTGGGAGTTTCCGATAACTCTTTTATCACTTAAGCCTCAGCAGTTTCAATTACACTTAAAGATGCAAAGTATATTGGGCTTTCCCCCCTCCTAACGTTATCAAGAATGTGCTACAAATCAATGCTCTCATAATAGGATTGTGGAAGAGTTATCACATTTCTCAAGCTTTTAACCACCTTTTTTCTACCTGTGCAAATGTGAATGGCCAAATAAACATCTGTTTATTCTGAGCTCAAGGCCCATGGGCAAGCTTGCCTTTGATCTAAATTGTTCTGATTTAATCAGAACGCTCCCCCCCACCCAAACACACAGGAGTGGTGCTTTCTAGATGTAGTGGAAAAACACTGTATGGCTTGGTTCAAACTAAGTACATGGAGTTCCACGATTGTTATGTACTTGGGGTTTTTCCCCACAACCCAAAGTAACCTGGGCAGGCTGTGAGTCAGAGTAGAGGAAGGGTGGGCACAGCGAAGCTGCTTAACTCTTTCCTCTCCAGTCCTATTGCAGGACAAAATCACCTGCCCCAAAGCAGTGCACAGATACAGGGTACCCATAGCTTCCCTGTGTCTCTCCCCACTCCACTTTAAGTGAAAAAGCGGTTTGGGAAGAGCAATGCTGGGCTAAATATTATAATGACTAGAGAGGAAAGAGCTAAGCAGTCTCTCTCTCTCCACTCTCCCCATGTTCCACTCAGATGTCCCCTGCCCAGGCCTCTTTTGTTCCACTCAGATGTCCTCTGCTCTTTTGCATGTTGGGTGGGTGGGGCGACTATGGAAAAAAGATTTGTGGAATTCCATATCTCATGTCGTTTAAGCCTTGGGTGTGAAGGAAAGGAGGTGGCAAGGCTAAAAGGGGGAGTGTAACAGAGTTGTGGCACACTCTGGCATTGGGGGATGTGACCCTTGATTTAGGGTCTTCCCATACATGAGCTGAAAGATAGCGGGGGATAACTTTTTGACAAACACCGTGTAGCTCTGTCAGGGTTGCCCTGGAATTGCTTTCTTGTTTGTAACCGCACATTTATTAATTGTGAAATGCTGGAAGGATTCCAGTCGGTGAAAGCATGGTATAACAATTATATACATATACATACATACATACATACATATTTCTTGGTCCCCTTTCAAGTCAGAAGCCCTCCCAAGGCTGGCTCTTATGCCCTGAAAGGCATAACAATGTACGGACAATTATATTAGTAGAAAAATTGACTAGACAAGTCCAGGTTCAAGGACAACAAAAGGAATCAGATATGTTTCCTGAAATAATATGCCTTTCTTGACTTTATTAATTAACAGGATGAGAGGAGAAACCCACTGAAAACCGTGGAGTACTGTTGTTAAAGATATGTTTTAACAATATGACTGAATACTAACACCCCTAAATTGAGTTTTTATGTTAGATTTTATTGCATGTGACCCCCCACCCACCCCAATGAACTTAGCTAATGATTGTTGTATGTGTTATTATCTTCTTTTTTTTTAATACTATTGTTATATCACATTAAAATTAATTTAAAGGTTTTGTTTTTGGATTTTAAAGAGATTCCCTGAGCCAGGGGGAATTACTCTCTGCCCAAACCTTTGCTCCACTGTGGAGTGAAAGGAGAGGAGCGGGCATGTATGAAAAACTCCATGTTCAATACAAATTCACAGGAAAAAAGGTGATCATATGTTAACATACATCCAAATCAGCCTTAGGGTTGCACAATAACCTTCAGGTCATCTAATCAATCCCACCCCCTACAATGGAATGTCTGATATATTAAGAGAATCCCTGGAAGACACCTGTTCACCCTTTTCTTCTGTATCCAAGCACAACTATAGGCGTTTATTTATTGATTTATTATATTTATACCAGGGATGGGGACTCGGACTCGAGGACTCGACTCGTGAGTCGGACTGAGTCCCCCCTCTGACTCGACTCGGACTCGAGTCCCAATATTTTTAATGGGACTCGAGACTCGACTCAGGACTCGAGACCAAGGACTCATCAACATCCCTGCTTGATGCCACCTGCAGGTGCTGTCTGGACCTAGTTGCAGTAACAATCCAAGTTTATTTTTTTAAATCATTTTACTAATGTAACCTTTCAGGCATTTTGGGTTTGGCTGCCTCTGCCTGCCTGTTTGGGGTTCCCTGCCTCCTCTGCCTGCCTGGTCTCTTCTTAACCAGTTCCACAGTTTGAATTGTCCAAGACAAAGGCCTCTGCCTGCCTGTTTTGGGGTTCCCTGCCTGGTTATTTTGGGTTTGTCTGCCTGGTCTGTTCTTGTCAATATCAGTGGCAGAGTTTTGAAATAAAAAGGCACACTTCTGCCTAGAATTTATTTAAGCCACACATCTGAAGTAGCCTTATTTTGTTGGGAAAAAACCCCATTGATTTTAATAGGGACTTGTGGAGTCAGCTTTGGGAGTGACTCGGGACTCGGGACTCGTGAGTCACCATTTTGGACCAAGGACTTGGACTCGGACTCGAGACGGGTCCAAAGACTTGTGACTCGACTCGTGACTCGAGACCAAGGACTCTTCAACATCCCTGATTTATACCCCACCTTTTTTCCTGCAAGGAACCCAAGGCGGCTTACATAATCCTCCTCCTCCTCTCCATTTTATCCTCACAACAACCCTGTGAGGTAGGTTAGGCTGAGAGTCAGTGACTGGCCCAAAGTCACCCAGTGAGCTTCATGGCCGAGCGGGGACTAGAACCCGGATCTCCCGAGTCCCAGTCCCAACACTCTCACCGCTATGCCACACTGGCTCTCTGGCGTTGCTGTCCAGATGATAGTATGTGACTAGCAAAGCACAGGAATGGAAAATGTACACTGTGCGAGATTAAAAGAAGGAGGAGGAAATACTTAAGAAAGCTAAGATGTGTGTGTGTGTGGGGGGGAATCCTTTGTCCTATCAAATATAGTGCTCTAAGTGTGAAAGAGAGTCCATCTCTCAGAAGAAAACTTTCCTTAGAGCTTTAACATGTCCGTTGCTCCCAGCTCCAGGTATCGCAGTTCCACCATGGTTTTTCATAGGGAAAATAATGTAACTGATTTAATGTAGATATTTTTTTTGCTATTACCAATAGGCCGCTTCTGTGGCACCAGACAAGGTGTAAGTTAGTACTTCTGGTTTGTGATATTTTACATTCACATTTTATTTGCTATTTATTTATTTATTTATTTATTTAATACATTTTTATACCACCCAATAGCCGAAGCTCTCTGGGCGGTTTACAACAGTTAAAATCATAAAATACAATATAAAATATAAAATGTAAAACCACAGATTAAAAACAAACAGCAGAGCTAGCAGCAGCAGTTACAATAATGGAATTAAAAACAATTACAAGATTAAAATGATTAAGATGATTAAAATGCCTGGGAGAACAGAAAGGTCTTCACCTGGCGCCGGAAAGAATACAAAGTAAGCGGCAGGCGAACCTCTTTGGGGAGCTCATTCCACAACCGGGGTGCCACAGCAGAAAAGCCCCTCCTCCCGGTAGCCACCTGCCTTACTTCCTTTGGCAGGGGCTCTTGGAGAAGGACCGCTGATGCAGATCTTAGTGTCCGGGCAGGTACATATGGGAGGAGACGATCCTTCAGATACCCTGGCCCCAAGCTGTTTTATTAAATGTGCATCCTGCCTTTCCACTACAGATGGTGTGCAAGACATTTTCCATGCATATGGCTGAATTTCTCCAGACATAGATCCAGTTTCCAGACATTGAAGGTTATTTCTGGCACATTCATTGTCCTTGCAAAACGATTGTCATTGAATGGTCTTCTGTAAATCATAGCTATATTAATGGTCTAAAAACGTCAGTGACCTACAACATGAAATTAGAGCTCTTTCGCAATGAATCACTCCATTCATTCATTATCCTTGACATAATGATGATTGTTTTAATAAAATATCCTGTTTTACAGGATTTCAGTATCTGAAATGTATCCATAACAAGCACATTATTTATAATTGATCTATATTGCAGATTTCTTGACTTTGTAAAGTTAAGACTCTTTGACCATACCTGGATTAACATCCATCCGAACTCCCTACCAAATTATAGTAAAGAACAATGAGATGTGGGTAGGTATACTTTTATATGCTGTTGAGCTATATAAAAGTTAAGAAAAATATATAAGAGAAACTCAATAATTAAAAAACACATCCCTGAACAGGAACAGACAGGGTAAATGGGCTGGCTCTCACTTTTCCACCTTCCTGAGCACCTAGAGTCTTGGGAAAGGGAGGGAAAGGTGCAGGACACTGAGAACACTCAGGTCCAACCCAAAAAACTAGAGGACCTTGCCACAAAGGAGTGATCTACTGGGTGCTCCCTTTTGCGAGCAAAGATCCCTCGTGTCTTTGCTTTCCCTTGACAACTCACATTTCAGCAGCTGTGAAGAGAGTGCAAAGTAAAAAACACACCACCTCTTTGCAGCCTCTCTGGGTCAATATCCATGGTTGGTGCCTGCTGCATTTTGACACCTCACAGGACATTGCCCAGCTGAGGCTTCCCATTTCAGACCCCCCGCAAGTGCGCACCCACGAAATAGTTTTTAAAAGATGAACAAAAATATGGTGCAAATTTCTTGCACTTAAAAATAATTTAAAAGGGGTGGCGAAGCAGTGATAGCCCCTCCAATGTGCCACTTGGGCACTTTGGAGGGGCTGTCACCGGCTGTCACCTCAGAGATCATGAAAAGTGATCTCCGGGGGGGGGGAAGGCTAAAGGGGGAAAAAGCTGTGGTGAGCAATAAAGGGCTCACAATTGCAGCAGGGAACACCGAGCCAGCGACAGTTGCTCCACCGTGCCACTTGGGCATCCATGGGGTGGCTGTCACTGGCAGTAGCCTGGGCGAGCTCTGCAAGAACAGCAAGGTTTTTTTGCCACTCTTACCAAGTGGCTCACTCGCCGCTTCCCTGGACCCAAAATGGGGTCAGTCGCCTGGGTTTGGATGACACAACAACATATTGTGGGTCCAACAACCCCCAGCACAAGCGATGGGTTGTCAGGATGGCTTGTTGCCCACAAACAAGCTACCTTGCGGGAAGTGGTCTGGGTTCGCATGACACAACCCGCTGCCATTGCTAGTTACCCACAATGGGTTGTCATGTCTTGTCCTGTGAACCCAGTCAGTGAGTTGATCATGTAGTCAAATCTGATTGGCTATCTCAGCCTTCCCCACCCTCCAGATGTTTAGGCCTTCAACTCCCACCAGCCTCAGCCAGCATGGTCAATGGTGAGGAATGCTGGGAGTTGTAGTCCAAAACACCTGGAGGGCACTAGGCTGGGAAAGGTTGGGCTATGTAATGATGTCCCTGCTACTAAGCTGGTTTTTAAGCAGCAACTAATGTGGTGCTGAAGCTGCAATTCATAGAATCATAGAATCATAGAAAAGTAGAGTTGGAAGGGGCCTACAAGGCCATCGAGTCCAACCCCCCTGCTCAATGCAGGAATCTAGGTCAAAGCATCTCTGACAGATGTCTGTCCAGCTGCACCTTGAATGCCTCCAGAGTGGGAGAGCCCACAACCTCCCTAGGTAGTTTATTCCATTGTCTTATTGCTCTGACAGTCAGGAAATTTTTCCTGATGTTTAGGTGGAATCTAGGTTCCTGTAACTTGAGCCCATTATTCCGTGTCCTGCAAACTGGGATGACCGAGAAGAGATCTTTGCCCTCCTCTGTGTGACATCCCTTCAAATACTGGAAGAGTGCGATCATATCTCCCCTCAGTCTCCTCTTCTGAAGGCTAAACATGCCCAGTTCTTTCAGTCTCTCCTCATAGGGCCTTGTTTCCAGTCCCTTTATCATCCTTGTTGCCCTCCTCTGAACCCTCTCCAGTTTGTCTATGTCCTTCTTAAAGTGAGGTGCCCAGAACTGGACGCAGTACTCAAGATGAGGCCTAACCAGTGCCGAGTAAAGGGGAATTATCACTTCCCGCGATTTGGAAGCTATACTTCTATTAATACAGCCCAAAATTGCATTTGCCTTCTTTGCAGCCACATCGCATTGCTGGCTCATATTCAGTTTGTGATCTACCACAATTCCAAGATCCTTCTCACTTGTAGTATTGTTGAGCCAAGTGTCCCCCATTCTGTAACTCTGCATTTGGTTTCCTCTCCCTAGGTGCAGCACTTGGCATTTATCCCTATTAAATTTCATTCTGTTGTTTTCGGCCCAGCGCTCCAGCCTATCGAGGTCACTTTGGATTTTGTTGCTGTCTTCCAGAGTATTAGCTGTTCCACCCAACTTTGTGTCATCTGCAAATTTGATAAGCATTCCCTGTACCTCCTCATCCAAGTCATTAATAAAAATGTTGAAGAGCACCGGGCCCAGGACCGAGCCCTGTGGTACCCCGCTCGTTACCTCTCCCCAGTTTGAGAAGGAACCATTGATAAGCACTCTTTGAGTCCGATTCTTTAGCCAATTGTGGATCCACCTGATAGTTGTTCCATCTAGCCCACTCTTAGCTAGCTTACTAATCAGGATATCATGAGGCACTTTGTCGAAAGCTTTGCTGAAGTCCAGGTATATAATGTCCACAGCATTCCCACAGTCCACAAGGGAGGTTACCCGATCAAAAAATGAGATCAGATTAGTCTGACAGGATTTGTTCTTGACAAATCCATGCTGGCTTCTAGTAATCACTGCATTGTTTTCAAGGTGCTTGCAGACTGACTTCTTTATAATCTGCTCAAAAATCTTCCCGGGGATTGATGTCAGACTGACTGGCCTATAGTTCCCAGGTTCCTCCTTCTTGCCCTTTTTGAAGATGGGAACAACATTTGCCCTCGTCCAGTCGTCTGGCACTTCACCTGTCCTCCATGATTTCTCAAAGATAATAGACAGTGGTTCTGAGAGTTCTTCTGCCAGTTCCTTTATTACTCTAGGATGCAGCTCATCAGGCCCTGGAGATTTAAACTCGTTCAGAGTAATCAGGTGCTCCTTGACCATTTGCCTATCAATCTCAAGCTGCAATTCTGCCCCTTCAGTCTGCACTTCAGGTTTGCCAGGGGGGTCATAGACCCTCTTTTGGGAGAAGACCGAGCCGAAGTAGGAATTGAACACTTCTGCCTTTTCTTTGTCTTCTGTTATCAATTTGCCATCCTCATTGCGTAGTTGAACCACCAGTTCTTTCTTCTGTCTTTTACTGTGCATGTATCTGAAGAAAGCTTTTTTGTTGCTTTTAGCATTCCTCGCTAACCTTAGCTCATTCTCAGCTTTAGCCTTCCTGACACTATTCCTGCAGTTCTGTGCTACCTGCCTGTACTCTTCCCCTGTAGCCTGTCCTTCCTTCCACTTCCTATACGTGTCCTTTTTTGTTTTCAGGTCATCTTTGAGTTTATTGTGAAGCCACATTGGCTTCTTCTGTTGCCCTCTGCCTTTTTTCCTTGTGGGAATTGTTTGCAATTGTGCCTTTAAAATTTCCTTTTTTAAAAACTCCCACCCCTCCTGGGCTCCCTTTCTCGTGAGAGTCACTTGCCATGGGATCTCACTAATCATTGTTCTGAGTTTGTTAAAATTGGCTTTCCTAAAATCCAGGGTACGTGTTTGGCTACACTCAGCTTTTGCTTCTGTTAGAATCAAGAACTCAAGTATAACATGGTCACTTTCCCCCAGAGTTCCCGAAACTGCCACTTTATCCATTGGTTGCGGCAATGAACACCAGCCAACTGGTGTGGAAGAAGCAAATATTTTTGGGGGTCTTTCCGGAAAGCCTCCTGAACCTTTTTTTTTTTAATGTGAAAAATTTTCATCCCTGAACATTTGACTCAACCCTAGTTTACAGTATGTTCTGCTTGTATATCTGTAAATAAACAGTTATTACGAAAGGCACAAACCTCCAGTGAGCTTTCATCTCAAGAAAAGAGACCTTGTAAAGTGGTCAGCCTGGGAACGAGCTAACAGTGGGGGAAGGCCTTCTTTTGTAACAATACAAAGGTGCACGTTAATTGGAATGTACTAGAGAGTAATTATTAAATCAGATACTGCAGTGAGTGAGGTAGGTGAGTCAAAACATGACACTCAGCAGAGAAGAAAAGCAAAGCTGGGGAGCATTTAAACAGTGACTCAGTGACATTATAAGGGGTACATTTTGAATGATCCTACCAAACGTTCCACATAGTAGGAGGGCTACGTTCCAAATAAAAGCAGCAAATGCCTAAGAGATACCTTAGATTCAGGATCCTAGTCTCCTGTAGATATTACCCATAAATAGTTTTTTTTAATTATTTTTTATTTTTATTAAACTCACTTGAGGACAGTGTAGTTGAATTAACCGAGGGAAGTTGAATTTCCCAGCTGGAGACCATTATACCTCCGAGTCCACAGTTCTAAAACCCAGCCCCACTGTGTTCAAAATGGGAGCTGCTGGAAAAAGCTGAGACAGATTTCTGACTTATTTTCCATGATATTTTTTGCTGCGAGTTCATTTGCAGTCTGGCAATGAAAAGGATCATCAAATGAATCAATTTCAGACTGGATGAAGTGCCCCACTAGATTTTTTTAAAAAAAAACTTAAAAGGAAATTACGAGCGAGAAGCTTAATTAATGTGGGCAAGAACCAATTAGAAACGTCACACAGCTCCCATTTTGAACACCAAATTACCAAAGCTTTGCGTGAACTAAACCCGGGGTGGCCAATCTGTGGCATTCACAGGTGCCACCAGTGCAGGGCCAGCATTAGCACATAGCATCCGTGGGCAACTTCTGGGGTCTCAGCACACATGTGGGGTTCACCACTGTTGCTTGCCTTGGGTTCCCCCTTTTACTGGCACAGTGACCTGATGAGTGGTGAGTGGCTGGGCCAGGGAGCCACTGTTTCAATATCCCACAATGCCCCAGAGCAATGCTATGTTGGGGGCATTGTGGGACATTAAAATGGCGGTTCCATCAGAGTCCTGCTACCCTCTGTTGTCACTAGGTAAGTCCATGGTGCCAAGGAGCCCAGTTATATTTAAGAACAGGCCTGTGGCTCATGATGACTCAGCTTGTCTGAGCATGGAAAGCTAAGCAGGGTCAAGCCCGGTTATTACTTAGATGGGAGACCCCTCCTCTAGTTTCCTGCATTGAGCAGGGGGTTGGACTCGATAGCCTTGTAGGCTCCTTCCAACTCTATGATCTATGAAATCTATGTTTGTTTCCCCTGCTCTTTAGCTGAAAAAGGCTCTCAGAGCAGCTTACAAAGATCAGTAAGAAGACAGCCCCTGCTCCTAGACTTACAGTTAAGACACAAAATGAAATTATTTATTTATTATTTACATTTATTTATCGCCCATCTGGCCGGCAAACCGGCTACCCTGGGCGATGTACACAAGATAAAAACAGTATAAAATACATTTAAAACAGTATAAAATTTTAAAATCTCTAGGGACTGGGAGGGAGGAGGAAAAAAGCAAACTCAACCACTAGTCCCTAGTTAGATATTTGGTTAACACCCCAAAATTGAAACACTTCTCAGAAGTGGCCACAATGCAGATGAATGTTGGTCTTACAGGGTGGTGCCACTGGCCTTCTGGGGCCTTGCTGGAATCTGCTGCCATTTTGTCATTCCCGCCAATAACAAGGGGCTACCGTTGAATATTAATTATTAATTCTTATATTTACATATAATAAGGGGAGCATTATTATTTTAAAAACAAAGAACCCACTTTCTATTTCTTTTGTTACATAACCTAATTTAAAGGTAGGCTTTTCTACCTCAAGTTCAGAGAGATTTTAAGCTTCTAAATTTCTGAGGGTCAAGTCAAATCACTTTACTGATTTACAGCTGCATAACTGTGTTGCAAAAATGCCACTGGTTCTTTCTCGGAGGGTCTCAATGTCCCAGAGAAAGCGAAGCAGGACACCAGAGTGAGGTTTTTAAAAGTTTTATTCTGCGCAGAAGGTTCAGCAGGGGCAGGTGCCCAAATCAGAACTGAACAAGGAACAAGGAACAAAGCTGGGGTGCATCTCTTTATATCTTGTTGCGGAGCAGGGAATTATGGGATTACCTAATACAATGAGCTCATCTAGTTCCAGCACGCATGTCGTCTACCTTATCACTTGGCTACTAGTCACTGCCAAGTCTTATCGGTTGGCAACAGGCCTGGAACATCAGCAGCACTCTGTTCTTCGCTCACATACTTTTATCTAGCGGTGGATCCAAATGTCACCTTTGGCCCAGTGTAGTGGGTGTACAGTTTTTTCTGTTTTCAGGGAATCTGGAGCAGGGGTCATGATAGAGTGCTCTCAGCTGGGATGACATCATGCTATGGGTGCAGCTGGCATTGCATCATCTATGCATGTGACTGTACAGAATTGTATAAAAGGTGTGCAAAGTCTTTGTGTTCTTGTTGGGGGAATAAGGAGTTAATTGGAATAGGAGTTATTGATTAGAAAGCATTCTGTAAGTAAAGAGATAGTTTTTGTATGTCTAGACTGTATCTGTTTTTGTCTGACATACTGTTCTCTTTCACTTTTGTACAGTAGCACTCTGTGTATGTTCTGTTTCTATTTTGCAAGTCTTAGTTTAGTAAACCTTTGTGTTTAAAGAAACAGAGTTGTGTTTTGCTTTTTACCTACTGGCCTAGCACTCGCTTCTCACGCCACAATCTCTCTCCGCTGCAACTTCTGCAGCTGCTGGGACAAGGTTGTTTAACTTTGTCCCCCCCCCCCCCGGCGGCTCAAATTTCCAACATAACCACACCCACTTCCTTCCACACCTGACCTGGGAATCTTAGAGGAAGTTTCTCTCTCTCCTCCAGACCTCAATGAAGCAACACGTGCCTGGCTGGCTCCCTTCCAGACATGCTGATTTCCAACAGACTCTTAACAAACTTTATGCTACGCCTGCATAGACTAAGAAACATGCAAGAATACCAGATGTTGTGAGTACACGCAGTCCCCGAGTTAAGAACGTCCGACTTGCAGGCAACCCATACTTAAGAACAGACTTCTGGATCATCGTCCCCTGGCGCTACGTCGTTTACGTAGAGTACATAGCATAGTATACTACACAATTTGCGTAATATATGCAATTTGCGTAAATGTCAATTTTAACGTACCGTATATACTCAAGTATAAGTCTAGTTTTTCAGCACATTTTTTGTGCTGAAAAAATGCCCCCTAGACTTATACGTGGGTCAGCGGCCCCCCAGGACCCCCGCCGCCACCGCAAGGGACCGCCAGGCACCCCCTCCACCCCCAGGACCCCTGCTGCCACCCCCAGACACCCCACCCCCACCCCCGTACCTGCACCCGCTGCCGCCGAAGCCCCTCCCCCGTCGAAGCCGCGCCGCGCCGCAGCCCCCCCATGCCACCCCCATGCCACCCCCATGCCACCCCCGTCACCGTACCTGCTCCCGCCGCCGTAGGCCCACTTCGGAAGGGGAGGGGCGCGAGCGATCCTCTTCCCGCCCGAACCTGCGCCTTTCGCGGCCGGCCGGCTGGCCGGCCGAGCTGGCTGGCTGGCTGGCGGGGGCCAGCTCGGAGCACGGTGCCATCGCGCTGGGGGAGGGCGCACGGAGGCCCCCTCTCCGCTGTTCTCCACCAGACACCAGATCCAGGGGGGCGCCTGAAGTTTCCTTCCCCCCCGCCTCTCTCTCTATTTTTCTTCTGGCGGGGGGCGGCGTTTGCTTTCCTCCCTTCCGCCGGACGGTCCGTCCTTCCTCCCTTCCTCCCTTCCGCTCAAGCAGCGCCCGGGCAAGCGGGGACGGCGTTTGCTTTCCCTGGATCTAACGCCGTCCCCACTTGCCCGGGCGCTGCTTGAGCGGAAGGGAGGAAGGACGGACCGTCCGGCGGAAGGGAGGAAAGCAAACGCCGCCCCCCGCCGGAAGAAAAATAGAGAGAGAGGCGGGGGGGGAAGGAAACTTCAGGCGCCCCCCTGGATCTGGTGTCTGGTGGAGAACAGCGGAGAGGGGGCCTCCGTGCGCCCTCCCCCAGCGCGATGGCACCGCGCTCCGAGCTGGCCCCCGCCAGCCAGTCAGCCAGCTCGGCCGGCCAGCCGGCCGGCCGCGAAAGGCGCAGGTTCGGGCGGGAAGAGGATCGCTCGCGCCCCTCCCCTTCCGAAGTGGGGCTACGGCAGCGGGAGCAGGTACGGTGACGGGGGGTGTCTTGGGGGTGGCATGGGGGTGGCATGGGGGTGGCATGGGGGGGCTTCGGCGCGGCGCGGCTTCGGCGGGGGAGGGGCTTCGGCAGTGGCGGGTGCAGGTACGGGGGTGTGGGTGGGGTGTCTGGGGGTGGCGGCGGGAGTCTCCCCTCGTACATTTCCCACCCTAGACTTATACTGGGGGCAATAAGTTTTCCCAGTTTTGGGGGGTGAAATTAGGGGCCTCGACTTATGTTAGGGCCGACTTAAAGTCGAGTATATACGGGTATAGAACGTTATGCTGTTCCGACTTACATACAAATTCGACTTAAAGACATTCTTAAGAACAGAACTTGTTCGTAACCTGGGGACTGCCTGTACAACAAACCTACTGTTTTGTTTGATATAACTAGTCTGGATTGTTTTAATTCTAAGTAGCCTTTTCTGGGTTAGACCACGTGGTGAGCAGCCTTGCAGTTTTGAGTAAGATAGTGGGGAAAGCCTCTGCTACTGTATAACCAAATTCCATTTCCCCCAACAGGTTTCACTTTTGCCCATGTTATTTTACCTGTTTTAGTTGTAACAAGAACGAAGATGCCTGTTTAGATTATGGAAAGTCCTGTTTAATGCTTGCAGCTGTATTCTGTCTCAAGTGTGGTCAGACACACCTTACTCTGCAACACCTTGTGCAAACAGTCCTGAGTTGCTGCCGTGCTCACAGTGTTTGGTTTGTCTGCCTTTCAGAAAACACTAAACCTTGCATTTTGTAGAACAAGTACTGTTCGAGAGAATCAATACCAATATTTTCTTCCCCATCTGCTCATGTATTTAATGTGGCAAGAAATGCATAAAGTCTATTTTAACCCAAAGTGTGACTTTCTGGGACATATGCTACCCTGAGAAATGTGCTTCCTTTATTTTGATCTGCTCAGGGCAATTTTGATCCGGAAAGCGGCAGATGGGAAAGGATTGAACATTCCCTCCCCATGCACCAATGCCTTGGTCAAGCCTTCTGTCTGCCTCTTTCTTGCCGATTGCAATCACACATAAGAAATCATAGAAACCATAGAAAAGTAGAGTTGGAAGGAAGGGGCCCACAAGGCCATCGAGCCCAACCCCCTGCTCAATGCAGGAATCCAGGTCAAAGCATCCCTGACAGATGGCCGTCCAGCTTCACCTTGAATGCCTCCAGAATATGGTTGTTCCGATATAGAGGTTTTTGGGTGGTGGTAGCATAGCATTATTTCTACTAGGCTATATTATTTTAACTCCACCCCCACACACCTGGAAAAAAAAAAGAATTAAAAACTACAGCAGTGAGGCACAGAGATATTGCATGGGACTAGATTACAAGATGGAGACCAGGGGCATATCATTTCCTGGGTACCTGACATCCATACAAAGGACCCAGGTGCCCTGGGAAAACGATGTGCTGTAGCAGCATTCCAGGAGACCAGAGAGGAAGGGACCACCCTGCAGTCGCTGCCGCTTCCACCATGGCTGCCCCCATTGCCAGACAAGTGGGAAGGGGGTGGTGGAGTAGGCTACAAGCAGGGGAGGCTGGTGGTGACTGCTGTGTCAGTGGGGCTCCTTATCCATGGCAGCTTTTCTTCTGAGCTTTATAGGAGCTATCCATGGTGCTCCATGGTGGCGAACCTATTTCGGGGACGGAGTTTAGCACCATGGATAGCTCCCATAAAGCTCAAAATAAAAGTTGCCATGGATGAGGAGCCCCACTGATGCAGGAGTCACCAGCCTCCCCTGGCTACAAGGGCTTGTGCTTGGGGGTTTGGGCCTTGCAAGGGGCTTGGAGGTTGGAGGGAAGGTTTGGACCCCACTGTTACACTTGTAACAATGTAACTGGAAGCACAGCGGGGTCTGAATTGAGCTCAGAATAAACTCAGCTATTCTCAGATTTAGAGGAGTGAAAGAGCTTGGTTTGTCTCCATTACTCAGTTGGTGTCCTCACATGCTTTTTCCTACACTGAGCTTGATCTTTGTGTAAGAATATGTGCTATAAAACAGCCTTAAGATGTCTGCACTGCCACTGAGTAATGCAACCTTTGTATTATAGTGACAATTCCTATTTTCCCCACAAAGTCTTTATGCTTGACTGTGATGATAGAGTTAGCTTTGCTTTTAAAGCCGGAATTATGGCTCTCTCAAATACTCATTCATAATTAACATTTATTGCTTTGCAAAGGGTTAGCTGAGACAGACATATTTTGTTTCTTTTTAATATTTAAAACGGATGCTTTTTGATCATGTTTACTGCCAGGCTAAAGAGTCTGGATATGTAGGATTGCTGTAAATAGCCCATTGCAGATGCTTACTGTAGGCATTAAGGTGACTTAATCCAAAAGTACTAAAGGATTGGAAGTTAGTTGGTTTCTTTTCTCTGCCAACCTTCTGTTTCTCTGGCTGAGAACACACACACACACACACACACACACACACACACACACACTGCACATGTAGGAACCAATTGCAAAGGGTCTTCCAACTCCAAAAGTAAAACCGTGCACTCAATTTACAATCAGATGTAACTGTGCAGACAATCTGCACAGTGCAGTACAATACAGTAGAATTTCCAAATTATTAGCAATGCAGGTTATATCCTCAGGTTCTTTAAGACTCTGAGAACACCTTTGGATATGGCAGTGTTTGTACTATAGCACTTTGCTGAAAATTTCTTCCATTTTTTGGGCAATTCTCATTCAATTTGATAGGAAAGAAACTGCTTTAGAAGAAACATTCAGAGGGGAAGAAAATGTCAGTGGGTGGGCTGTGAGGTTCTTGGGCTTACCTTAATTATCGGTGTGTGTATGTGTGTGTGTCCGTCCTGTGCAATCAGCTCTCTGGCAGTCTGCAGCCTCCTTGGTTTCCTGCACTTCCAGGAAAGCTGAGGGGAAGATGCCATGAGGTAACTCCTCTTATGGGCATTTATCAGATCAGGAAACACAGGCAGGCAGGGTGGCTGCAGAGCGTTGGGGAGATGTGTAATAGAATGGGGGGGGGACACAGCACCATTGGCCACCTCACAATGGTACACCTCAAAAACACTACCAAAAGAAATTCTAAAGTGCCCCGAGAAAGAGGCAGAAAACAGAAACCTCTTTTGTAGAGGAAGGAAACTTTTCGGGAATTAGAGAACAGATTTTGGCACGGTACTCATTTGTAATGACGGGAACTCAAAGTAGGAATGAAAGTGTTCATTAAGTTGACTGCTTGTCAAAGAAACGCTAGTTAGGGCCAAATGAGATGTGCCGTTAAGGGCACAACCCTATGCATGTTTGGACACGAAAAAGGTCCTACAACTCCCAACATTCCCCAGCCAGCATGGGGAAGCAGTAGCACCCCCCTCTACCCACATCCAGCTGGGATGGAGCAGTTAGTGCCCTATTACAGGAGAGTACCCTGGGACATGCCCACATAGAGTGGCCACCCTTTTAACGTCCTTTACTGTTCCTGTGCCTGTCTTCCCTAGTATAAATGATTTCTGGCTAATGTATGTTTGTTTGATGTTTTGAACTAGCAACCTGGGGGTAGACATGTACCACCATAAATACCTCTTTATTAATCTCCCAGAAAGTGCCCTTGTCATATGTGCAGGTGGCCAGGGCTTAGTTTTCATTTGTCATGTCTGATGTTGCTAAGTTATTGGTAAGCAGGAGGAATGACAAGCAGGACAATACTCTGCAGAGGCCCTGTAGTTAGGCAGCCATGAATTGTGGGTGCCAGCATAATTTTCCTAATCATCTAAATGCAATGGTCTCTCTTTTAGAAACTAGCACAGTCTGACTCAGAAGCCATCTTGGGGCCCAACTACATGTTACACACACATGCATGTACAAGTTCCTGATGGCTGTTACTTCTAAGGGAAAGCCACTTTGAGAGGCGGCTGTTTTGGAATGAAGCAGTGGGGAGTGTGCTTACTACCCATCCCCAAGCTGTTGCTTTCCAGATCGCACCCCAAGCCACCCTACTCCATGTAGGATTTCACAGATTTGGAACCACGTGAGTAGGGAAAGCAGCTTGGGAATTGGTCATTGCAGTGGGAAAGTGGTAGGATGAGAAAAAATGAGTGCTACTTCTGTCTCTGGATAAGGCATAGAGAAATATAACTGGAGTCCGTGAAGTGCTTGATGCCCTTACTTGCACTTAGAATCATAGAATAGTACAGTTGGAAGGGTCTTATAAGACCATCGAGTCCAACCCCCTTCTCAATGCAGGAATCCAAGTCAAAGCATCCCTGACAGATGGCTGTCCAGCTGCACCTTGAATGCCCCCAGTGTGGGAGAGCCCACTACCTCCCTAGGTAGTTGGTTCCATTGTCATATTGCTGTAACAGTCAGGAAATTTTTCCTGATGTCCAGGCGGAATCTGGCTTCATGTATCTTGAGCCCATGATTCCGTGTCCTGCACTCTGGGATGATTGAGAAGAGATCCTGGCCCTCCTATGTGTGATAACCTTTCCAAGTACTTGAAGAGTGCTATCATATCTCCCCTCAGTCTCCTCTTCTGAAGGCTAAACATGCCCAGATCCTTCAGTCTCTCCTCATAGGGCTTTGTTTCCAGTCCCCTGATCATCTTTGTTGCCTTCCTCTGAACCCTTTCCAGTTTGTCTGCATCCTTCTTAAACTGTGGTGCCCAGAACTGGACAATTTGATTCTCCTCACTGGAAACAACAAAGGCATGTGTCATATGCTTCAGCCACACTTGGGGGCAGGCAGAAATTGCAGTGAGTACAGATCGCATACCTGGAGTATTATGTGCCTCTCCAGACCAGGCACAGGAAAACATAGTTGGGTTTCTCAAAACCAGCATATCTTACTTGTCCTTATGAGATGGTATACATCAGAACCATGCTGGATCTGATCCGATCCAAGGCCTAACTAGTCCAGCATGTTGGTGTTGAAACAAAATAGTAAACTGTGTGCTAGCCTGCAAACAGATGCAGCGCGTCGGCCTTCCACACACAGCAAGAAGAGTTTGTGTCCAAACCACACAGCAGTGTTCAGCTCACCCAGTTGCAGATTAATCCAGGACTCAGGAACCATGCTGTAGACACAGGCAGGTCTATTCTACCTGTTTATTTACTTATTCAAAGTAATCACTACAGAGCATGCATTCCAAATACACAGTCCATGTGCAGAGTACAAAAGC
This sequence comes from Shinisaurus crocodilurus, assembly GCA_021292165.1. Taxonomy (NCBI): domain Eukaryota; kingdom Metazoa; phylum Chordata; class Lepidosauria; order Squamata; family Shinisauridae; genus Shinisaurus; species Shinisaurus crocodilurus. Next base: position 100,021,476 of record CM037878.1, read on the forward strand.
AAAGCAAGCAAAAGTCCAGCAAGCTTTATACCTCCAGAGAGGATAAGTCCAGTATTTATTTATTTATTTCTTATATTTATTAATCGCCCATCTGGCCGGTCACCCGGTCACCCTCAGTAGAGAGAAGAAGAGGAACAACTTCAGACTGAGAGAACAGTACTTATAACATGGCTGCTCCCTGACCAACACACACACACACACACGTCACCAGCAATAAATCACATGACATACTGGTTCTCACACATCTCTGAGAACTACCAAGAATAGGCTAGGAAAAACACAGCGAACACTGTGAAGCCTAGACATAAACAATGCCTAGCAATGCCTGATAGCAGCCCATCTGTACTGCGAATAAAAACTCATAGCATGTTGTGTTAATACTCCAACACAGCACCCTGCTTCCACAGTAGCCAACCAGATGCCTGCGGCAAGTCCACAAGCAGGCACGAGGGGGCAATAGCTGTTGCTCTTGCTTTCCCCCAGTAACTGGTACTCTGAGACATGCTGAATATAGCCATCAATCCATCGCTCTTCTCCGCCCATGTGCTCATTAACACACCCTCAAAGAGCTCTAAAAGGTTAGTAGGACAGAACTCACCATGTTGATTCTTCTTCAGCAAGACTTGTTCTTCTCTAGGAGGGATGGGGAACCTCCAACCCATGGGGCAAATATAGCCTGCAGCAGGGTGTCCCCATCCAACCTGCCAGCTTCTCTCCCAGCCCCCACGCCCTCTCCTCAGGCCCTGCCCTCTGGTCGGAGCCGATGAGAGAGAAGAGCTATTTCCCTGCTGCATTTCCTCCACCCTCCCCGTGGTGATGCATTTAGATTTTAAAAAAAGCCTCTATTGGTGCCAATGGATGCCTTTTAAAAGTGTAATTGCAGCAGGGGGCATTTTGGGGGTGGGTGTCGTTGATGGGAAGGGAAGGGCTAACCTTCCCTTCCCCAGCACTGCAACCTCCCCTCAAAACTCACCCCTCCCCCCACTGCAATCAGGCTTTAAAAAAATCTTCATTGGTGCCAACGGAGACTTTAAAAAGCTTAATTGCAGCAGGGGGTGCTTTTAGAAGGGGGGGGAGAATGTGGTTTTTGTGCAATGCCAGTGTGTGCTTTGTGTGTGTGCGCGAGTGTGTGTGTGTGTGTGTGTGTGTATGAGTGTTTGAATGGTATCTGGGCAATCGTGTCTGGTCCCATATGCCAGCAGTGGGGTGGCCTCACCCACTTTGGGATGTGACCCCACCCAGTGCCAGCATGCAGCCTCCCTATGTGCTTCCTCAGAGTCAGTCGATTCAGCCCTTGGGCCGGAAAATTCCCCATCTTTAACTATTTGCTTTCCCCACCAACTTACCTAAAACAGGCAGGCTAACCGGCCTGTAATTTCCTTGGTCCCCTCTAGATCCTTTTTTTAAAAAAAAAAATGGTGTTACATTGGCTGTTTTCCAGTCCTCTGATACAGAGGCTGATCTTAGGGACAAGTTACAAATTTTTGTTAGAAGTTCAGCAATTTCACATTTGAGCGGACAGTCGGACACCATCCAGACCCGGTGATCGATTAATGTTTAGTTTGTTAATTTTTCAATAAGTCATGGAACTTCATCTTTTGCCACCACTGTTTGTTGGAGTTCTTATCCTTCACAGGGAAAGGAAAGCAATTTATTGTGTGTTTATGCCCACCCTCACCCCATGGATAAACAGGAACTGGCGTGTGCCTAGAGCACAATTTACCTTTCCACACCAGATCTAGGCAAAGTGAAAGCCAGATTTCTTGAAGATGCTCACACCAGCATTCCTGACCCATGTATCTTCTCATTTGCTGTATCTGGAAAAAGAAAAAAAAGCATCATATGCTTCTGCCACTCTAGTGGATAAACAGAAATTGGAGGGAGTCCAAATCATACCATTGGAGCATTATGTGCCTCTCTGAGGCTGGCACCAGAAAATATGATGTTTGGGTTACTGAAAGCTGCCTGTCCTTATACAACTGAAATGAATTCACCCACAAAAATTATCCCCTGCAAATTTTGAGCCCATATATTTTTAGAATATTCTCTGCTTGTATCAATACTTTTATCAATATTTGGTAAACATTTTCTATTCTGTATTTTATTTATTTATATCCCACCTTACCATTTAGAAGAAAATACTCCAGACAGCTTACAGCAAGTATTAAAAATAATAACCGTAGTAAATAATTCAGTAATGTATTGTAATTGGATTTTTATGATTTTATGTTGTAAACCACTCAGAGAAAAATATTATTAGATAGTCTCTCTCTCTCTCTCTCTCTCTATATATATATATATATATATATATATATGTAATGTGTGTGTGTGTGTAAGTGGTCCGGATATTGGGGGGGGGGGCAGCAAAGAATTCCTATTTTGTTGCCTCCATTGCATCCTCAAGGAGCTGTCCAGCAGAGCTTTTCTGGGTGGCTCGGGGCTTGTTGTCATCTTCCCTAGTAAATCCTATGTTGGAGCCCTCAGAGACCCGCTGTTATCATTTTGTGAGGCACTTTGAAGATAAAGCCACTTGGCTTCATGTTGATTTGAACGCGGCTTGTAGTACAGTACCCGGTGAGGTGTCCAATGCACCGTCCGGTTCAGCTGTATGGGATCAGTTTCACTTTTTGCGGCCTGAGGATGTAGACAAGACGCTTGTAGCTGTTCAGCCTACAACCTGCTCTTTCAACCCTTGCCCATCCTGGCTTATTCAAGGTAGCTGGGAGGGGTTGGCTGAGTGGATCCAGGGAGTGGTGAGTGCTTCTCTGCATGATGGAGTGGTGTCCACTACCTTGAAGGAGGCGGCGGTGTGTCCACTCCTGAAAGAGCCCTCCCTGGATGCAGAAGTTTATACCAATTACTGCCCCATCGCTAATACCCCTTTTCTGGGCAAGGTGCCTGAGAAGGTGGTGGCTGGCAGTTACAGACTGTTATGAGACCAGGAAGGAGGAGAACGTTTCCTCCTGGTGGACCCCTTCTTTATGTGGGCTCCCCAGGAAAAGAATCTCTGATAGGTGGCCACCAGTCAGGATGGACTTCTTGATACACCCTTTTCTGTCCAGCTGCCTGAGGAGTTTCTGAGCACTATTGCCAAGGACCCTTCCCTTTAGCCTAACTCTAGGGAAGCAGAAAAACAAAAGGCACTTCCCTAAGCCCAGAAACAGGCAGCTTACCAAAACTCTCCTAAAAATCTTAAAGCGGTAGCTTTGTAAACATGCCGTCTTTCACGTGGAAAAGAGAACAGTGAGAAATCCCATTTAAAACAACAAAGCCAACTTTCCAAATATAAAAAGGAGATTATTTATTGTGTGTTTGGGGTGTGTGTGGAGAAACAAGGGGGGGGGGGAACAGGGAAGGCAACAATCACACACATACACAGAATTCCAAATAAGAATTTAAAAAAGCCAGTCTGACTTATCTAGTCACATTACTTACTTGAGTACAGTCTTGTGTCCTAGAGCATATGCAGAGTTTATTGCAGAGAGGATGGTCTGAGAGAGAGAGAGAGCATCTGGCTTCCAGTTATATGGTACATAGAAAAGCTCTAGAAGGACTGGGGGGATCTTTTTCTATGGGCATCTCCATTCAGTAAAAGCCAGCTCCTTTGCAGAGACTGATGGTTGGTCAGTCCAATACCACGATAGCCTCCATTTCTGATGTCAGTGGTCTAACCAGCAAATCAGAAAATTACCTAGTGGCTGGACCCACCTTCTTAACAACAGTAGCTTATAACTCAAAAGCTGAAGGTGGTTGGAACCAGTCAGCCTATTCAAGAAAAGGGATTAAGGTTTTGTTTGTATTTTGGAGGACAAAGAAAGAAGTGCCCAGTAGGGTGCCAACTGACCAGATGCTCTAGGGCAGGGCTCTCCAACCTTGGGTCCCCAGATGTTGCTAGACTACAGCTTCCAGAATCCCTTGCCATTAGCCATGCTGGCTGGGTATGCTGGGAGCTGTAGGCCAGCAACATCTGGGGACCCAAGGTTGGAGAGCCCTGCTCTAGGGGGTACTGTGATCTATATCAGAAGTAGGTGTTTGTCATACAGATGTTCTTGGAGGATACTGGTTATCTCAACCCATTTCAGTCTGGGTTCAGGCCTGGTTTTGGGACAGAATCTACTTTGGTTGTCCTAATGAATGACCTCTTGTGGGAGAGAGACATTGGCAGTATGACTCTGTTGATCACAACTCCAAGCTACATGGATTGCTCTCACTCTAGCAAGTGAGGAACATGTGTGGGGAGATTAAAGAGCGGAGCCTGAGGTCTGGCATAGCTGAGTCCCTGGGTTAGGGCCAATGAAGACAGAGAGGACTTCGAAAGGGTAGATTGGGGCTGGACAAGACCTAGGCTTTTATTTGCTGTTTGCCTCTTCCCCAGTGCCTGGTCTCATTTGGCCAGGCATTGGAAAATATGATTGCTTGAGTTCTTCAAACTTCTTCTGCTGCTTTGATGGGGAACCAGGAAGTGGTTGGTGGGGAGAGATTTAGAGAGCACACCAAGGGTACTATATGATTCTCGATAGGCAACATGTAATAGGCAACAGTAGGTCATGTGACAAGCTGTGTAAGAACCTCCAGGGTCAAGCCTGCTCTTTTTGCTGTAGCCAGCTATCTATCAGTCCTGCTCCTGCCTGTGCCTGTGTCTTGCCTGCAAGACTGGACTTACAATGAAGTGACATGAAGCGTTATGTTTGGGGTGGCAGATTCCAGAGGGGCCCCATTTGCCAGCCGCCAGTCTCTCTCTGTCATCAACAAAACAGATTTCAGCTGATAGCGAAGAGGTACGGTATGTCCTTTTCATTTTTATCTTTTGCTTCAGGTTCAGCATTTTCCAAGACTGATGGGGTTTGTCTGTGCATCTTCCGGCTTGCTCAGTCTCTCTTATTGTTCATGGAACACAGCAGTTTGCTTTAAAGTTATCATTCAGAAATATACCGAAAGCCGAATCTGCCTTTCTGTATCTGCCCACTATATTCTGGCATGAGAAAGTTCAAACATTTATTGTCTAAGTGACTGTTGGGAATACTAGGATTTTGGATTGTGTAGCCAAGAATATTACAGGGATGCTCCCCTGCCCTAATTCATTAGAAATGGATGGAACTGATCCAAAGAAAAAAAAGAAATAAAAAGATCTGTGGGCCCAGTGGTACTGCGCATCTGCTTAACCCTACCACCACTAATGAGGCATGATGATCATGCCACATCACCATGTCTGCATGGCCCACAACTTCGGAACAAGCAGGATGGAAGTGAGTTTCTGGTCCGTTTCAGAAACTGCCACAGGCAGAACGAACAGATGCAGAACGAACACATCATTCAACAATATGTATACTATTCATACTGAGATTTGCTTCTGTTTCTCTTCTGCTTAGTTGCTGTGGGTTGCTTTTGTATTTATTGGCTGAGACACCATACACGGTCAAAGAGGGATACATAATTAGCTTCCGAGTGCTAATATGCATGCATAGGGCTTTGTGCTTTACTCATGCTTATAGTCTTGATGGTTTGATTTAACATAAAAATATGCCTAGCACTAAAGATAAATATTTGAGATTTGCAATAGCAAAAATCACATTAATTGTGCAAAAGCATGCCCAGTGCAAACTTTTACCTAATGCAGTGTTTGCAGTCCAAGACATAAAGTATTTAAAATGTATTAAGCACGTTTAGTTTTCTTGTTTATCTTGCTCATCCTAGTACAGGTTGACTTTTACTTTTACTAATCCGACACCTGTAGAAGCAGGGAAAGGACCCGGGGTAAAGCTTGCCCCATACAATTTCAGTCTGGACTATAATCATATTACAAGTTGAGAATCACTTATCCAAAAATACATGTGCCTAATTATTTAAAAAGTTTGTATAAATTCCCTTCAGGCTATGTGTACAATGTAGTACTATAGTAATTTTTTGAGTTGATTTTTTTTTCAACGAAAAACTGTTTGTATCATTGAAAGCTCTGTTATTGTGTTTTTCTTTAAAGATAAAATATGCTAATTAGTTCGGACAGCTGTATGAGTTGTTTTTCCAAAACTAAAACCTCAGTATTCAGGTTTAATTGCAGTGTTGGCACTTTGAAATAAATAAATTGGTTTTGTGTTGCAGTTTGGGCACTCGGGCTCAAAAAGGTTCACCATCACTGGTTTATGGAATGGGACAATTCAGAGGAGCTGTTAGAAGAGGAGGTAAGGCTTACTCAGCTTCTGTGGTTAACTGAATGAATATTCAGTATATCTGAAGGGAGATCTATATTTTTGTGTGCAAAATTATTTTTGTAAATTAAAAGTCCCTTTGAGGTTGCGGATGGTGGGCTAGTGCAGTTTATTTTGGGAGGAATAGAACTCAACTAAAATTGTGCTCTACTTTCTGCACGCATCAAGGTGTCTCAAGCCTTCTGCTACCCAGAAGATTACCCAGTGCCTCACCACTCAGCAAATGTCAACATCACTCTTTTTGTTGTCAAGTAGTAGCTAGAAGCTTAAGATCTCAAACAGTCTGGTGCCCCTTGATTTCTTCCTGCTCCTGTGCACAGGTTGTGCTCATTTGATTTCTTCAAGGACGAAAAGAATAAAAAAGAAGAAGCCCTGTCTAATATGACAGAACGCACTAGATTACATAAATGCCTAAAATTATCAGTCTGTAAAGCTGAAGGCAGAATCAGTATCTCCAATGGTTGTGTGACCTATGCTATTTAGCAAGTTGGGGAGGTATACTTGGTAGAAAAAGAAAGACAGACCCTACAGCAGATGTGGGCAACTCACAGCCTATGGACCACATGCAGCCGTCAAAAGCCTTCAGTGCAGCCTGCCGGGTTTCCAAGTCTCCGCACAGCTGAATTCCCCCCATGTAAATTGTGTTCCTATTTAGCTGGGGAGGATCGCCCACGGGGATCACTGTCCCTGCACGCCTGACTGTCGTGTCTTTTAGATTGTAAGCCTAAGGGCAGGAACTTATTAATGATCCTTGTAAGTCGCTCTGACTTATTAATGATCTCTGTAAGCTGCTCTGGGAGCCTTGATTGTCTGAAGCGTAGGGCAATGATACTAATAATAATGCTAACAATACTATGATTAAATAATCATAACTTATACATTGCTGTGTGAGTAATGTATCTTAATTTCTTAAGTTGTTTTTTTAAAAGGTTTTTGAATCTTGGAAGTAAAAGAAGGTGAATACTAAGAATGTCAGCATGTAACATTACCGTATCTTTCGCACCATAAGATGCACCGGACCATAAGACGCACTTACCGTATGGTACCAAAATATATATATATTTTTAATCAGCTGTTCCGCGGGGAATCAGCTGAGAGGCGGGGGCTTCCCCCGCCCTGCCCAGGAGTCCTCCACTCTTCCGGACCAGCAGAGGAAAGTAAAATAATAATAATAATAATAATAATAATAATAATAATAATTTTTTTTAAAAAAAAATCAGCTGTTCCACGGGGAATCAGCTGAGAGGCGGGGGCTTCCCCCACCCTGCCCAGGAGTCCTCCGCTCTTCCGGACCAGCAGAGGAAAGTAAAATAATAATAATAATAATAATAATAATAATAATAATAATAATTTTTTTAAAAAAATAATCAGCTGTTCCACGGGGAATCAGCTGAGAGGCGGGGGCTTCCCCTGCCCTGCCCTGCCCAGGAGTCCTCCGCTCTTCCAGACCAGCAGAGGAAAGTTAAAAAAAAATATAATTATTATTATTTTAAAATCAGCTGTTCCGCGGGAATCAGCTGAGAGGCGGGGGCTTCCCCCGCCCTGCCCAGGAGTCCTCCGCTCTTCCCGACCAGCAGAGGAAAGTTAAAAAAAAACTTTTTTTCTTATTTTTTTTTTTACTGTATTCACTCCATAGGACGCACAGACATTTCCACCTAGTTTTTTTTTTTGGGGGGGGTGCGTCTTATGGAGCGAAAAATACGGAATTTCCATGCAATGTGTTCAAGATTTGTTTTGCAAGCCGTGTCCGTGGTATTAATTGCTTTGTTGATTTTGTTGAGTTGTATTCTATTGAGCAACTTTCCCTGTAAACAGTTCTCATTCCCTTTCTGACTTGGTTCAGAAACAAATGTCTCAGAGAAATCTATAATATTCCAAAACTAAAACACCTCAGTGTTATATGCCATTGGTATCAGTACAGCAGCCAAAAGTACTGTCGAGAAGACCTTGGGTTGGCTAACTTAAGTCATGACTAACTTAAGTCCCATTGATTTCACAGGGTCTACTGCTCTAAGTATGACTAAGTCTGGAACCAACCTCTTACAAGTACACAAGTCAGTCGTATGTTTTGCATATGTAAGTATTTGGGGCTTGATTTTCAAAAGATCTGAACTAGGGCTGGAATATCTCTAACCTGGGAACCAAATCTAGCCCACGTGGTGTTTCCAGATAGCCATGCCCCTTTCTGATGGCCCCACCCCTTCCCCCAACCACCGATTGTTTGGTGGTTCCCCAGCTTTTGTGCAGTTTCTTCCCCATTCAGAAATGGTTGAAATGCCTCTCCTAAGGCTTAGTCAGTGGCAGTTAGAGCTGTAAGCTAAAATATGCTGGTCTTTTGGGTACAGGCAGTCCCCGAGTTAAGAACATCCGACTTGCAGACAACCCATACTTAAGAATGGACTTCTGGGTTCCTCGGTGCTACGTCGTTCACGTAGAGTACATAGCGTAGTATACTACGCAATTTGTGTAATTTATGCAATTTGCGTAAATGGCGATCTTAACGTATAGAACGCTATGCGGTTCCGACTTACATACAAATTCGACTTAAAGACATTCTTAAGAACGGAACTCGTTCGTAACCTGGGGACTGCCTGTATTTGTTACCCTATCCCTTTTGCCTTTAGACCAGCCCCACTTAAATGGGGCTTCTCCTAAATGGAATTTGACCTTTGGGCTCAAAGAGGCTGAACACTCCTGGTCTAGATCAACAGTGAACCACAGACATTGATGTGTGCAACCTTTTGAAGTGTGTCTTTCAAAGAAGAGGTATATGGAGCCCTCAACTCCAGGGCTGCAGAATCTTAGACTTGTGGGCCTAATCCGGTTTGTGGGGAACCCTAATCCAGCCCATGCTGCCTCTTGTGGTCCTCCAAAGTATGAGGCTTAGGCTCCAAGACTCACCCCATAAGGCTCCCTTCAGAGGCCATTCCCCCACTGCTACCTCCGAACTCAAAGGGATGTCAGAGTGATCCGCTACAGACTCAACTGAGTTTGAATTTCTAAGAATCCAGTCCATGGATTCCACAGCACACCAGCTTTTCCCGAGTCGCATGGATTCCACAGACTTGTGCACTGTTTTTTTAAATTTTATGTAATTTTACACAAATTTAGTTGTAAATTAATATGAAAAATTAAAAAAAAAATTTAAAAAATGTGTATCTCTCCCATAGGCTAAAGCATGAAAATACACATTTGGGGGGGGGATATGCGTCTTTTGGGGGGATTTCTGCATTTTTGGGAATTTGCAAATTTGCTTACAAATGGATTTGCGCAAAATCCAATTCCGTCAATGAGCAGATGATGGAATGAAAGCCACCTGGCAATCCATGAAAAGTAGACGGAATGAATTTTACAATGTCCGTACATCCCTACAATCTCAGATCAGAGATCAGTGGGGGGATGAGGGGCAGTGGCCGTTGGGTCTCACCCACTCCAGGGAAAGCTGCCGCAAATGATGTCAAGTGGATATGGCCATGCCCACTGCCATCAGGGGCATGCCATGCGCACCTGATGGGCTGGGTTGGGATCATCTCCCCCCCCCCCAAACTAGTTCTGCACCCTGCTGTGGAGAGCAAGATTATATCCTTATTCCCTTTCTTTCTTTCTTTCTTTCTTTCTTTCAATAGTGATTTCTCTAATTATTCAAAAGAGCTCACTTGCAGGGTGTTTTCTTAATGTTTTGATGTTTCTTTAAGCCTAAGGCATTTCCATCTCCCCTATAAGCTCACTGAATTGTGCTAACCTTTCTTTCACTAACTTCCTATTGCCTTTCTTCTTTAATTGGGGATAGTATCTTCAGTTCAGCTTCAGGTTCCATTCAATACTCTTGTGTTCTGAAGCATAATGCTTGCCAAGACGCCTACACATTTTCACTAATAATAATGCTGCAGTTGAACAATGCTTGTACTTTATAAAAGGCTATATTTCCCATTGTGATATATGATGTTTCATTCTTGAGCAGTCCCATGCAGTGCTATTGTCACAATTTTCGGAATTAAGATATAATACAACTTGGGCCTGCAACAAAACGTTACAGTGCTCCTGTTCACTGTTCCAATCGTCAGCCATGCTCTCTTCCATAATACTCCCACCTGATTTTCCATTCTTCCCCTCTGAACAGTTAGTTAGCATTCTGTGGCCACCGAGCATGCTCAGTCTCCATGTGTCTATTTTCCGTGAAAATAGTGAGTAGTCTTGGCTCAGCCCTAATTGGACACTAATTATTTAATACTACTGTGAACATGAGACATTTGGTTTGCAGTGAAATTTTTGACTAACAGAGCAATCCTATGCACATTTCCATAGAAGTAAATCCCATTGAGTTCAAATGGGTTTACTCCCAAGTAGCTCTGCACAAGACTGTAGCTGGGTGACTTTGGGCCAGTCACTGACTCTCAGCCTAACCTACCGTACCTCACAGGGTTGTTGTGAGGATAAAATGGAGAGGAGGAGGATTATGTAAGCCGCCTTGAGTTCCTTTCAGGAAAAAAGGCGGGGTATAAATATAATAAATAAATAAAATAAATATACATAAATACCTAGTGTTACAACCGTTTTAATAGTTGTATTATATTGTTCTTGTCCAAGAACCAGAAAGATACCTTTTTGTTCAGCTCAGGCTTCCAAGTGTTAGATCTGTGGTGTTAAGCATGATTCTAAGGTAACATCCACAGGTTACAATTGTGTGGTTGGTTGCCTGCACAGAATTTCCATTGACTTATAGCAGGAAAATTTACAAGCAAATGATTTCAAAATTGCATTTTTAAGAATCTTTATTTAAACACTGAGTAAAAATCTTTACTGTACTGAAGTCAAGGCAAAATTAGTATTGATTGCTGGTGGGGCATTTAGGTTTGTTGTTGTGAACGTTATCAAGCCAAACAGTTTTAAAGGCGACCTCATCTGGACTATCTGAAAGATTAGATGAAATGACAAGTCTTGTGTGCTTTTAGATTAGTATGAGTCTAGATATTTGGTGGATTCATTTTGGTGTTTGCATATTGACTCTTCACAATGCTTCCTGATTAAACACCCATAATATTCTACTTCTGTTTAAATAAATGAGCTGCGTATTAATGCAATCAAGCATATCTAGCAATTAAACCCTGAGGATAGCAATTTTTACACAAGAAGCAAGCCATATTGGTCTCAATCAGGGCTGGTTTCAGGAGGAATAAATGCTATAGAGATTGCATCAATCAGATCGCTTAAAAAAGCAACTTCTTTTTATGTGCTTAATTGGTGATCATCACCTATTAAAGCAATGAGGTTATTATAATGGCACTTTCAGAGATTTTAGAGAGACTTTAAGAGTGACAACGTGAAGTTTTACTTTCTGAACGTGCATTGCAACGATGGCTATATTATTAGCCACGAAATTTTCCCTATCTTTCAGCACATAGCTGATCTTATCCTCTGTGTTCCAGGTAGCCAGTTAGGGATATGCAAACACGGTGTTTATATTTTTGCTGGATTTTCCACTTTGCCTCCCCACATGTGTGGATATTCACAGAAAATCTGTGGTGTGCCTTGCATATCTTCACTTTTCCGTACAATTTCTGCACCTATGGAGTTCTTGCTATTCTCATTCTGAGAAAAAGCTGGTGCACAAAATAATGCACATTATAGGTTAGCACACGTGTGTGTGCTGACTAAATGTCCGGGAGAATATACATTCAGAAGCACATCAGAAAGTGCCTCCCATTGAGGGTGGTGTAGTGGAGCCAGGGCTCACAGGGATGCAGCATTGACACTTTTTTTTTATTAACGGGGATGCTGACGTTATCTGCCACCCCCCTCAGAATTTGCTGTTCCCTCTGAGCATAGCTGCAATTCTCACAGTAGCTGCTGGGTGTGTGTGTGATTTTCCAGCAATGTATTTTGGGGTGGCCTGGACTTGAATGGGCAATTAAGATCCAGTAGCTCTACAAAAAATGTGCTCCTGGTGGAGATAAAACTGCTAGAACTGGTTTGTTGATATGGATAAACATAGCTGCCTGCAGCTTTGGCTTCTCCTTGGGGGCCCTGGCTGGGGCATGCTGGGAGTTGTAGGCCAAAAGCATCTGGGGACCCAAGGTTGGAGAACACTGGCCTATTGAGATTAATGCAGTATGGACAGACATTCACACTCAGCCATGCCTTCTGACATGAATCTCTCTCCCCTTCTACCTTTCCAGCTAGGCTTTGCAAGAATTTGTGCATCCAGACACTGCTTTGGATAGAATTGGACATTCTGGATATTTATCCATACCAGTGGAACAATATCCACATCAAAAATTGAACCTTGTGGATTACCCCAGAATACCAGTCGCTGCTGGGGAACAGTGGTAGGAGAAGGCTGTTGTGGTCATGTTCTGTTTGCGGGGTTCCCGTAGGCATCTGGTTGGCCGCTGGGAAACAGGATGCTGGATTCGATAGGCATATGGTCTGATCCAGCAGGGTTTTTCTTAGGCTCTTATGTTAGTATGCAGCCCCTTCTGATCTTAATCACTGTGAGGCTCCCTCAGAAGCTCCTCTCACATTAGCTTCTGCTTGCTTCAGTCTTCGTCTTTTCCTGAAGGCCCCCTTCTATACAGGATGAGGAGGGAGAGAGTTTGGGTGGTGTTGGTGTTGATGATGATGAATTTAAGCATCCAAAGTGTCCTAGGTATTGTGAGATGATTAAAAAAAATACAAAAGAGAACTTCACGGATTACTACACCATCCCTAGAAAAAAGGAAGGAAGGGAAAGGGGGGAGGGGGGAGAAAGCAAACTCAGACACCAATCCTTAAAGTGAGCATAATTGGTCTTATAATTATCAGCTAGAATGGTTCCTTTCCTCTCTTGTGGCTGGCTTCTTTTGCTGAGGCTCACTCTGCCTGTGCCTCTTCATACTTGGCTTCTCCCTCACTTTCCCTTCCCTTTCCCCTCAGTTGCGTTTCTCCACCCTTTGGCCTTCTCTACTCTTCCCTCAACTGTCACCTGACTGGCTTTTTTCTCCTCATTTTTTTATTTCCCTACCTTCAGTAATCCAGCATTCTATGCCTTTGTAAGAGTAAGCCTTAGACTTCTCCTCTACCTACTTTCCCCTCTAGTTCCTGTTTCTCACCTTTCCTTTGGTCACTTCACCTGTGTGGTTCCCGATCTCTTAATTTCCCTACCTCCTAAGTCCTCTTCCCAGTAATCAGTCTGACCCACAAACCTGCTTCTGTCCCTTGTAGGACCTCATGAGGCTTTAATGCCAGCTAAACTAACATATTTCTCCCTTTTTCTCATGGAAGCAGGGAACTTTTGCTTTTAAAGCAACTGATACATTCAGGAATGTTCTGTGATATCACACAGCCCATGATATCATACCTTGCTGATTGCATACCTTGTGGCTTCACTGCCACAAGTACAGTGGTGCAGTATAGATAAAATCAGGTGCAGTCATGAAGAGAGCAGAAAAGTCACAGAGCTGTCACTGTAAAATTATGAAGAAGAATGTCAGGATGCTCCCATGCTCGGGCCACATCTATCAGCATCCCCACAGTATAGGGACATTGTAGCTAAAAGAGACAATGAATCTGTAGAATCAGACTTAAGGCTTTTTTGCACGTTTGTGACAGATTTAAAATGCTTGGAATCAATTTTACAGCTCTGACTTACAGCAGCAATTTATGGGCATGAGCCTAGTAATAACTATCCTGTCAACACTGTGTATAATTGGATTGCAGTATCCTTGGGACATGGATAAATTATGTTTATATAGCACAAAACAAAATGGAATTGTGCCATCAGGCACTATAGTGGTAAAACAATTCTATTTTTATGAGCCAGAGGAAAGAGTAAATTGATTCTTTGCTTAAGAATGGAATTGAAAGTACATGCTAAAGACCACCAAATCTGATGTCAAATGGAAATCTTAGGTGTCAGAGTTCCTCCTAGCTTTATGGAGATAAAACTCTGAAGGTAGGTGGGTCACTCTCTACCTCAGGGCTCCCCGACCTTTTTTGGACCCGTGGGCAAATTTGAGAATTTGAGAAACTGCTGTGGGCACCGCCACAAAATGGCTCCCATGGAGGATGTGACTGGTCACATGATGGTTTCTGTGTGGGCCTCGCTAGAGCTAAAGAGGGGCAGCGGAGAGAAGTAGTGAAGCCAGAGGCTGGGAGGGAGGAGAAGCAGCGAGGCAAAGGGGCACAGGGGAGAGAAAGGGCAAGGCCGGGAATGTGAGGAACACCGACCAAGGTAAAGAGGTGGGGAGAGAAATAGCCATGCTAGAGGCTGGGCGGGAGGGGCAAACAGCAAGGTGGAGGGGGGAGAAAGGGCAAGGCTGGAGGCTCGAAAGGGAGAGAAGGAAGACTGCCCTAACCTTTTCCAAGGTTTTTCTTAAAACAATTTGTTTGAAAGGGCAGAGAGGAGAGCTTCATGGGTGCCCTTGGAGGTCCCCGCAGGTGCCGCATTGGGGACTCCTGCTCTACCTGTTTTTCAACAGAGTGACCTAATCCAGATGCTGCAGATGTTGTGTGCTCCTAGCTTGTCTAATGATCTGCAAACTTATAAAATGTAGAGCGAAACCCTCTGGATTTCACTCCCCTTAAAAGGAAGCCTCCGATCTTGAAGGCTTTCGCATATTCAGTGCCCTGCTGGGCTGCTGCCGGCAGGATGGGAGGAGCAGTGGAGGTGATTTTCACCTTTTAAATGTTTTTCTTCTAGACTGGCCTTTAAGCCCATCTAGAGAGGGCCTGTTGGCAGGGGCTGGGCCAGGGCTGGAGAGGCCATAGGATTTCTCATATCTTGGCCTCTCCTCTCCACTCCCCGCTCACTGGAATGCACCCTTTCCTCTCCCTCTGAGGCTGCGTTTGTGACCTTGGGAAGCAGCTGGCATGGTTCTTTCCAAGGTGGCTGTAAGAGGGTGGGGGACTGGAACTCAGAGTCCCCATCCCGAGGTCATAGTAGTGTCTACAGCCTCAGGAGGGGGGCTCTAAACAATCCTATGGTTCCTGGGATGCTCTCCCAGGAACCAAAGGATTGCTCTCTGTGACAGTCATAGAATATGTATTATTAGGATTACAGTCATGCCTTGGATTGAGAGCATAATTCGTTCCGGAAACGTGCTTGTAATCCAAAACACTCTTATATCAAAACTGAAATTCCCCCAAAAAAAATTTGTACAGAGATTTTAATTTAAGCCGTACTACAGTACTTGTATTGCAAGACGTTGCTTGTATATCAAGTCGAAAATTTTAAAATAAATATTTAAAAATTTGCTTGTCTTGCAAAACACTCTCAAGCCAAGTTACTTGCAATCCAAGGTATTACTGTATAATGTTTAAGCTTTTACCAGAGGGATAGGCATCCTATTCTGTGAGTATTCATCATGTGTGTTATTAGAAATTCCACTGATAGTCAATATCTGTGGCATTGAGGAATAGATTTGTTGTAGACCTATCCACTATTTTGAATGTTGGCTTGCACTAATTCATAAAATATCCATAATCTTTTAAGTTTGATTTGTGCTTTCTTTTGTACCTGCATGTTTCCTTAGTATTTGCACTGCATATTGGCAATTGAAGTCCTAAGTCTGTACAAACAGTAGGTCATTTACAAGTGATTATGTGGTTACACAATATAATTTGAAATATATACAGTAATACCTTGGATTGCAAGTAACTTGGTTTGAGAGCGTTTTGCAAGACAAGCAAATTTTTAAATATTTATTTATTTATTTTTGACTTGATATACAAGCGACGTCTTGCAATACAAGTACTGTAGTACGGCTTAAATTAAAAATCTCTGTACAAATTTTTTTGGGGGGATTTCGTTTTGATATAAGAGTGTTTTGGATTACAAGCACGTTTCCGGAACAAATTATGCTCTCAATCCAAGGCATAACTGTATATTTTTTAAACCCTTAAAATATCATGCTTTGGCTCATGAAGTTAAAACAGGGTGACATTAGAAGCATTGTAAGAATATATAATGACTGCCAACAGGGCAAGTTATTTTATCAGTTGCAGTTGTTATTGTTGAACCTGACTTTTAAGTGTAAGTTATGGTGTTGGAAGGAAGGTGGAGGCAGAGACTTGACACTTCAGCAAAAGCTTTCCTCGCTTGTCACCCTGACAAAAGGCTATTGGTCTCTCCAGAGCACAAACTATGAGTCAAAGCACATATTATGGTCACCATAGGGATGCTGCCAAAACCAGCCATCTCATAACAGGGATGGGGACTCGGACTCCAGGACTCGACTTGTGAGTTGGACTGAGTCCCCCCTGTGACTCGAGTCAGACTTGAGTCCCAATATTCTTAATGGGATTCGAGACTCGACTCGGGACTCGAGACCAAGGACTTGTGTTCCAAAATCGTGTTCCTCAAATGCAACATGGATAGGTTTTAGGAAGTACAGCAAGTTTATTTTTTAAAATCATTTTCCTAAAATGCAACCTTTCAGACATTTTGGGTTTGGCTGCCTCTGCCTGCCTGTTTGGGGTTCCCTGCCTCCTCTGCCTGCCTGGTCTCTTCTTAACCAGTTCCACAGTTTGAATTGTCCAAGACAAAGGCCTCTGCCTGCCTGTTTTGGGGTTCCCTGCCTCCTCTGCCTGCCTGGTTATTTTGGGTTTGTCTGCCTGGTCTGTTCTTGCCAAAATCAGTTGCAGAGTTTTGAAATAAAAAGGCACACTTGTGCCTAGAATTTATTTAAGCCACACATCTGAAATAGCCTTCATCATCAGGCGATCACTCGTGACCGAGTAAGATTGTCTTCCGGGATAAAAGGAGGAAATTCTAAAGAAGATTGTGTAGACTCTAGCGATGGGTCCGTAAGTGACTGTGGAGGCCAATTTTAGATCCACACAGCTTCCCACAGTGAGGACACAGGTTACCAGATAGAAGATGGTCCTGTAAAGGATTCATTTGACGTGCTTTTCGCCTAGCACGTTTCTCCCTTTCACCTTGCACTCGGGCTTCTTCAAAGTCCATGGAACCTTTGTGAAAGGCCAACCTCCATTTAGATCGTTCATGGGCCAGAGCTTCCCAGTTTTCGATGTTTATATTGCATTTTTTTAGATTAGCCTTATGAACATCTTTAAACCTCTTATATTGACCACCGATATTCCGCTTTCCATCCTTGAGTTGGGAATAAAGTAACTGCTTTGGGAGACGGCAGTCAGGCATTCGAACAACATGACCGGTCCACTGAAGTTGGCGTTGAAGGATCATTTTTTCAATGCTAGTAGTCTTTGCTTCTTCCAGTACACTGACATTTGTTCGCCTATCTTCCCAAGTAATTTGCAGGATTTTCCGGAGGCAACGTTGATGAAACCTTTCAAGGAGGTGGAAGTGACGTTTATAGATAGTCCATGTTTCGCAGGCATACAATAAAGTTGGTAATACAATGGCTTCATAAACCAGTGTTTTGGTCTTCTTACAAATATCCCGATCCTCGAACACTCTATGTTTCATTCGAGAAAATGCGGCACTTGCGGAGCTCAGACGATGCTGGATTTCACTGTCGATGTTAGCTGTAACAGAAAGACAGCTGCCAAGGTAGAGAAAATGATCGACATTTTCCAGTATTGTCCCGCCAAGCTGGATAGATGGCATCACCAAAGGATTGGCTTGCACTTGCTGATGAAGCACTTTGGTTTTTTTGATGTTAAGTGAGAGACCAAGTTTTTCGTATGCTTCTGCAAAAGCATTTAGGATAGTTTGGAGATCATCCTCTGAATGTGCGGAGACCACATTATCTCAGCATACTGAAGTTCCACAACGGAGGTTGTAATTACCTTACTTTTTGCTTTCAGCCTGCTGAGATTAAAAAGCTTTCCATCTGTTCGATATATAATTCCCACACCGGTGGGAAGTTTCCCCTTGACAAGATGTAAAACCATGGCGATGAAAATGGCAAATAATGTTGGGGCGATAACACATCCCTGTTTAACACCTGATCCCACTTTAAATGGAGCACCATGAGAGCCGTTGTTGTCCAAAACCATTGCCGTCATGTTGTCATGGAGAAGTCGCAAGATATTCACAAATTTATTGGGGCATCCAATTTTCATAAGGATAGTCCAGAGAGCTGTACGGTCTACAGTATCAAAGGCCTTAGCCAGATCGATAAATGCCATATAAAGGGGTTGATTTTGCTCCCGGCATTTTTCTTGGAGCTGACGTGCAGTAAAAATCATGTCTACTGTCCCTCTAGAGGGGCGGAAACCATATTGAGTTTCAGGGAGGATCTCTTCCGAAATAGATAGAAGACGGTTTGCGAGAATCCTAGCAAATATTTTACCTGCGGTTGCTAAGAGAGAAATGCCCCGATAGTTTCCACAGTCTGTTCTATCACCCTTCTTAAAGAGGGTGATAATTATGGCATCCCTGAAGTCTTCTGGGATCTCTTCTCTTATCCAGATTTTTTCGATGAGTTTATGAAGATGTTGTACAAGTTCGGGGCCCCCTTCTTTAAAAATTTCAGCAGGAATCCCATCTGGTCCACTAGCTTTGTTGTTCTTCATTTGATTAATGGCTTTTTTTACTTCATCCAAAGTGGGGAGTATTGCAAGTTCCTCTTTAATTTGTTTTTGCGGGATTTGCGAAAAAATCTCATTATCCACCTTAGATTTACGATTTAAAAGGTCATAATAATGCTCTTTCCAACGCAGTGCAATAGACTCTTTGTCTTTTAAGAGTTTGGTGCCATCTTTTGATTGTAAAGGGTTTGTACCATAGGTTTTTGGTCCATAAATGGCCCTTGTGGCCTTAAAAAAGCCCCGTGCATCATGAGATTCTGCAAGTTGTTGAATTTCTTCAGCTTTCTTTTTCCACCAAGCGTTCTTAAGTTCTCTTGTTCTTCTTTGGACCTCAGCCTTTGCGCTAGCGTAGGTTTTTTTCTTGGCAGCGCAGTTAATATCATTTTGCCATATTTGGAAGGCTTTCCTTTTTTGGTCAATTATATATTTAATCTCATTGTCATTTTCATCAAACCAATCCTGATGTTTCTTAGTTTCATATCCAATAGTTTGTTCACAAGCTGCAGTAATGGAGGTTTTCAGCTTAGACCAATGGTCCTCAATGTTGTCAGGAGGTTCCGTAGGTAGATGTTCCTTAAGAAGTGATTGAAGACGAGTTTGCTTAATAGGATCTTGAAGGACTTGGATGTTCATTTTACGCCTTGGTTTCCTTCCTTGAAGCCTACGTTGGGGAGCAATGTTGATAACCATTGTGGACCGGATTAGTCGGTGGTCTGTCCAGCAGTCGTCGGCACTCACCATGGCCCTAGTAAGAAGTACATCGCGGCGATCTCTAACACGGACAATTACATAATCCAGAAGATGCCAGTGCTTTGACCGTGGGTGCTGCCATGATGTTTTAAACTTATTCTTTTGTCGAAAGAGCGTGTTTGTGATAGTGAGATTATGCTCTGCACATATAGACAAAAGTAAGAGTCCGTTCGGGTTGCTATTACCAACTCCGTCTTTTCCAATAGTTTCTGGCCATAAATCAAAGTCACGCCCAACTCTTGCGTTAAAATCGCCCAGGAGGATAATTTTATCCTCCTTAGGTATCTCTGACAGGAGAGTGTCCAACTGGCTGTAAAAACTTTCCTTGATGTCATCGTCAGCATCTAATGTTGGTGCATAAGCGCTCAAAATAGTTACCTGTTGGTTATTGGCGAGCTTTAATCGAAGAGTTATCAGGCGTTCGTTAATGCCAGTAGGAACTTCTGACAAAGAGTTCACTAGTTCATTTTTGATGGCAAAGCCTACACCATGTATTCGTCGGTCCTGCTCAGGCTCACCATTTTGGACCAAGGACTCGGACTCGGACTCGAGACTTGGGTCCAAAGACTCGTGACTCGACTCGTGACTCGAGACCAAGGACTCTTCAACATCCCTGTCTCATAATGCCTGATACCTGTTCCAGAGGTAACATTAGCAAGTGATCCCTGCACGACTGCTTCCCATCATACTGTGAGTCTCGAAGAGTCTAGCCAGAAATATATTATTGCTGATGGTACTGAAGGCCACTGACCTTAGGTCATCTAGGATAACCAAGGCCATTTCTGTTCCAAAGCCTAGTTTGAAACTGGATTGAAAGAAATCCAGAAAGTCAACCTCATCCAAGAGAGCTTATATGGTTCCACAGCCACCACGCGCCGAAGAAGGGAAAACTAGTGACCAGTCAATAGTACCATCTCCAGGGTCTAAGTCAGGTTTCTTTAGGAGAGTGATCTCACACAACCACCTCTTTCATGTATGTGCAAATATTACCATCGATAATACTTCTGTATTGGTGAGCCTAATATTGAGGTGACCATACTAAACATTCTGGTGCTTTTCAAAGTAAATAATGTAGCAACCTATTTGGCAATACATAATTCATGTTTAGGTACAGGTAATATGCAGTTTAATCAGCGGCTCTGAGATGCCAAAGTTCCCACCCACAGAGGATCTATGGTTTATTGCAGAAAGTTAAATACCAAAGTAGACATGGCTTTATTCCTACCTTTAGCCCTGGCATACATGTTCTTTCTTTCTTTCTTTCTTTCTTTTTTCATAAATCATGGGAGCGGAATTGGATCAGGACCATGAATAGGGATGGGAAGCTTTAGCCCTTTGCCCTTACTGTGTTATGATGGGATATAGTTATAATCATTTGGTCATGGCTATGGCTCATAAGGAGGAAGTCCACAACAGGCCCCAATAAGAGCATTGGGTAAGCAAGGATTCGGGAGGAAAGAGCAGCTCTTCTCATAGCTGTCTCACAGGATGCAAATGAAGGTTTGAATGGAGAGTGATTGAGGCCTAAAGCATGAATGGGCAATGAATGGAGGCTTGCAGTGATTAGATTAATATGCACATAGCCCAAAGAATCCAAAGTAGCCCTGAAAAGAAATGGCTTCCCCCCCCCCTCCAACTAGGCAAAATATGTGCTTTGACTCAACCAGACATTTAAAACTCATCACGTAAGGCAGACTAGACTCATCATGTAGGCCAGACCAACAAAAGGCTTTCCTTATGAAGCCGCAGACCGGTGAACCCACAAAAGGTTTTCCTTAGGACACCCATCAAGGGATACAAACAAAAGAGGGCAATCAGCAGGGATTAAGAGCATCAGGGGGGACAAAGGCCACCCCTGCTGCTCTCACTGTTGCCAGGAGGGCAGGAGAAAGGTATAAGAACACAGGGTTTTTGAAAAGGCAGATATGTCGGGTGGGTGAGCCTGGAGAGTCATCCTAAGACATCCAAGCAGGAATTGGAATGCAGACCTCTTGAGCACCTTGCACCGGAGCTACAGCTGGAGATCCACTGCAGTGGACAGGTAGTAACTGGAACTTATTTCTATCCCTCTAGATCAGTGTTCTCCAACCTTGGGTCCCCAGATGTTTTTGGCCTACCACTCCCAGTATGCCCCAGTCAGCGTAGCTGGGGAATGCTGGGAGTTGTAGGCCAAAAACATCTGGGGACCCAAGGTTGGAGAACACTGCTCTAGATGGAAGCCTTTCTTCTACCCCTTCTTCTATCTAGGCTGCTAGGGCAAAGGGACTCTTTTTCCTCTCCAAAATATAGAGTGAGTTTGAACTGTAGCATAAGGATATTTTGCTGCCTGGGGTTGTTTTACCAACAAGTAAGACGCTGAAGGGTTGAATAAAACAACCCTTTTGTTTCTGGAGTCTGTCTGTGTGTGTATGTTTAAGTGTAAAACAGCAAAGCGCATACTCCTCCCAGCAGCATGCGTTTTTACCTCAGCCAAAGATCCCAAACCATTCGTAAGAGTGTGGGGTTAGTCTCTCTCTCCTCACAGGGAATCTGTAAAGAACCGCTGCGGGTCCTATGCGTGAGTTCGGGGTTGAATGGGTTAACCAGAGCTGGGAAAACCCTCCTTACGCATCTCTCAGGCACTTAGAACGAGACCACGACCTATTTTGACAGTGGAATAGCGAGTGAATGAACTTACTACACTGTTTATAGGTAGTAAACAGGTTTAATGAGGCGTATCAAAACAAACAGATAGTTTTGGAAGAGCAAATCCGAGACAGAGCAATACAAGGTTTACCTTAAATGAACCAAATTCTTCGAAAGCCGCAACTTGCCAGCAATCAGGTATCGAGCTTATTCACCGGGAGGGCTTCCCGGGGTTGAGTCCTCGTGTCCGGACCGGAGCCCTGGACGTCCGTGCAGCCTTGCACCAACCGACCAACAACAACCTGGGCTTGGAGACCCACACTTTTTCTCCTGCCTCCCTCCCCCCTCCCTCCTCACTCCCCCTCCCCTCTTGCCTTCAGGGGAACTGGTTGTTCCAGTTGCCTTCCCTGTGCCCTAGATACTTGGCGGTACTTGACAGCTCTTTGGGACTGCCCGGCACTTGGAGCCCTTCCTGTGCCCAAGGGTTGTTGAGCTACTGGGGAATGTGCAGTTGGCCCCATGTATGCAGATGGCCAGGCTATCCGGTGGCTGTGTCTGCCCTAGGCAGAGTCCTTGGGAAGGGGGTTGTCTGAGCTAGCTTTCTCTCCACAGAATCTAATGCCCAAATTATCTGTCATAACAACTGTGGTCCCAATCCAAATCAGGGAGCCTGTGACAACTATCTATTGGGGCTAATGGGAGCTTTCCTCCCATTGCATATAGCCAGCATGCCACTCAGTTCAGACTGAGAGCATGGTGGGGATAAAGGGTTAAAGGCCCCCCTCCCTCCACACCCCAGTCTCAGTCCAGCTCAGCCCCCAACCATATTTATGAAAAAGAGACATGAATAACTTCACGTCTAGTTGGGCCCTAAACCATCTCTAATTGGCCTCAGTTCTGATTTCATATTTCACAGTGCTTATGTCTGGCTAGTGTGTACACACACACACACGTCTAATTAATGCATTGGCTTGCCTATTAGAAGAAATGATAATAGTTCTCTATGGCAGGTATTTTCAAATCTCCTGCAGTTTGGGAGGATATCATTCCTAATAACCTAATAATTTGTGGGTTATTATTATCTCATCATCTGCATTGTATCATACCTATAATCCTTTTCAATTAAGTTATAACTTTCTGGCTTCTAGCCAGTAGGTTGGCTGAATTTACATCTCAAGTTAGTTACATCTGATAAACTTCACCACAACCTCTTCCAAGAAACAATGAATCAAATGACAGGTTTGGAGACTCGCTGACTTGACTTCTGTGCAATTATAATTGTAATGTGATAGAAATCAAATCCTTTCACAGTTACACATTTATTGTGCAGGAAGGATTCATGAAGCAGAAATAACAGCTGAAATTACTTGTCTTTTCCTTCCCAACCTATTTATCCTTATCACCAGATTTTGAGGCTCCCTGCTTCTATCTACTATAAAAATGAAATAGTAATGTTTTCTATTACGTCTGTTTGGCTACCAGAATATTAGCTGGACTGCTAGCATCTCTTTTCCCTGTGATCATATTTTTATTCTTCTAATGGCCTGCTCATACACTCAGTAGATCTCACACAAATGCCTAGGGCAGCGGTAGGCAGATTTGTGGGGTGTGGGCACTAGGGATATGCGAGGAATCCGGTCCAGGGGCTGGAATCCGGCGGATTTGCCCAGTTTGACCCCTCGGACACCACCTCACTTGCTGCTTCCCCCAGCGCTGACTCACATTCTCCTGAGTCGAGCCGGGGAAGCAACTTCCAGGTGGGCTGCTGCTTATGTAGGAAATGTCTTAATATACGCGCCAAAAAGCCACAATTTGCGTAATTTACAAAAATTGCAGCCCTATTTGGTGCGCATTAAGGCATTTCCTGCGTAAACAGCAGCCGGGAACCCAGATGTCTGGCGAGTAGTGCAGCACATGCCTGCTTTTGGCTCGGCTCCGGCTCCGGTGAGCACAGTGGTGGCATCCGCTGAGCTGGAGGCAGGTCAAGTCCCGCCAGATCGCCCATCAGTAGTGGGCACATTTGGCAATTTGGGAAACTGTTCTGGGCACCACTACAAAATGGGTATCAAGGGATGCGTGGCAAAGGACAAGTAACCTGCCCAAAAGAATGAGTACAAGACAGAGGTGGGTCTGAGCTCCAACACACTGAACTATTATTTAT
This sequence comes from Shinisaurus crocodilurus, assembly GCA_021292165.1. Lineage (NCBI taxonomy): Eukaryota > Metazoa > Chordata > Lepidosauria > Squamata > Shinisauridae > Shinisaurus > Shinisaurus crocodilurus. The sequence goes on from CM037878.1 coordinate 100,045,710, forward strand.
TTTATTTATTTATTTATTATATTTATACCCCGCCTTTTTTCCTGCAAGGAACCCAAGGTGGCTTACATAATCCTCCTCCTCCTCCTCCTCTCCATTTTATCCTCACAACAACCCTGTGAGGTAGGTTAGGCTGAGAGGCAGTGACTGGCCCAAAGTCACCCAGTGAGTTTCAGTGAGTTGAACCCACAGTTTTTAGCACCAACAGAAACTAATTTCACAGCAATTGCAGCTGCCAGTAAGAAAATCTGTTACTTAAAGAAGTTGAGAGGAGTAGGGCACCTTGGCAGGCACCAAGAAAAGTGTCTGCGGAAGCATTTGTGCCCATGAGCACTATGTTACCTACCCCAGGCCCTAGAGGGACGCCTGTAGCGGCAAGGCTTGTGGTTAGGAAGCACACCAATGGAGGCACCATTTGATATTTTCAATGTGACAAAATTCTAGCCATGAGCACACTCCTGGAGTTAATCATGCAATGGTTCCTGGATGTATCAACTGAAAGAGAGGGTCCAAACTTAGTTTTAAACAAAAGCTAAAAGAGATTGGTTGGGTTTTTTTTTTAATGAACTTATATTTATGATTTATTTATTTTTTAGTAGATAGTTTAACACCACAAACATTGGGAAAGCATATGGGTGGTAAGGTTTAACCCCCCCCCCCTTTTTCCTTTTCATCTCACTAGTTTGTCTTCTGAAAAATGAGTTATGACTGGCCATTTTGTGGCAGCTGCTTTATGAGAGTGCCTATGACACTCTGAAAATTGCAAATGTGCCTACTGGCCCAAAATGCTTTGGGGGCCCTGATGTAGTATGTAGGTTAGCCCCTAGACCAGTGTTCTCCAACCTTGGGTCCCCAGATGTTTTTGGCCTACAACTCCCAGCATGCCCCAGCCAGCAGCTGGGGACCCAAGGTTGGAGAACACTGCCCTAGACTGATGCTTTAGTTTTATAATAGTAATGAATTTGTTTTATCTGTATTTTATATTTTAACTTTGTGTGTGGGCCACCTGGGGAGGATGTTGGCCCTAAAAGGCAGCATAGAAATACTGGTGATAAATGCTGAGGTTCCATTTATCTATTTCCTGCCATGCTGACTGGGAATTATGGGAGTTGCAGTCTAACACATCTGGAGGGCACCAGGTTGGAGAAGGCTGTATTAATGTTATGCAAGAGGGAGAAAAAACTATTTTCTCCACACTATGCATAATTTTTATAAGCTGCTATTTCTTCCCTTTTTCTAAATGAAGGCTACAATCCTTTCCTCACTTACCTGTGAGTAAGCACTCATTGAACTAGAGTAAGCCCCCAAGTGTAAATAAGTTTGATGTAATCCTGAACATGTTTCCCCATCCACAGATCTCTCCATACCTCCAGTTGTTTCCTTACCACATAATTTCCTGTACCATGCCATCTCAGCTACCTTTTCCCACCCCACAGGTCTTGGATCCCCAGGTCTGAGGTCAGAGACCGCACTCCGACCTTGGAGCTGGGAATCAGAGCTCTGATCCCCCTTCCACACCTCCTTGCAGCCAGCATGGAAAGAACCGCACCAGCTGCTCTCCGAGGTTGGGAAAGCAGCCTCAGGGAGGGGCTCAAGGGGGTGTTTCAGGGGATGGGGTGGGAAGGAGACTGGTGCAGACAGGATATGAGGCATCCTGAAGCCGCTCCAGCCTCCTTCGCTCCCTCTCTGAAATGCCATTGCTAGACAGCTGAAAATGGCCATCTAGCGAAAATGCAATGCTGGAGGAGCAGGGAGGTGAAGATTGCCTCCTCAGCTCCTCCTGCTCTGCATTGGATGAATGTGAGCCTCTAAGTTTGGGGGCTCACGTTCATCTCCATAAGATTGCACCCTTAGGGGCCAAAAAGCATTGTGACTTTGAACACAAAAGAGCAAGAAACCCCTATCCTGCTCCCATATCTATTTACCTTTCTCAAGCTTAGTACAAACTGATGCCGAGGAGGACCATGCACCCACCAGAATCTGGCTACATGGATCATGCAAAAAGTAGGGGCACGCCAGAAAGATGATTGCAGAGCCAAGGAGCTCCAGACACACTCAAGCAAGCCAGGGCAACCTGTACACTCATACATTACCTTGCCCCAAATTCAGACATTGCTGCTCATTCAAACCCTTTTTGCAAGCAAATCCACTTCTGTTTTCCCCCAAGGTAAGGGGCCTGGGCCAGCTTGGAGAAGCAACAGATGAGGAAGGTGCTCCATTTGATATGTGAGCAGCCAATGCACCTGCTCTTCCTCTCGTCAGGGCTTCGCTGCCTACAATGGCCCAGGGCACATGTGCAATTGCCCAGGAGCAATTGCACAGGCAGGTCTGCAGAGTCAGGAACACTCAGAGAAAGCCAGGTGACAGTGCTTCTGTTAGCCAATTTTGGACTCTGGACTTAATGAAAATAATGAGCAGACTGTGGAAGGAAAGATGGCAGTCCCCCCCTCTGGTTTTAAAGGCTGGTGCCTTCATGCTACACACTCCCTATTATTCTGCTAAGGGAGTGAGTCCTAAGGTCTCCTAGTAACTGCAAGGCTACTGAGTTCAGAAGGAGAAGCAGGCTTGTTAAGGCAGATGATGGCAACCAGGGCAGCTGTAAAGATCCAGGGCACAGCTCCTAAGGTCTGGGGCCCATGCCCAGGTGGTGCACTTCATGATAAACTCTGTGGAATGGCCACCTTCTGCCACAAAGAAGCAAATAGACTGTGTATCATGCAGCTTGACAAAATGGAAAGAAGTCAAGCCATTGAAGGTTGCTGTGTGCAGAACAGAGGCTGATAAATCAGCTAACATAAGTAGTGGCATACACAACATCACTATAAGTTGTTCTAGAGCTCACTCCCCCCCCCCATTCCAAATTTTATTTAAATTTTAACATATAAACTACAAAATACATAAACATACAAATTATACAACAAACACATAAAAAGCAAATAATAATAATGTGCACACCCACCCACCCACCGGGACCAACCTTCCAAAATTGTAATGACTCTTGTGAAGAGTCCCTTTCCCACTTAATAAAACAAAATCTACAAATGCTCTCCATATATCTTTAAAATCATTTTGATTCGATAATCCCCTTTTAACTTTAATACTACACGTTAATTTATTATTAACAGCAATATCCCATACCTCTTTATACCATTCCTCTATTTGATAATCACATTGCATTTTCCATTTTCTAGGTATCATTAACCTTGCTGCTGTCAATAAGTTTGTAATTAAATCTTTAGTACCTTGAGTACAATAAACCTGATCATAAATTGATAGTAATGCTATGCTAGCTAGGACATACCTCTAAGTTTACCCGTTATTTCATTTATCTCTTTGAATACAACTTGCCAAAATTTCTGTACATGTTTACAACGCCACCACATATGAACATAGGTGCCAGTTTCCTGACATCCTCTCCAACGTAACGCTGAGTATTTCTTACCAATTTGATTTAATTTTACTGGCGTTAACTACCATCTCCAAACCAGCTTATAATAATTTTCCTTTATCCTTACAGACATAGTTTTCAAACTACGCATATGTGAGCCCACTTCTCACAGCGTGTAACCATGCTAATTTTATCGGTGTCCACCAATATCTCCATGCTAATTTTACTGTTACATTTTCCTTTTCACCGATAGCGCAGAAAATGGCTGGAGTGCGTGTGTTTTAATCTAATAATAATTGCTGTTGTTCACTCCTCCTAAGTACCGTACAACCCTTATTTGGTTTTCGTACGCCAAGTGGTGCTGTTATAGGGGTAGAATGAGAGCAAGTGCGGGATAATTGACAGCTGAACAATGGCATGATTAAGCCTGTATTTAGTTTTGTGTGAGGGGGAAGCAAAAAAGAAAGAAAGTACCTTAAATGTTCTGACATTAAAAACTTTTCAAATCAAACATGTCATTTTACTTCCAACAAGAGGAAGGCTCTTCTAAAAATGTACATTTTAGAAACAGTGCTGAATAGTTGCTTGCTTGTTTGTTTATACAAGCATTTATATACTGATTTCCAGCCCTTACAAGGGCCCCCAAGGCAGTTTACATAAAAACAAAACCAACACAAAATACCGTAACAACAATTAAAGGTGCATTGCTATGCATCTTTAGACAGAAAAAAGGCCTACTACAACTCCCAGTTATAGGCCTTTTATCTGTCTAAACTTGCATAGCATTGCACCATTAAACAAAATGTTTAAAATCAAAAGGAACAGAGTTCAGTGATATATTTAAAAGCATTAAAAGTCACATGACATTTTTTGTTTCCTGTCATGTAAGTACAGTCTGCGTATGTGTCATCAGGGATGGGGATGGCCTCATCCCATAATTGGGGTGCTGCCAGAGAAAAGGCCCTGTCTCATGTTCCTACCAACTGAAAGCTCTTTTGGTGGTGGGACATATAACGGGACCTCCAAGGATGATCTCATCCTATGGGCAGGCTCATATGGGAGGAACCGGTCTTTCATGTAACATGTCCTTAGCTTTCCATATTCCATTAGTCCCTCTGGGTTATCTCCTGAAATCAGTGGTACACTGTGTACGGTGGTCTGTAGATGCTGCCACAGCTCCTAAATGTCAATTACATCCACTGATCATCAATATGAATGTTTCTTTCAGATAGAGACAAGGCATCACTTTCCAGAGGATCAAAAGGACGGGGGGGGGGAGTTGACCATGGGCTTTTCTACACAAGGCTGTTAATCCGCTGCATTTTGCTTTCGTTGCAGACTTGAGAACTGATCACTACATGAGAAGCATTTCCTTTCCTGCTTTTCCACTACATAACCTTTAGGTGGCACTGTGGTATACTGGGATAGCACATACACGTAGAAACAGTGTCTTCTTTCTGCAATCAGAAATAATACCCCATTTTCTCCACTCTAAAAAATCTTGCCAGAACTGCTATTTACAAACAGAAGCAAAACTGGAGGGTCATGACATTGTCTAAAGAACCCGTAAACAACCATGAATAGGGATTGATGAGTGCACAGTAAATGCCTCATGTAGAAGAGCTCTAAGTTACAATTGTCTACTGGCTGGCATAGAAGGAGGAGGAGCAGCAGGAGAAGGAGGAGGAGGCTTGTTCAACAGATGCTCTGTGCAACGTATCACCCACTAGGCCAAAATTGGTCACTACACACACATTGCAGCCTGCCAGGTGATTGACAACCTCACCGTTTAAACTTTAACAAACATACTATACCCTGAATCTAGATATTATAATGTCTTGAATATTTATTATTCCAAAATTCTGACTTGAAGTAAAAGAATTTTGTGAACCACATTCTTCAAAACATAAAATACACTCATAAAATACACTCAAGGACAATTTGCAAGTATATGTTTCAGGTGTAGTTGCCCTAATTATGCTCTGTTTGGCTATACAGCAATATGAGTAATAACCATATTATTATTCTGAAGTAATGTCTTAGCATTAACAGGCTGGCAGGAAGATGCTGTTTCCTCATGACATTCCATTATTGCTGTGTGAAATAATGGTTTCTTGTTGCTGTGGGCAACCTCTTCATTTGCAAGAATGTATCAGACTTGGAAGTGCATCAAAGAAAGTCAGCAAGTGGTACTACTCTTGTAGGTTTTTGATCTGTTTTGTTTAATTTTATTATTTAATAAGATTGCATGGCTTTCTGCTCCCAGGGCACGTATTAAAAAGTCAGTGTTGAGTTTTTCTCATGTCATGATTCCAGGAGTGGTTCCTGGAAAGTGGGGAGGAATCAATGTTGTCTCCATGTGGGAACCTACCATGTTCTGAGGAATGGCAGAGGAACCAGCATTGAGCCCACAGGTGACTATTCCTGCCCCGCCAGAAGTGACAGAATGGGGGACAGAGGATTAGAGACCTCAGGGGGGAGGGTGTAATGAACCAAACCTTCTCCTTGCTCTCTTTCTGGAAAGGCCTCTGAACAGACCGTGCCCAGACTGCGAGACTCCCAAATTTACATCTCTACTGTGACATTTTTCCATGACTCAACTTATGTTATTGAGACTCGTCACCTGAAGGTTGTATGACCAGGTTCTCCCAAGCTCTTGATTGGTCAGTTTGAATTTTTCCTCTCTGGGAGCTGCCCACCCCCCACAGAAGTATCTGTATTGTGGAATCTTTTCTTTATCTTTTTGGCTGGTGGGCAAAGAGTCAAGGTAAAACTCTTCCATGCTCGGCAGTCCCTGGGGGACCACCCCCGCCCCTGCCCCACCCTTAGGATTCTGATGTAAGGTTTAGTGAGCTGGTTTGGTGTTTTATTTTAAAAGCAACTGACTATTTCTCAACTTCTCTTTGCTTGGTTCTTTAATAAATATATTGGCTTAAAAATGGGAGTTTCATAGATTTATAGATCATAGAGTTGGAAGGGGCCTACTAGGCTGTTGATTTGTCTTGCCTAGCCTGGAAGTTGGCCTGCCCATGTGCTGAACTACTTGGCAAACATGCTAACCAGGTTGCCAAGGAGTTTAAAGGAAGCTCTGAAAAAGGAGCCTAATTTCTTCCATATACAAAATCCATAAGGGTGCAATCCTATGCATGTTTAGCCAGAAAAACTCCTACAGTCCTGGCTGGAGCAGGCTGGGCATTGTAAGATTTCTTTTCTCTCTAAACATGCATAGGATTCCACCCTAAGTCTGTCTTTTCCTGTAGGCAGGCTATTAAAAAGACATGGGAGTGATGGTGGAGATACCTCTGAGGAATATAGACAAAAGGGTATCTTGCAGTCATGTCCTACCTCGCAGGGTGGAGGTGCAAACATACTGGTTAGTCACAGAGGGGAAGATGGGTGGGGCCAGGAGCTCAAGAGGAATAAAAGATGGGCACTGCCCGCACTGGCCTATGGGTGGGAGGAGGAGACCAAGAAAGAGTGGAAGGAGTTTGAATATGAACAGGAATAAGCCGAGGAAGCGTGGAGGTTGGATCACTGGGGAATGCAGTCCCAGGACTAGACTGTTACTACCAGGGATGGCGAGGGACTGGATGCCCTGGACTGGGCATGGGCCCGGTGGTGGAACACCCGATACGCCCACCAGCAGGAGAGGCACCTTGATAGCCAAGCCACACTGACAAATGGCTGCCAATGGAATCCTAGGGCCCTATGACCCAATGGCGGAGAGGCCACCAGCATTCAGAACCTTAAGGGAACAATCCTATGCATGTTCAGAGAGAGAAAAAGTCCCACTACTCCCAGCATGACCTGGCCACCCACCCTAAGGGAATGGAAGACTGTAGCCAGGAGAAATAAAGTATCCATCTCCTGATAGCATATCCAAATGAAACACAGTTTTGAGACAAGAATCCTGACCGTTGTGCTTCTTTGGATGGAATCTTTTGGTGTGGAGTTGACCCTGGCAAATCCCAAGGAGACAGAAGCGGATATATTACAGACAACCATTTTGCAGCATCGCTACACCTGATGTATGGTCAAATTCTCCTTCCAATTTAGCAGTACCAAGTTGTTTACCAAGTGGCTACATGCCTGATGCAAGCTAAAGCATTTTTATCTCACTACAGGTTTTTAATTAACTTAGCGATGCCAAGAACTTTATCTTCTCACCAACACCGTGCTTACAGGCAGTCCCCAGGTTACGAACGAGTTCCGTTCTTAAGAATGTCTTTAAGTCGCATTTGCACGTAAGTCGGAACAGTATCGCATAGTATATGGCATTTACGCAAATTGCGTAAATTACGTACGTATACTACACGATACTCTATGTAAACGACATAGAGCCAGGGAAACTGGAAGTCCGTTCGTAAGTACGAATTGTCTGTAAGTTGGATGTTCTTAACGTTCGTAAGTACGAGACGTCCATTCGTAAGTACGAGACGTCTGTAAGTCGGACATTCTTTAACCGCCTGTATTTTTTTGCATTTCATTTCCGAGTACAGTGTTCACATTTCTTTCTATATCCTTCTGTGTGTTTGTGTGTGCATACACACACATCGAGGATAATACCTGACACATTCGATAAAGTGAACTCTAGTCCATCAAAGCTTCTGCCATAATAAATTGGTTAGCCTATAAGGCAGGGGTGGGGAACCTCAGGGTCCCCATCCGGCCCTCCTGGGCTCCTAATTTGGCCCTTTGGGCAGATGGCTTCCCCTTCCCCTGGACCCCCTTTCCCCCAACCACCAATTGTTTGGTGGTTTCCCAGCTTTTGTGTAGGTTCCCCCCCCCCATTTTAAAAGGGTGAAATGTCTCTACTAAGACTTCGTTACTGGCACTAAGCGCTTTAGGGTGTAACAACATGAAAGAACTGCTGGATTCCGCCTGAATTGGTTGTGCTTCCTGGGAGGAACCAGGAAGTAGTTAAGGGCAACACCCATTGCTTCTGGCCTGAGGAGAGAGTGGCCACAGACTGAGAGAGCTCTGTAGAAGGGCCTTTGTTTGAATAAAACTTGGAAGTTTGTTTGGAATCAGAGTCTGTTTGAATCTGTGGGGTGCAGTCCCCCAACTTTGAAACACAGGATACAATACTATGCATGTTTGGACAGGAAAAGGTCCGACAATTCCCAGCATGCCCCCGCCAGCATGGAAATGCTGGGTGTTGTAGGACTTTTTCTGTCTAGACACGCCTAGGATTGCACCCCTGAACTACAATATGCTGGTGGTTTGGGTATTTTTGCCCCCCTTTCCCTTTTGCTTTTGGCCCTGCCCTCTTTGCCTTCAGCCCCACCCAACCCTAGAATGCGCCCCCTTGCAGCTTCTCTGAAATTGAAGTCGGTCCTTGGGCATAAAGAGGTTCCCCAGTTCTGCTTTAAGGTGACCTAAGACTTTTTGTTGTTTTTGCTGCAAGCAACTAACATGGCTACCCTTCTGACAAACGCACACTGTAGTAAGTTACCACTTGGTGAAAGATTGATTTGGTCAAGGGGATGCCATGAATCCTGGAACAACAGATTTTGGAAAATGAAGCATGTCTCTGGGGGACTGTTCAGCATGGGCAAGCTGGGCAGTTTACCTTTTCACACATACGCCCTTTGTTCTTCTTTTCCTTTCTCTTATTTTGTTGTGTGTATTTCTGCTGTTTCAGTAATTATTGTTAGCCAAAATGTCTTGTTTTGGAGTTTCCCATAGCAAGGGATAGGATGAATGGACTCACGGAGAGAAAGGGTGCAAAAGGAGGATATTTGAGGGTGGGCCATGGTGAAGGAGAAAATTGTGAAGCAGTATCGGGGTTTCTTCATTACATTTTTTTTAAATTCATTGATTCCTTCCCCCCTTGTGTGTGTGTGTGTGTGTGTGTGTGTCTGAATGTGTGTTTTATGTCACCAAATAAAAGTGTTAAGAATAAAAAAGCAATCCTTTTAAAAGAAACTGGAATAAAACCAACCAACCAACCAAAGTGTATGGATAAAGGGCCTAAACAGTAGAGAATTAGTTCTTCGAAAACGTGGAGGTTATCAAACAAATGTAATGGAATCGTAGTTCTTAGACTTATGTAATTGGCCACAGTCTCATTGCTGCACAATAATTGCACATCTGGTGAAATTTGCAGCTTCATAAATAAATGGGCTTGTAGGATTTTGTAATGCGAGTGCCACTTCCATAAGGATATTGACTACTAGTGCTGTGACTTCCTTTTGCAACTGGTTTTGTGTGCAGAGCATGGATGGAATGGCTGTTTCTGTGCGCAGCAGCTGCTAATGTATTGTATGGTTAACAGTCCCACAAGAGCAGCATTTGTTTATCAGCTGGGCACAGCTGGCCTGTGGGGTGAGATTTTAACATTCATGAACCATAATCCGAACAATGTGTTTAAATGGTTGCACAGCGGAGTGTGCCTGCAAAATGCCAGCGTACTTTTTAAAGAGTTTGCGAATGCTTGGACATGCTAAGAAATGTAAAAAAAGGATTCCTAGAACACCCGTTGGAACTTCAGGACAAATGAGAATTGTGTTGCAGTAATAATCAGATGACAGATTGAAGGACAGAGGTGTCTAGCAAATTGTTAAAGCAATGTGCATTATTACCATTACCTTCTAAAATGCTTTCAATTTGAAACATGCCTCTGCTAATTCATGAAGTCACAATGGATATAAAATATAATTTTATAATAGGCTTGTGGTAGTTTCATTTTTTTAGTTGTGATCCTCTTGAAAGACAGCTCTTTCTGCATTACAATAATTATGTAACAATGATATCCTGATTAGTAAGCTAGCTAAGAGTGGGCTAGATGGAACAACTATCAGGTGGATCCACAATTGGCTAAAGAGAATCGGACTCAAAGAGTGCTTATCAATGGTTCCTTCTCAAACTGGGGAGAGGTAACGAGCGGGGTACCACAGGGCTCGGTCCTGGGCCCGGTGCTCTTCAACATTTTTATTAATGACTTGGATGAGGAGGTACAGGGAATGCTTATCAAATTTGCAGATGACACAAAGTTGGGTGGAACAGCTAATACTCTGGAAGACAGAAACAAAATCCAAAGTGACCTCGATAGGCTGGAGCGCTGGGCCGAAAACAACAGAATGAAATTTAATAGGGATAAATGCCAAGTGCTGCACCATGGGAGAGGAAACCAAATGCAGAGTTACAGAATGGGGGACACTTGGCTCAACAATACTACAAGTGAGAAGGATCTTGGAATTGTGGTAGATCACAAACTGAATATGAGCCAGCAATGCGATGGTGGCTGCAAAGAAGGCAAATGCAATTTTTGGGCTGTATTAATAGAAGTAAGCTTCCAAATCGCGGGAAGTGATAATTCCCCTTTACTCGGCACTGGTTAGGCCTCATCTTGAGTAATGCGTCCAGTTCTGGGCACCTCACTTTAAGAAGGACATAGACAAACTGGAGAGGGTTCAGAGGATGGGCAACAAAGGATATAAAGGGACTGGAAACAAGGCCCTATGAGGAGAGACTGAAAGAACTGGGCATGTTTAGCCTCAGAAGAGGAGACTGAGGGGAATATGATAGCACTCTTCAAGTATTTGAAGGGATGTCACACAGAGGAGGGCAAATCTCTTCTCGGTCATCCGTTTGCAGGACACGGAATAATGGGCTCAAGTTACAGGAACCTAGATTCCACCTAAACATCAGGAAAAATTTCCTGACTGTCAGAGCAATAAGACAATGGAATAAACTACCTAGGGAGGTGGTGGGCTCTCCCACTCTGGAGGCATTCAAGGTGCAGCTGGACAGACATCTGTCAGAGATGCTTTGACCTAGATTCCTGCATTGAGCAGGGGGTTGGACTCGATGGCCTTGTAGGCCCCTTCCAACTCTACTTTTCTATGATTCTATGATAATGCATGTTGGGGTGAAAAATCCCAACTTCAAGTATAATCTGATGGAATCTGAGCTAGCGATGACTGACCAAGAAAGAGTTCTTGGGGTTGTGGTAGACAGCTCGATGAAAATGTCGACCCAGTGTGCAGCTGCTGTGAAAAAGGCAAACTCCATGTTAGGCATAATTAGGAAAGTAATTGAAAATAAAACTGCCAAGATCATACTGCCCTTATACAAGTCTATAGTGTGACTGCACTTAGAATACTCTGTACAGTTCAGGTCACTGCACTTAAAAATGACATTGTAGAGTTGAAAAAAGTGCAGAAAAGGGCAACTAAAATGATCAAGCGGCTGGAGCAACTCCCCTATGAGGAAAGGTTACAGCAGCTGGGATTGTTTAGCTTAGAAAAAGGTGAATAAGGGGAGACATGATAGAGGTGTACAAAATTATGCATGGTGTTGAGAAAGTGGCCAGGGAGACATTTTTCTTCCTCTCTCATAATACTAGAACCCAGTGGGGTCATCCCATGAAGCTGATGGGTGGGAGATTCAGGGCAGATAAAGGGAAGTACTTCATCACACAGCGCATAGTTAAACTATGGAATTCACTTCTGCAAGATGTGGTGATGGCCAGTTGGCCACCAATTTGGAGGGCTTTAAAAGGGGATTGGACACATTCATGGAGGAGAAGGGAATCAGTGGCCACTAGTGTCTATATGCTTTCTCCAATATCAGAGTATGCCTATGTATGCTTATGTACTCCAGTTGCTGGGGAACATGGGCAGGAAGGTGCTGTTGCACTCATGTCCTGCCTGTGAGATCCCCTGGGCAGCTGTTTGGCCACTGTGTGAACTGAATGCTGAACTAGATGGACCCTGGCTTGGTCTGATCCAGCATGGCTCTTCTTATGTTCTTAAGAACATAAGCCATTTATGTTTGTTTAAGTGAAGGAAAAAAGAAACAGATAATAGAACTGCAAGAGGAGAGCTGCACCAAAATTTCCACTTTAGAACACTGAGCATTTGTTTGCACAGTGGGGCTGTTTGCATGACACGGCAGCCCATTGTGGCATGTGTGTGGATGCCATTTTGAATATGCAATCCCTGCTTGGGTGTTGTCGTATCATGCAAACCCAGCGAGCGTGGGTTATGCGAGGGTTAAACGACCCTTGCATAGCACATGGTCTGTTTTAGAGTTATGTGTGGGTTGTTTGACCCACACATAACCCACGCTCATCATGCGACAAGACAACCCCTGAGTGGGGGTTGCATATGCGACATGGCACCTGTGGACACTATGGCTCATTGTAGGTTGAATAACCCATGTCAAATAGCCCATCGTTTAATAACCCATGATGAGCTGCGGCATGTTGTCTGAACTCAGTCAGTCAGAAGTAGGGGTGGGCAGGCTGCCAACAAAGAGCAAAAGGGTTCTGCCCTTATGTCCAACATGGAAAGGATCCATTTAAAATGGATTTGGAGGATGTCCAACAGATGCCTGAAATTAATCTGTTGCTTACGTTAGATCCATTTCAGATTGTCAGGGCCTCACCTCCTTGTACCCTGGCCTGCCAAGAACTCTCCCCTTTTCCAAGGGCTGCTGAGAGGGCTGCTGGAAGCCCTGAAAACTGCCATGTATATTTGCCAGTGCACCCAAAAAATGTGTGGAATCATGGATATTACCTTCTTGGTCCCAAGTTGTTTAGAGCTTGACCGGAACCTTGAACTTGTCCTGGTAGCATATTGGCAGGCAGTGCAGTTCTTCCAGCAATGGTGTTACATGCTGTTGAAAAGAAGATGCTCCAGCCCACCCAGCTACAGCTTCCAATCCCAAAGGAAACCCCATATAGCAGTGATGGCGAACCTATGGCACGCGTGCCACAGCTGGCACACAGGGACCTCTCTGTGGGCACGCGAAAGCGAGATCAGGCAGGGGTCCCGGGTGCCTCCTGCCGTGAGGATTCCTCCGAGGGGCAGGAGAGCAAGTGGGAGGAAGGCGAGGCGAGGCGGGGAGGGCAGCTGCTGCTTTAAATGCTCGGTTGGCTGCTCTCCGCCTCATGCACTCACTCTCTGCCCATCTCCTTCTCGCGTGCCCTCCTCCTCCTCCTCCTCCTCCTCCTCCTCCTCCTCCTCCTCCTCCAGCCTTGTCTGCCTGCCTGAGAAGGGGTGGCTGGGCTGCCGCTTTAAATCTCCGCCTCGCGCGCTCACTCACTCTCTGCCCATGGGGGAATAGAAGGGGCTGGTGTGGAGGAGTCAGGAGACAGCCCTTGCTGGCTAGGGCTCAAAAGACGCACTGGCAGCTTGGAGGTGGTGTGTTTTAAGCTGTGGTGGCTTGTGCGATTCAACTCTAAACTAAAACCTCGGTATTCAGGTTTAATTGCAGTGTTGGCACTTGGAAATAAATAAGTTGGTTTTGTGTTGCAGTTTGGGCACTCGGGCTCAAAAAGGTTCGCCATCACTGCCATATAGACTGTATTACAAGGGTATTTAAACTGTTATCATTATTGGAAATTGTGATATAAGCAGATCCATGATTCTTTTTCTAATAGACTCATACTGTGTTTTGTGTGTGATATGAATTCTATGATTCATAACTTTCTGTATATACGAAAGGAAACGGTGCTTCACTTTTTCCTGCTCACCGATTTGCCCATGCACCCCTCCCCTGCTCCACTGGGTTTGTTTCCTCCTATGCTGGACTCAGTTCTGGTTTCAGAGCCTGGCTAACGCGGCAGGGGGTGGGGTGGGGTGGGGTTAAAAATATCCTGGGGAACTTTTCAGGGGAGAACTGGCACCAATGCTTTGCTGGAAATGTCCCCCTTCTTCCACCTATGTACTTAGTCTGTGAGGAAAACAGCATTGAGAACTTTCTGCACCGAGGCATCTGATTATTGTAGGCAGGCACTTGTTTATGGCAGTTCATGCTTCAATAAATAAGCTAGGTTTCTTTTTTACCAGAAAACCAGCTGCTGCTGTTCCAAGCCCAATGTACATTCCTCTGAGCTACTGAGTCTCAACCCACGGTGATTCTGCAGCAGAGTTTGTTTCTTTTCAACTTTCTCATGATTTCTTTCTTCCTTTCTTTTTTAGAAAAACATAGCCACCCCTGGTAATTTTAATGAGATATTATTGCTTTTATCATTGTTTTATTGTTTTAAGGATTGGTTTTATTGTGTTTTAATCATGATTTTATCTTGTAAACCACTTTGGGATTATTATTATTATTTTTAAATAAAAGGTGGTATAGAAATTCTCTGAAATAAAATAAATAAATACAATTTACTTACTCCTATAAAAATGTCTATATCCCACCCTTCTAGTGCTTATGCATCACTCAAGGGAGCTAACAACAATAACAATAAAATACAATAAAATTTCGAGAGAGGGAGAGAGAGGGCGCAATATAATAAAACAGAAAGATGCAGTGGATAAAGCAGAGATATCAGATAAAACTTGTCCATCTGATAAAACAAATCGCTGCCTAAACAAGACGGTGAACCACTGCACCAGCACCTCCAACTCATCTAGTCTTTTTCTCGATAGTTAGATAATGGCCGGGTTTGCATGTCACTTTAAACTCACAGAGGATCTGAAGCCTCTGTGGGCTTAAAGTTGCCCCAGGCCACGGCTGTGTTCGACTAATGGTCAGGCACAGCAGGGATCTGGAGGCCCGTGGGCGCTGCAACAAGCAGGAACGGGGCTGAGCCAGGTGGTGGTGAAGGCGTTGGCGGCAGGAACGGTGCAGGGCTGTTTGGCGCCCTAGGCCAAATTATATTTAGCGCCCCCCCTCTCGTGCCGGGGGGGGCTCCGGAGCAAAGCAGCCCTGCTCTGCAAACCCCCCCCCCGCGCCACCGCTGCCGCCGCCACCACCACCACCTACCTTCCCACCACCACCACCTACCTTCCCCCCCCCCCGATGCTGGCTGCTGCTGCTGCTGCCGCCGCCTCCTTCGACGCAACGGGACCCCCACGCTTTTTTTTTTTTGCCGGGGAAAAGAACCTGCTGGTTCCTCCCGCCAAAACAACGCCGGCGGGGCTCCGGAAACTACGTGAAGGTAGGTAGGTGGCTGGCGGCCGCGGGCGCGCGCGTGGGGGGGAGGTGCAGCGGCAGCGGCGGCAGCGGGCGGGCGGGGAGGCGCAGCGGAGGCGGCAGGCGGGGCAGGAGCGCACCGGCGGTGAGGAAGGAGCGCAGTGTTTCTGCGCCCTCTTCCGCCACGCGCCCTAGGCAGCCGCCTGGGTCTGCCTAGCGGTAGCGCCAGCCCTGATTGGCAGGGGCGTGTGTGGAATTGGCTGCACGTAGTCTTTCCAAGACAGCGTGCGGCCAAGTCGCCTCGCTGCTGCCACTGCTGCGCTCTCCAGCAAGGGCGGGTTTAACCTGTGGCGGGGGTCTGCAGAGCTCCCTCTTCCCGCTTGGGAAGGGGGCGCACGGCAGACCCCCGCCACCGCCGCTGCCACCACAGACCTCCTCTTCCCCGAGCCCTGAGTGGGGCTTGGGGAGGAGGAGGCACACAGCAGTGGTGGCAGGCGGCGGCGGGGGGTTTAGTCTATTTGTCCCCAGCGTGCTCCTTTCCCTCCCAGCTGGCAGCATGATAGCGAGCCAATCGCACTGCCAGTTGGGGGGGGGCACTGCTTTCCCCCATGGCCTCTTCCCAGGGAGACCATGGGGGAAAAGCTGCTCCTCTCCCCTCTGCCGGGCGGGCGGGAAGGACCCACTGTGCTTGCCTTCCTCGAGAGGAATGCAAGCAAAGCAGGTTCCTTTGGCAGGCGAGGACACAGCGAAGGGGAAAAGGAGCCAGCCAGAAGCTGGCTCCTCTCCCACTTCTCCACATCCCCACCTGCTGCCTGGCACTGGAGAGGAAGGAGCTTCAGAAGCCCCTTGGCCCCTGGTTACCCACTGCTGAGGCTGACCTTTTGGGCTTCCCCACGCACTCCTGCTGATGCAGGACGTTGGCAGCCACGCCAAATGCCTCGGGCACTTGGCTGGCTGTCATCGGCCAGAGCCCCTTGGCCATAGCAGCAGCCCTTGTTTGCCATTCTGGCCAAGGGGCTCTGTGCCCGTTTGGCTTGCAAGAGGGTTACCGTGCCGTCCAGGTTCTAAACCCTAGTGCAAGCCATGGCTACTCCGGGTGGTTTAGAAGCCACCCTCAGGATTGCTTCTAATTAAGCACCATCCAGGGTTCAGACAACACACTAAGCCTCAGTAGTAAATAACCTGGAGGTCTGTCCCAAATTAGCATTGTTCTCAGTAACGGAGAAACTGGTTTGTACCCAAGATATAAAGGAACTTATTGTAAACTTGTTAACAGCTGTTAACAACAAGCTTGCTATTAATGACAGCAAGGAAATGGAAAGTCCAACATGTTTTTTCAATGGTTGATTGGTACAAGGAGGTATGGGACATAGCTGTAAATGATAAGTTAACTTGCTGTATTAAATGCAAAAAGGGACAATTAAAGAGAAATAATTTTAAGGAAATTTGGGGTCCATTTTTAGATTTTGTGCTAGTCAAGGGAAAAGGGAGCATGCCTTGTCAAGATATGATGTTGTTGTTTTTTGAATATTGAGTAATAGGGGAATATAGAGGATGAATATTCTTTGGTCCTGAATGGTGAAGGGGACACTGTAGTTGTTATTTGTATGTTGGTATGGTTTTTGTTGTATATTATTTGAAACTCTAAATAAATAAATAAATAATTAATTAATTAAAAAGTAATTAACCTACTGAGATTTAGTGTGTCGTGCAAACCCAGTCACTGTGTGGGTCGTGTTATTATATATAGTTTTGTCCCTGGGTGGCACTGGACCTCATTGTATCTGGGTGGAGTCAGGAGTTACCTTTTCCTGTGTCTGTTCTGTTCTTGTTGGAGAGAGACAATAAAGTTCTTGTCTAGCTTCCTGACTGGTGTGTCCTCTAAGCCTTCCATGACACAGATAGAAGCCCTATTCAGGCATTATGAGTTGATCATTCACTTGAATGGGCGTAGAAGACCTGAACAATTGGGAACCCTAATAAAGCAGGGTCTCTAATCGTGCTGAGAGTTCTACTTGCATTCAAGTGAATGTGAGCAGGACTCCTTGTCAGACCTTGCTGCTCACCCTGGCAAAGTCAGGAACTGGGAGGGTGGGGTTGGGATGTCAGGGACTGGGCCCATGCCCTTTGTACTTGCTTATATACCTGTTTGGACATAACACCTAAACACCTAAGCGTCTATAAAGAATTGTCTATCTAGGGATCAGTGAAAGTGATTCAGTGGATTAAGGGCTATACTGCTCAGAATCCTGATTCCGTTTTTATTGTTTTGAGGTAGGCATTGATTTGGTTCAGTGTTTCAAAGAGAATACAAACAATATTTTAACTAAAAAAACAGAAAAGAATTGCCAATATTGATATTCTACACTTTCTCTGAAGTAAATGTTACCCTTTTCTTTTTAAATACTACAGTATTTATGCTTTGGGAACACCAGCTTAGAAAGGAGCCAAGGATCTGATATGGCAAAAATGAAGTAAGGCCAAACATTACATTTTGACTGGTTGCTGGCACAATATGATGCTTAGCAATGAAGGAGAGACTTTTGCCAAGGCAGCAGCTCTCCTGTTTATCTGTAAACCAAACAACATAGGAGAAAAACAATAAAATTTTAAAATGCATGAAAACATCTAGTACAGGGATTTAGGGGTGGTTCAAGTTTGTTTTTTTCATTTCACTATTCCATTCATTTTTGTTAGTTAAAAAAAAATCTCATTCATTTCATTGTAAAGTAACCAGTTTCACTTTTCAGATTTCAATTACATCCACAGCTTGATAAAACATTAAACTGGTGCTTTATAGAGTACTAAAGTGTTCCATAAAACATCATCACAAGAACCTTGTGATTTTTGCTTAGGCCAACTAATGTAAAAAGTGGTATTGTAAGAACCGGCATAAGAGGGTTGAAAGATTGCCTGCTTATTGCCCATATTGTAAAGGAGAAGAGGGATATAAATAATACACAGGCATGTGAGTGGAAAAGCCAGTCAAAATGGTTTGAAGAAGCAGAAGGATTCAGGCAGAAAGTGAGAACAGAAAATGAGTTAAAGCATGGCTAGGACTGAGCTAAAAAGAAGTGGACATAAGAGTGAAACGGACGATAAAAAATAACTTCGATAATGAGGAAGCACTGAGATCTGTGCTGCCTTAATATTCTTGCAAAACAAGGGAAAAATTAGGAAGTGTGAACATTAGCTATAAAGAAGGAAGAGATAAATCAATTGGAAAGCATAAATCATGCAGGGTCTGAGCATAGAGTTATCACCTCTCCCTCAAGGTGGGCCAGCAGCAACAGCCCTACTTCAAATTGTACAATCAATTTGGTTTGTCCCTTGAGCAAGTTTACTTTGCAGAGGCTACTGTGCTGTGCCACTTGAAATGGCACACCGCTGTCCCTCCTCTTGAGTAAATTGAGTGCTGCTTGCAAAGCCAAGGCATTGTGCCTGGGGAGATGAGGGACATTGTGTGATAGCGCCTCAGTAATGAGGTGCTGGTTTCCCCATGACAAAAGCCGTGCAATGGAGAGAGCACAAGCTGTTTGTGTCATGTTCTGGGAATCATCCCAGAAAACGCAGGTGGGACAGAGTGCACTGAAGCATTGCGCCTATACTTGGGAGGCTCCTATCTTCCTTTTCAAGTATTTTGAGGCAGTGGAAGGTGATGTATCTTCCATGCCCCCTGCCTCATTCTTCCTCTGGTCCTTTTGCCAGTCTTCATCCCATCTACCATAGCAGGAAGACTCCAGTTTACCCCACAGCAGATGGACAAACAACGGTGCAGCGATGTAATTAAAACCCTGGTCTTGATGTTCTTACGGGAGGCCCCTTGAGATGGCCACATGTATTACTTCCGTTGTGAAGCACACTGCTAACGTTTCTCTCCCCCCCCCCTGCCATTCCATACTTTACTTTGCTGGGAGTTGTAGGCCAAAAACATCTAAGGAACCCAAGGTTGGAGAACACTGAACTAGGAGGACCTGGCCACCACTGCCGCCGCCACCGCCACACAGCTGTCAAACACCACCTTCAGGGGGTCCTTTGCCACCCCCAGACTCTGGCATCCAAGGCAGTCGCCCCCCAGGAAACAGCCCTACCCCCATCAATGACCAAATTGCCCCAAGGGTCCTTGGTGGTGCCCTGCCTATTCACCTGCCCTGCCTATTTTTCATCAGGGGGCTTTCCCCTCCCTATTAAAGCCAATGGACAAATCACTCCATTGGCTTGAATATGGAGGGGAAAAGTTCCCCCTGTTGAAAATCAGCTGGGGGGGGGGATCAATGATCAACCCCCACTAAGGACCCTGTTGCCCCATGGGTCCTTGGTGGGGATAGATTTCACACACACAAACACCCCCCACACACTGTTTTTTAGCAGGGAGGGATTTTCTTCCTCTGTGCAAGTGAATGGAAGAATGGCTCCATTCACTTTCAGAGGGGGGAAACAGCTTGGTGGGTGCACTGGAGACCCCTAATCTAAACAGCCCCCACTGTAAAACCATTAAGCCCAGAGCCTAAAATTACCTAACTGCACAACTGTTCTGAGATGACCTGACTGGGCCAAACACATTATATTTGGCACCTTCAGGGCCGGCCCTACAATTATGCAGAGGGAGGCATAGGTCTCAGGCAGCAGATACTGGGGGGGACAGAGCTGTGTGTGCCACACAGCCTGTCCTGGGCACCTTAAACTAGCCTGCTGCTTCAGGTGTATTGGAGGATATTATGCCATCACCAGCTGAAGCAAAATTCAACTGCCAGTTCAGTTGGCTTCTGCGTTTGGAATGGATAGTAGGGTGCCATCTTGTCCTTCACCTCGGGCAGCTGGCCCTGGGCACCTTAAAACAGTAGCATATCTAAACAACTCTGTAGGCACGAGAGGAATGTGAACACCCCTGCTGCAAATAAGAAAAGGAGGGTGGAATTTGTATAAGGTTACAGAACACCCAAGGGGATATATTTAGAGATAATTGGTTAAAATGAGGACAATGGGAAATTTTCAGTTAAATGGAATGAAAAACTTTAACTTCCACATAGTAAGGGCTGGGCTACTGATGATAAATATTTAATCAAGGGAGGAAATAGAAGCTTTAATGCTTTTCTCCTAATACTTGTGAAATTGGAAAAAATTAAATCAAAGGGAACAGCAAAGCTTACTATTACAAAGTAGGACTCATTTCGGCAGGCAAAGGAATAACATTTTTCTCCCAAAATAAGAACAGTGAAAGTATCAGCAGCTGGGTCCAAAAGACCAATAAACATAATGCGATTCATATGTGTGTGTGTGTGTGTGTGTGTGTATCACGGATTGGTGTGGCTGATGAATTATTACTACAGTCTACAAAGAAACATTCTCCCAGCTTCTCCTTTGACTTATTTCAGACATTTATACTGCAGGACTATTCCTACACACATACCATAATAGCAAGTGAAATAATATCAAGGACTGCCAAAATAAAATTACTGCTGAATGAAGGAAATGCTTTGGTTGGGCTATTTAGAATTTCAGAACAGAACTCACCCCAGCACCACTTGCTGGGGTATGTGCCACACTTGGGCTGGGTTTTCTGACATTGTGAGAAAGAGTTGGTTATTATGCCTTACTTCTCACCTTCCGCCATTTTCCTGTGCAGTGACCTAGATATTGGATGAACAAAATTTATGCAGCAGTAAATGATGTACCGCGGTAGGGTATGGGCAGATGTGAACCATTCTTACTATACATATCCTAAGATGGTAAAATACTGGAAGTTGATACTTGGGGTGCTTCCAGACGAGGCTTTTGTTGCACCTCATTCATGGAATTTTATGGGGGGCCAGACAATGATGTCTTTCTCTCTCAACCCTGCCATTTTTCCCCACTGCTGCTTCCATCTTTTCTCTTACCACAGCAAATCTGTTGAGAAAAAGACAGAATAGTTTATTATTTATTCGTCATATTTATATCCCGCCTTTTTCCTGAAAGGAACCCAGGGCGGCTTACAGAATCCTCCTCCTCCTCTCCATTTTATCCTCACAATAACCCTGTGAGGTAGGTTAGCCTGAGAGTCAGTGACTGGCCCAAAGTCACCCAGTGAGTGTCATGGCCAAGAGGGGACTAGAACCTGGATTTCCTGAGTCCCAGTCCAACACTCTAACCACTATGCCGTACTGGCTCTCAAGCATTTTTAAAACATGTAATTTAATGTTGATATGCTACGATGCCATGCAATGCAATTACTGCAATAAGGGCTAAACATTTTATTATATTGTTGGGTAACAGTTCATCATGATTAGAATTGTGAAAACGGGACATTGTCAGCTGTGCTTGTACAATAGGATATGTCCTGCTTGACTGAAACAAAAGGTTTCCAAAAACTGAAGTTATTACCAGAATAGCCATTAGAATTCCACCAAGATCAAAATTTCTACTGGGGGAAGTCTTCCTTTACTTATGTTAGACTCTTCATTATCCACCAGCTTTTGTTTTATAGAACCATAAGACACCATGTGATTAGAACAGGGCTCTCCAGCCTTGGGTCCCCAAATGTTCCTGGACTACAGCTCGCAGAATCCCTTGCCATCAGCCATGCTGGCTGGGTATGCTGGGATCTGTAGGCCAGCAACATCTGGGGGACCCAAGGTTGGAGAGCCCTGGATTAGAGAAAGGTGTGACTTCTCTTTTATTTCTGGTCAGACTATCATCCGTGCAATTCCAGAAGATCTCAGCCCCAGGAACCATAGTTGCACTATACCTTCTCATGGATAGTGTTAGGTGCCCTCCATCTGGAAGCGCCCTTGATCAGATAGAAGAAATGATAGGGTGACATTTGCCAGTGGATCTCTTTTGGTGCTCTAAGGTCTATTGTGTTACCAGAGGTTATAGAAATGGTTATATATCTGCTGACGGCTGCAAAATTGGCTGTAATCTATACAGTGGTGTAGTGGAGCCAGGGCTCACAGGGATGCAGCACCAGCACTTCTTTATTAGCAGGGACATGGACATCCACAGTGACTGGGTTCATACAACACAATAACCCACACTCAAGGGTTGAGTGTGGGTTGTTGCTGAACTGTGGGTTGTCGTTGAAACATGGATCATCGTGTTGTCTGAACACAGCTGAGATAACAAACCATGGTGAACAACCGACAGTTCACAACCCAACAACAAACCATGGGTTCTCTTCATGGGTTGTTCATGGTTAACAAGCCATGGTTTGTTAGCACAGCTGGGTTCAGACAACATGATAACCTGCGTTTCAACAACAACCCACAGTTCAATGACAATGCACATTCAACCCATACTCAACCTTTGAGTGTGAGTTATCATGTTTTCCGAACCCAGTCAGTAGCTGGGGGATGATTAATTTTCCCATCAATGAGATATTGTTCCCTGTTGTAATGCAAAGTATTTGGGGTGGCTTGGTGCTGAATGGGCTATTAAGACCAATTAACTTTACTAAAGGCCTGCTCCTGATATAGATGAAGACTGCTACAACTGGTTTATTGATATGGATCAACACAGTTGCCTGAATGTTTGGATTCTCCTTTGGGGCCTGGCAACAAGGATGCTCATGATGAGCACCTCACTTCAAAACGTACTACCGCACTGTTGCATCAATAGTCTAGTGCCAGTTAGAGACCTCGAGTGTCCATGCTTATGTAACCAAAACTGCATCACTCATGCACAAGAGTAATGTATCAGCAGACTCAGGGTAAACAAGCTGCTAGGAAATGCCACACCAAGGTTTTCTACATGAGGCATTTTATTGTGTATTCATCATTTGCTACTTAAGACTGTTTACAGGTCCTTTAGGTGATGCCGTGACCCCCCAGTTTCACTTCTGTTTGTAAACAGCATTTTTGGGGAGATTTTTTAGAGCAGGGAAAATGGGTTATTATTTCTGATGGTGAAAAGAAAACACTGTTTCTACTTGGCATATTTGTGCTATTCTGCTGTGCCACCTACAGGTTATGTAGTGGAAAAGCAGGAAAGGAAACTGCCCTTTTGTAATGTTTGGATCTCAATTCTGCGATAAAACCGAAAGTAGATGCAGCAATTTAACAGCCTCTTGTAGAAAAGCCCACCTTCTTACCAGTATGAGGCCTAAACACTGGTCTTTTTTTTACAGTCTTTGAGTTTGGAGCTGATAAGTTAAGGCTTTTATATTGTTATATTATATTAACTTGTCGGGGGGGGTTGCTGTTGCTTTGGGACTAATATTGCTGTAACGTTAGAATTGCCTGCCTATGTATGCTTGCATCTGCACCCCTGTAAATTTGAGCAGATTACAAAGACACTATAGCCCTGTTCAGGCATTTTTGGTTAAACCCATGGAGGAAGGGGAGGAGCTACACATGCCAGCCTTGCTCTCAAGAGCTCTGGGTGTGCTGGCTCCTCCCCCGGCATCTGAAGGGATATTTTTCATGTATTTGGCTGAACTCCCTGCAATTGGCAACCCTACACTATCAAGGTTCCTGATCGTGTAAATATGTTCAGCTGAATGTGCTTAGAATCTCTCTCCAGGGCTTCCTATTCCATGCAGGAAGGTTGGGGCTGGAGCCAGCAGACATGGGGATGTTGAGAACAGGGCTCACATGCACAGCCCTCCACTCTTCCCTTAATGGGTTAAGGCAATAACAGCTGAATAGGGCTGATATATCTCCAGCTTTCTACCCTACGTTACAGGGTGCATTACATTTCTGACTCTGTAATGCTGCCCAGACTTCTTACTGCAGTGTTTAGGGTAGGGGGAGCAAAAATAATATTCAGAGTCCTTTGGGTTGTATCCAATGTTAGTCTAACTTAAGTCCCATAAATCTCAGTGGGTTGACTCTTAAGTAGGCCTAACGCTGGATACAGCCCTTTGTCAGCCAAGCTTCTGCCCTTCTATCCACTCCCCTTTGTGACATATGTAATGTTTGCTGCTTAGGTACCGTATACGTTAGGTAAATCTCACAACATCCAAGACTTCCGGGAGCATCAATATTTATTAAGACGACCATTACACAAGAAAGTCTCAACAAACACTCTCAGGCCAGGACTACTAAAATGGAGGGATCCTTTGCTAGTTTTACTTTCACATTTGCTAGATGAGAATTTCCTACAATTCCCTTAAAGGAACAATATGCTGTGAAGCGCCCAGAGAGCTTCGGCTATTGGGTTGTATAATAATAACAATCATCATCATCATCATCATCATCATCATCATCATCATCATCATCGTCGTACCACAGCATGTATACAGACACCCAGAGATTATGCCATTACATTATAGGCAATCCTGCCCTAACAGAAATGGCCAAACTACTCATTGGTCCTCTTTCAGCCCGAGGTCCAAATTCAATTTCAGAGGAGCTCTTGGGGGCCGCATTCCAGTGGTGGCAAGATGGTGTGTGGGCAAAGGGGGCAGGGACAAAAGCACCAGCACATTGTAGGGTGCAGCTCTTACTGCCAGTAACTAAGCCTTAGGAGAGGCAGTTCAACCTTTTAGAACAGGGACGAACCCTGTGAATGCCGGCAAAGCACCAAATGACTGGAGGTTGGGGGGAGAAGGGGGGGCATCTGGGGAGCCTTGGGGGCTGGATTGGGACCCCAGGTGGGCTGGATTTGGCCACTGAGCCTGAGGCTCTGCCACCTTGCTCTAAGGGGTGAGGTGTCTAGGAACAAACACCTCTGGTGCTGAGAATGGAGCAGTACCAGAATTTTACTTTATGGCTTAATAGAAATCCTATCTAGGGCCAGGGCCAGTGCTACCATTAGGCCAACTAGGCAGCTGCCTAGGGCGCAGGGCTAAAGGGGGCACCAGAAATAGGGAGGGCTCAAGTGGGAAGGGGGGCGCTAAATATCTTATCTTGCCTAGGGCACCAAACTGCACCAAACTGCCTTGCACCGGCCCTGTCTAGGGCTAGGCTTAGGATCACTTTGGCTTTACACAGTGGAGAGTACAACCCATAGAACTCCCAGTCTAAGAAATGTTGCACTGGAATACACATTATGGTTGTCATGGGAATACTACTAGAAATGGCATCACCATGACAAATAATTGCTTCCTCAGCGGTAAGGTACAGAAGTACTCCACATTTGTGATGGCTGCGGAAAGGAGCACGGAGACTCGCCATGTGGTGGGTTCTCCTCCGACAGCAGGACTTATTCGCCGCAGGGGACTGTGTTCGATGCCATCCCCATGGCAACTATAACATATGCCAAGCTCTTCGACGCTACAGCTAGATGCAGTCTTTGCACCAAATATCACAGCCTCGTACCCTTGGGGGCAGATTTTATTAGGCATCTTTCAGCATAAATGAATTGTAAACCTCAGTCCTTATTTATTCCTGTAAAAGAACAAGCAGGAACAAGGCATCTTGCAGAGCAAGTTAATCTTCCTGGTGTATCCTATACATCGCACTACATACTTCCTTTCGTTCCCTCAATTTCCAATTCTGCTCTGTTATTTTTGGAGATGATAGCAAGATCTGAGTTCATGTACTGAAGAGACTAAAATTCCCCGAAGTTCTCTCAGAACCTTCATACTGTCAATCCGGTCACATGTAATATACTTTGGGTTGATGGACAACTGTATTAAAGTTACATTAAAAAAAGAGAAGACGACAGAATTGCATTAAATCCTATTTTCTCTGCTGAAAGACTCTTTGCCTCTTGGTTACATAAATATGAATGAAGCTCTAAGGACTGAGTTCATGGCAATATCCAGCATGACACAGAGGAAAGGACATTTCTTTTTGCTCAGTCCCAATGCACCCAGCTTTGAATCAGCTGGAGAGTGAGTTTCAAGATTAGTAGCTGCCTGTTCCAGCGTAACTTTTAGAAGTAAAAATAAAAGCCCAACAACCTTTCGTTGTAACATTTCAACTCGTTCCTCTTCCCACTGCTATCCTGAGTTGAATCGGCAGAATGTTCCCTTTAGTTCTTCTGGCTATAATTGCCCTTCACCTAATGCTTACCTTCTGCATCTCGGTCACCTGCTATTTTGTTGAGACAGCGGCTCACAGATTTATCTATAACTAATTGGATCCCGGCGTTTGCCTAACTTCCTCAAAAGGTGTTGTTCCTGTGGCTGAGGATGTTGCTCCCGGAGCCATTGCAAAGTAGAAATTACACACCAAGCTTTATCTCTAGGCTCTGTCTTTGATGCTGCTTTAGGATAACTTCTTGAATTCACCACCCAGGCACTGCAGCCACATAGCATGGGGGTCCACGTGATTTGAGGCTGTCTGGGATCTCTGGGGTGATAATTATCAGAGCCACCTGTAGGGATGCCACCTTCAGTGTGACCCCTAGTTTGGTTGGACTGTAAAGTTCTTCCCTTTTATTATGATTTTAAAAGAACTCCATCCAAACTGTCCTCATTCTCTTTTCAAAAATGTGCATTCCTTCTTTTGCTGCTTCCTGCCTGCCTCCCCTGAGGACCATGCTGCATCCTTGCCACTTGCCAGTGATGCTGCAAGGGTTGAGGGGGCTCTGGGCAAGATGCCCTCTGGGGAGCCCCCCCTCACACACCTCTGGGTGCTCTGCCTTCCCAGTTTCACCCTGCTGGCACTCACTCTTCCCTTGCTCTCCCCACCCTCCAGGCTCACTTCCCCCAACAACGCACTCTCCCCGCTTCTTACCAGGTAGTGGCAGAGCTGGCAGCATCTTGTTTTCTTTTTAAAACTGACCATCAAGTCCAGGCATACAGCAAAGTGAAGTCGTAGCCGCGCCCGGCATTTTGATTTCGCCAGAGTGCCTCCAGGCCAATGTGGAGTGTAGTAGCACTGAAATGAAGATGCCAGGTGTAGCTGTAGCTTCGATCCACAGTGTGCCTGACCTCTTCTGTGAGTTGAAAAACAACAACGTTGTGGTAGTGACTGCCTTTGTGGGCCTTCCAGGCTGCAGGGCCCTGCCCTGTCCCTGGTGGTCTGACCCTAGCAGCAGCACTGATCCCTGCTCTTTTCCCAGTCCTTCCATTTGCCCCCTGATCTTGAGAGAGCTGTAATGGGAAGGACCCAGGCATATTCTGCAGGTGGAAACTGGCCAGGCTAGCCAGGGTGAGTCCAGCATCTGCCACAGTAATTTTTCTTAAAAGTTTTCTTGATACTCAGTTTACTTTTGTTTGCGATGATATGAGCTCACCCTTTGGCTTATCTTTCAACTCTAGCTGGATACTGTTGAAAACAGAATCCTGATGTCATAGGGCACATCTTATTTTGTAGGAACTCTGGCTTGGATCCAGAGATATAGGAGTGGAGCTCTGCTCATGCAACAGGGCTTCCCTGGCTGGCTCTTCCCCCTTCCCAGGACAGCCCTCTATCCCTCCCCCAAAGCTGCTCCTGAGGGTGGAAGGGCCTTCTGGAATGGTGTGTGACGAAGAATGGGGGGCTGAATTGGGACAGGAAACTCAGGAGAATTTGGCACAATGGAAGTGCCTTTCCACTCGCATGTCTGATCCAAGCCATAGGATGCTGCCGTATACTGTCAGACCAATGGTCCATCTTGCTCAGTGCCACCTCCATTGATTGGCAGTTACGGCACCCACTTACTCGTCACCAAAGAGAGAAAATGCAACTCCAGAATGGAGGACAAATAATACATATGCAAATGTATTATATATAGGTGCAAATTTAGAAACTATAATTTAAATATCTCACCGTAGTGGAGAAAACTGATTAGGTGACCTTTTGCCCCTGCTCAGTCTGCTATCCCAGGTGCTAAGTGTTGATGGGCAACTTCAAGGCCCCTCCTGCTTGGGGTTCTTTATCTTTGAGGTGGACTTGGACTGGACACCTCTTCAAATAGAGGACTGTCCTCTGTAAAGTAGGACATCTGGCCACCTGACTGGCAGTGGCTCTCTAGGGTTTCAGACAGGCCTCTTTCCAAGCCCTACAAGGAGATGCCAAGAATTGAACCTGGGACCTTCTCGATCTAGATGAAGAGGTGGGTAAATAATAATAATAATAATAATAATAATAATAATAATAATTATTATTATTATTATTATTATTATTCTGTATGCAGAGCATTTGCCCTGCCATGGAGGTACTACAACCCACTCTATGTACTTACATACAGGTTAATTTGTACAGCAGACAGCAAGTCTCTAGAAGGAAATAACTAATTTCACTTCAGGTATTCCTACATAGTGATGAAAAAGTTGGAGGGATATAATAAATCCTTTACATCATCATCATCATCATCATCATCATCATCATCATCATCATCATCTTCATTTCTATACCGCCCCACAGCTGAAGCTCTCTGGGCGGTTCACAACAATTCATACAATAAAATCTACATAAAAACCAACAATAAGGGGGAGGAGCCTTCGCTGGCTATGGAGCAGTAGCTTTTCTGCCGAGCTCCCGGAATGATTTGAAAACATCTGCAAATACACAGGAAAGACAAATCGTGAGTTTAATCTCCTTTGCTGTTTACTTTCTGGAAAGTATGCAGATGTAGAGCTAATAAAGAAATAAAAAGAATAGCTTTCTTTTGATGTGCTTCGCTCTGGATTGTTGATGAGCTCCAGACGGGTGAAAAAGTCCCTACCCCCTCTTTGGAAACGCGATCGGGCGCATCCCTCGGATAACAGTTTGAAAAGGCTAATTAGGATCCTTGACACTAAAGATATTGAATTTTCTTATCAAACTGAGCAACTGGGTCCTGATAAGAAGCTACGAGGTAGTGAAAGTTCCGAGACAGCGAGGGGGAAGGGCGGAAAAATGGCGGATTCAGCTGGCAAATTCCCTGCTGGTGCCAAGCCAAAGTCAACATCTCCAGCTAAGCTTAAAGGGACAGCACCAGATTGGGAGAAAATTTTATTACAGTTTCAAAGCTCTATGGAAGCAGGCCAGCAGAAACAAATAGAAGCAATTGAGAAATTTCAAAATCTGCATCAAGAAGATATGAAGCACATGCGAAAGACCATAGATCATTTAGGGGTTCAAGTTAAAGAGCTGCAAGTTAGAGTGGATAAGGTGGAAAAACTCCAGGTGAAGGATGAAAAAAGTTTTGAAAAGTATGAAATGAAATTTAATGAGATGGAAATACAGATGATCAACATGCAAGACAGGCAACGTCGTTCCAACATTCGGATCAGAGGCTTCCCCATGGAGATGGGGGAGACTGGATATAAGTTAAGAGGCAGTATTTTGGAATGGATGAATGAAGCTGTCTCTGGAGAAACAATTTTTTGGGATGATATGGACATTGAGATTGTGCATAGAGTGGGAGCATTAAGGCGTGGTATGACATCCAGAGATGTTGTACTGAAATTTGCAAATTTATACAAGAAGGATGTCTTCATGAAAGAGATTAGAAAGAAAGGTCAAGTAGCTTTTAAGGGGGCTACTTTGCAAATCTACAATGATCTTTGTCAGCAAACAATTAAGTGGAGGCGAAGTGTTAAACCGTGTACAGCAGTCTTGATCAGAAAGGGATTACAATACAATTGGGGTTACCCAGTTTTTCTTACTTTTGTGTGGAACAGTAAGAGATACAAGATCTCATCATGTGATCAAGGCATGGGCCTGCTGGGAGAGTTGGGGCTTCATGATGATGCGGAGGGTCCAGAATCGATGGGTCAACTGGAAGAAGAAGGAGCCAGTGGAGGAATTGTATAAGAGGTCGTTTCAACACGAGAAGAAAAAAAGAAATAGAAAATGTTTTATAAAGAAGTTATCCGGGAGGGAATGAGGGGCTGCTGTTCGGGCTGGTGATGGGTCCTTTCCCCCCCCCTGGGATAGGTGGGTAGGTTTAGGGTGGGGCAAGTTGCCCTGGCTTAGCAGGGGGGATAGTTTAGATGAATGTGGGGGTGGGTTAAGGGGTATGTTATTGTGTATTATTTTCACTTTTGGGGACCAAAAAAGAAAAATGATGTTAATAGATGGATTATAAGTTAAGAATTTCAACTTTAAATGTTAAGGGGCTAGGTTCAGTTACTAAGAGGAGGCGAATAGAAGCACTTCTTAAGAAGGATAAGGCAGATATTATATTCTTGCAAGAAACGCACCAGGCAAAGAAAGGAGTCAATGAATTGAAATTGAGGTGGTCTAGAATATATGAGATAGCATGTGGATCATCTAAATCATGAGGAGTAGCAATTATAATTTCAAAGAATTGTGGTTTTAATGTTTTAAAGGTGAAAAAGGATGATACAGGTAGATATATTATAATGTATGGGACCTTGGGAGGGGAAGAATATGTTATTGTTAATGTTTATGCTCCCAATCAAAATCAAGGAGAATTTTATCAACATGTGTTTAAAGAAATGGGTAATTTTCAAAATCAAAGGGTTATTATGGCTGGGGACTTTAACATGGTATTGGATAGAAGAAAAGACAAATCCAATCCGACGAGAGAAGATCAGAGAAATAATCTAACGATCTTGAATAAGTTAATTAGTAAGGAAGGGTTGCTAGATGTTTGGAGAGGGGTCAAGGGGAATGAGGGAAGATATACATTTTACTCATCAGCAAATAAGAATTATTCTAGGATAGATTTTATTTTTGTGTCCAGGACACTGTTTTCAAGGGTCCTGGGCACAGAGATAGGAGGGATAAAAGTTACAGATCATGCTTTGGTTAACATGGATTTGAAGATACATAAGGATTATAGAGAAGCGAAAAGATGGAGATTGAATTGTAATATTTTTCGTTATAAACATTTAACAGAGAAAATAGAGAAGGAATTGAGGGAAATTTGGGAATTTAATCAAACAGAATGTACTGAAGCGATAATATGGGATACAATGAAGAGTGTAATGAGAGGAATAGGATTGAGAGAGGCAATAAATTTGAGGAAACAACAAGAAGTTTTTTATCAAAAGCTAGAGGGGGAGATTAGGGATTTGGAAAAGAAGTATTTAGAGAAGAGGGATAAAAAGATTTTTGTAGAATTACAGGGTAAAAGGAAAGAATTGGAGAATAAAGAACTGGACAGGGTACAAAGGAATTTGATTTACACAAAAAGGGAGTATTTTGAGAATAGTAATAAAAATTCTAAAATGTTGGCTAGATTAGCACAAAAAAAGAAAAGAAAAAAGCTTAGTGGGGATGATTAAAGATAAGAGGGGTAAAGAATATAATCTAGTAAAGGATAAATTGAAAATTTTTCATGAATATTATATATATAATATAATAATATAATAGTTATATAAGGCAGGAAAATGGTCGGAAGCTGAGAGTAGAAGATATATCGAGAAAAATTTAAAAATAAAAATCCAGGATGAAGATAGAGAGAAAATGGAGCAACCATTCACAGAAATTGAAATAGAAAGTGCTATAAATAAATTAAAACAGGGGAAAACGCCAGGACTGGATGGTCTGGGGGCGGAATATTATAAAGTCTTTAAAAAAATGTTAATTCCGAAGTTAAAACGGTTGTTTAATGATATTTTACAGGGGGGAGAGATCCCCCCGTCATGGAAACAGTCCTTGACTATTTTAATCCCGAAACCAAGGAAGGATTTAGCAGAACCAGGTTCTTATAGACCAATATCATTAATTAATCAAGATGCTAAACTATTGACAGCAATTTTAGCTAGAAGAATGAATAGTTTTCTAAATAAGTATATAGGGATAGATCAATGTGGGTTCATTCAAGGAAGACAAATGGCAGATTTAACAAGAAGGGTTCTGAATATAATTTATTTAATAAAGAAAAATAATTTGAAAGCGGGGGTTCTTGCATTGGATATTTTTAAAGCCTTTGATTGTGTGGAATGGCCTGCATTAAAGATGTTAATAAAAACTATGGGGTTTGGAGAAAAATTATAGGTATTACTAACCAATTATATACTCATAATGTCACGTCGGTAATTGTAAACGATGGAATAACAGAAACTATTAGCCTAGGCCGGGGAACTAGACAGGGTTGTCCCCTTTCCCCAGTATTATTTGTGTTAGTTATGGAATTGTTAGCGAATTCGATAAGACAGGAGAAGAAATTACTGGGGATAGGAACAGAGACCAAATGTAAGATAAACCTTTTTGCAGATGATATCTTGTTAACATTAGAATGGCCTATAGAAAATTGGGATTGGATAGAGAAACATTTAGATGAATTTAGAGAAGTAACAGGGTTAAAAGTTAATTGGGATAAATCGGAGATAATGACATTTAATTATAGTAAACTGGAGGAAAGGGGATTTAAACAAAGGAGAGTGGATATAAAGATAAAAAATATAATTAAATATTTAGGTATTGATATATTAAAAGATATGGATAAAACAGGGGAATGTAATTTTAAAAAATTAAAAGATGAAGTTAAAAATCAAATAGAG
Organism: Shinisaurus crocodilurus; assembly: GCA_021292165.1. Taxonomy (NCBI): domain Eukaryota; kingdom Metazoa; phylum Chordata; class Lepidosauria; order Squamata; family Shinisauridae; genus Shinisaurus; species Shinisaurus crocodilurus. The sequence continues at coordinate 100,078,217 of CM037878.1, forward strand.
GATTATAAAAAATTGGGATTATCGTGGTTTGGTAGGATAGCTTTGATTAAAATGAAGATTTTACCGAAGTTTAATTTTTTATTTAGAATGATACCATATAAGATATCAGAGAAAGAAATTAAAGAGTGGCAAGTAATGTTAAATAGCTATTGTAATGGGGGGGGAAAAATCAAGGATTACTAAGAATAGATGGTATAAAGCTCAAAAAATAGGGGGACTTGGTCTCCCTAATTTAAAATGGTATTATATAGCTAATCAACTTAGATATATCATGGATATTATTGTTAGAAAAGATTTTATGTGGTGGGAAATAGAAGCATTTGAATTGGGTAATAGGGTGGATAAATTCTTATTTACAAAACAAGGACATAGTATGACAAAAAGATTAGAAAATCCCTTTTTAAAAAATATGTTAGAAATTTGGGGTAGAAATAAGGAAATATTTTTACCAGGTATATCCCCGCTTACTCCAGTGGTGGTTATGGAAGATTTTCCCGAGAATGTTAGACATTTAGAACGAATTTTTAGAGAGAAAAAGGTGATAACTTTAATGGATTGGCTGGAAAAAATGGAGACAAGACAGCAAATAATTGATAGGGTTGGGGCAGGAAGAATTTCTTGGTTAAATTTAATTCAATTAGTACAATGGGGTAAGAAATGGAAGAGGAGACATGAGCATGAAAGGGATTTCACTGCATTTGAGCAGGTGGTTATGTCTAGAGAACTTGTAGAAGGAAATGCATCAGCTAGGGGTCTTACAAAGATGTTATATAAAATGTTGCAGAAATCAGAAGAGCAAGCAGAAAATCTTAAAATAGTTTGGGATACAGAGTTTGAAGAGGAAATATCAAAGGATGAGTGGAATAAGATTTGGGATAGGCGAATATTGAAAAATATGTCTATAAGAATTAAAGAGAATTTTTATAAGCTAATTTGGAGATGGTATTTGACTCCAGTGAGATTAAATAGAATAGATAATAAATGTTCTCCAATGTGTTGGCGAAGGATGTCAGGAATTGGGTACATATGCTCATATGTGGTGGAGTTGTAAAAATGTAATGGATTTTTGGAAAATGATTTTTGAGGAAATATCAGAAATTGTTGGAGTTGATTTAGAGGTATGCCCTAAACTAGCTTTGCTAACAATAACGGAAAAGGTGATCGGTTCTCAAAATGTTAAAGAATTAATCATAAATTTGTTAACGGCAGGTAGACTAATGATAGCAAGGAAATGGAAAATCCAGCAAGTTTTCACTATTACTGAATGGTATAAGGAAGTATGGGATATGGCTTTGAATGATATGTTGACTTGTAATATTAAATGCAAAAGGGGTCAATTAAAGAAAAATAATTTTAAGGATATTTGGGGTTTATTTTTGGAATATGTGTTTAAAAGGGGGAAAGGGAGTTTACCCTGTCAAGATATGTTGTATTTTTGGAATAATGAACAATTATAGAGTTATTGGATTGTTTGGTCCCATGGTGATGGGAGCACAATATTAGTTATGTGTGTATGTTATTTTCTTTGTATTGTTTTAAAATTTTAATAAAAACCAACAATAAAAACACACAATGTAGTTAAAAAGTTTAAAACCAAATTTAAAAGTGCAGTTTAAAATGACAATACTAAAAGTTAATAAAACTAAGCCTACAGGTGACAATCACCCCCCCCCCCATGTACTATTTTGAACAGTTAAATATTGAATGCCTTGGCATAGAGGGAAGTCTTAACCTAGCGCCGAAAAGATAGTAAGGTTGGTGCCAGGTGGGCCTCAGCGGGGAGCTTACCAAAATTGGGGGGCTACCACTGAGAAGGCCCTCTTCCTTGTTGCCACCAACCAAGCCTCCCTTGGAGCTGGCAGTCGGAGGAGGGCCCCAGATGTTGAGTGTAGTGTCTGGGTAGATTGCGGTTGGGAGAGACGTTCCGTCAGGTATTGTGGTCTTAAGCCATGTAGGGTTTCATAGGTTAGAACCAGCACCATGAATTTGGCTCGGAAGCATATTGGCAGCCCGTGCAAAAGGGCCAGAACTGGTGCAATATGCTCGGACCTTCTGGTCTCCATAATAAGTCTGGCTGCTGCATTTTGCACAAGCTGCAGCTTCTGAACAGTCTTCAAAGGCAGCCCCATGTAGAGTGCATTGCAGTAGTCTAGTTTAGAGATTACCAGAGCATAGATTACTGAGAGCAGGCTATCCCTGTCCAGATAGGGGCATAGCTGGGCCACCAGCTGGAGCTGGTAGAAGGCACTCCTTGCCACTGAGGCCACTTGAGCCTCAAGTGACAAAGATGGCTCCAGAAGCACCCCCAAGCTATGAACCTTCTCCTTCAAGGGGAATGCAACCCCATCCAGAACAGGTTGAACACCCTCTATCCAGTCAGATGAACCACCCACTAACATCATCTCAGTCTTGTCTGAATTGAGCCTCAGTTTGTTAGCCCTCATCCAGTCCATTGTCGCAGCCAGGCACCGGTTCAGCACATCCACAGCCTCACCTGCTGAAGATGAAAAGGAGAAATAGAGCTGCGTGTCATCACCATATTGATGGCAACGCACTCCAAAACTCTGGATGATCCGACTCAGCCATTTCATGATATTGTCTTGCATACATTGGCTTAGGAAACATATAACTGTAAAGTCAGGAACTTCTCTTTTTCCTCTTTCTCATATGAGAGGCGCTGAATAAGTAACATGGGTAATATATTTCCTGAGTTCATACAAATAAGAGGTCATTGTTCCTGAAAGATTTAGTAGCTTGGCCTTCACATTGCCAATTAACCCAATTTGATTATAAAACAGAGCACTCCATTCTATTTTACTCTGATCGTTTTTGCCAGAAGACATGCTTTGCAAGGTTCGAGAACTCTTTCGCCACCTAAAATAGATCAATAAAGGTTGCCATGGCTGTATAGTTTTACATCTGCAGTATATTAAAATGAAGCTCATTTTCCCTCCTGCACTCAGATCTTGTAAAGCATCCAATCAAAACAAAATAATGCCACCAGACTATTTACTCTAGCTGTTCTCCAGAGTAACAAAATCTGTTATTTCTAACATTTTTTTCCCTATCTGTCTGAAAGAGACATGAGTTTGTCTTGTGGGGAGATATAAACTAGAGCCAACAGTGGCAGATTTCTGAGTTGGAACTGGGTTGCCACCAATTATTGCTCAGGAGAACTTTAATATCTCTGGCCAGGTGAGTGTTTCTATCGTCTGCCTACAGTTATAATTAACGAAATAGGCTTATGTTCTAGAAATGCTTGCAGAGGCACAAATCCCTTTGCTTGAAAAAAGAGAACATGGTTGTCCTGTGTTGATAACACATACTTACTGTGGAATATAAAATAACAGCGACAAATGCTCTTGAAGTACACTGCTTTTTTGCCATTGTACCTTGAATGTATCTAATGGTGGACCATTGAATCTTGCTGAATCTCTGCTCCACCCCTTCACAAATCTCTATTATTCACTTACGGTGTAATCCTATGCATGTTTAGACAGAAAAAAAGTCCTACAATTCCCAGCATTCCCCAGCCAGTCATAGCTATGGTTGGCTGGGGTATGCTGGAAGTTGTAGGACTTTTTTCTGTCTAAACATGCATAGGATCGTGCCTTTGATTCCTGGAACTGGCACTGTACATTTGCCTGGAGAGGAAAAATACTTGAATTCAGGAAGACAGACTGATACATTTCAAGGGCCTGTCTTTGCTTTTCTATTTTAAAAAAATATCAAATTGAATTGTTTTTATATTATTGGCTACTTGTATTCAGCTTCTAGTATCACATTTCCCTAAATGTCAACAGAGAAGAATAAAGCAAGACACTTAATAAACATTTACTTTCTGAAATCCTGATAAGTTTCTACAGCTGTGCTGCTCAAGAAACAAACAGAGGCTTTTGTGGGGATTGATCTGAGCTTTCTTCTTAATGATTCTCGATGCCAAAGGAATATTTCACTAGAAAATACCACTTTTGAAATTGGTTTCTTCCATGGATTTCATCATCACTCCATAGAACAGAAAGAGGCAGACACAGGCAATCTCTGCCTTTTAAGAATTTACATGTCAAAGGAAGAAAAGAAAAAAAAAACAGAGCACAAAGGAATCCCATCTTACCTATGACTGCAGAGGGATGCAGTTGTAGAGTGTATGAACCCAGGTCTCTGAGGCCCTTTTTGTCATCATGGTCAAGACACTGGCCCCAGTGTGCATGTAGAGGCACACAAAATAAGGCAGGGGTGTTGAATTTATTATTTATTTATTTATTTATTTATTATATTTATACCCCGCCTTTTTTCCTGAAAGGAACCCAAGGCGGCTTACATAAGTCCTCCTCCTCCTCTCCATTTTATCCTCACAACAACCCTGTGAGGTAGGTTAGGCTGAGAGTCCGTGACTGGCCCAAAGTCACCCAGTGGGTTTCATGGCCGAGCGGGGACTAGAACCCAGATCTCCCGAGTCCCAGTCCAACACTCTCACCACTACACCATTCAGGCCTGGGGGCCAGATCCAACATGCTTGTGGTCCCATTCCCCCCCCGGGCTCTCCAGATGGGCCACTCCCTTCCCCATGTCCCTGCATGGTTCATGCTCCCCCTGACTACTTATCGTTTAGTGGGTTCCCAGCTTTTGTGTGATTTCTTCCCCATTCGAAAAGATTTAAAAGCATCTCCCAAAGGCTTAGTTACTGGTAGTAAGAGTTTTAGGCTAAGGCATGTTGGTATCTTTGGGTTTTTTGGCCCTGTTCCCTTTTGCCTTTGGGATTAGGGATGCTCTGTTTCCTTTTTAATTTACTGTTTATTGGTAATTAAAGACAAGTGCAAACATCATGAAGAAGCAGAAATGGTCTAGAAAAGTCACAGACAAATACAATGCTATTTGTAACACCAAACCGACCTCTTAAAAGACCATACTTTCCACCGTCCAGCTCCAGCCCCTAGCTAGAATGGATGCCCAGTTCTTTGCAATATTTGCAGAATGAGATTTTGCATGGAAACTGTTTTCTGTCACTGAAAAGAATAGGTGAACACTTATTCTACTGAGTTCCACATTGGGATGCTCGTGGATTTCTTTCAGTCCAGATTTTTAAAGGAACAAACCCAAGTCATGCCTCCTCCACTAAGAAGCAGATCGGAACACAGTTACCCTTCAGTTTTTGCACTTCTCCTAGTTTGTCCGACTCTGAGCGCAATCCTATGGCCTCCCAACATTGTCTGGGGGGGGGCATAGGATTATTCGGAGCTCCAGCTCTGAGGTCCTCCAACCGCAGAGCTGGGACTCCAATTCCGAGCCCCCGCCCCTCTCATAGCTGGTGCGGAAATAACTGTGCCGGCTGCCTCTCCGAGGTCGGAAATCAGCCTCGGAAAGGGCTGAAGGGAGGGGCATGCTGTGACGGGCGGGGAGGGGCCGATGGCTTACACCGTATCCAAATGGCGCCCCCCCCCCAGCCTCCTTCTCTCCCCCTCCACGTAACTTCATCTAGGCCAGGGATCTCCAACCTTGGGTCCCCAGATGCTGCTGGACTACAGCTCCCAGAATCCCTTGCCATTAGCCATGCTGGCTGGGTATGCTGGGAGCTGTAGGCCAGCAACATCTGGGGACCCAAGGTTGGAGAGCAATGCTCTAGATGGCCGAAAACAGCCATCTAGATGAAATGCAGGGCACGAAGTGCGGGGTGGCGAAGATTGCCACCACCGCACCTCGTGCCCTGCATTGCATGCACGTAAGCCTCTGTTTTTTCAGAGGCTTACGTGCATCGAGCATGGAGGACATTGGATCATGCCCTTTATTGCTTAAAACTGTAGGCTGCCGCAGTGTATCAACAGTAAAACAATAAAATACTTTTGTACACACTATGGGCCACCACAGTATAAAAACAGTACTAACACAATAAAACATTGTTATACATATATGAATAGTTGCTTACATAATAGAACATAAAATGACATGTCCCACTTCCCTACATCTTTTGATACTTAATGTGTATTTTCTTTGCTGCCAAGGCAAATTTTGCTAATTGGTTGGTGGTGTATACATGACCTGCAAGCACTGCAGCATGCATATCTGAGCCGTGTGTGTGTGTGTGTGTGTGTGTGTGTGTGTGTGTGTATCTGACAAAGATTGAAGAATGCTAGCAAGAAATTTATGACTGGGGTGCTCATATAAAGGGCAGCTTAATGGGTAATGAAAAACATCCTCAACCTCCCCAGATACACAGATACAAACTTTTTGGGGGATTGGGATGTTGTTATATCTCCCTTCCAAAAAGGCTGAAGCTGAAGCTGCAAAGTTGAAATGATTTTCTTAAAGGGGCCACAGTAAGAGTTACAAAATAATTCTCCAATCCAAATGGTGTTTTATATTATGGATACCAGCAGGAAAAGGACATTTGTGGAATAGTACAATTAGTACATGAATCCCGCCACTTGGAGTAAAGAGAGAGTTTTTCTTTAAGTAGCTGCTTTACTCTATTGGAGGCAAAGTTGAGCAAAGACTCGGTGTCAATCCCAGAACTGTGTAGAATAGGTCTGACCAAGTTTGCCCAAGACTCTCAGGATGGACACTGAAGTTGTTCTTGAAAACACTTTTTAGGAAGACGCGAGTCACTCATACAAGCCAACTTCAGGCAGAAAAGAGCAAGAGCAACACGGGCTTGCGTTTCAATAGAGCTTGGTCCCGCTTCTGCCCTTAAGGGAGCCTCGAGTGTGTACCTTGCAGGACAGCTAGGAGAGATCTTATAGAAGAATACTGGACCACTTCTTGAGTAGAGGCCTTTGTGTATCCCCATATCTCTGCCCCATATATCTTCGTTATATACATTAAAGCACATGCATATGTGAGGAAAACCAAATTTGCTGTGCCCTCCAGGTAATATATCAATCTTCCCCAACCTGGTGCCCTTGAGAAGTTTTGGACTTCAACTCCCATCAACCCCAGCCAGCATGGTCAGTAGTCTGGAATTATAGAAGATGTAGTCTAAAATATCTGCACGGCACCAGGTTGGAGAAGGCTAGATGAACAAGGTCTCATCCTCTCCCGTTCAACAGAAAAAATAGGAAAACATCACATGCATTTGCTATATAAGCCATTTGTATTGCTTGGTAACTTGATTGCCCTGCACACTCAAAAGAATCATCTCCTACAGAGATTCTGTTTCTCGGGCTGAACTATTTCAGCGAAGCTTGCCTGTTTGAATGTTCTCCCACAATCTTTCTAGTAAAGACCCCCATTCAGGCATTCAGATGAACATGTGCAGGCTTAAAGTGGGGAGTGGGGGGGGGAGCATGCTACTCCCGCCCCGAACATCCTCATACGTGCTGACTCCACTTCCGACTTGACAGGTTTAGGGAGAAAGCCGGAAGGGGGGGGGGGTTTCAGCTGAACTCACTTAGGATTCTCCCCGCAGTTGGGAACCCTGATCACGCGCTTATAATCTCCCTTCAGACCTCTGCACTGAACACACAAAGTTGGGGAGTGGAGGGGTGGGGATGAGATGCACACGGGGCAGTTAGGGTGGGGCCAGTGCATGTGCCTCTGCACATCCCGGACAGTGCATGTGCCCTCATGCGTTTGGTTGAATGCATGAATACTGCGACGGAAAACTGGTACATGAGCGACAGGATTCTGGTCTAGCTTTCTCCATAGCATACCAGTTTTCTAAGTTCAAGGAGTTTTTATAGGGACGAGTATTAGGGTGCCCACATGCATTACCCAAAAAGAAAAAATGCATCACTAGTAAAAGGGACAAAAGAGGACACTCCAATCTGCATAACATTTGTATACGCAAATTTACTACATGTATAGGTGCAAATTTAAAATGAGAGGGAGGTAGTGGTGGCATACTCCGGGAAACCTCAAGGTTTGCAGAAGTAGAAAGAATATTTAGGGGCAATGGGGGAAAGCCAAGGGCAGGAGGGAGGGGACTCAAAACTGCCCAGTGAGGGCTGAGCATGATCAATGGCTACGGAGTGCCTTGGGGGGTGGGGGTGGCAAACGACTGGGCCATGGGCATAATCCACCAGGAAGATCTCCTGCAGGAAAAATTTCCTGACTGTTAGAGCAATACGACAGTGGAACCAACTATAGTCATGCCTTGGATTGAGAGCATAATTTGTTCCGGAAACGTGCTTGTAATCCAAAACACTCTTATATCAAAACGAAATCCCCCCCAAAAAATGTGTACAGAGATTTTTAATTTAAGCCATACTACAGTACTTGTATTGCAAGACGTCGCTTGTATATCAAGTCAAAAATAAATATTTAAAAATTTGCTTGTCCTGCAAAACGCTCTCAAACCAAGTTACTTGCAATCCAAGGTATTACTGTACCTAGGGAAGTAGTTGGCTCTCCCACTCTGGAGGCATTCAAGGTGCAGCTGGACAGCCATCTGTCAGGAATGCTTTGACTTGGATTTCTGCATTGAGCAGGGGGTTGGACTCAATGGCCTGGTAGGCCCCTTCTAACTCTACTATTCTATGATTCTATGAAATAATATGTATAATTTTCAAGGCCCCTGCTCACCCTTCTCATAGTTCTTTAACTTTAAACCAGTCTTGGACTGGACACCTCACCAAATAGAGGACACTTTCAAATAGAGGACTGTCCTCTGCCGGCTTTCCAAAAGGTGAGACACCTGGCTACATGTATTCAAATGCACGGTCTCCCACTTACAGTCTGAAATGGTACAGCCCATAGATCTCTGTAGCATGTGATTTATCTGCATATAGCTGAGCTCTTGAAGCACTGCAGATAAAGACCCTGTATCTAACTACGCTTTCCCTGGATCCGTCCAATTATGGTATTTTGCTAAGAGTTAAACTGTCTCAGGGCAATGGTGCTCAGAATCCTGCTTCCTTAAGGACTCTCATCCTACCATTTCCTGTTCTCTGGTGCCTGCTCTTGCAAAAGGCCCAGCCTTTTCAACTGGAGTTCTCTCAAAGTGTCCTTTCAGCAGCTTAACCTATTCCCAATAGGCATAATATCAGTTCTTGTCCTTTTAATGCACCAATAGAAAATTGCTTATGAAATTATTCAGCAATATGGAGAGAGAAACTTATTAATGCCATAGAAAGAACATTTGGCATCAAACACAAAAGCTAAAGATGACCCATAGGAGGCCACATACCTGAATACCGAATCACGACTAAATATGGAAGGTTCAGATTTTGCAACACAATGGGAAAAATTGCTGCTATGGCTGAATGGAAGAATCTTCACAAATTACATATTTTTCCAGGCAGAAAGAGATCTCAGGGAATTGAATTTTTTTCTTTCTCTTTTGCCTTTGCATCTGGCTGTCTGGGAGCTCATCCAAAGAGTCTGTTCATTCAATTTCCTCCCGGACTAACGTATGCCATTATTTGTCAGTGATGTACAAAGCTTTGGGGGGGGGGGGGAAACAAGCCAGTACTATGGCAGAGTGTGCTGTCAGGTTGTAAATGCTATTTTTATCTGAATTTCTCTGTAAAATATTCCTCCTCCCCTCTTTTAGACAGGCCTGTAAAGGATTTCTTTTCTTACTGATGATCAAGAGAAATGAAATGGATCGCATGATATTTAAATGTTTGATCAAAATTCTGCAGACAAATCGGATTGGATCCAAAGAACCTTGGGTTGGATCCAGGATCTGCTTTCCTGGATTTTATGGGACACCTCCCCCCCCCACAACACACAACACAGCTCTCCCCATTCAGTAGGACCCCCTGACACTCCTCAGCGGGCTGGAGGGACTGCCATGGGGAGGAGGGGGCAAGGAAGTCTGCTTCCATCATGGTTAAACCCTGGATCTCAACTCTGACTTGTTAGGGGAGAGACAAGCCAGAGTTCTTGGTTCAGGCATCACACTGAACAACCCACGGATGGAGTGTCTCTGGGTTGTTTAGATGCTCCTGCTGGCAGTGTGGGAGCAATCAAGCTATGTGAACTAGCATGCTGGCTCATTCACAGTGACCCAGGGTTTCACAAAACCCTGGATTGCCGGGACATGCGAACTGGGCTGATCTCTCCTTTATCTACATTTATACAGACACCTCTCTTGAATCATAAGATTTTATTTATTTATTTATTTATTTATTTATTTATTTTATTTGTTAATCGCCCATCTGGCCGGCCACCCGGCCACCCTGGGCGATGTACAATTAAAACAATGCAATAAAACATGATAATTAAAACAGTATTAAAAAATTCTTTTAAAATTCTAACCCACCCCATATTCTCACCTGAAATACCATGTTTTTAATGCGCGGTGGAAGCTCATCATGGAGGGGGCATGGCGAAGGTCACTAAGGAGGGAGTTCCATAACTTGGGGGCTGTCACAGAGAAGGCCCTCTTCCTAGTCCCCACCAGCCTGGCTGCTCTGGCTGATGGGATAAGGAGAAGGCCGTCCGTGGCAGATCTTGTTCAGCGGCCTACTTGATGTTGCTGGAGGCGCTCCTTGAGATAAATAGATCCTCAATCCATTGCATCATAGGAGATGGGCATTTATCCTTCCAATGTTGTAATATTAATCTTTTAGCTGTCAAAAGAGCATGGAAAATCCATTTATGTTGCCCTTGCGTTAACTTCTAAGAAGCAGGTAAATAATTTAGGAGGACATGCGCATCCTCTGTCAATATTACAAAGTGTTCCAATACAAAGTTTATCTGTATTATAACCTCCTCCCCAAAGGAGGCAACTATTGGACATTAAAGACAGAAACCAGAGGAGAAGAGCATCCAATAGCAACGAAAAAAGGGGAGAGAACTAGGTTCTCAGGATGCAAACTTTATTAAATAAAGAAGCCCGACGCGTTTCGGCCTGTGTTTTTTTCAAGGCCTTCCTCAAGGGGCTGTAAGAGTTCAAAATACATACATTTAGTTAACATGGTGAGGACAACACATAATAAAAATACTTTCTCATTATATAATTAATTTCCTTATATTTTAAATAGAAGTCATTTATAAATATTTTCTTAAAAATGAGAAACAAGTATTGCTTTTTAAATAAAAATACACGTATTCTTTATATAAATTATATCTTACTTGTAAAAGTGTCTGCAGATTTCTTAAACAACTGAAGTGTCTTTCACTGTTTTAGTGGCGACTGAAAAAATAGGTCTTTTCGAACGTTGTTATATTTTGGTACAGTTTTTTTTCTTTTGGGTGTTATCTTGTTGGCAAATTGTCAAGGACATCCAGTCAGGGCACAGCTTCTATGTCGAACTGCAGTAATTTGCAGAGTCACATCAATGGGAACAGTTCCAAATCCTCATTGAGACCCTTTGGTTTTAAAGTATCTAATTTAATAATCCATTGTATTTCCCTTCTTAATAGTTGTTTTTCATTATTGGTGTTAATTTTATCCAGAGCCCAAAATGTAAGATCTGTAAAGGAATGTTGCTGTTCTGTAAAGTGCTGAATCAGTGGTGCACCTTGTCTGTTGTTTTTTATATTGCTAAGGTGCTCTCCTATACGTTTTTTTAAAGGTCTAATAGTTTTTCCTACATAAATTTTTGGGCTTTTACACTGGATGGCATAAACAACAAAAGAACTGTTGCAGGTGATAAAGTGTTTTAGCAAGTACTTTTGTTGATCTGAGGCATTTACAAATGTTGTAGTTTTATTGGTGTATTTGCAATAGCAGCAATGTCCACAGGGGTGGTGTCCTATTGGCCTGTGAGAATCAAACAGAACATTGGATGGGCTTCCATAATTTTCCTTAAATTCACTCCTTATTAGTAAATCTTTAAAATTTCTTGTTCTTTTAAAGGAGACCATTGGTTGGTTTTGGCAACCAGGAATATCTTGTACCATGTGCCAACGTCTCCTTATACTACTATGTAAATGATCATTCATTTTATCATAAGTCAAAATGCAGTTGATTCGTGTTTGCACTTCAACATTCTTTTTTGTTAGAAGTTCTGCCTGTGTTTTTGTTTCAACCTTTTTTAAACCCTCTGTAATAACAGCATTTGGGTAACCTCTCTCTTTTAGTTGTAGTGCCAATGCATTGGATTCTTGTATGAAATCTGATGTTTTTGAACAGTTACGTCTTAGTCTTAAAAACTGTCCATATGGAAGATTATTCCTCAAGGAATGGTGATGGGAGCTGTCATACCGAAGATATCTAGGCACATCTGTAGGTTTTTTATAATTACAGGTAATAAGATGTTTGCCCTCTTTTCTTATCATCAAATCCAAAAAATGGATTTCTAAGGTATTATATTGGATATCAAATTGGATATCTTCATTCCTAGAATTTACGTGTGTTATAAATTGTTGTAATGATACTGCATCACCCCTCCAAATGGAAAAAACATCATCTATCATATAAACAGAGCGGCGGCGGCCAAGCACGCCAGAGCAGGGTCCCGGCGCGTCACTTCCGCCGCGCCGGAAGTGATGATGGGACCGGCACAGGCCCACCCACACTCCGCCACCGCCGCCCGCCACCGCCGCCGCTCACGTCACCACCGTCGCCGTCTCCCTCGCCGCCACCCGCACGCAGCCACCGCCATCACACGCCGCAGCCGCTGCCATCGCACAAAGCCGCCGCCATCGCACGCCGCTGCCATCGCACGCCACGCCGCCCGCGCCGGTCCCGTCATCAGTTCCGGCGCAGCGGAAGTGACGCGCCGGGACCCTGCTCCGGCGCACTTGGCCGTTGCCGCTCTAAACAGAGCGACGGCGGCCTAGCACGCCAGAGCAGGGCCCCCGCGCGTCACTTCCGCTGCGCCGGAAGTGATGATGGGACCAGCATGGGCGGCGGCGTGTGATGGCGGCGGCGTGATGGCGGCTGCATGCGATGGCAGCTGCGGATGCGTGCGGGTGGCGGCGAGGGAGATGACGACGGCGGTGACGTGAGCGGCAGTGGTGGCGGGCGGCGGTGGCGGAGTCCTTGGGCTCGAGTCCCGAGTCGAGTCTCGAGTCCCATTGAAAAAATTGGGACTCGAGTGGGACTCAAGTCAGAGGGGGGACTCAGTCGGACTCGCGAGTCGAGTCGTCGAGTCCCAGTCCCCATCCCTGGTATTTTGAACTCTTACAGCCCCTTGAGGAAGGCCTTGAAAAAAACACAGGCCGAAACGCGTCGGGCTTCTTTATTTAATAAAGTTTGCATCCTGAGAACCTAGTTCTCTCCCCTTTTTTCGTAACTATTGGACATTGCCAAATCATATGAATAAAAGAAGCATTAGCTGTATTGCACTTCCAGCAATTAAAGAGACATTGTGGCGTCCAATAGACATGGAATGTTTTTGCTGAGTAAGACGCAACCTAAGATCGATACATTCAGATACAGATGCTAAAGCAGCAATCTATTGATTAGGCAAAATAGGACAGTCTTGTTCCCTGTTCCATTCCTGCCTAAGATCCTGTTTATATTTATTCACCAATAATAAGTATTAATAAACATGGATTGTGGGTCACTATAACTGCTCAGCCTCAATAAGTGCTTCCAATAGCGAAGGAGACTCTGAAGCTGTAAAAGTGGCAGGGACAAACCTAGATTCTAACAAATGTTGCAGTTGCAAGTATTGGTTTTGGTGGTATAATAGCTACTTCTGGCCTTAGAACTGAGCAAAACCACCTGGGAGAGCCCTCACTGACTGGACTATTATTTCACACTGCAAGTGGGAGTTGTTTTGTTGAATGCTTCCTTGATGTGCTAGTTTTCAGCCTGAAGAGGTATTTTAACTTGGGGTGGTGGGGAGAGAGAGACCCTAAGCCTACTTTCACTCACTTGTGTTGTGTTTATGTGGGGTAGCATTCAAAAATGCCATTCTTCATCTAGAGCAACCTTCCCCAGCCTGGTGCCTTCCAGATGTTTTTGATGACAACTCTCAGCATTCCTGACCATTGCCATGATGACTGGGGCTGATGGGAGTTGGAGTCCAACACATCTGGAGGGCACCAGGTTGGGGAAGGCTGACTTAGAATCTGCATGATATAATCCCAGGAAGGCTCTACAAGACAATTTTGCTGAACATGTAGATCGTCCCTTAGCGCTCTTTATTTATTTATTTATTTATTTATTTCATTTTTATACCGCCCAATAGCCGAAGCTCTCTGGGCGGTTTACAGCAATTAACAAGACAGTCCCTGCCCGCAGGCTTACAATCTATAGTATTGTTGTATGGAAAAGGCCTATGGACCAAATAAACACTGATTGATTGATTGATTTAATAATGGTGATAAGGTTACAAACTTTTTATTGGCTCTTCTTTAACTGGTGTTTAAGAGCAGCCTAACATGTGGAAATTCAGCAGATGATGTTTTCCTTGGCATGGAGACAGCAGTGGGGGTATCAAAGCTAGTTCTAGCCTAAAATGATTGTTGTGAAAATGACTGTTCAGAAATGTGCTAGGCTAAAACTGCAATCTTATCCATGTCTTCTCAGAAGTAAGTCCCATTAATTTCAATGGGGCTTGCTCCCAGGTAAGTGAGTATGGAATTGCATTGTAATAGATTTGCCTCACTTAAAACTAATATTATATATATATATATATATATATATAGTTTTCAGTTAAGTTAGTTGGACTTAACTGAAGTTAACTGGTGGTCAGGGCCAGCAATAATAATGATCCATGGCAAGGCTTCTAAAAGATAAAGCAAAGAAAGTCCACACACGTTAGTAAAAGCAACAATGCAGATTTTAGTTGCTGCCCTATATTTGTAAGGCGAAATGCACACGTAAATCTTTGGCTGCACAAGCAAGTGCTTCAGGATGTCAACAGTAAGGATTGGAGTGTTATGTTGATTTTACTGTTTAAAGATCTAATCAAATGCAGTGTACACATTAGCCCTGATCCTGATCTAGTTCTGGGAAACAAGTTGTGCAGAACTAATCTTGGGCCAAAATCCTCTCATCAGCTTCCTGAAAATCTTCACCCTTTACGAAAATGGGGCACAGTTTTCTGCAGCTTTTTTAGGCAAGGTGAGGAATTTCCCCAAAATTTTTGAAAGGGGTTTCCACCTACCACCCGTAATTTTACGAGTTAGCTGACGGGTGTTTGTTTTGGTGGGGGGTTCTTGCTTTAACTTAAACCACTGGGTGCCATCCTACATGTGTACAAGAGGACAATGACACCTGCATGCTTCTATTATTTATTTATTTATTTCATTTTTATACCGCCCAATAGCTCTCTGGGTGGTTTACAGCAATTAACAAGACAGTCCCTGCCCGCAGGCTTACAATCTAAAAAAGACACGACACACAAGGAAAAAGGAATGGGGAGGGAAGAAGGGGGAATATTAATTCACCCTTCTGGCAGGGCTGGTGGAATAGCCCTGTGCTCCCTCTCTTCTCCCTCTGCAAAGCCTGCTGGAATGGCTGCTGCTGGTGGCAGTTGAGGGAGGAAGAGCCTTCAGGAGGGCGGCCTCTCAGCAGGGCTGGTGGAATGGCCCTGCGCTCCCTCTCATCTCCCTCCTCTCAGCCTGCTGGAATGGCTGCTGCTGGTGACCTGCTCTAACTATAGCTCCCTTTAAAAATATACATGATTGTTCGGTCCCCATTGCCTATCTTTCTCTTATATTGAGGTAAACAAAATCTATCAATAAAGATATCAGCAAAGGTATTTTAACTTGGGGTGGTGGGGAGAGAGAGACCCTAAGCCTACTTTCACTCACTTGTGTTGTGACTTGAGTTGCAGACAAAAATAAGTTTAGCTCATTATTCACCTTAGAAAGCTGTGATAATAAGACCTTTTTAACCTGGGGGTCACTGTGTTCCTAAGTTGTTGTTGGTGGTGTTGTTTGCAGAATTTGGACCACTGGTAATACTAGAAACTATTAATAAGACACTCAGTTTTGTCTGACTTCCGATTCTGAACTGTGCTCTTTCTTTCAAACGCCCAACATGCTCAAATCTGAATGTCTGAGAATCTATTTTGATGTTAACATGCAAAATGGAAGTCCAGTCTTCATTTTCATCATTAGAAATGACGACTCCTTTGCATACTGTCTCTGGTACAATGGAAAAAGAAGATTTGGACTGCCACGGTGAAGAATGAAATAACAAGCTATAAGCTGCTGTGGATGGGAAGAATGAACTCCATCCAGACTTGCCAAAAAAGGTTCCAGCCAGGTGATTTCTACTAGCAACTATAAATACACTATATATGTGTTAAGTTGAAGTATTGTAACTGTCTTGAATGATTAAAATTAAATATATATATAATGAAAAAAGAAATGACGCCTCCTTTGATAGCACAATACTTAAACCATTACAGCACACAACTGATTGTTCTTTCCAAGATATACCTCAACAAATTGGCACCATATGTGGAAGAAAAGAAAATGAAGTTCCTGTTGTCCAAACTTTTATTAAAGGAAAGCAGTGAAATGTCCTTTGATTTCTTAAAAACAAACAAAATTGTGGTGCTATGGCTGCCTTGGGTATGTACATCTTCAGTCAGGCCTGGTTATTACTTGGATGGGAGATCCCTCCTCTAGTTTCCTGCATTGAGCAGGGGGTTGGACTCGATGGCCTTGCAGGCCCCTTCCAACTCTATGATCCTATGATCCAAGACGTTTTGTTGCCTGAGGCAAATGACAAGACAGACAGTGCCCCCTTTCCAGGTACAGAAACTGACCAAACTGGCAACTGAATCTTACTTTAAGAGTTGACAACATGACAGTGCTCCTGAGGGAGGCAGACTACTGAGGGGGGCAGACTATCTTAGGGGACACAGGGCAGGCTGTGTGGCACACGCAGCTCTGCCCTCCAACACCTCATTGCTGTTTGCTGCCCCCGTACCTGCTGCCTGAGGCACCTGCGTCACTCAACCTAATGGTAGGGCTGGCTGTGTGGCAACATAGTGACCAGTCTCAAACAAGGCTCTAGTGTCTTAAAAATGGCCCAATGGGAAGAAATACAACAAGTCCTTCCCACCTGACTCTCATTTGGGCCTGGAAGGAAAACAACACTTTGGTACTAAGGACCAAAGTGTTTGTCCACATAGTTCTTGTTCTGAAGAATGTACCATAGTGGCATGGGATCTTGCTCCAAGGCAATACCTCCATCCCACTAGCAGTAAATGTGAATGGGGCAGTCTGTCCAAACAGACAAACAAAAAATATTTGAGTAAGTACGGAGAAGTGACTACGCAATAGTCAGTCAACCAAGCAACAGTATTAAATGGTTACAAACAGTAAGTAAAATGATGAAATGTCATCAAAAAGCACAAGATGTCCAGGGGTGAAAAGTATGGTCTTTGCTTCTGTGAGAATGATGCCCAGTGAATCCACTCACATCCAAATGAGTCCAAGATGATTGCAGTGAGGGTGGTGCTGTTGCGATGCTGCTGCAGTATGCTCAACTTGCAGACTGTTTTCACAGACAGTTTAAAAACCACTCCCTTGATTGCTGAGTACTGAGCTGTTTACCTCCAGTTATTTTGCCACTAGGAAGAAAGTTGGTTTTCAGAAAACCTGCCAGGCTGAGTATGCAGAGGTTAAGCTGCCAGCCAGGCATTACTACACATACTTCTGCAACCAGGACTTCCTCTTCACCATTTTCAGGGTGGGATGAGGATGTGGGGCTGCACATGACTAACTGCTTCTCCATATGAAAAAATTCCCTCCAATTAAAGAACTAGTACCTGCTAGTTTTCTGTGTGGAGGGCGGCTTTCCCCCACCCCTCTTTGTGGTGGAGCATTCTATCCAATAAACCTTCAGTTTGCAGTGGGAATTCCCAGACTCAGATTTTCTTTTTGGTGAGAACTTGGCTTTTGATACCTTCTAGAGTGGCCACTTATGGATCACCAAAAAAGAGGAGTTGCAGTTGTCCAATTTGGCCTGCCTGTCTGAACAAGAAAATCCAGAAGAAGAAGAAGAATATCATCATCAGAAAGGTGATCACTCGTGACCGAGTAAGATTGTCTTCCAGGATAAAAATTTACAAAAAGGAAATTTTAAAAGGAGGAAATTCTAAAGAAAAATTGTGTAGACTCTAGCGATGGGTCCGTAAGTGACTGTGGAGGCCAATTCTAGATCCACACAGCTTCCCACAGTGAGGACATAGGTTACCAGATGGAAGATGGTCCTGTAAAGGATTCGTTTGACATGCTTTTCGCTTAGCACGTTTCTCCCTTTCACCTTGCACTCGGGCTTCTTCAAAGTCCATAGAACCTTTGTGAAAGGCCAACCTCCAGTTAGATCGTTCATGGGCCAGAGCTTCCCAGTTTTCGATGTTTATATTGCATTTTTTTAGATTAGCCTTAAGAACATCTTTAAACCTCTTATTTTGACCACCGATATTCCGCTTTCCATCCTTGAGTTGGGAATAAAGTAACTGCTTTGGGAGACGGCAGTCAGTCATTCGAACAACATGACCGGTCCACTGAAGTTGGCGTTGAAGGATCATTGTTTCAACGCTAGTAGTCTTTGCTTCTTCCAGTACACTGACATTTGTCCGCCTATCTTCCCAAGTAATTTGCAGGATTTTCCGGAGGCAACGTTGATGAAATCTTTCAAGGAGTTGGAGGTGACGTTTATAGATAGTCCATGTTTCGCAGGCATACAATAAAGTTGGCAATACAATGACTTCATAAACCAGTGTTTTGGTCTTACAAATATCCCGATCCTCGAACACTCTATGTTTCATTCGAGAAAACGCGGCACTTGCGGAGCTCAAACGATGCTGGATTTCACTGTCGATGTCAGCTGTAACAGAAAGATAGCTGCCAAGATAGAGAAAATGATCGACATTTTCCAGTATTGTCCTGCCAAGCTGGATAGATGGCATCATCAAAGGGTTAGCTTGCACTTGCTGATGAAGCACTTTGGTTTTTTTGATGTTAAGTGAGAGACCAAGTTTTTCGTATGCTTCTGCAGATGTGATGTTAAATGCATCTCAGCATTTTAAGTGGAGCAAAAAAAAAATGCAAATAGCTTCAATAACATGTGCCGAAGGAGCCGATAGTTCTGAACAGCAATGGACAGAGGGGAATTTCCGCCTAAAGCAAATACCAGCTTCAGAGGAGGGATTTTTCCTCGGACCCACAGCAGGGGAGGAAAGGGTTAATAATTCCCAGTCCACAACTGCTTCGATCCTGATAATGATCAGCTAGGGTGGCCACTTATGTGTTGCCCCAAAAGAGGAAATGCTGCATCACCCAAAAAAGAGGACATGAATTTGCATATGCAAAAGTATAGTATAGGTGCACATTTAGAAATACTAACTATTTTACTTAAATAGAAATACAATATATCTCGCCATAGTGGAGAAGACTGACCCAGGCGAGCTGTGTCTGTGTGGCTGCTCAGTCTGCTGTCCAGGTGCTGAGGGTTGATGGGCCCCTTCAAGCCCCCTCCTGCTCTCCCTCCTTGGGGTCCTTTGACTTGGAAGCGGCTGTGTGGGAATGTCTCCCCCCCCACACACACACACACATGACATGTGGTGCTTCTGATCTGGATTGAGGCCCCACATGCTTACACTAAATAATAATTTTTTTAAAAGGATCCGCTACATGATGCTATGCATTTAATGTGGATGCAGTTTAGCCCTAAGACAACACGGTTGCATGGGCAAAGGAGCGCTTGCCAAGCTATGCATTTTGTCATTACAGCCTGTTGTAAATAAGAGACCAGTTGTTGCATTTCTCCCCTAGATCGTGAAGTGGACACTACCACCCCACCCCACCCCACCCCTTCATTCCCATAAAATACTCTCGATTTAATCTACGGGAAATCTCATTTTAAGAACATACTTATCATGTCCTGTTATATCAAATTGCATTTTAAATACTTAGAGCATAATTTAGCCAAAGTAATGGATGTCAAGATAATTGGGAAATCAAACAGCTCATACACTTTGCCAGCTGTTCCTAAAATGGAGAGATGCCTGGAGTGTTTTGGCTGAATCGCAACACAGAAAAGGCAATGTAGCCTATGCAGTTTTTGTGCTGATTTTTATGCCTTCAGATGTTTGACTCCTCTTTTACTGTACATTACGACATTTGTATGATTTATTGCGTGGGTCACGGGTAAACAACTTGTGGCCCTTCAGATGTTGCTGGACAGCAGCTCCCATCATGCCTCACTATTGGCTATGCTGGCTAGGGCTGATGGGACTTGCAGTGCAACAAGAGCTGGAGGGCCACAAGTTGCCCACCCCTGGTGTAGGTGGTTAGCACTAGCACAATTGAAGCTGCTTTGGGTTCTTGGTTTTGCCTGTAGGAATAACAGTGGTGGCAAACTTGTAGTAATGAATAGGAAAGATCTAACTCTCCAGATGAACTATAGAGGGGGACAGAAGGCCCATCACTATTATTATTATTATTCTTATTATTATTATTATTATTGATAGTAGTAGTACTTTTGATACTGCCTTTCCACAAAAGCCACGAAGGTGGTGTCTAGCAAAGCAAAACAACAACAGTAACACCATAAAACACAACAATAAAATAATTTTAAAACATTAAAAACAACATTAAACTAGTAAAAGCAATTTATAAAGCCAGCTTAAAAAGATGTGTCTTGACACCTTTTTGAAAAACCGAGAAAGTGGTTACTAGAATCTCAGAACACCTCCTCTGCTTCATCACCCGTGCTCTTTACCTCCGCCCTACAAGGGAGGGTCCACATGGAAAGGGAAAGCACCAACAGCCATAAGATGCCAGGCCAAGGAGAGAGTGGCATCCCAAAGCAGCCAGCTGAAATCACAGTCTAAGACAAGCTGCTTTGTCATCAAGGACTTCAAGCAACAGAGCATTTTGCATATGTCAGCAAAGGGTAGCAGCAGCCTGAATTCAGGGCTGTAGGGTATTCTCAGCTGACCTTTAATGCAAGCAGAATCTCATCATCTGGCTCATGTGTTTCTCACATGATGTCCTGGGCTTAGATGACATGACTCTATGGCACTGCTTAGGGCCATTTAAACACACGATTCCTTATATATTGTGTAATTGTGTTCCTGGCTCAGAACATTTCCTCTGCTTCATCAGCCGTGGTCCTCACATGCACTGCACACATGTTTTAACTACCTCTGAGTTCTCATGGGGGTCTCTTCTTTGAATCTATCTCCATGTCAAAATTGTACTCCACGTAAAAAACATATATGTCAGACAGAGAGAAGGGAAGACCGGCAATAAAATATTGAAATGTAATTAAAGAGGCTACAATTAAGGTCAAAACTAAATTGTTTCACCCTTGACACCCTACTGAGATTAACACAAAAAGGTTAGCAAACAAAGGCCTAGTTTAATTGATCTCCTAAACCAGAGGTGGACAGAAGGTAGATCTCCAGATGTTTTGGACCAACTCCCAGAAGCCAATGGTCAGGAGTGCTGGGAGCCAGGGCCGGCCCTACCATTACACAGGCTGAAGCACCCGCATCAGGCAGCAGAGCAGGAAGAGTGGCAAATTGCGCTGCTTCCCCACCACCCCTGCCAAGAGGGCCTGCTGCTGCCTCTCCGCCACCTCCAGCGGGTGCTCTGGTGAGCCCCACCAGCCGCTCTCCTGCTGTGGCGTTTGCCACAGAAAGAGAGCAACTGGCAGGGCTCTCTAGAGCAACGTGCTGGGTGCACTGTCAGCTGAAACCACCACATCTTCTTACCGCGGTCAGCCATCACTGCCCACCCACCCTTATCAGGTGGCCAGCTTCTCCTTCACTTGCTCAGCTGCCCACTCTCTTCTGCCTGCCCTTGTGTGCAAAGGTGGAGGAGACGGGAGGAAGGTGTGTGCAAGTTTGGGGCTTGCCATGGTTCATTCCTGGCCAGCAAAGCACTGTTTAGGTAATTGTTTGAACTTAATCTAACACTATACGGACAGATGAAAAAGAAAGAAAAAACTACTAGAGGAAAACAAAACAAACCTCAAGCTATGAAAAAAGTAGAGAAATAAACATTGCAAGTTTTGTGCTTTAAAATCTTTAAAATCCTGATGTGTTTGAAAGTGATAGGCACTTCATCAAGTTTACAAAAGTAAAAGGAGTACAAACAACTTGTAGATAAATTGATGTAATATAATGTAATATAATGTAATGTAATATATACAACCCATGAATTCCATAAGATGGTAGATATCCGCAAAATTATAATGCATTTAAGGCCGTAATCCTATGGGTTGCGCTCTTGATAGACAGAGGCCTCTGGGTGTGGAGCCCTCTGTCTCCCCTATGCCCTGCTGGGAAGAGCCAGGCAGGGCGAGAGGAAGACAGAGATGATTTTGCCTCCATTCCTGTTTAAAATACAAAAAGCAGCTACGAGCCTCTTAGTCTGTCTAGCCGATTTAACTTTTGGTGGGCGGGGAGGAGACTGGAGACTCCATAGGATACTGCTCAGTCCTGCATCTCCTCCCCACTGCCCTCCCACCAGCACACCTCCTTTTCTCCCTCTCTGACTTCTCTTACAAGGTCACACAGTCACCACCTTTCCGCAGCGGCTGGGGGTGTGTGTCCACAGTTGGATCTCCTCCTCTGTGCTCATAGCTCTGTCTACCGGTGCAGGGGAGGAGATCCTTAGCATCCTTAACACTGTCTAGGGGGCCAAAGGATTGCTCTCTAAAATATGGGTATAAAAACTACATATCTCCATTCAATAAAACCAAGGGCATGAGTTTTGCTGTTTTATAAATAATTGGAGTATTGTATTGCATATTAATTTCACCACCATTTTACATGTGGAAAGGGGGGAAAATACATTCATGATTGTTTACACCAGTGTCCAACATGTTTGCTAAGATGATTTTTGTTACCTTTTTAGAACTATAATCACTAAAGCGTCTGCAAACTGATAGCATCGTGAATGACAACTGGACTCCAGTTGTCATTCACGATGCTATCTATCAGTTTGCATCAGGTCCCTTCTGATTTACTGCTGCAATGTTACAACAGACGGCCCCAAGACAAAGCAATGAAAATCTATGACCCTCCAAAGGCACAATGGAGTTTCTCACAGAAGGCTCCACAGAAGTGCTCCAGTAAAGCCATTTGGGCATAACTGATGTTTGTTACTAAGAACTGGATGTTCTCTTGGCAAATGCACATTCCCAAAGCCACATTCACCATGAAAACCGGAATGGGTGTGTGTATTTTTTTTTGGGGGGGGGGAGACTTCCATGAAAGGATTGGTGCAATGGAGGAATGCTTAACCCCTTCCAAGGGCAGGCCCTACCATTAGGCAGAGTGAGGCAGCTGCCTCAAGCAATGGAACTTGAGTGTCATGAAACTGTTAAAAACTGCCTGCTCTCCTAACAGTATCTAGTTCTGCCCTAAATGAACTACCAAAATGAATGGAAGCCTTTTGGTTTAGTCAGTTTAAATGAGACCCAAACATTTCATACTGAATAATATGCTAACTAATAATAGCAAAATAGTGCATAATAACCCATATTATTTTTCCATCTCTTCACTGGGGACTGTTTTATGTGGTTTTCAGGAGAACACCTATAGAACAGGGGTGAGCAACTTGCGGCCCTCCAGATGTTGTGGCCTACAACTCCCATCATCCCTTACCATCGGCTATGCTGGCTAGGGATTGATGGGGATTGTACGCCAAAAGGTCAGAAGGGCCACATGTTGCCCACCCCTGCTATAGAGTATGTGAATGCAACAAATACATTTTAGCAAATGTATGTGTCATATAGGTACACTGCTCAAGGAATCAGAATTTGCTGTGGCTGTCCATCTAGTATGCATCATCCCAAGTTTTCTGCCATGTAACATGTGAAAGAACCAGTGATGTCAACAAGGATTGCAAATAATGTGCTCATGATGACATGAGTTTGACATGCTCACAATCCTCATTTTATTGTGCGATGAGCACCCCACCCCTAAATATCTGCAACCTACTCTCAGTTCATTATATGGCTTCTTGAGTTGATGGGCCATTTTTGTGCCTGCACAGCCAGCATTCATAAGGCAAAGCCAGCTGCTGCTGCAGCTGGCACTTTCCACATCCTCAGAACTTACGGATGTGTGAGAAATTTGCTTCAGTTCGTTTTTGATCAGTATGTGCCCAGTTTGCAGCTTCCGGACCAAACACGGACTCAGACGCAATCTGCAGTTGAAGCCCATACATTTCTGAGCTTACGATGTAATTCATAGACCCCACAAAAAATGCATTCAACAGCATGCATACATTTGAAAAATGCACATGAAAAAGTGCATACTTTTGAAAACTGCACACAAATATGGTTTAATCAATGGGAGAAGAATGCATACTTTTCAAAGATGCACAGAATTGATGCAAACATTTGAAAAAATAGCATGAAAATATGTATTTTTGGTCCGGACGAGGAAGAGGGCCTTTTTTTCTGTGGCGGCCCCCAGTACTGTGGAACTCTCTCCCGAGTGACCTCCGCCATGCCCCCTCTCTGCTGAGCTTCCGCCGCTCATTAAAAACTTGGTTATTCAGGTGGGAATATGGGGTGGGCTAAGATTTTAAAATTTTATACTGTTTTAATGTATTTTAATGGAGAAAAATGTTTTAATGTATTTCATTCTGTTTTATTTTCTGTACATCGCCCAGGGTGGCCGGTTTGCCGGCCAGATGGGCGATAAATAAATGCAAATAATAAATAAATATAAATAAATATGTATGGATTGTCATGTAAAAAGAAAAAAAAAACAAAGCTTGCAATCTGATATGGACTTGAGTTGGAACAAGCTTCAGGATGGAATTTGGAGTTCTTCTGTGAGCTCGGGTTTTGATGATTCACATATCCCTATCAGAACTTGATTATGTTTTAGTTGGAAACCTCAGACCCAGGGGGCAGATCTGACCCCCACTTGGATGCCATCCAGAGATAGCCACATCCCCTTTCCCCCAACCACCAATCGTTTGGTGGTTTCCTGGCTTTTGCTCAGTCTTTTCCCCATTCTAGAAGGTTGAAATGCCTCCCCTAAGGCTTAATTACTGGCACTAAGAGTTTAAACTACAATATTCTGGTATCTTTTGCATTTTTGCCTCCACCCCTATAATGCCTTCAGCTCCACCCAGCTTAGAATGTGGCCCCCGAGAGCTTCTCTGAAATTGAATTTGGCCCTCAGACTGAAAGAGGTTCCCCACTCCTGCCTTCGACTCATGGCAACTGTCATTACTTCCTGAGTTGCTGTTTGCTTTTCTTCCAATGGCCTGGCAGTTGTGCAATTTGTACTACCATGTAAACATAGAGAAGAATGACCCAACCCTTTCTAATGAAGTCTGGGGATGTTGTGCATACCCAGAGGCAGGAAGCCCATGTAAATGGGGCAAGACTGACCTTTACAAACACAAATACAGATGGCTGGGAAAGAGAGAGGTTCGTGCATGAGTCTGAGATCACTTGGAAAAAAAACCCGAACTACTCATGAACAAAAGCGGGCCTTTCCCATCCTCCATTCCATGCTATAATTGACATGAGATAGTGTGAAAATAATATTGAGCAAATTAGAACCTGGGGGTGGTGGAGGAAAAACTAACATTTTGGGGTGGTTCTTCACAGTTTAGGAACATCGGAATCTGCCTTATGCTGAGTCAGACCCTTGGTCCATCTATCCCAGTATTGTCAACACTGACTGGCAGTGGTTCTCCAGTTTGGCAGGCAGGAATTTTTCCAGCCCTACCTGGAGAAACCAGGAATCGAACCTACGACCTCCTACATCACGTAGGGATGGGGGAAAATTCATTTGGTTCTCGTTTTAATGCAAACGTACATAATTTTGCACTTTCAAATAGTGCACACAAAAATGCACACATTGGTGGAAACGTTAAAATGCATTATATTAGGGAAACCTGTTGCAAAAAATGTGTATAATAGGCAAAATGGCATACAAATGCATGGATTCAGAGACATGTGCACAAAATTACATACACATTTTCTTGATCTTTTTTCTCAAAGTTAAGGGTAAACCACACTTATTTTATTTATGTGTGTGTGTGTGTGTGTGTGTGTGTACATATATATCATTTCTATACCACAGAATAGCCAAAGTTCTCTGGGTGGTTTAAAACAATTCCTAAAACAGGGCCAAAATACAATAAAAGAGTCATAAAATTGCTCTATGATAAAGAAATTAAAAACAATGTAAAAGAATTAAAAACTGTTTAGCCAGAGATAACAATATTTAAATACTGAATAGATGTGTTACAAACACCTGACATACATGCCCCATCAAGCCATTAAAACAATCGTAGATGTTCTTAAACGCCTCAGCACAGAGCACTGTCTTAACCCGGTGCCGAAAGTTGGCACCAGGCGGGCCCCAGTGGGGAGATAATTCCACAGTTGGGGGGGGCACCACTGAGAAGGCCCTCCCCCTTGTTGCCACCCTCCAGCCTCTCTCGGAGGAGGCACTTGGAGGAAGGCAAACACAGAAACAGGAGGAGATAAGCATCCAAATGCAACGAAAAAAAGGAGAGAACTGGGTTCTCAGGATGCAAAAATCTTTATTAAAGGAGCCCGACGCGTTTCGGCCTGTGTATTTTTCAAGGCCTTCCTCAAGGGGTTGTAAAAGAGTCTGCAGATTTCTTAAACAACTAATGTCTTTCACTGTTCACACTAATGTCTTTCGCCACTGAAACAGCGTACTCCCAATTCGGAGTCCCACCTCTGACCTTGTGAAAAACACTCCGAGGTCGGAGCTGGCACTCTGAATTGGGAGTACGCTTCCTCCACCCTTGCAGCCGGCACGGAAAGAGTGAGCTCCGAGTGTGGCTCCGAAACTGCAAGACAGACCTTGGAGCCAGTGGGCACTGGGGTGGGCATTCCAGGGGGTTGGGAAGGGACGAGCGATGCTACGAGGAATCCTGGTGGTGCCTCAGCCTCTGAGCAGCCAGGGGGGGGAAACATTTAGACAGCCAGAATCAGCCATCTAAGCGTCTTGGAATGCGAGAGAAGCGTGGAGGTAATCCTTGCCTCTGCGCTCCTTCTGCCCCTCCAAAGGATGCCTGTAATCCTCCGAGTTTGGAGAGTTACGGGCAGCCACATTGGATCGCACTGTTAATTATTTAAGGTTTCTGTCATCTCTTTTTAAAATAAACTTTCCCCCCTGTGAAAAGCATTGCTATCTTTATATGATCTCTTTATGCAATGTTTTTCTTCCCCCATTCCCTTTACCATTTCCTTCACTCTTCTCTAAACGTTAAAGTTCTTCAACAGTCCCAGTACTACTGCTATGTACCCATAACAATAAATTGCCTGTTTCAAATGAAAAGGAGTTTTTGAGCACCCAAAAGAAATATCTGGACACCTCTTTTGCCCGTGAGAATTTCCAAGGATGAAGCTGGTGGATTACTTGGCATGGGAAGAATATTATAAAATCAGATTAATAATAAATTTAAATTACGTAAATTTAAATGAATAAATTTGATTGTGTCCATAGTCACAGTGACGTAGCTAAGCCTGTGCCATTTTTAGTCGCACTCCTGGTAATCCATTTAGAATGTAAAATGGTTTTAAGAAAGAAAATTAAGCAGTTAGCTGAATTTCCTTGAATCGTCCCACTCAGTGATGGAAGATCACCCAGAGGTAACGGACATTAGTTTACTGTTTTTCTTACTCAATTTGGTATTAGGTTCATTTGACATATATTTGAGATGAGCTATTAAAATCGCAGACTAAAACTGGGTTAATCATGCACACATGAGAAATTCTTCTGCTGAATCAAATGAACAATGAGTATTTATTCCCTTCTATAGAGAAAGATTTCTATTCAATTGCCTTTCTAAAGCTATCCCTAAAACTGTGTAATTTGTTTTAAAGAAGTAAGTAGAAATCTTCTTCTTTTATATATAAAGGGGGCTTTGGCTGTGGGTAGGCAGACAGGGGGCTTTGGCCGTGGGTGGCGGATGGGGTTTGGGGGCAGGCTGCTGGCCCTGCTCCCACCCCCAGACATTAACTTGTTGTCATGGACTGTCTGCCAGGAAGAAGCCTGCCACATGAACTCATGAATAGTCTTCCACATGATCAGGACTTGACTGGGAAAACTCTGAAATAAGATAAAACAAATAAATGCAAACAATATAATTGCTGTATTGTGTAGAAGCTGCAATGTAGGGCCAGCGGCCAGCCCTTCTATTAAGCAGAGTGAGATGGCTGCCTCAGGCAGTAGATTTTGGATGTCATGAAAGGGCAGCAAATAGTTACTTAATTTATTATTGTTGTATTTTTACTGCTAGGAAGGGGGTAGAGATGCTTGTAGGGTTTCCTGTCTCAGGTGCCAAAATAACTTGGGTGGCGTTAGATACTATGCACCTTGCACTATGCACTGGTTAGATACTATGCACCTTGACTTGGGCCGGTGGAGCGGATGGATGGATTTGGTGCTCTGCCTTAGGCTGCAAAAATGTCTTGGGTCAGCCCTGCTGCAATGTATACTTATAATAAGTAATTTCTAATAAGTAACACGCCCGCTTCCTCACAGATCTTTGATGTGTGTTTTTTCAATTGTGCGTTCTTCTTACTTCATCCCAACAATGTGTGCAATTCAGTTCATATCATCTGTTTCAATAATGAATTAAAAGAACCCCATAGATGTAGTGTTAGAATCATGTTCATTGATTAATTTTTGTTGTTGGAATTTCTTTGGTTTTAAGTATTGCTTCTCCCATAGTATATGTGACGATTGCCATAAGGTAGCTCAAGAACGTCTGGTAGTATGAATTCATTATTACGAACTGAATTGCACACATTGTTGGGATGAAGCTAGAAGAATTCACAACTGAAAAAACAAAATCAAAGATCTATGAGGAAGCGGGCGTGTCCAGTGCCTCTTGGATTTTAAGAATTTTCTAGACAGAAGGAACATTCACAATATCAACACGTTCTCCGTTGTCATTAGAGGTATGAAATCTAGGTTTTTATTCCCTTAGATAATACTCCTCAGGGGTTCTTGTTTTTCCGTCTGCCAGACTAATGGCTGCACTTGTTGCCCCAAAAGGAACATCTCATTGTATCCACAGTTGGAAATCTCTCTTGCATATTCTTCCAAAGAGAGAAAAACAACTTTCTCTCTTGTATTCATCCTTGGTAATTGTGGTAGTGCTCCCAAGATGATGAATTCCGGTTCATTTCAAGTCAAGGATGAGTCATCCAATTGTGACTTTCTTCAAGATTGCCACTGAGAGTCCTCATGACGCCAGTGTCAAGTGATTGCTTCTTTCAAGACGCCTCCGCCCCCGCTGCGGTATGCGGACATGACCACCGACTCTCATATTTGGGGTTAAACGAGAAGGGGGGTATGCTGTCCTTTACATAACAAGGCAGCAGTTACTGTAAGATTAGATACAGAAAAGGGGACACGGAAGTAGGAAGATTGCCATTCCATTCTGCCTAACAGGTGTAATTAGATTGTCCTGTTTTATGGCATATGTGGCATCTCTGGAAAGAGATGAGAGAGTCTGTCCTGCAATGGGGGATTAGAAGAGTTGGAGCTGGTGCCTTGTCATTTTCATACATTTGCCCAAGGATTGATTCGTTGATGCCTGGGTTTTTAAAATCAATCATGTCATTTAGGGAATTGGACTGCAGTCCTGTACATGACGAGGCCGCTGTCATCCCACTGAGCTCACTGAGGTTTAAGCAGCCTCACTGTTTGTTGAAGTGTATCCCTTTTAGTTTTCCTGGAGCAGACCTCTGGCATCAGCCCTGCTTGGGAATATAGGGCTCAGCTTGTGCTTAGTTGGAATGGCACTGGTAATCCCTGGGAAAGAATCTGGCAGTTCATGCAGAACCTGACTCTCTGATCTACTAAGTGAATAACAGATAGATGATCCCTCCTGCTTGCTTCCTGCATCCTCCTAGCAGCCGCTGATCACCCCCTACCCCAGTTCGTTTCAACTCCAGACATCACCCAGCAGCATTCTGCAGACTCTCAGCCCAGCTAAAACAGAACTGCACTTTTACATGTAATGAACATATGACTTGCAAATGAAGTTTTGCCATCTGGAATAAAAAACAGAATGGACATAGCTCAGGAGCATCGAGCATGTGGTTTTCAGACAGTCCTGAGTTCAACCTATGCATGATATGTTCACTTAGGGCTGGATAAGAGGCCTGTCTGAATCTGAAACCCTGGAGAGCTCCTGTCAGTTAGTGTAGATCAGCACTGGTCATGCTGGCTGGGGCTGATGGGAAGTGAAGTACAAAACATCTGGGGAAGGTTAGTGTGGATAATATTGAGCTTGAAGTGTATGAAGGTGGAGTTTCCACACATCTGTGTTCCCTGTACAATAGGTGGCTTGACATATTGGCTGCTCTTATGAACTAGACTTGCAGGTTTGGGGTTGAGATTCACAGGAAAACTCGATTTTCTGGTAATCACGGTGTCCTGGATTACATTGTGTACCAAATTTTATCATTCTGTCTACTGAGAAATACCTTAACAAATTTGAAACCCCTTATGAGTGAATGAGGTCAAAGTCTGGTGTGGATACATGTGTATGCAGCATCTATCAAGATGCCTGTTTGGTTAAGGATTGTTCCTTAGCTAACATCTAACTCATTACAACTGCATGTTGCAACTTTAGTTTTATCAAGAAAAGGTAACAGTTAAATAAACAATGTGCTACGTAATTGGGTTGGACAGAAGAAGAAAAAACTGTAGGTCTTTCAGTATTTGAAACATGTCGCCTCAAACAAGTATGCCTTAACACCACTTTCCCCTATTATTCCTCTTTTTAATGCATTTCCTCTTTAACATATTGAATTATTCATCACAATTTGGCTACTTCATTCCCAGAATTTGTGATACCAGCATGGAGAAGAATGTACCATGATTCTGTCCTTGTTCTATACACTGCATTTGAAACAGAGTTTTTTTTAAAGAAAAGATTAACTATTTGAGACTGTTGTTTCATCTTGCTCTTTGAATAGGCTACTTATGCAGTACTTAATAGGGATGCTCCTGAAATCTGCTCCAACCAGAATCCAGGAAGGAAGCCCACCCTGGGTGAACACATCATTGGAATGGGACTAGGACCTCTCACCTTGGATTGGGGGGGATTCTAGCCTCACCCTGAAAATGCTCCATCCATCTAACTCAGAGAGCAGTTTGTGTTTTTGCAACTTGTTGCTACCAACCAAAATCAGGATATGTTGGCGCGTGGCCTCCAAAAGCATCCTGAGGATGTCCCAAGAGAATAGTTGCAACACAGTAGTGCAGGCATATATCTCAGTCTATATGGCACAAATGCTAGGTTGCTAGAAACCTTTGGATGTGCGCTGGTGATGTCAACAGGAGCTACTAACCCAAGAGTGGGGAACTTCTTTCACTCCAAGGTCCAAATTCAATTTTGGAGAAACTCTTGGGAGCAGCATACCTGTGGTGGGTTAAGTTTAGGTGGGTGGGTGGGATCCAAAACTACACAAATACCAAAAACTATCTGCCTATTATAGCTTAAAGTTTTTACTGCCAGTCACTAAGTCTTGGGAGAAGCACATTTCAGCCTTTTAGAATGGGGGGAAACTGTACAAAAACCGGGAAAGCACCAAACGAGCAGTGGATAATTGGCAGTTGGGGGAAAGGGCCGGGGAAGGGGTGGGACCTTCTGGGGAAACCCCTCCTGGGGATCTCAGGAAGGCTGGATTTGGCCCACAGGCCTGAGGTTCCCCACGCCTGTACTAACCAGTCAGCGATCATTCACTTGCACGTGCTGACTGATACACCCCTTGCTTGCACTACTACATCCTGATGGTCACTGGAAGGGGCAGGATCTTTCCTCCCCTCTCGATCGATCATCAACCTGCAGTAGCAGCGGGTGTTTCCCTCCAAAGAACCAGCTCACTGCCTGCTGCTGCCAACAAGGAAGGAAGTGGTTGCCGCGGGGGAGTCCCACAGGCAGAGTGAGTGATACACAAGGGAAGGAGAGAAACAGAGGATGCTCTGAGATTGTGCCTTTGGCTGCAATCCTATGCAAACTTAGCTGGGAGTAAGCCCTACTGAACACAATGTTACGTTACGTTATGTTACACTTCATTTCTATGCCTCCTTTTGGCGAAAAAGCCCCACAAAGCGGCTCACAAAAACATACAAATACAATCTTTAAACAGTACTCTAAATACAAGTGTAAAACAGAAATGTCAAAACAACTGTATAAAACTAAGAAACCCCCTAAAGCCTGAACACGCCTCCTTCATATCCAAAAACAAAAACCGATCAGCAAAAACACCAAAGGAGAGCTGGAGGAATCCGGGGTTCCTTATAAGGTTTCCCAAGCCTGGGGGTTAGAGGAGGAGAGCAAAGGAAGAAAAGAAAAACGTTGCCTTAGTTGGAGCAGTGTCTCTCCCCTGAAGCAGCACCTCCCAAGCTGCAGCTCCAGCTCTGCTTAGAAGGTCTCCAGGTGGGGGAGGGGGAGCAGGTGGGACCGCTCGCCCTGGATGGAAAAGCTCTCCCCCCTGAAGCAGTGCCTGCCTGTGAGACTTCCTTCTGAGTAAACATGTTATAGGGTTGCACCACTACACCGTTATTCTGGGTGATTATGATCTTACTTTGTAGTAGACTTTACATTCTCTGTTTCTGTAGCGTTTCTCCCGGTTTATTGATTTCTTTTTCCTTGCAGCAGAACCACGAAGATTAAGCAGTTGATGATTTTTGAGTGTGTAACAAGTTCATGGTGACCAAGCTAGTTCATGTGGCCATGTAATTATGTAGCATCTGGTTTATGAGATATGAGACGATCGTTTCAAATATTACCAGGGTACCGTAATTACCATAGCAATAAAACAGAAACACACCTGTGCTCCGTATAACTGTACATCTCTCCCGCCTTCATTTTCTTGTTGTGGAGAGGAATATACTTTTGAGCACAATTTTGCTTTCTGATATACTTGATACCAATGTGGCAGGGTTTATACATTCCCTATACACTACGCTCCTGATCCACAGTTCCTCACATACACAACCGCCACAGACACAAAGCTTTATATTTGATTCATCCCTTTCCTTTGCTCCTTATATTCAGTTCGTCACCAAGTCTTATAATTTCTTATGGGAGGCTGTGTTTAGTTTTTGTTTTGTCATTTTATTTAACCTTGATATCACTGCAAGCAGTGGATTGAATATAATGGGTGGTTAGTCATCCAGAGACCTGGATATTCAGCTCTTTCACGTAGGCTTTGTGGACAAAGTTTCTCTTGGCTGTGGTCTGTGGAAGTACCACTGCTTGTGTTTGACAGGGCAGTCAGTTTTTTGTGCTATTGTTCCTTTCATTGTAGTTGAATAAATTGATTTATACATTTATTTATATCTCAGGAATGTGAGTGGGGAAGGATTTATGCAGACATAGAAACTGGGGTCCCACATTTCCTGGGTGAGGGCTTTATCCAGAAGGATTAGGAGAAAGAACGTAATCCACAGTCATTTAAAACAGCCCTTGTTTCTAGTACAAAATTACATGTGTTGTAGCTGTCCAGAAGAACCATATTCTTCTGAATCATTAGAACGGGGGGGGGGGGGGTTGTGCTTTTCTTTCTTTCTTTCTTTCTTTCTTTCTTTCAGGAAAGAGCTATAAAGTCTGGTTGTTTGGACTCATAAAATGAATGAGCAGGAGTTTCATATCATAATCCCAGGCTTCTTTTAAGGAAAAATTGGAATTGCACAGTGGTATATGATTGTAATTCACCTGCATAGTGCACACCACACCAAAATACAGTACTTGTGTATGTTGTGTGCATGCACATGTTTTGTTGCTTAGAGTTACATTCCATGTCATGTAGAAGCCTATAATGTCTTGGTTCGCACATAACGACAATCCAGAGTATGGGTTGAATATGGGTTGTTGTTGAATCATGGGATACTGGTGGGTTGTTGTTATGTGTGAATCCTGCAGTATGGTTTAACTATGGGTTGTTAACCACAAACAACCCAGAGATCACAACCCAACAACAAACCATGGGTTCTCTTCCTGGGTTGTTCATGGTTAGCAACTCATAGTGCAAGGTTCACACATAACGACAACCCATGATTCAAGAACAACCCATGATTCAATGACAAATCATACTCAACTCATACTCTCATACTCATACATACTCTGGGTTGTTGTTATGTGCAAATCAGGTCACAGAGTGGGAGAAGATCTTCATGACTGGGAATTTGACAGCATGTTATATTCAAGCTTCACACAAAAGGCATCATGAATTCCAACAAAACCTCATTTGGAGTCGGGG
This sequence comes from Shinisaurus crocodilurus, assembly GCA_021292165.1. Taxonomy (NCBI): domain Eukaryota; kingdom Metazoa; phylum Chordata; class Lepidosauria; order Squamata; family Shinisauridae; genus Shinisaurus; species Shinisaurus crocodilurus. Next base: position 100,112,274 of record CM037878.1, read on the forward strand.
GATATAAACAGAACCAGTGCGGGGGTGGGGGTGGGTGGGATGGAAAACATGGAGAGGAGGGGCAGCCAGAAGACAAACAAGAATTAGGATTGTTTCCTACTCTCACCAGTGGAATTACAGTGACTTTGGATGCTGACTTCGTTCCTATTATTTAGCTTGTAAAAGCTGCCCATAAAAAGTGTGGCCATATTCACCCAGTGGTGCAGGTGCACCATGCTGCAGCTACACAGGGGCTGTTCACACGTAATGACAACCCACTGATTTAAAAACTGGTGGTTTGTCATGCACGAGTGGGTGTGCTGCCTGCAGTGCACCCTGTCCTCTTCTGCTTTTACTCCACAATCAGCTCCTTCGTAGGTTGTGGAGCATGACATCTGATCCTGGACCACTGGGTTGTTTGGAGGCTAAACAACCCAGTGGTTAACCTAACAACAAACCATGGGTTAACTCCTGGGTTGTTTAACCCCTAAAGAACCCATCCCATGGTTTGTTGTTAGGTTAACCACTGGGTTGTTTAGCCTCCAAACAACCCAGTGGTCCAGGATCGAATGCCATGCTCCACCACAACCTACAAAAGAGCCGATCATGGGCTGTACAGTAAAAGCAGAAGAGGCAGCTATGCTACAGGCAGTGCACCTGCTCTCTCTTGCTTGTGTATGACAACCCATCTGTTTTTTAACTAATGGGTTGTCATCACATGTGAAACAGATCACAGAGTGGCAGCTGATGAGGTCATAACCTTACACCAAAGCTGCACCAGCCCAAGACATTTTGCTGCCCGAGGTGAAGAACAAGACAATGGCCCCTCCCATTCCATGTACAAAAGCCGACTGGATTGGCGGTTGAATCTTACTTCAGTACTTCAATGAGACAGCATCTTTCACTGCACCTGAAGGCAGCAGGCTATCCAAGGGGACGCAGGGCAAGCCATGTGGCACACACAACTCTCTCCTCCAATACCATGCTGCCACCTCCCAGCATCTGCCACCTGAGGTGACTGCCTCACTCTGCCTAATGGTAGGGCTTTCCCTGATGCAAGGCCACTAAGGAACTCCAAACAGTCGCACCTAGATCAGGAAAACTGGCAGCAGCCATGAATAGCAGTATGGCCTGCTCACATCACTGCTGGGGTGATAAGGGGCAAAAGAGGAGAGGGTTCCTGCACTTTTAATAGTTTTCTGCAGGTACAGCTTTTCCTATCCCTGCATGACATGGGGCACCATTAAGAGGGTGTGTTTGTGGGGGGGGGGCGTTATCTCCACACCTTCTTTGTTTCACTCTACATAGGATTATTCCTCAGGACCACATGTATTTCTGGCCAATCAACTGATTTTAAACAATTGGAAGGGCTGATGTACTAAGTATGAATAACTAAGGCATAATTCCTCATTAAACAAACAAATGTGACTATTTGGCTTGTGTTCATAACATTGCTACGGTTAATGGTTCAAAAGTGGTATCTGACACCGGTGAAGTTGGCAAAAATAAATAAGAATTTATCACCTTTGTGCTGGAGAGGATGTGAAAATAATGGAACACGAATGCATATGTGGTGGGAATGTAGGCAGGTAAACAGGTTCTGGTGTAAGATATTTAAAGAAATAGAAAAAAATTACTGAGCGAGAGATAAGTAAAACACCAGAATTAGCTTTATTGAATATGTTTGTGAACAAAAATAGAGAGGTAAAAGAGAAAACTTTAATTGGCTATTTATTGACAGTCACAAGGCAATTAATAGCAAGCAATTGGAAGACAGCTCGAATGCTGACATTATCTAGTTGGAAAAAGAAAATATGGGATATAGCAATTACGGTAATGAAAAGTTGACACAAAAGTTAATGTATAGAGGAATAAAGAAAAAAGATACTTTTAAGGAGGATTTCATATACGGTACATAGAGTATATGAAAAAAGATTCGAATAGATTAACGTTGATGGAAGCATACAGAAAATTGTGGGGTTCATTAAAAGAAGAAGTTTATAGAGAAATGAAATGAGATAATTTAATGTGGATTAAGCTGGGGGAGGGTTGGGCTGGGTTTATGTATTAATATTGTTAGGCTTTATTGTATGTATTTTCTTTTGGAAATGTAATAAACAATTAATTTAAAAACAAAAAACAAAACTCCTATTGCCAGAGATTTTAAAGGGTAAAGCAGTCTTTTCAATAGCTGCTTTGGCCAGCTTTCCCCAACTTGATGTGTTCTGTATGTGTTGAATTAGAACTACCATCATCCCCAGCCAGCATGCCGCATCTGGAGAGCATCAGGTTGAGTTTATTTATTTGTTTGTTTAAAGTATTTTTATCCTGCTCCTTGGCCAAAAAGTCTCCTGCCCGGGGAACACTGGTCCACCTTGCAATTGCGTTTTCTTCATGCAGTGCAGCATAATGGCAGATGATGAACACAGAGTGCTCAAAACAAAGAGGGAAGAACTGGCAACCCTTTATAAATAAATCTTTATTGTACTTTAATAGGAAACTCTTTGTTGAGCAAATGGCCCTCTGCTAGTGTAGAAAGGAGAACACACACACACACAGAGCCATCAAACAGCTTTCTTCATTAATTTCTTCCTGCCTGAAATATTGCTTACATGTGGCTCTTCCAGTTACTAGCTGTTTTTGACAATTTACTGGGAGCTTAAAATTTCATTTGAAGAATAACGCTATAAGGATTGGTTGGTGTGGCTGTAAGCACTTCTGTTGAGTGAAGGTTGACCAATTATAGCATTTGCAGAATTATGACAAGTGATCTACTTTTCTGATAAATCACTACCCTGGGCTCTTTTTGACTAAACAGAAACTGCTGTGCTTGGACAATCCACTTTAAAAAATTGTTTATACTAGAAAAGAAATAAAGGGTTTGACCTGCTTTTCTAGGCTATTTCAACATGCACATTGTCCTCATATATTCTGTTTAAAACCTAGCTTCGGTTATGATGCAGGGAGTACAATTCTGTACTCCCTGCATCAATAAAAAGGTAACAATAAGATTTGGGGTAAAGTTTGTCATATTTCTTTATTATATTTTTGCATCATAATTGGCTAAACCCCCCCCCCCCACAAAAAACTAGTTTATCCACATTTACTGCAAAGCTGGCATTTAATGAATCAAGAAACTGACCATAATATGCAAGTCCATGTTTCTCTGATGGCTTAGAATAGGCAATGGGTACAATCCATCTGGAAGTTCTCCTGCACTAGATGACTAGGAGAAACATATTATTCCCAGCAAAGAAAGAACAGACTGGTTGTATCTGTCTATATGTTTCCACTTTAAACTTACTTTTTCTTTCACATCTAAGCCAACAGTGTGTTGTGAGAGCTAGGGTGCTGTCGTGGTCACAGTGTCAGACCAGAATGGGAAACCTGGGTTCAAATCCCACCACAGCTATGAAGCTCGCTGGCTGACCTTGGGCCAGTCACTATCTCTCTGCCTAACCAACCTCACAGGGTTGGTGTGGGGATAAAATGGGGAGGGACTTGTACACTGCCTGAGCTCCTTAGAAGAAAGGTAGGATATAAATAAATGAAAAGCCATTTAAGTCAGCAATCCTTTACACCAGGGGTAGGCTACCTCATCCAATTTCATGTGGAGCTTGCCTTGGTTTCAAAAGCCCTCTGCATGCAATTGGTTCAGATTTCTGGCAAGAGCGATCCTTCCCCTCCTTGGCAGCCCGCTGCATGGGAAGGAAGAGAGAAAGAGAGAAAAAGGGGGTGGCAGAAAGAGAAAATGGATGACCCACCCACCATTGGCTTTGGCTTCATCCACCACTGGCATGTGACCCCATGAGGAAATGCAGCCCTCAACCGGAAAAAATGTTGCCCACTCCTACTATATACAGTACGTATACTTACCTGGGGTAAGCTCCATTGAACTAAGTGGGAGTTACTTTTGAGTAGACTTACACAGGATTGCAATGCATGTAGGCAACTTCAGGCTGTCATCTAGAACAGCTTTTCCTAACACTTTATTTTAAGCGCCATTTGAAGACTTCACTGTTGACACACAACACATCCATAGTCTCCAATTGCCCCCAAAATGCCGGGACCCTCACGAAAACCCTTAAGCCATTACACTCACTTTGTCATGCAGAGTCCCGAATTCCCCTGCAACTGCAAGCTACTTTAAGGTGCTCTTAAAGGGGCCATGGGCAAAATTGCAGTTTGCAGTTTTAGCTTAGTTGCAATTTTGCCCATGGCCCCTTTAAGAGTAGCTCTCTGCATAGGCTCCAAGGGCCACAGTAAGCAGGGAGGGAACAGACACTGCTAAGCTGGGAGGGCCAGGTGAGGATGTGTGTGTGTGTGTGCATGCACATGTTCTACCTGCTGCCTCTGCTGCACGTTGCTGTGGGAAAGGGATTCGCTGGGTGAAAAGAAAAGGAGGTGGAGGCTGCAGTCGCTGGCTTGGACCTACAGAGAGGTGAATGAGGGAATTTATCACATGATTCCTATCTTTATATTGCCAAAGATTTTATTTCCTAAGAGAGCTGACTCTGTCTGTGCCTCTAACAGGTGATGCTACAGTGTCAGAAAGAAATGCAAGAAACTTCCCCTTTTCTCTGAAGTGCCATGTTTGGGGGTGTGGGGTGGGTAAGCTTCACCTGTTGAATTTGTGCCTATCCTGACAATTTTAAAACAAAAAGAAAGAGATTGCCCTGCAAGCAGTTCTGTTTGTCCATGCACTTTTCTCTGTGCCAAATGTGGTCAATATTTGGTTTACATAAAACAGGGGTGGGAATTGTGTGGCCCCCTAGATGTTGTTGGACTGCAACTCCCAGCATTCCTCACCACTAGCTCTGCTGGCGAGGGCAGCTGGGAATTGCAATCCAACAACATCTGGAGGGCTGCACAATTCTCACCCCTGCCATAAAAGGTACAAGTTTACTTTGAGGGTATCTTTTTCCGGCTCTTTCCAAATCCAAAACTGATACACTATGTAACTTTGACTTTTGTTTCTAAATGTTGCAGAGTGCTTTCCTTTGGTATAAAACATGAAACAGGCTCCCTGGTGACAATGAAACTAAGTGGCAGTAACTCCTTTGCTTGTGTTGTGTTGTTCCAGTTTGAGTTTTATGGAAAGGACTTCTGTACTTAGGATGTAATCCTGTACACACTTTCCTGTGATTAAGTCCCACTGAATGTAATAGGACTTACTTCTGAGTACACATACATAGGATTGCACTGTTGTTCTGTTTTCAGAGCAGTGGTAAATTTTTCTTGACTCTACCTGTGTACCCCATGTGAAAGTCTTTTTCTAACACATGCTGAAGTGCAATGGAGAAAGCTCTCTACATGATTAGGATTATTCTGCAGGGATTTTGGATTGTGTTTTTTAAAATGCATTAGAAGTTAGCAGAAAACACACCCTCCTCAAGAGAAAGAAAGGGAGGGGGGAATCCCAACTACCTCAAATAGCAGCAACAAACATCATCATTCCATTTTGGCATTAGTGTTCAATCATAGTGTTGTTGTCCTTGGTGTTGTTGTTTTTAATAAAGTACAATAGAGCCCAGATGTTTTTTTCTGAGTGGAGAAAATAGGAGCTTGTAGGGTGGGCCTGTGAACCATAAATTTAAAGATTTCTGTGCTTAAAATACTGCAGTTGTGTGTGTTTCCTCTAATAACTTTTGTACTTGACCATGCCCTTTGGTTGCCTGGCCATACCCTTGGCCACGCCCTCATGTTGCCTGGCCATACCCTCTTGATCACACCTTCATGTTGCTTAACCATACCTCTTACAAATTCACATGTGTCCCTATTTTCATCTGTGAAATGTTGGAGGGTATGCATGCACATCCAGGGCCAAAATAGATGTGTTGCTAAGTGAGTCACTTGCTGCCACATTAAAAAATAAAAATAAATGGCAGGCTTAGGAGTGCTGATTTTCATCAGGTCCATGATGTGCAGGGAGGGGGATTAACCCTTTCCTTCCCCATCCCAGTCCTGATTAAAATTGTCCCCCACATTTACCAATAGGAGTTTCCCTACCATGGCTAATAGCAGCTGCACGGGGCGATTTTCATCTGGACTGCATCATGCACACCCCGACATATGCTCATGGGGGTCACTTCACCTGGCACTTGGGAATATGTGTGTGACTGAGTGGAGAGCCCATATGGGTGCCTGTATATTTTCCCATGAAAGGAAGAAAAGCAGCATGGCAGTTGGTCATCTGTGGCACATTGCAGTCTCTATAGTAGGGGTTGGAGGGGCTGTAGCTCAGTGGTAGAGCACAAGCTTTGCCTGCAGAAGGTCCCAGGTTCGATCCCCGGCATCTCCAGGTAGGGCAGGAAAAGCTCCTGCCTGAAACCCTGGAGATCTGCTGCCGGTCAGTGTCAACGATACCGGGCTAGGTGGACCAGTGGTCTGACTCAGTATAAGGCACCTTCTTATGTGTACAACTTCTGGCCTTCCAAATGCTTTGGCCTACAACTCCCATCATCCCTTGTCATCGGCTATGCTGGCTAGGGCTGATGAGAGTTGTAGGCCAAAATGTCTAGAGGGCCACAAGTTACCAACCCCTTCTCTATAGCTATATTTTGGACAAGAAAAGAAAAATCTCAGGGGGAAAACTACACGTGACTGAACATTTGGCCCTGAGGACTGGTTTGTTGAACAGTGTTAGGTGGATGCCTCTGAAAGGGGGTATATGGAAGGATCTCCCTGCGCACACCTACGTTTGACTATTATCTTCATCGGTATTTCTTTGAAGGATATATTGCAATGGAGTTTAAACCTAAGGTACCCATAGCAAATGTTTTATTAGCAAGAAACTGACAAGGTATCAAACTTTAACAGAAGAATTAGCCTCAGGAAAGTTAGAACTGTGTTTCATAGTTTTATATTCTGAAATGTTTTATATTATTAAACAAAGCTCAATATGCTGTTCAAATGCTTCCTGAATAATAACATAAAAAATATTTCCATAAGGCGCTGAAGAGTGGCATACGGAATGGATTCCCTGCCATTTGAAAAGAGTAGCACTCCAAGGGCTTATGCTCACTTTAAGAGTAATTATCCCTGAGCTGCTCACACAAGAATTGATGTCTTAAGGTAACTAAAATACCACACACACATTGTGTGTGTGTGTGTGTGTTTATCTCACACAATCAGGTCGCCTTGACCTACATGTTTTCATGTTTCTGATTGCAAAATATCAGAATTGTAAAGAATCTCCTCTTTTCAAAAGCTCTTTTTCCAGGGGGGGGGGGACTCCTCCAGTGGCCTTGTAAACAGGTGGATCTTCCATACCTATCCCTCAGGTCACTACTCGGAGTAGGCTTTCCCATGGACAGCAGTAAGCATTTAGAACCTACCCGAATGCCTTCTAATGTCAGCAGGAAGAAATATAGGCTCTGCTTGAGACTGATGAGCAGGTGATAATGGATCAGAATTTTCTAGATCCGGTGTAAGGCCTTCACTGTCTGTCTGTCTGTCTGTCAGTCAGTCCATCAATTATTCTTTGTTACACAGCCAAAATTGCCACACAATGTGTCAAATAAAAAGATTAACTATATATTACGTGCAATGTGTGTAACCAAACAGGCCTGTGGCTCACACTGGCTCAGCTTGTCTGAGCGTGGAAAGCTAAGCAGGGTCAGGCCTGGTTATTACTTGGATGGGAGACCCCTCCTCTAGTTTCCTGTATTGAGCAGGGGGTTGGACTCGATAGCCTTGTAGGTTCCTTCCAACTCTATGATCTATGAAATCTATGCTTCCTCCCCTTTCCCCTCCCACAAAAACCCACTTCTGGAACTGGCATTTGGAGCAGTGAATCTGTGGGGAAGAGGTAGGCAGTCCTTTCCCTCCCCTCCGCTGCTTCTCCACTCAAACTCTTTGCTGCCCCCCCTTTTTCTTTTTAACATGGTTGGGGCTTTGCTCCACAGCCAACCAACCCATTGTGGCTTATTTGCAGGGTGGCTTAGCATGGCATGCGAACCCGTCCATTGTGCAAAAGTGAAATATGGTACTGATATTTCCACTTCTTCTTCTGTATATTTCCCTGCCACAGTGTGGCCCTAGCAGCAAGTCAGAACAGTTTTTCATTTATTCTACATTGAGATGATGTAAAAGTAAGTCTGGAGAGTGAAAGCTGCAGCATCCTACTAATATGTTGTTGTATGAAGTTTTATTTCATTTCATTTATTTAATCCATTTATAGACTGCTTGACCGTATCTAAAAAGCCATCTCAAAGCAGTTTAAAACTTGAAAATTTTAAATACAAAATGTACACAGTTAAAACATTTAAAAACAGAAAATACAAAAGATCTCATTTAAAAACATTTAAAATCAAACGATAAAATCTTCAATTGAAACATATAAAATGAGAAAACTAACAATCAACAAACTGGGCAGCAACAAGTTACCATGAAAACATTTTTTTAGATGTGATGTTTATAGAATTTACAAGGAACACTAGTTTAATTTCCTTCTAGAATGTGGTCATATTTATAAAGATGGCAAATTTTTAATCTGCCTGAAATCCATTTATTTCTTTTGAACTTCAAGATCTCACTAAAATGGCATCCCTTGATTTTTTTTAATTTAATGGAACATTAAACAGGCATTTCTAAATATCCTGCTTACAAAATAAATTGTTTGCAAGAAGGAAATAAAGAAGGGAAATTAAGGAGGGGAAGAGACACACAGAGAGAGAGCTAGGAATAGGCAATCTCCTTATTAAATAACACTCAAAGCTTTGATGATTCCCATCAAAATACTGTAGGATGTAAGTTGACATCATGCACCGGTCTTATATGCAAATCTAATTGGATTCAACTAGATTTATTCATCAATAAATGCGTGTATTACTGCGGTATTATCTGTGGCTCAGTTGTCTCTTAGTTTCTAGTGTTCTCAGCATGACTAGAGCTGTTACGTTAGGAATGTTAACTGACTTTTCCTTTCCCCCTACTGAACAGCTGACTCCAACTGGCTCTTTCTGGCACAATTTCTAACCATGGTCCAGAGATGCTACAGTATAAACGAGTTAGCTTTAATGTCATGAAGACCCAGAAGTAGTGCCGGAAGCTCTGTCTGAAAGTTTGGCACATTGCCTTCCAACTTCAGGCACGAGCATAAGATAAGAAAGTAGATGTTCCCACTGAACAGACTGTGCACACAAACTAGGATCACAGAATGTCTGCGCAGGACTTGAATATGAGCTCTGTTTCTCTGCCTTCCAACAACGATGTCTTGGCAAAGTGGCCCCCTAAGTAACCTTTTGTTGAATATTCGGCGCTATCCAGGCCTGCGGAACTTAGGGTGGCTACTTATATGCCACCAAAAAAGAGGTAATGCATCACCAAAACAGAGGACAAAAGGGGATACACCAATTTGCATAACATCTGCATATTCAAATGTACACGTATAGCTGCAAATTCAGAAATAATAACTATAATTCAAATAGAAATACAAGACACCTCACCATAGTGGAAAAGACTGACTAGGTGACCTGTGTGCCTGCTCAGTCTGTTCTCCCGTTGCTTACTGTTGATGGGCAACTTCAAGGCCCCTCCTGCTCTCCCTCCTTAGGGTCTGTTATCTTTAAGCTCAACTTGGAACTGGTCACCCTTTCAAATAGAGGACTGTGATCTGCAAAGTAGGACACACATGGCCATCCTAACTTCAAGGCCCCTGCTCTCCCTCCTGATCGTTCTTTGACTCTAAACCAGAGTTGGACTGGACGCCTCTTCAAAGAGAGGGCACCTTCAGATAGAGGACTGCCCTCTGCCTGCTCTCCAAAATAGAGGACTGTCCTCTGTAAAATATGACACCTTGCTACCCTATCTGACCCACAGAAGTGAACACAGCTTGTGTGCCATGTTTTGTGGGCTGACAGGTGTTTGGCAAATCCCTTGTCTTTGCAGTGCCAGGGGGCCTGCCAAAACTGGAAGTCTCTTGTTCCCTGGTGGGCTGCCATACATAGCTAGTTATCTGTGCTTTGCTTGGTGGGTCACAGGTTGTGTAGGCCACACCTAAATCTTTAACAGTGTGAGATGCTCCATAACTGACCTATTTCAGAGCTGTCAAAAACATCAGCCTACCTTTCAAAGCACATAACAATGAGACAAGACTGATATTATTTATTTTCCTCTGACAAGCTGTCGTAATGTGTTTTGCATATTATAAAGCTAGGCTAAAGCACATTTATTTGGAAGTACATTTAACTGATTTAAATATAATTAACCCATTCATTGATTGATTGGTGTTTAAACATTTACGTATATCCCGCCTTTTCATTGTAATAAATCCTCAAGCCAGCTTGCAATAAATTAAAACCCTTGACATCAAAATCCCATAAAACCACAACTAGAACAAACCAGTTGACAGAAGCAGAGAGCAACAGTCCTTGAAAGCCCTAACACAACACTGATGGTTAAATTCCATCTACACCACTGGGCTAAGTGACCATTTCAGGGGAGTGCCCAGAGCAGCACCTTCAGTGATGGTTTTGTGCAGATAGGCTCAGATAGGGATGTTGTGAAGATTCAAAATACGGGTGCCCTTTGAACTTCTTCGCATAGCATCCCTGTTTGAATCCTTGTGTGTAGATTCAAGGCAAGCAAGGCCCTTCTTGCCTCAAATGTCTAGCACCACCACCACCATCAACACCTTCCTCTTCCCTAAGGACAAGTCCTCTGGGCTGGCTGTGTGTGTATGTAGCTAGAAAGATAGGCAGTTGACAGATCAGAGACTCCCCCAGCCTGGCACTGTCCAGATGTGTTGGACTACAACTCTCATAATTCCCAGCCAGCACAGACAAGACATGTAGAGGACACCATGTTGGGGAAGGATGTGATAGATGGATGGATAGGAAGAAGCCCTATGCAGGTGTTTGCCTGCTCATGTGTAAGGCTAAAGTGGAGTGAGGGATGTGGGTGTGCACATAAGCCCCACCCCCAATGTGCCCGGCTGCCAGTTAGACCTTGTTGAGCACAAAGGTCTGTAAAGGGTTCTGTAAGCTGAACATATTTACAGAGCTCTCATGATCGGGAACCCTGCCTTATCAGGCTTCCATAATTCCTAATTTACAGACCTACCAGCAACAAGGCATGCGAGGATATTGGAGGCAGGGCTCACACGTATGCCAACATCTCCCACCCCACTTTAGCCCTACACATGAGCATGGGGATGGATAGACAGACAGAGGATAAAAAACACCACCGGCGGCTTCTGTCAGTGTGGGTGCGCTGGAACGGACTTTGCTTGATCTTGCACTGAAAGCAGTGGGCTATGATAAGGGTGCATAGAGGCCATTCAGTTCATTCAAGCTGCCGGCAGTGCCCTCTAATTCCCTACACGCGTGCCTTGCTGAGCTAGGGGAGAGGATCTCCATGCAAAATCTTTAGGGTGGACTAGGAATGTTATCAAGGCAGGGGCCGGACCCCGGTGGCAGAGCTCCTGCTTCGCACGCAGAAGGTCTTGGGTTCATCCCTGATCATCTCCAGATAGTGGGTGATGGAAAAGACCAGCCCCCCACTCTGCCCAAGACCCTGCAGGACTGTGGCTGGTCTGACTCCATCTCTGTACAAAGCATTGGGATTCTGTTCCCCTGGAAACTCACCAAAGCCTGATCCTGTGTCACCTTCAAGCAATATTAAGATGTTTTTATTCAGAGTGAATTTAGGTGGGCAGTAAGACGACTGAACAATCAGCAGAGTGTTAATCACCCCAAGCCTTTAGGGTGGGGTGGGGTGGGTTGCAAGCCCAAAGCAATTTCAACAGGACATGCACACTTGCATCACTTGTTACGACTAGCAGTGACAAATATGGAACCGGACATTGACCATCTCATTAGCCAAAAGCAGGCCCATACTTCCCATTGAAATACTAATAAGCTTATGTTGATTAAAATTGTTCTTCATTTTAAATATTGTATTGTTTTTTCCTGGTTTTTTGCACTACAAATAAGATATGTGCAGTGTGCAAATCAAGCCTTTCTATACCTTTTTAAAATTTAATATATTTCAATTTTAGATAGCAAATTAATTTATAATTAATTTATTATTAATTTATAATAACTTTCCATTTAATCAAGTAAAAAAAAAAAGGACTCGGGTCCTTTTTTTTTTTACTTGATCCATTTGTTCATATTTATTTCAAACTATAGTCCGGCCCCCCAACAGTCTGAGGGACAATGAACTGGCCCCCTGTTTAAAAGTTTGAGGACCCCTGAGCTAGACTGTCTCTCCTTTCCCCACAGGGCTTTCTGTCATCAACTGCCTTGTAGGGCAGATCCTTATAAGTTGTTATTTTAATATTATGTTTTATAATAGTTTTTATTAATGCATTGTTGTTTTACTTGTAAGCCACCTTGGTAGAATCTTATCCTGTAAAGCAGGATATAAATAATTGTTTTATATATTCTTTGTACAATGGAGCCTTTTAGTTTCTTTGGTACATGTTCAGTTGGTGTTTTGATACCCTTGGATTCTTCTCTGTTTTAAATAAAATGCTTAAATGAATGGGGTAGGTTTGATTATACTATACATTTTTAACTGTTTAGTATGTTGTATTGATTCTTCTTTTAAATGTTTGAAGTATATAGATCTAGACCAGTGTTCTCCAACCTTGGGTCCCCAGATGTTTTTGGCCTACAACTCCCAGCATGCCCCAGCCAGCTATGCTGTAGCTGGGGAGTTGTAGGCCAAAAACATCTGGGGGCCCAAGGTTAGAGAACACTGGTCTAGACAGACAGACAGATATAATCACACAGTAACAAACTGTCAAATGAATGACTGATTTGGAATGAAAAGTGAATGACGGTTATATATTAGAATTCATGGAGGTTGCCTCACTGTTGTTTGTGCTGTTGGTGTCCCCCATGCTTGTAAATGATGACAGCAGTAGCCTAGATGCCTGTGTTGTTAGTATGTGTGTATTATTGTATGGGTGTGTTATTCATTTTTCCATGACAAGCTGTATTCATTTCATACTGAATCCACTCCTTTGGAGTCAGAAAGTCAAGCCGCTTCATCATCATGTGCTCATACATTTTTTAAATGGATGTCGTTAAAGCAGAACAATAATAAGTTTGTTCCATATTAATTAACACAAATGACTTTTAACAATGAAAGTCTAAAAATTATTTTGCTGCAGGGAAAATTCTTCTTTAATTACAAGAACAATAGGAAATGAATAACAAGACTATGATTAAATGGGCAGGAATACATTCAAAGACATCACCCCAAATGACTTTTAGAGTTGCTGTTCTCGATGCTCTTTACAAAGAATTCCCTGTTCTAATTCCTAGCCATTATGGAGTGGTGTATAAGAGACAATAGTGATGTAAATACGTAGTTGGAAATGGATAATTTGCTTCCGAGTCCTATTCCTTAGAGTGGGGGTGGGCAACTTGTGGCCCTCCAGATGTTTTGGCCTACAACTCCCATCAGCCATAGTCAGCACAGCCAAGTGAGGGATGATGGGAGTTGTAAGCCAAAACACCTGGAGGGCCACAAGTTGCCCACCCGTACCTAAGAAGCCCTAGAACCTGAATATGAATAATTGTACTGCTGATGCCTACAGCTGCCCATCGGAATGCAGACAATGCCCAAACTATGGGTTGGATCCAAAGGTACCCTTCTGTTAACTGAAGAAGTCCTACCTTTCATGGAAAGGGATTTGGTCAACAGAGGCTTCTGTGAATAGAAGGGGGCAAGTGATATTCCCTTATTTCACCATCGGAATGCAGCCCGATGCAGCCCCCTATGCCACTTCCCATGCTCTTCTAGAGGTTTCCCAACTCTCTGGATGGAATCTGGTGATGCAGTGGGAAAGGAGAATGGGGGGGGGGGGGAATCACCATCTTCCTTTCCATTTGTGGGAGCCCAGAGTACTCTATTCTGGAAACCGAATTTGGCTCACAGATCTCTGACTACAACCCAATGGCCTGAAGACACATGGTGGAGTTCTGTGGATGAAGCTAAAAGCAGGGCTGTCCCTCTGTGCTGCCTGGATGGGCAACCACCTGAGCATGGAATTAAGACGAATGTGGAGATGGGCGACACTGCAGGGGAGAGCTGGCTGGTCAGCATAGGGTTCTTGGGGAGGAGCCATAGGTCTGTGGTAGAGCACATGCTGTGCATTCAGAAGGTCCTAGGTTCAATCTCTGGCATCTTCATTTAAAATGGGTGCACAATTTGTGGCCCTTGGCCTAATGTCAAGGCCCTCTGCATTCAACAAGTAGAATGTTGACTTGTTGACTCAGACAAGAGCGGCCTGCCCCTCCTTCAGCAGCCTGCTGGGTGGGGAGAAAAAGGCACAGAGAGAGAGAGAGAGAGAGAGAGAGAGAGAAGGGGTGGGAAGAGAAAGGGATGTTCCTGCCCTCTTGTGGTTCTCGGGTCTCCCACCACTGGCTTCAGTGTCAGCATACACTGCCAGCATGCATCCCCCAACGGATTTCCCCCAAGGGAATGCAGTCCCCAATACAAAAATGGTTCCCTATTCCTGAGTTAAAAGAATTCCAGACAATGGGAGAGACCTCTGCCTGAGACCCTGGAGAACCTCTACCAGTCAGCATAGGCAATACTGGATTAGTGTCATGGACCAGGACCCTGAACCCTCATCCTCAGAGGAACCTGACCCCTTGTCCTCAGAAGAGGCTCCACAGTTAACAGTTCAGGAAGAGGATTCAGTCATGGAAAGGCATCACGAGGCTTCCACCTCCCCAGCATCTAGTTCTCCAGAAAGATCCTGGAAGTCATCTCCCCTGCATCCAGAGGAGGTTGCCTTGCCAGCTTTGGACTCTGAGGACATTAGCAATGAGGAGACTCACATAGATTTCATAGATCATAAAGTTGGAAGGAGCCTACAAGGCTATCGAGTCCAACCCCCTGCTCAATGCAGGAAACTAGAGGAGGGGCCTCCCATCCAAGTAATAACCAGGCTTGACCCTGCTTAGCTTTCCACCACACTCAGACAAGCTGAGCCAGCGTAAGCCACAGGCCTGTATATACATGTCACAGCCACTTCCATGCCATCACAGTCTGAGGGTACTAAAACAGGCCAGACCGCTTTAAGAGACAAAGCCTCAGTCAGTGCAGAGGCAGAGCCAACCGGCCTAAAGGCAATCAGACTGCTACTTAAGGCTCAGTCTTGATCTGTTCCATGTTGGAGCAACATATCAGCAACCCTATCTGGCCTCCAGCCCCACTTGGAGCTTTCTTTCTGTAGGGCTGATCTCTTCCTGTCTTGCTTCCCTGAGAAACCTGACCTAACTTGATTCTTGCTAAAGATCTGACCCACAGTGGAATCCTGCAACCCAGGCTACAGCACAGAGCATCGACAGAACCCATGGACAGATAGACAAATACACCAATCTATATTCTACATAGATTCCTATATTCTTAATCAGGGCTGTACCCAGTCTTCCTTGCAAGAGGAGTGGAGTGACTGTCTGACACATGCCAAAGACATGCATTTTTGTGATTTCCTCAATCACCAAAATGCAGACTTCTAGAACCCTGCAGCCAAGCTCTGAATTATTAGCATCAAAAACATAAGTTGAAAAATGACTGTTATTTTTAAGTTCAGGAGTGTTTACTTTCTTATAATGAACATGTTCCTTAAATAAGCATCATGTGTGAAAAGGATAAGTTTATGGATGAGTTCATGTGGGCTAAATGAAAATTGATTATAATGAAAAACAGATTACAAACCCTTTGAATCATATGCCAGCTGTGTGTGCATGTGTGTGTGTGTGTGTGTGTGCACGCGTGCACGCATGTGTGTGTGTGTGTGCGTGCGTGCATGTATGTGTATATGTTTCTTTAGAATGAAGGATGTTCATAGTACATAATGAACAAGGGGGTACCAGAAGATGTAAAATAAATGAAATAGTTTACGTTGTAACTGGAAAAAAATAGTTGTAGCTTATTTTCTAATTAATCTTGTAACTCATGCTGCTCCGAAAAACAAAGCAAAAAAAAACATGTCAAGGAACAGAGGAAGGGCATGATCCAGCCAAAGCAAAGCATCTTCAGGTCTCATTGTTTTCAGTGGGAGAATGGTACTGTGCACCCTACTTCACTTTCTCATTTAAATTAATTGGCCAATTGTTTTTACTTGCCTCTGGGCAGTTTTTTCACTTGAGCAGCAACGTGGCCTCCTGCTGCTCTGCGTATATTCTGGAAAGTGATTAGAGCAGCCTTCTCAAACCTGGTGCCCTCCAGATGTGTTGGGATTGGCCGGAAATGATGGGAGTTGCAGTTCAACACATCTGGAGGGCACCAGGTTATGGAAGGTTGAATTAGAGACAAGGCAAGTACACATCTGGGGTGCCTGAAATCCACAATGACACTAGAGAGTACACAGTGCCCTGAAATGTGGTGTGCACACAGTCTCTGTGTTCCTCTTCTTGGGTCTCCTTCATTCTCCCAGCACCAACATGGTCCCAGCCCAGTCTCTCCCAGACTAAAGGAGGAGATACTGCTACCTGCTACAACAGGAGTGCATCTCAAATAACTTCAAGCACCACTTTCACACTGTAATTAACTTTAATTTTAATTAACTCAAGAGGACTGCATTGCTTCATGGAATGTAAACAAGCATTTTTTGCCAAATTTTATCATTTTTTTAAAAAAACTTTGGAACACTTAGCACACATTCTCCCCCCCCCCCCTTAGCTCTTTCAGGGTACCATCAGTATGCATGATCCATTGTGGTGCAGTGGTTAGAGCAACCTGGTGCCTTCCACATGTTTTAGACTACAACTCCTATCATCTCTACCCATTGGCCAAGCTGGCCGGGACTGATGGGAGTTATAGCCCGACATCTGGAGAGCACAAGATTGAAGAAGGTTGGGTTAGCAACTTAGCATGTCAGACTAGGACCGAGGAGACCCTGGTTCTAATCCTTGCCCAGCCATGAAGCTGACTGGGTGATCTTGGGCTATTGACTATCAGAAGGGCCATTCCTATCATTAGGCAGAGTGAGGAGGCTACCTCAGGCAGCTGATTCGGAGTGTCATAAAAGTGCAACTAATTGGTAGTTATTTAATTTATTGTTGTATTTTTAAAGGAGGAGAGGTGTTTGTGGGATTTTCTGCCTAGAGTGCCAAATAACTTTCCCTGACTTTGGGTCTCTTGACTTGGAGAGGGAGTGCATTTGTGCTCTGCCTCAGGAAGCAAAATGTCTTGGCCAGCCTTGTTTCTTAGCCTAACTAGCTCCACATGGGTTGTTGTCAGGATAAAATGGAGGTAGAGAAAACCATGCACACTACCTTGAATGTCTTGGAGGAAAGGTGGGATATAAATATAATAAATAACAACAAGCCAACATTATGAGCCAGGAGAGAACTGTTGGAAACAGATGTGCTTATTTTCAAGTGTCCACTGAGAAAGTTTGTAAATACCAAGCCAATTCTGAGTGAAGGCAAAGAGAGTTCACCCATTACTCATGGCTGCTGAGAATATTAGTGTTGTAGAGTAGTCATTTCCTCCAAGATTGGAAATTGGGGGCAGTGTTTTAATTCTCAGGGGATGATGGCTAAAGGGTAAGCCCCTTTGCCCTGGGCAAACATGGGCCTAGGTACCATCAGTATGCATGGTGCCATTGCAAAAAAATGAAAAATGTTTTAGAGTTATGACAATTTTATTAATTTAATTTGTGTTTTAATTATCATCACACAAATTAAAGTTAGCTACCTCTACAGACTTCTTGATTTCTTGCTGTAATTTTGCACCAGCTATATTATTGAACTGCTTGAATGCAGTGTGTGTTCTTGTATCCATGAGTCCTGGTCCTCCAATATATTTACTTATTAGTTTACTCACATGCTCAAGCAGAAGTTATGGTTTGCACACAGCACTTCAGATGTTGTTCTGTGACAGTCTCATAACTACCAATTCTTAGAAACTGGAAAAATTACACTGACACCTCTGCATGTGACTAGTTCAGAGCCTTCAGTGGGACAGTAGGGAGTTACCTGGGCTTAGAGCTAACATGCTGTGAGCGGAAGCCAACTCGCACAATGGGACTTCTCCTCTGCTTATGCAACGGGAGTTCTGTATCCTCTCGACCTCTACTCACCGCTGCAGCCCCTGTGTGTTCCCAAATCTGCTCTGGAGGGTCCCAACCCTCCAGATCAGATTAAGGGGAGGGTGTGGAGGGTGCAGCGGGAGGGGAAATCCGTTCCACCAGAAGTTTCCCTTGTCCAGGTAGAATGACGCCACTGGATCCAACCCCTGGTGTGTGGCCATCAATGGAGGAAGTGGCTGCCAATGTAGGGCTGGCACTAATTGTAGGATGTAGGGCTGGCACTAATCTGACACCAAAAATGAGGACACAGGTTTGCATAACATTGCCATTTGCTAATGTTTATGCATAGATGCACATTTAGAACAATTACGGTACTTTAAATAGAAATACCTCTCACCATAGTTGGCAAGACTGTGAGCAGGTGACTTGTGAACCTGAGGGAAAGGTGCTAACAGTTGATGGGCAACTTCAAGGCCGCTGCTGCTCTCCCTCCTGAGGGTTCGCTATCTTTAAATCTGACTTGGAACTGGACAGCCCTTCCAATAGAGGATTGCCCTCTGTAAAGTAGGACACCTGGCCACCCTGTTTTCTGGGATAGAAACCTGGACTTAACTTCTATGATTTAAGTCTTCCTCATATTATTCATAAAACGTTACCCCAGGCTATATATAGAAATGTTACACCAATTAAACAGCAACAAATGTGTGGTTGTGCCAACAGAACCAAAAAAAAAATGAGTTTCTCTTCTACTTTATAATTACACAAATGACTTATTTTACATTCCAAAGTATCATGTAACTATGTGCATGTGAACGATGTTTGTAACTGGCCGCTGTCTAGGCAAAACCTAAGAAAAGAAGAGCTATATTTTGCTGTTGTTCGGTCATATAGAGAGAGAGACATTCGATGAAGAGGCTGAGAGGAAAATGAGGTTGATGTTCGTCAGTTAAAGAAAAACTGAAGTTGAAGTTATAAATAACAAGTAAGTCTCATTGCATAAATACAAAACAGTGAGTCAAAATGACAACTATTTTATCTAAAAGGTCATAACCCACCCACCCCCCAAGCCCCCACCCCCACTAGAATGGTTTCAAAGACCATACTGTGGTGGAGATGGCATTGAATACCTTTAATCTTACAGGGAAAAAACTTGCTGTACCTTTGCAATGAAATTAAGAAGAATACAGGATAGGAAGTGCATTAAGGTAACAGAGGAGGCTGCCTTTTACAACTGTAGTCTGGAGTAAAAGCCCTCTGGCCCACTTTCTTATTTGAAACAAATATTCTTTATAGTTATACAGATAAAAAGCTGATGCAAAGCATGCATTTTAACATAGCTAACTACATTCTAATATAAGGAATTGCTCCGAAACAATCTTCAAGGGTGTACTTTTTATTTTACTTTCTTATTACTTTACAATGATCAACTGAAGGAAGATGAAAGTTCACTTTGCTGGATATTTTGGAACAGAAAAAAAATAGTTCTGACAAAGGAATTCATTCACTTTTTTATAATCTCAGTTGTAAAGCTTGTCAAAATGTTTGCCTATCTTGTAATGATAGTTAAGTTTCTCTTACAAGCTATCTCATCTTACAAATGTGATTTTAGAGTTCCATGGGGAGCCTTTGTGTAATGCCTGAAAGAAAGTTAATTATTCTTTTGACACATTTATGACTTCAAGCGGACACACTTCCAAACTGAAGACATTAGTGCATGCCTTCGGGTTCTTATCTGAAATTTGCCACCTGTTTCTAGGCCAGCAAAGGAAAAAGTTTAATTAAAATTCTAATACTGCTTTTGTTTTAAAACAAAACGAAACAAACAAAATCCCTGAAGCTAAACTATTGTAGGAATTACATCTGATGTTTTATTCTAACAGTTGCATGCTGATTATAATGGTTTCATTTAGTTTCCTGAGGTAAAATGGCCTCAGAAGCTATTGACCTCTGCACCTGTATCCAAGGTCATATACTGAAATGAACAGTCATGACTATCTGGGGTAGGATGGATGGATTAGTCTATTTCCGGTCTGTGTCAGTTTTGCATGTGTTCATTCATATGTCCATAATGTCTAATTTCCTTAAGAATCAGTGATTTAAAAAAATAATAAATAAAAAAGCTCTGCATGAGAATTCATATTTAAACACTCCTCCCGCCCTGCAAGTCAGCTAGATGGCCGATTTCGGTCGTCTAGCTGAGGCACTTCGGAGCGAGTGGGAAGGTGGCTGAGGCGCCACCAAGATACCTCACATCTTGGCAGCATCTGTCTCCTCCCCTCCCTGTCCCCCAGAACGCCCACTAAACCCTATCTCCAAGGTCACAGGCCTGTGGCTTACGCTGGCTCAGTTTGTCTGAGTGTGGAAAGCTAAGCAGGGTCAGGCCTGGTTATTACTTGGATGGGAGACCTCTCCTCTAGTTTCCTGCATTGAGCAGGGGGTTGGACTCGATAGCCTTGCAGGCTCCTTCCAACTCTATGATCTATAAAATCTATGAGGTCGCTCGTATGACCTCGGGGACACAGCTGGCATGGTTCTTTCCATGCCAGCTGTGAGGGGGAAGGGTGCTCTGAGTGCAGAGACTGAGCTACGAGGTTGTTGTGATTTTCCAACCTCATAGCTGAGTCTCCAAAAAATCCTATGGCCACCTAGACGCTGTCTACCAGCCATAGGATTGTGTTGTAAAAATGTATTTTCTCTCAAAATATATAAGGGTAAAATGTAGAAGGATAAAAATATATTTTATGGTAAAATACATATTTGCATATGCATTTTGGTACATTTTGGGGGGAAGTTGGGGACTGCCTTGCAAAATTCAGAGTACTGTGAAATCTGAAGGGTAACCATGTTCTGATCTGCAGATTAGTCTAGGACAGTGGTTCCCAACCTTGGGTCCCCAGATGTTGCTGGACTACAGCTTCCAGCATACCCTGCCAGCATGGCTAATGACAAGGGATGCTGGGAGCTGTAGTCCAGCAACATCTGGGGACCCAAGGTTGGGAACCACTGGTCTAGGAGATGTAGATCACATCGGTTCATATTGGAATTCATTCACAATAAACAAATTCCTCAAATGTCCCTAATTTGGGAGTAACCACGGCACTGGGCTTGCCTCTTCCTAACACCGGATCCTCCATGTCACTTCCTGGCCAGCCAATGTTTACTTGTAGTTGGGTCGGTCATCCCAAAGACTTGGATGACTTACATCAGTAACCACGAACATAGTACCTTACACATATTCCAATACATTTTGCTCGTGGAGAAACAATGGGAATTGATCAAATTTGGCATATGATGATATATTGTTTGAAATATAATGCTACAGTAATAAACCAGCCTGTGGATAGAAGACAGTGTTGCTAAGGAGCAATGTTCCATTTCCCTAACCTCAAGAGGAGTGTAGAAGGGGAGGGGGAAACCCTGTTTCAACCTAAATGTGTCTTCACTTTGTCCTTTAACTAAATCCCCCATGACTTGTATATTCTGAATCCCATGATGGTTTCAATATCTGAAATTGTGTAAGACAGTCTCTGTTTTGACTTAATTTTATAATTGCAGCAACTTCCCTTTTGCCAAGGGAGCAATTCCAAACATTCACCCTCTTTGTTATTGCTGGCATCAGCTGTGCTTTTTAAAATCTGATCAGTGTGTGGTGTCTCCTTGGTGCACTACAAGCGGATCCCAGTGGCTTGAGGAAGCATGGCATATTATGTTAAAAGATTAGCATGAAAATGTGAAATCTCCCACTTCCTTCTACCAGGGCAGCACTTTCCAAGTCATTCAGTGTCTCTGCTGCTGGAAGGCCAAGTCAGTTTACAGAGGACATCTGTATTTTTAGTTCCCCTGTTGATTTGACCAGCTTTCGATCTGCACTTTATCCAATGCTTGCCATTTCACCATGGTATAAGGTGATTAGTGTAGTGTGTCAGTCATAGGGCAGTAATAATTATTGGAAAAGTGCACTGTAGTTTTGCTTATTATCACTATCTGGAAAATTAATGTGCCCAAATTAGTGTACCTATTTAAAATAGGATAGGAAGCTGTTGGTGAATGTAGGGTTGTTGTTGTTGTTGTTGTTGTTTAAATAGCTATCTACTCAGCCTCCTCCCCCTCCCGCTCTTCCTTCTTCTTCATCTTCATCTTACTTATAAAAGAGATAACTAGGTGGAAAGTGTGAATCAGTTGTTTTAATTAACTGAAGAAAGCATGCAATAAAATGGGGAATTAACCTGTTACCCATGAAAGGGCATTCTGTTCTGATAGTATTGCTGTACAAGGTCTCTCCCATCCTCCTTTCCCAATAGATCAAACCCTTGCACCAGAAGACTCTTTCTCTCATCAGGGCCAGCCCTACCATTAGGCAGAGTGAGGCAGTTGCCTCAGGAGGCAGATGCTGTGAAGTGACAGCAAGGTGTTGGCGGAGAAAGCTGTGGGCTGCACGGCCTGCCCTGCACCCTCTAAACTAGCCTGCTGCCTTCAGGTGTGGTAGAAGATGCTGTCCCATTGCCACTGTTAAGGAAATATTCTACTACCAGTCCAGTTGGATTTTGTACAAAGAATGGGAAGGGGCACCATGTGATGAAAGGGTTAACATCTAGCGTTGCCAAGCAGAGTGGATGCGCCTGGCAATCTATCAGGGCTCACTTGTAGAAAGTGCTGATGGGAGGGGGAGCTCTGTATATATGTGCCTGTGTGTGTGAGAGGAGTTAGTTAGGGAGTTAGAGTGTTAAAGTTAGAGTGTTAGAGTTAGTTAGAGAAGTGAGTTAGAGAGAAGTGAGTTGGAGGGAAGTGAGTTAGGGGGATTCTAGTCAGTCAGTCAGATCAGAGTCATAAAGTTAATTCAACATAAACTATTGCCTTTATGGAAACAAGGTTGTTCCTCTATTTGTTGGGTTACTGAAGAGACTGATTTATAACTGTTACTATCCTGAAGCTCACCCCTAATCACTTGGTACAGCTGCTAAGAGCAAGATAAACAATACCTACCCAGCATAAACACCACAATAACCAGTAATGGTATTTTAACAAAGTTTATCTCCCACAGACAGATTGTCCGCTCGGGAGTGAGTGAAGACTTGTGACAGAGTTGGAACAGGGATAGTTTAAAATAGGGTGAATATCTCAGCCACTGGGTTAGTGAAGAAAGTGAACTAACAGCCAGGTGGTGGTGAGAGAAATAAAATTAAATAACCGGCCACGTTATCGTCACACACCATCTTGTCCTTTGCCTCAGGCAGCAAAATGTTTTAGGTCAGCCCTGCTTCTCATGGCCAACTGAACTACAACTTGTATTGTCAAAATAGGAGAGTTTACAAATGCAGAATGAAGAGAGGCAATGGGGTGTGTGTGGCTGAAAATGGAATGGTAGCACCATCATTGCTTGTAGTGTGCACATTTTCAGTTCTTCTGTCCCACTGTTGTCTCTGTTCTGCAAGTCTTTGACCTGCATCTCTTTGACTTTGGAGACCTGTGGTGCCTGTTTGACTAGAGATGACAGTGGAGCCAATACAATAAGTGCACACAACACAGGGAATGCTGGTGGCTTGTACCTTAAGCTCTCTGGAAAAAAATATCTGGTATCTCCAGCCACAGTTGGCTGCTCAGCAGGTGAAGGAGAGGTGCTTGTGCTTATATCAAACAGAAGGAGCCAGTGGCTCATCTGAAACCTCTAACCCACTATAGCAGTGATGGCGAACCTTTTTGAGCCCGAGTGCCCAAACTGCAACGCAAAACCAACTTATTTATTTCAAAGTGCCAACACTGCAATTAAACCTGAATACTGAGGTTTTAGTTTTAGAAAAACAACTCATACAGTTGTCCGAACTAATTACCGGTAACATCTTTTGTCTTTAAAGAAAAACACAATAACAGAGCTTTCAATGATACAAACAGTTTTTTGTTGGGGAAAAAAATCAACTCAAAAAATTATTATAGTACTACATTGTACACATAGCCTGAAGGGAATTTATACAAACTTTTTAAATAATTAGGCACATGTATTTTTGGATAAGGGATTCTCAACTTGTAATATGATTATATGCCAGACTGAAATTGTATGGGGCAAGCTTTACTCCGGGTCCTTTCCCTGCTTCTACAGGTGTCGGATTAGTAAAAGTAAAAGTCAACCTGTACTAGGATGAGCCAGATAAACAAGAAAACTAAATGTGCTTAACACATTTTAAACACTTTAAAGCCCTATCATAAACTGGCAATAAATCAGTGTGGTGCAGTTGTCAAAGCAGCCTTCCTCAACCTGGTGCCCTTTAGATGTTTTGGGCTATAACTCTGATCATCCCCGGCCACCATAGCCATGTTGGTTATAGTGATGAGAGTTGTAGTCCAATACATCTGGAAGGCACCAGGCTGAGGAAGGCTGAGCTAGTGTATTGGACTGGGAGAGACCCAAGTTCAATTCCCCACTCACTCATGAAGTTCACTTCCAGGTTCACTCTCTCTCATTCACCTACCTCCTAGGACTGTTGCGAGGATAAAAGTTATTTAGAGAAAAGGCAGGATATAAATGAAATGAATGAATGGTGAATCTCCTTCATTCCAAATGTGATTTTCCATGCAGCTTACAGGAGACTTTGAGAAACAGAAGTGCTGTTTGAAGAACACAAGCCCAAGGTCTCCTTGGGCACACAGAACCATATGCGTGATTCATTGGACTCTGGGTTTGGGTGCTTCATGAAAAGTATCCTGCTTAGCTTTCCCCAAAGATAATATCTGAGGAGCATTTGCAAAATTATTCTAGCTGGTCATCCAGTGGTATTAGGTTGCATGGGCAGGGAGCAGAGGAATCGCTAATCAAATGTTTTTTCCTTGTTGATGTGGTTTAATTCAGAATTCATTTTTAGCATTCTGAGTTTAGTTTTCCACTGTCAGCAGATCTGGGGCTAATGTGGTGTTCTTTTCTCTCCTATTTCCAGTTTATACATTCTTGCATTTTCATCTTATAAATATTTCATAACACAGTTCTGAGTTTGCACAGCATTAATCTAGGAAATATAATTGTTTCATGTCTCTAAGAAGTAATCATCTCCTGAGTTAGCTGAGCCCTAATAGACTGGCTGTCATGAAGTGATGTGTTCCAGGTGAGCTAGAGAGCATTCTCTAACACCAACGGCAACCATGGGTTCTAGCCTTCAACCTTTTAGCTCCTAGCCAACTGCCCTGCAGCTATTCCAGCTCCCTTGCCCTCTTTTCCAAGATCTGGTAGGGCAGGCATAGTAGGAGACCTACAGCACCCTTTGCCTTTCACTTCACAACTCTCCATTGCGCCTTGGGAGTAGGGTGGCCACTTGTGAATCACCAAGACAAAGGAAATGCTGCATCACCAAAAAAATTGCATGGATTTGCATTAAATTTGCATGTGCTAGTTTATATGTGCAAATAGTTTACACATGCAAATTTAGAACTAATTATTATAATTTAAATAGATACACAGTATATTTCAGCCTAGTGGGGAAGATTGTAACCTGTGTGCCTGCTCAATTTACAGTCCAGGTGCTGTGAGCTCTTCTTTCTGTTGGTTCTTTATCTTTAAACTGGACTTGGACTGGACAGCCCTTCAAATAGACGACGTCATCTTCAAAATAGAAGACAGTCCTTTGTCAGCCCTCCAAAATGAGGACTGTCCTCTGTAAAAAGAGGACACATGGTCACACTACTTTGGAGAGAAGTTGAAGGAATGTCACCCTTTCTTGTCCCCTGACAGACACTAGTTTAAAAATATTTATATATTCTTCTCATCCTAGCCCAGGAGCTCAGAGGAGATAAGAATATACAGTTCTTGTCAAATAGCTACTCTGGATCATCCATCACAGGCCCAGTTCAGATGTTTACCAGGTGCCAACGAACTTCTTGTAGTGGAACGGGACCCCTTCCCCTCCACCACACACCTAAATAATGTCTCACACGCTCAGTGTGGATGAAACCCCATATGTGCACTTGTCCCATTCCATAGTCTCCCTCCCCTTTGAGACCAGAGACCCAAACTGTGTGAGAAATCACATATATGCAGCTATTAAACATGCATGCTGGTTTTGCCTCCGCTCTTTTCAGTTTTATGAAAATTTTATGAAAATTCATATGCAAGCACATGGATGTGTGTGTGTAGAATTCAATATTGATTTTGCGTCGACTGAAAGAAAGACTAATAGTTTCATAAGTTACATATTTCCCACTCCCTCCATTAATGCCTGCTGTGAAGACTGTCATCGATTTTAGAAGTCTTTTTGATTAGACTCCTTCATAATATTTATTCCCCTGTTACAGCCGCTTTGGAAACCAGGTATTGTTCTTTCTATGAAATCACAGCAGCGGCACTGAGAAAGAATCTAGCAGTGCACAGACCGGATGGGTGGGTGGGTGGGTGGGCGGGCCAGGGCCGGCTCTGCCATTAAGCAGATGAGGGGCAGCAGATGTTGGGTGGTCTGGAAGCAGTGGCAGCCCCATGGCTCTTCCGAAGCTCTGTTGGAAGCCAGAACTGTGGGTTCCAAGCAGCCTGCCCTGAACCTCCTAAGCTAGCCTCAGGTGCAGTGGAGGACATTGTCCCATCACCAGTGTCGAAGTAAGATTCAACTGCCAGTCCAGTCACCTTTTGTAGGTGGAATGGGGGAGGTGCCATCTTGTCCATCACCTTGGGTAGCAAAATGTCTCAGGCTGGTCCTGGGGTGGCCATTAGGCTGAACTCCTCAGGTCAATTATCCACAGAACTGTTGTCTTCATAGAGCTAGTATTAAGTGACATTGGTAAAAGACAGGTTCCTAGGAATTGATACAAGCCTTTTAAAATCAAAGCATCTAGAGTTATCTTGGTGCAACAGATAAGAACTTTGCTTTGACTGTTGGCTTGCATCTGAACAGGGTGTTTTGTGTATTGCATGATCAACGGGTGAGTTACTCTTGCCAGATGTCACATTGCATGTAAATAACTCATCAAGATATCTCTGTGTATCGTATCTGGTGTTTAACTCTAATGAGAGAGATGGTCTACAAACAATAGCAACAACAAAAAACCAACTCATAAATTCTAGACATGGTATTAAATATTAGCTTTAGGGGAGAAAACAAAGTAAATAATACTTTGCCTATAAATGAATTGGGGGGGAGATTAAGAAAAGAGTAGGATTAAAAAGGAAAAGAGATCGCTCAAAATATGTTATGACACTCTAATTATATTATTCAATCCTTGAAGAATGATAAAAAATAATAGACCATATAAATCAAACATTATCTCAACACAAATTTCTCTTTGAACCACCCTGGCTAGATAAACAGATATCATAATTTATGAGCTTGTCCCTTCTAATTTACCCATACTGAGCTAAAAAGATTGCAGAATGCTATCCAGCCCTGCACTGAGTGTTCCACGGCGCATTGTGTTCTTCTTGTGCATTGTTTTGCTTGTTTTGAACATGCCTTTCATAACATGTGTTGTTTGCTTATCGTTTTTACTTTGAATTGTGCTCAAACTAGTGCTGTGCTGAAATTTTATCCCACTTTTGTTTTTCAACCATTCTTATATACAATCTGATAGAAATGAAATGGTTTTTGAAAAGAAATTCAATAGTGAAGAAAATTTCAGAGAAATTCTCCTGGCTTGGATTTGGATTTCTTGTGCTTGCCTTACTTATGAAGTGGCTGAGGAGTGTGCGGACGGGAGTGTCCTGTCTTTCGTTGTACAATCAACTCTCCAGCAGCCTGTAGCCTCCTCAGCTTCCCGCACTACAATTAAAGCCCAGGGGAAGACATCATGAGGTAATTCCTCCCACAGGGCTTTTTCAGATCAGGAAGCGCAAGCAGCCTGGAAGACTGCAGAGGGATGGAGAGATGTGTAAAAGAAAGAAAACATGTACAGAGCACCTTTGGCCACTTCACAGTGATTAGGTGAGCTCCAAAACATCACGAAAAGGAATTATAAAACACCCTGAGAATGAGGCAGAACAATGGAAGCTTCTTTCATGTGGGAAGAAAACTTTTAGGAAGTTGGAGGACAGATTTCGATACAGCACTAGCTGCACTGCTTCCCTGGAGCTAGACACAACACTGCCCCCCAACACCTACTTCCAGGGATGGGGACTTGGACTCCAGGACTCGACTCATGAGTCGGACTGAGTCACCCCACTGACTCGAGTCAGATTCGAGTCCCAATATTTTTAATGGGACTCGAGACTCGACTCGGGACTCGAGACCAAGGACTCGTGTTTCAAAATCGTGTTCCTCAAATGCAACATGGATAGGTTTTAGGAAGTACAGCAAGTTTATTTTTTAAAATCATTTTCCTAAAATGCAACCTTTCAGACATTTTGGGTTTGGCTGCCTCTGCCTGCCTGCTTTGGGGTTCCCTGCCTCTTCTGCCTGTCTGGTTATTTTGGGTTTGTCTGCCTGGTCTGTTCTTGCCAAAATCAGTTGCAGAGTTTTGAAATAAAAAGGCACACTTGTGCCTAGAATTTATTTAAGCCACACATCTGAAATAGCCTTATTTTGTTGGGAAAACCCCCCCATTGATTTTAATAGGGACTCGTGGAGTCACTGGGTCAGCTTTGGGAGTGACTCGTGACTCGTGACTCACCATTTTGGACCAAGGACTCGGACTCGGACTCGAGACTTGGGTCCAAAGACTCGTGACTTGACTCATGACTCGAAACCAAGGACTCTTCAACATCCCTGCCTACTTCACAAATAAGGTGAAAAATTTCAAGAGGCCTTTTGTGCACAGTTCTAGCTCAAACCATGAGGGCATTTCAAGTGGAAAAGTGGGATAAAGATCTCTCCAATCAATGTATGCATACATGCAATATTGCTCAAAATAGGGACATCTATGCATATCAGAGCAGAAACATAGACACTACACAAGGGGGAGAGAGAACATTGTGCTCTCCAGATATTTTGGACTACAACTCCCAGAATCCCTGACCATTGGCTATGCTGGCTGGGGCTGAGGGGAGACAAAGTCCAAAGCAGCTGGAGGGTGCCAGCTTGCTTACCCCCGTGTTAAACATTTTCCCAAAGCAAAAAAGAAAAGAAAAAGCCATTCCCGTTGCTTTGTGGTAAGAGGCAAAGCCCAAGTCACCTGTTCAAGATAGAAATCCATATCCTACATGCAGCTCAGGTAGTTATAAATGAGGCAACACTTACATAAATTTCCCACAGTCCTCCTTCCAGAGAGCCCTGAAAAGGCCAGCTGCCACGGTGGTCCCAGTCCTCAAAGCATCCCCTGTGAGATGGTCAGGCAGCAGGACCCTGGGGAGGGCAGCGGGAGGGAGTCTACTTGAAGCAACCAATGAGCCAGCTGACCATGACTTACACACAAGGGAAGGGGAAGGCAGTTCACTGAGGCTTACAGAAGAATCTTTCGGAACAATGGGGAGAGTTGTGGGAAGGGCGGAGCAAGGATGAGCAGAACCTGACTATTGGTGACAATAGTGCAGGGATGGAGGAATTTCTTGCAGCCTGAGGGCCAAATTGAGTTTTGGAGAAGCTCTCGGGGTCGCATTCCAGTGCTGGGCAGGGCCAAAGGCAAAGGGGGCAAGGCTAAAGGCAAAAGGGGCAAGGCTAAAGGCAAAAGGGGCAGGGCCCACATATATACAAAACAATACAAAAAATGCCAACATATTGTAGCTTAGAGCTCTTACTGCCAGTAGTTAAGCCATGGGAGAGGCATTTCAACATTTTAGAAAACTGCAGAAACCCAGGAAACTACCAAATGATCAGTGGTCAGGAGAATGTGGGTGGGGCCAGGGAAAGGGGGCATGGCCTGCTAGGGAACCCCAGAGGGCTGGATTGGGACCCCCAGGAGGGCCAGATGAGGTTCCCCAGCCCTGCAGCAGTGGTTGTGAATTCAGGTTGATGGGTAAAATGTATGTGTCTCTCTCGCTCACTGAGGGTCACCTTGCTATTGTGGCACCAGGCAGGGCTGGCCCTATCATTAGGCAGAGTGAGGCAGCCACCACCTCAGGCAGCAGATGTTAGGAGAGGGCAGCAAGGTGTTGGAGGAGAGAGTTTGTATGCCACACAGCCTGCCCTGCACTCCCTAAGTTAGCCTGATGTCCTCAGGTGCACAGAAGGATGCCGTTCCATCACCAGTGTGTAAGAAAGATTCAACTGCCAGTCCAGGTGGCTTTTGTACATGGAATGGGAGGGTGCACCATCTTGTTCTTTGCTGCAGGAAGCAAAATGTCTTGGGCCAGCCCTGCACCAGGGCCCTGAAGGTCCTATGCAGTGCTCCTACTCTTGGTGGTAGCAGAGACCATTTCTCATGTACTCTTACACTGAGTCACACCATTGGCCATCTGACCTGTGACATCTGCCTGGCACAGGTGTACTAAGGTCGAAGACGGAGGTCTTTCCCTATCCTGATATTTGAGATCTTTCTCACTGAACCTGAACCTGGATTTTTGGCAAGCAAAGCATGTGCAGTACCACTGGGTGGTGGCCCCTCCCCACCCAAGATGACGAGTAAGCAAAACTAGAATGAGCAGGTCATGGACACCATAAATACTATGGGAGACTGTGTGTGCCTCATGTGTTACCTGAGACAAAGATGGACAGCCTGGTCAGGAGCCAAACTGATGGCAGAACAGGAATGGCCAACATCTATATTGTTGGAGGCCTCTCTGCTTTCCATACTTCACTCTGGAGACCCAAAAGGACATTCCAAATTTCCACCACACAACACAAATCCATCCCTAGTGGTTTGATTCTGTAATAAGAGTCGGCACTACCTAGTATTAAGAACTTCACAGCAAAAGTACTCGGACATGCCCTGAGCCTCATGTACAAAGTGAAATCAAGATGTAATATTAGTGTGCATTAAAAAAAAGTTTTTGCATAGTTTAACAGAAGAGGAGGACCCAGTAGTTCCCAGCTGTGTTTCAGATCACATGTGATTATTTTTCAGGAGCGCCTATATAGCTGGTTATTGAGATGAGGTATAAACAGTAACCACAACAATTGCTCGGGGGGGGGGGGGATCTCTACTTTCCTTGTGATTTAATCTTGACTGTATCCAAGAATGGACCTTTGAACACTTAGAAATCTTGACCATGGCTGCCCTACTGAAATTTCTCCCCATCACCTACCCACTGAACTTCAAAATGGCACCCTTCTGAACATATGAAAACTATGAAATTGCCATCAAAATGTGTGCTACAGCTTAATTATAACTTTGAAGAGCCACAGCAAATAAAATCACTCTGCAGTCCTGTTTTAGTCCAGATCCAGAGGAGAAGAAAAAAATGCGGGGGGGGGGAGGCACTGTGAAGCCAAGGCGAGAAGGAAAAAAATTCCAGGTGCCAACAGAGATCTTAAAACTTTATTTATGCCCAATGCATTTCGGCTGAAACGCATTGGGCATAAATAAAGTTTTAAGATCTCTGTTGGCACCTGGGATTTTTTTCCTTCTACATTAGTCCAGATCCAATAGACAACCCCAGTACTAGAACAACCTGAAGTTGTTTCAGCTGACACTCCCTGGCCATAATGAAGCTGCGTTTAAGAGAGTCCAGGATGGCCAGTGGGCAGCAGTGAGTGAAAGCCATATTATGCAAATCATGTATCTGGCAGATCCAAAGCAGGGACGGAGGTGTATGACAATACTTTTTTAGCTAATTGCTGCTGCTGATGTTGTTGTTTTTAACTGCAAGTGCCTTTTCATTTTATGTCTCTTGCTCATGTTAACTGACAACATAGTAGCAGAATCTGTGGAATGAAAAGTAACCGGAGTGCTTCTTTTGACATGTGTAGCGGACGGGACCCCTTAACTGCCAAAGCCCACACCCTCAATGTGTACTTCGCTCTCACCAAGTGCCCCCTTGTATGGGTCACTTCAGACTTGAAGCTGTCTTCTTAAACTGCATTAGCCGATTATGTGTCTTAGGTCTTATATGTAGCTGTTCACCCACGTTTGTTTGTCTTTATTAAGAGCAGTTTGTTTTATTTGATTACTTGAAGCAGGGTGCCCCTCCGTTAATTCACTTCTTACTTTCCTGTCGACAGTCAGACTCTGGAGAATTAGAACTTTGAATACAAAGGTTGATTTATTGTTCTAACAAAGTCTCAAAACTGATATTTAACTCAGGCACAGATAACTTGGATTTTCAACAGTTAATTCAAACTTGTTCTTTGCTTAGATTCAGGTTAAAGGCAGGCAGATGTTATACAGTGCTCTTTGTATCAATTTGGCTTGGTTACTTGAAAGTTACAGTATCAGACCAGGGAACTTAACTGTCCCTCACACTAGTCCAGAGTTTCTCCTTCTTCCTCAGACAGAAGGTCCTTCACTCCCTAAGTGGAGACTCCTGTGAATTGTTCTATACTAACATCTTCACGTTTGCTTTCTCACAACTTAGTTACTAGATTTCCTGTCTGAACTCTTCTCTTCAGCACCACCTTTCCCTACCTACGCTATTAACCTTCCACTCCCTCTCTCACTCCAACCCACTCGCTTCCCCAACTGACAACCAACAACCCTTAACTGTCAACTCCCTGGGGTTCTATGCTCTCCTTCAACCAATCGGAGCCTCTGGAATGTTCAGGTTGGCCCCTCCCCGGGCTTCTGCCTGTCA
This sequence comes from Shinisaurus crocodilurus, assembly GCA_021292165.1. Lineage (NCBI taxonomy): Eukaryota > Metazoa > Chordata > Lepidosauria > Squamata > Shinisauridae > Shinisaurus > Shinisaurus crocodilurus. The sequence continues at coordinate 100,144,823 of CM037878.1, forward strand.
CTCCGCCACAACATGTTTTGTCGACTGAGGCAGATGCTGCCATTGCTGTGTAGAGAAATGGGACTGCAGGTGGCCAAATGTGATGAGTTCTATTTATCGATGTTTAATATATCCTGATGGGGAAGCAGAGCAAACCAAGTAGCTGCTGATGATTGCCAAATAGCGTATGCCAGCCTTCCCCAACCTGGTGCCCTCCAGATGGCCATGCTGGCTGGAGATAATGGGAATTGTAGTTCCATACATTTGGCGGGCACCAGGTTGGGGAATATGTAATTATGTAGCAGACATGCTAAATAAAACAGGCAATTGGGTGGCTTGTGAATTGTACTGTTGGCAAAACATATTTTGGCCGCCATACGTGGAGGCTAAGTGGGTGTCTGTGATGGTTGGAAATGCTTTTGACTAGTTTTTTTTGCATCTTTTTAAGGTGTTATGACTGCTATATCAGAATATGTTTTAGCTGGAGTATGTTATCTCATGCAGTTCCTAGGTATCTTGCAGACATAACAAGGTAACTTTGCGTAGCTTGAGTGTTCAACAAAAGACCAACTATGAGAGCATTTTGTACTAATAGTGCATTCTGGTGGTACATATCATGATGTCCTGTGATTATTAACTGCCACAACTATATTCAGGGCTAAATCACACTTTACTCTTTATATGTGGGTACACACCAGAGTACAAAATGTAGTAGTAGGTAATCACTCGTGACCGAGTAAGATTGTCTTCCAGGATAAAAGGAGGAAATTCTAAAGAGGATTGTGTAGACTCTAGCGATGGGTCTGTAAGTGACTGTGGAGGCCAAGTCTAGATCCATACAGCTTCCCACAGTGAGGACACAGGTTACCAGATGGAAGATGGTCCTGTAAAGGATTCGTTTGACGTGCTTTTTGCTTAGCACTCGGGCTTCTTCAAAGTCCATAGAACCTTTGTGAAAGGCCAACCTCCAGTTAAAGCGTTCATGGGCCAGAGCTTTCCAGTTCTCAATGTTTATATTGCATTTTTTTAGATTAGCCTTAAGAACATTGTTAAACCTCTTATACTGACCACCGATATTCCGCTTTCCATCCTTGAGTTGGGAATAATATATACAAAATATACATGCCTCTCAATTGTGATGGGTGAATGCTTTAAAATTAGGCTCCTGCCTCTTTTAAAAGCTTGAAAATAGCAGCCAGAAATGAATGAGGTTTTTAACAGCACATGCTCCAGAGGACCTGGTTGACTTCCTTAAGCATTTAGGAGGCAGGTAAGAATGAACTTGTTTAAGTGTGCATTTTATGAAACTGCCTGTTGATCTTAATAGCACTTGGCTTCTTTTCTTTTCTTTTTCTTTTTGGCTGCTGTTTAGGGTGTTTTTTATTACAACTGTTAGTGGTGTGATGGATAGTTTGCTTTGAATTTGTTTATTGTTTAAATGTTTTATTATTAGATATTCTGATTCCGAACCACCCTGTGGAAGGTGCAAGGCAAAAGTACTTCTGGACCTGAATGAATGGATGGATCTGCACGTGTGCATTCTTTTCACTCGCCAGATATGGCATATCCAGTATTTTATGTTGACCTTCAACGGCATTTGATATTTTATTAATGCTTTCTGTTTTGAAAGCCATTGGCATTGCATCATTCTGGGCGTTGTGGGGAAACAAAATGGCAGCTTCCACTGGTGGCTTCCATTTTCCCCTGAATAATGCAACACCCAAGGCATTCTGGGGGAAAAAACAAAGGATGTCTGCTAGGAATAACCACAGGTAAGCTTTTTCTGCCACTGCCTTTTGAAAAAAATAATTGGGGGGGGGGGGAAGAAAACACTTAAGACAGCTTGTGCTGCACCACTGAAGAAGGTCAGCTTCCACATCACAAATTGAATGAATAGGCATGAACAAGATTCCCAAATGGACTCTCATTCATGCCCATTTGTCCCCCTCTTCATTTGTTTTGAGACAAATGGAAATGGGAGTAAATAGACCCCGTTCAGTTCAATTTTACATTCACTGCAAAACAAATGCACATTCCTGCCGTACATACCCTACTGAGTATACAGCCTATACCCAATGAGCATGCAAGATGCCCATGTATTCTCTGGATGATTAGTCCCCTGGTTAATATAAGCCATGTCAAAGAGCCTGCTGCATGGCACTTAAATATGGCTTTCACCAGAGGCAAGACTGTGTGAAGATGAATTTATATTTATTCATTTATTTATTTATTTATTCATTCATTCTATTTTTGAATTGCCCATCTGGCCAGTGATCTGGCCACTCTGAGCGATGTACAGTCTAATTAAATACAAAACAAAAAACAGAGCATCAGTTAGCCCGGGGGGGGGGGGCAGTCCAACCGGAGCAGGCCCTGATGTTCCCTCTGCCTGCTCCTGCCGCCTTCACTCCTTCCTCTTCCCCACAGGGCCCTTGATGTCAGTTAGCCCTGGGGGGGGGGGGCAGTCCAACTGGAGCAGGCCCTGATGTTCCCTCTGCCTGCTCCTAACGCCTTCATTATATAATGGCACAGCCCTTCTGCTGAGCCTTGCATGGACTCTTTGGCATGCAAAGCCCTGAATAACTTGGGACCAGGATACCTAGCTGACCACTTCCCCCTATATACACCCATTCGACACCTGAGAGCTTATTGGTTATTCTGTGACCAATAGAATGTCACCAGGTAATAGCATGTAAGCAGGGCTTCTCAGGAGTTGCACCCACCCTCTGGAACACTCTCCCATGCATGGTTCAAAAGGCAGAAACTGTGGCAAGCTTCAAACGCCTCTTGATAACATATTTGTTTACATATTTGATTTGTAATGGACTATGACTGCTCTATTTTATTGTTAACTTTGCTGTAATGTTTTTAATTATTTATTATTTTCTATCATTGTTATACTGTATTATATATGCATTTTAGTGCGAACTGCGTAGCAATTTTATTATATTAAACAGTACAGTAGTATTATTTATTAATAAATAAATAAAATCTATACCTGACACATTCTAAAGCTGATGGAAGAGTTCATTTATCAAGAGGGAATCAGTGATACAGAACCTAGCCACATACCAGTTCAACCACAAGGGATCCAATTCCTAATTGCACATTAGAACTAATGTTTCCTTAATTAAGTCAGCTTCTAGTAAGGAAGTAATTATGGTTTAATGCCACAGCCATTATCTTCAAGTGTCCTTAATGGCTTAGGTCTGTTAGGTCTCTGTCTACCTTGGCATATGTCCAAGATTTAAACAACAACAACCATAACGTATTTTGATGAGGCACAGAAGAATACCACTTGCCAAGACTCTGGTTCTTCTTACTTAAGATAGAGGCCTAGTTCAATTCTGTACTTTCATCAGTCATTCATTGTAAAATTCCAATGAATGGGTGCGGAGAGAGAGTAGGATCATGTGCACAGTCTCTGATCTTGACTTCCATGTGTTCAGCTAAATGTTCAGCTGTACATGCAGAAAGCACTCTCTGTACCAACAGGAACTCTGGAAGGGAATCCCCAATTGTGTGGACAGAGCACCGCACATCAGTACAGTTGTGTGCACATACATTCAGCTGAACATGTAGAGGCTGGGAGTGGCAACAGAATGGTGAATGTGATCCCGCTCTCCCCACCACCCCCCCACACACATTCATAGACGTGTGTGTAAAGGGCAGACGCATCAAGTGATGAAGTGATGTGAAACATCCATAGGCTATTAGGAAATGCCATAAGAGAGAGCAGTAGAGTAAAATTGCTTCTTGATCAGTTCAGATCGTAGTTATAGCTACACTTTAGAGGAAACAGATAAAAGTGAAAACAAATTACCTTGTTTTGTCGTTTGTGTGATTCATTTATATGGTCGTCATCACCTCCTGTCCTCAAGCTATTTCTGCAGGACAGTTGTCTGACAGAGTGAAGAAGACCTTTACCAGTGCATTGCCTTATGGAGTATCCCACTAAAGTTATGCCTCTAGGCGCTGCTATCTGTACACATAGCCATCCATTACACTGACATATAAGATGGTTATGACAAAGAGCATGGTCCAAATGTGCCTTGTTTGCCAGTGGCAGATTTTAATTTTCGGGGAGAAGTTCTGTTTCAAATGTCACTATCCTTGCAGTTCATAATACACAGATTTAAGTTACAGAGTTTTGCCAGCTTTCTCATTCCAGCCAGGCTTTTGCAGCCTCTGGGGCTTTTATCATACTTGTTTCAAATAAAATATTAACAGCTGGCTTGGTATAGAACGTACTTGCCATTTTGGTTCCAGCCAGAGAATGTCACGAGAAATAGGCAAGGTGATCGCTTTCATCACATCAACCACTGCTGCTAGAAGAAAGTGTAAGGTGTTCCCCCGCTTCAAGTTAATCCTCAAAAAGAAAAGAATTGTAACTGGAATTAAGTCAAAAGGCAAGTTTATTTAATGAGGCAAATACCTTTTGTCATGTCACTCCACTTCTCATAGGTAGATCATAATAAATTTAACTCATCAAGTTGTTTGTCTGAACAAAGTCAAATAGATAATAAGTATGATGTCATTTATGGAATCGGCTGCAGTTATTTAAAAACATTCTGTGCGCATTGAAACTTTCTTTGTCCAGTCAAAGGGGTTAAAAGTAAACATTGTTTTCTTCTTCTGAAAGCTACCTGGCAATAGTTTAAAACCAGTTTGCCAGATTCTGTGCTTTTAATAATTGCACAGAAGGAAAAATGTTGGCCGTTGCATCATATGCCTGCACAGTGATGCTATGACTGGAGAAGAGACAGCAACCCCCAAATTATCCCTTTTACTTAAAGGAAATGGAGGAACCCCTTGTGAAATCCATCAACTCTTAAAAACTCAATCCTAGATATCTCTATGTCAGAAATAAGCCCCCTGAACTAAATGAGGCTTACTCCCAAGAAAGCAGATACAGCATGGCAGAGTTGGATCCAGATTTAGGCATGTACAACTGGGTTTATGGAAGAGGAATTATCTGATCCCTCCTCCTCATGGCAACCCCTCCAGCCTCCTGAAAATGCTGCACAGAGAATCAGGGGACCCTAATGAATGGGGTGATCTGTGGTGTGGAGGGATCCCTGAAAATTGGGTGAAGGTACCTTCCATAAGCGGAGCCATTCCATCAATGGAAGTCGAATTCTGGATCCAGCTCCCTGTCTGCATCCAGATAGTAGTTTACCTCCAACAAGGAAGCATATTTCAGCCAAAAGAGGCAGGCATCTACTAATCTAAATTACAGGGAAGTAAATGTAGGTGAAACAGTACAAACGTTTTACTAACTGTAAGAGTGGTTCAGAGCTGTGGGATAATTAAGTTGCAGTCAAAACCTATGGCTCATGTTTCACCAGGTAGTTGGGTGAAATGGTTAAGATCACTGGTATCTTCTAAGGTGGATTCCCTAGAAGATACTCATTGAATATTTAGCAGAGCCTCAACAGGAAGTGGGCGTGGCTTTCAGCTCTTCCTCTTTCTGCTGGGACTCTGAATGTGTGTTTGTATGAGTTGTTGCCTCCACGTTGTTCTAACAGCAGCATGTAACCAGAGTTGCTGGTCTGAACTCCACAAGTTCAGACCCCAAGTATTTCCGAATGTACTGTAACCAACTGTAAGAAACGCTTTTAAGCGTGCCTGAACGAAACTGCATAATCTGAGTGAGTAAATGTTACTTTTAACTTTTATAAGACTGTGTCTCTGATTATTGTTCTGAGGGAGAGAAAAGGGGGCAAAACCAGGGAAATCCAGTCTGTCTTAAAGCATCCTGGATTACCAAATGCTAACTGGCTAACACTAGCCAAATCTAAGCTTCTTTTAAGCTGGAAAGGGACTCCACTCTGCTGATCTCACTAACGTGAGATAGGAAGGATAATACTCAACAATATATCCTAGCATCTTTTTCAAGTCCCAACAAGAGCAATGTAACAAGTTGCCTTGGGAGGGCATATAAACTTATTTTTTAAGAGCCAAACTCCAAAAGAACAGCTGCCAAATGATTATTCTGGAAGAGACAAACTCTAGACCAGGAGTGCACAGCCTGTGGGCTGCAGGCAGCCCCCCCCCCCCAAGCCCTTTTTGGCAGCCAAAGGAAAAACCATGGCAGCAAGCTGTGGCCTGAGACTGGCCTGTGGCTTACGCTGGTTCAGCTTGTCTGAGCGTGGAAAGCTAAGCAGGGTCAGGCCTGGTTATTACTTGGATGGGAGACCCCTCCTCTAGTTTCCTGCATTGTGCAGGGGGTTGGACTCGATAGTCTTGTAGGCTCCTTCCAACTCTATGATCTATGAAATCTATGTCACTGCTTTACTGTCACTAATGGCAGCAGTAAGACAGCAATCGGGTCAGGGCCACTGGGCCGGGTGGAGGCTGCAGTCCCCTCCCTCCCCCAGTGCCCCTGAAGCAGCCCAGATGGTGGCATTAATGGTGGGGATAAAGCAGTGATTGGGGTCATTCCCCATCGACCCCAAAGCAGCCTGGGATTGCTGCTTCCACAATGCTAGTGACGCCTTCAAAGCAAAAGTGTAGCACTTCAGTACAGAGATTTGAGCTCTGGATTCAGTCGGTCAACAAAACAAAATGCATGCAAGCAAACAAATTCCCCTCAGCCTCAATGTGGGAAATCTTCCTGACTATTTACCTAGTAATGCTTTCCATGCAATAAAACCTGGTTCATTTTTTTTCTTTCTTTTAAAGCAAGGCATATTGATTGTGCCTAGGCATAAATGTGTTTGGGATAAAGAGCTGTCATCACTTCTTTCTGAGTGACATTTTAAATCACTCCATTTATTTAACATAGCACCTTTAATATCGGCATGTGCTGCAGTGACAGATAGTGGAATGGCGAATGTAAACAAAGAAAAGTATTCAGAAGGGCAGTGTCAAGGGCATTGGTTATTATTCTTAGTACAGGAAGGAATTGACTATTTATCCATTTTGTGGAGCACAAGAATTGTAACAAGGCAATCCTATATGTCTACAGTGACTTCAGTGAGTATTCCTCCTTGTTTAAGTAGGTATAGAACTGCAGCTTCAGGGAATTAATAGAACACACGTGGGATCCAGATTTAGGCATGTACAACAAAATGTTGCAGTGTTGGTTGCTTCTGTTCACGATTCTGGCCATTCCATCCCCCCCACCAGTCATTCAGCAATTTATGCCCACTGAGCAGGCTCAGTCCTCATTTGGGTTTCCCCCCCCCACCATGAAGGGTTCCCCCCTCCTAAAAATTTCTATTCCTGCAGATCATGTGTTCTCTGAAGGATATTGATACCTCCCCCTTGTGCATGAGTAGCTTTATTTTGGCTACATAAGCAATGTTTTTGTCTACTCAAATGGCCTGACAATTAGAAATAGAGGGAATGATCTGAGTCTCTAGCCTGCTACCCTACAACAAAATATCCTACATCTAAATCATTGTGCTGTCCTGCCTTTGGAAGCTTCTTCTGGGAACTTCCATTGAAGGAGATTCCACAATCTCCATAAGCAGTTTGCTTCACTTCTAAACAATGGTGGTGCAAGTTGTCTCACCACCTGAGGCAGGAGGACATGCCACCGCTGCCTCTCTTTCACCACTTTCTCCCACCGATGGCTCGCTCTCAGCTCAGCAGGTCTTCGTCAGAGTGAGGCATTGTGGTCACCTCACCCACTTAGAGATTTGGGCCTGGCAAGCTCTCTGGAAAGCTGCAGCAGCTGTCTTTCTGCTGCAGCAATTGCCTCATCAGGAGAGCAGCCGGTGGGACTCTTTGGAGTGGACTCCTCAGAGCGAGGAATTGAGCTGGCTTCTGCAGAGAACCACACCAGCCATGCTTCAGTGAGCAATCCTTGAGCATGCCAGGAGAGGCTTTGGGTCCACAGATCCAAAGCTCTCCCAGTCTCCAGACATAACCCAACGTGGTGGTGGTGGGGATTTACACCAGCCATGGAGCTGACATAAATAATTTCCACTCATTGCCTGCAATGGGAGGCCAATAGTCAAACACACACAGAACAGAAGAAGACAAAAAACAAAAATACCCACTCATTCCTCTCTTCTGATCTCCTTTTGAATATCTTGGAGGCTTTGCTCTCCGCATTGGGCAGTAAAATTGTTCTGCCTGCAGTTCAAGAGTGGAATTCTATAACTGGAGGAAGATGGGGATCTATCACCTGAAGACGGGACTTAACTCTTTGTTACACTCGCCTCTCCCTTTCTTCCCTTCCCACAGTTGTCTCTCTCACTGTCAACATTTAGATTGCAAACTCCTCAAGATGGAGTTCAGTTGTTGTTATTGTGGTTGTTAAGAGGGTGGTGGTGGTGGTGGTGGTGGTGGTGGTGGTGGCGGCAATGATGTTCTGTAGAGTGCCATATACTATACTGTGTTAGTGCTAAATTAATAAATACATGAGCAAGAATAACACTGTGTCAGAGGCCAAGTGTAATGAAGACACCAGCCCAGGCTGCTTCCAGACATACACAGCTACCAATCAAAGGCATTGTGCAGCTATTCCATCTTTTCCTCTTTGGTGGATTCCTGTGGTAAGAAAAATGATGGAAGACGCAATGAGAAAACATGGCAGAGTCTCAAGTTGAAGACAACAATGTCTCAATCTACTATATAAATGTGAATGTTTGTACGTGCGTACGTACGTATGTCCAAACGGCTCGCGTGCGTCGCATTGGCTCCTACCCGGTTGGACGGATCCGCCCCAAACTTGGCACGCATACTCCCCATCACCCAAGGACAAAGACTGGTGGGTTCAAACCTCCGAAAAACCCTCGCCACGCCTGTACGGCCCAAAATAGATGAGAGCCAATGGCGTCACTTGGAATGCACAGAATCATAGAATCATAGAAAAGTAGAGTTGGAAGGGGCCTACAAGGCCATCGAGTCCAACGCCCTGCTCAGTGCAGGAATCCAGGTCAAAGCATCCCTGACAGATGTCTGTCCAGCTGCACCTTGAATGCCTCCAGAGTGGGAGAGCCCACCACTTCCCTAGGTAGTTGATTCCATTGTCTTATTGCTCTGACAGTCAGGAAATTTTTCCTGATGTTTAGGTGGAATCTAGGTTCCTGTAACTTGAGCCCATTATTCCGTGTCCTGCAAACTGGGATGATCGAGAAGAGATCCTGGCCCTCCTCTGTGTGACATCCCTTCAAATACTGGAAGATTGCGATCATATCTCCCCTCAGTCTCCTCTTCTGAAGGCTAAACATGCCCAGTTCTTTCAGTCTCTCCTCATAGGGCCTTGTTTCCAGTCCCTTTATCATCCTTGTTGCCCTCCTCTGAACCCTCTCCAGTTTGTCTATGTCCTTCTTAAAGTGAGGTGCCCAGAACTGGACGCAGTACTCAAGATGAGGCCTAACCAGTGCTAAGTAAAGGGGAATGATCACTTCCCGTGATTTGGAAGCTATACTTCTATTAATGCAGCCCAAAATTGCATTTGCCTTCTTTGCAGCCATATCGCATTGCTGGCTCATATTCAGTTTGTGATCTACCACAATTCCAAGATCCTTCTCACTTGTAGTATTGTTGAGCCAGGTGTCCCCCATTCTGTAACTCTGCATTTGGTTTCCTCTCCCTAGGTGCAGCACTTGGCATTTATCCCTATTAAATTTCATTCTGTTGTTTTCAGCCCAGCGCTCCAGCCTATCGAGGTCACTTTGAATTTTGTTTCTGTCTTCCAGAGTATTAGCTGTTCCACCCAACTTTGTGTCATCTGCAAATTTGATAAGCATTCCCTGTACCTCCTCATCCAAGTCATTAATAAAAATGTTGAAGAGCACCGGGCCCAGGACCGAGCCCTGTGGTACCCCGCTCATTACCTCTCCCCAGTTTGAGAAGGAACCATTGATAAGCACTCTTTGAGTCCGATTCTGTAGCCAATTGTGGATCCACCTAGCTGTTCCATCTAGCCCACTCTTAGCTAGCTTGCTTATCAGGATATCATGAGGCACTTTGTCGAAAGCTTTGCTGAAGTCCAGATATATGATGTCCACAGCATTCTCACAGTCCGCAAGGGAGGTTACCCGATCAAAAAATGAGATCAGATTAGTCTGGCAGAATTTGTTCTTGACAAATCCATGTTGGCTTCTAGTAATCACTGCATTGTTTTTAAGGTGCTTGCAGACTGACTTCTTTATAATCTGCTCCAAAATCTTCCCGGGGATTGATGTCAGACTGATTGGCCTATAGTTCCCAGGTTCCTCCTTCTTGCCCTTTTTGAAGATGGGAACAACATTTGCCCTCCTCCAGTCGTCTGGCACTTCACCTGTCCTCCATGATTTCTCAAAGATAATAGACAGTGGTTCTGAGAGTTCTTCTGCCAGTTCCTACTCTAGGATGCAGCTCATCAGGCCCTGGAGATTTAAACTCGTTCAGAGTAATCAGGTGCTCCTTGACCATTTGCCTATCAATCTCAAGCTGCAATCCTGCCCCTTCAGTCTGCACTTCAGGTTTGCCAGGGGGGTCATAGACCCTCTTTTGGGAGAAGACTGAGCCGAAGTAGGAATTGAACACTTCTGCCTTTTCTTTGTCTTCTGTTATCAATTTGCCATCCTCATTGCGTAGTTGAACCACCAGTTCTTTCTTCTGTCTTTTACCGTGCATGTATCTGAAGAAAGCTTTTTTGTTGCTTTTAGCATTCCTCGCTAACCTTAGCTCATTCTCAGCTTTAGCCTTCCTGACACTATTCCTGCAGTTCTGTGCTACCTGCCTGTACTCTTCCCTTGTAGCCTGTCCTTCCTTCCACTTCCTATACATGTCCTTTTTTTGTTTTCAGGTCATCTTTGAGTTTATTGTGAAGCCACATTGGCTTCTTCTGTTGCCCTCTGCCTTTTTTCCTTGTGGGAATTGTTTGCAATTGTGCCTTTAAAATTTCCTTTTTTAAAAAACCCCACCCCTCCTGGGCTCCTTTTCTCATGAGAGTTGCTTGCCATGGGATCTTACTAATCATTGTTCTGAGTTTGTTAAAATTGGCTTTCCTAAAATCCAGGGTACGTGTTTGGCTACACTCAGCTTTTGCTTCCGTTAGAATCAAGAACTCAAGTATAACATGGTCACTTCCCCCCAGAGTTCCCGAAACTGCCACTTTATCCACTAACTCGTCTCTGTTGGTTAGAATCAGGTCAAGGATAGCCGATCCTCTAGTTCCTTCCTCCACTTTCTGTAGGAGGAAGTTATCAGCAGCACAGCTCAGGAATGGAGGGGCCATGTTTGGCTGAATAAGTCTCCCAACAGATATCAGGGAAATTGAAGTCACCCATTACTACCACATCGTGCCTCCTTGATACAATGGCAATTTGCTTTTCAAAAGTTTCATCCTCATCTTCTCCTTGATTGGGTGGTCGGTAGTAGACTCCAACCGCCATGTTCGTTTTATTCTTTGCCCCCTTTATTTTAACCTAGATGCTCTCAATGGGGCTGCCAAGCTCCTCTTCCTGTATCTCTGTGCAGAGATACGTATTTTTAACATACAGTGCAACTGCACCTCCCTTTCTGTTGCTTCTGTTCCTTTTGAACAAGTTATACCCTTCAATTGCTGTATTCCAGTCATGGGAGTCATCCCACCAGGTTTCAGTTATCCCTATCAAGTCGTACTTGCCCTCATGTATCAAGAGTTCAAGTTCGTTTTGTTTATTGCCCATACTCTGGGCATTAGTATAGAGACATTGAAGACTATGTGCTTTATAGTCCGACTTTCCCCCTACATTTTGTGGTAGACTATCAATGGGCACCGCTGGAGCTGTTCTCTCCATTGTGGCATAGAGGCCTTCTTCCATTGGTACCCCCAAGTTTATGTCTCCCTCCCCTGTTGGATTCAGTTTAAAGCCCTCCTGATTAAGTTCCTCACGCTGTGGCCAAACACATTCTTCCCAGTCCTTGTGAGGTGCAACCCATCCTTTGCCAGAAGTCCATCTTCTAGGAAGTGTAGCCCATGGTCCCAGAATCCAAATCCCTCACGTCGGCATCACTTTCGTAGCCAGTCATTCACTCGGAGTATTTTTCTTTCCCTTTCTATGCCTCTTCCAAGTACTGGAAGGATGGATGAGAAAACTATCTGGGCCCCGAAGTTCTTGAGTTCCCTTCCCAGCTCTTCAAAGACTGCCGTGATTTCTTTGTAACTCCGCTTGGCAGTATCATTTGTACCCACGTGAAAGAGAAGAAAGGGGCATGTGTCGGTGGGCTGTATGAGCCTCGGCAGCTGCTCTGTCACATCCTTAATCCGTGCCCCGGGGAGACAGCACACCTGGCGAGTCCATGGGTCTTCACGACATATTTTGGCTTCGATCCCCCGCAGGAGGGAGTCTCCCACTACGAGTACTTTTCTCTTCCTCTTGCTGTAGGCCTTGGTTTGATTGCCTCCACTTGACTGACCCTCAGCCTCTTGCTCGCTGTCACGTTGGGTGCCCGGTAATTCAGGCTGCAGGCTGTCCTCTGCTCTCGTCCTCAAGTACATGGAAGCGGTTTCATAGCTCCACTGCTTCCACAGGCACAGAATGTCTTCTAGTTCTTCTGCTCTAGTTCTTCTGCTCCTTTTCCAGGGAGTTCCCCCTACGTTATTTTCCCTTGCCTCTGCAGTCTCCGACTCCGCCTCATCCTGCCGTTGCCCTTCTGGCTCCTGTTCTACGCTTTGGTGCTGTAGATCCACCGTTCTGTCTAAGAACTCCTCACTTTCTCTTATGCTCCTGAGGGTTGACACTTGCTGCTCCAGTCCTCTCCAGTCCACGCAGGGGCCATTCAGGAGCGGTTATGCAAATAGCTCCAACGGCATTTAGAATGCTGGTATGCACTGCCACCACAGGGGCCCAATCAGAGGTGGATATGAAAAATCTCTCCTACGTCCAAACAGAATGTTCATATGAACTGGCCTGTGGCTCAAGCTGGCTCAGCGTGTCTGAGCGTGGAAAGCTAAGCAGGGTCAGGGCCTGGTTATTACTTGGATGGGAGACCCCTCCTCTAGTTTCCTGCATTGAGCAGGGGGTTGGACTCGATAGCCTTGGTGGCTCCTTCCAACTCTATGATCTATGAAATCTATGAAACTGCAGCTGGGGCCTACACAGGGGTGGTGGTGGGAGAAATTTCAAACAAACAGTGCCTATAGGAAAATGATGACCAGTGCAACGCCTCTGTGTAGTCCGGGGGAGGAACAAGGATTTCATTGTGTGGTCCTGGGGGGGGGAGCAGGGATTTCATTGTGGTAGTCCGGGGAGGGAGCAGGGATTTCATTGTGTGGTCCGGGGGGTGGGGGACAGGGAATTCTTCATTGTGTAGTCCCAGGGGAGCTGGGATTTCATTGTGTAATCCTGGGGGAGCTGGTAGTCCCGGGGGAGCAGGGATTCCAAGGGATTCCAAACCTTAAGGAATTTCGAATAAATAATAATTTAAAAAGTGCCTATAGGAAAATGATGACCCGGGCATTGTTGCATAGTCCCAGGCGGGAAGGAAGCAGAGATTTCATTGTGTAGTACCGGGGGGACGGACGACGACAGGGAATTCTTCATTGTGTAGTCCCAGGGGAGCTGGGATTTCATTGTGTAATCCTGGGGGAGCTGGTAGTCCTGGGGGAGCAGGGATTCCAAGGGATTCAAAACAGTGGATAGCTACCTTAAGGAATTTCGAATTTTTTAAAAAAAGTGCCTATAGGAAAATGACGACCCGGGCAACGTTGGGTAAAAAAAGCTAGTTGCCCATAAAATTCCATGAATGATTGCATGTATAAAAGACCTCATCTGGAAACACCCTAGTCTACATTATATTCAGGTGTTCACTGCAGAGCTACAACAGTCAAATGTTTATATCAACAACAAAACACGGGCAAAAAAGTCCATTTGCGTGACCTTTTTTATTAGCCTGGGGGTACAAAACATCAGGCCCACGGGCCGCATCTGACCCTCCAGGTTCCTCCAGATGGCCTCGACCCCTTCCCCTGGCCTCACCCCTTTCCCCCAACCACCCACAGCTTCTGCACAGTCCCCCACCTGGCACCATTCTAAAAGGTTGAAAGGCCTCTCCTAAGGCTTAGTTACTGGTAATAAGAGCTCTATGCTAAAATATACTGGTATTGTTTGCATTTTGGGCCCACCCCAGCATTCCAACTTAGGAATGCTGGAGAAATCCGTAACGGATTCAAATGAGTTTGTTTTTCTATGAATCTGACCTGCCGACTCTGCAGTGTACTAGCTTTTTCCGAGTCGCACGGATTCCACAGACCTGCAGACCTTTTTTATTTTTATTTTTTGAACTTTCTGTAATTTTACGCAAATTTAGTTGTACAAAAATATGAAAAATTTAAAAACACCAACCTAAAATGCACATTTCGCCCCATAGACTAAAGTGTGAAAATGCACATTTTGAGGTGATTCACATATTTTGGTGGGATTTGAGGTATTTTTGGAAGTGCAAATTTGTGCAAATGTGTATGAACGTATTTGCGCAAAATCCAATTCTGTCAATGAGTGGACGATAGAACGAAAGCCGAAAGGCACCCGACATTCCACGAAATGCAGACAGAATGGATTCAACAAAGTCCATACGTCCCTGCTTCAGCACCACCACTGGAAAGCAGCTCCTGAGAGCTTCCCTGAAATTGAATTTGACCCTTGAGCAACACCCCTGTTTAACACCCTTGCACTAGCCAATCAGTTCTAAATCCAAAAGACAGAGCCAGCTTTTGTTTTTCAGTGGTATCAAAAAAAAATTGCTTTCCCTAAGCCATACATACAGACCTTTAGCTTCAGTGATCATGACACAACTAATTACAGCAGGTCACATCTACAATCATTCCTGGGGCAATTTTTCTTTCTTTCTAGAATGGCAAATAAACTACCAAGTTAGAAATTCATGAAACTTTGGTGAAAATAGAATTTAGATGGCTTTTAATGCTGCAGCATTCAGTATGAATTGCAGCACAATGCGTAATCGGGTTGATGGCAGTGGTTAAGTGCATTCTTGACAGCAAAATGCCAGTCATGGGGAAACAATAGGAAGTTATTTAATTGGAGGACACTGAATACCTTGTTGCTGGTGGGAGGGGAATATCTTGTTATACTGGTAGTTTCAACACAATCTACTGCCAAGGAACACAGACAAAAAGCTATAATCATCAGGTGAGCAAATGAACCAAATATATACACAAAGCAAACATCCATTGTTTGTTGAGCAGTTTACCTTCATTTAAGTTAGAAATGAACAGAGAACAAGGGGAAAGGGATGTCTGAATTTCAGTAAAAACAGCTTTCCCTAACCTGTTACCCTCCAGAGGTCTTGGACTGCAACTCCCATCATTCCCAGCCAGCATGGTCTGAGTTTTGCCACATTTTGTTACATTGGTAAAGCTCCCTCCGTTTGGGGGGGGGGGATGCAGGCTGGGAAAGCAACCAACCAATCCTTCATTTCTTAAGAATTCCAGAACCTCCTCACAGTAATCACAGAGATGGAAGCCTCATACTGACCACTCCCAATTTCTATCCAAATTACTCACATGATGAGGGAGGGTGCAGAGGAACATGCGCACTTCACCCTCTCCATTGCCACACTCGTCATCCTCCATGAGTTGGAGGCTCTTGGCTGTGCTGGCCGGGAATGATGGGGAGTGCAAAACATTTGGAGGGCACCATGTTGGAGAAGCCTGCCTCAGTGTAGCTCCCCACCTCTGAGCCCTCTATTTGGCCTGTGTACTAGCCAGACTGTGAGCCCACAGAGCTCTGGCCTCAGCTGGCATTAGCATCATCCACTAGGGTGTGTCATTTAGAGGGTTAAAAATTATTTTTCACAAATTTGTGAAATAGGGGATTTGTGAAATAGGGGATAAAAATATGTCTTTTGATGTCAGGAATTCAAATCTGCTATTATTTTTTTGATTGGACAACATTTAGCTCGGTAAATCGCCACTTGAACAAAACACGTATTCACTGCTCTAGGAAAACAGTGTATAATGCTAAGAAGCATTTATTTTCTGTTGTATAAAACATACAGTTGCCATAAAACATATCTTTCTAAACAAAGAACAACAAAATGTAATAACACCCCTTTGAAAATTATGCAATAAGTTTCATTAAGTCTTGTTTTGATTCATTCTTAGACATCAACCGCCGACTTGCTTCTTGACCTCTTATATATCCCTCATGTTTCCCGACTGTATATACTTTGCCTGCTGCCTCTGTGACTTTGTTTGACAATTCGTGCTACAGAATGAGCATGACAGGGCCACTTTGGAACTTGCATAGGTTCATTAATGAACTTCTTGACTTCTGATATCGAGTTTGCATGTCAAAGGAGATTCATATACATTTTCAGACCAGTCTATGAGTTCTAACAGGGAAGTAGCAGTAGGATTAATAGAAGGAGTCTTTCTGGAACGTACAGAAAGATCACCCAGGAAATTATCATTTCCACTCCTTAGGCAATACTGAGGCTGGTTTTTGTTGACATAAGTTTGGCCATCTCTGCCAGCTCCACCATCTTGACCAACCATTCTTCTGTTGTAGGCAATGCTAGAACTTTCCAATTGTGTGCAATAGTCTTGCTGCCATTGTCATATATAAAAATTAAGTTCCATGACTTCTTTCTAACTGACTATCCATTATTCCTAAGAAACCAGAAGCCTCTGGTTTCAGTAGAATGTTAATCTTTAGAATTTTTGGAATTAGTGAATGAATTTGTATCCAATTTTTTAAAAGCTTTTTTACATGTCCACCACATATGATAAAAAGTTCCTTCTTGCTGTTCACATTTCCAACATACACCCGAGATATCATTATACATTTTGGCCAATTTCTCCGGGGACATATACCAATGATACATCATCTTATAGAATTTTTTTTAAAGACTAGAACATAATGTAAATTTCAAACCTTTTAACCACATATTAGAATTAGGGTGCAATCTTATGTATGTTTAGGCAGAATAAATCTCTGACAACTCCCAACATTGTAGTGAGCTGTAGGACTTTTTTCTGTCTAAATATGCATAGGATTGTGCCTTTAGGTACTAATGCAGTTTTAGAAGTTAATCATGCCAATGAGGTTATTAATCACATTTTGGCAAAGGTAGAAACAGCTGCTGATCATTCCTGGTAGGAAACACCTCTTGGGTGGAGCCCCACAGCACGTGGAGTTTTTTCCAATGGCATTTCACCCCATTTTGAAGATTTTGGCTATGTAAATGGTTATTGGAGGGTGTATGATAGCCTTAACTTGCTGCATGAAGCGCCAAGTGTGCAAACGTCATGACATGAGACACAAGACATAGCCACTGGAAAAATATAATATTGGGGGTGATTCCCACAACATCAACCCAACAACAGGGGGAATTGTTGCCAGAGAACCCAAGATTCTGCTGCTTTTGCATGGAAAGGATGGCTTCATTCCTGCTGGGGAAAGTACAGGAGAAGTCTGCCATCCTAAAAGTCAGGCCTGACACTCAAAGCAGAATGGCGTACATGATACAAAGCCATCACACATACACTGGCATGACTACCCTTGACCTCTTACCCTCCTTGGACCCTATTTTCAATTTACATTGAGGCACAAAATGTCAGCTCAGGAAAAGTCAACAGGGAAATCTGATCAGCAGCTTGTTAATTTTTACCTGCCTGTTTAAGCTAGGAAGACGGAAACATCCTCAATCCCCCAAACTAACGCACATCGTAGTTTTGATGAGACAACAGAGAAATAATTTTTGCCATTGTTTGAGTTGTAATAGTTAAGCTCAAACTTTGGGGCATATAAGCAGCACCCAATCAGCCCAATAGTTAGGACCCAAAGAAACCTCACTTGCTCACAGAGGAGGAATCTTGTGGAACCCGCTCCTCCCTCTCTCTTTGTTGCTGAAGAAGCAGCCCACGGCCTCCAACTTCACTGCACTCCAGGCCGCGCAGATATAGGCTGGCAACACTACTTCCTTTACTTACCTCTCCCCTGGAAGTCCATCAGCTTACCAAATCCCCTTCCTTCATTATCCCCACTTTTCTGGAGAACCCAATCAATTTTTCCCTGCTCCTTTTTCTGTCTCTTGTGTGTGTGTTCAGGGAGATAAGCGACTTGCAAGCTGCTTTTCCTTGCACACAAGCTTAGCTACCGGCCTCCTTCCCTTCAACCTGCCAGTCCCCACATCTACCTCCCTCTTCTTTCTCCCCACCGCCAGGACTTCATCTTCTGGTCATTGACACTAAACCCATTGCTTTCATGTGTCTGCCTTAATAATTAGAACTGGTAGCCGGTATGAAGGAAATTGAACCCTATTAAAAATTTATTGTTTCAGTCTGATCTTTTGAATGTACGTTTCAGTTCTTTTCAATAAATTACCGTATTTTTCCGTCTATAAGACGCCCCCATGTATAAGACGCCCCTACTGGGCAGTTTTGCAACCGCGCGGTTCTCTCCTCGGCTTACTTCCGTGTATAAGACGACCCTCAATTTTTAGTCTAACAATTTTAGGGAAAAGTATAGTCTTATACATGGAAAAATACTGTACTCCTGGGTTAAGCAACGGTGTCATCCATCTCAAAATCCCCTTAACCCCTTCCATTCTGAGGCCTGGGACATGCCAGTGAGGGTTTGACAGCAAATGAAACTAAGCCCCCGGGATCTGTGATTCGTGCAGTTCCTTATTTAAGACAACTTTCTCGATTTGAACACACACTGAACAGGATACCGTAGATAAGATAAGAAGAAATCACAATCACGCCGCAGATCAGAGCAGTGGAATATCAGAGCCGCGAAATGTTTATGCAAATAATAGTTCCATTATGCAAATAATATACAAGCAAACATAAAAACAAATCATGAATACAATTATAAATGGCACAAGGAAAAAAATTGGCACGAAGAGAGAAAATACTTAAAAGTCCCTATAATCACTAACAACATACAGCTGAATGAAAGTGGCTTCCCAAAATTCTCCACGCCCTGTTTGTGGGAAGTGAACCCGGGAGACCATTTTGCCGAATAGTCTCCAGGTGGTGGAGAAATGCTCCAACAGTTTCTTGGGGGGTGGGTACTCCTCATTAGCAGTGATAACAGCACAGCTTCCTTCTTTTCTCCTAGTGGGTTTTGGGGGAGGGCGGCTGCTGCTGCTGCTGCAAGTCCTGTATTGGCAGAAGCAGCAACTGTGTTGGAAGCCTGGCCACCATTTTGCATCCTCCACAATCAGCCTGGGCAATTGTAAGAGAAAAATGGTAGCTGCCACCAGAAAAAAATATATGGCGAAGAAGAACGTTCAGAGCATAACCAGCCAAATGGCCCTATTTTTCTAAGTTTGGGGTGGTGGTAAGAAAAAGAAAATTAACAGAAAAATCTCTCAGAGAGATTTCAGTTCAACTGTATTCATAAGTCTTGAGAGCCAACCATGCTGTGCTTGTTATTGACAGTAAATTTCATACATGAACTATCACAGGGGACCACTCTTCACACAGTTTTAATGAATTTTCTACAGCACGATTATTACCATGAATTTATAAAGCCACTATTTTTAAAGGGCTTTTTTGTATTTTCTAGTACCAGTCTTGCTCCTACAATTAAACGTAACATTAATTGGAAGTATTTCTCAGAGATAATTCCAAGAACCCATTTGGATCTTTACAATGTTTTGCTGCCACTTTGTCTAATATTTTAATAAAGCCTTTTCCTTCTCCCAAATTTATAACAGTATGTACTTTCTGGTTAAAAGGGTGGCCGGTTGCCGGCCAGATGGATGATAAATAAATATAAATAATAGATAGATAAATAAATAAATAAACGATAAGCCTGAAAGGAAAACCCCATTTATATTTTTGCTCTTATTCTGTAACAATCTGTCTGTAGCCACCTTGAGTGCCATTTTTAAGTAGAAAGGTGGGGTATAAATCAAATAAATAAAAAATAAGAATAATAATTTCCAGGTTCCTTCTTTTTGCAGGGTAAAGGGGAGATACATCAGGGGAAATTGGATTTCTCCTCCTTCCAACTTCGATCCTGGACTGTTATGAGCTTATATAGAGTGACCACTTATGCATCACCAAAAAAAAAAAAAAGGACAAAAGATACAGATCTGCATAAAATTTCCATACGCAAATTAATATGTATAGATGCAAATTTAGAAATTATTATTATTATTTAAAATGAAATATAGTGCATAATAGTGGGGAATGCTGTAACCATGTGAACGGCGTGTGCCTGCTCAGTCTGCTGTCCGTGTGCTGATGGGTAACTTCCAGGCCTCTCCTGCTCTCCCTCCTTGGGGTTCTTTGACTTTAAGCCGGACTTGGACTGGACAGCCCTTCAAACAGAGGACTGTCCTCTGCCAGCTCCCCAAAATAGAGGACTGTCCTCTGTAAAGTAGGGTACCTGGCCATCCTAACTTTATAAAAGATCAGATCTTGGACCCTTTCTCCACACCCACCCCAAAAACGACCATATTATCTCTGCATCATTTTCTTCTTCTAGTGATCTCAGAATTAATTCCATACTTTATCTCTTAGTACTTGCAGAGCAGTGGCACTTTTTAATTTCTCTAGTCTGCTTCATGAGCCCAAGGTCTCTGATGTTTCAGAGGAATATTCTTGAATTTGACTAACAGGTTCCTTAAAAGGTTTGCGTCTATAGGCATGCAGTGCTTGGCATTGTAAGGAAAAATAGGAAGCTTCAAAATTGTTTGGTTTTACAAGTGTGATACAAAAGAACAAAAGTCCCTTCTCTCTTACAGACACAATAATTACTCTTTGAATAGTTGCTTTTAGGGAACCAACTGGAACAGGCTCAGCTGCTATTGTATAGCTTCTCATTTCTGGGAAACTGAGGGAGCAGCTTGCACTTTCATGCACTGCAGGCTGTTGGGTAAGATGTCCATTTATCTTTTCCATTTGTTTATCATTGCAAGGCCCTCATGTGTTTGTGTACTGTAGGAGGGCATACACTTTACAGAGACTTGGGGTCCAAGGGAGCTCACCTTGGGCTGCAAGCCCAGTACCATGAGAGGGGGAATTGAAGCTAAATTGTCAATCTTACCTGAGGATATTTATGCAGTTCCCCTGTATTTATATGCGACGGGTAGACGCCAAAGTGGCGCTCCACCGATCAGGCAGTTTTTGGTGGATTTCATAGATTTCATAGAGTTGGAAGAGGCCTACAAGGCTATCGATTCCAACCCCCTGCTCAATGCAGGAAACTAGAGGAGGGGTCTCCCATCCAAGTAATAATCAGGCTTGACCCTGCTTAGCTTTCCACGCTCAGATAAGGATCCCACAGCAGTTTCACAAATCCCCAAATGTGCCCACGGCTCCAAAAAGGTTGGGGGCCCTGATGTAGAAGAACAGGCACAGGATCCCAGAGACAGAGAACAAGGTATAAAATGGTCTTTGTCACTTGTATACAAACAATTAATATGCAGAAATGCCAAACTGCCAGAAACAGTTGGATCTACAATCTGCCTTCCGCAAGAGATAGGGACCTTCCGCAAGAGGAAAGGCTTTGCAGCCTTTGCTTCCAGAAAGTCCCTCTCTCCAATTTTTGGGGATCCCCCCCCTCTCTCCCCATACCACAGCTCAGTTGTTCAGAAAGTCTCCTGACTCTCTGTGTAGCATTTTTCAGGGGTTGGAGTGGTTGCCATGGGAAGTCCACTTCCATCAGTACAGTTGATCCAGCATAAATCTGGATCCAACCAAGGAATGTAAAGGAAGGGAAATAAAAGAAGCTAAAGGACACCAATTACTCCTCTAATTTTTAAAAAACTGACCAAGGATCAGGGTGGAAGTGGGAGCAGGACACTGTGTTACAAGTTTGCACCTGACCAGAGAGATGATGCTTCCGCACTGTATCTATGTGGTTTCTTCTGCTAAACTAATAAATTATTTGTCTGGAATACTAAGCCGTTAACATTTTTTCTCCCTGCAGAAAACCACCCTTTGACACCACAACTCACTGCTTCTCCAATTTTGGTTCTGCTTTCAATTCCTGTCCCCTCCCATCCATCCTTTGGCCTTCTATCTGCTTTGGCAGCGCAGATTAAGAATCTTTTTCTTTTGCTGTCATCCTCAGAGGATTTCCCAAGAGCTTTTCAAGATGGTCACCTAGGAGTGATATATTCTTAGCACAGTATATTCTATGGCTTTGTTTTTTGTTGCAGTGCATTTACAAAGTGACCTCGATAGGCTGGAGCGCTGGGCCGAAAACAACAGAATGAAATTTAACAGGGATAAATGCCAAGTGCTGCACCTAGGGAGAGGAAACCAAATGCAGAGTTACAGAATGGGGGACACTTGGCTCAACAATACTACAAGTGAGAAGGATCTTGGAATTGTGGTAGATCACAAACTGAATATGAGCCAGCAATGCGACGTGGCTGCAAAGAAGGCAAATGCAATTTTGGGCTGTATTAATAGAAGTATAGCTTCCAAATCACGGGAAGTGATCATTCCCCTTTACTTAGCACTGGTTAGGCCTCATCTTGAGTACTGCGTCCAGTTCTGGGCACCTCACTTTAAGAAGGACATAGACAAACTGGAGAGGGTTCAGAGGAGGGCAACAAGGATGATAAAGGGACTGGAAACAAGGCCCTATGAGGAGAGACTGAAAGAACTGGGCATGTTTAGCCTTCAGAAGAGGAGACTGAGGGGAGATATGATCGCAATCTTCCAGTATTTGAAGGGATGTCACACAGAGGAGGGCAAAGATCTCTTCTCGGTCATCCCAGTTTGCAGGACACGGAATAATGGGCTCAAGTTACAGGAACCTAGATTCCACCTAAACATCAGGAAAAATTTCCTGACTGTCAGAGCAATAAGACAATGGAATCAACTACCTAGGGAGGTGGTGGGCTCTCCCAGTCTGGAGGCATTCAAGGTGCGGCTGGACAGACATCTGTCAGAGATGCTTTGACCTGGATTCCTGCATTGAGCAGGGGGTTGGACTCGATGGCCTTGTAGGCCCCTTCCAACTCTACTTTTCTATGATTCTATGATTCTATGATACCTTGACTGACATAAAGAATGATGTTCTTGTCATTCAGTATTCAAATGGTCCAATAACTCACCTGAGTTATACACATGAAGGGGTCCTTACCCAATTATTTGGGAGCAGGACTGGGCTTGGCCCCTAAGGTCATGCTATTTCCCCTGACATCCACACCCACATTAAGAATTTATATTTGTATTGCATCCTTCCTCCGAGAACTTCAAGGTGGCATCCCACATAGGAAACTACCTTATTATACCAAATTGGTCTCTCTAACTCGGTATTATCTTACCGAGTTAGAGTACAGGGGTGGACAACTTGTGACTCTCCAGATGTTTTGGCCTACAGCTCCCATGATCCGTTGCCATTGGTTATGCTGGCTAGGGCAGGTGGAAGTTGTAGGCCAATGCATCTGGAAAGCAACGAATTGCCCACCCCTGGTCTACACACTAACTGGTAGCAGCCCTCTGGGATTTCAGAGAGGCCAGGGATTGCACCTGGGGCATTTTGCATGCAAATCATGCGGTCTACTGCTCTTGGTTGGGGCCATGCCTTTTAAAATAGGGACAAGTGAAGCATATCTCCTAGCCTAGGCCATAATCCAGGCAAGAGTTAAGCATATATATGCCTATTTAAATCAATGGTCTTAAGTGTTGTTTCTGCATTGAATTGTGGGATTGATGTTGCATCCTCCCTGTCCCCACACCCCACATAAAGTATCTTTCAATATCTGTATAAATGCTGAAACTGTGAAATCCTGAAAGCATTTGGGCTCAGTTGTATTTTGTAGGCATGAAATCTAATGGATTAATTATCCTACTGATTACTTCACAGCATAATTATAACAGCACTAATGAGGAGAACTCAGAGTCCCTTCGGGGGGGGGGGGTGTCTGATTTATGTAAAAGGGAAATGTAAATCCAAAAGTGATAACTGAAAGTTTCCTACAGAAAAGAGATTAGAGATACTTGAAAGTCAGATTCAAAATTAGACCAAAGAATTAGATAATTCCCATTTAGGGATGCAAACTGATGGGGGGGGGGAATGACGTGGTCTGCTTTTGGCTGTTAACATAACAACAGTGTGATGTGCAGAAACTGCAGGTGACGCTTTTCATAGTGTGAAGATAAACGTTGTCATGGAAGGCTTAGAGCAGGGGTGGAGAAGGTGTGGTCCACCAGATGTTGTTGGACTCCAGCTCCCATCAGCCTCAGCCACCATGGTCAATGATCAGGAATGATGGTGGTTGGAGTTCCATCTGGAGGGCTCACCACTGACTTAGAGGACATACCAGTCAGGCATCCAAACAAGAACTTTGTTGTTTCTCTTAAACACCTCTTAAAACAGGAAACAGAAAAGACACCCCTTGTTAGAAAAATAGGCCCAAGGCATGTACAGAGAGTTCCTGCCTTTCACGTGTAAACAGACCTAGGTACATAGCATGCATCAGAAAACACAAGCCTCATTTTAAAAACAGGCCAGACACACACGACGCACACACACTCCTGTCCGGCCGCCTGCAGAAGTGTTATCAGTTAGCCTGGCCGTACGCCCAGAATAAGTACTTCTTAAGAATGTCTGTCTGGCCGAGAAGATACTTTTTGAGAACAATGCCTCTCTATTCCATGTAAGCAAAGGGCAAAGGGCAAATTCCCTCGCTCATGCAGAAAGGCTGTCTCCAGGCAAATAAAGAGAAAGACACAGAATGGACTCTTAAGATTCATTCTAATAATGACCCAGCCAGACCCAAAACACCTAGGACCCCAGGTGAGAAAGGCATTGCCCATTCACATAGGCCCACACAAAAGCTCAGCAACAAGGCACCTGCCTTGCACACAAGGGTTCGCAGATTCACTTGCCTCACAGAAGAAAAGGTCCCAGTTTCAAGTCAACCCCAAAAGACCAGTGTGACTTAGCATGACAGAAGTCTGAGTTAGAAAGCTGCACAGAAGGCCCAATCCCTGCAGGTTTAGACAGACAGAAAGGTCCTGCAAGACCCAGCATCCCCTGATCAGCAAGAGTGACATTAAGGAAATAATACACACACAGGCCAAAGATCCCTGAAAGACCACCTTGCTGTCCATAGGCATTTGTTAAGACAAAGATCCAGAAGCCCCATGAACTCTGTGTTGCACCCCGTTAGTTGACCTAGATTCTGCCCGCATACCATTTGCCACTGCACCTGCTTTGTTTATCTGCTTTGTTGTTCCAGACAGAGAAGCTTGAAAGTCTGTTTTGATTGTATTGTATTCTTTGTCCTGAATCGTATGTTTGGCCGCCATGTTTTCACCTTAAGTTGTTATCTAGTCCCAAAAGCCTATTCCTGGGTGCCAAATCCCAGAATACAGGCGAGAGAAGGGCCCATATGAGTGATAAGATGTACCAAGAGTAACAAGGCCGATATCTAAGAGGTCATGAGAAACCACGTAGAGATGGCCAGGTGGCCCTCTATCTAACTAGAGATTAAAACTTGCCATGTTCAGAGAAACACATCTGATTGGTTGTCGTCATACACGGGGCACTGTA
This sequence comes from Shinisaurus crocodilurus, assembly GCA_021292165.1. Classification (NCBI taxonomy): domain Eukaryota; kingdom Metazoa; phylum Chordata; class Lepidosauria; order Squamata; family Shinisauridae; genus Shinisaurus; species Shinisaurus crocodilurus. Next base: position 100,170,226 of record CM037878.1, read on the forward strand.
TCTGACTGGTTGGCACGGTTTAATGATTGTATCTGATTCGCTGAAAGTAAGATCCACCCATGGCTGTAATATGTATAAGAATGCTTGCGTGACCCACTGATCCTTGTCCAGCTTTGATTTGGGCACGCGCCCCAGCTGGTCCTTTTTGCGCAGAAATAAAACTTTGAAAAACTCACTGCTGGTGTGTGCTGCTTCCCTTTCTCTGAGCAATTGAGTTCTTTGGGGAAAGGACTCACAGCATTTTTGCAACACTCTCCAGTTCAAAATACTGATCTTTGCAAGCCACTCTGGGAACAAGGTAAAAATACTTCAAATAAATAAATAAATAAATAAGGGTTGGGATTTATGGAACACAAGTGGAAGGCAAAGGACAGCTAAAGAGTATAGTTTAGCACAACCATGATTATACTTGTTCGAAATAGGAGCAGCTCTTACCTGAATGATCAAATGGGTCAGGGAGGCACATAAGTAAGTAAGTGTGCCCAAACAGGAAGTAGATATGTCCTTCCATAAACAGGAAGTAGGTGTGCCTTTCTATGAACAGGAAGTAGGTGTGTCCTTCTATAAGCAGGGCTGCCTGAGCCATTTAGGTTTTAAAGGTCAAAACTAGCATCTTCAGTTGGCCATCCTGAACAAGGACACTTGAATAAAGGCACTTAACAGTGCTTTCAAATTAAGTAAACCTGCTCTTCAATTTTGGGAGAGGGCAGCAAAGCAAGCCTAAAGTTCGGCTGCGTGCGTTGGGAAGATTCTTTGTGTGTGTGATTGTGAATGGAGGATTGGCCTGAGCAGATGTCATTTGGCTATGCCAGGGGTGGGCAACTTGTGGCCCTCCAGATGCTTTTGCCTACAACTCCCATGATCCCTCACTGTTGGCTATGCTGGCTAGGGCTGATGGGAATTGTAGGCCAAAAAATCCAGAGGCCACAAATTGCCCACTGAGCTATGCTGTGCTCACATGACTTCCTACCTGGGCTAATTGGCCTATGCCGGTTGGCTCTGTAACAATACAAACAATTTCCCCTTGGAATGCATGCTAGAAATGTTAGAACAGAATAGGCTTGATGCTTGGTCATAAGTGGCAAAATGGAAAAGGCCTTATATAAGCAAAAACATGCGAATTGACTTGAGGGCATTTCGTTAACCCAGCTTTCCCCAACTTTGGGTCCCCAGAAGTTGTTGGGCTGTGATATCCCTAGCCATGCTGGCTGTGGATGATGGCAGCTATAGTCCAACAATACCTGGGAAAGGACGCAAGAGTGAGAAAAGCTGCTTAACTTATGACACACTGACTGTCATCCCTAGACAGAGTTTATACAGTAAGAAGCCAGTCTCTTCAGAAAAAGGTCCTTAGAAAAATCACTGCCACCCCACAGGTCTAACGAATGGACCCTTTACAAGGGAAATGGATAATGGGTACAATCTCTACTTATTATTATGAGTTAATGTACAGAAGCATAAAGTGTTTGGGCCACTACATTTTACGGAAAATACTGTGCCATTACATTGCTCCACTGTGCAGCAACTGTATGGCGCTGTCCAGGTTAATAGGATTTCTTCATGCTAATCACTGGCTTGCTCATTAACTCGTTGAAATGTCTGTTCATTTAATGTGTGTAATTGCTGTTCTAAATATAACTAATTGCTATCTTGCTGTTCACAAAAGGAACTCAAAAGAAGAAAAAGCACAATATATTTTTACTAGGATGTGGAGGAGAGCCTGAGAACTGCCCCCAGAAAGGATTGGGCAACATAAGCACCACACAGGCTGAATGTGGCCCAATAAGATCCTTTTCTACAGCTGGTCAGGTCTTGCCGGCCCGGAATAATGACAGGCATGAGGCGGCAGACCCTGGCTGCCTTCACTAGGAATGGGAGAGCCAGCGATTTTCAAGCTGGCCTAAATTCTCTGAAAATCACTTCGAAGCTGGTAGTTTTGGCTTGCTCCTGTTTTCGTTTTCAACCTGGCTTTTGACTCATCCAAATGGGGAAAGTGTGCATTTCGAATGGAAAAAGTGAACATTTCTGTGCATCTTTTCAAAAGCGTGCACTTTTCCCCCATTGAGTAAGGCATGAAAATGCATTGTTGTTTTTTTAAAATATGCATTTCAAAGTGTGCATATTTTTTTTTTTTTAAAATGCATTTTTAATGCAATCACAAATTTGGGAATTTGCAAACATTTATTAAAAAAAAAAAGCACTCCTGCTAATGTTTGTGTTTGGGACTGTGAAAGGGATATGTGTGCATGACTTGTGAACGGAAACAAAATTCTCGAACATCCCCAGCCTTCACGCATAATGTCAAAGCATCCGTGCGGCACCACGGGAATGAGCCCTGAGGGTTGCAATCCTGGTTTGCAGGCAAGCACAAGCCATAGTAGGAATGTTCAAATGTTGAGGGAAACTATGGTTTTCCACTAAACCAGGAGCAGAAGTCCTGAATAATGAGTGCAGGGAAGTGTGGAGGGGTTAAACAAGCTCACCACTCCTCAGTACTTGTTCTGGTGCCACCAAACCATGGTTTGGCATGACCTATGAACACAGTCAGTATTGCTGCTCCCTGAAAGGGTGCATGTTTGAAGCATGATGAATTTGGATGAGTCATATTGGGTTTTGGATGTATGCTCTGCATGGTCCAAAAATAGTAGCAACTCCCTCCAGCACCTGCAATTCGATTTGTACAGCATGATGTTATTGCAATATATTACAATCCAGCACTAGTTTATCATTCATTTACAGTCATATTTCGTCTACTGTTAGCTCAGACTCCTGTTTTATATTCCATTTTAAGTACACGTTGGACTGCCAGATTAATTGATATGAGCACAATGTGGAAGAACAATAATTTAAATAAATATTTCATTTAAAGAAAGTGAGATTTCAGAAGAGACTGTTTTTTCTTGCTGCTTTATCACCATTTTGTGTGTGAGATAGATAGATAGATAGATAGATAGATAGATAGATAGATTCATATGGTGAACTTGTTGCCATATGGAAATGCAGGCAGGAGCTTGGAAAGAGCTGAAGGCAAAGTGACAGACACTTTAATTAAAGCTGAAATTAAGCGAAGTCCCCTACTGTGGAATTCAGGTACGGACAACAACCAAGAGTAAGGTAGCCAGGGTAAGAGCGAGCTGTGTGACATAGCACCATGTCACACACTGTATGGCTGCAAAGTTGTTCTTGATAGGCCTGTTTTTTTCAATACCTGGGCTGGCTCCATATCTAGATACTATACAGTTTGTTTGCCAGGCTAGTTCAGTGCTGTGATAGTCTAACCCAGCCTCCCCTATCCTGGTGTCCTCTTGGTGTAGTCTTGGACTACAGTTCCCAGCATTCCTGACCATTGGCCATGATGGCTAGGGATGACTGAGGCTGAAGTCCAAACCATCTGGAGGGCACCCAGTTAGGGAAGGCTGGGCTAACAAAGATGCCTGGCAGGAAATCAGGACCAAGTCCAGGCACTGTTGCTCCTGCTCCAAGAATGCACGAGGGGCACTTGCAGTTCAAGCAGCTGACCTTATCCCTGATACTAACTTGTGCTGACCATGTTCCCCCACCTCACTGCCACGGGTGTGCATTCGGAAGTAGTGTGAAAGCAGTCCATGCAAATGCTGACATACAGGCCAGGGGGAACTCAGAGCCAATCAGCATTCACCCTCACTTGGAGGAGCCCTGTATGCACATGTCGGTATGCATGTAGGGTCCCTTCAAGCTACCACCAAACACACAGCCATCAGGGGGCATGCTTGATGAGTGCTATCCTCAGAGGCTATGGTTACCAGCTGCCAAGGAACTTGGTATTTTTGCCTTGGGCTCACTATCAGGGTGTGTGTGTGTGTGTGTGTGTGTGAGAGAGAGAGAGAGAGTGAGTGATAAACCTGATATTTTGAGCTGGAGGGGTGTTCATCCCCCCCCCTTATTGATCCCACATCTTGATTGAGGCCCCAACATTTGATGTGCCAATATCTGCTAGGCCTCACCCCTTCCTGCAAAAAAAAACACCCTCTCAGGATCCACCCTAACAAAACTCATCCTTGCACCACTGGGGCTGCTAATCTGTATGAAACATTGGTCTGATGTATATGTTACCAGGCTGGTGCCATTGGTCCCAGTGGGAGGTGTTTTCCTATTGCTAATTGATATCTGGGGTGTGATTTTTACTGAGATGGTGGCCGGGAAATGTCTTCTCTCTGCCCCTCAAACCTGGCATTTAATTTGTAAAAAGCAACAACATGACTGCTAATCAGGTCGTTAGTGTCACTGTCACATGTTCTTACACCCCTAATTCTGGTTAGGACCAGGCTGCATGGCATGATATTCCATTTCTCGTGCAGAACATCATCCAGCAAAACCCACTCAGGTTGCTCAGCAACTGCTTCCAATTTCTTGTGCAATTTATTACTTCTAAACAGAAGTAGGTTTGAAAAAGTATCAAAAGAATCATAGCTCAGAGAGGCAGATGCAACAAAATAAGCTGAATAAAAGACATGCACAATATGAATTGACCACGCTTTCATCAAAGGTATATCAATATCTTGCTGTGTACACCTATTTGTGAAGAAACAGAAATATCGATGAACCGAAACCAATTAACTTACCACCTATATTCTGTTTTAGAGTAATATACTAGCCCAATGGAACCAGTGTTATATTGTGTTTTCTCCTTATAGCATCATATAAAACCTGGGCTGGCATGTCTTTTATTAATCTATGCTGAAGCATTTACTGGAAGAATGAGGAGTTTTCAGAGTGTACAAAGAAAATTGGTAGATAAACTAGAGGGAAGAGGCTTCATTTCCTGGAGGTTTCATTTTGGTTAGGTAGGTGACATGTAATGTAAGCACAGATTCAGAGAAAAGGTAAGCATGAGAAAATTGGAGCTTATGTCAAAGTGTGGAGCTTGGGACTGGATGCTGTGCAGTCATTTTGGTGGTTATTTACACATTAATAAAAAAAGAAATGCATCACCAAAAATGAGGGTGCGAATGCTATGCAACTGCATATGCGAATTTGTATGTACAGATTTAGAAATAATAACTATAATTTAAATAGAAATACAATATGAAATACAATAGCTGGCTGGAGCATGCTGGGAGTTGTAGGCCTTTCTTCTGTCTAAACGTGCATAGGATTGCACCCCAGGTGACCTATTAATGTAACATTAATTGGAAGTATTTCTCAGAGATACGTCCGAGAACCTATTTGGTTCTTTATAATGTTTTGCTGCCACTGTCTCCCCCCATATTTTATTTAAATTTTAACATATAAGGTACAAAATACAGAAACATACAAATTATACAACAAACACATAATAAAACAACAAATAATAATAATAAGTGCATCCCGCCCCTACCAGTACAAAATAACTACATAACCATTCAGCTTTCCAAAATTGTAATGTGAATTTTGTGAAGGCCTTTCCCACTTAAGAAAACAAAACCTACAAATGGTCTCCATATATCTTTAGGTGCCACTTTGTCTAATATTTTAATAAAGCCTTTTCCTTCCCCAAAATGTATAACAGTATGTACTTCCTGGTTAAAATGAATGATAAGCCTGAAAGGAAAACGGCAAAAAACCCATTTATATTTTTGCTCTCATTCTCTAACAATCTGTCTGTAGCCACCTTGAGTGCCGTTTTTTTGGTAGAAAGGTGGGGTATAAATCAAATTTTAAAAAAATAATAATAATTTTCATATCCCTTCTTTTTGCAGGGTAAAGGGGAGATACATCAGGGGAAATTGGATTTCTCTCTTTCTCCTCCTTCCAACTTCGATCCTGGACTGTTATGGGCTGTATATAGGGTGACCACTTATGCATCACCAAAAAAGAGGACAAAAGATACAGATTTGCATAAAATTTCCATATGCTAATGTATATGTATAGCTGCAAATTTAGAAATTATTATTACTATTTAAATAGAAATATAATGCATAATAGTGGGGAAGGCTGTAACCATGTGAGTGGTGTGTACCTACTCAGTCTGCTGTCCAGGTGCTAAGTGTTGATGGTTAACTTCAAGGCCCCTGCTGCTTTCCCTCCTTCAAACCATATTTGGATTGGGCACTTCTTCAAATAGAAGATATCTTCAAATAGAGGAGTGTCCTCTGCCAGCTCTCCAAAAAGAGAGAATGGTCATCTGCAAATGCAAACTAGCATGAAAATGAACGAGAGAGAGAAATTCTCAGGTGCCTGGAAAGAATATTTATTTTGCCCAATGTGTTTTGGAAACAATATTTTTCCTTCATCAGGGGCTGCAATTAAAATTCTGCCAGAAAACATTGTGAGCATTTTGTATTACCCCTAAAAGACCAAACATTCTCAGAAAGTTGCATCACAGGCAGCAACATCCAATGTGGCTGCCCGTAACCCTCCAATCTCAGAGGATGTATGTGCGTCCAATCCAGGACTGAAGGAGCGCAGAGGCAAAGATCACCTCCATGCTTCTCATGCCCTGCAAAACACTTAGATGGCCGATTTTGACTATCAATGTGTTTTGCCCCTGCTTGTGAGGAGGAGGGGCTGAGGCACCACTGGGATACATTGTAACCTGGCGGAGTTTCACGCCTCCACTCCCCACCACCCGGAACACCCCTCCAATGCCAGGTCCGAGGTCAGTTTTGTAACTTTGGGGTCACAGCCAGAGCAGAAAGAACCACACCGGTTGTGAGGGAAGAGGGAGGCCCCTCTGAATTTGGAGTTCCAGCTCCGAGCCTCCAACCTCGGAATGCAATTCTCTTTTTGGTTACAACTTTTTTTATTTAAAAGAAATAAAATACATACTAACACTACAAAAACAAACAAACAAACAAACAAAAACTAAAATGGACTTCCAATTTTCTCCACAACAAATATAAGTAACAATAGATACTTTGCTCTAAGTTTACAAAGAAATTTCTCTTTTTTCTATTGTCAAACAATATTGTTCTTATTCATCAACCTTACAAATACACACATTATTATTATTCCAATCTCTACAAACTCTACAAAAGACCTGTTAGAAATTTCCACTCAGTCATAAACGTGGATATTAACTCTTCTGTTTAAACAATATTAGGCATTTCTACTCATATATATATTAGTAAAATTCACTGGCTTCTTTTCACCTTCAAGGCAAAAACTCTAACTTCAATTATATATTAATCCTTAAAAGCTGTTACGTCAAAATTTAAATTTATATCCAAAGTTTTTACCATCCTTATATATCCCCCACATAGAATGAAATACAGCTATAACAACCATGCTTCATCTTATAAACATCCTCTCTTAGTCATCATCCCATAAATTCCTTTCAAAATTGAACCCACCTTGATAAAAAAAAAACAACACCAAACCCCCACTACTATAAAGCTTTATAACATTTGTAAATAAGGAAGTCAAAACTTCTTTTAGCAATGATTTCTTTTACATTACAATTTTGTTACTGTTATTACAAAAATAAACAAATCATACACATTACTGCTCTTTCATTAATTCATAACCTAGTTTTAACTTTTAACCCTTTCCATCAGGTCCAATATTCAACAACCATTTTTTCTTTAATTCATAACATTGATTTAACCTTTCTATCAGATCCAGTATCCAGCACCTATTTTTCCCCCTTTACTTCATATCATTGATTTAACCATCTCATCGTCAGTTATTCAGCAATGATTTACAGTCCTCCACATATTATTCCTCTATCAAAAACAATGTTTTTCCATTTCAGTCCTAGAGTAAAAAAAAAAAAGCATATTCTCTTCTCTTCTAAGTCTCAATAAACAACTCCTTCCAAAAATATCTCACCGCTTCATCTGCCTCCATTTCAACGCGAAAGTATTGCTGGCGAACTTGATCTGCTATTTTCCCTCTAACCAAATCATCAAGTTCATTATAAGTCTCAACAACTCCTTTCCCAAAGATCTGGCCATTTCGTCTGCCTCCATTTCAGTGCGAAAATGGTGCTGCTAAACTTGATCTGCTGTTTTCCCTCTTCTTCCTCCAGTGTCTTCTTCCCGTTCAAGTACTGTATTTAGTAATTCAATTTTTGGCTCTTCAAACATTTCAGCCTCATTGTTGATCTGTTCAGATGTTTGTTTGTACTCCTCTTGTACTCCTCTCCAGTTAACTTTTCAGCTTTTTGAGCTATCTTTACTTCAGATTCAACCAGCTTCCTAACCAATCTTTTCTCAAAGGTGTCAAACTTGTCTAGTAACTGATCAAACAGCTTGTAAAACAAATCCCTTGTGGCCATTTTTATTGCTCTGTCTCCAGCAGCTTGCCAACAACAACAGCCATTCCCACGCTATTCAGATCTATCTCACAGCTTTCCCCTTGTAGAATTTCTCCAGGAATACAAAAGTAAAAAGGATTTAAAGTCCTCTTTCTTTCAGTTTTCAAAACATACTTGTTTATATTCTCTTTGTGAGGCTGTCAGTTAAATTTCTTAAAGTCCAATGTATTTTTTTAGAGCGAGAAAAAAGTATAAACTAACTGCAGGGTAATACTTCTTTGTTGTCAAGAGAACTTATTTAGGTTGTTAAACAATTAAATTCATAAATCTAAAGAAATTGGGTTTTCGCAGACTTCGTGTCTTAAAAAGACTCCGACACCACGTCGAGCGAGATTGGAATTCCGACCTCAGATTACTTCCTCACAGGCTGGCTGCCAACTGCAATCCGCTCGCTGGAAGCAAAATTTATAGGTATAGGTGGCGTCAAGAGCACATCATGCAGGCCACATGCTGAAGCTAAGCAGGTATGACCTGGGTCAGTGCTTGGATGGGGGACTGCCTGGGCTGCCCACATCTGTTATCCTGCATTGAGCAGGGGCTTGGACTCGATGGTCTTATAGGCCCCTTCCAACTCTACTATTCTATGATTCTAAAAGACTGATCTTTTGATATCCCTCTATCAAGGTATATATTTGCCGACTGGAGGAGCACCCCACCAATCGGTCTTACTGTGGCGTCATTCTTGCACTGAAAGTGCAAGCGTCAGCCTGCCATTTCACCCCACTGGAAGTCTAGACCTCAGTCGGAATGCAATTCTGAGGTCGGAGCTGGAACTCCAACCTATCCTATGGCTGTCTAGACCAGAGCTCTCCAACCTTGGGTTCCCAGATGTTGCTGGACTACAGCTCCCAGAATCCCTTGCCATTAGCCATGCTGGCTGGGTATGCTGGGAGCTGTAGACCAGCAACATCTGGGGACCCAAGGTTGGAGAGCCCTGGTCTAGACAGTGTCTAGCGGCCATAGGATTGTGCGGCCCTTAATGTGGTCCACTAATTACAAAACTTGTAACATTTATCAAACCATACCCATTAACAGATTCATTGTATTACATTCATTGTGAATGTATTTTAAAATCCATTACGTTGAAACTATCATTTAATTTATATTATAGTTTTTTGCATCCACCCTCCAGTAAATACAAACCAAAATGTTAAGTTAAAAAAGCTTCTCTTGGATAAGACATTTCTTCTTTTTTCTCTTTTGTTTTCCTGATACACAAGTGCCTTCCCCTTTCGTTGTTTTTCTCATCTGTAAAGTAGGACACCTGGCCACCCAAGCAGTCACCTACCTACCTGTGTCCCCTGCTCTGCCCTCTAGAGCATTACCACAAATATCCTCCCTGAGGACCAGTTTATACAGTACATTGCAGCCTGTGTCCCTCCTGTCCTGCTCCACTAACATCAGATGTCTGAACCTGCAGGATCTGAGGCATCATTGGTATAGAGAGGAGGCATGTCATGGATATTTCCCATACTAGTTTAAGATTTGGACATTACCACATTGGTGTGGGAAGGGGACATGCTGCGGCAGTTCCCAAACCACTCGGGTAACAAGAGAAGGAGCTGAACGTTGGTTAAAGTACACACCTAAAAATATGATGTGTGAGAATGCCACCACAAGTTTGTGTTTGCAAAATGTGTGTCATACAGGTACACTCATCAGGGAACCAGAATTGGCTGCAGATCTTTATTGAATGTACGCTTGGAGGCGAACCTGGATTTCTCTCCATTCAGTATGTGAAATAGCAGAGTGCAAAGGTATCAGAAGAGATGCAGAAACTGTGAGATGCATCAGATCTTTGGTGTATTTCAGTAAGAGTACAAATGATCTGAAGATTGCAGATTTAAGGCTACATTTTAGAACATGACAAGGTGTTGTTATTATTATATTTCATCTCCAAGGAAGACTCACATTAAAGCCCATTTAGAATAAAAATGCATACAAGCCTCTAAGATTTCTGAAAAACACATTTAAAAAAAACTAACTTTACATCAGCCTGCTAGGATTATTCACTCTTTTAAAACTGGCATCTTGTTTTTTCTTTTTCTTTTTTGGTAGTTATTGATATAGCAAAAGAGGAAATCAATAACCTTGTTAAAAGAAGAAGAAGAAAATCTGTATTGGAGGGCTTGATCCTGTAGAAAGAAAGGAGGCCAAAGATGAAGAAAATAAAAGAGTTGGTAGGAAAATATTATGAAAGCTGTGGTGTCAATCTCACAGATGGAAACTAACAAAAAAAAAATGGCCAAATGACATGTCTTGAGGCTCCTGGAAAAAGATTAAAGGCAAGTTGCAATGCGTGTGAATTCTTGTGAAATTAATTCCCCACCGCTGCAGGATTAATATAAAACACACTCCTTGGGTCAACATGACATATGGGGTGCACAGCTGGAACAAAGTAGAAACGCCAGAGTAGTGTGAGAAGGGGAAAAAAATTTATTTATAGGACTTTTTAATATATTTTTTTGCATTTTAACATAGCAAAGGCAAGAATTGCATTGCTTCATGGGTGTTGGTGGGCAGAAAAGCGATATATAAATATGATTAATAAAATGATAGGAATTGCATTAGGAAAGACAAGACCTACAGTAACTGTAAATGAAAGATTACATGGCGGATGGCTCTGAGATGTTAAATATTGAAGATCTGCTTAGAGATTTTATGGACATTTTCCTTTGGGTGATTGCAGAAGAAAACGTGGCTGTAAATGTATGAAGGTGCTCACCTTAGCTCAGTGTTTCTCAACCTTGGGTCCCCAGATGTTTTTGGCCTACAACTCCCAGCATGCCCCAGCCAGCTATGCTGGCTGTGGCATGCTGGGAGTTGTAGGCCAAAAACATCTGAGGACCCAAGGTTGAGAAACACTGCCTTAGCTCAATACTGGAACCAATCTGATGCATGCTCCAGCCTGCTGCGAACTCATAAGTCCTCCCTGACAAGGTCAGTGTCAAAGGTAGGGATGGTTGGGCACCTGCCGAGGGCCATGCTCCAGCAGGAGCCCACGGGCAAGAGCCCCCCGGACTTGCTCCTCCTCTCCCCCATGGCAACCTGCTTGCTCACCTGCCTCTCGCTCTGGCCCAGAGAACGGTGGTGGTGGTGAGAAGGAGGACCAGCAGATGCCGCCGCCTACTTGCTCCCTGGCTCTCTGCCTGTCAAGCAAGCAAGTGGTAGCAGTGATGAGAGAAAGAGGAGGAGGAGGAGCAAGAGCAGATGGTGACAGTGATGGTGAGAAGGGCCCATTGTGCGGGTCTTGCCCCCAAGACCCACAAACCTGGAGCCAGCACCGCTAGTATCTATGCTTTCAGGTCGGACTTGGGTTTTTGTCAGGCAATCCGCTAATTTTGGCCTTACCTGTGACTGCACATAGGAAGCTGCCTTATACAAGGTCAAGTCACTGGTCCACCGCTAGCCCAGTACTGTGACCAGCAGCAGTTCTCCGGGGCCTCTAGTAGCATCTTTTACATCACCTGCTACCTGATCCTGCTGTAACGGGACCAGACTTAAAGCCTCTCTGTGGCAATGGCATCATCAGTTTTCATTGCCACTTTCCTGTTTACTAAAATCTTTAATCACACACCCTGCAACTGACCCAATGTAGCCAGGACAGTCATTTTTTTTCAGAGCTCTGTGCTGGGGAAAACCCCATCCTTCAGTTGTCCTGATGTTTGCAAAATAGCGGTCCTGCACCTCTTCTTTTTCTTTTCTTTTGCACTATACATGCCTATGGCAGCTAAAGCTGAATCTCAGGGAGGCTACAACTCTTTAGTGGTGAGGGGAAAGCACTCTGAATATACTCAGAGGTGCTCTCCGTTATTATGTGTCTGTTCTTGCAGCTTACAAATCCTGTGCCATGATGGATTCACAGACTGAACTTGGACTACTCACGTCTTGCTGTGCCTTGGTGCTGGTCAACTGTAAAATGGACCAGTGTCCTCTAAATCAGGGGGTGGGGAAACTCCAGATGTTGTTGGACTTCAACTCCCATCAGCCCCAGCCAGCATGGCCGATGGTCAGGGGTGATGGGAGCTATAGTCTAACAATATATGGAAGGCCACAGATACTTCCCTACCATTGCTCTGAATCGGGGGTGGGCAATTTGTGGCCCTCCAGACATTTTGGCTTACAACTCCCATCATCTGTCATCATTGGCTATGCTGGCTAGAGCTGATGGGAGTGGTAGGCTCCCAACCTCTGGAGGACTACAGGTTGTCCACTCTAAAGGGGTCGCTCTAAAGTAGTGTTCTCCAACCTTGGGTCCCCAGATGTTTTTGGCCTACAACTCCCAGCAACGCTGGCTGGGGCATGCTGGGAGTTGTAGGCCAAAAACATCTGGGGACCCAAGGTTGGAGAACACTGCTCTAAAGGGTTCACGTGACTGAGTATATCTGTGTACTAGATGTATTTGATGTACTTTTAGTTCCCCTTTTCTACTTGTGGCACATTTGAAAATGGATTGTGTTGGCTCTATCCTTGTCCACCAAACCATGCTGCTGGCTGTTGGGCTGAGTTCTGAACAGCACCCACTCAAGGTTATCCCTATTCTCATCTGCAAAATATCCTGGAGGATAGGCAAACACCGCTCACCCTTATTTTAATGGGCATGATGCCCTGTTATTAACCTCCAGGGAATCAAAGCATCTGTGTGGCACTCTTTCATAATACTTAAGTGGTTTCTTCCTCCCCACCCACACCCTGGTTATTTTTTTTCTGATGAGACAGAAATAAAAGTTTATGCCTGGTCAAAGCTTTTATAAAAATCAAAATCAATTATGTCTAAAGGGCACCCTTTCCAGAGCATTGATTTAATTAACTTCTTTGAGAATTCTAAGCATTCAGGGAGTTGTACACTTTATGTACCAAGTGTGCACTATCAAGATGTAATCCTCACATATATTTCTGTGTTCTACACTGCCATAAAGAAATAACTGTCTGTCAAGTTTCTCTAAATAAAAATAATTATGTATGTATTATATTTCTAATCTGCCCAATAACCAATGTTCTCTGGGTGGACTGCAAACAGTTAAAAGACCAAAATGCCATAAAAACAGTAAAAAGGTAGATTTACCAGTGTATAATCCCTATGATTGCCTTTGGGCCTCTTTTGAAAACACACTCTTTCTTAAACAAATATCCCATTTTTGCTGATGCCCTTCAGCATCAGAAGTCCAGGACTAGAGTTTTGACTTGTTCATGGGAGAAGTGAGACTGCATTACTTCTTATCTGCCCAATGGATAAATTGATAGCTTCCTAACAGAGTGCATCTGCTGAATGCTAAATCCACTCACTGCGTGATTATTTTTGACTGGGGGGAAAAACAAACAAACCCTAACAGCTGGACTGAGTTGCATAAACAACCATGTCCTTTCTGAAAACTAATACGGTAGCATTTCAGTCAATCATATCACTATTCGTGTTTGAAAATATACAAACTGAGCAAGTCCTATTAAATCTGGCTTCCTATTAAGATTTTATTTCATGAAAAAAACAGAGCTACCAAATATCATCAGAACAATCAGGTACTGGGATGGTCAATGTGCACCACCACTAGGGCTTTCTGTATGTTATCTTGGCAAGCATTCAATGCTATAGAAAAAGTCCAGGCATTGGTGTCCATTTATCATCCTAATATCTGGGTTTATCACATTACAAGGGTCAATCCATTCCGAATAACAATTTATAATATGATAATCATAGAATTGTAGAGTTGGAAGAGACCTCGGAGATCATTCAGTCCAGTCCCCTGCTCAGTGCAGGCTCTGCTGAATGCAGCTACATCATCTATGAAATCCTTGACAGATGGCCATCCAGCCTCTGCTTAAATACTCGCAGGAAAGGAGAACTCACCACCTCCTAAAACAATCTGGTCCACTGCCAAACAGCTCTCACTGTTCAGAAATTTCTCCTACTGTTAAGCTGAAATCTGCTTCCCTGCAATTTCCACTCATTGGTTCTAGTCCTACTCTCGGTACCAACAGAGAACAACTCTGCTCCATCTTCTGCATGGGAGCCTTTCAGATATTTGAAGACTACTATCAGGTCTTCCCTTAATCTTCTCCAGGCTAAACATACCCAGCTCTTTCAGCCATTCTTCATAAGACTTGGGTTCCGTCCCCTCACCATCCTGGCTGCCCTTCTCTGGACATTCTCTAACTTGTCAATGTCCTTCTTAAAATGGGGTACCCAGAACTGGACACAGTACTCCAAATACAGCCTGACTACACCAATGTGAGGTGATTTGTGGAGGGACATTGAACTATTCTTGGGCTGGTTCACATCAGGCGATCACTCGTGACCAAGTAAGATTGTCTTCCAGGATAAAAAATTACAAAAAGAAAATTTTAAAAGGAGGAAATTCTAAAGAAAATTGTGTAGACTCTAGCGATGGGTCCGTAAGTGACTGTGGAGGCCAATTCTAGATCCACACAGCTTCCCACAGTGAGGACACAGGTTACCAGATGGAAGATGGTCCCGTAAAGGATTCATTTGATGTGCTTTTCGCTTAGCACGTTTCTCCCTTTCACCTTGCACTCGGGCTTCTTCAAAGTCCATAGAACCTTTGTGAAAGGCCAACCTCCAGTTACATCGTTCATGGGCCAGAGCTTCCCAGTTTTCGATGTTTATGTTGCTTTTTTTTTTTTTTAGATTTGCCTTAAGAACATCTTTAAACCTCTTATACTGACCACCGATATTCTGCTTTCCATCCTTGAGTTGGGACTAAAGTAACTGCTTTGGGAGATGGCAGTCAGACATTCGAACAACATGACCGGTCCACTGAAGTTGGCGTTGAAGGATCATTTTTTCAACGGTAGTAGTCTTTGCTTCTTCCAGTACACTGACATTTGTTCGCCTATCTTCCCAAGTAATTCACAGGATTTTCCGGAGGCAACGTTGGTGAAATCTTTCAAGGAGGTGGAAGTGACGTTTATAGATAGTCCATGTTTCGCAGGCATACAATAAAGTTGGTAATACAATGGCTTCTTAAACCAGTGTTTTGGTCTTCTTACAAATATCCTGATCCTCGAACACTCACAATGCCCCGTCTCTTTATGCCATTCATTACACAGGTGTATGACTGCATGGGGAAAAGAGAATATGAACTGGCAAGAAAACATGCCCTCACACTGGGAGAGGATGCCTGCTAGTTCCTGGCAGTGCTGGAGGATCGCAATCACACCAGCAAGTGGTGGATGAAGGGGATCTCTCCCTTCCCGGTGTATAAGCTAGTAGTTCCTACTTGTGATGAGAGATATAAACTGGCTCTTGGCCAACACGTGTCGAGAGTAGGAGTCCTTGAATCCTGGATTGATCCACTTTTTGAAAGATTTCCAAGATATGGTGAGCTGCAATCTGGACATGTACTGAACCCAATTGGAAGAAACAGAAATCACACCCCCCCCCCCAAAAGTCAGTGTATGGTGATGTCAGCCACAGAAAATAGTTGTGTGGACATTTTATAGGGATGGGGGAGAAATTCGTTTAGTTCACATTTTAGTGCAAACTTACCTAATTTCACACTCGGAAATAACTATGTGATTGTGAATGGAAACTCAGTAATCTTTCAAAATTTGCACTTCTCCAATTTTTCAGTGGAGTGTTCCAGTAAAAAATGCATAAAAATGCACATATTGGGGAAAATAATGTTTTAAAATGCAGTATATTAGGAAAATGCTTGCAAAAAACATGGATATTCAGCAAAAATGCATACAAAA
Organism: Shinisaurus crocodilurus; assembly: GCA_021292165.1. Lineage (NCBI taxonomy): Eukaryota > Metazoa > Chordata > Lepidosauria > Squamata > Shinisauridae > Shinisaurus > Shinisaurus crocodilurus. The sequence goes on from CM037878.1 coordinate 100,186,211, forward strand.
TGCATGTATTAGGAGAAATATTCACAAAAATGCATATGAATTTTCATGTGAGCTTTAAAAAAAATAAAACTCAAAATTCAGGATGAATAAAATTTAACACTGGAGAAATTCTCAAAGTTCAAGAAGAACCAGACTTAAGATGGGAAAAATGAGAAGCTGAGAGAAACCAAAATTGGCAGATTCATCCATCCCTAGAATTAGATTTGATGGTATGTGGCAGCCTTTCCCAGCCTGGTCCCTCCAGATGTTTTAGACTACAACTCCCATCATCCCCAGCCAGCCTGCCCAATGGAGCACATCGGGTTAGGGAAGGCTGATAACATGGACTAATATGTTTGCGAATGGAGAGTTAATTGCTGTTGTTTGGCCCATTCCTGCTAAATTTCCTCCTTGCCTTCAAACTATCATCCCTGACAGTGGCTTTCATTCATTTTTGGCTCTGAATCTAAAAATATTTGTAGATTAAAGCCAAAAAGGGATCCAGCCAGTGGTAGGTGCTAGATTTCTAAAAGTTTCTTCCATCAAGCAATTTGCTAATGTGACTTTATGGCGCTAATTTAAAGTTCTCATTGTAATTTTTTTAAAGTTAATATTCTAACCACTCCTATGTAATTATAGCTTGTTCTAGTAATCTGTTTCCTGTAGGTGCTACAATAGCAGTTCTCCTGAACTGCACAGCAGCCAAAATCTTATTTAAGGAACTGTAGTCAAGCAGTTTCTTAAACCCTGTTTCAAAACATACAATTTTATCTGATTTAGCAATTTTGGATTACTGAAAATCATAGAATAAGACTCATAGAAAAAAGTAGAGTTGGAAGGGGCCTTACAAGCATCGAGTCCAACCCCCTGTCAATGCAGGAATCAGGTCAAAGCATCTCTGACAGAGTCTGTCCAGCTGCACCTTGATGCTCCAGACTGGGAGAGCCCACCACTCCCTAGGTAGTGATTCCATGTCTTATTTGCTTGACAGTCAGGACATTTCCTGATGTCTAGGTGGAATCTAGGTCCTGTAAGTGAGCACATTCTTCCGTGTCCTGCAATCTCGGATGAACGAAGAAGAGATCTTTGCCCTCATCTGTGTGACATCCCTTCAAATACTGGAAGAGCGCGATCATATTCCCCTAGTCTCCGCTTTCTGCAGGCTAACCAGCCCAGGTTCTTTCAGTCTCTCCTCATAGGGCCTTGTTTCCAGTCCCTTTATCATCCTTGTTGCCCTCCTCTGAACCCTCTCCAGTTTGTCTATGTCCTTCTTAAAGTGAGGTGCCCAGAACTGGACGCAGTACTCAAGATGAGGCCTAACCAGTGCCGAGTAAAGGGGAATTATCACTTCCCGCGATTTGGAAGCTATACTTCTATTAATACAGCCCAAAATAGCATTTGCCTTCTTTGCAGCCACATCGCATTGCTGGCTCATATTCAGTTTGTGATCTACCACAATTCCAAGATCCTTCTCACTTGTAGTATTGTTGAGCCAAGTGTCCCCCATTCTGTAACTCTGCATTTGGTTTCCTCTCCCTAGGTGCAGCACTTGGCATTTATCCCTATTAAATTTCATTCTGTTTTTTCGGCCCAGCGCTCCAGCCTATCGAGGTCACTTTGAATTTTGTTTCTGTCTTCCAGAGTATTAGCTGTTCCACCCAACTTTGTGTCATCTGCAAATTTGATAAGCATTCCCTGTACCTCCTCATCCAAGTCATTAATAAAATGTTGAAGAGCACCGGGCCCAGGACCGAGCCCTGTGGTACCCCGCTCGTTACCTCTCCCCAGTTTGAGAAGGAACCATTGATAAGCACTCTTTGAGTCCGATTCTTTAGCCAATTGTGGATCCACCTGATAGTTGTTCCATCTAGCCCACTCTTAGCTAGTTTACTAATCAGGATATCATGAGGCACTTTGTCGAAAGCTTTGCTGAAGTCCAGATATATAATGTCCACAGCATTCCCACAGTCCACAAGGGAGGTTACCCGATCAAAAAATGAGATCAGATTAGTCTGACAGGATTTGTTCTTGACAAATCCATGCTGGCTTCTAGTAATCACTGCATTGTTTTCAAGGTGCTTGCAGACTGACTTCTTTATAATCTGCTCAAAAACATAGATGGGCCCTGTTTTGTTTTGTTTTGTTTTTAAGAACACTTTTTTGATATTTCAGAAGACTTCCACTCAGGCCATCTATGTTAAGATCAAAATCTGATTAATTCAGGTCACATACTGCTACCTGGTCTCAAAGAAGCTTTAAGAACTTCACAAATGTAAGAACTGCCTGGAGAACAAGGCGCCATCTAGTCCAACATTCTGTTTACTGCAGTGTCCAACCAGCTGCCTCTGGGAGATCAAAAGCAGTAGATGGTAGTACCATAAGTGGATCATGTGTGGAATGAAGATATACTTCATTTTGTCTGTTTGACACCTGAGCCAATTGTCAATCTTTTTCATAGGATGGCCCTCAAGTTCTAGCACTATGTGTGAGAGAAAATTTTCTCTCTGTTCCTTCTCTTTGTGCCATCCATATTTTTATAAACCTCCATCATATTCCTCTTTCCGTCACCTTTCCCCATCAAATGAAAAACAGCAAGAACAAAAAACACCCCACACTTTTTAGCTTTTCTTCCTAGGAAAGATATTCCAGCACCCTGATGATTTTAGTTGTCCTTTTTTGAAATGAGGCTTATGGGGTTAGAACTGGGACTGCTGCTGACCCTGCATGCGTTGCTTATTCCACTACTGCAATTTTTATTCATTGTTAAGGGCACCGTCTACCTGTGCCCTTAGATCATCTTTGAAGCCCTTTTCCATGTGACTCCTCAGTTGGACATTTGGAGGGTGACCATGCAAGAGAGGGCTTTCTCAACATTTAGAATCTATTAACAGTATCTATTTCCCTACCCTTAATTGTAATTAAGTAAACTTGTTTCCTTTTAAAACTTAAAAGGAGTGGTTGGAATAAGTTACCCTGAAGGGGTTGGTGGCAGCGGAGGAGCAAAGAGAGCGTTGATTTTTGAAGCGCTTGCAGAGGTGGTGGGCTGGAGGTCTGACAGTCACCATGAACCACTGGCCCAAATCCTTCAAGTCCAGGCATCGAGGGGCAAAGCAGACATTGCATTGAAGACGTTCCTAGCAGCTATTTCTTTTTTTCATTTTTACTCTAGTGTAAGTGTAGGGACCTGGAACTGGATGAGGATCCTAGTGTGGGGGACTTTAACCCCCCCCCCCTGCTGCAGGCCCACTCTGGATTGGGGTCCCTGCAGCTGCACATTACAATGCAAAATAGTGGCCCACTAAAGTAAAAGGTGCAGCAGGGGGGCATTCTTGATTGGGCCTGCAGTGGGGGAGGGGGGTTAAAGCCACCCACCCACCCCTGCGCTAGAGTCCCAATCCAGACTGAAGGCCTTGCATTTACACTAGTGTAAAAATGATGGAATGCATGCAAATGTCTTTGATGTATAACAAGTATGCTCTACAAAACTTAGATCCATAAAATCAAGAATTGTGGAAGCAAGGATTATAGGATCAATCTGCTATACCTACAGTTAAAAATTGCTGACACACACACACACACACACACACACACACACACATGCTGCTTCAAATACAAAGGAAGCAACTTCTTAAGAACTGAAACTGGTATGTTAACTATTGAGATGGGTGTACATCTACTTATCATTAACTAGTCACTTGGAATCCAGCTGACAGGAAATGAAACAGCCTAACTTTGCCTCCAGGAGCAATTTATGCAACTGAAGGAGGAATCTTGACAGAATGTCTTTCACAGACCGAATAGATTTCTTATTGCATGCTGCAGCAGCATTATACCAGTGAGGGCTTAGGAGTAATCAGAAAAATAGAAAAGAAAAGATTGAATTATGTACAATCTAACCTTTCCAAGGTAGTAGAAGTGAAGACTGCTCCAACGTATTACAGTAATACCTTGGATTGCAAGTAACTTGGTCTGAGAGTGTTTTGCAAGTCAAGCAAAAAATTTTAAAAAATTTTTGACTTGATAAACGAGCAAGGTCTTGCAAGACAAGTAGTCCGTAGGGATGTAACCGCTCGCCTCGAGCGGGCGTAGCGGGCCGAAATCGGCCCCGCTCACGCCCGCCAGAGACTCGCTTTGATATAAGAGTGTTTTGGATTACAAGCATGGTTCCGGAACGAATTATGCTTGCCATCCAAGGCATTACTGTATATGATTAAGTTTATTACATGCAGTCTGAAAGTTATTTATTAGATATCTCTAAATATCAAATTAAGAGAGTTTTGACTTTCCTTTGTTTACAGCAAATGCATACAGTGGTCTTGGATGGCCACTAAAGAATGATACCTTTCAACTTGAGACTCTAGCCCCATTCAGGCATTATTTAAAGTAATTAGTTCAACATGCAAGCGGGAATGGGCCATGCCAAGTAGCTCTGCCCCCTGAAATTGCATGCACCATTTAGTCCCTCCACCAGGCATCCTCACATACAGCGTGGTCTGCAGGGAAGGGGCCTTCACACATACCGCTATATGCCTGGAGGTTTGCGCACAAGAAGGAAGAGGAACCCTGAGCTGTGTGCACAAAGGCCTCCTCCCTGAAGACATTTGTGCTGTATGTGCAGACATCTGGGGGAGAGGGCATGTGATGTGTGCGTCATCAGAGGCAGAGCTATTTGTTGCAGCTCTATCCCTGCTCCTGTGTTGAGCTAGCTACTTTACATAATGGCTGACTAGTGCTTCTCTTTATGTGGAGAAGAAGCATTGGAGGAAGTATGCATGATTTGTTTGCACTCACCATTTATATCAAATAACTGGCATGTATGAATAGGTACAGGCCTGTGGCTCATGCTGGCTCAGCTTGTCTGAGCGTGGAAAGCTAAGCAGGGTCAAGCCTGGTTGTTACTTGGATGGGAGACCCCTCCTCTAGTTTCCTGCACTGAGCAGGGGGTTGGACTCGATAGTCTTGTAGGCTACCTTCTAACTCTATGATCTATGAAATCTATGGTCATCATCACAGGTATGGGTCAATGGGCAGAACTTCCGCATCTCACATCAAACACACTTTTAAAACATATTATACATTTTTAAAATGTACAAAACCACTATATAACGCAAGACAACAACACGGTGGGCAGTATCCAATGGGATGCTTATGCCCCTGCCGATTCTGTTCTGCAAGTAGTGGGCTTCACCAATTCCATTGCACAAGTGGGCCATGCTACTTGTGCAACGGAGATTTAACATTTCCTAGAGGAAGCCCCGAAACAAGCAGAAATGCTCATTTCTGGATTGGGACAGGTCAGTGGAGCTCCCTTATGTGAGCTCTGCTGACCGGCCCTGTTCCAGAAACGAGTATTTTTCTCGTTTCCAGTTGCTCCCGGGGTACAACAGAATCAGTGGGAGTCTAAGTGCCCCGTTGGATACTGCCCAGCGTTTCATTGAGCAACATTTACAGAAGTGATCAGCTGATACTGCCTAGTAAGGCTCTCCAAATATTTCCATGAGTCTAGGGGGATTGCATGTTCCTTCTGTGAGTACATTCAAACATACAATTCTCCCACGTGATTCTCTGAAGTGGTACCAGTCCTACAACCTCAGTACTCTACCACCTAAGGCAGGGGTGTTGAACCTCAGACCCAGGGGCCAAATCTGGCCCTCTGGGGTTTCCCAGATGGCCATTCCTCCTTCCCCAGGCCCCACCCCTTTCATCTGACCACCAATCATTTGGTGGTTTCCCAGCTGTTGCACAATTTCTTCCCCATTCTAAAAGGATGGAATGCCTCTCCTAAAGCTTAGTTAGTGGCAGCAAGAGCTTCAAGCTAAAATATGCTGGTATTTAGGGTCTTTTGGGCTCACCCCTTTTGCCTTTGGCCCCGCCCAGCACTGGAATGTGGCCGCGGGAGCTTCTCCAAAACAGAATTCAGCCCTGACTGATGTTCACACATTCAGTTGCCAGTCATCAAATGCACACTAATCAAGTGCTGAGAATGTAAGTGATGTAGTGTGCATACATGGGTAAGCAGCGAGACCCAAGTGCAGAGAAATCTAGCGATGTCCATACACAAGTGAACCAGCCCAAAGTCTCAAAACAGCAACCCCGTGGCTTGTGATGTCTCTGTATGACTATTACCATAAATGATTGGAAATATCCATTCCACAGCTATTGACTAAGAAAAATTATCAGAATAAAAAATGCCGACTTCAGCATGTTACAGACACCTGCAAATCTATCCTAAATTCCTGTGCCAAAACACTTACTGACATCAACTCTTCACTCTACTAGCTCAGCTTTGAAGCTGTTCCAAGAAACAATCAATTATAGACTCTTGTGGTGGACAAAGAGAATGAATTTCCTGATAGCAGGCCCATGATTCTTTCATTAATGCTCCGCCTGCTGAAATACCTCCCTTTTGGAGAAAGTAATCCATGACTCTTTTTATGTTTGCAGCTGAACAATGTCTCCGAATATTTCCAGTCACTTGAAATCACAGCTTTTTTCCTGAGCATGTTTATGTAAGTGACTGATTGCAAAATAAATAGATAAGAGGCTGTTGTAGATCACCTGGGTTTTAAATGAGAATGTAATGAAGCATCTCAAATTATCAGTTTCTTGGGTAGCATTTCATTATGGTGTGATCCACTACAAAGGAAATGTCAAGTGGCACTGAGGCAAGATAACAGAGATGCATTATTATTACATGTATTTATTGGACCAAACGTCCAATAAAAGAGTAGCAAAACAAGTGGATACCTGTGATAAAATAATGGAAGGAGTATGGTGATGGATGCTCCATCCAAATTTTTCAGTGTCCTACTTGAGGATCATAGGAGTTCAATATCTGGTGTCATACATTCCTCCCTGCAGCATGTGCAGAGTGGAAATTTAATTCCCATCCTCCTTTGTAAACAAGATGGAAGCTAAGCCCCCTATTTCCCCCCTAAATGGGTGGGTCTCTCCATTCCCATGCCACCAAAATAATGTATTATCTCCAGTGGAATTCAGCTAGTTTTTTACTTAATAATCCTAGCGGCCTGCAGATATTAATTTCCCCAAGGAAACAGAGTTCACACACACACACACACACACACACACACACACACTCCTTCCTCCACTTTCCAGTGCTTCCTGTTCCTCCTACATCCCATAAGTTCGGAAACTGCCTCTCTACTTTTTTTTTCATTCAAAAAAAGGAAAGAAGGTTCCTGGCCTGCAGTGTTTAAATAAGAGAACTTGAAATGTGGCTGCAGTGGGTTTGAGATGCTCAGAAACCAAACAATTTTTGCTTTGTTTTTAGGGAAGGCCAAATATGCCAGGTTGGTGAGTGGTAAAACAACTGCTATCCAAGACTTGATCCTGGATGAGCATTCCAGCCTGGCCTGTATTACAGAGACCTGGTTGGATGAAGCTGGGGTGGGTGGGGGTTAACCTCTTCCAGCTCTGCCCTCCTAGTGGTGGGGCCGAGCCTGGAGTCAGCTGGAGGCTCGCTCTGGGCTCGGCCTCCCGCAAGCGGCGGCAGCCCGATCTCGCTCTTCAGAGTGGCGCGGAGCATTCTCCGCACCGCTCGCACTGCTCAAGCTGCCGCCACTGCCGGACCCCTGCGCACGGACCCCCCACCACTGCCGCTGCTGCCGAACCCACCCACCCCCCGACGCTGCTGGACCCACCCGCCGCCTACCTGGTCCTGCGCGCCGCCGCTGCTGGAGCCACTGCTTAAACAGCCCTGTTGCCCTGGTTTCCCGCGCCAAAAACAGAGCGCGGGGGTCCAGCGCGATGGAGCAGGGTCCCGTCACGTCACTTCCTCCGCACCGGAAGTGACGCAACAGGACCAGCGGACGGGGAGGCAGGCTCTCCGCAGAGCCGGCGAGCCTGCAGGTAAGCCCGCGCGGGTGGCCAAGTAGCCCGACGGACACGAGCAGGCCCAGTTTGGGACTTGCTCCTGTCTGCCGGGCTACTCGGATACATCCCTATCAGCCCTCCAGGGTTCTCTGTCCAGCAGCAGGCAAGACTTGGGGGTGGGAGGTGGAGTGGCTGTGGTCTATCCGGACTCTATTCCCCTGACCAGGTGCCCTGTCCCACAGTCTGCTGGGTTCGAGTATGTGTATCTGAAGGTGGGTGCCTGGGACAGAACAGGGATTCTGTTGGTGTACCGTCCACCCCTGCTGCTCAACGGTCTCCCTGCCTGAGCTAGCCGGGGTAGTCTCAGGGTTGGTGTTGGCTCCTGGGGATTTTCTTGTTGCCTCAGCAGGCGATTCTGTCCAAGCCCTGGCCAGTCTCAGGGTTGGTGTTGGAGACCCCTCGGCTTGTGCTTGGTGATTTCAACATCCATGCTGAGGCTGCCCTGTCAGGAGTGGCTCAGGACTTCATGTCCACAAGACAACCATGGGGCTGTCCCAAATAGTATCTGGCCCCACACATGTTGCTGGGCACACTCTGGACCTCATTTTCTGTGTTGGATGGGGTGATAGCAATCTGAGAGTGGAGGAGGAACTTTCTGTAGTTCCATTGTCATGGACAGATCACTACCTGGTGGGGTTTAGACTTGCTGGCACTCAGAACCTCTGCAGGGGTGGAGGTCCAATTAAAATGGTCCACCCCAGGACGCTGATGGATCCAAATGGTTTCCTGATGGCTCCTGGGGATTTTCTTGTTGCCTCAGCAGGCGATTCTGTCCAAGCCCTGGCCAGTCTCTGGAATAGAGAAATGACCAGGGCAGTGGACACAATCACTCCTGAGTGTCTTCTCTCACGAAGTGGAGCCACACCAGCCCCCTGGTTTTCTAGGGAGCTGGCGGCAATGAAACAAGTGAGATGGCGACTAGAGTGACATTGGAGGAAAACTCAGAGCGAATCTGACCAAACACAGGCTAGAGCCTATTTGAAGGCCTACTCTGTGGCAATACGGGCAGCAAAAAAACATTATTTTTCCTGCCACTATTGCGTCTGCAAAAAGCCTCCCAGCGGAGCCGTTCTGAGTAGTCAGGGGCCTTCTATACACAAGCCCCCAAAAGGAGAACTTAGACCTTTCAACAGCCCACTGTGAACAATTTGCTCAACACTTTGCAGACAAAGTCGCTCGGATCCACTCTGACTTGGACGCTACAGTTGATATAGACCCTGTGGATGTAACTTTGGCTCCTGTTTGTCTAGTGTTATTGGATACTTTTCAATTTGTACAGCCTGAGGATGTGGACAGGATCCTTGGAGAGGTGAGAGCCACCACATGTGTTCTAGATCCTTGCCCTTCCTGGCTCATAAAGGCAGCCATAGTGGGACTGGCTGAGTGGGTAAGGGGAGTGGTTAATGCCTCTCTTCACCAAGACAGGGTACCAACCTGCCTGAAGGAAGCAGTGGTGAGACCCTTGGTAAAAAAAAAAAAAAGCTCTCCCTGAACTCCACTATATTGGATAATTATCAGCCAGTCTCCAATATTCCATTTCTGGGCACATGGTGGCCTCTGAACTCCAGGGATTCCGGGATCTAGATGGATTATCTAGATCCATTTCAGTCTGGCTTCAGGCCTGGTTACGGGACAGAAACAACTCTGGTCGCCTTGGTAGATGACCTACGCCGGGAACTAGACAGGGGGAGTGTGTCCCTGTTGGTTCTGCTAGACCTCTCAGCGGCTTTCAATACCATCGACCATGGTATCCTTCTGGGCCACCTTGCTGGGATGGGTCTTGGAAGCACTGTTTTACAGTGGCTCCATTCCTTCCTGGAGGGGCGAACCCAGAAGGTGGTGCTGGGGGACTCCTGTTTGACTCCCTGGCCGATGGCCAGTGGAATTCCTCAGGGTTCCGTCTTGTCCCCCATGCTATTTAACATATACATGGAGCCATTGGGAGAGGTTGCCCAGAGTTTTGGAGTTTGGTGTCACCAGTATGCTGATAATACCCAACTCTATTTCTCCTTTCCATCTAATTCCAACTTCCAAGGAAGCTGTTGTGGTCCTAAACCAGTGTCTGTCGGCGGTAATGGACTGCATGAGGGAAAGCAAATTGAAGCTTAATTCAGACAAGACAGAAGTGCTCCTGTTCAGTCGGAAGGCAGATCAGGGAATAGGGAGTCAGTTTGCGTTGGATGGGGTTACACACTCCCCCTGAAGACACAGGTTCGCAGCTAGGATATACTTCTGGATTCAGCCCTGCACCTAGATGCCCAGGTTTCAGCGGTGGCCAGGAGTGCATTTGCGCAGTTAAAGCTCATATGCCAGCTGCACCCGTTCCTGGAGATGTCCGATTTGGCCACAGTGACACATGCCTTAGTTACATCCCGTTTGGATTACTGTAACATGCTTTATGTGGGGCTGCCTCTGAAGAGTGTTCGGAAACTTCAGCTGGTTCAAAGAGCTGCTGACAGACGGACTAGTTACAGAGAGCATAGAACTCCTCTGTTACAACAGCTTCACTGGCTCCCAGTCTGTTTCCAGGCACAATTCAAAGTGCTGGTTATGACCAATAAAGCTCCATATGGCTCAGGTCCAGGCAGGACCGGTGCTACCATTAGGCCAACTAGGCGGCTGCCTAGAGCGCATGGCTAAATGGGGAGCAGAAACCACACCAAATCAGAAGCCTCCCTAGTTTTTCCCCCTTCGCTTCGCTTCTTTCTCTCTCCGTGTGCCAGTCTCTTCTTCTGTTTTTGTTGTCCCCAGGCTTGCTTTCTCTTTCTGTCTTTCTTTCTTTCTCTCTCCCCCCCCTCTCCCCCTCCTCCTTTTCTTTCCCCGCTGCGGCTACTTCGGCTCTCCGCTGCCACTTGCCCGAGCCTTATGCCGCTCCTGTTTCTTTCGCAAGTGGGTCTCTTTAGCAAAGCTGCTTTCTAGTACAGCACATGGGGCGATAAGGGGAGGAGAAGAGGGGGGGTGGTTAGGGAGGGAGGGAGGTGGCGGCGGCGCTGGAGGAGGTGGGTGGGGGTGAGTGGGGGGAGGGAGGCAGAAAGAGAGAGGGGGGTAACCAGAGTGAACTCTCCCCAAGCTGAGGAGCCCCCACCCCTAGCCAGGGAGAATGATAAAAGGAGTGGGGGTGAGGGAGGAGGAGGAAGGGTGGGCTGGGGGAGCGAAAAAAATTAATAATAAATTTGTATTTAATAATAAATATCAGAAGCAAAAAATAAACCAGAATTTTGCATGCACGCGAAAGTAGAAATTGGAGAGGGTGGGGGGAAGAGGAGCTTGCAGGAGAGGAGATGGGGTGGGGGGGCGAGGAGAGATAAATTTTGCACATACACACAAAAAAGAAGGTAAAGGAGGAGGGGAACAAAAAGAAGAGAGAGAGAACGAAAGAGAGAGAAGGGGTAAGAAAAGAAAAGGAGGGGGGGAGAAACCAGAGAGGGAAGACAGACCAGAGAATCCCAGTGATCAAATATGCTAAGGAGGAGGATAATAATTTATTATGATAATATTTTTTTTAGGTTTTGCCAATTGACTTTTATTTCATAATGGGCATAGGGCTGGAGGGAGGGAGGGCTCAAGTGGGAAGGGGGGCGCGCTAAATATCTGATCTTGCCTGGGGCACCAAACTGCCATGCACCGGCCCTGGGTCCAGGTTATCTGAAAGACTGCATTCTCTCCTACGAGCCTGCCCACACTTTGAGATCCTCAGGGGAGGCCCTTCTCTCGGCTCCACCACCATCACAGGCACGCCTGGTGGGAACATGAGTGAGTGCCCCCGCACTCTGGAATTCCCTCCCCAGGGAGGCTAGAGTGGTGCCCTCCCTGGTACGCTTCCGGAGGCAGGCAAAGACCTTCCTGTTCTGCCAGGCATTTGGGATTAGCCTTTGATGCGATGCAATGCTATGTTGTCAATTCTACATATATATATATATTATATATATATATAGTATATTGTATTGATTTTAATTCTACACACACACACATTTTAATATTATTAATGATTTAATTCTATTTTTAACTTTTGTATTTTTCTATTTGTTTTAATTGTATGAGTTTTAAAGGTTGTGAGCTGCCTTGGGTCCCAGTGTGGGGAAAAAGGTGGGATACAAATAAAGATATGATGATGAAGAAGGAGGAGGAGGAGGACTGGAGGAGGAGAAGGTCATCTCATGAGCTGGAGATGCTATTTAGGTTTACTATTTTTATTTCATTCATGCCCCATCTTTCTTCCAAGGAACTCAGACCTGATACTTACATGGGGTTCCCAGGCAGCCTCCCACACACTGTTCAGCCTCAGATCTGCTTAGCTTCAGCACGGCTGGTATAGCATGTGCCTTCAAACCAAGCAATGTCGGGGGTTATAGTCTCTCTCAGCTATTAATACTTACCCTTTTTAGAGACTTTTAATATCTTGCCTGATGCTTCAGACAGCTAGGACGTCTGAGGGATTGATTCCAAAAAGGTGTGCAAAGATTGCCTGCATTGCAGAAAACTCTCCTACATTTCAGTGTAGGAGGAATGATGACATAAGGAGGTAGTTCTCATAATAGCAACTAACTATCATGTGTGAAAAGGTAAAGAAGGACTCGTGTGGGGCCCTGTTTAGGCCAATTGCACAAAGTCTCATGATATCATATATCCACCGATAGCAGAAGTGCTTGTTTATCTAGAAATACATATGGGCATACAATTTTAAAAAAAAGTTAGTTGGCACCCAACAATGCAATATAACGCTACCATTCAAAAATAAGGACAAAAAATACTAATCATATCCACTTTGGCAAACAGCATTTTCACTCTAGCTCTTCAAGCCAGTGCCTCCTACACCCCTAATTATTTTAAATCACACACCCCAGCTATCCACAGAAATTCTTTAGAAAGGGAAAGATATGAGTAAGAAGCAAAAGGAACTTGGGAGCTAGGGAGGTGCGCAGAGCTCGATTGGGGGGCAGAAGTCCGGCGGAGTCTGCTCTTGTTACTGGCACGCCGCTCCACTGACAGGAGCAGACTCCTCCGGCCTCTGCGCCACCTGAGAGCTTTGCTCACTGCAGTCGCATCCCCGACAGCAGCGAGCAAAGCTCTCGGTCTGCGCAGAGGGGAGGAGTCTGCTCCTGTTATTGCCGCAGCTGCCACGCCAGTAACAGGAGCAAGCCCCGTTCTGCTCCACCGCCCCCACTGCAGCCAGTCCCCAGCTGCAGTGGGCAAGTCTCTCGGGGAGCGGGGTGGAGGCTCCCCCTTTCCTCGTTGCGCTTCAGGCTCGCGATCGCGGCTGTCAAAGAGAAGAGCCTCATTCCTCCCCGCAGTGTACCATGGGATATCGCTGGGAGGAAGGAGGGGGAAGGAGGGGAGGGCGCGAAGCAACCATGATGAGCCCAATCATCTGTCAGGCTCATAGTTGTTGCTTCCCACGATCCGGCAAACAATTGTGGTAACGTACCACGATTGATGCCTGGTCGTGCGAACCCGCCCCATGAGTATGGAGTGGCAAAACTATTATTTGGCTTTGAGGAGGAAGATAGGAATTCAAGTCCTCGTTTAGCTATAGAGCTAAATGCATTGGCCACAGCTGGAAAATGGCTGGTGGGGCTCTCCTGAGAGCCTGCTGGCTGCCCAATGCCTCACTCTGAGGGATCTTCAGAGAGAGGCATTGGATGGGCGGCTGCTCTAGAGAGCTGTGCCGGCCCACTCTCCCTCTGTGGTATTTGCCACAAATGAAGAGTGGCTAGCAGGGGTCTTTCGGGAAGGCAATGGGGGGGCTCCTAGCTGGGGGGGGAGCAGGAGAGACACAATCTGACATCCATCCCAATCTGCCACCCAAGGTGGGGGATTCACTCTGCCTCATGGGAGGACCAGCCCTATCCGTGAAAACTGTTCATGTGGCAGAAGTTTACAATGAGCCTCATTGAGTTCCACCTCTGTTACACACATTAGAATAATAGCTGACTGCTTTCTTGTATAGGATGGCAAACGCCTCGTGGGGCTGGTCTTGGGGGTCATCAGAAACCCCTAAATGCCAAGTTTGACCAAATCTTTGTTACGACTACGAGCATAATTCATATTTTTCTTACTAATACTGTTACAGATCAATGTGCATAGTAGTAGTAATGTATGTATTTATAAAACTTACCAGTCCTTCAAACAGCAACAACAAAAGTGTTCAAGATCAATGCCAATTTGCTATTGAAGGGTAGGTTATAAATATAATTTCTACACGTTGTTTGAGAAAAGGAAAATATACTTTAAAAGTAATAAAATGAACATCTTTTTTTAAAAAAATTATTTACTTTTCAAAACAAAATATAACAAAATACAAGAATAACACAAAAATATAACAGAAACAACATACAATAAATCATAATGTGCACCCCCCCCACCCTCCAAGGGACCAATCAATATACTTCCATCCCCTTGATCAAATGAATTCCAAATTCCAAAAATATAACATATCCTGACAAGGCATGCTCCCCCTCCCCTTTATTAATACATAATCTAGTAATTGATTCCATATATCCATAAAATTATTCTTCTTTAGCAATTCTTTTTTGCATTTGATACAACAAGTTAGTTTATCATTTAGGGCTATATCCCAAACTTCCTTATACCAGTCAGTTATTAGGAAAACATGTTGTACTTTCCATTTCCTCACTATCATTAGCCTAGCCGCAGTTAACAAGTTTACAATTAATTCCTTCGTATTTTGATCGCAAATAAGTTTCTCCGTTATTGATAACAATGCTAGTTTTGGACAGACCTCTAAATTAATACCAATAATTTTTGATATTTCTGTAAAAACCTCTCACCAAAAAACCAGTACATTTTTACAACTCCACCACATATGAGCATATGTCCCTTTTTCCTGACATCCTCTCCAACAAAATGTAGAACATTTATTATCTATTCTATTTAATCTTACTGGAGTTAAATACCATCTCCAAATTAGTTTATAAAAATTCTCCTTTATTCTAGTTGACATCACCTTCACAATCCGTCTATCCCATATATTGTTCCACCCCACCTTCGATGTCACCTCTTCAAATTCATTATCCCATACTGCCTTTAGCTGGTCCTCTTGTTCTTCTGCTTTTTGAATCAATCTATATAAATCCCTTGTTATACCTCTTGTTGATGCATTACCTTGTAGACCATCTCTAGACATAACAATCTTTTCAAATTTAGTTAAATCTCTCTCATACTCAGTTTTCCTTTTCCACTTCTTCGACCACTGTTCTAACTGTAATAAATTTAACCACGACACTATTCTTCTCCCAACAATTTCCATTATTTGGTCTCGAGTCCCCATCTTTTCCACCCAATCGGATAATCTAATAACCCTTTCTTCTCTTAGTTTACCCTCCAGATCCAATCTTAAATTTTCGGGGAAATCATTTAGAGCCACCACCGGAGTTAATGGAGAGATCCCTGGTATGAATATGTTCCTCATAGTACTCCAAGTCACTAACAAACTTCTTTAAAAAGGGTTGTCTATATTTTTTTTATCAATTTATTATTATTTTTTTGAAGAAGAATATTCTCCAAAGTATTTCGTAATTCAGATGTTTCTAACTCCAACCACATTATTTCTTTAGGCCGTGCTATAATATCCACTGTATGTCTTAACTGATTAGCTATATAATACCATTTTAAATTCGGAAGACCCAAACCCCTTACTTTTTGTGCTTTATACCATCTT
Organism: Shinisaurus crocodilurus; assembly: GCA_021292165.1. Classification (NCBI taxonomy): domain Eukaryota; kingdom Metazoa; phylum Chordata; class Lepidosauria; order Squamata; family Shinisauridae; genus Shinisaurus; species Shinisaurus crocodilurus. Next base: position 100,201,761 of record CM037878.1, read on the forward strand.
GTTTTGGTAATCCTAGACTTTTCCCCTCCATTACAATATGTGTTAATAATTGTTTGCCATTCTTTAAGTTCCTTATCTGATATCACACTTGGTATCATCCTAAATAAAAAAATTATCTTGGGCAGAATCTTAATTTTAATCAAAGCAATTCTACCAAACCAGGAAAGTCCAATTTTTTTATACTCCTCTATTTTATTCTTAACCTCATTCTTTAATTTCCTATAATTCTGGACTCCCAATTTATCTATATCTTTTGGAATTACAATTCCTAAACATTTAATTACCACATCATTAATCTTAAAATTACTTTCCCCCCCTACACATTTCAATCTCTTCTCTTTTACTATAATCAAACAACAAAAACTTAGATTTGTCCCAATTAATCTGTATGGAAATCTGTAACTATGTGCAAACATGGATGTTAACCCACTTTTAAAAATAAGGAGAAAAGATGCTGTGGTGAGTGACCAGTGTCAGCCCTGGTGGACCCCAGCATGCCCATGCTGCCTGATCCAGATGCTGAAGCCGCCACCACTCTCTGAGTGGTTATTTGCCAGGGGGAAGCTGAGCTGCAGGGCCCTGGACTTTGTCCCAGAGGTCCAGCCCAAGCAGCACCACTGTAGACAAGAACTCTTGCTTGAATTGTTGCAGGCAGAATTGAGGTGGGCACAGCTGTAAACAGGCTGTGCTCACCTTGATTCTAATTGAACCTCTTCCAGGGCCAGCTCAAGATACGTCGCTGCCTGGGGTGGAGCAAGAAATGGCACACCCCTTCCCCCATCCCACCAGGGTACATACTACCCAAGCTGAGCCATGTTATTTTGGCACCTGAGGCAGAAAAGCACCTGTCCTCATCCCAAATTAAATAACTAACTATTTTCTACCCTTTTATGTCACCCAAAACCAGCTGCCTAAGGTGGCTGCCTCATTCTGCCTAATGGTCGGGTGGGCCCTACTTCTCTCAGCTCTTGCTTCTCTACTTTTCAAGCTTCTCTTTTTCATATATATATATATATATATATATATATATATTAACATCAGGCATTTTTCTGTTTGCAAACTATTCGCATTACATTGTTTGCCTTTTCCAGAATGTCACTTCTTACGACTCACGAGCTCCATTTTACAGAGGGCCAGAAATAGTATGTGGCATAACCAAAGAGCTCGCCTCTTCATAATCATGTACCTAATTAAACAAGATGAGGAAAATAACTGCATGAAGGAAGGTGGGCCCCATTATATCATTTGCAGCTCTGGCATTTAAGTACCTTAGAAGTGTATTTGTTCACCTTAGAAGTGAAACCAAGCATTAAATATAATTCAGACCTGTTGAACAGTCAGAGAACATTAGGAGGAGAACAAAAATCACTAGATATAGAGTGGGTATACAATTGTGTTTATCTGACAACATAAAATGCTCCTTATAGTGCAGTGTGGATAGACTGCTGGAGTTCATTTCAGCATGGAAAAGACAGGATCTGCTACTCAGTTATTCGCAGGCGAGGCTGGTGACTCCTCTTTTGGTGAGGCTCCGAATCCATTGCAGGTTTTATCTGGAGCTTTATAGGCGCTGTCCATGGGGCTGAACTCCATCTCCAAAATAGGTCCACTGCCATGGAGCACCATGGATAGCTCCTATAATGCTCCAAATAAAACCTGCAATGGATTAGGAGGCGCACCGAAAGAGGAGTCACCACCAGCCCCCCACTGGTTATTGGTTTACCGTATCATCATCAGCCAGTCATTACCTTCAGTCTTACATTTCGGCAAGGTTGTTTTAAAGGTAAGAATATGGATGTCAGAGAAATGCATAACGAATTCAAATTAGTTCAGATTTCTATGAATCCGACCTGCAAATCCCAGAGCAGACTGGTTTCTTTCCAAGCCACATGGGGTTCCACGGACTTGCAGACCATTTTTTTTTTTTTACATTTGGGTGGGAAGTGCATAAATCCACACTTGTGCTGATGTGCATTAGTGCACGTGAGCATTAGTGCAAGTGGAACAAAGTTCTCATACATTAAAAAAAAAAATCCACTTCCATGAATGAGCGGACAATGGAATGAAAGACACCTGACAATGCACGAAACACAGACAGAACGGATTTACACACACACACACACTATATATATATATATATATATATATATATCAGAGCTCAATTTACCCTTTCTGCCACTCTTGAATAATCTCTGTAGGAGACATTCCTTTTTGGAGATATTTCCTTCACAACACTCATGTGGTGCTTCCAGATGAGGTTTTTATTCTGCAATCACCCTGCCTCATCCACAGAATTTTATGGAGGGTCCAGAAGATGTAATCTTCCATTTGTAACCCTCAGTGGAGGCTGGTGGGTCCAATGTCGATGGAGAAATTCTCATGGGTTGGGTTTGAGTTTCTTGTGCTTATATATGGAGAGATGTGTAATGGAAAGATGTGTAAAAGAAAGAAAACACATACACAGCACCCTTGGCCACTTCGCAGTGATTAGGTAAGCTCAAAAACACTACAGAGATAAATTATAAGACATCCTGAGAATGAGGCAGAACAATGGAAGCCTCTTTCATGGGGGAAGAAAACTTTCAGGAAATTGGAGGACAGATTTTGGCACAGCACTAGCTGCACCTCATCCCTGGAGCAAAACACAACACTGCCCCCCTTACATCTGCATTGTGGTGGATGCAAAACGGAGGCTAGCCTGCCAACACAGCTGATGCTGTCGCCACTTGCAAAACCCTTACAAAAAAAGGAAGAGGCTGGCTGTGCTATGATCCCTGCCAATGGTAAGCACTACCTGTGAGAAATTGTTGAGAATTTCTCCCCCCACCCCTGGAGAAATTTGGTGCAATTGTCCCCCCAATTTCTCTGCCCACAAATAGGGTGGAGAATTTCAAGAGGCCATTTGCACACAGCTCTATCCTCAACACTTTCCCCTGGGAAATTAGGCCCATTGATTGAAAAGGGGCTTCCTTCTACGTAAGTTTGATTAGGATTGCAACAGTGATGGTTTTGCACCAGGAGTGTTTTTATTCTCTCCTTCTTGCTTTTTCAGCTCTTGCTGAAACTGGAACCCCATGAACAAATGAAACTGTCTTATAATGAGTTAGACTGCTGGTCTATCTAGCCCTATATATATATATATATATATATATATATATATTTGACTTGTAACCCGCTTTTCTACCAAAAATGGCGCTCAAGTCAGCCTATAATCACTAATAACACTTAATAAAAAAACAATAACAAATATACTATGGTCTACTCTGACTAGTAGCAACACTCCAGTGTTATCAGGCAAGAGGTCTCTTTTTAACTGGAGATTCCAGGGATTGAACCTGGGGCCTTCTCTATGCCAAGCATGTCTGTATCTCAGAACTATGGTCCTTTCCGTGCCCCCCATGGGGGATTTTGTGGGCCCCCACCAGGTCCCCTACCACCACCATGGCCATACAGGATTCCCAGCAGAATCATGCTCCCCAGAGCCTACTAAACACCTATTTGGCAAGCTGGGGGGAGCGCGATTCTGCAGAGAAACAGGGCATGCAGTCCTCATTCGGAATTGCTGGGGATACGGCTACTTCTGCCAGTAGCAGGATACAGCTTGCAGTGGCTTCTGTGGGGGCCAGTGTGACCCATCAAAGGTGCCCACCCCTGGTCTAACCGTTGGTTCTTCAGTGGCATAGCAGAGAGAGAGAGAGAGAGAGAGAGAGAGAGAATCTGGTGCAGTGCTAAAGGTGGGAACGGCTCGTCCTTATCCTCCTTGTCTGCCCAGAAATGTGATGTTTGTGTCTGTTGTTCACCAGTGCAATAACTGGAGGACTTCAGTTCAATTAAATACCAGGAAACATTGTTTTGTCCAGCCGAGCTGCCATTTAAAGTGCCGCTTGATAACCCTAATATTAGAAGGTTCACTCTGTAATTACTCCTCTGCACAAAATGAGATCATAATTAGATCATAATTATTAGTCATAGTCCCAACTTTGTTTAGAATTCATTTTCAGGCCACACACACACACACACACACACACACACACAATCCTTCTAAACATTTTTAATCCATAATTTGCGGGGAAGGAGGTGTACTCTGAACATGATTGCTTTAATTATTTTTTGTTTATTTGTCATTATTTCAGTGGATGAATATCAACAGTGTTGCTCCACATTTCCTGTATCATCAAACAGTCTTTGATCTGAAGGGCAAAAAGCATGCCACAAAGACAGGGCTGGCATAAGACATTTTGCTGCCAGAGGTGAAACATGCACACACACACACATGCACACACAAGGCAAGGTGCATGGTAGCCGAGGAGCTTTTCTAGATGAGACTTTTTAACCCACTACTTCTGCTTCAGATGCTTTGCAGGATTAAGATCGGATCCTTACACACCCATTTTTTCCGTTCCTGTCTTTTGGTAAGTTCCGTTACATCACCTTTGCATTGGTGGGTGGAACCCCCTCAGACTTCCTCAGCGCAAAAGTTCCTACACACACAGCAATACCTGCCTTGGCCACTGAAATGGTCCCCCCTTATAATACCTATTAATGTTTTACCTGTAAAAAGGGGCAGTGGAGGGTGCAAGCATATTCCTACAGAAATCAAATTGCATTGCCTTTTGGTTTCCTGCAGTGTTACACAAAAACCTCTCTAGGTGGCGCTGTGGCAGAGCAGAACAAAGCGGAATGACTGAGGCGGTTGCGTGGTTTTGGTGCACAATGCCAAAAAGTGCCACATTTTCCCCGCTCAGAAAAGGGTGTGTGGAAGTGGTTGGAAAGCATGGGGGAGAGACACTGGAGGGTGCTGTCATCAACTAAAGCACCTATAAACTACTATAAGTGAGGAATGGCAAGCGCACAATAAATGCCTCGCCTAGAAAAACTCAAGATCAGCCAAGTTATTTTGGTCCCTGAGGTAGAATATCGCACATGCACCTCTCTCTCTCCCTGACAGTAAACCTGCCCCCAATAATAATAAATTAAATAACGAAACAAACAATTTGCTGCCCAGGAGTGTCACGGAAGCACCCAAAACCAGATGCCTCAAGCACCCACTTCACTCTGTCTAATTGTAGGGCCAGCCATGGAACCAAAGATGGAGCTTAACCAGGGACAGATTAAGGCATGGGCTAAATGAGCTGAACCTCAAGGCCTTCTGTATTACAGGGGTCACCAGTATTTTAGGGCCACCCCCAAAATGTTGGGCATGTATCAATTCCTACAGCACAGGATTTAGTTTCTGCCATGTCTTATTTCATGTTCTCCCTTCTCTGCATATTGTGCAGTAAACAAGAGAGAGAGAGTCCACACTTATGTGCAGTAAACGAGAGAGAGAGAGTCCAATGCTCAGGGATGGGATACATAGCATTCTAGATCCTTTTAAATAAACAATCTCTTTCAAATTAAAACAAAAAGGAAAAAACCCCTGTGACTTTGGTTTATAAAACAAACAAACAAACTGGACCACTTATATGCAGATGTGCAGGCTTTCCTTAGGCAAACATCAGTGAGGCCCTGTGGTCCCTTGTCTCAAGTAGACCCATTCACATGATTAGTGTGTGAGGAGGGCTTTAGTGACTTTTGCTTCCAAGAAAGCATGGAAGATGATGTTCCACTAAAAATGTAGTAATTCTTTCCCTGTGCTGTTCAACATAACAGTGTTCTTATGCGTGTGTGAGTGCATGCACACAAATGTCATGTGCGCGAGTTTAGGGCTAGGTAGGGAGGCTACTATAGCTATATTGATGAATGATGTGAAGCCATGCATATCGGTACATGGGTAATTTTCAGTGGCTCTCACTAATTTCAGTGAGGTAAAGTAAAGGGAATGCAAGCTAGGACACAGTAGACACTGGAGTTACAAGGGACAGGTTTAGATAATACTCAAGCATAATTTCTCTGGGCCTGGGACAAATGTGTGACACGGGCTCCTCTCACCACCTTTTGCCACCACTACCCCATCCCTTTTCCGTTTTGAAAAAGGGTAGGTTTGATCAGTGTCCTTTAGATTCTCCTAGTTCCTATTGCTTAAACTCCTTAATGTTGTTGGATGCCTGTTTTCACCTTTATTGCTAAACATGGCTGCTTGGCATCTATGGATGTCAGTTAATTATACAGAAGTGACAAATGACCCATAGACCCTGGACCTGGAATCTAGTGTGTCAGTTCTTCTGAACACTCTGGAAACCAGAGGCCTGACTCATTGACTCACATATGTTCTGCAGCCTCTAAATCCTATTCCCAGCTCTATCTGCCATCGTACCCGTGCCCACAGTGACCTTGGCTGTAACGGTGCTCTTCTCTCCCTCCTGCTGCCAGTTGACTGCCACACCTAGTTGGATCCCTGTTGGCATAGAAAATGTCAACAGGAACTAAGGTACTCCAGAGTTTTTAGTTCTTGAGATAAAATGTCACATAAGGAGCTATACATTTCTCTGTTGCGCTATGAGTCTTAGAGTTTTCTTTACACTCATATTTCTCTCTCTCTCTCTCTCTCTCTCTCTCTCTCTCACTCACTCACTCACTCACTCACTCACTCACACACACACAGCCTTACAAGATCTGGGCACCCCTTACAGATACAGGGAAATCAGTTTGCCTAAACATTCTCAGGCATGGTCTACAATTTAGCCTCAATTTCCTCCTCATGAGAATGGAATTGTAGCCCAGGCCATCCCTGCCCTCCAGATTCCCGGTGTCCTGCTTCCTGGCCGGCAAGTGCCCGGTCACAGCTTGGATAGGTTCAGGGAATAACAAAAGAGAGCAACCAGGTTAATCCAGAGTCTTACAAGAGAGTTCCAATATACTTAGCAGGAGAGAACAGAGGCAAGGCCAAGGCATTACAGAGTTCAGTACACAGGAGTCAGTTGTACTAAGCATCAAGGCCAGTTAGGAGGAGTCCAAAAGCATAGTCCAAAGGAGCAGCCAAGGGTCTAGGAATCTGTCTGGTCCAGTGTAACAAGATGAAGCATGAAGGTTTGAACACTGTTGTCTGCAGTGACAGGCTGATGTCAGCTGGGCCAATTTATAGCTGGTCATAAATCAGCACAGCTGGTTAATTAGGTCAGTGTGTTGCTTTTAAGGGAGGCCCCATGCTGGAGGTTCCCTTTGGTCTTTTGCTGCTTGCGTTTGAGCCTACACCAGTCAGAGAAATGAATTATCTCAGGGTCTGACTGCTGAGTTTGGGGGAGTTGGGGCACAGCACGAGAGGGCCAGGTTGCTCTTCTGATGGTTCCAGGGGAAGGTTGTCAGCCAAAGCCTCTAGTTCTTCGCCTGGCTCTGGCTGGGGCCTGTTATGCTGGCTCTCCCACTCCTGTTCTTCATCCAAAGAATGCTCCTCCAGGTAGGGCATGACACCCGGGTCTAGGTAAAACAAACCCATTTTCCTCCTTATGTTGGAGTCTCATCCCTAAGTGCACTCTCAATCTGGCTGAGAAAGTCAACATGCTGTGGGACCTTGCCCCAGTCCGGCAGGAGCTATAGCCTCAGACACTGATTCTAACTCAGAGGGGGAAGCTGTAGAGTCAGGCCCAGATGTAGGAAACCAGAGGCCTGAGAATTCAGTTTCACCAGGCTTCCCACTGCCTAGTAAACAGAGAGAGGCTGAGGCACTAGAGATTGATACGACCTATCTTCCACAGCTGGAAGACTTGACCTTGAGGGAGGTCCCTGTGTCTCAGCCAGGGACGTCGCCCCTTGGAACAGGGCAGCAGCAGAAAGTCTCTGCAGGAGAGGGGGTTACGGGGATGTCTCCTTTGGTGCGTCATCATCAGCAGAAGAGTGCGGTGCAGAAATGCCTGGTGAGATGCAGCAGCCACTTGTGGGTCAGATTTCCCTGCCAGGATCAAATGTCCGATAGTGGTCCTTAGTAGCCACTCCCCTGTATCTAAACTAGTGCAGCTTCCAGTAGCCTTTGCAGGAGACAACGCCCTGGAAACCTGGAAAGCTTTCCACCTTCTTTGGAATTGTGAACTTAATGGGACTTATTCTGGGGAGGAGGCTGCACCGCTGGGTGATTGCCTCTTTGTCATGATGTTCCTGAAAAAAATGAAAAAATGACTTTTGCCTGGGACTTTGCTGTAATCTGTTTCTGTGCATCTTTATTGCATCTGTAAAGGCTGATAACTAATTACTGGAATTACTGCAATAAAAGGTTTTATTGGGACTCTTGCCTTGGCTCTGGGAAGCCAGGTTCTGAGATTCCTTCATCTGTTTGGGGCAGCGGCTCAGTGAGGAGGCACAACGTGGGGCAGGGGACTGGAACAGGAGCAGTTTTAATACCACGGCCAACACCTCAGGTACCAGCCCAGGAGTTGGAGTGATCTCAGGACCACACAGAGCAATTCTGCAGCTACTGACAAGTTACCCCAGCACTGACTGGCAGCAACTGGCAGGGATTTATAGTCAGGCCAGGAGAAACTTTCTAGAACAGTGTTCTCCTACCTTGGGTCCCCAGATGTTTTTGGCCTACAACTCCCAGCATGCCCCAGCCAGCTATGCTGGCTGGGGCATGCTGGGAGTTGTAGGCCAAAAACATCTGGGGACCCAAGGTTGGAGAACACTGTTCTAGAAGCTCCACCCTCTCAGGTGTTGCATCTTGCTGTTAAAGGGCCAGCAGCCTTTTCCTGGGGCCTTGGCTTCTCTTGGGGAGTGAAGGTTGAAGGGGTCAGGAGACGGCTGGGGACTGCTCCTCAGGGCCTCTCTTTTCACTCAAGGAGTCCGAGCTCCACTCCTCAGAGACAGGGGACAGTGGCAGTTCCTGGAGGTCACATGGCCAGGATACAAGATCTGGGGTAGTGGTTCCCAGTTCAGAACAACCAGGGGACTTGCTTTGGCAGCTCCCCAAAGTCACTGTCACTGGAGGCTTCGGTCTCCAAGGGCTCTTTACTCCTGAGTCATGACACACTACGTGAAGCATACAAAGCATACAAAGGAGCAGCACGCTCCTGGAGGTGGTCCTTGCAACATAAGGGCCCTCCCTCCACACAATCCCACCTACCATAATTATCAGCATTTACAGTCTGCCAGATAATGCTGCTGACGAACATGAACGCGAGTCCTTTGCTACACAAGCGGGGGTTAATTTCACAGACGTGAGCTTAAAAAAAAACCCTAAACCAAACATGTCCATAAGTACATTCAACTGAAGACAACAGAAATCACCCACGAGTAAATGCCTTCAATGGTGCAGTCATATTTTGCCTTGTAGCTGTGCCAACGTGCTCACTCGTAGCTGCCAATACAACAGCAAGAGCACCAAGGGATGCAAAGTCTGGTGGCATTTTAAAAATGTAAAATGGGAACCATTTCAGATCTAAAAACACTGCCTTCATTTTTCTTCTGTTCTAACAGCACAAGCATGCAGTGGCCTGAGGTCAAGGAAAAAAACTTTGAAAACTATCTATCCATCCAAATGAGGGGGGAAAGGGGAATTACATAACACTATTTGCCATTATATAGCAAACCGTTCTATAGCTTGGCTCCATTATATGGTAACGATGGGCACTGCATTTCCAAAATACTCTTTTATAAGAGCTGTGGCACAGTTGGTCATAGGGATATCTTCTGCCGTGGTTTAGTTATGACATGCCTACTCACGCCAGCATGCCACGATCTAGAGCAGTTTAATGCACTACAGTAAAGGGGTTGTAGGTTTCAACCATAGCAAAGTAAAACACCGGGTATATTTCCTTGTTATTTTTCTAGCCCATATGGCAAAGTTTTGTTAAAGACTATCTTTTCCATTCTCTTCCCCCCCCCCCCCCAAGTTCAGCAGTTTTGCTTTTTCTAGAAATAGCCTCCATGATCAGATAAGATAGCACTTCCTGTGCAGAGTTTGGATCATAATCTAGAAGCCTGACATTTACTATTTTGAAAGGAGCAAATACCTCACTGCTTTTCGACAGAGCTCTGATTCATACATTGTCAATGCTAAAAGAGAATGGCCAAATTAGAAGCTTGCGCTCCCTTGTGCCAAACCATTTACTCACATCAATTCTACAGGAAGACTAATATGCAAGTTACTTTCTGCCTCCATCAAAGGTTAGTTCAGAAGAAACTTTTTCCAGTTGTGCTTTGATAATCAGGGGTCCTATCTGCTAGATCCTATCTTATTCTTTAGCCATACCCCCCCCCAAAGTGGCATCCTGTACCAGACAAGCATGGTACAGCTCTGCCCACTTCCTCCTCAGTATAGGACTGACACTCAGTTACACAGTTGCCACCAAGCTAGTTGTTTCCATGCTTGACTGGGATTGAACCCTCTTTTGTTGCCATATTTGGAGGATGTAACGCCCAAAATATTTCTGCATAAAATATTTTTTTGCTGTTAGTGCTGATGGATGTCACACAAAGATGTCATGTGGCTTCGTTCGAGTGTAGTGTGCATGCACGGGGTATGGATGTGGTTGCACATTATTCTGCAGCAAGGAGATCTGCCCTTAACAAGACACATACAGAGATGATTAGAGCCATTTTGTGGCTGCATGTGTGTCTGTTGGCCTTCAAGGCATTGCTGTGGAGACCAGCCAGACAGCCCTAAGTTCCTTGTGTGCTCAGTCATGTGACACCTACCAATTCCCCAAGCGTCAGCTAGCATAGCAATGTACATTTAGGCAGCCAGTCTGAGACCAAGGCACAGGATACAACGTGAGATATAAAATGCTTCATCTGCAGTTGGGATTTTGCTGGTGCAAAATCTGTCTCTCTACATCTTAATAATACTGGTTATGTAGCTGGACAGCTCCCATGCTGTGTCCGCAAACCTGGCTTACAGCCTGCTGGACAGCTCTGCTGTTGGCTTCAAGTTCTAGTCTAGTTCATATAATTTGCTGCTCCTCTTGCTGATGCTGCAAGGTTGGGTGGACCTCCATTGCTGGACAGGTGAGTCTGAAGCCGAAGCCATAGAACGGGGAGGAACCCTCTCTACCAAGACAAAGCAAAGCATAGGATTGGACTGAAACTTATTAGAATACAATAATCAGAAAGTCTAGTAGTAGCTTAAGCATGAACATCTGGGCTTACCAAACACCATATTGTGCTGATATTTAATCAGCTTTTTAGCTCAGTTAGCCATGGCTTTAAGTTAGCCATATTTAATCTCATGGTAGATTTTGCTGATTTTGCTCTGCTGAAATATTTAAATGATTAGTCAGTTTTCTACATGGAAGAAAAGAGCTCCAGATATTATTTTATTAAATCCCCTTTTAAGAAGATAACTTAATTAACTCAGTCTTGTGAATTAATTTGTTCCTAGTGGAAAAATAAGAATATAATGTATCTGATTCAGGTTGGATGATTACAACATTTCTTCTGTAGGAATAACATGCTAAATTAACTGTAAAATTCAAATTAACAAAGCCATTCGTCATAGATATGTTCATGCTATTTTCTGCTTAATCCTTACAAAAGTTAGCTGCTTCCCCACCTCTGCAGGGAGGGACGGGCACTGTGAGAACAAACTTCACCAGGAATGTGGGATGTGGTTCATGTGGGAACAGCCCACACTGCAACTAAGGGAGGGGCCAGCTCAGTAGTAGAACACATGTTTTCGATGCAGAAGGTCCTAGGTTCAATCCCTGGCCTCTCCAGTTGAAAGGATCAGGTAGCAGGCGATGTGCACATCGGGCTGGGCCTTGGGCATCAGACTGAGGTGAGCCAGAAGCCTTTTATGTTCTCTGGCCTCAATCCCCACTCTGGCTCAGAGGAGGACTCAGAGGGGGAGGAGGCTTCATCCAGGAACTTATCATCTGCCACTCCAGGATGTTCCAGACCAGAGGACATGGCTTGACCAGGCTCCTTGGACTCAGGGGGCACCCCTTCAATGCAGTCTTCACCATCCCCAGGTGGTAAGAACCAGCAGCTGCAGAATCAGGCAGTGGCCCTTTAGGAAGCAGACTGCTCCTCAGATGGGGTAGGATTAACAGCAGGTCCAGACCTGCCAGCCTTCATAAAGCTTTGGAAGGCCTCTGCATGTTGCTGAGACAACTGCTCTTTCTTAAGTGAGCTCCACCCCATACCTGCACAGTGATCGGTCCAGTGCCTTGCCTATTGGATGAGACCTTGCCTCATTAGATTTGATCTTACTTTACCAGAGGTGATCCATTACCACAGCTGGAAACCAGTCTCCCCAGGAGCCTTAAGCTGAGCTAGAACAGGACAGAGGCAAGGGACAAAGCCAGTGGTCAGGACCGAAAAGTAAGTCGGAACCAAAGGAGGCAGGATCAAGGAGCAAGCCAGAAGTCAGGACTGAAGAACAGCTATGGGTACAGGGAGACACCAGAGTTCAGGAAGACTTTGCTGCTTAAGCAATTCTCAACTGGAACAGAAAGCCTTCTTGTACTCTTTCCAGGACAGGAGGACCCAATGGCTGGTCTGGGTGGGTGGAGTCAGACAGGGCTTGAGGGTACTTCCACTGAACTGCAGGTGACAGCTGCTCAGTTCTCAGGCCAGCTGAGCAGCTCCTGACAGCAATGACCTCTGCCTGAGAACCACTGCCAGTCAGAGCAGACCAAGAATCTGGCCAGTTTCCTGTGTTCCTAAGCTCCTCCCCTCAGCAATGTTGTTCCAGTTTTTAGGAAGGGCATGAGGAAGAGCTGCAGAATAGGCTCCTCCCATGTGTCTCAGCATGTCTCACCTTACCCAAGCAGCATGGAAAGGAGCTGCTCTGCTGTAGCTCCTCCCACACCGCCAACTTAACTCAGTGCAAGTAGGTGGGTGGCCCAGGGACTTAGCCAGAAGATGAGTGCAATTAAGATGAGGAGAGACTGAAAGAACTGGGCATGTTTAGCCTTCAGAAGAGGAGAGTGAGGGGAGATATGATCGCACTCTTCCAGTACTTGAAGGGTTGTCACACAGAGGAGGGCCAGGATCTCTTCTTGATCATCCCAGTTTGCAGGACACGGAATAATGGGCTCAAGTTACAGGAAGCCAGATTCCACCTAAACATCAGGAAAAATGTCCTGACTGTTAGAGCAATAAGACAATGGAACCAACTACCTAGGGAGGTGGTGGGCTCTCCCACTCTGGAGGCATTCAAGGTGCAGCTGGACAGACATCTGTCAGGGATGCTTTGACCTGGATTCCTGCATTGAGCAGGGGGTTGGACTCGATGGCCTTGTAGGCCCCTTCCAACTCTACTTTTCTATGATTCTAAGATTGCAGTGGGATTTGATGTGCTATAAAAATTATGGATGCCAATAAGGAATGAGCTATTCCTGTCCATTTCCTTTCTTTCTTCTCAATAAACAGCCCTCTTTGCTATTTTTAGACTCTGTTGATAATAAACAAAAAGAGAGAATGATGGATTAATGTGTGTAAAAATATTTTATGACAACTCTTCATAAATGAACGATTATTTGTAGAGCCTATTCAATAGATGGTAGACAGATCCGAAAAGCTGAGCATGAGAGAGAGGCGGGGGGGAGAGAACAGCCTGCTGTGGGACATTTAGCTCATTTGCTAATGTAGTCCTACAGGTGTTTACTCCGAACTAAGTCCAACTGTGTTCAACAAGACTTTCTTCCAGGTAAATGCAAATAGCTAGTCACAAAAAAGGATGATTAAAGGTGCGATCTTATTAATGTTCTGGCTAAACATGCATAGGATTGCACCCCATGCTGAGGTATTCTTTCCTTTTTGCATCAGTTACTTTCTCTTGAGTATTTCTGTGTAGCTCCAGAAAATTCAAAATGAACTTTCACAATGATCCCTACTGAAGCTTTCTTTCAACCCTGTATTGAAACTGTTGTGTGTGGGGGTTTTTTTGTGTGTTTTTTAAAAGCACATTAAAGGAGGAACTAAGAAGAGATATTTTAATGTAATCTTTAAAATAGGTTTGCTATTATTGTGCCACCAAGTTCTGAACAGCCAGGTCAAAGACCAATCTATTTAGCACAGAAAATAATGGAATTAGCTTCTCTTTATCCAAATAGGGAGAGAAACTGATACATTCCTTTTTTCTTTTCTTTTTTCCCTATCAGAAACATCATCAGATGAGGAAGCTTTTTTCACTAGACAATTGGGTAATTACTGTGCATTCCATAAATCCAGGATAATCACTTTCATTGTACTTGCAATATCTTAAATATTTATAACATTGCTATAATTATATCCACTTACTGTGTTTTAGCAAGAGAGCTATTGCTGCAGAATAATTGCTTGGAAATGTTCATCCTGGAATAGGCAGACCAATCCTATGGGCTGCACACTGGGCAGCCACTACACCAGGACCAGCACTTCCAACGATAAAGTCAACAGAACCAGATAGCTATACAAACAAAAGCTAATTTAGCAACACCAATACACACTCTGACACATTCCTGGCAACCCAATTGCCATCCAGCAATCAGTTTTATTGATTTTATTTATTACTCCAATTTATATGCCACTTCCTACAGGGATATCAAAGCAGTGAGCATCAAGTGTAATGCTATCAGAGAAATAAGAAAATATAACAACAAAACAACACAATAAAGAGTTAATCAACAGTAAAACCGCACACTCTACTGTGTGCTACAGACCATCGTTGGCTGGGTCACACTTCATGGAAAGTGTGAAGAAATTCATTTTTCTTTTGAGACTTTCTGCTGTTAACAAGAGGCTGCATTTCATGGGGAGGGGCTGGCAAACACGTATTGCAACCACCTGTGTGGCTTATCATGGTTTTTCGTTAGTCTCTAGGTCGGGGCTCTCCAACCTTGGGTCCCCAGATGTTGCTGGACTACAGCTCCCAGAATCCCTTGCCATTAGCCATGCTGGCTGGCAGGGCCGGCGCTACCGCTAGGCCAACTAGGCGGTTGCCTAGGGCGCGCGGCTGAGGAGGGCGCAGAAACGCTGCGCTCCTCTTCGCTGCCGCTGCGCCGCCCCCGCCAGGCCTCCGCCGCCGCTGCGCCGCCCCCGCCAGGCCTCCGCCTCCCCACCCTCCTGCCTGCCGCCGCCGCCGCGCCTCCCCCCGCCTGCCCGCTCACTCGCTCGCCGCTGCGCCTCCCCCCGCCCGCCCGCTCGCTGCCGCTGCACCTCCCACCGCCATCGCCACCCCCCCGTCACCCCCCCAACCCCCGTCACCTACCTTCGTCGCGTCGCTTCCGGAGCCCCGCCCGCGTTGTTTTGGCGGGAGGAACCAGGGCAGAAGGGCTTAAACAGCCCTGTTGCCATGGTTTCCCCCAGCAAAAAACAGCGCGGGGGTCCCGTCGCATCGCTTCAGGAGGAGGAGGAGGAGGCAGCAGCAGCAGCAGCAGCAGCAGCAGCAGCAGCCGCAGCCGCCGCAGCCAGGGCGGGGGGGGGGGAAGGTAGGTTGGTGGTGGCGGCGCAGGGTTTTTTTCCCCCCTGCTTTGGAGGGGGGGGCGCTAAATATTTTTTCGCCTGGGGCGCCAAACTGCCCTGCACCGGTCCTGCTGGCTGGGTATGCTGGGAGCTGTAGGCCAGCAACATCTGGGGACCCAGGGTTGGAGAGCCCTGCTCTAGGCCTTTCAAGGACCTTGACCTTGTTCAAGGTCAGAGCTGAACAACAGCCAACAATTAGACTGACTGATTCCAACTGGATAGCAGTAGGGTTTTTTCAATCTCTCCTCTCCTCCTGGAAGCTGAGGAAGTTATCCAGCCAACAGGGATTGGCTATGGTATGGAGGCTCACTTCCTGCTGGTTAAGGGCCTGGCAAGGTATACAGCTAGGAGAGCTAGGGGTTCTTCATCCAGCCTTCACATGGAAGGCATCCTGATCTTTGGATTGCATTCATGAGCCTGGAATCTTGGTTGAGCCTTGTCCCATGGAAAAACCTTACCTGACGGTAACTTGTGGGAGAGACTAGAAAGGGTTTATTGTTTTTGACTTCCCACTGCTTTTCTGTATGTATGTATGGATTTATTGGATTTATACACTGCCTTTCTACCAAAAACTGGCACTCAAGGCGGCTGAAGGGAGGATCACTTTTACTTTTCATAGATCAGCCAAAGCAATTCCATCTTCAAAAGCCTCTGTTTACCTTCCATTACAATTTCATTGAATTCACTGTATTATTTTAAATAATTAGGAAACAGGTTGTTTTGGAAGTGTTTGCAGAACTACACTGAAAATTACATAGCTCACTGTCTCTCTGCCCAGGCACTTTGAGATGAGTCTAGAATGTTCTATAAACAAGAAGGTCTGCCTATATTGCAAGTGCTTTTATATCACACTGCAATCTTACACAAAAACACCAGGTGGGTCATGTATTTGTTCCTTCCTTCTGCCCAGCTTTTGCAGCAGCAGCAGCAGCAGCAGCAACAGCAGCAGCAGCAAAGTAATAGTCAGGAAAAGAGATCCCATATCTGATTTGCAACAACCACCTGTGTTAACCACCTCTTAACAAATTAGAACCTGTCTCCCTTAAGCCAGTACAGATATACCAAGGTAAAAGCTAAGAGATGGCATCTCATGCTGCTCATCTCATGTGGGCAACCTCATCCCAGTTCCAGGCATCAGATCAATGATGTAACTGCCAATATGCTGCCAATACTGCATCATCAGCCCTCAACCCTGCCATTGAGCCTTGGGTCAATTAAGCTATCAGGATCGGGGGGGGGGGCTTCCTCCCCAGGTCCCTTTGAGGCTTGAGCCAGTAAACCATGAGAGGTTAGTGTGGCTAAGCCGCCTGGGCATTCACCACTCTGACACCTCAGGGTGCTGACCCATCTGCCCTGTTTTGGAAGCTACGAGCAGTCCTTCAAAGGTGCCCCAGCAGCACCTTGGAGGGGCTGCCCATGGTCGCCCACCCTTTTTAAAAGAAATCCCCCCAATGTGTGCAAATATTTGCGCATATATATATATATATAGAAGGGGATATATATATATATATATATATATATACATACATATATATATATATATATATATATATATATATATGGGGAGAGCCAGTGTGGCGTAGTGGTTGGACTGGGACTCTGGAGATCCGGGTTCTAGTCCCCGCTTGGCCATGAAACTCACTGGGTGACTTTGGGCCAGTCACTGACTCTCAGCCTAAGGGTTGTTGTGAGGATAAAATGGAGAGGAGGATTATGTAAGCCGCCTTGGGTTCCTTGCAGGAAAAAAGGTGGGGTATAAGTATAATAAATAAATAAATAAATAAATAAATAAATTTTATATATATATATATATATGGCCGCATTTGCACAAAGCCAGAACTCTGGAGATGTGCGGATGTGGCCATGGGGACCCTGGGTGGGCACTGTGCATGGGGGATGCCTACCGGAAAAGTCCAGCAGGTAGCCACCCTGTGCAGTACCCACTCGAGGCTGCAGGTAAGTTAATTCTCCCTTTGGAACCATCTGACAGCTGTCATAAGGCAAGCTGTCAAATGGTTCCAAAGATGCGAGTGATCCTCGCTTGTGAAAGTGGGGTGGCATGTCAAACACCCCCTTCATGGTAAGATCCTTGGGTTTGGGCGGGGAGCTCATGTCTCCCAAGGGTCCCCTCACTTTTGCACTTGTTCCCGAGATTTTACCATCTCGGGAATATGCAAAAGGAGAAGGCTTCCCATATATGCGGGTAACTGCTTTCACATGTGTCAAAGTGGGAGCTAAGCTTTTAAAGTGGGATTTAGAAGGGGTTAAAAATTACGTTTTGGGCTGGAAGCTGTACAGGTAGATAGACTCCATATACCTGTATGGTTTCCAGCCCCAGAAGAACTGGTAGATAGTGTAGCCACTGGGGCAACTTGGAGGGACAGCTCATGGCTGCCAAAATGGGGATCACAACAACAGCCAGCTTGACAGCTGTCTTTCATGATCTCTGACAATACAAATTTTTAAAGGGGAAAAATGCTGCAGCTCACCAAAAATGGCTCACGGTCTCAGCAGGGAGCAGGAAAGCCTCTGCCAGCTGCCCCCAAGTGCCATTTGAGCATTTGGGGGCTGGCTGGCAGTGGCACTCACCCGGTGGCCGCTTGGCAAGAGCAGCAAGGGTTTTTGCCGCTCTTGCCAAGCAGCTCACTAGCAGTTTGGGTTAACCCATAATGGAGGTCAACCCATTGTGAGTCAAACAAACCCGACTACAAGGCACGGCTTGTCAGGGTGGCTTATTATAACCCAAACTTGAGCCACCCTGACAAAATCATGCTGGGTTCACATGAGACGCTAACCCACCATGGCTTATAAGCATGTCAAGAGAACCAGGATGGTATTTGCTTTTGGGGAAAATCTTTGATTGGCATCCCCCATCCCTAGCTGATGAAATCTGCTTTGGAAAATAACTGCATGTTAGATGCAAGGACTCATTTAATATCACATGTGGTTTGGCCCTCAATTAAGTCCTTAAAAAAAAAAAAACTAATTTCAGAGCTTTCTTTGCTAAGGACTACCAAGCTAAAGAAGCTTTGATGTTTCATTGTGATGAATTATTTCAGGAGGCGGAGTGTTTGGCCCTGTGATTCATAGGAACTTATGTTGTTCATTAGCTTCCTGGAGAAAACAGCAGACATACCAAAAATACGTAAGGCCTAAAGGGGTTCTATGAAACAGTCCCAAGTTATTATGGCATAAAGCGAAGGGCGTTGATTGTTTGGAGAATGAATCTCGATGAGCGGCTTATGTCTCTTTAAGTGCATCCATTTTGCTCTCATGTTTCCATCCATTGTTGCCAGAATGCACGGTTTTTCCAAGCACACAGAGTAGCCTTTTTCTGCGAGTAGTACTATGTATTTTAGATGATGATAACAACAGCAGAACAAATTGTCTCTGAAAGGCACAAATTGTACCTCAGTCTCCACCACACAAACACCTGTTTCTTCAAAAACTAACAACAGAAAAATGCACTGAGGAAAACAGAACATCATTACATAGATGAAATGCCAAGAAAGCAAGACAAATTAGGGGACGCTGCTGTGGGCCAAAGTACACATGATGCTCAGGCACATGTCATCTGTCCTCAACATTTTTTTTTCTGAGCCGGAGTTGTTTTATAAAACGCGGCCATGGAAGCTGCAGATTAAAATGGAAGACCAGGCCGGGGGGGGGGGGGGGGTTTGCAGACAGGAGGGTCTTAATCTTTTTCCCTTCATGTCATTTTTACTGTTATAAATCACCCCTCCCAACTGCTTGTTACTCCACAAGGATAAAGATATAAATACATGTACCTTTTCCCTTGTGAAGCCAAAATAAAAAAGGTGAGATGATTTTTACTAGAAATTATGCAGCGTCTATGGCCACACTTTGCAAACCAAAAGACTGAACAAGCTTTATTTATTTATTTATTTTCTATACCAACCAATAGCTGAAGCTCTCTGGGCGGTGTACAACAATCAATTAAAAAGTACAATAAAGTACAATTAAATATAAACAATATAAAAACATTATAAAAAATTAAAAACAATTTTTAAAATGTCAGAAAAACTAAAAACAAGTTAATAAATACGACCTCTAAAAGAATTTACCACCCCATTGTATATCATTTAGTTGTTAAAGGCCTCAACATAGAGGGCAGTGTTAACCTGGCACCGAAAAGATAGTAGAGTTGGTGCCAGGCTTTATAGGGGTGTAACTGTGAGTCTCGGGGGGCTGAAATGAGGCTGAAATCGGCCCTGCTCGCCCCAAGACTCGTGGGCCTTACCTGGCCGCCCGCTCATCCTACTGCTCAAGACGCCGCGCCGGCAGCGCGGGGTCCCATCGCATCATTTCCATGATGCGATGGCCATTTTAAGCCATGTTGCCCTGGTTTCTACACCAAAAACACGGTGCAGGGTTCCATCGTGTCAGCACAGGGTTACATTGCGTCACTTCCGGCCAGCCGGAAATGATGCAACAGGACCCTGCACTGCCAGCGCAGCAGGTCGAGCGGCGCAGAGAATCGGGCCTTCGGGGGGGCTGCTCACCAAGGCGACCCCCCCCAAAGGTAGGGAGCACACCTCTAGTTTGGACGAGTTCATACAACTATGTCTATACTGGATCCTTGCCCCTCTTGGCTCTTAAAAACCAGCAGGGAGGGAACAGCCAGCTGGGCCAGGGCGGTGATCAATGCCTCTTTGCAAGAGGGAATGGTCCCGGGCCGCTTGAAAGAAGCGGTGGTGAGGCCACTCCTGAAGAAACCCTCCCTGGGACTCCAAGCACCTTGTCAACATCCTCAAGCTGTACCAACCAACTGAAACTCATCCAAGAAAATTTGACCAGGCTGTGCTCTGGGAACCTCACCTGATTCAACTGCCATAACATTGGAGTCCAAGTCCCAGCGGATACAAGAGATTTTTTCCTGGAAGTGCCTGGCAAAAATATTACAGTGGGCCTCAGAGGGGTCCAGAATGTCCTTGGGGCCAGAATATAATAGGCCCTGGACAACCCTAAAAAGCACTGCTGAGTGGCAAATGGAAGATTGAATAGAGGTAGTGAGATTTCATAGATTTCATAGATCATAGAGTTGGAAGGAGCCTACAAGGCTATCGAGTCCAACCCCCTGCTCAATGCAGGAAAGTAGGGGAGGGGTCTCCCATCCAAGTAACAACCAGGCTTGACCCTGCTTAGCTTTCCACACTCAGACAAGCTGAGCCAGCGTAAGCCACAGGCCTGTATTGTTTCCTTGCTGCCCACACTGCCTCTAAATATACCCGATTGAAGGCACAAACCAGGTCTCAATTGCTCAATCTGCTCTCAAGACATCTCTGGTTTTGTTTCATTGCTCTCACTCAGCTCTGGGGTGTACCATGGAGCCATATGAGCTCTACTACAGAGAGGGCTCTCAGGAGCGATTGTGTCAACCACCCTGGTCATCTCTGTATTCCAGAGATCAACCAGGGATTCGACCACCAGCAATATCAGCCAGAAAGCTCCCAAGGGCCCCTCTGGAAGCCACCCGGATGCATTAGCCTCCAGGGTTGGACCATCTTAATAGGTCTCCCACCCTTGCAGAGGGGGAAAGTCACCGTTAGTCTAAGGGCCGGTTCATACGACCCAGGTGGCGAGCGGGGGAGGCACCACAGTGCTGTCCGCGGGGTCCAGCAGGGCACCGCAGATGACCTGCGCCCCGCACGCGTGGGCCGACCACGGTGGAGCTGGCAGTGCCTGCACCATAGCGCAGGCCTCCCGGCGCTAGGGGGCGGCAGCTCGGGATGCCCAGCAGGGCCATTTGCCCCTACAGGCTGGAGCGGCCACAGCTCCGGCCACTCTGGGCTGCCGCCTCTGTGAGGCCACGGGAGCCCCCCGTGGGACAGCTGCTCGCTGCATGGCAGGGTGGCCACACGCAGTAGGGGCTTACCCCTCTACCACCCATGGTAACTTTCTGTGCTTCCCACGCACGGCCGTCCCACGGGGGCGCCCCCAGCCGGCATCCACACGACACGGGAACCGCGGGGGGGTTCTGCTCCCCCGTGGTTCCCGTGTCGTGTGAACCAGCCCTAAATCTCAGCAGGAAGTGCTCTGACCATGACAAAGGAACTGATTCAAAGTCCTTCACCTTCAGATCACTCCCCCCCCCCCCATGGCTGGCTGAAAAAAACAGATCCAGAGTGTGCCCTGCTACATGCGTTGGGCCGATGACATGTTGGGACAGTCCCATGGTCATCATGGAGCCCATGAAATCCTGAGCCACCCTGGATAAGGTGCCCTCAGCGTGGATGTCAACATTTCCCAGGACCAACACTCTGGGGGACCTCAACAGCACACCCGAGACCACCCCCATCAGCTCAGATAGGGAGTTTGTTGGGCAGCGGGGTGGGCAGTACACCAACAGAATCCCCAATCTGCCCCGCTGGCCCAACACAAGGTGCAAACACTCCAGACCAGCAGTAGTCAGATGGACAAGGAGCCCGTAGAGAGAGAAAGAATTCCAATAGACCACAGCAACCCCCCTCCCCGGTCCTCAGGTCTACCCTGATGCTGCACCAAGTACCCCGGTGGGCAGAGCTGGGAGAGACTGACTCCCCGCTGTTCGCCCACCCAGGTCTCGGTAATACATGCCAGATCGGCCGCCTCATCCACTATTAAGTCATGGATGAGGGAGGTCTTATTTTGGACCAATCTGGCATTTAGAAGTAGCATCCGGAGACCCAAGGGCAGGCTGATAGGGCAACCACCACACCTGCGGGTGCGAGGAGGACCGTAACAAAGCACAGCCATTAATTGTCTGGGCCATGTTCCCCTTACCTGGCTAGCACTCCTCCCAACACAATATCTCCTTCTACCCATCACTACACCAATTGGTCCCCCCACAGATTTCCCCCACTAGGCCCCATGTCTGCCCTCTACAGCACATCCTCAGGGAAGGGAGGGAAGGGAATCCCCCTCCCAAGGAAACTAAATAGATATTAGGGAGGTGGCCCTTGCCCTTGTGGCTCCCCTGAAGTGTCTCTTCCAAAGGAGCGATCCCCTTTGGAGTTATCCCCTTTGGCGACGTTGCCACCCCGCTCCTCGGGCCAGCAGGTGAAGGCCTCCCCAAGGGAGGACAGCTGGCACAGGTCTGCAATCAATCAGTCCCCGGGGGACAGCTCCTTCCACGTTGCTTGCAGCCTTCAGGGGAAGTAAGCTATATGCAGTTGAACATCATGCAAAGGCCTGGGAAGAAAGAGCATGTCCCTTTCCCTTAGAATTCTATAAAGCAAACTTCTCCTACCTTCCCCTCTAGATATAATGGACTACAACTGTCATCATTCCCAGACATGTGTGGCTGACATCCCTATTGAAATGAGGGCTTTTGTACTTCAGCCTTACAAGATCTACACAGAAGCAACTATGGGACCATGCTTAGAAACATCACGCAAAATGCAAATGATGAATTGATGGAAACAAAAGATGGCAGTCAGATTTCGCAGAAGGTCCAACTGGGACGGGCAGGGTGAAACAGGGCTGATGTTCCAAGAGAGTACAGTGCACCATTGCAAAACATGCTTAGCTCTTCTGAGAACAAAAGAACAGGATTCAATAGGAGCTGAATACCTTGAAAAACCTCAAGGCTTCACCGGCGATCACCGCTTATGCAATGCATTAAAGATCTTTTAAAACTGGATTTCAATGCTCAAAAAAAAATCTATTTTTTACAGTCTAATATCTTATATTTTTGACTGGATAAAATTAGCAGTTCCTGGAACAATAGCCAGGTGACCTTCTTGCAACTCCCAGCTTCTTTCCACAGCCCCATCTGGATTCAGAGATGTGACTGTGCATGCTTTGTGGGCAGGGGTGGTATTTCTGGGATTCTCTGGCACCTATAAAAGAAGTAGCTGCATCAGGGAATTCTGGCGAGCCATTTCTCCCTCCCTCAGGATGATGTCACTGGCCATCAGTGGCGTTGCTAGGCCTGGGCCCGTGGAGCCCTTTGGTCCAAATCTATTTCCCATGGCCCCAAGTCTATGCCCCAGAGCCCTAAGTATCCCACATGTACCTACTGGAGAAAGGGCTGTTTTGGTGGTAGTACCCTGGTTATGAAAATGGCTGCCCCAGAGAGGTTCACCTGGCATCTTCCCTTTACTCTTTTTGGTTCCGGGTGAAGACCTTTTTATTTTCCCAGGCCTTTTAGAGCTGTGAACTTTTAATCTAGTGAACGTTAGACCTGCTGAGTAGATTCATAGATTTCATAGATCATAGAGTTGGAAGGAGCCTACAAGGCCATCGAGTCCAACCCCCTGCTCAGTGCAGGAAACTAGAGGAGGGGTCTCCCATCCAAGTGATAACCAGGCCTGACCCTGCTTAGCTTTCCACGCTCAGACAAGCTGAGCCAGCATGAGCCACAGGCCTATTACTTGTAGTGATGCTTGTGTATCTTATACAGCTTTACTCGTTGCTACTGAAATTTTTGTTTCTGTTTATTGTTTTATTGATTGATATAATGCTTTAATGTTTCATTAATGTAAGCTGCCAAGAGATGCTGCAATTGGGCAGCATACAAATATCGTAAATAAACAATAATTAAAAATAATAACGTGGAACAATTTGAAGAATACCAATATGTTTTGGGACTCGCACACATTTTAGGGTCACAGTTTTAAAAGGGAAAGCAGCATTTGAAAAATGTTGTGTCCCTTGCATAACAGACATAGTACATGTGCATATATTTTGTTTACTGGGAATCTGTACCTGTACACAAAAATATCTCCTAAAAAGTGACCCCCCCCTTTTTTGAGACATATAAGAAAGAAATTGTGCTTTTGTTAGTGCCCCCAAAAGAGATTGTCCCAATTTTGGTACTCTGAAAATAACCTGACTTTGTTGAATTCATTTCTTCCTCCTACCAAGGGAAGTCAAATATAGATAATTCAAATATAGAACTTTGCTGTCAATCTATTAGAACAGAAGGATATTCCATTCCGCTGTAGTCTGTGGCTAAGGCCATGCCATACAATAATGTCAGCAGTGAATTTTACATGATTCATAACAGGAAAATGAATCAACCCATTGTGAGAAATGTATAACAGAAAGAAGACTGAGCCTGCAATCTTAGGGTGCTTCTGGATGCACAGCTCCTAACACTACCAGCCCAAAGACCTTGTTCAGCTATTTTCTTCCCTTACTTTATGCTTTTTGTGTGCTAAGAAAAAAATGGTAGAAGCAGTGGGAAAAAATGGGAGGGTCACAAACAGACAACAATGTCTGGACCTCCCATAAAAATTCCATGACTGAGGCATGGTGGTTGCACAATAAAAGCCTCATCTGGAAGCACCCAGGAGTAGGCAACTTGTGGCCCTCCAGATGTTTTTGACCTACAACTCCCATCATTCCTCCCCATTTTGCAAAGAGAACACACAGACCTCTGCGAGCTGCTGTGTAACAATAGCAAATTTGCTTTGGTGGAAGCGATAAATAACTTCTATACGATATAGGCAGGTGGAGTTTTCACAGGCTGCTTGTAGGCAATACACTGGTGCTTTTTAAATCTGACCATTGCATATAATGAAGAGGGCCCAGGAACCCAATTCCAGTCCCTGGTTCCTGTCACACCCTAGTGTGAATAAGAAAGGGGAAAGAGGTGGGGCTATATAAACAGCTCTTAAAGGTTCTTAGACGGCAACCTGGGACATGGGAGGAGGGGAGAGAACCCTGCCTCAGGCGCTGGGGTCACCATAATCTGAGGCACCCCCTATGGGGTGCCCCATATTGCTGCCCATGAACTTCACCCCAAAGATCTCAGAGGAAGCCATCAGTCCGCCTTTCTAGACTAGGGCACTTCTAGGGATGGGCAAACAAGTGATGTTCAAGATTGCTAGGGTCCTCCGAACATCGTCTCGCCACTCATCTTGTGCTCAATTCCTGTTCGTGATCGCTGCTCGCTTTGCGCGAACGGGAGATTTGCGCAAATCGATCGACAGAGAGATTTGTGCAAAGCTCCTAATTGGCGTAAATTTCCTCCATAGACTAAAGCAGGGCTGATTTAGTCTACTGGGGAAATTTGCACAAATTGAGCTTGGAATCAGGAATGAGACTGGGAGTACATCTTCGACAATTTGTGAATATTTTTGGCGGACGCGTGCAAGCATGCATTTGGGGCTTCAAACAGGGCATGCTCACATGTTTTGCAAGCAAAAATGAAATTCTCATACACCCTAACCTTTAACACTACTGAGGCGTAACTTCCAAGCAGGAATTAATGAAGCACTATATTCCCCGTCACAATACTGCAAGGCCCATCACCATGGGCAAGACCCTAAGTATGTTTACTCAAAAGTAAATCCCATTCAGATCCATGGAACTGACTCCCCAAAAAGTGTGTTGAGGATTGCAGCCTTCAAATCTGCAAAGTTCTTTCCATTTAGTATGTTTCAAAGTGGCTCCTTATAGGTAAACTTTCGTACAAACACAATAAAGAGTAAAAGGGAGCAAATCCCTGTACAGTCATGCCTTGGATTGAGAGAGCATAATTCGTTCCGGAAACGTGCTTGTAATCCAAAACACTCTTATATCAAAATGAAATCCCCCCAAAAAAAATTTGTACAGAGATTTTTAATTTAAGGCGTACTACAGTACTTGTATTGCAAGATGTTGCTTGTATATCAAGTCAAAAAGAAATTAAATAAATATTTTAAAATTTGCTTGTCTTGCAAAACGCTCTCAAACAAGTCACTCTCAAACGCTCTCAAACCAAGTCACAATCCAAGGTATTACTGTATTCCAGTTCAGGAAAGTGTAGCTCAGGGCCAAATTAGATGTGATAGTAAACATGTCATTTGCTGCAGCATCTTAAAAGAATTAATAGTAGCAGTGGAGCCTCCAATTATCATTGGAAGCAGAGCAGATGGGAGGACTTTTAACTCTTTGCCCACCACTGTGGTTCTTCTGACATGCCTGCAATTAAGAAGAAAGCCAAAGAGAGCTTTCCCCTGAGGTGAATATCAACTGGGGGGGGGGGGGCGCAAAAAACAACAGAGATTTTTGTCAGGACAATGTCAGGCAAAGAATTAACCCCCCCCCCTCCTTGTGCACTGCAGTAGGTGCACTTAATAGTAGGTGCACTTTTCATTGTAGTAGGTGGACACATGTGCACCTACTATTAATTGTTGTTGTTCTGGGTTTTTTTGTTTTTAAAAAGGAAGATGCTGCAACAAGTGATGTGAGTTTAATGTCACGTCTAGCTTGGTCCTCACCCTTTTCCGTCTCGCTCTCATACACGCACACGCGCACATCTCTCCTCACGCCTTCGCTGGGTTATTAAATCGGAGCAAGGTCATTGAGAGAGGTTGGAAACTGTGTTGCTTTTTAAAATTCGTGTTTGGTCTGAAAAGAGCTAAGAAGTTGGGCTGCGAGTCATAGGAACATCGGAAGCCGCCTTCTACTGAGCCAGACCATTGGTCCGTCTAGCCCAGTATTGTCAACCCTGAGTGGCAGCGGCTCGCCAAGGCTTCAGGCAGGATTCTTTCCTAGCCCTACCTGGAGATGCCAGAGATCAAACCGGGTGCCTTCTGCATGCAAAGCAGGGGCTCTTTCCACTCAGCTGTGGCCCCTCCCCTCTTGACAAACCTCTCTCTGTCTCCCGCCTAAAGGCTGATCTGCTCTAAAGTCACATTGGCCCTGACTAGGCAAATTTGTCAAGGACCCAGTGGCTGTCATTGGCTTAACCTGCTCTGAGGAAATAAAAGAGTCTCGCCCATTTTAGCAACAAAGCTCAGGAAAGAATAATCATTGAGCAGAAACAAGCACCAGTGGTGGGCAACCTTTTGGGCCCATGGGCACGTTTGGGAATTTGAGAAACTGTTCTGGGCACAACCATAATATGGCTGCCATGGGTGGACGTGGCTAGTCACAAAGGACAAGTGACCTGCCCAGAGGCGCTCGTGCGAAATTAATATGGCAGCAGACAGAGGCTCCCACTTGGCTTTGAAATAATCCCAGCTGCCAGTAAGAAAGTATAAAAAATATTTTTAAAAATAAACATTGGGAAGAGTAGAGTGTTTCAGTGGGCCCCAAGGTCCACTTGGGCCAAGGAAATTGTCTGGGGGCACACTGGTGCCCACAAGCAACTGTATTGCCTACTGTAATATATCTTGAAGTTGTTGCCACCTAGTGGTAAAAAGGCAAAAGTGTTTCTTTTAGAAAAGTTGGAGCTGAGCATGCCTCAGCCCCTGTGCTTTTCAGTGTGGTTCCAAGATGGAGGCCAAACTGAGAACTGTATGAAGAAATAAACCAATTATTGCAGTGGTTCTCTACCTTTTTTGCCCCATGCACCCTTTTCACCATATGTCAGAATGTCATTCCCTCCTTTCCAAGATTGGCTGATTCAAAAGTTGCTTTCCAAATAGTATGCATATAATATTGAAAATCTTTTATTTTTTTCCTATATTGGTACATACACATTTACTTGGATTATTTTTATAGTGGAGTTTTACAAATTTAACAGCAGTGTTGATGGATTTTAAAACTTGAGTAACTATAAATGGAATATTTCCACAGATAAATATTTCACTTGTTATTTTTAATTTAATCTGTGCCATACAATAAGGTGTGATGTCCTGTAGATTATGTACAATCTGTAGAATTGTAATTTGTAGAAAGATCAGTATTCCAACAGTTTGAGTCTGTGGTCTCAATTCCCCCCCCCCGAAACCCTAAAATTCCCCCCCTGGGGGGAATTCCCCCCTGGTTGAGAACCCCTAAATTATTGTTTCACCTTACTTGTGTAGGCTACCTATGTCACAACTACCCCTGACTTACATGGTATTGTATCAGTATACAGCAATCCCATATTAGAAACTCTCTGTACAAAACATCATCTTGTCCCTAACATTCTAGTTTTGTATTTATGGGGAGTTTTTATAGGAGAATATTCAAATATCCAGCACCCTCCACCTACAGCCTTGCAAAAACTGCACCATTTAAGTGTTCCTCATGACATTATAATATACCACTGATTCTATCCACTTAGTTTAACTGTGCTGCAGTACTAAACAATTTATGGCCAGACATGAATGTGATATTAAATCCTTCAAACCATCAATCAAAATTCTGTTCACAGAAATAAATAATGCAAATTAAGACATTCAAGTACAATTAAACTTGGGGGGGGGCTCTCTCTTGTTGATATAATGGCCCTGAATTTAAATTTCAGTATTTCTGTGCAAAACAGGTACACCCAGCTACATAGTGAGGGGTGAACCAGACATTATGCACAAGTATATGTAATGAAGCCTGAACAGGTTTTTTAAATGAAAAGCAGCCTCTGCTGCAATTCTGAGTGGAGAAGCAGTGGTAGGAGGGGATTTGTGATCCTTTTCTCACTAGCCATTTTCCCACCCCAAATTGCCCTCAGTCTGCTTCCCCCTTACCGCATGGGGTTCCAGGTGTGCATTTGTCCTTTTACATACACATCGGGAAATGGCTGAGGAAGAAGCAGCTTGGAGGAATTTTGGTTGGAAAGCCAGCTGGCAGGGAAAGGCTAAGTGTCCCTCCGCTGCTTCTCCATTCAAATTGCACCACCACCCTTGAGTTGGGCCCCTTGA
The DNA here is from genome assembly GCA_021292165.1 of Shinisaurus crocodilurus. Classification (NCBI taxonomy): domain Eukaryota; kingdom Metazoa; phylum Chordata; class Lepidosauria; order Squamata; family Shinisauridae; genus Shinisaurus; species Shinisaurus crocodilurus. The sequence goes on from CM037878.1 coordinate 100,230,635, forward strand.
GTTGACCCACGAAGCACCTACTCTTGGTGAATGGGAAATATTTAGATGTCAAGTTGTCATCTAAATAGTAGATGTCAAAGATCTGATCTTTGCACATTCCTTTACGGACTGACCTACTCTGCACCTCCTAAACTACTGGGTGCACCGGAACCTAGAGTGAATCCTATGCATGTTTAGTCAGAAAAAAGTCCTACAACTCCCATCATTCCCCAGCCAGCATGGCTGTCTGGTGAATACTGGGAGTTGTAGGACCCTTTTCTGTCTAAACATGCATAGGATTGCACACTTAGGCTAGTATCTCTCAGCCTCAGCTTCCCCTAGGGTTGTAAGGATTACTGAAATAATATATGTGAAAATGCTGCGAAAGCTCAAGAAGTGCTATATAAACTCTAAATTCACTTTACACACCTTATAATTTTAGGGGGACAACCATGAAAAATATGTTGTTATTAAACCCTTATTGCAAAGTCCTTAAGGCCATCTATAAAGGTCATGGCTAAGGCATAATTTGAACCAGGGCTCCCCAGCAATCAGTCCATACTCTAAGACAGGGGTCCTCAAACTACGGCCCGCGGGCCACATCTGGCCTGCCGGGTCTTTTCATCCAGCCCAGCAGCCGATCTAGACTCTAGCTACCATGCTAAGGAGCCATTAGTCTTTCAGAAAGAGCTCTAGTCATTCAGTATTTCCATGGAAGTTCTTAACTCCCTTGCTTTTTTTCTCCCTTTGTCTGGGAAAGTCTACTGTGCACACTGGACCTAAATTAATACTTCTTGCAAAGAGAAAGGATGTTTCTTTCTGCAATAAGTATTAATAGTTTTAATCATAGTAAATACATTGTAACTCTTTTGTCTATTAGCTCATTATGGCATGACAGGACTGAGCACAGTGGGGTGTATATTTGTAGGTTATTAGCAATGCGTGAGTAAAGCAACTCCTCTGCCAGAGAGGAAGAAGAAGGGCTGAAAAGTACTCCTTTCCTAAGATCCAGTGAAGGTTATCACAGCATGAAAAACGGATAGGCCATTCCGAAAGAAGCAAGATGATAGAGCGGAAAGCTGCAAAGCACCCATATTTTCAGGGTTCAAAATGAAGTAACTGCGGGATTCATTTCACCCATTCGCCAAGCATAATTTGCACTATGTGTACTTCAGACAAAGTGTGACTCAGGTGATGTAACTCAGCAGGTTACTCCATTTTTATAGCCGATGTACAAATCATGATTCCACACCATTCAGTAAGGTGAGTTGTTAAGGCCCTGCTGCTGGGACCAACAGGGCAGATCAAGATACTCTGGTCTATGTACTGCTGCCTTCTAAGCTCAAAACAAGAAGCTACTTCTATTCTGCCCAGACTAACCAGTTAGGGCCGGCCTTATCATGAGGCACAGTGAGGCAGCCCCCTCAAGCAGCTGTTGCTATGGGCGGGGTGGCAGCAAGGTGCTGGAGGACAGGGCTGTGTGTGCCATGTGGCCTACTTGCTGCCCTCATGTACAGTAGAAGATGCTCTCACATTGCCACTAAGATTCACTGGCAGTCCAGCTGGCTTCTGTACATGGAAATGGGAGGGGATACCATCTTCTCCTTTGTCTCAGGTTGCAAAATGTCTTGGGCTGGCCCCGTAGCCATTTCCTGCAGCACCTGCAATCAGTATTGTCAACTGACCTACATGCAGTGCAACTACTCATTCCATCACTTCTGTAACCTCAGTAGCTTGTCGTCTGGGCAACGAAGAGCACGTGGTGTAATCGTTTGATTTCTCACACCAGCTTTTCATACTACTCACTAACTCGCTCGCCTGTCCTATTGGCCATGCTATAGGGCAGGGCTCTCCAACCTTGGGTCCCCAGATGATGCTGGCCTACAGCTCCCAGCATACCCAGCCAGCATGGCTAATGGCAAGGGATTCTGGGAGCTGTAGTCCAGCAACATCTGGGGACCCAAGGTTGGAGAGCCCTGCTATAGGGTCAGTGTGTGTGTGTGTAAAGGATTGAGGCCTACTCAGGCTTGAGTTTGTTGAAGCCTGAAGGCCCAAACACTTCCCTCGAGTAGTTGAAGCCTGAAGGCCCAAACACTTGGATGGGAGGGGGAGTTTGAGAGTTTTAGTTCACCCAATAGAAGTTAAGAATTAGTTCTCCTGTGCAAGGTCACATGGTTATAACCTTCCATTCCTGGGAAGACTATATATATGTGTGGGGTGTGGTCAGTTAGAGCAGTGGGAGCCTGACTGCAGAAGCAGAAAGAGCAGAGAGAGAGAAGCAGAGAGAGAGAGAAAGAGAAACTGGCTGCATAAGAGATAGGTAGTCTGAAGTTAACCTAGAGAACGTTGGATTGTTTTGTTTGTTTGTTTTATTTTATTATACTTGCTTTTGAATTATAACCACTCTATCAAGTAAAGACCCTAATATCATAAGTAAAGTGCTGTTGTTTACCCTGAAAGTTTGGAGTGACTTATTCACCACGTCTACAGCCTACACCCATGCTATTGGAAGCTGTAAAAGGACTTGATCTCCTGGAACGGGAGGGGCTTTGAGGAGAGGCAGAGATCTCCCAAAGGCAGGTTAAGGGGTCCCTGCAGTAGCGGAACCTTGACAGATGGTGGCAGCGGAGCGATCCTGAACGGTGAGATTAAGCACTCCAAACAGAAAGTGGGTTTTTTACTAATAGAGCTGGCAAAAGCAGTGTATGTTTTAACTTCAGGACTGCGGAATAGGGACCCAGTGAGGCTAGTAAAATGAGCCAGTATCTCTCCATGAATAAAACTGCCCTGATAGAGCAGTGTAAAAAGGACAATTTGCCATGGGAGGAGAAAATAGCAGAGGAACTAAAAGTTATGCTGATCTCCCAGGCGGCAATAGAAGGAGCTGCACCCTCTAGCCCTAGTGTAGCAGGACCCCAAACAAAAGAATGGGAGCTCCGGGAACAGGAACTGTGGCTAGTGGCAAAGCAGAAGGAAGAAGAGACCCGGTTAGAGTGGGAAAGGCTTCGTCTGCAGCAGGAACAGCTTAAAGCCCAGAAAGAGCAGCTGCAAGCCCAAGAGGAACAACGCAGACACGAGGAAGTGCAACGCAGACATGAGGAAAAGCTGCACCAGGAGAAACTTCAAGCCCAAGAGGAACAACGCAGACATGAGGAAAGGATGATGAAATTGAAACAGGAGCAGCCTGTCAGAGTTACCCCGAAGGACTTCACAGCATACACCCCAGGAGAAGACCCACAAGTGTTTTTGACCACTTTTGAAAGGGCAGCACAGAAGTGGGGATTGCAGGAGGGTGATTACATGAAGTTTGTGCCTAATTTAATCAAAGGGGAGCTGGCAGAGAGAGATTTATAATAGCATGCCAGAGGGGGAGGCTGTTTCCTATGCTCAATTCAAAGAAACTGTGTTTAAAAGGTTCAGGTTAGGCCCTGAGCACTTTAGGAAAAAGTTCAGAGGGTTAACACCACAACCTGGTAAATCTATGGTAGAGTTTGCAACAAAATTAAAAAACCTGCTATTAAAATGGGTGGATGAAGCAAAAGCTGACAACAGGGAAAAGGTGTTAGAGCTTATGGCTCTGGATCAGTTTTATTTTCGGTTGCCCAGAGAAATAAAACTGAAGGTTAAGGATAAAGATCCTGAAACTGTAAACCAAGCTGCAGAAATGGCTGACAAACTGATTGAAACCCGGGAAGGGTTAGGCCCCAGGATTGAGTCTGAGAAGAAGGGGGGGGAATGGGAAGCCCCAAGTAAAAAGGAGTTCAAAAAACCTCCTTTTGATCCTTCTCACCCCAGAGACCGTGCCTGTTATTCGTGTGGTCAGACAGGCCACATCAGGAGTAGCTGTCCCAAGTTACAAGCAATAACACCAGCTAACCTAGGTAGCCCAAAACCCGAACAAACCAAGCCACAAGGTGTAGCAAGCATAAAAAAACCTTATAATTGTGGATTTGTGATCACCAACAGGGAAGAGGTTAATAATCAGTTTAAAGAACCTGTTTATGTAAAGGATAAGACCATTATGGCAATGTTGGATTCTGGAGCTGATGTTTCTCTGATCCGAGCAGATTTGGTGAGACCTGAAGATTTGGTACCAGGAATGTCCATTGAGATCCAGGGAGTGAATGGTCCCTCCTTTGAAGTCCCAGTAGCAAGGTTATCCATAGAATGGAGGGGATGGAGGGGTCTGTATGAAGTTGGGGTGATGGAACCTCCAACCCAATTTGCCCCTATCATTGTGGGAAGGGATATAATGGGACCAGAAGCTCAAATATGTGTGGTAACCCGCAAGCAAAAGGAAAGGGAGGAACTTTCAAGACAGGACCAGGTAAAAGCTGATGGGGTAAAAGAAAAGGTATTAGAGGTACAACCCACAGTGATTCCGGAAGGTCCAAAACCAACCCCAGACCCTCCCCAAACCGAAACAACAGAACAAGCCTCCATGCAACCTGTAGACCTGAAAGCCAGTGAACCAACCGAGGCAGGTGGTTCTGTAGAGGAAAAGGCGCTAGAGACCCCTTTTCCTGATTTAAGAGGAGTAGAGGAATTCAAGCAGGGAGTCCTCAGTGATCCTAGTTTGGACTTGGGGCCTCTGAAAAGAGTTGCTCTCCCTCAAGAGAAGCCCTTCTCTGAGGAAAGAAGGGAGCAGATTATTTGGGAGAAAGGATTGCTGTATAGGCTGTGGTTACCAAAAACCCAAGAGTTAACCTGGGAACCACTAAAGCAACTGGTAGTACCTAACCAATTCCGGCTAAGGTTGCTAGAACTAGCCCATGATGTACCATGCGCAGGACACTTGGGGGAAAACAAGACTAAACAAAGGCTCATGGCAAACTTCTTTTGGCCTGGAATTGCTAAGCAAGTAGCAGAGTACTGCAGGTCTTGTGAAACCTGTCAGCGTGTGGGGAAGGCAGGGCATCACAGTAAAGCCCCTTTGCAGCCTCTGCCTATTATAGGAGAAGCTTTCTTTAGGGTGGGCATGGATATTGTAGGGCCTTTCACTAAACCCACCCGCAAGGGAAAAAAGTACATCCTCACAGTGGTGGATTTTGCCACAAGATACCCAGAAGCTGTAGCACTAGCCTCTATAGATGCTCCATCTGTAGCTGAGGCTTTGCTTACTAACTATATTTTGCAGAACTGGATTTCCCTCTGAAATCTTAACAGATTGTGGGTCAAATTTCCTCTCCGAGATAATGGAATGTCTGTGTTGCGGGGTAAAACACTTGAAAACCACTCCTTATCACCCTCAATGCAATGGAATGGTGGAAAGATTTAACGCCACACTCAAAGGAATGATTAGAGCTTATGTGAACACACACCCAAATGACTGGGATGACAAACTGCAACACCTACTCTTTGCCTACAGGGAAGTTCCACAGGAATCAACGGGATTCTCACCTTTTGAGCTGTTGTATGGCAGAAGAGTGAGAGGCCCTCTTGATCTCCTGAGGGAAAACTGGGAAGGTAAACTCGTAGAAAACAAAACCTCCATGGTGGATTATGTGTTAAAACTTAGACAAACCCTAGATACACTCTGTAAACTAGTTCAAGCCAATGTAACCAAAGCCCAAGAGGTGCAAAAGTTCTGGTATGATCAAAAGGCACGCTCTAGAGTATTTGAGGTAGGGGATCAGGTAATGATATTTCTTCCCCTGCGCAAAGACAAGCTTAAGGCTGCTTGGGAAGGCCCCTACACAGTCAGAGAGAAAATGGATGATTTAACCTATGTGGTGGTTAAAGAAAAATCTGAAAAAAGACCAAAGGTAGTACATGTAAATATGATGAAGCCACACTATGAGAGGAGTGGAGTAATTTTACAGGTGCAGAAGGTGCCAGAGGTAGTATACTTAGGGCACAGGGTTGGAAATGGTCCATATCACACCTTTATGGGACAAGGTTGAAGCTATCAGAACCTGGGACATACCTACAACCAAGAAACAGGTCAGGTCATTCTTGGGATTTGCTGGGTATTACAGGAGAGTTGTTCCCCATTTTGGTGAAATTGCTGGACCTTTGACTGATTTAACCAAGAAATGTAAACCTGACAAAATTGTGTGGACTGATGAATGTCAGAGAGCTTTTGATAGACTAAAGGACATTTTAAGCTCAAAGCCTGTGTTAAGAGCACCTGACTTTGAAAAAACCTTTATTGTGGCTACAGATGCCTCTGAAACTGGCATAGGTGCAGTATTGTTACAAGACTATGACTCTGTTAAACATCCAGTAGTCTACCTGAGTAGGAAGCTTCTACCCAGGGAGAGAAACCTGTCAACGATACAAAAGGAATGTCTGGCAGTAGTGTGGGCTCTGGACAAGCTCAAGCCTTATGTTTTTGGACAAGAATTTACTTTATGGACTGATCATCATGCCTTGCAATGGATACAAACAATGCAAAATATCAACTCCAAGCTTCAGAGATGGTCTTGGAAATTGCAGGAATTTCAAATGAACATTGAACATGTGCCTGGGAAGGAGAATGTGATAGCCGATGCTTTGTCTAGGAAATAACAAAAAAAAAAACAACCAGTTGCCTTCTGGTGTAGGTTAACGTTTCACAATTCTCTTCTGTAAAAGGGAAATTGTTCCACTTGAGAAGAAGGGGGGGAAGATGTAAAGGATTGAGGCCTACTCAGGCTTGAGTTTGTTGAAGCCTGAAGGCCCAAACACTTCCCTCGAGTAGTTGAAGCCTGAAGGCCCAAACACTTGGATGGGAGGGGGAGTTTGAGAGTTTTAGTTCACCCAATAGAAGTTAAGAATTAGTTCTCCTGTGCAAGGTCACATGGTTATAACCTTCCATTCCTGGGAAGACTATATATATGTGTGGGGTGTGGTCAGTTAGAGCAGTGGGAGCCTGACTGCAGAAGCAGAAAGAGCAGAGAGAGAGAAGCAGAGAGAGAGAGAAAGAGAAACTGGCTGCATAAGAGATAGGTAGTCTGAAGTTAACCTAGAGAACGTTGGATTGTTTGTTTTGTTTGTTTTATTTTATTATACTTGCTTTTGAATTATAACCACTCTATTAAGTAAAGACCCTAATATCATAAGTAAAGTGCTGTTGTTTACCCTGAAAGTTTGGAGTGACTTATTCACCACGTCTACAGCCTACACCCATGTTATTGGAAGCTGTAAAAGGACTTGATCTCCTGGAACGGGAGGGGCTTTGAGGAGAGGCAGAGATCTCCCAAAGGCAGGTTAAGGGGTCCCTGCAGTAGCGGAACCTTGACAGTGTGCACACACACTTTGTCTCCACCCAGTCCACTCCAGTTTGCTGAACTCAAGCCTGATTTATGAAAGGTCTTGCGTTCTCCTTGAGCTCCTCGCAGGCATCCTTTAAATCGCTTCCTCTAATAGTGACATCAGGTGGTGAGTGCCAACAGGATTGGAGACAAAATGGGCATACTGAGATACAAGAAGGCGGTATCAGCATGCTCAGAGAAACCCAAAGGTTTGCAGAAGTATAAAAAATAAAAATATTTTTTAAAAACCTAAAAGGACACACACACACACACACACACACACACAGAGGAAAACAACTATCCCAGCCATTCCTGTGGCTACAGCTAAAATGTAATAAAATTTATTAAACAGCACTAAAGTGCATTGAAATACATCAAGTGGGTATTACTTTCAGCAGATAGAAATACAGAGGTGAGACTAAAATGGAGGCAAAGTGGGTTAAAACAGAGAAAAATGTATCTTTTTCTTAGTGCACAACAAATTATTTTAAGCAAAGTAGCTCTGATGTAAGCTGACATGATTATATATTGGTGGCATGTAGTGTATTCAGGAACCAAATATATATATATATATTACATGAAATAGCATTTAAATAGCATTTGCCAGAAGAGTTGTGCGTCAGTCTTTAGATCTATAGCAGAATTAAAGTCCTTTTCAAATATAATGTACATACCATAATATGTACATTCCAATATGTACCAGGAGAGAATAAAACCATACAGCTTTTCTGATGTCATTTACATAAGAATCTCTAAAAGCAGACAATTAATCTGACATACAATTGCTGCTATTTTTGTCATATTTCAAACTATTTCTTTTTCCATTCAGTTTCTCTTTGTAAATTAGCTATATATAAATTACACACCCCACAAAAGATAAAAGTCTTACTTTTAATTATACCTATATCAGTGCCATTAAAATACTCCACCCACCCACCCACCTAACTGGGGGGGAAACCCTTGTGGATCATTCAACTGCACTCATTTTGCATTACAATCCCATTTTCTTTTCTTTTTAAAAGAACTATCATAAAATATAGGAAGACCTTCTGTTTGAGAGCAGAGACTGAAGCTCAGGCTAGACAAAGAACTTGTAGTAGGCCCTATTTCATAGAAAACAGAAACAAGTTTTTTGATAGCTTCTCTGACTGATGTCCTTGCCAGTGGAGGGTTACCCCCTATTGAAAAATTGCCAGTTTTAAATTGGGATCAGGGAAAGGTCAAGTTCAGTCTGATACTGAAGGTCTCCAATGATAGGATTTCAGCACTGTTCAATGGATACAAGCAAGAGGGAACATTTGTGTTACAGGCTACATTTCCTCCCATTTCTATCCCAGTTCTCCAAGGTATAAGTGGCCATAAAAAAAATACAGAGACAATTATCATTGCTTAACTGAGCAATATAACAGAATTTTCACCTTAGCCAGTTATTTTGCCGTTGTACAAATCTAATCAACTCATTCATCCTGGCTTGTTTTGTGACTCTAAAAGTCCCAACCATGCGTAAATGCATGCTCCAACAGCATGCACACCCAATGTTGTTGTGGTGGTACATTTTGAAGTGCAGGAGCTCATCATTACAAGCCCATAGCCACACACCACACACACACACACATACACACACCAAAGAGCAGCAGTACATAGCATAATACCCATTTTATTACGTATAATGTAATATTAGATATATTGACAGTATAAAATAGTGAGCTGCCAAAGGGGTGGTGTATTTGATAGCACATTGCTTTGGTTGAGGAGATGTGGTCTCACATCCCTGTTCAGCTATGAGGCTCACTGGGTGGCCATGGGCCAGTGACTGTCTGGGCCTAGCCAACTAACAAAAGGATCACGTGCCAGGTCAGACCTGTCCTTCAAACTCCCAGGCTTACAACACTGGCAAGTACAGCTCCAGCAAATCTGCTGTATATAGCTCCCACTGTGAAAAAAGTACCAGAACGGTGCTCTCCTACATTCCTGCTCCACTGCACCACTGTGCATGCCTTTGTGCAGTTAGTTGTCCCCCATATAGTGTTGCCAAAAAGAGACTTACCCTACTTCCCTGAGAGGTAGGAAGATCTGGGGATGGCCTCTTCACCGGATCCATTTCCTTGTGGAGTGAGAGAGATCTAAAGATTGTTAGGTGTTGCATGGGCAGAACAGGATGTCACCTGACATGGAGGATGTCTCCTGAGGTGGTGTGCAAAAAGTCTCCTGATAGTAACCAGACATAATGTCAAGGTCTATGAGTCAGAATCATGGGGCAAGTTGGAGACCTGTTGTGAACAATAGGTTATATAACTGGTGAGTAATATCCTATGTATAGGTAGCTCTTCCTATAAAGGTTGGGGTAAGACAACATGTTGTCACACATCACAGTCACATCTCACATCTCAGCCTTGCCACTTCTCACTTGGACTTGGAACTTGAGACCTGCTTGGGTCTTAATAATAATAATAATAACAACAGAAAATATAAAATACCTAAACTAAAACAACACAATATATACTATTAAAATATCTTAAAACATCCTTAAAACATCTTAAAACATCTTTAAAACATCTTAAAAAGATCTTAAAAACATCCTAAAATTCTGCTGGATAGGCCTGCTGGAAGAGTTCAGTCTTTACGGCTTTTTTAAATTCCAAAAGACTGACAAGTTGACGTATCTCCTCCAGCAGGCCATTCCATAATTTGGGAGCAGCAGAAGAGAAGGTCCTCTGGGTAATGCTTGTCAGCCTAGTTTTGGCTGACTGAAGCAGATTCTTCCCAGAGGACCTAAGTGTGCGGGGTGGATTGTACAGGAGAAGGCGATCCCGTAGGTAGCCTGGACCCAAACCATGTAGGGCTTTAAAGGTAATAACCAACACTTTATACTTCGCCCGGAAACTGATTGGCAGTCTTGGACTTTGTATCTGCAATCATGTAGTGAGACAGAGTCATCTCTTCTGCGTAAGAGAAGCCTGCATTACTTGCCTTAATCCCATGTAATTGGGTCTTGCAAATAAACTCTTTAATCTTTATAAACAGCTGTTATCTCCTCCTTCCGTCTGTGGGACTGGGAGTCACTGCCTGGGTAAGCTTTTGAACCTGGGTCAGTCCAGCTCTCACATCGGTTATGGGCCCAGGACGCAGGAGATCAGCATTTATAAGGTTAAGATTGTTTACATTTGGAAGGAGGTTGGAATGTAAACAACCGGAAAGGCAGTGTGGCTTGTAATTTTTCGGCTGGCAGGGCTTTGTGCTAGGGATGGAAGAATGCAGCACAGCTAAAGAATGCGGGAGCAGAGAAATGAAGGATTTTTTGTTTTGAAGAAGCTGGAACAGAGCTGCCAGGCTTGGCAGATCCGAGGCTACTGAAAGTGTAAACAACGCTGGACACAAGGATTTCGTTTTCCACAGCTTGCTGGAGTGATTGTCAAGGAGCTGTATCGGGCAGGGAAATATCTCCAGGAGGCTCTGTGTCTACTCATTTGAAACAGACTACAGCAGGAGGATCATATTTCTTTTTACAGTTTGCTTCAGCAGCAGATCAGTTATCTCTTTGGATTACGTCAGACGTGGGTAAAGCATCTGGAGTGTGTGTCACAGCAAAGTCACGTGTGACTACGTATCTTGGGAAACTTGATACCACACAGTAGGCTGTATTAAACCAGCGGAGGTGTGGTTTTAAAACAGCAGGGAAGAAACAGCGTGGCAGTTTTTGAAAGAGAAAGCTGTGCTTCAAATGTGGAAGCTGTTCTTCATTTTCTTCATCTGGGATCACAGAAGAAGGGGGCTTGGAATCAGCAGGGGTGCTGCTGATGAGAAAAACATTGTGTTTTAACCCAGGACATAACAAAATGGACATTATTTTGTTTGGACAGAAACAGTGGCTTGTGGAAAACAAACTTTCTGTGTTGGACATAAATAAGCAGAAGGAGGACTATAAATGGTCTGGGGTTTGACAATCATGTTTTTGGAACTGTATTTCTTGAAAGTTTGAAACTTGGAATCAAGAAAGTGTAATATACTCTGGAAATGTCAGGAAATGTACTGTATGTATATGACTGCTGACTTGTGAGTGTATTGTGTATTTCTCTGTAGCAAAATGTAAAATACTGCATAATTAGAAAGTATGTTTATATGGCAAAGCTAAGAGATGGATTATTTCTTTTATCATATTGTAATGATGTAATAAAGAAATGGAAAGTTGTACTGTTGCAACTATAAAAAGGTAAAATGCTTATATGTATGACATATGCATTCATGCATATCACATAATGTTTGGTCATTTAGATTCACAGGCTATGAAAGAAAATGCAAACAGTGATGGGGAAAGCATTTGGAAAATTGTAATTTTCACATGAAAGGTAATTTTTGTGCACTAGACAAGGTAACAAACTTTCAGGGAGTTAAACTGAAAGGCAAGCTGACAAATCATTAGAATATCCATAAGCTTCTTATAAAACACCGCTTTATCTTGGTTAGGTGCATAAATTCCCACCACCATTGTCTTAGATCCATTTAAGTTGACTTCTACTCCCACAAATCTACCTTGTTCATCAGCAAATACTAATCCCATTTTAAATGGGATTTAATATACAAAACAACTCCATTTTTCTTTTTAGCATATGCCGAGATAAATTCTTCACCTAATGTTTTATAGACCAAATACTTTATATCTTTTTTCTTGATATGAGTCTCTTGTAAACAAATGATGTCTTGCTTTAATTTTTTCAAATAGTAAAATACTTTTTTCCTCTTTTGAGGGGCATTTGCGCCATTAATATTCCATGTTAAACATTTGTAATCCATAATCAGTAAAAATTTAAAATATACATATATATATTAATCTTAATCTGTGCCTGTGGCCAAGGCCATCATTTCTTCTCCCCGTTTCATCTCCTCAAAGTCTCTTTTAAATCTTTCTAGGAAATCTCTGGCTTTTTGAACTGAATTCAACTTGAATCTCTGATCTTTGAAGGAAAAAACCACACCTTCTGGAATCTCCCAACGAAAAGCAATCTTTTTCTGTTTCAGCAGTACAGTCAAAAAGGCATAATCTTTCCGTTTACGTAAAAATCTAATAGGTACTTCTTTCAGAACAATTATAGATTTATCCTCCTCCTTCAATCCTGTAGCAAAATGTTTTTGAAGAACCTGATCCCTTGTGTTCTTCCTAACAAAATGAACCATGATGTCTCTTGGTACTCTATTATTTCTGGCATAGGCAGAGTTAACTCTATAAATCTTGTCAAGCTCTATTTCCATATCTCCTTCGTCCAAGGCCAGAAAATCCGCCAAAATTTTAATCATTCTATCTCTAGTATCCTCTTCTTCCATCTCTGGGATATTTCTAAATCTCAGACAGTGTTCATTTGCTCTCAGTTCCAGTAAGGACATGTGATCTAGCTCCCCTTCAACTTCTCTGGTTATCACTTCAGTTTTATTCTCTAATATTTCAACTTTATCAGCAATCTGTTTAACCTCACCTGAGATTTGCTTTACTGACCCATCCAGTTTTTTAACTGCATCAGTCATATCCATTTTCATTTTCAAGATCTTTTCATCCATACTTTGCTCAAAGGCATTAATCCTGTTTTCCATCTTATCCATCCTACTGTCCAGTTTATTTCCCAATTCTTCAAATAAATTCTGAAGTAACTCTGGCGTAACCATCTTATCTGAACCTAGATCCAAAGATGCTTTCCTACTTCCTGAACCTTTTTTTGCAGCCATTGTATAATACAATCAAAGAGCCAAGTTTAAAAAAAAAAAAAGTGAGGAAGAGAAGGGGGGGGGGAAACCTCCTCTAGTAAGAGCTCAGATTTCAAGACCTCTTGAATCACATCTCTAAAGCAGGCTTAGACTTCTTATCTGCTTGTTATGGAACTCATAAGTCATAACCAAAACATCCAGCAACAATCCCACAGCAGCCAGTTCTTTTCTAGCAACTTTTTCACAGCCAAACTTTCGTCAATGATAAAATTATTAAAAATGCAAATAGTGAGAAAGGATAGTCATAATAGGATACCTCCTTTCTTCTTCTTCTCCTTAATTAACTTTTTGCCCGAATTTTTTAACCATTAAAGCCTCCAACGTCTTGTGTTCTTCGCAACCCCCCTTCTTTTTAGTCCCGGAAAAAAGGAATTATCTCACCATAATATAGTCCTTAATTGCTGTAGTAGGAAACTCCCTTCGTCATAGATAGTTTGTAATCCATAAATCATTGGGAAATGAAGATTTTTTGCAGGCTAAGTGTCTTTTAAAGCTCTGATTAGCGGTTTGAGCAAGATGTAGTTTCCAACCCCCCTGACCGGTGTAATGTCTCCACTGAACAAGGCTTCACTTAAACAGTGAATACACAGATACCGATTGCCCGGGGTGTCTGTGGTTAATCTCTTCCTTCTCCCCAATAAATGGGGTGATTTAAGTCAGCTGAAATTGCTTCCAGCTGTTTTTCTACCGCTATCAGCCTCCCCGTCTTCAGAGAGCGTCTGCCTGCCGAAAAACCTCACCCGGAAGTCCTTCTTAAACTATTTTCTTATGCAATATTTCAGATCTCTTTACATCTTGTATCATTTCATTTTTTTATTCTATCCTTTTCTTTACATAGAATGAATTACTAATAAAGTATCTTCTGGTATAAGTTGTTTGTATCCTATATAATATTTTAAATAAGACCAAAGGATTACATTTTAAAAACCATTTTTAACTCAATACATTTCTGACAGACTTCTGGATCTTCCAGAGTAAATTATTAACAGTGCAATCCTGTACATATCTACTGAAAAGTAAGTCCCATTAATTTCAGTGGGTTTACTCCCAGGTAAGTATGTACAGATTTGCAGCCTCAGTCTCCATTGTGAATTCTCTCTCCTCTAATTCTATTGTCTCTTTTCTTTAGCATTCAAATGCTTCACATCTTCAATACTCTATAATGCCTCAGGCCTTTAATTATCCAATCAGTCCCAGTCCCTTAATCTTCAAATGTTCCTTGATATTCAAAGAGCTCCTAGTATTCTTCTGTCCCTAAGTACTGGAAGAAATTGGCAAGACTTCAGTGAGTTCAATGGACTATTTACCTCATCTGCTTTCCCTTTCTTGAGGCTGGAGTTGCCTCAGCTGCAGTACTTCTAATCTGATTTTTTTTTTTTAAAGGATGAATGACTTTTGGCTTTCTTAGCACTCTCATGACGAGAGTGCTAAGAAAGCCAAAAAACATTCTCTTTTTTCATTCACTCCTGTGCCCACTTAAGATGTGATCACCAAGCAAGCACGCATTTGGCATAATTGACTAACAGTGCATTGCTTTCCTATGCATGTCTAGTCACTCAGAAGTACGTCCCATTGAGTTCAACTCCCAGTCCTGCTTGTGAGTTTCCCATGGACAGCTGGTTGGCCACTTTGTGAACAGAGTGCTGAACTAGATGAACCTTTGGTCTGAGCCAGGCCAGCACAGCTCTTCTGATGTTCTTAACTGTGTATAGAATTATAGCCTTAGTATGGCCTCAACTGCAGGTGAACTTGAGCAGGGTGGAACTGGACCGTCCTCTCCACCCCTGCCAAACCTTTCCGGTTCCCAGCCTCCCCTTGAGGTGAGGGCTCTCCTACCCTGCAGGTGGGTGGAGTAGGCATGGAGGCTTACGGAACCCAGGCTGACCCCCTCCTCCATTCTTCCTCTAAACCCCACACACTGACCTTGGCTGCAGCTGGACTAACATGGGGGAGGAAATAAATGTCCCCTCCCTTACTTGCCAAGCCCCATTGACTTCCATTGGGGAGATTTACGGCACAATCCTATACCCACTTTCCTGGGAGTAAGTCCCATTGAACTCAATGGCACTTACTTCTGAGTAAACATGTATAAGATTGTGCTCTTAAGCACTTTAAACCAATGGGAATTAAATGTGGATGGATTTTACCATGTGTGTGCACGTGCTGTGTTTTTGCCTCCCAAATACAAATGCATTCAGGGGCGTGGGGCGCGGCGGGGGACAGGACTGTGTGACTGTTCTGGCACAATAAGCAATGATTGGGGGAGATGTGAAAGCAATAATAATTTAAAAAAGAATGTAAAAGCAATTAAAAAACAAAAACTGATGCAAAAGCAATGCCCGCTTACCTTCCCAAATCAGTAAAGTACCTATTTTTGTTATGTTTTTAAAGTTTTGTCCGTATTTCTTCGAAGAAACTTTTGTCAGTTTAAGTTAACCTTTTGCCTGTTTAAATGGTGCTAGAAACGAGGCTAATTTGATTCACTGACCTGTATCTCCAAAGGCACCAACATTCTGTCTCCAGAATACACCCTGAGAGGGAAAGCACATATTGCAAGAGAACAGACAGATTTGGCTTGAATGAAAGGAAATATTGATATGTTCCCTCTATCCTCAGCACTGGGGACATGTGTCCTGCTGCTCTTGTGAACTGGCACTAAACAAAAAGCAGAGGGCTCTTTTGTACTTCGCTGAAAGTGGCTGTTACCACGTTTATTCCAGTGCACAATGAGTATATTCTCTCCCTCCACAATGACCATCTCTTGCAGCCAATCTTTTGCAGTGAAACTTACTTTTTTTTTTTATTTCTAAGAAGAAAAGCAATTGTACAGGAACTGACAGCTGAGGGCAGAACTAGGGAGTTATCTTGGCAAAGGGGCGTTCCCAAACCCTCCTTTCCTGAGACAGTGCGAATGGGGAAGGCCCTTACAAGGGAGGAACACGGGGGGGGGGGGCTAGGACTGGTCCTGGAGGGTGTACAACTACCCATTCTCTGCTGTAACCAACTGAGCTGGAGCATTCTTCCCCCCTCCCTGACAGCTGAGCTTGCCTCTGGTTTCAGAGCCCAGCTGAGGGGGGAAATCAATTAAATCAATCTGGCCCACAATAACATATTACGCCAGTCTTCTACGATTTACATTGGCTACCATTGAAGTCTGGGCCCGATTCAAAGTACTTACATTAACATTTCAAGCCCTTAACGGTTTGGGGCCAGGTTAAACTCCCCAAGGAGGTGCACCTGGCACCTACCCTCTATTCTTTCAGGCGCCAGGTGAAGACCTTTAATTAGTTACTGTGACCAACCAGGGGGTGTGGCAGGTGGTGAGGCCCCTGAGCTGGACTGGATTCCAACCTGGTGCCCTCTGATGTTTTGGACGTCAACTCCCATCAGCCCCTGCCAGCATGGCCAATGGTCAGGAATGCTGGGGGTTGAAGTCCAAAACATCTGGAGGGCATCAGGTTGGGGAAGGCTGGTTAAGATATTCCATCTCAAATTATTAACTATTAAAAGCAGAATAAACATGTTTTTGTTGCCCACATCGAACTCATCAGGGATGCAATTAGTTTAATCTCCTTTGGGAGGGATTCCATAATTGAGGTATTGCCACAGAAAAGGCCCTGTCCTGCATTCCCTACCAACTTAACCTCTTTTCCCCCTAATATTGATGAATGTTCTGGTGAAATTAGAGCTGAAAAGGAGAGCTACAGTAATACCTTGGTTTGAGAGTAACTTGGTTTGAGAGCGTTTTGCAAGACAAGCAAATTTTTAAATATTTATTTAATTTTTTTTTACTTGATATACAAGCGATGTCTTGCAATACGAGTACTGTAGTACGGCTTAAATTAAAAATCCCTGTACAAATTTTTTTGGGGGGATTTCGTTTTGATATAAGAGTGTTTTGGATTACAAGCACGTTTCCGGAACGAATTATGCTCTCAATCCAAGGCATGACTGTATAGGGTTCTCTTGCCTGCAAGCCGGCCTAACTCTATTTTTGTTTAAGTGATTGGTGGGTGAGAGGGCACTTTGCTTTGCAATTTAAGTGTTTTAAAGTCTGTAGGGTAAGAGCAGTCCTCCCACTGTGGTGAACAAAGGAGAATTTAACCAAAGGCATGTTGATTGTTTCAATCAATGCAATTTAGGAAATTTGGCAGACAAAACTCATTAAACCAGCAGGGCCCATATTCTGTTTATCACAGACGCATGCTATTTATTCCAGTCCTATTTACCAACTCAGTCTGCCTGTTCTGTCTAAAGCACATATGTCCATCAACATCAGTGTTCTTACCAAAATGGAGGAATTACTACTCTGTCTGCTCAACACTTAACTGTAGTGAGCTGGGATTCATGGGGGTCTAAAAATCCTAATTGTGCGGCTTTAAAGAATTGTATTGCAGGGAACTGATTATGACTTTCCAGTAACATTCAGATCCCCTCTGAAATGCTAATGCTTCCACCCGTGTAACAATCCAAGTACATCATGTTCTATGGACTGCATGATTTCTCTGCATGTTTCAGTGTCTTTTGTATCGTGGGCTATTCTAAATGTGCTGCACAGCCTTGTTATGTCATACATTAACACTCTGACATTAAATTAAACATTAGAATGTGTTGCTCCAGAGAATGCTGCCCTTCTGAGAGAGTCTGCCCACCTGGCCGTCAAAAGTGTCAAGGAGCTTAAAGGTAATATAAGGGTGAAGGTCTTGCTACATCAACTTCCCAACTCAACTCAAGGATGGAAAGCGGAATATCGGTGGTCAATATAAGAGGTTTAAAGATGTTCTTAAGGCTAATCTAAAAAAGTGCAGTATAAACATCGAAAACTGGGAAGCTCTGGCCCATGAACGATCTAACTGGAGGTTGGTCTTTCACAAAGGTTCTATGGACTTTGAAGAAGCCCGAGTGCAAGGTGAAAGGGAGAAACGTGCTAAGCGAAAAGCACGTCAAATGAATCCTTTACAGGACCATCTTCCATCTGGTAACCTGTGTCCTCACTGTGGGAAGCTGTGTGGATCTAGAATTGGCCTCCACAGTCACTTACGGACCCATTGCTAGAGTCTACACAATTTTCTTTAGAATTTTCCTCCTTTTAAAATCTCCTTTTTGTAAAAAAAAAAAAAAAAAAAAATTATCCTGGAAGACAATCTTACTCGGTCACAAGTGATCGCCTGACTGACTGTGACATCTGATAGCTGAAGTCTTGTGTTCATTTCAGCTGGATTTCTATGTTCAGGAGGCTTTTCATCTATATACTAATAAGAAACTCCAGGGTTCTGTGTTGATGTGGCTTTAGGGCATGTCCTGTTTTTCATGCAACTGTCATAGAGCTCAAATAAAGTGAATCTTGGTGCATATTTACAAAAACACTCTTCAGGACATTTTTTAAAAAGGAAAGAAAACACACCCCACAGAATCCTCTCGAGTGTGGCAGCTGCTGTCTGCTGAGGCTGGATGACGATGACGATGACAATGATGATGTACCCATAACACGGATTTGAAGAACACGTGTATGCCTCACAGCTCAAGCCACTGGGGAGCCAAAGCCCAGGAGAAGAATTTCAGGTTGCAGTGTGGGGAATGGAGAAGACACATGATTCTCAGCAAAGCTCAGAGACTTCTTTGATAAAAGGGTGTCTAGTGGATTGATGGACAATGGAGCCAAACCCACGGGCCTCTCCCCTGACATCTGACCATTCCACATGTGGCATTTGAAAGGGGACCCTACACCTCTATGCAAAGTTGGTCAAAAGAGCCTGCTCCAACTCTACTTTTCCTCCCTCCCCTCACAGGGCTTTCTACCATCAACTGCCCTGTAGGACAGATCCTTATAAGTTGTCATTTTTAATATTGTTTCATAATGATTGCCTTCATAGGATTTTATCCTGAAAGGTAAGATCAGTGGTACCACCAGGGACAGACCATGGGGTGCAGGTATAGGACCCCATAGTCTGGGAGGGCCTACAAATGACCCACACACACACACCAACAAGTGGCACTGTGGGCAGTTCCTCCCCCTCCTCCTCCTGCTCACCTGCTGCTCAAAGGAAGTGCCATGGCATCCAGCTAGTCAAGGCCACCACTCTGAGGCATGACATTTTACAGTGTGGGCTTTCTGGATGCTGCCTTTGTGGGGACATGGCCAGTGAGGGCACTGGAGCACAGAAAAGACTGTGCCTTCACCTCTCTGGTTCCCTCACTGGTCACATGCCCATGAAGGCAGCATCTGATTGGTTCAGCTTGCTGCTTCTCAAAGCTAACAAAGGGGTGGCTTTAAGAAGAAGAATTTGGGTTGCATTTGGCCATCACACTGTTTTCCTTTGGCAGCAGGCGGTGGGGCAGGGGCGGAGGAGGAGAAAGGGGAGAGGAGTGGAGCCAAGGCAAGCTGAGCTGGGCCACTCCTCCAAAGTTAAAAAAGGGGAGAGGGAGGGAGAGCTGGCAGGGAGAGGCTGGCCAAGGAGAGGGCGCCTCCAGGTGAACACCTTGCCTGGGCCCACCTCTAACCTGGCAGCCCCTCTGGGTGGGGTATAAATAATTGCAATAAAACAATAATACAAGCACAGGCTCTCCACCCGATTGGGCTCCCAGTCGCACAGAGCACCGGCAAGCGTCCTGTGTAGGCTCCCTTTTCAAACACTGACCTGCTTCACTCAGTCACGGAGGGGAAATAAGCCACTGTGGCTTATAAACAATTTGAATAATTTATAATTTATAATTGAATAATCATAATTGAATAATTTATCATTTATTTATAAGCTTATTATACATAATTTATTTATAATAAGCTTATAAATAATTTGAATAATTATGCTCAGCAGCACAGCTTGTAATGACATGCGAACCCAGCCAGGGTGGCTTAATGCCATGGGTAACAAGCCACCCAGAACACTACAGCAACCGACGGGTTCTGGGTGGCTTGTTACCCGTGGCAACAAGTCACCGTGCCTGGGTTCACGCAACATGACAAGCCACACTTCCAGGGGTAATTATGCTAATCTTGGCATGCTTGAGACCATCAAGCTGGGGAGGGGAAATGATGAGCCACCATGGCTTATTTTTCCTCCATGACTGTGAGAACCCGGACTTTGTGTTGACTGAGCAGATGTCAGGGGCAGGACCAGTGGGGTGAATTATGTTGGGGGGGGGTGGAGCGGCCCTGCTCCCCCATCCACATGTTGGATGTAAGCATGGAGGGGATCATTTGAACATCCCTATGTGGGGACGAGCTGCCTCTTGAGGAGGCCCAGCAGAACGCAGCTCGTCCCCTGCCTTTGCTTGACGTGGTTGCTGCTCAGCGGCCAGCACACCAAGCAAAGAGGCCATGTTCACCTGGGCCTCCCCCTGAGGAAGCCCAGGAGAACGCACCTCATTCCCCCCATCCGCTGCTGTGATTGCCCTGCAATTGCAGCAGCGGGGGGGGGGGGGTTTGTTCTCCTGGGCCTCCTCCAGGGGAGGCCCAGGAGAATGTGCCTCATCCCCTCAGCCCACCACTGTAATTGCAGCAGGAGGGGTCATGTTCTCTGCAGCCTCCTCTGGGGGAGACCCAGGAGAACACAACCTCCCCACCCGCCAGATGAGCTGGTGTCTGCTGAGCACCAGCCCCTCAACCCCTGAGCGGGGTTTGGGGAGGCGGCGCACAGCAGCAGGGAGGCTGGCAGCTGCCCAAAGTGCTGCTTGGGCACTTCGGGCGGCTGTCATCGGTGCTCGCCCAGAGCCACTTGGCCAGAGCGGCAAGACTTTCTGCTGCTCTTGCCAGGGGCTCTGTAGTTCTTTGGCTTGACCGTGGCTTGTTGTGTCATCCAGGTTCGGATGGCACGCTAAGCCACGGATGGTTAAGGAAACCCTACAACAAGCCATGGCTTTGTGGGGTGGGTTCATAGCCACAGCACAGGGGGGCAGGCACCAGGTTCAGGCAACACGCTTAGCCACCGTGGCTTCACAAGTCATGCGAACCCAGTCATAGTATCTGTCAGAATATGGTAAGATGTTTGACAAATTTAGTATTTGTGAATTTAAATGGCACCCTAAGGTATGTATCCAATGAGTTGGAGATTCTCTGATTATTAGGTGAACCTGTTTGCACTGAGAACAGCATCTCATGGAGTTGAGATTCTCTCTCCCCTGCTCCCAAATAAAGCATTTTATTCAATTTTTCTCATTGCAGAAAAAGGTTGTACGGATCTGAGTCAACCAAACACAGCAGGAACTTCCCTCCTAGAGTTTCTAGGAGGGAGGGCTAAGCCCCCTCCCAGCCTGCTGTAGTCCCAATTCTGGTCAGACAGACTGTCACAGACACAGACACAGACACACACAGAGACACACCCTGTGCCTACTATTTCCAGATTTTTAATGTTCATAAAACTACAAGTGGCACATTTAGCATCATGTGTAGTTTGGCCCAAGTGAAAAACACAGCCAGGGTCATGAAGAGAAAGAAGTTGGCTGTGATATATTATCAAACCAAAAAGAATAACCTTGCTTCTAACCAATATGAGAAATGAGTCTTGAACAACATCTGTATTAACTGCAGAGAGATTTCTTCCTTTATTGCTGTTGTGAGACATAATTATTGCTGTCGTAAGGCATAATTATTGCAACACCAAGGGGGCATTTGTCTCTCAAATGTAATTCCAACAGAAGTTTCCTCTTTTCTTAAAAGTCTATCAAACTGTTTGCCCTTGCTCTTTCAGAATTCCAGTTAGGCTAGGTATCCCCCCCCCCCGAATGGTGCAAAAGAAGCCCACTTCAGAAAGTTCTATTGGCACAAATATTGTTACCAGAACCTTAAATCAGTTCAGTTTAATTTGCGAGCAGTGGAGGGGAAACATCACTTCCCTTTGTTGAACATTAATATATTGCTAGTGCAGAATGACTCCACTTGGTCTCTCTGCATACACCTCTGCCTCTCCCCCCCAAATCTCTCCAACAAAGGATATCCTCAATGTGTACTTTTACACAGCACAAAACTCACCACAGCAAGAGATGTGGAAATGAGTTTTGCAATAAGTAAAAGCAGTAAATGCAGGCAAGATGGCAACTGGATGGTGGGTATTTCCCTGACCCTCCACCTGTGCTTGTAACAACTCATTTTTCTTTCATAACTCCTTCTGAATTGAACACTCTCTGCCTGTTGAACTTTTTTATATTCAATCCCTCCTAGTTTTATAGAAGATGCTTTTGAAAGCTGAAAGATTGATTTGTCCTTTAGGCGATGTTTTGAAGTGTACACGCTCAGCTCATGAGTCAAGCCCAAGAGCATGCACCAAAACACTTCAAGATGACATTTTCCCCCAAACGTACAGTAATTGAACATTTAAGATCATCCACTAAGCTTTTCTCACTTGCTTTAGATCAATACTTGAGACAGTTATCATGGAAGAGTTGCTAAAATAATCTTATTTTCAATACATAGTTGTATTATGTAGAAGATTGTCATTCCAGATTGGATTAATGGTCATAAAGAGAGCTTTGTGTGCCATTTCTGTCTTCAATTTGGCTCCCCCAACTTTGTTTTACGTCCAAAATTTGAAGGTTAAGTGTTAACCAGAAACTAAGGCTTCTAATGCTGAAATGCCTGTTGGGCAAAATTATAGTCATTTCAGGAGAGCTTTCCATTTTGATTTGTATGACCAACCAACTACCATAGATAGGCTACTAGTATCTGAGAGCCGGAGCATACATTAGGAACATCACAGAGGGAGACTGTTGGAAGAAACCTGCATGTGATGACATACCTGCCATGGCCATAATGCATAGTGCTAATCAGCACATCATTCAGGCAATATTTGAACCTGTCCAAGACAAGGGAACTACTGACATATCTTCCCTCCCCCACACAGATCATCATCATCATCCCACCTAGTAGAAAACACCAAAGTGAGTGTATCACTTGCCATATGAGTAGAACCCAAGAAAGGTTCAGACAGCCCCAGGGTGGCTAGTAAGTCCTTAGCTGCAACTGATAAGGGGGGGGGGGTCTCCAACATGGTGCCCGTGGGGCCAATGTGCCAACAGACAACTCTCTTGGTGCCTGCCAGGCTCCCTGTCCCTCCTGACTTTTAATTTCTTAAGAATTTCTGTAATAAAAAAAATTAACCGGGAGGCTGGCATGCTGCAAAGTGAAGTGCTGCCTTCCAGCACCATCTTTGTTTGGGTTCAAAGGAGTGGTTTTGGAGTTTTGGTGCTCAGACCCCACCCCTGCCTTGTAGAGATTCTAAGGCAAGTTATTTTTCTTTTAGTCTCACCAGTTTGCTCTCTGGGAAATGAATATTTTGTGACTTACCATGCTCATCATGGCAGCCATTTTATGAGTGGGCAACTCCCTCTCCCCCAGCAGCTACTTTGTGAGAGCACCCACAACACTCCCTCAAAATAACAAATATGGCCACCAGCCAAAAAAAGTTGGAAACCATTGTGATAAGGTGTGAGTGCGCTGGACTATTGTTCAGTTGTAAACATTCCTTTTGACCCAACTCCAGGTATTACTGAATGACACTGACTTCCGTTGAGCTTCTGTCCCAGTTCTGGGAATGGAACTGCCTTTGTTGCCTAAACTGATAACCTTTGCCAGAAGATGGATGCTCCCTCTTGATTCTCCTGGTCCTCCCACTAGCTTTTGATACCATCAGCCATAGTATCAGAGAGGGATCATAGTGTGATAGAGCACCTGCTTTGCATGCAGAAGGTCCTAGGTTCAATCCCTGACATCTCCAGGTAGAGCTAGGAAAAAATCCTGCCTGAAACCCTGGAGAGCCACTGCCAATCAGTGTCGACAATACTGGGCTAGATGGACCACGGGTCTGTCTCAGTATAAGGCAGCTTCCTATGTTCCTATCCTTCTGGATTGCTTGTCCCAATTGGGAATTAGAGGCATCATGTTCTGGTAGCTTTAATTCTATCTGGTGGACTGAGAGGCTTCTGCTCTATTCAGTGACATGTATGCCTCCTATATTAATATCTACATGAAACTGCCAAGAGAGGTCAGTTGGGGATTTGAGGTGAGGTGCCACCAATATGATGAGAACACACAACTCTGTTTTG
The DNA here is from genome assembly GCA_021292165.1 of Shinisaurus crocodilurus. Taxonomy (NCBI): domain Eukaryota; kingdom Metazoa; phylum Chordata; class Lepidosauria; order Squamata; family Shinisauridae; genus Shinisaurus; species Shinisaurus crocodilurus. Next base: position 100,254,640 of record CM037878.1, read on the forward strand.
TTCCATTGACCACTCATTGACGGAATCGGGTTTTGTGTTTTTAGGGCTGCGTGAGAATTTAATTTCACGTGCACTTGTGCTAATGAGCACTAGCACAAATCCCGCCCAAAAGTATTTTTTTTTAAAAAAAAAAATGGTCCGCAAGTCTCAGAAAAATCAGTCCACAAGTCTAAAAATAGACCTCTGCAGTCCCCTGCAGAGTTCGCAGGTCGTATTCCTAGAAATTTGCACCCATTTGAATCCATTGCAGATTTCTCCGATATCCCTATAAACAGGTGCCTGCAGTCAGTACTTGGTGAAGGCTAAGAAATTAAACATCAGTCTAGAGAAGGCTGGGGGCACTGTTGGTAGGTGGTATGGGCTGATCTTGATTGAAGGTGGAGACTAATTTGCAGTTTGGAGGTGGTTAGATCCAGCTGGTGAATTAGATCCAGCTCTGCACATGAATGGCCAAAGTGTTCAACATAGCCAGAAGCACCTGCCTGTTGGTGCGCGTGTGCGTGAGCAGCAGAGTGCGTGTGCGCATGGGAGATTTAAAATCCTGTCTGTGTACTAGCAGAGGCCTGTTATTCCACACACAGATCTTCCAGATCTCAGCTCCCCCCTTTTCGCAGCGTGCAGCGTGTTGTGAAGATGCCAGCCCAGCCTGCCTGTAATCCAACTTGCTTCCAGCTTCCTCGTTTGCAGATTAATCCATGGAGTCAGGAAACACTCTGTAACACCACAGGTCTAATTCTACCTGTTTATTCACTTAGCAAGTAAAGTTCTACAGAGTATACATTTCCTAGTTACAGTCCATGTGCAGAGTATAAATGCATAGCAAGCATTACATCCAGTGGAGTAAGTTGAGCTTCACTCCACCTCAGCAAAGGCGTTACATTGTTGCAGTAACAAAAGCCCAGCAAGAAGAACAAAGAAGAAGAGAGAAAGCAGTCCTGCCTCTCTCTAAGATGGCTTCAGACAGAAAACAAGTTAGCACGTCATCAGAACATACAAACCATGTGACTAGCTCATAATGCTCCCACGGTCTAGGCTTCCCATGCGAAAAACACGAGAAAGACATAACAAACTTGTTTACAGCCATTCTGTTCTTTCCATGTGTAAACAGTGTGCTACAGCTGGTGAAGTGATACATATCACAACATCCCCCACAGAAGCTGAAGTACATCTTGTTTCACATTTGCTCAATGAGGCCTAGCGCCGTCATTAGCTTCCTGTGTCTTACTACAGGCAATGGTTTTGTGAAAAGAGCTGCCACCATGTCCCCTGTTGCACAGTATTTGAGTATTACCCACCCTTTCTGCACACAGTCCTTTACATGAGAGTAACGAACATCAATGTGCTTGGTTTTTGGCCTACATTTTTCATTTTGAGCCATGCTTATGCAAGCCTGGTTGTCTTCAAAAATTGTAACAGCCTTGTCTACTGGTATTTACAAATCAGTAAACAGTTGTTTGAACCATTCAATCTCATTGCATGCTTGAGATAAACTGATGAATTCAGATTCTGCACTAGATACAGCCACACAAGATTGTTTTCATGTATACCAGTCAATTAAACTTTTATCATACATGATCACAGTCCCACTTGTGGACTTCATATCTGTTGCAGACCCCCAATCAGCATCAGTGTACACACAAAAACCTCCCTCTGTGTGTGATGACAATTTCAGTTTGCAATTCATGGAACCTTTTAAATACCTTAACACACGTTTCACAGCTAGCCAATCATACATAGAAGGATTTTGCGTTTTCCTGCTAAGTATGTTCACAGCATTGCTGATGTCTGGCCTACTCACATTTGCCAAATATAGCAGGCTTCCAATAACACTTTGATATTTCCCAATATCTTCAAATTCAGTGTTATCTGTGTGTTTCTGATATTCAAGAGTCATTGGAGTGGTAACTGGGTTACAATTCTCCAATCCATGAATTTCCAGCAATTTCTGAATTTTCCCACTTTGTTCAACCAAGAAAGAACCTTCCTCATCCTGGGATAATTGCATGCCAAGATAGTGTTGTACCAAACCTAGATCTTTCAGTTCAAAGTGTGCTTGCAATTCTTTTGCAATTTTGTCTTTTTGACTTACTGATTCTGTTATCAGCAATATATCATCAACAAAGACTAACAAATACACCCAATGTCCCAATTCTGTGTGACATGTGTACAGACAGTGATCAGCCTTGCTTTGTTTGAATCCCAAACTAATCAAAACTCTGTCTAATTTTTGGTTCCAGCACCTTGCTGCTTGCTTCAGCCCATATATGGATTTGTGCAAACAACATACAAGACTGGGATTTTCTACAAAACCTTTTGGTTGCATCATGTAGATTTCCTCTTGTAATTCACCATATAGGAAAGCAGTTTTTACATCAAAATGAAATGTCATCATTTTTCTTTGTGCTGCCAATTTCAACAACAATCTTACAGTTGCATACCTTGTTGTTGGTGCAAACACGGAATCAAAATCTATCCCATGTTTTTGTGCAAATCCTCTTGCCACGAGTCTCGCCCTGTACCTTTCCACCTGCCCCTGGTGATTCGTTTTCACCTTGTACACCCATTTACAGGTGATGGCCTTGCGCCCTACAGGTAAAGATACCAGACTCCATGTTTTGTTGACATGCATTGCATTAATTTCATCCTGCATGGCTTCAAACCAATCATTTTTCACCTTTGGTTCCATGCCTTGGATTTCCTCAAAACTTTGAGGTTCTAAAGCTATTTTGAGAGCTTTATGTACAACAGTTTTGCCACTTTGGAATTCATCCTGATATCTAACAGGTGTTTTACGTTCTCGGGTTGAACGCCTTAGAGATTGTTCACCTCCCTCCTGTTCCCCAGATATCTGCCCAGTGGTTTGTTCTGTTTCAGAAACTTCCTGCTGTGTTTCAGCCATTGAATGCATTGGCAATTCCACCAGCTGTTTCTCATCATGTGTTTGCTCGTGAAAAATCACATCTCTGCTTAGAATTACCTTTCTGTGTTGTGGTGACCATAACCTGTAACCTTTTGTTTGTCCATCATACCCCAGCAGAAAACATTCAAAGCTTTTAGCCTGTATTTGAACAAAACATTTGCTTCCAAAAATTCGCATGTGTGCTATCTTTGACTTCCTCCCATGAAACATTTCATATGGAGTTTTCCCAGTTGTGGTGTTAGGTAATCTGTTCAGCAGATAATTTGCATTTGAAAGTGCATCCCCCCAGAAATGGTTTCCCACCTTTGAGTCAGCTAATTGAGCCCTCATCATTTCCTGGACATCATGTTCTGTTGCGTCTTTCAGCTACGCCATTTTGAAACGGTGAGTTTGGGGCTGTGACTTTGTGCCCAATGCCCTCACTTTCCAAGAATTTCTTAAATTTTGTACTCATGTACTCTCCCCCACCATCTGTGAGCAGTTCACCTATGGGGTATTGTTTGAATCTGTTACCAGCCCATTTCACAAATGATTCAAATTTCTCTCGTACCTGAGACTTATGCTTCAGAAGATAAACAAATCCAAATCTAGAAAAGTCATCAATGAGAGTCATGTAGTACCTATTTCCCCCATAGCTTTCTTCAAATGGCCCAGCAACATCAGAGTGTACCAGCTCAAATATTCTTGTGCTCACTCTATCACTGCGTTTCTGAATGTTAGTCCTGTGCGACTTTGCCTGACTGCATACTTCACATTCCACATAATTAGAACAAGGTTTCATTTTCATGCCCTCACACAGACCCAGCATCTTCTCGATACTCCTGTAATTAGCATGTGCAAAACGTTTGTGGAATAAATGTATACAATTATCATGAGGCTTACGATTTGCATACTTCACACTCTCATCGTGTGTTACAAATGGATTTATAACATACAGAGAATTCTGAAAATCACCTTTTGCACAGACTGTCCCTTCACGTGAAATCACACATTTGCTGTCTGAAAAACACATTTCATAGCCATTTTGAGCTAATTGGGAAATACTTATCAGATTTGTGTCCAGTTCCGGAACAAACAATGCTCTCTGTTGACCCAAAGTAGCAAATTCAATTGTTCCTGCTGCTGAAACATCTATTCGTTTCCCGTCAGCTAATTCCACATGCTGACCTGTACATCCATTTTCTTCCAGAGATTGTAATACGTTCCTGGAGTTAGTCATGTGATGAGAAGCTCCAGAGTCCAAAACCCAGCAAACATTAGAAACCCCCACCCTTGCAATCAAACTTTTGCCCGTTTTAACTGCCTCTTCAGGTGTGCTTGTAGTTTCCGGTTTGTTTCGTTTCTTTCTCTGTTTACATTGTTTTTTCAGATGATTTGTAGATCCACAATTAAAGCATTTTTTCACTTTTAAAGCAGTGGCTTGGGTAACTCCCTGCTTGTTGCTGCTCCCTTGGCTGTTTATCACATCAGCCGAGCTGTCTGCAATTTTACGGCCAGAATTGTTTTTCTTTCCTTGGCGCTTTTCCCACTCAGAAAGAAGCTTGCCTGACACATATTCCATTGTCAGATTTTGATCTGGCTGCCCTTCCATCAATGTGACAATTGTGTCATATGATGAGTCAAGACTAGATAACAGAATAGAAACCTGGTTCAATGGATCAATAGTCATCCCTTGATTTCTCAGTCTGTTAAACAAGTCCCGGATCGTACTCAAATGCTCTGGCATAGAGCCACCTGGTTGCAAGCTTAATTTGTACAGCTTTCGTGCCAGCAAGATTCTGCTACCTGCTATTTGCATTTGATATGTGTTCTGCAATACATTCCAGATCTCCTTTGCAGTGTTTTGAAACTGGATAAATGGCACTTGTGAGCTTTCAACAGATAAACAAAGAATTGCTTTGGCTTTATCATCTCGCTCCTTCCATTCATTGTATGCCTGATCCCCCACTGCAATTGAATCCTGTGTTACTACAGTCCAAAGTCCCGCATGGGTTAAATAATGCTGCATTTGGAAATTCCACAGCACATAGTTTGAGCCAGACAATTTTTCCACGATTTGTGGATTCAGGGATTGTGCAACAGCCATATCTGTGACCGGGGGATTTTCTTCCTCCTCCCCTCCAGAAATCTCAGCTTCGCTTTCTCCCTCCAAGCTTCCGGCCTTGAAACTTGCCTTCAAGCTGTCTAAGTCAGCCAGCCTATATCTCCCCCTTTCTTCCCCCTCCTTACTGGTTGAAGGACCAGGAGATATTTTTTCTTCTTTGATGTTTTCCTCCTCTGCCATTAATCACTGCAATCACGGAGTCGAAGCTGCTGCTTAGCTGTGTTAGAAAACAGGTCCTGCTGCTGGAGCTGGCACTGACCTTCGCCTGGTTCCGAACTGGTACCGGTCCGGTTCTGGTTCTGGTCCAATCTGGGTCTGGTTCTGGTCCAATTCAGGTTCCGGTCCAATTCTGGGCCCATAACCCTATTGGTGTGCGTGTGCGTGAGCAGCAGAGTGCGTGTGCGCATGGAAGATTTAAAATCCTGTCTGTGTACTAGCAGAGGCCTGTTATTCCACACACAGATCTTCCAGATCTCAGCTCCCCCCTTTTCGCAGCGTGCAGCGTGTTGTGAAGATGCCAGCCCAGCCTGCCTGTAATCCAACTTGCTTCCAGCTTCCTCGTTTGCAGATTAATCCATGGAGTCAGGAAACACTCTGTAACACCACAGGTCTAATTCTACCTGTTTATTCACTTAGCAAGTAAAGTTCTACAGAGTATACATTTTCTAGTTACAGTCCATGTGCAGAGTATAAATGCATAGCAAGCATTACATCCAGTGGAGTAAGTTGAGCTTCACTCCACCTCAGCAAAGGCGTTACATTGTTGCAGTAACAAAAGCCCAGCAAGAAGAACAAAGAAGAAGAGAGAAAGCAGTCCTGCCTCTCTCTAAGATGGCTTCAGACAGAAAACAAGTTAGCACGTCATCAGAACATACAAACCATGTGACTAGCTCATAATGCTCCCACGGTCTAGGCTTCCCATGCGAAAAACACGAGAAAGACATAACAAACTTGTTTACAGCCATTCTGTTCTTTCCATGTGTAAACAGTGTGCTACAGCTGGTGAAGTGATACATATCACAACACTGCCTTCCATCAAACTTTGGTTGGTGCCGCAGCAGGCACTTTCTCCCCTGGAAAAAAATAAACTTGCCACAGTTTTCCATACCTTGGTGACCTTTAAGTGTTTAGACGTTGCTGCTCTTAGCTGGGCTTGCATTGTTTCAATGTGTGGTTTGTTGTTGTTTGTTTGTTTGTTTGTTTTAATCCAAACTGTATGTTACCCGCTTTGTAGACTATACTGTGGGAATGTGGGTTATATACAGGGCCACCCGAAAAACATTTTGCTACACACATACAGAAGGTGACTGGACTGGCAGCTGAATTTAATTTAATTTAATTTAATTTAATTTCAGTGTGGTGTAGTGGTGAGAGTGTTGGACTGGGACTCGGGAGATCCAGGTTCTAGTCCCCGCTCGGCCATGGAACTCACTGGGTGACTTTGGGCCAGTCACTGACTCTCAGCCTAACCTACCTCACAGGGTTGTTGTGAGGATAAAATGGAGAGGAGGAGGAGGATTATGTAAGTCGCCTTGGGTTCCTTGAAGGAAAAAAGGCGGGGTATAAATATAATAAATAAATAAATAAACACTGGCAACAGGAGAGGGTCCTCCACATCACCTGAGGGCAACCAGGCTAGTTTAGGGGGGGCAGGACAGGCTGTGTGGCACACGCAGACCCAAGCAGGAGGAAGACCAAGGAACTCCGGAGGAATTGGGTGGGGGCTGCTACTGCTGCCCTCTAGCATCTGTCGTCTGAGGCAGTTGTTTCACTCTGCCTAATAGTAGGGCCGGCCCTGGTTTTATATAGATATAGATATATAGATATAGATTAGATATAGATATAGAATGACTCTGTACATAGAACACTCAAACATATCCCCGCCACCTCCCCTGATCATCACCATATATAAGCTCTCCAGCTGCACTGACATGTGCACACACTCACCCCTGGAAACTTTTGCCAGCATGATACTTTGTCTTGCTCACCCGTTCTTCAAAGGATCAGAGCTGGTAAGCATCTTCAATGGTTTTCTTTTTAAGAATAAAATAGGGCATATAGAAAAGTCCCTGCCCATCCACAGCCACACAATGCTTGGATTTGGTACATAGAACAGAAGTGACAGGTGCTGACAGGTCTGTAGCAAATGCCCCACACACTCGTCCACCCTGCTCCTCCTCCATCTCTTTTCATCTTAGCTCCATTAAGGAAGTCCATTTTCCATCTCATTGCACACCTGAGTGACACATAATACAGTGCTATGCCAGAACCTCATTCCCTGTAGCGCAGCTAACATTAACGAGATGACAGCGTGGTATTTTTAAGAGGCCTAAATATTTGATTGAGGGCAGGAGGAGGAGAATTGAACATAATGTCCAAGGGAATGGTGGGGGGGCAGGGGGCACTTGAGAGATATAGAAAGGCATTGAGGGTTTTTTCCTGAAAATAATCCAGCTATCAAAAACAACACACACACACACACACACACACACACACACATTTCCTTCCCACAATTGGTTGGCTACGGTATCAGGAATACCTGCAGCCTGATGGGAGATGATAAAACTAGTCCGAAACGAAGCCAATGATGTCTACCTTTGTTCCTTTTGAGAATCAGTGTGGTGGTGAAGCTCTGCTACTGGAAAACTCTCTAGTAAGGAATTAGTACCCAAGTAAATATCATTTGTGTTAGCTGGTCTGTTAAAATAAGTCTTGAATTATACATTCCCTGATCCTAGATGAATATAAATATAGTATTCTTGTAGCCTCGGACATTTTAACAATACAATTTAAACAGCCCAACCTACTTGCTTGGTTTAGTTTCTTTGACATTTGATTGAATTAGGGTGCAATCCTATGCAAGTTTAGAGAGAGAAAAGGCCTACAGCTCCCAGCATGCTGCTGCTGCTGCTGCTGCTTCTTCTTCTTCTTCTTCTTCTTCTTCTTCTTCTTCTTCTTCTTCTTCTTCTTCTTCTTCTTCTTCTTCTTCTTCTTCTTCTTCTTCTTCTTCTTCTTCTTCTTCTTCTTCTTCTTCTTCTTCTTCTTCTTTATTATTATTTACAATATTTGTATACCACTCCACATCAAGCAGATTCCAGAGCAGTGAACAATAAAAAGACAAAAACAGATAAAAGAAACAAAAACAATACATTGAAAACAAACTAAAATTACACTGGTGGTTGAAGAGCAGAGAAGGCTTCCTGGAACAAGGAGGTCTTCAGCAGGCACTGAAAGCAGCACAATGTCGGAGTCTGCCTGACCTTCAGAGGCAGGGAGTTCCACAGAAATGGAGCCACCACACTGAGTGTTTTTTTTCAGGGTGTGGTCGCACTACTGCCTCCTTAAAGACAGCAGGAACCACCCCTTCACATAGGTGTGTTTACCATTCCCTGGACCCACTCAGTCCCAGCCAAATCCGCTCAGCTAGTTTTTCTTAGCCAGGAGGGGCAAGGATCGTGAGGGCACGTAGTTGGCTGCATTGCTGCAAGCACCTTGTCCACTTCATCAGGTTGCAGCAACTGAAATTGATCCCACAAAATTGGGCAGAGGGTGGTGTGAGACACCTCAGCTGGAGCTGCACTAATGACAGCGTCAAGTTCGCTGTGGAGACCAGTGATTTTGTCCTCAAAGTGAGATGCAAAAAGGTCATAGTGGGACTTTGAGGGTGCCAGGGCCCCATTCACTGGGGAGAGTGTTAACAGCCCCCGGACCACCTGAAAGAGCTCTGCTGGATGGCTACTTGAGTATGCAATAAAAGCAGCACAGTAACGCTTCTTTGCTGCTCACACTGCCGTGCAATAGGCATGATTATGCACTCTAGAGCATGCTTGGTCATCTTCGCTTGCAGTCTTACACCATTCATGCTCTAGCCAACGTCCAGCCTGTTTTCATCGACCGCAGCCCCCCAGTATACCAAGGAGCAGAGCGGGCTCTACAGAGCCGGAGAGGGCACTCAGGAGCAATCGAGTCGATGGCCCTCCGCATCTCACCGTTCCAAATGGTACCTATCCAGTTGACTTCAATGATTATGTATGCGGTAAAACAGCCTTCCCCAACCTAGTGCCCTCCAGATGTGTTGGACTATAACTCCCATCATCCCCAGCCAGCATGGTCATCCTGGTCAGAGATTATGAGAGCTGTAGTCCAATGCATCTGGAGGGCACCAGGTTGGGGGACGGCTGCTATAAAGTCTTTAAAGCCTAAGGGTGCAATCCTATGCATGTTTAGACAGAATTCCTACAACTCCCAGCATTCCCCAGCCAGCCATGGACTTTTTGTAAGCCTTCTTTTCTATCTAAACAGGGGGTTGGACTCGATAGCCTTGTAGGCTCCTTCCAACTCTATTCTATGAACTATGAACATGCATAAGATTGTGTCTTTAGGTAGATAAATAGAATGTAAGCATTCTTACCAGCTGGTCATGTTGCTATGCATTGAGAAGGTCCAAGGCAGCCTTTGAGCGTCTAAGCTTCTTAAGAAGAGAAGGTATTGTAGGCTTACATTTGTTTACAAGTATCCTAATAGGTGGGTGAACCATAAGAACAGGCACTGCTAATCCTGAAGCATCAGTCCCTCAAAAGCAACAGTAGCACCTTACAGCCCCCACCCCAGCAGCTTTGTGTCAGTTCCAGCTTCTGAAACATTAACTATTTCTCTTCTAATTAACTAGCCACATTGCAAGTCTCTTTCCCTTCCTCAATAAGAATCCAAATCTGTGTTACCATCTAGGTGAGATGGTTATCATCTAGGTGAGAATTGGATCACTAGTTTAAAAAACAGGATACAAAAAATTGTTAAAAACAGAACAAAATACCAAAAGTAGCTTACAATAAGAGAGAGAGAAATACCATCCATTGATAACCATCACCACCATCAGAAGCTTGCAATATTAGAATGCCAACAAAAATAAGAAAAATAAAAACAGCAGGTCATTATCACCCATCAAAAGATGGGAGCTTGACAATTCTCCAACAGGAGGGAGATCCGCAATCATGGTATCACCACCAAGAAGGTCATGTATGTGTACCAGCCTGATCTCAGGTATGCATAGGACAGAGAGAACGGCCCCTGAGGCAAATCTCAAATGCTTGGCAGGTTAATATGGGAGCAGGCAAGTACCCATATCTTGGAGGTTCACATTCAATTAACACTTAGTGTTGGCAGCTAAACCAAACAAAGCTAAAGGGAATCTTTGGCTAACAGGGCAGGATAGCCAATCATACACTTCTTGACCAATCCCCACCAGCAGACACCTATTTGATTTTATTTTACTTTATTTGCAATTATAACAAAACAAAGCAACAGACACCAACAAAAAGGACATAACAAAACAAAATATATCCATTCACAATAACTATTCACAACACCATTACCTGAAGAAAAAAGAAGATTCGACTCTTCTGTTTCAAATATATACGTTAATATAAGCAGATCATATATCTAAATAAGCAGACAAAATTGACGACTGTAGGATATACATTCAAATGCAGCAAGATTTTTTGTGACAGTCCTACATTCGTGGAAGAGGGACCTTTATGGAATTTTGGTGTTTTTTTATTACCAGTAGTGGGCAAGCTGCAGCCCACAGACCACGTGTGGTCATCAGTTGCTCTCTCTGCAGCCCACTGAACCTCGGGGGTGCCCCACCTCTCACCATCCCGTTGATCTGCCATCAGCTGTGGCATGGGAAACAGCTATCCTGTTGAGGATTGCTGGGGGGGATTTAACCTCCCCCCACCAGCAATCCTCATAAAGATCGCTGTTTCCCTGCTGCTTATAGAGCATTTATATCCCACCTTTCAGTGAGTTAAACGCACACAGTCCCTCCATTTTAAAAGACAATATAAATATTAATAAATCCAATCTAACAGATCAATAGAACACAACACATTCTCTTAGAAGCCACACAGCTGTAAAATTCAGTAATCATCAATAAAGAAAATAAAATCCTGTTCAGCTAAGTTATTGCTGTGCATGTGTAGTCAAGTAGGGATGTGCAGCTCTTCAGCCATATTGAATCACCCAACCCACAGGAATCATGCAAAGAAGACTGAGAAGTAAAACAAAAGCAGCAGAAACTTGCTAGGTTATCAAGAGCCAGTGTGGCGTAGTGCTGAGGGTGTTGGACCGGGACTTCGGAGACCTGGGTTCTAGTCCCTACCCAGCCATGAAGCTCACTGGGTGACTTTGGGCCAGTCACTGACTCGGAGACTAACCTATCTCACAGGGCTGTTGTGAGGATAAAATTGAGAGGAGGAGGATTACCGTATGTAAGCCACCTCGGGTTCCTTGCAGGAAAAAAGACAGGATATAGATATAATAAATAAAATAAAATCTAGATATATTCCTAAGCAAATATTCTCCAGCTTGGTCCCTTCCCCATTATCTGCCCATACCTCACACTAGGGGCTTTCAATATTCTGACTGAGGAGTTCCACCACTTTGAAGCCTAGTCACCTCGCTGTGGCTACTGATACTCTTTTCTACCTCTTTCGTGTGTCAGGCACATTAGAATTCTTTCTGGCATTGCTGATGCTGATGCTGATGCTCCACTTAAGAGTTATAGCTTCCAGTTCTCTTTTAAATTGTCAAGACAAGACCAGCATTCAAGAAGCAATCTCCTCTTCAACAACTTGCTTTAAAATTAGTGGTGGGGCCGAGCCTGGAGTCGGCTGGAGGCTCGCTCCGGGCTCGGCCCTCCGCGTTGACCCCGCTCTTCAGAAACCCCCGCCGCCGCCGGACCCCCCCGCTGCCTACCTGGTCCTGCGCACCGCTGCCGCCGCCACCGGAGCCACTGCTCCGTCGCGCTGGACCCCCGCCCGCGCTCTGTTTTGGCGGGAGGAACCAGGGCAACAGGGCTTAAACAGCCCTGTTGCCCTGGTTTCCCCAGCCAGAAACAGAGCGTGGGGGTTCAGCGCGACAGAGCAGGGTCCCATCGCGTCACTTCCTTCGCGCTGGAAGTGACGCGACGGGACCCATCGGACAAGGGAGGAAGGCTCTCCGCTCCGCGGAGAGCCCAGGTAAAGCCCGCGCGCGTGGCCGAGCAGCCCGTAGGACGCGAGCAGGCCCAGTTCGGGCCTTGCTCCTGTCTGACGGGCTGCTCGGCTACATCCCTAAAAGGGATTACCTAAAAGTGAAGACTGGGTTCAGACAACGCAATAACCCACACTCAGGGGTTGAATATGGGTTGTCTTTGAACCGTGGGTGGTTGTTGAAATGTGGATTATCGTGTTGTCTGAACCCAGCTGCACTAACAAGCCATAGCTTGTTAACCATGAATAACCCATGAAGAGAACCCATGGTTTGTTGTTTGGTTGTGAACTGTGGGTTGTTCACCATGGTTTGTTAACATAGCTGGATTCCGACATGATAACCCATGTTTCAACAACAACCCACACTTCAACAACAACCCACACTCAAGCCGTTGAGTGTGGGTTATTGTGTTGTCTGAACCCAGTCAATGAAAGACAGAGTTTCAAGTGCAAGGACAAATGTCTGCCCTTTTGATGTTTTTTACAACAAAAGTTTGCCTGCCTATACAACAGTATCTGTTGTTATTTGTAGCAGCTCAACATGAAGAATACTTTAGGCTACACCATATGCAATTGAATACTTCCTGCCTTATTTTAACAAAGACTAGAAGCTGCGTAAATTGGACTAGTCCTCAAAAGTGACCTGCAGGTCTCATTATGTAATGCTTTTTTCTATGTACAAAATTATTTGCTTTGCATTTCTTTCACTGCCTAAACAAGTCAGGAGGAAGTAATTTGAGATCAAGATCTCTTAATTTTATTTATTTATTTATTTAAGAAGTGTTGAAGTGCCATCTAGTGGTTTACTTACCCTCGCACAGTTTACACCAAGGTGGTATAGACACATTCATAATTTGACCAGCGAGCCAGTTGTAGAAGCAAACATGCTGCATTTTGGTTTGATGTAGTCTTCTTCTCTGGCTGGAGCTCTGGGGGAAAGCAGTTCTGTGCATTTATAACGGACGACAACCATTGTGCAGTGCTAATCGGCTGGAAATCAGCAATGCCATTAACCCACCCACCCCAATCATCTCCAGGGCATTTTTCAATGACACTACCGAATCAGCATCCCCTATCAATTGCCTGTTTGTTTCTTAAATCGATATATATATATATATATTTATATATAAGGTTTCCTGACTGACTGATCAACACCCAGCTCAAACCGTTTAATCTAGGAACGTGAAATTTTGAAGGGACATTGCTTTTATGACGTAGACCCTCACTAAGGAAGGATTTTGGGAAATTCCATCCCTAAGGGAGTGAAAAAAGGGGGCAAAATCGCCCCTCTCATATCTGCAGTTCTGCAAATAGGCCTCACCTCATAATTGCTGCAGGAGCCAACTTGCTGCAGGAGCCAATAGCAGCAGTTATGCAAATAGCCCATACGACACTTAGAATGTTTGTATGAATTCCTGCAGGGGCCAATAGGGCTGGTATGCAAATCTCCCCTAGGCCATTTAGAATGTTCTCTGAGGGGGTGAAAAGGGAGGGAAACTTTTTACATGACTGATTGAGTGTTGTGTGTGGGGCATCGTCGCATAGGCTCCATCACATTTAGACGGATCTACCCCAGACTTGGCATGCTCACTCTTCATCACCTGTAGACTCTCAGGATTAACCTGATTTTTCTTTACGAACAGATATTTCTGTCACAAAAGATTTCTTCTGCCAGCACCCAGCCTAAACGCTACACTTTCAGTCAGAGACACTGCATCTTTTCCATACATGTTTCTTTTAAAACCAATTATACCAAATCCTAAAATCCATGCGAGTGAAGCCGCAGGCAACAGCTAGTGTGGTATAAAGGGTTCAGCCAGGAGCCACCCCGCCCCACCTGCAACTGTGGGGCCATAAAGATCAGGTCCCAGGCAGCTGGGCATCATCCACCACCGCCTCCAGGAAGGACCAAGCCAGGCAAGTAGCCCAGCCTTGCTGCTTGCTGCCTGGGAGGGACCACCCGCACCGCCGGTGGGACTGCTGGCTGCCCCTGCAGGACCGGGCCCAGCCAGGAGCCACCCCGCCCCACCTGCAACTGTGGGGCCATAAAGACCAGGCCCCAGTGGGGGAGCCACTTCGGGGGTGGCACGAGGGCAAGGGCCTGCCCCCGTGCTGATGGGGATATAGGTGGAGCTGGGGTTTTTAAGAGGCCCTGCTTTTTGAAGGGCTTGGGGTTTTTAGGGGTTGATTTTAGGGGTGGGTCTCCTGCCTGATCGACGGAAGCGAGGGGGCATGTGCCTCTCCCAGGGAGATGATGGAGGGAGTTCTGGGGGGCAAAATATACCACTGTTGAGCGACAGGCGCTGGCAGAACGCTAGGGGCAGGCCACGCCGACTACGGGGGACAAGGGATCGATGCTTAATACCTAACCCTTGTCCCGGGCCTGCCCAGAGCCAAGGGATAACTGAGGGATGTGTGGCTCCTCCCCACACCTTGCGTTTGCTGTTGTGCAATGGCAGGTCCGTTACCCAAAAAACATCTCTCATCCATGACTTGATCCTGGATGAGGGTGCGGACCTGGCATGTATTACGGAAACCTGGCTGGACGAGGCCGCTGCTCCAACTCTGGCGGCCTTGTGTCCGGCTGGTTTCTCGTATGCCCAGCAGCCAAGGGTTGGGGGACGGGGAGGGGGAGTGGCTGTTATCTACCGGGAGTCCTTGGTCCTTACCAGACTCCCTCTCCGGGAGACCAAGTTTATTGAGTGCATGTACTGGAGGTTGGGTCTAAAGGGCAGTCTGGGGATTCTGCTCATGTACCGTCCACCCCGCTGCACGACAGACTCCCTGGCCGAGGTGCTGGAGGTGGTCTCTGATGTGCGTGTGTTGTCTATTGGTGCTGGGAGACTTCAACAGTGCATTCAGGGGCTGCCCTCACGGGGGCACCTCAGGACTTCATGGAGACCATGGCTTCCTGGGAGCTGCACCCTGTATTAACTGGACCTACCCATGTAGCCGGTCATGCACTGGACTTGGTTTTTGTTTCTGGAGAGGGGGGAAATGATCTGGAAATCGGGGGTATATCCACCACCCCCTTGTCATGGTCAGATCACTATCTCGTGGGGATGGATTTCTCAATGCCACAACCCCTCTGCAGGGGTGAGGGACCTATTAGGATGGTCCGCCCCAGGCGTCTTATGGATCTGGATGGATTCCTGAACGCGCTTGGGGAATTGGAGCACACAAACGGTAGCTCGGTCGAGACCCTGGTGGACGACTGGAATGCTGCAATCACCAGGGCATTAGACTGAGTTGCCCCGAAGCACCCTCTTCGCCTAAACAGAGCTCGCACGGTGCCATAGTTCACTCCGTCGCTGCGAGCTCTGAAACAAGAGGTGAGAAGGCTAAAGCGCCGATGGCGTAATTCCCGCTCCAAAGACAATCGAACACGGGTTAGAGCTGCATCTTCAGCCTACCGGGTGGCGGTGAAGGCAGCAAAAAAGAATTTCTATGCTGCCTCCATTGCGTCTGCGGAGTGCTGCCCCAAGAGGCTGTTCCAAGTGGTTCGGAGTCTGGTCGGTACAGTCGCTCCGGACCCGATGGAACAGTCTAAAGCCTCCTGTGAGGCTTTAGCGAAGCACTTCGCAAATAAAATCGATCGGATTAGGAGTGGGATATTGTGCGTCGTGGACACAGGGAGTGAGCGGGAGGAGGCCAATGGCAGACCGGTTTTGTGGGATCGGTTTCGGCTTCTTCCTTCTGATGAAGTGGACAAGGTGCTTTCATCTGTGAGGCCGACCACCTGCTTGCTTGATCCTTGCCCGTCCTGGCTCATAATGAGCTGCAGGGAGAGACTGGGTGAGGGGATCAAGGCGGTGGTGAATGCCTCCCTCGAGGAGGCAGTGATGCCATCAGCCCTCAAGGAGGCAGTAATAAGACCGCTTCTAAAGAAGCCCTCCTTGGATCCCCAGGATCTAAACAACTTTCTTCCAGTCTCCAATTTACCATCTCTGGGCAAGGTGATCGAGCAGGTGGTGGGTGCTCAGTTGAAGACACACTTGGATGAAGTCGATTATTTAGATCCGTGCCAGTCGGGCTTCAGGTCTGGACATGAGATGGAGACGGCCTTGGTCGCCTTGGTGGATGATATGGTGGTCGCCATTGGCCTCCTCCCGCTTTGGATAGGGGCGAATGCTCCTTTCTAGTCCTCCTCGATCTCTCAGCGGCTTTTGATACACTGTTGACCACGGTATCCTCCTGGACCGCCTGGAGGGGTTGGGCTTGGGAGGCACTGTATTGCAGTGGTTCCGGTCCTTCCTCTCTAGAAGGTACGAGAGGGTAGTTCTCGGGGAGGAGGCTTCGGACCCTCGGCTGCTCACTTGTGGAGTGCCACAGGGTTCTATCCTCTCCCCGATGTTATTCAACATCTACCTCAAGCCGCTGGGAGCTATCATCAGGAGGTTTGGGGTGCAGTGTCATCAGTATGCGGATGACATGCAGCTCTACCTCTGTTTCAAGTCCTCACCGAGGTTGGCTGTTGAGACCCTGTCCAAGTGCCTGGAGGCAGTGGCTGGCTGGATGGGAAGGAACATGCTGAAGCTGAACCCCGACAAGACCGAGATACTGCTGGTGCGGGACAAGGGGAGGTTAGGGGATGTTGACCTGGTGCTGAATGGGGTACATCTACCCCTGAAGGACCAGGTCCGCAGCTTGGGGGTCATTCTAGACTCCCAGCTGTCCATGGAGGCTCAAGTGTCAGCTGTGAGCCGGGCGGCGCTGTATCAACTCCATCTGATATGGCAGCTGCGCCCCTACCTTCCTAATCACCTGCTCCCATCAGTGGTTCATGCCTTGGTCTCCTCTCGCCTAGACTACTGTAATGCGCTCTACGTGGGGTTACCCTTGAAGACGGTTCGGAAGCTACAGCTGGTACAGAACGCGGCGGCTCGCCTGGTTAAAGGCAGCAGCCGGCGAGATCACATCACTCCAGTGCTCAAGGAGCTGCACTGGCTACCAGTTGCTTGCCGAGCCGAATTCAAGGTGTTGGTTTTGACCTTTAAAACCCTATACGGCTCCGATCCAGTCTATCTCAAGGAGCGTCTCCAGCAACACCAAGTGGGCCACTCAACAAGATCTGCCACGGATGGCCTTCTCCTTGTCCCTTCAGCCAGAGCAGCTAGACTGGTGGGGACGAGGAAGAGGGCCTTTTCTGTGGCGGCCCCCGTACTGTGGAACTCTCTCCCGAGTGACCTCTGCCATGCCCCCTCTCTGCTGAGCTTCCGTCGCTCATTAAAAACCTGGTTGTTCAGGCGGGAATATGGGGTGGGTTAAGATTTTAAAATTTTTATATTGTTTTAAATGTATTTTATTGCTTTTATTCTGTGTACATCGCCCAGGGTGGCCGGTTGCCGGCCAGACGGGCGATAAATAAATATTAATAATAAATACATAAATAAATAGTGTGGTATAAAGGCAGTGGGGGAAGACGTGGCTCAGTGGTAGCTTCAAACTCCTGCCTAAAGCCCTGGAGAGCCGCTGCCAGTCAGCATCAACAATACTGAGCTAGATGGACCAATGGTCTGACTCAGTATAAGGCAGCTTCCTATGTTCCTAAGCCAGGCTCAAGCTGCAAAGGGGAAAAACCCAAGTCCCGATTTGTCTGTATCTTTGCATCCTAAGTGAACATTCTAGAGCCACATCACCATCTTGTAGTTTTAGTTGTACTGTGGGTGCTATCCACTGTTACTCCTACTTAAGTCATGACTAACTTAAGTCCCATTCATTTTAATGGATCTGCTCTAAGAAGGGCTAACATTGCATACAACCCACTGTGCATTCATGTACCTACACACAAAAGCAATTCTTCTGTTCCACCACACTCTGCAGTAACAAAAGAAATGGAACTAGGACGATGCCATGGAGACAGAGGGATAGAACTACGCAGATATAAAAGAGCCTGCTCAGTTCTCAGTGGTCTCTACTAGGGATGTGCGTGGAGCTCGACTGGGGGGTGGAAGTCCAGCAAACTCGCCGGGCTCAACCCCGAGCTCCACTCAACCTACCTTTTCCCCAGCTCAATCTTGCGTTCTCGCGAGCCGAGCCAGGGAAAGCGACTTCCGGTGCTACGTTGTTTTTGTAGAAAATGGTGGAGGATACATTAAAAACAGCGTAATTTGCGCAAATTGCGGCCTAATTTGCGCAAATTGTGGCCGTTTTTAACATATTTTACACTATTTTCTATGTAAATTACGTACAGCCGGGGACCCGGAAGTCCAGCGAGCACCTCTGCTGGCGCTCGCGTGGCACGAGTCGAGTGCCGGGCGGGTCACCCATCCCTAGCTAGGAGGTGAAGTAAAAACAAGCCTGTTGCCCCAAGAAATCAAAGCCACCAGGATCAGTTTGGGTTACCATTTTAACTCTGTGTATGTCTGTCCTCCGCTTCCTAATGCAGCAGACTTTCTCTGCTCCGTGTACTTTGCTGCTATTCACTCCAATTGGAGTTTGGGTGGGTGGAGTTAAACTCTGTATTTAAAACACCACTGTGGCGATTGTAAAGTCAGGCCTGCTCATAGCCAACACTAGGAGTGGCCTAACCTTCACCGAGTAAGACCTCCTAGCAAAGCACACAACTGTCTGAAGAAAAGGACCCAGGGACCCAGTTCTGCACATGAATAAGTGGGCCTGAATGTATGAGAATGAATAAAGTAACTTGGCCCCAACTGAGCTCCATGGCTAAGGCTACAGTCCTACCTGCACGTACCTGGGCTGGGAATGAGCCCCAGTGAACTCAATGGGATTTACTTCTGAGTAGACAGGTATAGGTTGCACTGTAAGCAGGGATTTGACCCCGGGATGTCCTTTGTCCAAGACCAACACTGGCTCTCCACTGCAAAGGATTCTGCCAGTGCTAGGTCAAAATGTCCTTTACAAAAAGACCAGAGGGCCTTCCCATCATACATTTGGAGCACATGGGAGTGGTGATGGCACACATGTCCTGAGGTGCATGAAAGTTCAATGCAAGAAGAGTAGTGAGCACTCATTTGCAGAAAATGACACACACAGAGCAATCATTCAGAAGTTATGGAGGACTCAGTTCTCAATGCTCCCATGCACCACTTAAAATACTAGAGTGCGTGCATAGATTTTGTGCGTGCATAGATTTTGTGTTGGCTGAGGGAAGAAAAGATTTACTCTAGTGAGACTTTTGAAGTGCTTAACTTTGCTCCCTGCTGGTTGCACAAATGTGCATTAGCGCAGTCATTAAAGTAAATATATATACATTCAAATTTTGCCTATGAGCACTCATTAATTTGATTTTCTTTGAAAAATAGAGATTATCCCAGGGGAAAACCAAAGCATTAGAATTTGCTACATCAACACAGAACAGCTCTAACCTGGCTGAAGAACTCTCATGGGGTAGAATCCAACATAAGCCCTACTTAGAATAGACCCATTGATATGAATGGGACTTAAATTAGTCATGACTAACCTAAGTAGAACTCACATTGGTTTTTATCCAAGGAGTTTCATTTAATTCCATACCGGAAAGGAACACAGACAGTTTGAAATGCTAACTTCTACAGTCGTGGGAAACAAAAGCCTCCTTTAACAAAAGGAGGTTAAATAGGGAATACAGGGGTTGCGTTCTGCTTGTAGCCATTTAGCAAATGTAGCCACCTATAGGAATCTCTTGGAGGGAATCATCGCCTGTGCACTCAAGTGGCAGTTCCCTCCAAATGCCACTGCCTGAGGCAAAGAGTTATGTGGCACCATACGCCCAAGCTGAGCCTGCCCCCATCCCGGGTTTTCACCTGGAATTGCCCACAGATTTGAAAGCAGGGATGAGGACCCAGTGGCCCCGCAGATGATGTTCAGCCCCTACCAGCATAGCCAATGGTCAGGGATGATGGGAGTTGTAGTCCACAGGTTCCCCAGCCTTGTTCTAAAACCTTTCTTCACAGCATTAAGGTCTAGAAATGCGGGTGGGTTTTTTTTTTTTTTTTTTTAAAGAAACACTCAAAAGCCAAGACTCTGAAGATACTGAGTTCTGTGCCCAATGCCTATATGGTATAATTACACAAAGAATATGCTCAGACCTGTGTATTATTGCCTCTGGAGAGAATAAATGGAGATGAAAACACACATGGGTACATATTAATATATTTAATCCCCCCCGTCCCCCACCGATTTGAACAGCCACCAGTACCCAAGTCTATACAGAAATTTTGGAAATGGAAAAGAGGGAGCACAATGTCTATACTGTACATATAACTAATAGTACAAATGCTACACAGTTCCCAATCTGCAGCCACTTTTCAGTTTAGGAGAACTATGTTCTGAAATTCAACTGCTAAGAAGTTATGCACTTGATTCTCCAATTTTTTTAAAAAAAACTCAACGTGTTTTCTTTGTTCGGAGCCGTCGCTTGATGATTTCATGATCGCTTTCCTTTTCATCCATAATAATCTGAAAAGGAATGTAAATTCTATTATATATCAAGTGTGGAGCTAGTACTGGAATAAGATGTGAGAATTTGTGTGAACTCCTTGTTGGAACTATATTTATTTACTTATTACATTTCTAGAGCACCCAATAGCCAAAGTGCTCTGGGCAGTTCACAACCATTAAAACCATAAAATACAATATAAAAGTTGAACACTACAGTATAAAATAAAAATAATAACTAAATAAAACCTAGCAGCAGTGCAAAGATTTAAAATACTGTTAACAAATTTAAAACAACAGAAACTGAAAGACTAAAATTTCTGCAAAAATAAGGAGGCCTTCACCTGGTGCCAAAAAGAAAACAACATAGGCGCCAGGGGAGCTTCTCTGGGAAGCTCATTCCACAACTGGGGTGCCACAACAGAAAAGGCCCTCCTAGTAGCCACCCACTACACTTCCTTTGGTGGGGGCTCCTGGAGAAGGACTGCTGAAGATGATCTTAGGGTTTAGGCAGGTATATGGGCAGGGAGGAGACGATCCTTCAGGTAACCTGGCCCCAAGCCATTTAGGGCTTTGAATGTTAATACCAGCACTTTGAATCAGGCCTGAACATGGACTGGCAGCCAATGCAGATGGAAAAGTACTGGCATAATATGATCACATGAGCCAGTCCCTGTTAATCTTGCTGTCCTATTTTGGACCAGCTGAAGTCTCCGGACTGTTTTCAAAGGCAACCCCACATATAACACCTTGCAGTAATCCAGATGAGAGGTTACCAGAGCATAGATAACTGTAGCTAGGTTATCTCTGTCCAGATAAGGAAGTAGTTGGTATATCAGCCTAAGCTGATAAAAAGTGCCCCATGCCACCAAGTCCACCTGTGCCTCTAGTGACAATGCTGGATCCAAGAGCACCCCCAAACTATGAACCTGATCCTTTAGGGGGAGTGCAACCCCCTCCAGAACAGGTTGAACATCACTTAGTCAGGCAGATGAACCACCCACTAACAGTACCTCCATCTTGACTGGATTAAGTCTCAATTTATTGGCCCTCATCCAGTCCATTATCGCAACCAGGCACTGGTTCAGAACATCCACTGCCTCACTAGGATTTGATGAAAAGGAGATAGAGCTGAGTGTCATCTGCATATTGGTGACACACCTCAATTCATATCTCCAGTTAACCTCCCCTAGGAGTTTCATGTAGATGTTGAACAGAATGAGGGATAAAATAGAGTCCTGTGGCACCTCATGGCATAACTGCCAAGGGACAGAGCAATAATTCCCCAGCACCACTTTCTGGAATCAGCCATCCAAGTAGGAGTGGAACCACTGCAGTGCAGTACCTCCAACTCCCAGCCCAGGCAGCCTGTCCAGAAGGCCTGTCCCTCTCTCAGCAAAGGTCATCCCACAGGGCAACCAAGGCAGTTTCTGTTCCAAAACCAGGCCTGAAGCCTGATTGAAATGTGTGGAGAGAAAGCCAGACCTGACACCCATACCCACACCGCCACCTGCATAATCCCTGCCTAGGGCAGGGATGGCTCAGTTCCGAGCAGTCATTTACATCGACCTGCATTTACATTTACCTCAATGGGACACATCTGCATACACCCAATGGTTCCCCCCCCCCCGCCCCTGCAGTCTCAAAGAGCTGCCAAGCACCCTCAAGCACCAAGGGGCACCAGGATTTTCCCCAGCAGTCTCAAAGAGCTGCCAAGCACCCCCAAGTACCTGGGAGGTGCCAGGATCCTGCTGGACAAAGCCATTCAGCCTGTCAGCAGAGGAGGAGGGGGGGTGAGGGATGGGGTAAAAAGGGGGATACCGAGACAATCGAGGTTGTTGGAAGCAAGGTGCAGGACTGCACGGAACAGGTCCGCGACTCCGGTCAGGATGACGCCTCGCACCCCTGAGCAGGACGCTTGGTAACCAGCTGTAAGTTAGAACAAGAGCCAGTGTGGCGTAGCGGTGAGTGTTGGACTGGGACTCGGGAGATCTGGGTTATAGTCCCGACTCGGCCATGAAACTCACTGGGTGACTTTGGGCCAGTCGCTGACTCTCAGCCTAACCTACCTCACAGGGTTGTTGTGAGGATAAAATGGAGGAGTGGAGGAGGAGGAGGATTATGTAAGCTGCCTTGGGTTCCTTGCAGGAAAAAAGGTGGGGTATAAATATAATAAATAAATAACCAACTTGCAGTGATATTCTTTCTAGTGAGTTCAGGTTCTTTGATGCCAATACTGTCTGCAATCCTCCTTTAGGCTGAATGTGTATTGGAGCTCTACACTCCATTAAGTTTTATAGACTGTACTGTGTTTACTGTGAAGTTCCTTATCTGACCGAAAGGTGTTATAAACAAATCTCTGCCTGCCTGCTGTAAGCTTTCGCTCAGTGTCTATTGAAGTGGTTGCCCTCAGCTCACCTGGGAACCGCATAAGGGGAGTTTTTACAGCGCCGGTTAACCCGTTAACTCCTGAACTCGCGCAAAAGGACCGGCGGCAGTCCTTCACAAAATGTATCTAGATAATCAGTTTAATTGAAGAGTGCCTGCAGTTGGCCAGCAACCAACCACTCCTTGCCCAGAAGGGGATATTATCAACCAGCTTATATTTATTAACATTTTTTGGGTCCATGTTACGCTTTTTCAGTGATAGCCTAATAACTGCTTCCTTTAAAGGGGCTGGCACCACTCCCTCTCTCAAGGAGTTGACAATCTTCCAGACCCAGCCAGACATCCCCACCTATTAGATGCAATGAGCCATGATGGGCAAGGGTCAAGCATACAGGTGGTCCACCGGACTTCCCAAGCACCTTGTCCACATCCTCAGGCCTCAACAACTAAAATTAAATTACGTATATAAATATTTAAAAATTTGCTTGTCTTGCAAAATGCTCTCAAACCAAGTTACTTGCAATCCAAGGTATTACTGTAATGCTAAACCATGGTTTAGCTTTACAATGGTGAACTACAGCATGTGAACCAGGCCAGTTTTTTGGCACACTAAAACGATCACAGACATCAGCTCTTAACGTTCTGAGGTTAAGGCAGGACTAGGCGTCACAACATTAAGGATGAAGCTGGGACACACTGACTACGCCCTCAGGGAAACCCTACAATTGGGCTAAATCTGCCCATAATCAAGATTAAAGCTACAATTCTATGCACACTTACTTTGATTTCACATCAAAGCCAGTGGACCTTATTTATTTATTTTATATTTATACCCCGCCTTTTTTCCTGCAAGGAACCCAAGGCAGCTTACATAATCTTCCTCCTCCTCTCCCGGATCTCCCAAGTCTCAGTTCAACACTCTCACCACTACGCCACACTGGCTCCTTAGTTTTAAGTAGACACGTATAGGACCATGCTGTAAGAGAGGAGGGGGGGGGGGAAGGCTGGGAAGAGATAACCTTAGGCCTAAAGTTATTGCAGTATGAAATGCACTTATTCTAGCATACGGCCAAGTAGGACAAGTCAGCATGTTCAATCTGTGCAGCCCCCCTACAGCAAGAGGCATGGTGAAAGCAAGTTTTTAAAAAGCCCCAGAAGAAAACATCCTAAATCCATTTGGCCTATCTGTACTATATGCCAGTGAATAGTTCTACAATACCTGATCGTCAGTTGTGTTAGATCTGTACTCTGCCTTTCCTCCAAGGGCTATATCCCCTTACACCAGGGGTGCAGAACCTCAGGCCAGGGGCCAAATCCAGCCCTCCAGAAAGCCCTGCCCTCTTCCCCCAACCACCAATTGTTTGGTGGTTTCCTGGCTTTTGTGCAGCCCGCCCAGTTCTAGAAGGCTGAAATGCCTCTCCTAAGGTTTAGTTGTGGGCTAAAATATGCCGGCACTTTTGTTATTTTGTCTCTGCCCCTATTGCCTTTGGCTTCACCCCTTCTGCTTTCAGCCCCCACCCACTGCTGGGATGTGGCCCCCGAGATCTTCTCCAAAATGGAATTCGGTCCTCGGGCTGAATGAGGCTCTGCACCCGTTTTACAGTTTAGTTTCATGGTATCACTTACCACATGACCAGAGAATTCCATAGGGGAAGAAATATCAGTCGAGTATAACTTGCGTTTCGCTCGCTTTGGCTTGACGGCATTTTCTTTAACGGATTCCTCCTCGGCAGATTTGGGAGATTTGATTGTTGCCATCAGCTTCTTTGCTAGAAGAGGCATTTTCATAACATTTTATCCCTTTGGTAGAAAGCACACTAAGATAGCAGAAGCATACCTTATTGGACTACAGTTCCCATGGCTAACCAAATCCCTGTGCTGGCTGGGGCTAATGAGAGCTGTAGTCCAAAACTTCTGGAGGGCACCGGATTGGGGAAAGCTGGCTTATGCTATACCCTTACTCAAACTACCACTGAAGAGGAACTTTACAGAAAACCTTCCTTTCAAAGGTCTTCCTCCCCCCCGCTTCTCCCTTGAAGCCTGTTTTAAAACCCAGCATCCATACAACTGGAATACATACAGCAAAAATTAGCATAGTGCATGTACACTGCCCACTCCCTTCTCATACTGGGGCATTGCTATTGTTTTCATTTAATGCTCACATTTATATCCCATCTTTCCTCCAAGGTGGCATGCATGGGTCTCCTTTCCCCACCTGTCTTATCCTAATAATCCTGTGAGGTAGGTTAGGTCAAGAGATGGTGACCTTGGGACAATCACTAGATGAGCTTCATAGCTGATTGGTGATTTGAAGCTGGGTTGCCCTAGTCCAATGCCCTATCCACTACACAACACTGCCATTAGTGTCAATGGCTGTTGCTGCCCATAGGAAAGGGTTGGGTCCATTTCTAAAGTCCTTGATTTGGAAAAGGATCCGGCTGAAAGTGTCATTAAATTTAAGCATGCCCCCAACAAAATGCTACAAGCAAGGAGAGTGAGAGATTGGAAGAAGGTCCCATGTAATGAAAGTTCATGTCTTCCTCAACCTGATTCAAAGCACAAATAGTTCCCTTCAGAATGTGCACTGTTCAAGCAGAACAGAAACATCTTAGTAATTGCTGAAAAAATGAAGGAACTTGATCTTTGGCTTGCCATTTACCTTTCGACTGTATGATCGTAGGAGAACTCTGCAAGAAATAGCCAAATTTCTGTAGCGTTCTACCTGCATCCCCAGGTGATTTTCTACTTGACCGAAAATGTTTACTTCTTAAGGAATATTCCTTTTTGATAGAGGGATCAGGAGCAGTCTAAAGGAACACAAAACATTCAACAGACATTTAGAATATTAGATTTAAAATCCAGACCACTTTGAAGACTATGCTGGCTTCTGTCCTATAAACAACTGCTTGCTACAGATAGCTGTCATTCTTCTGCAGAGAAGGACATGCTACATCTGCATTGTAATACATTTAATAAAGTCAACTCCTTTATTAACAACAAAAAATCCCTTTATTTGCACAGGATTTTAAGCAGGACTTCACAAATTGGAAATGTGACTCTGGTCTGGAACATGTTAAGTAATTTACAGCAGAGTTCTATGACCGTCTACTCAGAAATGAGCTCTACAGGGTTCAATGGGACTTACTCCCAAGTAAGTGTGTATAGGATTTCAGTCAGAAGTCCTTTCTTTGCCATTGGACAACATTGGACTACAGCTAGTCTCCCCACTCCCGTGCATCCAGGATGGCTAGAATTGCCCTGGTAGGTTTAAGTGATAGCATTTGTCCGTCACAGCAGTAAATACTGCATCAAAACCACTTATTCATTAGATTTTCATGCTGCCCCATCCACACAGGTGGGTGTGGGTTTACAAAGTTACAAATGAAATTGACATACAAGGCCCTGAACAGCTTGGGACCAGGCTACCCGAAGGAGCACCTTCTCCTATATCAACGTGCCCGTTCACCAAGATCTACAGATTAGGGCCTCCTGCTTGTCCCATCACCTGCAGAAGTACATCTGATGGCAACCAGGGAGAGGGGCATTTTCTGTTGCGGCACCCCACCTTTAGAATTCTCTCTCATGCTTCACTATAGCCTTGATGGTGTTTCCAAACCTGTTGAAAACATATCTGTTTACACAGGCATTTACTGAATTTTCATACCTAGTTTAGTGGATTGTTTTTAATCTTCGTATTTTATTTTAATTGTTGTTTTAATGAATTTTTTTACACCACTCTGTGATTTGATCATGAAGGGGGGCATAGAAATATTTTAAATAAATAATAAATAAAAAGCAGTGGATTCCGGCTATTTTATTCCTCCTGATCTAGTTCACATGTGAGAGTGCCAGCCATGTTTATTCATTCAGGGAGAATAGGGACACCAACAGGGTGCTTCACATAGAAGCACCCTTTGGGTGAACAAACAACCCTACATAGGGACTATAAGCACATGGGTGCTACAATTTGCACAAATTGGCATCTCTATGTATGTGCCGTGACCCTGTAGCAGCTTTGAGAATTCCCAAAGTATTCACATGGGGCCACCGCCAAGTATGAACAAGCCCTTTGTTAAATGATGCTATTGCTAGTACTGACCCCTAGGGGTCAATTACTAAAGCTAAAAAAAAGAAAAAAAGAACATTCCTGCCAGAAGTTTGCAGTTTAGAATTTATGTAGGAACTGTTTAAGAGCGGTCATCACCTCTGTTATTTGCCTAAACAAAATCTATGGAAGTGCTACCACTTTGCATTATGCATTTAGTTTTAATATATACCGGTACATGAAGAATGGAGTTCCAGGCACCCTTCAACACTTTTGGGGAAGAGATGGGTAGATATTAAGTCAAACCAATACATTAAAAATGCTAGTAGGCATTTTTCACATCTTAATATCTACAATGTTACAATGTTAAGTATATTGGAGTGATATAAATCTTCCCCCCTTTGAATATTTAGCTGGCAGCTACTAGCTTAACATAAAGAGCCATGCTAGATTAGATCAAAGGCCTAACTAGCTCAGATTTCTGTTCTCACAGTGGCCAACCCGTTGCTTATGGGAAGCCCACAAGCAGGACATGAGCATAATTCAAAACCCTCCTGCTCATGTTCCCCAGGAACTGCTTGGTATTCAGAGACAGAATGCCTCAGATACTGGTTGTAATATATAGCCATCATGACTAGTAGCCACTGATTGCCTTATCCTCCATGAATTTTAATACTGTCCAACTTGGTGGCCATCAATTCAATACATCTTGTGATAGCAAATTCTATAGTTTAACAATGCGCTGTGTAAAGAAGTACTTGGTTTAATCTGTCCTGAATCTCCTACTACTCAGCTTCGTTGGATGACCCCAGGCTCAGGTACTAGGAGGGAGAAAGCTAAAAAGCCACAAAAGTTGTAACTTTTCTTTCCTACCCCACTTTCTAACTTTTTTGTGGGTGCCAGTGGACTGCATGGTACTCCTCTGAGTACAGCATGTGGGTGAAAATGGCCCCTGGACCTCCCGCAGTTGCCCACCCCTGATTTAGACAGACCAATAGTCTAGACCAGGGCTCTCCAACCTTGGGTCCCCAGATGTTGCTGGCCTACAGCTCCCAGCATACCCAGCCAGCATGGCTAATGGCAAGGGATTCTGGGAGCTGTAGTCCAGCAACATCTGGGGACCCAAGGTTGGAGAGCCCTGGTCTAGACACTGGGATGCTCCCCCCACTTGGCCAGATTTCAGAGAGGTTGGCCCTGGGCTAGACCATGGGCTACTATCTCCCCTATCTGCAGAAGCAAATACACTTTTTTTTGCTGTCAGGAGAAAAAGCAGGGCCTGCTACCTTGGCCCAAGGCAAACTTCATTCCTTAGAAATTGCCCTCCTTTTTGCTGGAGACGGAGGAGAACACTAGCGTTTTGGATAATTGCCCAAAGAGTTGGGGAGAATCTGCTAGTCAAAACAGAGATATTCCATATCAGAGCAAATGACTGTGACACCTTCATGTTGAAATGATCACATACAATGCTTTTAACACACATGCATGCACACACCTTTTTCTTTTGTCTACTTAATGAATCAGACCATATATCTGCGTTAGCCGGGGATGTAGTATTCTTCTCATTTTCACTCTTCAAGAAGTCCTTAAAAACAGAAGGGCATGCTCAACATCCAACTACTCTTTCCAAGCTTGGTTGTTTACTACTAATTCTCAGAGGAAAGGGAGAACTTAGAAATGAAACCAATAGCAATGTTCAAACAGTCACAAAACTATTCTACAACACTGCTTAAGCTGTGAACATGCAAGAAACATGCTTCCAAATGAAATAAAACTGAAAATTTGCCAGTACTATTTTTATCCACTTTTATCATTTCTTCTGGGCGTTATACTTTTTTGTCTGCATATTTAACAAAGTGGAATATAAGTTTAGCATTTTAATAGATACAAAGTCAGGCCAGTAGCATTCTAGCGCTGATCAGCCAACACATGATGAGGCCATTAGGATGAGAGAATGTTTTCATGTATAAGGAATTTATGAATAGCAAACCTGATGCAAGTTTGGTAAAGTGGTCAAGCATTATTATATGTTGGAGGGGAAAGAAGAACAATGTTGACTTTAGATAGGATGGCTGCCATTGAGACTTGAAGGACTCAAGGTCAGGGATGGAAAGAAGGCAGAGAGATCACAGTCCACCATATTGACTGAGTTCAGACAACACTATAACTCACACTCAAGGATTGAGTATGCGGTTGAGTGTGGGTTGTTGTTGAAGTGTGGGTTGTTGTTGGAATGTTGGTTATTGTATTGTTTGAACCCAGCTGCGCTAACAAACCATGGTTTGTTAACCACGAACAACCCATGAAGAGAACCAATGATTTGTTGTTGGGTTGTGAACTGTGGGTTGTTCATGGTTAACAAACCATGGTCTGTTATCACGACTGAGTTCAGAAAACACGACAACCCACATTTCAACAACTACCCACAGTTCAATGACAACCCACACTCAACCCTGAGTGTGGGTTATCATGTTGTCTGAACTCTCCGCTGCAACACCTAAAGAGTGCTTAGTGCTAGGATTTTTTCAAATAACTGAGTAGCTGGACCTTGGTCTGAACCACCTACGCACTTTAAGGAAGAGTGCACGCTCACTTAACAGATTGGTTATGTATGCCTTACTGTCATGCAGCTAGGTGTTTATCTTGGTAGAATGAAATAATTTGACATTACAGTCATCCCAAGATGTACACATCCTGTAGGTGAGAGATGAACTGAAGTTCAGATTGGAGTCTATAGATTGGATTTTTTATAGATCATCAATCCATTCAGGGCATAAAAAGAGAGGGCTTGGTGGCTGAATGGGAAGACGATCAAGTTCAGGACTCCATCATCACCACCACTCCATGAAAAGTGAACTGAGCCACCCTAGTTTTAAGTTCTTGATTCTGAATGTGCTAGCATAAATGATGGCCAACGCTGAGGCCCAGTTCCTGTGCTGAATTCCGCAAACTCCCAGAACAATTTCTGGCAGGAAATCCAACCCATTTCAGTAGAATTTTACTTCCAACTACTTGCACTTAAGACTGTAGCTTAAGTGTTCCACAATAGTGTTATAGCTGACGCAAGTGAATGGCTGGCTGATTTCAGCTATTATGCAGCGTCAGTTCTGAGTGAGGAAAAAGTATACTAGAAAAACAGATTATCTGCAATATAGAAACAGAGGCGGCAGATGAGGAACCAACTACAGTAGTTCAGTGTTACTAATGTGTTAAGATCTAAATGTGCTACTGGAATGAAATATGAAAAAGGAGTAAGAGATGATACTGTTAAGTACTCTGATCTACAGTATCTATACAGCTAAAAGCACATAGCTCAAAGGGATTCAGTACCTGACTGACACCATCAGAAGTGTATTTATTTCTAGCTTTGCTTTTCCAGCAACTCGACAATTTATTGCTCTTGAAGAAAAATAGTTGAGGAGAAAAAGTTAAGTCTTCCAACGAACTCACCTCCTCCAGTATTCATGTGCAATATTGAGCTTGAATTCAAGTAGCCCCTTCTGGAAATCAGACACTATCTTGAAGTTTAATACTAGCAGTTAAATGTGGTCTTGCTGTTCCTTATCTATCACAGACAGTGATCTGGACAGAGCACGTACAGAGTTCCATGGCAGAAAGCTACCATAATGTGAAGCTTAATAATTAATCTGCAAGACTCCTATTCATTCAAAAAGGGAGGGCTGGCACAATATTTTTATGGGCACAACCTGTCCTACAAATCTGCCACTCTCAATGTTAATCGTTACCCAGATTGGGAGGCTGGCGCTAATCAAAGAGGACAGGTTGAATTCAGCTGGCAGATCAAATCTAAGATGAACATTCAGATTCCCTGGGATGTGACCTTCTCTCCTTGGAAAGGTAGAGATGTGCTTTGTGTGCGTGGGCTTGTGCGGCCTACCTGTGGCTTAGTCACCCAGGAATGCCTAGAAGGCTGGATTTATGCCTGTGACTGACCAGAAAGTAGCACATTTCATACGTAGCTAACCATAACTTCAGAGATAGCAACTTGTTAGACATCAAGAAAACATTCTAAGAAGTCTTGAGGAGATAAATTTGGTCCATGGTTTTAATGCTAATACTTGCTTTCTAAAAATAATTAATTAAGAATATTTCCCACTCAGAAATCCTCAGAAAAACATCCTATGTTAGACAAATACTATGTTAATGCAGCTTATCGGGCATTGATAAAGGCAAGGCATATGTCATTCTAGCATTCAATCAACTTCCCAGATTATAAATGCAGAGCAAAGCATGACAAAACAGTTACGGAGCAATCCTATGCATACAATATAGCACAATCCCATGCATCTTTACTGGAAAGCAAGTCCTACCATATTCCCTTGTAAGTCAGTTTAGGATTGCAGGCTTAGGTGATTTTTCTGATCTGTGTTTTAAGGTGTGCGTTGTTGTTTTTTAAATTAAAAGTGCTGTTCACAGTGGTATACAGAGACACATGTCAAGATTACTTGCTTTCTGTCAGTTGTTAATACCTCATCCAGTGCATTGCTCTTCCTTTTCCTTGCCTTGGGCACTTTTATAGTCACTGTGGAAGGACTCCCTTGATGCTTCACTTCCATCTTATTTGGCTGAAGAGGAGTAAACTGAATTTCCATTTGGGGTTTTGGAAAGCGGCTGGTTTGCTCAGTCTCTGAAGATACTTCACAAGAATCTAGGATGGTGTCCGACTGGTCCTGCGGTTAGAATAAAATGGTGAGAAGGGGGAATGGTAGGGAGAAAAAAACCCAAAATTTAGTTATAGAAGGGAAGACAAGAGGTTTAAAACAAGGCAAGACAAGAAGAAGGGGTCATGCCACACAACTTGGTTTCATTTTGCAATGATAAACGTTTGCAATAAGAACTACTGCTTGATAGTCTAATTATAACAACACAAGTTAACAGAATCTCCCCTTCCCAAGTGGGAAGCAAATCCATTGTCTTTTGTTGGAGGAGAGAGAGAGTGCTCACACACACAGGATACTATTTAAATTTTTTACAGGTGGATCAGCATGATAGAACAAGTATGCTGGGCTCAGACAACATGATAACCCATAGTCAAGGCCTGAGTATGGGTTGAGTGTGGGTTGTCGCTGAACCGTGGGTTTGTTGTTGGGTTGTGAACTGTGGGCTGATCGTGGTTAACAAACCATGGTTTGCTATCACGATTGCGTTCAGACAACATAACTCACATTTCAATAACCACCCACGGCTCAACGACAAACCACACTCAACCCATAGTCAACCCTTGAGTGTGGGTTATCATGTTTTCTGAACCCAGTCAGTTACTACCAGAACATCCTCTCAGCAAAAGACAGGAACTAGCAAGACCCAAAAGTTTTCCCCAAAAGTTTTCCCCAAAAGTTTTCCCCAAAAGTTATGTGAAACTCACTGACTGGGTTTGCATGACATGATAACCCCTTGTGGGTGACAAGCCACAGTGGTCTGTTGTCTCATGCGAACCCAGACGTTTTCTACAGGGTGGCTTGTTTGTGGGCAACAAGCCACCCTGACAATACATGGCTTGTTCTAGGGGTTGTTGTACCCACGATGGGTTGTCATGTCATCCGAACCCAGTCGGTACCCATCATGGGTACCGAGAAGTGGTGAGCGAGCCTCTTGGCAAGAGTAGCAAAAACCCCTTGCTGCTCTTGCCAAGCTTGCCCAGGCCAATGCCAGCCGCCCCACCGATGCCCAAGTGGCACTTTGGGGTGACTGTCACTGGCTCAGTGCCCCCAGCTGCGATAGCGGCTTTATTCCCCTTTCCCCCTGTCCCCCACCCCCAAGAGATCACAAACAGGAATCTCCAAATTGACAGCCAGTGTTAAAACTCAGACTTCCCTTTAAAGTGGGTTTTTTGATAGGGCTAGTCAGGGGTTTTTCACAGGGACATATACATATGTATATGCATATGCCCCTGTCGAAAACCCCAGTTTAAAAGGAAGCCTGAGCTTTAACAGCTCAAAGCTCTGTGCTT
Organism: Shinisaurus crocodilurus; assembly: GCA_021292165.1. Lineage (NCBI taxonomy): Eukaryota > Metazoa > Chordata > Lepidosauria > Squamata > Shinisauridae > Shinisaurus > Shinisaurus crocodilurus. The sequence goes on from CM037878.1 coordinate 100,287,478, forward strand.
CCATAAAAGGGGTGGCTTGCACTTTCCCACTGTTCCAAGCACCTAGAGTCTTGGGAAATGGTGGAAAAAGATGTGGAATACTGAGAAGAGTCAGGTCCAGCCCCCCCAAAAAAGTAGCGGATCTTGTTGCGAAGGGGATGACCTAATGATCACCCCCTTTTGAAAGCAAAGATCACTTGCAGCTTTGCTTTCCCTTTATAGCTCACCTTTTGACAGCTGTCAGGGGAAAGCAAAGTGAAAAAATAAACCTCTTTGCAGCCTCTCTGGGTCAATGTTGATGGTGGGTGCCTGCTGCATTTGACAGCAGGTACCCCCAGGACACTGCCCAGGGGAGGCTGCCCATTTTGGACCTGTGGAAGTGCGCAAATCCAACTAATTTTATTTGTTTTAATTGTGCACAATTGGGGTACAATTTTTATTTTTATTTTTTTAAAAGGTGGCCAACCAGTGACAGCCCCTCCAGTGTGCCACTTGGGCACTTTGAAGGGGCTGTCACTACAGAGATCACTGTTCATGATCTCCGAGGGCAAGAAAGGGTAAAGGGGGGAAAAGCCACAGCAAATCAAAAAAGGCTCGCGATCGTGGCGGGGATTGAGGAGACAAATTGGGTTCTGCCGCAGAGTCCACTGGAATACCTGCAGGAGGACCAAGGGGGAAGGAGGGAGATGACAACCCACGGTGAGTCCGATCATCTGTTGGGTGCACCATGGGTTGTTCACGAAACAACCAACCCAGCATGGCTTATTGCCAGGGTGGGTTAGCGTGACATGTGAAACTCACCCAGTGTGACTTACTTTTAGTGAGGTACACATGACCCCTGCCACACAGGCTAGCCCTGCCCACTGCTGCCGCCATCATCACCCCCGAAATGCCCATTTGAAGCTTGGAAAAATTTCTGTGCATAGAAACGGATGTGCGGACAGCTCCTGGATGAGAGGAGGGACCCTGGCCAATCAGGCTCCCTGCTCGCATGGAGCAGACTCACATGTACATCTGTTGGTGCAGAGAACTCAGTTGGGGGAGTGCAGCGACGGTGTACAGTGAGGGCAATTGATGGGGCTAGCCTGCCAAGGCCTCTGCATACTCATTCAATGCATGGAAGAGGTCATGTGTAAGTAGACATCTAGAAAATTGCATGGTTAGAGTCTGAAATTAAGAGCCCTGAACATCTGGCATTTCATAGGAGGTGACACCCAAGAGAAAGTTTCAGAGCTTTGAGTTGGGGCTCTACACACACAAAGAAGGAGTGTCCGGTGATCAAATCACATAAGACTTCCTTGTCAGGAAGGAAGCATACCTGGATATTTTCTACAGAAGATCGCCTGCTAGATGTAGAAGATAGCCTACTAGAACCTTGTAGCAATGAACCCATGTCCCCAGCATTATTGCAGGTTGGCAGGCAATTTTGTTTTTCTTTAAGCTGTAGAAGAAAGAGCTGAATGAGAATCTTAAGGCTTATATAGTTCAAGAATACTTCTGATTTTTGATGCCACTAATGCTGGAAGAGACAAGGATGTGGACCACATTATGAAATGGATCCACTCCCCGCAGTGGGTCTCGCTTTGTCCCAACAGGGGTGTCATTTCAGGACCAAAGACATAGTGTTTACAAAAGGCGTTCTCCACTGGCTGCTCTGAGGCTTTTTAAAACTTCAGCTCTTAACTTGGCTGTGTATTTATCATTTGCTACTCTGCCTGGGTTTTCTCAATTGTTTTAATACCAATTAATGCTTTATTGATGTTGCTTTTATGAATTATGGATGGTATTTGCTGGGGGGAAATGGCACCTGAAATAGCTTTTTATAGAATCAGAGAATGCAGTTCTATTTTAAGCCATTTAAAAATGAATGAATAATCAACTTCTTAGTATTACGTATACCTGGATCGCTTGAAATGTTATACTGAAATGTTTCGTGACCACACACACACACACACACACACACACACCTCTATCTTTTCTTAAGTTTTAAAGCAACCTGAAGTTTAAATCTGCTGTGTCAGAAGAGCAGTAATGAGACTGCTAGTCTATTCTAATCACTAAAGAAGTAGTTTACATAAAGGGTGTTGGATGCAATGGCTCACTGGCACTAGCCAGGCATGATACTGAATTGAATTCAACTGGAGGTACTCGCCTTCAAAAAAAGAAAATCATATGGTTTGAGGAAGGCTTACACTTGTGTGTTTCTATCCTAAAAGAGAGAAACAACCATTCACAAGGGTTTGCAGAAGTATTAAAAGATCCTTAAGTTCAGGGAAGGGCTCTAGTTCAGTGGTAGAGCAAATGCTTTTGCATGCAGAAAGTCCCAGGTTCAATCCCTGGCATCTCCAGCTAGGGCTGGAAAAACTCCTGCCTGAAGCCTTGGAGAGCTGCTGCCAGTCAGTGTTGACAATACTGGGCTAGACGGACCAATGGTCTGATTCCGTATACAGCAGCTTCCTATGCTCCTATAGTGACCAGAAAGAGAGATGCCAGACTACATGTGGGAAGAACTAGGCTGAAATAAAATGCTCAGAGAACAGGTGTGGGAAACCAGATTATCCCAAAGCCTCGCCAGCTCACTATGGCCAGGGGTGGGGGGAGAGAGGGGCTTCATCGGACTTTTCAACCTAGCAGACCTTCATTTTCTGGAATCCTCCCCACACCCCAAAACCAATGGGCAAACGTTACTTATGGGGGCCTTTCAGGGAAACAAGGAACTTCAGATATAGCGGACCAAAGCCATCTCTGCCTCCCAACCCGCTACCCAATTTGGGGCCTATCACTAGCAGGTACTCCACTGATGGCAGAACTATGCCTGTGGAGCTCTCTATGGGCATACCAAGGTGGACATGCCACCACCACCACCACTGCCAGTACCTTTGCCTCATCCTAACCTCCGCTTCGGAAAAACTTGTGTTGTAATCCTCACTTGTCTGGCAGTGGTGGTAGCAGTGGCATGTCCATCCTGGTATGCCTGAAGAAACCTCCACAGGAATAGATCTACTACCAGCGGTGTGCCAGCAGGTGATAGACCCCAAATTGATCTCATTGAGCACACTGTGACTTGTTTCCAAGGACTGCATTGTAAGACACAGCTAGTATTGATACGTTACCTGTTTACAGTTAGATAGATCTTCTGCCTTATTTTTTTCTGGACCTTTTGGAATGGGTGACATTACAGTCATAAATTTCTCACAACCAATCTGTTTTAATTCCTCAGTACCATCACCCTTAAGTTCCTCAGAGGTACTTCGACAACCCTTTTTTTTTTTTTTAAGAAAAAAGAAAAAAAAGCACTGGGTGTTCAAGGAGACAGATTCAGAAAGGACTGGTAAACACAAAGGTTAAGATGTACCGTCTTTACAGTGAGCCACATTTTTATAGTCAAAGATAAAGCTAATCTTGTAACTTGTAAAAAAAATAATTCCTGACTGTTAGAGCAAGAAGACAATGGAACCAACTACCTAGGGAGGGGCTCTCCCACTCTGGAGGCATTCAAGGTGCAGCTGGATAGCCATCTGTCAGGGATGGTTTGACCTGGATTCCTGCATTGAGCAGGGGGTTGGACTCAATGGCCTTGTAGGCCCCTTCCAACTCTACTTTTCTATGATTCTATGAAATGAAACTCATCTTCGATGTGGAAGTTTCAGCACAAGATCCTCTGCTTATATACTTAAATCGAATTAAGAGTACAAAGACGTTTTGAAACACCCACATACAAAACAATTCTGTATTTCCCATATTTTGTTAAATTTGTCAGAAAAACCTGACAATTTCAAATCCAGCCTGTATCATATGTCCTACAAAAGAGACTTCCCATCATGATTCAGCAACTACAAAGGGGTCACCCAAGATCCTGGATGAACTTTCAAGCTGCAACTTTTAACAAATACCAAGCATCCAATCCAGCATTCCCCAACCTGGTGCCTTCCAGATGTTCGGACTACAACTCCCAGCACTCCTGACCATTGGACCATGCTGTCTGGGGCTGATAGGAGTTGAAGCCCAAAACATCTGGAGGGCACCAGGCTGGGAAAGGCTGTCCAAAGCCAGGAGATGCAGAAAGCAGGAATGCTTCAGTTTAATTGTGTAGCCTTTGGGACCATCTGCTACCACTTCCACTTTCTAAAAGGAGACCAGAAAAAAGATATCACCTTCTGCTAGGGCTGGCCCATAAGACCAAAGGCCTATCTAGTGTTGCATCCTGTTTCCCATAGAGCCACTCAGATGTATGTGGAATGCCCAGAAGCAGGACATGAGGGCAATAGCCACTTCCCACTGCTGTTCCCCAGCAACTGGTTTTCAGAGGCTCACATCACTTGATGACTGCCACCATTACGTGATAACTTACACATGTGACTGGGCCATCACAGATCAAGCACGACAGACAGAACTTTCATATCGATGCGTTTCATGGAGTAAGTTCACACATTCAGCTGGCAGCCATCTAAGCATACAGTAAATCAAGTGATGTTCCAATATGTGTGGATCAGATCCTAGTGGCAATTTGTTTAAGAGTGGGGCGGTTGGGTGGGATAATTGATCTAGAGACCCTTAATTACCTTCAAAAAATACTTTCCCTAAATTTTGATATGCCACAACAGGCAGAATAATTCTGTGTGAGAGACTCATCAACAGAAAAAGGCAAAGGGGGGGGGGAGGAGAAAGATTATACCAACCTTCTCAGAAGTTTTCAGTACAATCCTTTTCAGTTCTTCTATTTCTTTGTCTTTTTGTGCATTACGAGAAGCTAGAGAGCTAAGCTGAACTTCCAGGGCTGCCACCAGCTGATCTCTCTCTGCACGCCATTTTTGAAGATCACTATCTTTTTCTGTTGCACGTTTTTCCTGAAGAGAAGAAAAGGGATTAGAAATCACTGTAAACATCCCATAGGTAGGAATTGTCCCAACTGCATGGTTTTTATTTCTATTTCTTTATTTTTTTACTGTCCTTGGAGGACTGGGTAGGTTTTTTTTTACTATTTTGTAATATTTTTTTATTTTTATTGGTTGATTTTAACTGTACACTGCCTTGCGCACTTCAGTAGAAAGGCAGTAGATTAATTGGAACACACTGACATCTCTTACGATTACATTTCCTGGTTCCTTCAAGTTGAGTCTTTGAAGAAACAGGATTTTGTTTCACAATAAAGGAAAGGCACCACCTGCAGATCTTAGAATTTGGGAAGGTTCATACAGAAGGAGGTGGTGTCACCATCCTAAGATACTCCGCACCCACTGAAACTCTTACAGTCAAATTCAAGGTACTGGTGATGACCCTCAAAACTAACCAGTAGGTAGGGAAATTGTCTTGGCACAAGTGTGAAACAGCCCAAGTGACCAGCACTGACTTCATTGCTCTACTGTTCATAATTGGAACAATTATGGTTTCTGCACCACCTTCAAAGGGCAGCCCCATATAGAAAGAATTACAATGGTCCAGCTTTGAGGTTACAGACTTATTGCAGATTGCACTGTGCACCACGGAGACTTTGGTTCAAAGTTCTCACCTCAGCCACAAGGCTCCCTGGGTGAACCTGGGCCAGTGACCATCTCAGCCTAGACCTGCCTGACAGAATTATTGAGAGGATAAAATGAGGCTCAGCTTGTCTGAGTGTGGAAAGCTAAGCAGGGTCAGGCCTGGTTATTACTTGGATGGGAGACCCCCTCCTCTAGTTTCCTGCATTGAGCAGGGGGTTGGACTCGATAGCCTTGTAGGCTCCTTCCAACTCTATGATCTATGAAATCTATTGTCACTCTTGGATGATGGGCGGGATATAATACAGTCATGCCTTGGATTGAGAGCATAATTCGTTCCAGAAACGTGCTTGCAATCCAAAACACTCTTATATCAAAACGAAATCCCCCCAAAAAAATTTGTACAGAGAATTTTAATTTAAGCCATACTACAGTACTTGTATTGCAAGACGTCGCTTGTATATCAAGTAAAAAATAAATAAATAAATATTTTAAAATTTGCTTGTCTTGCAAAACGCTCTCAAACCAAGTTACTTGCAATCCAAGGTATTATTGTAATCATAAATAGATATGATTGCATGTTTAATTTAAACAATCTGGGCAGAAAGCCATGGCATTAGTCATTTTACACTGTGAACAACTAGCAGGAACAGCACATATCGTGCAGGATTAAGGCTACAAGCCTACACACACTTACCCTTTGAACACAAAGGGACTTACTTCTGAGTAGACATGTCTAGGACAGTGCTGTTAGACCCTAATATATAGAACTTGGCTTTGCAATATGCAAGTTATAGCACATCGTTCACTACTCACTGCTTCTTCAAGCTGCTTTGCGTGATGTTCTCTGTCACCAGCAAATCTTTTCATCTCTCTGTTACGGTGGGTCTCTGCTTCTTTTGCCTGAGTTATGAGGAGCATTTTTTCTGCCAGCCACTTTTTGCGATCCATTTTATGCTGTTCTTCATATTCCTGTTTTACACATTAATCAGAGTTAAACCTATTCTTCTCAGGGAATTCTGAAGGCCCTCAAAAACAGTTAAAATTTGAAATTGTCACATGCTCTGGGAACATATTTTCTGCAGAAGAGTGTCCGTCTGCCAAAGAGACATTAAAACATCCACTAGATCTTTGTTGGTCAGATCTAGGCCATGTTCAGATGCAATGCTAAAGAGCAGTTTAATATAAGCTTAAGTAGTTTAAGCTTCTGGCTCTTCTCTTCTCTCCTCTCCCCCACCTCACCTTCTTTGCATGCAAATGCAAACAGAAACGCGAAGCTTCCAGTTTTATTCAGAGATGGGAAACTGACTTGTACAAAGTCACACAAGAGTCTCATGAAAGGCAGATGCTAACCAAATGAAGGCTGGGCATGGTAATGATTGTATCCTTAGACCAAGGAAATAATGACAATATTTCCCACCCTTTTTCCTCTTTCAAGGAACTTTATTTGTTATTCTTAAATGAGTTCAAGTCTCCGGGACCAGATCCATCACACTACAGGGAGCTAAAAGAGCTTGTGGGTGTTATGTCAGAGCTGCTGGCAATCATCTCTGAGAAATTGTGGAGAGTGGCCAGAAAATTGGAGACGGGCAAATGTTCCAGTTGACAAAAAGGGGAAAGAGGTGGATCGGGAAAACTACAGACCAGTCAGCCTGACATTGCTACCAAGAAAAATTCTAGAACAGGTTATTAGGTGGCTGTCTAATGCAGTGTTCTCCAACCTTGGTTCCCCAGATGTTTTTGGCCTACAACTCCCAGCATGCCGCAGCCAGCTACGCTGGCTGGGGCATGCTGGGAGTTGTAGGCCAAAAACATCTGGGGACCTAAGGTTGGAGAACATTGGTCTAATGCATTCTTTCCTAGATGCTCACAATTATTAGCAGCTAGCATGGGTTTATTACGAATAAGTCAAGCTAGTACAACCTTCTCTTGTCCCTTCTTTTTTATAGAGTTACTAGTCTGGTAGATGATGGGAATGCCATGGACACATAGATCTTTATTTCAGCAAAAGCATCTGACAACATTTCCCACTATATCCTTGCTGACAAGATGGTAAAATGTGGGTTGGATGCTACAACAGTTAGGCGGATCGACAGCTGGTTGAGCAACAACCCAATTTGCATGCAATGACAACCCAGGGTGTTTTTTAAAAAAACCAAATACCTGGGTTGTGATGAACACAACAGTCTCGCAGCTCCATCGGTCCTGCTGTCATTGGAGCAGCTAAACTATTGGATAATTAAATTGCAGTCAAAACCTATGGCTCATGTTTCACCAGGTAGTTGGGTGAAATGGTTAAGATCACTGATACCTTCTAGGGTGGATTCCCTAGAAGGTACTCATTGAATAATTAGCAGAGCCTAAGCAGGAAATGGGCGTAGCTATCAGTTTCTTCCTCTTTCTGCTGGGACTCTGGAGTGTGTGGTTGCAGTAGTTGTTGTCTCCACGTGGTTCTAGCAGCAGCATGTAACCAGAGTTGCTGGTCTGAACTCCACAAGTTCAGACCCCAAGTAACTACAAATGTACTTGTACCAACTGTAAGAAACGTCTTTTAAGCCTGCCTGAATGAAACTGCATAATCTGAGTGAGTAAATGTTACTTTTAACTTTTACAAGACTGTGTCTCTGATTATTGTTCTGAGGGAGAGAAAAGGGGGCAAAACCAGGGAAATCCAGTCTGCCTTAAAGCATCCTGGATTACCAAATGCTAACTGGCTAACACTAGCCAAATCTAAGCTTCTTTTAAGCTGGAAAGGGACTCTACTCTGCTGATCTCACTAACGTGAGATAGGAAGGATATTACTCCACAATATATCCTCTCCTAGCATCTTTTTCAAGTCTCAACATAAACAATCCAGGGACACTCTGTCCGTGGGCTGTTCAGTGTGACATCTGAACCCAGAACTCTGGCTTGTCTCTCCCCTGACAAGCCAGCGTTGAACCCAGGCTTAAGGTTCTTCAAATATCTGAAAGGCCCATTATGCAGAGGATGGAGCAGGAGTGAGCAGAAAGTAGATCTCCAGATGTTTCGGACTTCAACTCCCAGAAGCCACTGTCAGCATGGCCAATGGTCAGAACTGCTGGGGGCTGAAGTCAAAAACTAGAGATCTACCTTCTGTCCGCCGCTGCTCCAGAAGGCCGAACTAAAACCAAGGAGTGAAGATTGCAGGGAAGCATTCTTTAGATTTTGGCTAAACATTAGGCGAAACTTCCTAATTGTAAGAGCTGCCTTACAGTGGAAGAAGCAAGCTGCCTCGGAAGGTGGTGGGTTCTCCTTCACTGGAGTTATTTAAGCAGAAGCTGGACAGCCATCTGTCAGGAATGCTGTAGCTGCAGCCTGCATTTAGCAGTGGATTGGGCTCTGATACCACCAAGGTCCTTTCCAACTCTATGATAGTCCTGAGAAGAGCCCGCTTGTGGTTCCTAGTTGCAGGGCTCAAAGCTCTGCCATTTACGTGGGAGCAACTGGGAACCTGCTCACACCGGCATTATTGGAACATGCAAATAACAAATTTCCAGATACTTTTACATTTATCCAGATGCATGTATCTATGTATAGTTTGCATAGCTAGCACTCCTTCTGGATGCAACAAACAACACGATTTACTAAGGAGAGTTCAAATAATACATTCATACAGAGTGGGGAATTATTAAAAATGAATTTGAATAATGCTGGTTCAGTCATCTGGTCTTAGAAGCTCAGGTTTACTTGCCCCTTTAATCCCCAGGAGATTTAGTCAAGATTACTAATATCAGTTTATTAGCATTTTTGACAACAGGTGGACAAAGCACACGTGGGTGCCCTGAGTGGTTTGTAATGAAGTCATATACAATCGTTAAAGCACAACAAAAACCCAAACGTTACCTTCAGTTTCTCTTGCAATCTTTTTAGCTCTTCATTAGGCGATGCTGTATTCTGCTTCTCTAGCTCAAGATACCGTTTTTTCCATTCTTCCAGTTCTACAAGGGGGGGGGGGGGGAATGCATTAATAAGAGTGCAAGAGACTAAACCAATTCCATTATTAGAAGTTGCTCATGTTTACTGATGACTAGAATTCAAGTATTTTGCATACATTTAAACTTAAAATGAATTGTCATAGAGCAGACGTCCTTGACCTGGTACCCTCCAGATGAGTTGAATTACAACCCCTATCCAGATGTTGTAGTCCAACACATCTGGAGGGCTGCACAACATCTGGATAGGGATTGTAATCCAACTCACCCAGAGGGCACCAGGTCACGGAAGTCTGCCACAGACTGTGCTTTTTGCATTTCATGACCTCTGAACCCACTGCTTACTTCATTTATTTCTCTCTTCACCCACATGAGATAGATACACACACTTGCCAACTGAGGATAACACTTCATGTATCTGGTGAAGCAGATTCTAGTTCACAAAAGCTTATGCCATAATAAATTTGTTAGCTTTAAAAAGATGCTGGCTACACCACTGGAGCCCTAAAAAAACAACAACCCCAAAACATATTGGAAGGCTTTCAAATTACTTTCTGACTATACAATTTAGATCAAACAAGTTGAGGAGGCTGGGGAGGTTTGGGGGGGGGGGGGAAGTGGTCCTGCCTCATCACTTACCTGCCACACAACTTTCATTCTCTTCTAGCCTGGCCTCAAGTATTTGGTCTTGTTCAGACTGAGTCTGCTCTTGCTCCTCTAAAGTCAGTTTCATATCTTCAATGATTTTCTCTTTGGAACAGAGATCTGAAGATTTAAGAAAACCCACTTTCAAAGGGGTCCTTTGTTTAAGCACTCTTCCGAAGTGCTCCCTCATATTCAGTAACTCTGGGGGTGGGGGTGGAGAAGCAGGACTGCCCAAGCCCGTCAGTGGGCCCCAGCTCTCCCTCTTCCTGATCCAAACATGTAGGATCCCCCTTTTAATGGCAATGGTCAGATACTATACAGAATTTTCAATTGAGGCCTTGCTAAATTTGAACCTCCCTTTGATTTTACAGGTGCAGAAGTTACAGAAAAATACTAAACCTCTCACTACTTCAGAACGTCTTGAACAGCAATACCCAAACCTTTTATGTGCACGTCCTACAGCATATTTGCATCCTCTTTACAGAATGATTAAGGGCGCAATCCCATGCATGTGTAGACCGGGGGGGGGGGGAGGCCTACAACTCCCAGCATACCCCAGCCATGCCTTTGGCTGGGGCATGCTGGGAGTTGTAGGCCTTTTTTTCCAGTCTAAACATGCATAGGATTGTTCCCAGGTGTTCCAGTCTATCAGTCAACTGTTTAGTGCAGGGCATCGGTGAGTACTACTCACCTACTATTGCCTACTATTCCTTCAGCATTTCCACTGTGTCCTGTCCCCTAAATGAGTGCCAGGCTTCATGCAATATGGATAAAGCTAATAGGAGTCTCCCTTGGCCCATACTGGGCCCAACAACTCTTCAGATCATTTGCCTTTCTGTGGATAGAAAGCCTGAGCTGACACACACCCCGCCCCAGTCACCCACATAATCTCTGCCTGGGGCAGAGAGGCTCAGCTCAGAGCGGGCATTTGCATCTCTAGCATCATCTTGCCCAAGAAAGTTAAGTCTGGGACACATTTGCATTCCCCTCAATGGCCTTCCCCAAGCGGCCTCAAAGAGCGGCACTGCAGAATACCCTAAAGCACCCTTCAAGCATCCGTAAGGCGCCAAGAACCTCCACAACCCCTGCTGAGCAAAACCAGTTCGTCCTGTCACCAGAGGGAGGGGGTGGGAGTAAGAGGAGGGGGTGAGGGAGCATGTAAAAAGAACAACCCGGGCTCTGTGGAGGTTGTTGGGAACCAGGTACCAGACCGCACGGACCAGGCCGCACGGACCAGGCCATTGGCTCAGGCCAGCCCAAGGAGCTCAACCCCAAGCGGGCGCTTGGTATTCTGCTGTAGGTCTGGCTGAATGGCTAGGAACAGATTAGGTAGATTCTCCTGTGTTAGATAGATTAAGCTTAGGTTCTTTTAGTTTGTGTAAGATTCTGTTTGTGTAAGATTCTGCCTTAATTGTACGTCGCCCAGGGTGGCCGGGTGACCGGCCAGATGGGCGATTAATAAATATAAGAAATAAATAATAAATAAATAAAGCCTCTATCTCCCTGACCCGATTCGCTCAATTAAACTTTTGTAAACAATTGGTCAGTTGCCTCCTATGGTGTTCTGACTCAGTGCTAATCCAGTGCGGTTGTCCTGAAATAACCCAGGGAACGCGAAAAGGAGTTTTTGCGCTTACTGGTTAACCCTTTAACTCCCGAACTCGCGGAAAAGGACCGGCTGTGGTCCTTCACACTTTCAAAACAAATGTGCCTCAAAACAGGTGAACCATTTTATATTAATTTATCTAAAAATATGTATATACATGTTTAGAGCATCAGATGAAATATTTAAAATACAGAACTTTAACCCATGTAGCATTCCAGATCATCAACGCGTTTTGCAGCTTACATAACCCAAAATTCTGGTACACTTTTCTAATAATGTAAGGTATTTATCTCATACCTTTCAAAATTTATATGCAAAATTCACAAGGTGGCTTACATAAAACATTGAATCACTAAATCAGAACTTTAAAAAAATTAAAAGCAGCATAAAATGAAATAATGTCAACAAAACTCAAAAAGCATAGGTGTGTCAGAAGCATGTGGAGGAAAAAGATATATACAAACCCTGTCAGTTACATACCCTTACATGCTCTCTGATACTGCTGTGAAATATCCTCTAGTTTCTTATTCAGCTCTTCCTAATTTGGACAGAGAAAGAGAGAGTACATATACACGAGAACTAAAAAGACATCATCAGTATCATTAACTGATCCAAAGCTTAAAGATGCATTGCACAATGACAACCCTATCTTTACTCAGAAGTATGTTTGTAATCCGCCCAGAGAACTTTTGCTATTGGGCAGATTAAAAATATAATAAATAATAAATAAATCACACTATCTGAATGGGACTTGGCCTGCAATCTTATATCCACATACCTGGGAATAAGTCCCACAGAACTCAGTGGGCTATTGTAGTGGAAAAGGCCAGAAGACCATTGTGATTTCGAGGAGACAGTGGTGTATGACCATTGTTGTACTTGTGTCTGGGTCTCTATTGTATAAATATACCTGCTTTTTGTGTCTGCAGCAGGCCTGAAGCCTGCTGTTTCTTGCTATTTCTCACTATTTCTCGTTTAGTACGCCAGTGAGCTCATAACGTTTACAGTTTGGCGTGAGAAGATTGCCAATTGAAATCTGTTTTCAGACAGACTTAAACCTGGCAAGGATGCCAACTAATAATTGAAAGAGCACTTGGTTATCAGTGGGCCTGACTTCAATGGCTCATAATTGGAAGGGCACTTGGTTATCTGTTGGCCAGACTTCAATGGCTTAGGTAACTGGTGTTCGTCATCTGGATAGGCTCAGATGACTTGGGAACTGAGTGGCTCTAGGTGGCCTCTTGGACAACTTAGAAGTATTGTTTACCTTCAGATGGCCTGGGAACCTGGTATGGGAGTGTCTAAGATGTATATGCCATCATCTATTGAGATTCTTGCCCAATTAGTTATGTGCAAAACATATTAATCTTGTCCAACTTAATGAGAACAGGTGCAATTATTGTAAACACAGAAAACCTACATAAGATTAGGGAATCTTCCTAAAGGTGGAACCTCGACACAGACCTAGTTGTGCAGAAGGTGTTGTGTGACAGCCAGGGAGTCTGTCCGTTGTCATTTCTTTGAGAGGATCCCGACAACAGAAGGAACATAAGCATTGTACCCTGCATCTATCCTGCTTCTGTAATCTTTTTCCTGTAGTTTAAGCTTTTTAACCTTCACCCATAAGTGTGCTCATTGTCTCTGGATCCTAAAAAGAACTACTACCTTTGGCAGAACAGGTGTACTTAAGAGTAGACATGTATAGCAGAGGTCCCCAGCCCTTTTGGGGCACATTTGGAATGTTGAGAGCATGTTGTGGGTACTCTCACAAAATGGCTGCAATGGGGGGGGGGGCTGCCATGGCCGCCTTGGTGGTCATGGCCAGTCACAGAACACTCATTTCCCAGAAGCCAAACTGGTGAAGCTAAAAGAAAAGTAACTTGCTCATGAGCCTAAGTACAAGGCAGAGGTGGGGGCTGAGCTCCAAAACACAAAACCACTCTTATTTTAATCCAAATAAAGATGGTGCTGGAGGGCAGCACTTCACTTTGAAGCATGCCAGCCTTCCAATTAAAATAAATGAATAAGTATCTTAACAAATTGTAAATAAAATCAGCAGGGGCAGGATGCCAAGAAAGGTGACCATGGACACATTACTACCCACAGGTACCTCATTAGAGACCCCAGGATTGGACTGTTAAGAAAGAAGTTCTTCAGTATATGACAGCTGTACTTAATGCAGATGAAGGGCAAGATCCAGCCAAACCTAGGCACTTGCAGAGGGAGAAGGCCAAGCATAAGGGACAAGATTAACTCTCTATTTAAAATTGGGCTCACCTGTGAAACAGAGACTTGATCTGTGCCAAAGTCAGCAGGCCTGCATTAGTCTTCAGCTGGTGGGTTGGGAACCACTAATGGGCTGTAGCCTGATCTAAGGTGGGTCACAACAGTAGCACTACCACTGTATCAATATATGGTAAAAATTAAGAAGCAGGCCCCAAACGCGCAACAACATAGGAAGAGCCCTGCTGGATCAGACCAAGGGGACATCTAGTCCAGCATTCTGTTCACACAGCGGCTAAATAGCTGCTCACGGGAAACTCACAAGCAGAACGTGAGTGCAACTGCACCCTCCCATCCATATTCCCCATGGCATACTGCCTCTGATTAGGATTAAAGGTGTGAAAGGTGTTAACCCATGTTTGGTTGAAAGGTGGATCCAGGGTCTGAAAAGGTTGAAGACTGCTGTATTAGAGAGCCATGCTCCTGCCACCAGTGAAGGGGAAGGAGGGGCAAGTTATGGTGCACAGTACTGATATGCCAGTTCGTTTTTCTGGAATAGCAACAAGCTACGCTGAATTTGTCAGACTGTAGTAAAAACAGGTTATATTACTGGATCATGCAGAGGCCCAAACATGTGACAAAGGCAAACGAAAGTTCTTGAACAGTTAGTTCAAGTCTTATTTAGAGATTAAATAAGGGCAGGAGTCCTTTCTAAATCGTTTCAGGAGCAGTGACAAGATCAAACTTGAATTTGTTTTATATAAGTTAGTACTTAGCACTTTCATTCTGCAATATTTTTTTTTTAAAAAGTTCAAAATGCTTCATCAACCTCCATAAGCCATGGTAAAGGCGGCCAGTATTACCGTCACCCTATTGCCGATGGGGAAACAAGACAGAGATAGTGATTTGCTTAAATGAAACCTAGGGCACTATCCTTAAGCATGTTTAGATAGAAAAAACGTCCTACAACTCCCAGCACTGGGAGTTGTAGGATTTTTTTTCCGTGTAAGCTTGCATAGAATTGCGCCCCTAGTGAGTTTATAGCTACTGTAAGATTTGAACTAGAGACTTCTAGGTTCATACTCTTAACCCCTATGCTACACCAGCTCTATATTTTTGTCTCATACAAGTCATTCTCAAAGTATCATATGCAAGCAGCTATGACCGAAAATATTCCACAGTACCTTCTTAAATTGCTGGATTGTTCGCTGCTTGATATCTAGCTCTTCAGTTAGCTGGTTTTTGGCCTTTTCAAGTTCATTGACTTTACTCCGCAGTGATTTCTCTTCGGCACGCATGCTGCACACCTACAAAGAGATTCAGCAGGTTTGTGTGATATGCAGTTGTCAGATGCTTTTATCATAGTGTCTTCTGAATGATGCACTGTCAAACATACGCCAAAAGTAATCTCATGATCCAGATTCACTTACTTTGGGCTTCAATTTAGAGTGCTGAGAAGGGAGGGACAGATCAACAGAGCACATCAGCAGCCTGATGCTTTATAGCAGACGTCCTCAAGATGTTTTGGCCCACAACTCCCATGATCCCTCACATTGGCTATACTAACTAGGACTGATGGGAGTTGTAGGCCAAAACATCTGGAGGGCTGCAGGTTGCCTACCCCTGGTTTACAGATTCCTGCACACCAGGATTGTTCCCAGGATATGAAGCCATAAAAGCTGACACGGCAAGAATTGGTAAAAGAAACAAGCCAGGTGGACCAGGTAAAAGAAGCCAGGTGGACCAGGTATATCATACGTTATAAAGGAAACTAATGTCTGTTCCAGATTAGAGCAAGATGCCTTCAGTGAGCCTCCCATCCCTGAGTATGCCAATCTCCTTGCTGCACACAGGAGTTGCACACAGACTGGAAGGGGAAAAACACCCTCCTTCCTGTCTGCCCTCTTACACACCTGTCTCTGAACTTGCTCAATTTGTTTTTTGGCATCAGCTAGCTTCTCCTTCAGATCTGCATATTCTTCATCTTTCCGCTGGATTTCCATTTGCAGATGAGAGGAAAGAGCAACACTCTCCGAGAGCTCTTTATTCAACCTGGAAGGGTAGGAAAGAAAAAATATAGCTATCAAGGGAACAGAACCAGAGTTCTAAAGCTTTTTTTTACTACCACTTATCATCACACTCTTCAATTCAATTCTTACTCGGCCTCAATGGAGTATGCCTGTTGATATGAGCTAAGCCCCAGTCATTGCCACCCACAGCCAGTTAGCTTGAGGCCTGGTAGAAACATATATCACCCTCTTCCTTCTTAATATCACTCTCACACCTTTTAGAGCACACCTCAACATTACGTGGCAAGTCCCCACAAGGTCCACGAGAACAAGTTTTACTTTTACTATCAGCGAGTCTGAATTCCCTGCAGTTCAGAGGTGGTCTGATGGTTCCTTTGGTGGCCAGAACAGAAAATAATCACTCAGGGATAGCAGCTTTTTAGTATGAGCCATGCATTCATGCAAGACCATGACTCCTCTTCTTTGAAAAGGAAAGCTGCAATTTTTCTTTTCCCAGGAGAGCAACAATCCTACAGGAGTTGGCAACTCCCACATTACGCTGCATACATGAGATGGGGCTCTCTCTCTCTCTTTCTCTCTCTCTTTAGCTCTAGTTGTCTGTGGAATGGACCATTTCCAAACATATCACATGGTTTAAGGAGGGACATGGCAGCAAAACTTTGGAGCCACAAAGCACATACTGCCAGCTCTGTAATAACAGAATGCATCCCAGAAACCTATCACTGATTTGGGGGTTAAATGACGCTGGCACCTGTCAAAAGCTTATACCCCCAGTGCTACTGCAGCTGGACAGGCTAACCATAATTCCATGTGAATGCACCCAAGTATTGGAAGCAGCAAGGGGAGAGATCATTACAGCAACATCTGCATGTGTGGAGAACCCAGACTCATGGCCAAAATTGCTTCCTAACATTTCCCCTAATAACCTTAGGCCCGGTTCCAAAAGGTGGTAATGTAGTGCAAATGCCAGATCCTGTGGCCAAACAAGGGGCCCACATAAGCTGAACAAAAACTTCAAGGGGAAAAGGTGTCATAAGAGCACCTTTCACAGAAGATTCACAGAACTGCAGAAAATTAGAAGCTCTAACATTCACATACACAAAGCCTACACCTGGCTACGCAGTGATTGCCAGAACCACAACATCACTTGACCCTTCTGTTGCACAAATGCACTTAAGACAATAATAAGAATGCAACTTGGCAAAATCTCCACTAACTTCAGAAGCATCCAAATTTGATCCCGATTTATAAACTGCTCAGGAAATATAGCGTAGATGCATACCCTGATTTCTTTTCAGATCGTATAAATCTTTCCCCTATTCATGATAGGGCAATATGATCTTTCTTCTGCTCCATGAATTAAGTGTTCAATTTTTTTTTATTCTGTGACACAATGGAGTAAAAAGCAATTGAAACCCAATACAGTGCTCAAAATACAAACTTTACACCCAAATTAATCTATTTCTCCAAAGCCTTCCTCCTCCAAATATTTTTTAAAAAACAAGAAATGTGCAACCTCATCCCAAGCTTGTTTTTTCAGAAGTAAGCCCCACTATGTTTGATGGGGCTTACTCCCAGGTAAGTGCATACGTTTGCAGCCTTAATGTTTTAGGATTAAGTCCATTATCACTCTCCCATTGATTTAATTCGCACTATTTCAGATCAGCATGGAAGTAAAATATAGAAAAGGGCTCAAAACAGCCTGAAGGCACATCATTTTAATTGGGGTTTTCTTTTTCTTTGGCTGCTCTCTTCATAGAAGCAAGGAAGGAGATATACAACATACCAATTTACAATAAAAACTATAAGCGTCAATCAATAACCTGATTACATAATACAGTTCAACTACTGAAGTGGGGTGATCCAACCATAAGCAATGCCTGGATGGGAGACCATCCTACCTAAGCCACATTTGGATCCTTTGAAGAAGAGCGAAGTATAAGCATAACATACATAGGCGAATCTCACCTTAGATTCATGCTCATGTTTGTGTATTACTGGGGGCGGGTGGTGGTGGTTACTTACCGTTCTGTAGCTTGCTTTGATTCTTCCTTATCCTTTTCCTGAAGTTCCATACTTCTCAAATTACTCCTCAGTTCTAGAACCTCCGCCTTCAGTTGAGATTCCTGATCCTTTAACTTTCTGATTTCAGATTCTGAAATGTTAAGTTTCTCCTGCATGTCCTTGACCCCTCTTTCCATGACTAAAAGGGACGATTCTTTATCTTTCAGTGTTTGCTCTAAATGGGCCATATTGGCCTCCTTTGCCCTCCACACTTCCAAGAGCCCATCAGTTTTTTTAATTTTCTCAAAATAGCCAATTGCTCTATTCTCTTCTTTCCTATATTTTTCAGCATAAAGAGCATTTTCCTGTCGCAGGTCCCTTAACTGATTCAGGAGGCACTCCTTTTCCTGCAAGGATGCCTCCCTCTGATTTATCGATTCGCTCAGCTGTAACTCCAGCTGGCACTTCTCATCCTCAGCATCCTGGGTCCTCCTTTGCAATTGCTCAACCTCTTGAAGAAGGCCTCCAATCTGGCTGCTTTTTTGAGAAGAAGCATGAATGAGCTGCTTGCTTACTGCCCAGATACTTTCAATGCTACAGTGAAATGAGCCATTCTGACCAAGGTTAACATGAGTTTGCTCATGCCCCTCTGTTGGAAGCTCTACCATCTCCTTTCCATTTGTCAAGTCAACATCTAAAATAGGGCTTTGTGACCCCAACCTGCTCAGCTCACCAATTTTTACCTCAACTGCCTTTATCTTTGATTTTTGTTCTGCAATAGTTTGGCTAGCAGCCTCTATTTCTTGAAGCAGCATCTGAATTCTCTCCCCTTGTCCCTTATTTATATCTTTCAGCATTACTAATTCAGACATTATTTTCTCACAGTTAGCCTGCTTCTGCTGGAGTTCCCTGCTCAAGCCAAGAGTTCTTTCTTCTGAAGAAGAAAGCTCCTGAGACAAGCTTGCTATCTTTCTAGAAAATCCCTCATTCTCATTTTTCTCCTTTTCCAATTCCTCTCTCATTGTAGCCAACTGAATATCAAGCATTTTATTTTTCTCTTTAAGTGCTACCATTTCTCCCTTTTCTTTCAAAGTGGGGGGTTGCATTTCTTCAGGTTTCTTTGTCTCTATGGCATCTTTAGAACTGTTGTGAATGGACCCTACAAAAGTCAAAAAGATGGTTACTTTTATTCAAATCGTAAGCCACCACGTGCACCTAGCAACAGCTTTTCAGAAGATTCGTGGTCAATCTTATGAATGGCAGTTGAGTAGATCTTCACTCAGAAATGGATATACATTCTCACACATCTGGAAACTTGTTCTTACTTTCTGAATGATTCCCAAGTTCAGGTCTTGGGGAAAGTCAGGCAACCAACTTGCTAGACATATCTAAAAGGGTATGAACACTATCACTGGGCAAAGGACCTAAGAAGTTTGCTTCAGCCGAACCAAATCAAGACACTGCTTATGGCTAGAAGTCAAAGCAGAGTAAATAAGTCTCATTAGACATCAGCACTTTTCTAGAAATATTTCCCTCTAAGTTACAATTTGCTATTAGCTAGCCTTGGTTTTGTTTTGTTTTTGTTAGCCTGAACTAACCTTTTCCTAGGTGGGAACTAGTCTGCTATTACTTCAACTCAAGGAAGCCTTAATCTCAATAGCAGACTTAATGGTCTGGAGACCAAACAGGAAATACGTAACTAGTGCCGGACTTCCAGTGGGGGTAATGGTGGCGGGCTGACGCTCCATGTTTAGCGGAGATGCAACACGGCTTGGAAATCAGCTATTTATAGCCGTTAAATCTCCAGGAATCAAAGGGAAGATCAAGAGATAACTCCACATGTACCTTATAGGTTACTTTGCTGTGTTTTTGGCTGTGAAAAGGTTTTTTTTTATCAGCTGGCTCGTGCTGAGTGATCTGAGGGCTTGGAATTTACAGTTATGACGCTGCTGCTGCTTCTGCTGTGTTTGTAGTTCTTTAAGTACACTAAAGTCTGTCACCTCCCATTCCTTGATTGATGGATTACAACTGTTTAGGAACAAAGAGGGATTTTCTTTCACAGTGAAGCTGAAGCTTATTACGGTAAGGAGCCTTTTTTCTCAGAGTTATAAAAGTTATTAAAAATCTTTTTGGGACTAAAAAAAATATTGGAATTGAAGAAATTTGGGCAAAAGCCTCACAAGTGAAGATTAATGAGAAAGTTTTGAAATGAGAAAGAAAAGAGATTCTTTGATCTTATTTTTACTCTTGGAGAAAGTGCGCTCAGAGAGAAGCTGCTAGATAAACTTGTAAAGCATGAGAACGGCATCTGTTTACACTAGCAAGCTGTTGGAGATGAAGCAGGGTGAAGATGGATTTGTTTTACAAGCTATTTGATCAAATGCTGAACAGGAAGGATGTTTCTGAGAAAAGAATACTCGAGAAGTTGGAGGGCATAGAAGGGGAAATAATACATGATGTTGAAAATCTGGTTACCCATATAAAGCAATTACACGGAGAGGGGGGGGAAACAAATACCCGGCGAGATGAATCAGATTAATGACAAAGTTGAAATTTTAGAAGGAAACAAACCAGAAGTATTAAACAATGATTTTGAATTGGAAGATACTGGAGAAAGAAGTATGGTCTTGCTGGAACTGAGATTTGGAGTTACTTCAGAGCTTGACGATTCAAGAGTTACCTTGGCTTATTTTGTGAGAAAGAAACCAGCAGATCAAGTTCACCAGCAATACTTTCTTACTGAAATGGAGGTCGAGGACACATATTTGATTATTTGGACAGAGTTGCTTACTGAGATTTGCAAGATGAGAGGTTGTGTTTTTTTTATTGTAAAATTGAAATGGAAAAAGATTGTTTTTGACAGAGGATGAACATAGTGAAGGACTTTAATCAGAATAATGGTTGCTGAATACTAGAACTGATGGAGATGGTTAAATCTATGTCATGAATTAAAGAAAGAACAGCCATGTTTATAATTTGCTTATTTTAAAAGAAAAAAAGAGAGAAGTTTCTTCTTTTATACTTGCAATGTATAAAATTATTGCTAAAAGGTCATAAATGTCAATGGTTTTCTTAATTATAAATGCTAGAAAGATTTTTAAAAATTGGGGTGTGATCTATTGCTGAAATAGTGTGAGAACATGTTAAAGGGCTGAAATTTATATTGAGAAAGTCTTTAATAAGAAGAACGGCTGTTGAATACTGGAATTGACAGAAATGGTTAAATCTATGTTATGAATTAAAGAAAGAACAGCTATGTTTATAATTTGTCTTAAAAAAAGAATTTTTCTTTCATAATTGTAATGTAAAAGAAACTATTGTCAAAAGGAGGTTATAAATGTCATTGGTTCTCTTATTTACAAATGCTAGAAAGATTTAAAGCAGATGGGTGATCAAGGTGAGCTGGTAGAATAAAATAGGGATATTTTTGCAGTTAGAATTTGAAAGGTAACTATGATGTTATTCTTCAAAAAGTGCCTAAAATTTAGGGTGTGATGTATTTATGAAATAATGGGAAAACATGTCAAAAGGGTTGAAATTGATATTAAGTTCTAGTTTTAAAGATGATGTCTATAAGATGATGTATGGAAGGTATGTTTTTTAAAAACTTTATGTGGGGGATATTTAAGAATGTTAAAAAAAAATCCTGGATATACATTTAATTTTTAACCTTAATAGCTTGCAAAGATTAACATACAAGTGAAATTAGAATTTGTGTTTTTTTTTTAAATTAGGTGGTAAGAAGTTATGGATTTATTAATATAAATGAGTAGAGAGTTAACATCTATTTTTTATGCCTGAATGGAAACCTCTAATAGGCTTATTCTAATTCACAAATTAGAATAATGATTTGTATATTTGTGAGTTTGATGAATAAGAAGAAAAATGTTGGACATTAGAAAAAAGAGAAATGTCTTTGTAATTACTGTATAGAGTATGAGTACCTATTGTTATTTTAGGAGGAGATATGGGGCAGGTGGAAAGATGGCCTGTCAAAGGGCAATGGTGGGGATCTAAAATAGATGCATAGGATTGTGCCCTAAAGCATGTTTAGACAGAAAAAAGTCCTACTGATACCAAGTTGTTTACCAGAGAAGGAAATTAGGGAATGGCAAGCAATAATTAATAATTTTTGTAATGGGGGGAAAAAGGCGAGGATTACTAAGACTAAATGGTATAAATCCCAAAAAGAAGGGGGGCTTGGCCTTCCTAATATCAAGTGGTATTATATAGCTAATCACTTAAGGTTTATTATGGATATTTTAGTTAGGAAGAATATTTTGTGGTTAGAAATAGAAACGCAGGAAATAGAAATTGGGATGGAAAAAATTTTATTTTCAAAAAAAAGTATTACTAGTGTAAAAAGAATAGAAAATCCCTTCCTGAAAAATATGGTAGGGATTTGGAATAGTAACAGACAGATCTTTATACCAGGGATATCACCGTTAACTCCAGTTGTAGCAATGGAGGACTTTCCAGAAAATGCACAGCATTGGGAGGCAATATTTAGGGAAAATAAGGTTATCAAATTAATGGATTGGATGGGAAAAATTGAGACTAGACAACAAATAATGGAAATGATTGGACCAGATAGAATTTCGTGGTTAAATTTAATGCAATTAGATCAGTGGACTAAGAAATGGAAGAAGAAAAACAAGCATGAGAGGGAGTTTACTGGATTTGAAAAGAAAGTGTTGTCTAGAGAACTTATAGAAGGGAATGTTTCTTCTAGAGGGTTAACTAAGGAGATATATAAAATGATGCAGAGGATTGAAGTGAAAAAAGACAACCTTAAGATGATGTGGGAAATGGAATTTGAGGAGGAGATATCGAATGCGGGGTGGAGAAATATTTGGGGCAGACGTATATTAAGAAATATGTCAGTAAGGATAAAAGAGAATTTATTAAAAACTGTTTGGAGATGGTATTTGACTCAAGTAAGATTAAACAAAATAGATAGTAATTGTGCTCCATTGTGTTGGAGAGGATGCCAGGAACTTGGTACTTATGGTCATATGTGGTGGAGCTGTAAAAGCGTATTGGATTTTTGGAATAAAATTTTTGGAGAAATTTCAGAAATTATTGGTATTAATGTGGAGGTCTGTCCAAAATTAGCATTGTTATCAATAACGGAGAAACTTCTGTGCTCACAAGAGAAAAAGGAACTAATTGTAAGTTTATTAGCGGCAGGGAGATTATTGATAGCAAGGAATTGGAAAGTTCAACATCAGTATTTAATAATAGATTGGTATAAAGAGGTTTGGGATATTGCTTTAAATGATAAACTAACATGTAGTATTAAATGTAAAAGGGGACAATTAAAGAAAAATAATTTTAAGGAAATATGGGGGTCATTTTTAGATTATGTTTTAGTAAAGGGGAAAGGGAGTAAGCCATGTTATGATATGATGTATTTTTAGAATATAGATTAATAATGGATTATGTGGATAGAATTGGTTTTGGCCCCGGGGTGACGGGTGCACTTGTAATGTATGATTTGTAGGTTTATGGGGGTTTTTTGTATGTGTGTTCTTTTAAAAAATATAAATAAAATTTATTTTAAAAAAAAAGAAAAAAGTCCTACAACTCCCAGCATCCCCTATGGGAAATGCTGGGAGTTGTAGGACTTTTTTTCTCTCTAAACATGCATAGGATTGCACCCTAAACCATATACACCGGGATGTATAAAATACTTGCAAAAAAACAATTCCACACAAGCATTAAAAGATGTTGGTAAGCTACTTTAATTGCAGTCTCACAGCCAAACCTTTACATCTTTACTCAGAAGTTCCACTGTTCAATGGGGCTTAATCTTTAGTAAATGTGATAGGACTGCATACTGCAGTCAGACTTTGTGTTCTAGTACAGACTATTCAATACAGATTACTCTGACACACATCAATACTATAGTATGTGACTATGCATGTATCTATAAACATAGACCCGGCTGGCACATCAGAGGCAAATCATGAATTAATTAACCCATGATTTGCGGGAATGTTCATCACACACAAGACACTTCTGGTTTGTATAAACCACCTATGAATGCCTTGTTCATAGTTTGTTAGTGTGACATCCAAACCCAGACACTTCAGATTGTTTATCGGTTAAACAACCCAGAGTTAACCTACTATTAGTTGTTAGGTTAACTCTGGGTTGTTTAACCCATAAACAACCCAGTGGCTGGGTTTGGACGTCACACTAACAACCTACAAACAAGGCATTCATAGGTTGTTTATGCAAACTGGAAGCAGCCCAACAAGTCACAGGTTAATTAATTAATCCACGATTTGCTGCTGTGACATGTAAACTGGCCCATAATCTCCCTATATTATCACAGAATACATCTGATGAGATAGATATCTTTACTGGTAGAATATTCTATAAGTCAAATAAATTCTCAAGGACCAACTTACTATTAAAAAAACGGTAAAGAATGATCTTTTAGGGAAAGAGACTGCTGAATTGCTTTCCTGCTAAAAGTCCTGGATAGGCAAGTTTCCCCAGCTGGACAACTTTTTTTTACTGAGGAAACATAGGAAACACAGGAAAGAAAGAGACCAGTTGTAATTTTGTATGTATTTTAAATATATTCTGTTATTAATGTATTGTGTGCCACCTTGGAAATTTATATAAATGTGTAAATGCAGGATAGAAAGCTTTGTTTGATTTTAGAATAGAAATTTCTATTTCAGTCAACACCCCTGTGGGGCCACTGTTTTCCCTTCAGGATTTCTTCAGCTCTATGCACTAGCTAACTGCATCACATTTCTGGAAGATGATTTATCATTTCGTATTCCTAAACATTTGTTGCATACAACAGAGTAGAGTGATTTGTTCTCATGGTCTTCTAGGACAACCTTCCCCAACCTGGTGCCCTCCAGATGTGTTAGACTACAATTCCCAGTATCCCCCAGTGACCATGGATGGCTGGGAGCTGCTGGGACTTGTAGTCCAACACATTTGGAGGGCACCAGGTTGGGGAAGGCTGTTCTAAGATCTAGAAAGGTTTTCTTTTGGTTTTAAACCCTGGTTTAAATAACACTAATCATGACTGGCTTAATCTCAGTGCAGACAAACATTATACCATCTGTAATGCTGGGGGGAAAAAGAAAAGAAAAAGAGGAGGAGGAGAAAGAATTTGCATGGAAGAGAGGTGGGAGCTCACAAGGCACACCTGCTCTCTTAACCATAGTTAAGGAAACACAACATCTGCACAGGACATAGATAGATATGATTTTGGAAGATCCTTGCACTAGAACACATAAGGGAATCAAAGTTACATGCACACACAGGCCCAAGTAGGTTCACTAAAGAGAAGATATTTACATCTATTCTTTGAGAAATACACAAGAGAACATGGAAAAAGGAAAATCTGATTTTCTATTAAAAATATTTATTTTGGACTTTTATAAAATAAGAGCAATAAAGCGTTTGTGCAAGACGTATATCCATGTTGCCTTTCTTCTCCTCCATTTATTTATGCTGTGCCTTTCGGGATATACAAGTGATTTTTGACCTCAGGAGTCTTTCTGCATCTGCAGAACAGGAAGTGATACCTTGCTTTGCAGGTGGCCGTTCTTCCTCCTCCTCCTCCCTTTCTAAGCAGCGTTTTCTTCCAGTACCCACATATTTCTCCATCGACTCACTAGAATGAGCACAGCTTGCTTTGTTAGTGTCCTGCTGTTTCATTTCTTGTTTAATAGTAGCAATTGTGTTCTCCTATTTTAAAATAAGAAAGACAATTCTATGAAAAGCAGAGATATTAGAAGTTTGCTTAGTCTGCAGTCTCTTGTTTAAATTTTCCTCCAATGTGGGGGTGAAGCTAAATGAGAGCTAACTAAAAGGCAGCATTCTCAAGAAATATACATCAGCCCACCATGACATCCAGTTATTTCATTGTCAAGAATAGTCATTTTAAATATTCCATCTATTTAACTTTAATAGTTCTTTTCCTTTGTCAGGGCAACCAACAGGCTTCTCTTGTCACAGAACATTATTTGAGCATGTGGATGTCAGTGGATAAAGTGGCAGTTTCGGGAACTCTGGGGGAAAGTGACCATGTTATACTCGAGTTCTTGATTCTAACAGAAGCAAAAGCTGAGTGTAGCCAAACACGTACCCTGGATTTTAGGAAAGCCAATTTTAACAAACTCAGAACAATGATTAGTAAGATCCCATGGCAAGTGACTCTCACGAGAAAGGGAGCCCAGGAGGGGTGGGAGTTTTTAAAAAAGGAAATTTTAAAGGCACAATTGCAAACAATTCCCAAAAGGAAAAAAGGCAGAGGGCAACAGAAGAAGCCAATGTGGCTTCACAATAAACTCAAAGATGACCTGAAAACAAAAAGGACACGTATAGGAAGTGGAAGGAGGACAGGCTACAGGGAAGAGTACAAGGCAGTAGCACAGAACTGCAGGAATAGTGTCAGGAAGGCTAAAGCTGAGAATGAGCTAAGGTTAGCGAGGAATGCTAAAAGCAACAAAAAAGCTTTCTTCAGATACATGTACAGTAAAAGACAGAAGAAAGAACTGGTGGTTCAACTACGCAATGAGGATGGCAAATTGATAACAGAAGACAAAGAAAAGGCAGAAGTGTTCAATTCCTACTTCGGCTCGGTCTTCTCCCAAAAGAGGGTCTATGACCCCCCTGGCAAACCTGAAGTACAGACTGAAGGGGCAGAATTGCAGCTTGAGATTGATAGGCAAATGGTCAAGGAGCACCTGATTACTCTGAACGAGTTTAAATCTCCAGGGCCTGATGAGCTGCATCCTAGAGTAATAAAGGAACTGGCAGAAGAACTCTCAGAACCACTGTCTATTATCTTTGAGAAATCATGGAGGACAGGTGAAGTGCCAGACGACTGGAGGAGGGCAAATGTTGTTCCCATCTTCAAAAAGGGCAAGAAGGAGGAACCTGGGAACTATAGGCCAGTCAGTCTGACATCAATCCCCGGGAAGATTTTTGAGCAGATTATAAAGAAGTCAGTCTGCAAGCACCTTGAAAACAATGCAGTGATTACTAGAAGCCAACATGGATTTGTCAAGAACAAATCCTGTCAGACTAATCTGATCTCATTTTTTGATCGGGTAACCTCCCTTGTGGACTGTGGGAATGCTGTGGACATTATATACCTGGACTTCAGCAAAGCTTTCGACAAAGTGCCTCATGATATCCTGATTAGTAAGCTAGCTAAGAGTGGGCTAGATGGAACAACTATCAGGTGGATCCACAATTGGCTAAAGAATCGGACTCAAAGAGTGCTCATCAATGGTTCCTTCTCAAACTGGGGAGAGGTAACGAGCGGGGTACCACAGGGCTCGGTCCTGGGCCCGGTGCTCTTCAACATTTTTATTAATGACTTGGATGAGGAGGTACAGGGAATGCTTATCAAATTTGCAGATGACACAAAGTTGGGTGGAACAGCTAATACTCTGGAAGACAGAAACAAAATTCAAAGTGACCTCGATAGGCTGGAGCGCTGGGCCGAAAACAACAGAATGAAATTTAACAGGGATAAATGCCAAGTGCTGCACCTAGGGAGAGGAAACCAAATGCAGAGTTACAGAATGGGGGACACTTGGCTCAACAATACTACAAGTGAGAAGGATCTTGGAATTGTGGTAGATCACAAACTGAATATGAGCCAGCAATGCGACGTGGCTGCAAAGAAGGCAAATGCAATTTTGGGCTGTATTAATAGAAGTATAGCTTCCAAATCGCGGGAAGTGATAATTCCCCTTTACTCGGCACTGGTTAGGCCTCATCTTGAGTACTGCGTCCAGTTCTGGGCACCTCACTTTAAGAAGGACATAGACAAACTGGAGAGGGTTCAGAGGAGGGCAACAAGGATGATAAAGGGACTGGAAACAAGGCCCTATGAGGAGAGACTGAAAGAACTGGGCATGTTTAGCCTTCAGAAGAGGAGACTGAGGGGAGATATGATCGCACTCTTCCAGTATTTGAAGGGAGTCCACAGAGGAGGGCAAAGATCTCTTCTCCTTCACCCCAGTTTGCAGGACACGGAATAATGGGCTCAAGTTACAGGAACCTAGATTTCACCTAAACATCAGGAAAAATTTCCTGACTGTCAGAGCAATAAGACAATGGAATCAACTACCTAGGGAGGTGGTGGGCTCTCCCAGTCTGGAGGCATTCAAGGTGCGGCTGGACAGACATCTGTCAGAGATGCTTTGACCTGGATTCCTGCATTGAGCAGGGGGTTGGACTCGATGGCCTTGTAGGCCCCTTCCAACTCTACTTTTCTATGATTCTATGATTCACATTCTGAGTGAACGTGAGGAGCTGTTAGAAATCCAGCCAACTGCTGCCTTCTGACGCCACTAGAATTTTAGTTCTTTCACCCATAGTTTGAATGGTTGCAAATAAGAAACGGTGCTACGGTACATACTTCTCCTGGTTCCTCTCTCCCACGATGTATGCATAAACAAGAGACCCAGAGCTTTCCAATTTCCTTTTCTGGCATTTTGCCTTGAGGAGAAAAATCTGGGGGAAGTG
The DNA here is from genome assembly GCA_021292165.1 of Shinisaurus crocodilurus. Lineage (NCBI taxonomy): Eukaryota > Metazoa > Chordata > Lepidosauria > Squamata > Shinisauridae > Shinisaurus > Shinisaurus crocodilurus. Next base: position 100,315,913 of record CM037878.1, read on the forward strand.
TCCCTTTCCACTCATAATGGGCCCCATATAGTCGGTTGACATGTATCCTCACCACCTTCTACAGTCCTTTGTGCTTTTATTATTGTAATTAAAGTTTTTACTCTTCTACTCATAGAGTAAGCAAAGCGGCTGACAACACAGAATAAATACACTACACTTAGGGCGCAATCCTATGCATGTTTAGACAGAAAAAAAGTCTACAACTCCCAGCATAGTTGGGGCATGCTGGGAGTTGTAGGCCTTTTTTCCTGTCTAAACATGCATAGGATTGTGCCTTTAAGCAGTTAAAAAAGTTTGACTTGGGAAAAGGCCAGATGTGCCTCTTGCCTAACTGCCATTTTCCTCCCATCTAATATTTACATTGGCCCTCAAGGAACAGGCAGCTGTTACCAGATGGAACAGCTAAGATATACATGGGCTAACTTCTTGTTCATAAGGTGTCAGGGTAAATAATAAACTATTTGTTGTTGGTTGACACATTGTTAAGGCTTATATGAAAAAATAAGAAAAAAGTTTCAAATATATATGTTCCTTTCCATTTCTCTCTTTCTCCTCCTCTCCATTTTGCCCCACTGTTCTTAATGGTCTGCTCTTCGCTTTCTTGCTAGTATCTTCCACCTCCCCTGTCCAGTCCAACTCTGCCCATTCTCCCATTCCAGTTGCTCCCCCACCCCCACCCATATCAGCCTTAAGTTGCTGTGTGAATTCAAGTCAGGGGTGATCACATTTTGCCCCTCTCAAAAGTGGCACAAGAAAGTGATGGGGTAAGACAGCAAATCTGGTGCAAAAAAAGTGATGCCATTTTCTATGTTTATATCCCCATTATAGTTTAGGGCACGATCCTATGCATGTTTAGACAGCCATGCTGGCTGGGGAATGCTGGGAGTTGTTTAGACAGAAAAACGTCCTACATGCATAGGATTGCACCCTATGTTTACATTCTCAAGGCACTATACATAATGTGCTCAGGTTTCCCATTTAGACACTGGCCAGATCCAGACCTGCCCAACTTCAGCAAAGTTGAGGCATCATGTGACTTCAGACCATGCCCCGGGACCAAAACAATACATTTGCTATGTCCAAAAGCAGCAAAGCAAATCTTGCTATTGTGCATGTTTTTATATGTGTGTTGGGTTGTTTTGTTTTGACAAGCAACAAGTTTAAAGCCAGGAATCTGAGAACCATCGGGCTGGTTTAGGTACACCCAAAGGCTTCTGCATGCCTTTAAAAAAAACAAAAACCTTATTTGAACAGCAGGTCACTTTATCACAAAGCACTTTTGGGAAGTCTTCATTTTAAGAGTGGTTTTGTTTGAAGACACAGAGGTCTGCTGTTCATGGAAGATGAGGCTATAATCGGCTGCTAGTCATGGCAGCTATATGCTACTTCCAGTATCAGAGACAGTATGCTTCTCTACACCAGTTGCTGGGGAACACAAGCGGGAGGGTGCTATTGCTCATGTCCTACTTGTGAGTTTTCCACAGGGAACTGGTTGGCCACTGCATGGACAGAATGCTGGACTAGATGACCCCTCAGTCTGATCCAGTTTTCTTTTATGTTAAAAACAACAACACAACTCTCAAGGCACTCTTAGATGCCCACCACTAACTGTGTGGCTTTTGGATCCTGGCCTAAACACTTAGCTCTGGGACAGCACTTTAGTTTGGCACTGCTATATTAACACCAGACTGCTACTTTTGAGATTAACAAGTGGAAAAATTAAACACTCACAGAGTCATTGATGATAGTTTCCAAGTGATTTATCAGAACTTGCAGCCTGTTTATTTCATCATCCTTTTGCTCCACAATTCGACTTAGCTCTTGGATGCGTTTGTTCTGTAGAGCCATTTTCTTTGCAAGAAAGAGGAGAAATATGTTTAAGATTGGGCATGACAACCTCAATGTAAGTAGCACTTTGTAAGCTCAAAATATATTAGGCTGGGTTCGGGTGATCTTTCCCAGCTTCGTAAACCTGGCCTTAGACTCAACCAAGTAGACTGTGATGAGGTAAAGGCTGTATTAAAGAAATCAAAACAAAATTTACCTCAGTAGCATCTTGAAGAACTTTAGCAGATTCACTCAATTTATTATCTTGCATTGTCTCCACTATAAGATAAAAGGTTTTTATAAAGTATTAAATAAATGTAATAAGACAGAAAGACTTGCTCAGATTTGGTTCATAATGTATTAGACATGGTAACTAACTGCATTCCCTTACATTTGTTTGATACTGCAAAATAGTGCATTTTTTTCTCTTTAAAGAACTGGTAGAGACATGACCTGGTTTGGACAATCATCATAGGCTAAACAAGCCACTGTAGCTTGTTAAAGCTGCAGTGCATGCCAGGCACAATTTACATAATCACCTGCCCAGGCACGGCTTGTTGCGTCATCCAAACCTGGGCAGCATGGCTTGTTTTGGGGGAAAACAAACCCTCAAAAATCCAAGAGTAGCCTCATGCAACAGTTCAGAAGGGGAGGTGGATTACGTGTCTTCCTACCCCACTGCTGGGAAGTCCACCTGCCATGGCCTGTCTACTGTCACCAGCCATGCCCAATGCCTCGCTCTAAAGAAGGACCCCTCAGAATGAGGCACTGGGCGCAACTTCAGAGCAAGGAATTGGGGGGAGGGAAGGTGGTAGCATATCTCTGCCTCAGGCAGGAACACATTTTGTAGCATTGCTGGCCTTGAAGCAGCAGCTCACAAACCATATCCACACACGCACACAAATTTTGCTTCCACTTGATAGAACGGCCTCCAGACAAAAGAACACAGGTAGAAAGATTGGAAAGAGGGGAAAGAAATACCACGGGGGGGGGGGAGTAAATAAATCCCCCAGCAGAATGACTGAGTGAAAAAATCTTGAGAGGAGTGTGAGCTGGCTCAGGACCCACCCACCGCTGGCATGTAAACAGAATATGGCCCTCAATGAAAAAAGGTTCCCCATCCGAATGCTAGAGGCTCAAGCAGGGCATTCCATTCCCCAGCCTCCAGTTTTCCTATTTTCTTTTCCAACCAACATTCAACATTCCATGGCAACAAAGTATGCTCAGTCCTCACTGGGCTGTTTCTTTTCCCCTTAGATTTGACATTTTTAAATATTTCTGCAAACCTTGGAACTCCTAAGTATGCCAATGCCTCCCTCTTGTTTTTCTGTGGCCCTGTTTTGGCTCTATTTCTGTTGGCACTCATCACCTGAGTTTGTTATTTATAGTGAGTGCATTTATCCACATTTGACGGTCTACGATTATTCTGCTTGGTTTGTTCCCCCACCCCAAATTCATTAACAATCTCCCAACTTTTCAAACATATTCTTAGTGGTCAGCTTCCCTTTCTATAGATAATCAGCACTGTATTCACTTTGTCTCGATCACAAAGCTTCAGTAAACACCAGGTTATAGAAGGAAGATTTGGTTTTCTCAGTTCTTGCAGAGCTTAACTCAGTGCTGAGGCTACACTGAACACACTTTCAAGAGAAACATTTCCAAGTAAAACCAGCAATGGGTCCAGTAAATCAACAATATGCTTTACCAGCTTAGTTACTTCATACCTAAAGAATTTTACCATTCCACACCTTCACCAAGTACAAGTACAGTAATACCCTGGATTACAAGTAACTTGGTCCGAGAGCATTTTGCAAGACAAGCAAAAAATTTTAATAAATTTTGACTTGATAAACAAGCGACATCTTGCAAGACAAGTCATAGGGATGTAACCGCTTACCTCGAGCGGGCCGAAATCGGCCCCGCTTATGCCCGCCAGAGACTCGCTTTGATATAAGAGTGTTTTGGATTACAAGCACGGTTCCGGAACGAATTATGCTCTCAATCCAAGGTATTACTGTACATGATACAAGCACAAAGGGCAGCTTCCCAAGAACCACAACCCCAAAGCCCACCTTAAATGCATGAATCTGGTTGTATATTCCCTTAGGTCACTTCCAATGTTTTGTGTGTTTTTTCACCACGCCTACCTTTATTGCTGCACAAGAGCTCCTCTCGAGTTTGGAACAACTCAGCTGTAACTGCAGCCAATTGTTCTTCAAGCCGCTCGATCGTTGCTTGGGGTTCTTCTAAGGCATCGAGCGCCCCATATGCCATCTCTGCCTGCTGCTTAATGTCTGCCACATTCTGTTGCAGCGACTCTACCATGCAGGAAAGATCAGCAGCATTTCCTGGCTCTCCAGTTTCAACTCCCTTGTCGCAAGACACACACAAAAATTTTAAGGGGGCAATGAAAATGTGCTCATATAGATCCACAGGAGAATCCTCAGTGGCCACCAAAAGCCACTGGAAAGATCCCTGGAGTCTCAACTTGCAAGCACAGGATCTTTCAGGTGGCAACAGAGTATGGCCTGACCTCATAGGGGCAGCAAGGCCTTTGCAACCATCACATTTGTTTCTGGCGCTCTTTTAACATTAGAATCCCACTATATTCAAGAACTCGGCCCAGGGTCCAACCCCCGCCCCCCGGGGGTCCTCTGATGACTACACCTCCTTCCCACAGCCCCACCCCCTTCTCCCCAACCATTGATAGTTTGGTGGTTTCCCAGCTTTCGTGCAGTTTTTCCCCATTCTAGAAGCCCACAATGCCTCTCCTATGGCTTAATTATTGGCAGTAACAGCTTTAAGCTACACTATGCTGGTATCTGGGTCCCGCCTCTTTTGCCTTTAGCCCAACCCACCACTGGAATGTGGCTCCCAAAAGCATTCCTGAAATGGAATTTGGCCTTCAGGCTGAAAGTCAGTCTGCACTCCTGAACTAGGCCTCAGAAATACATCTCTAGAACAGCGGTTCTCAACCTTTTTTGCCCCATGCACCCTTTTCGCCATATGTCAGAATGTCATTCCCCCTTTGTCTGACTCAAAAGTTGCATTCCAAATAATATGCATATAATAAATAATAACTATAAATGGAATATTTCCACAGATAACAAGTGAAATATTTATCTTCATTTTTAATTTAATCTGTGCCATACAATAAAGTGTGAAGTCCTGTAGATTATGTACAATCTGTAGAATTGCAATTTGTAGAAAGATCAGTATTCCAACAGTTTGAGTCTGTGGTCCCAATTCCCCCCCTGAAACCCTAAAATCCCCCCACCGGCTGGAATTTCCCCTGGTTGAGAACCCCTGATATAGAGGTTAAAGTTCAGAGCTTTACCAGTGATCCGTCCGGTTTATTGGATTGTGTCTCTGGAGTCTCTTCTGCTCCTTCTCCGCCATGTGTCAGCGGGATGCATTCTTTCACCAAGTCTTTGTAAATCTGCATACGCTCCTCACAGTTCTCTTCCATCATTTCTTCCCTATGGCTAATAAGCGTCCTAAGGATAGCAAGCGACATACATAAGCTATGGCTGCTATTACACACCATGAGAAGCCAGGGATCCGGAGAATCCTGGCACAGTTTGATCAAGCAAGCACTGCCTGGTCGCGCCCACTTGTCTCCTTCTGTCAGCAGGACCAGATAACAAACCACACACCTTCTGTGGTTTATTGCAATGGCTGAACTGCAGATTCTGGCTTGCCTCTCTCCAAACAGGCCAGAGTCATACACAAGCCAGAATTCCCATCCCAGCCAGCACGATAAGCCATTTTTGCCCCGGTGGTGCTGAAAAAAAGTATATTAAAAATGACATTGGAGTGGCTATGGAGTGCCAAAAGGATCAAAAACTAAGTTTGACCCTTTTGGTGCTCCATAGTAGCTATAGACCACTAAGAGGGTTAAAAAAAATCCACTTTTTTCTTTTAATTTAAAAACAATATGTGGGGGGGGGAGCAGGGACCACACATTGCCCCCCCCCATTTAGCCGCTCCCAGTGGCAGGAGGAGCTAAGTAGGAGCTGCTCAATTCCAATAAGCCAGGGTTGCCCTGAATCCTGGCTTCTTGTGACATGCAAACTGGCCCGATATGTCCGGTATTCCTCCTGAAGAAACATTTCTACACCGTTCTACTTGTGCCAACAAGCTCTTTTAAAACAGTTAAACATGAGATGCAACCATTTTAGACACAACCAAGTATTTGTCTGCACTTCATATGCAAGTCTCTCTAACGGGAAGCTACTTGAAATGCCACTTACCACACACCGGGGGGGGGGGGGTAGAAGAGCAGGGTGGGGTGGGGGGTGGATATGGCTTGCATATTTACTAGGATCAGGAAAACCTTGCACTGAAAATAAAAACAAGATATCCCAGTGCAGCCATTATCTTATGTCAACCTTCCCCAGCCTGCTGTGGCATGCTGGGAGTTGCAGTCCAACACCTGTGGAAGGCACCGGGGTCAGGGAAGGCTGTCTTATGTGCTCTCGGGGGGGGGGGGTCTAATCGAAGGAGTATGCTCACAGTCTCATTTCCTCCTCCCTCAACTGCCACCAGCAGCAGCCATTCCAGCAGGCTGAGAGGCAGGTGATGAGAGGGAGCACAGGGCCATTCCGCCAGCCCTGCTGAAAGGCCACCCTCCTGGAGGCTCCTCCTCCCTCTACTGTCACCACCACCAGCCATTCCAGCAGGCTGTGCAGAGGGAGAAGAGAGCGCAGGGCTATTCCACCAGCCCTGCCAGGAGTATTATTAATATTCCCCCTTCTTCCCTCCCCATTCCTTTTTCCTTGTGTGTCGTGTCTTTTTAGATTGTAAGCCTGCGGGCAGGGACTGTCTTGTTAATTGCTGTAAACCGCCCAGAGAGCTTCGGCTATTGGGCGGTATAAAAATGAAATAATGAAATGAAATCTAGTTTCTGGCATGGAAACAGCAGGGGGAGAGGAACAGCAATATACTGTATGAAAGGGCCTTACGTTTTAGAAGGTCCATACTTCACCACAGATGAGCTAGGTCTGTACCACCAGGGAGTTTCATCAGCTACCACAACCAGGCAACTTGAAAGCTTTCATGTTCACGTACTAAGAACCCATGCACATTAGGTTTGCCTTCATTCCCTCCGGGACCAGTATGCAATCCAGACGCTGCCAGAATGACTTTGACGCGGATGCACGCCAATGTTGTTCATTAAAAAGCATTCAATATTACTCCAGATCCTGGCAAAACTTACTTGAGATCACTTTCCTTGTCGGCAAGATACTGAGCACATTCCTGCGTAACTTCCTCACGGATTCTTAGCTCCATAAGCAGCTTATCTTTTTTTTCTTCAATCAGCTTGCTTTTCAGATGTTCTATTATACTGAGCAGCCGCTAAGCATGAGCACAGGAGGGGAGTCAGTACACGGGAAACATTAGGCATTCATTGTTGTTAGGTGAATTTGTGGACTTCCGTCAACAGTTCCTAAGACCTAGTGCTCCCTATGCTTTTCGGTCAGAAGAACAAACAAGCAAAAAGATAATTTCTGGAGATCAGTAGGGCTACTAGTGAAAATATAAAATGGTTTATGCAGAGACAAAAGTATTGGAACTGGATTACCAAGTTAGAAGGGCTAGTGAATCCAGGCTCTTGTTTCCATTATTTATTTGAGGACACTTTTAAAGCAGGGGTGGGAAAACTCTTTCAGCCTGAGGGCCAAATTCCATTTTAGAGAAGCCTTCAGGTCCCCCCACATTCCATTAGTGGGTGGGGACAAAATACCAAAAATACCAGCATATTTTAGTGTGGAGAAATAGCCTGTAACACACACACACACACACACACACACACACCCCTCCTCATGTGTAAACCAGGTAATCCCAGCTGAGGTCTGAGAATAGCAAAATGTACATAGTTCCTCTTGATGGCCCCTGACCCTAGATGTCTACCAGGCCCTCTGGCATGCAAATGCAAGCCCTCTAGTCATGAGTCACCCCACCCCCCTGCCTGGCCAGGTGAAGTTCATCCTGATTGGCCGAAGACAGCTGGGCTACTGAGAAGAGATGGGGGGGAAGAATCTATATTGCCAGCTGTGGCTTCTGGTTTTGGTTGTTGGTCGTCAGGCAGCAAGCTGCAAGCAGGTTCATGACTCCGGTCAGACCTCAGCCACCAACCCTGGGGAGCTCCCAGTGAACAACGCTAAATGAGGGCTGTGGCTAAGGCAAGCCCTGAAGAGGGCCACCCATCCCGGACCTTAGGGTGGGGGTGGGGGTCTCCTCTTGTGGTAGGGCTGTGGCTAAGGCAAGCCCTGAAGAGAACCGGCCCCCAGGTAAAGAGTAAGTGCCTGGGAGAGATATAAAGAACCAGCTTTATTGTTTTGTAGCTTTACTGTTTGTTCCAAAGTGTCTCTCTACCTTGTCTCCTTCCCTCATTTCCCACCTTTTGTTGTAATCTGTTTACCTGAATAAACCTTCTTGGTTTTACCCCATATGGCGTTTGTGGTTGCTCTGTGGTTCAGCTAAATCCAGGGTATAGACAAGGGCAAGTCCCTGAGAGGTTCAAGTCAGGACTGCAGAGCCAAGGCTGGCAGTCTGGCACCTTGAGATCTCTGGATCTTGGGTCTTTGGTAGAAAGGGGTGGGTTGGCAGAGTCAGCCAGCCCCCCTTCCTTCACATTTAGCTTAAAGCTCTTACGGTCAGTAACTGAGCCTTCTAGAGAGGCATTTCAACCTTTCAAAATGGGGAAAAAACTGCACAAAAGCCAGCAAGCCATCAATTGGTGGACAATCAGAGGTTGGGGGAAAGAGGGTAGGGCCTGGGGAAGGGGGTGTGGCCATATGAGGAACCCCGGAGGACCAGATTTGGCCCACAGGCCTGAGGCTGCCCACCATAGCCTTAAATAGACAAGACGTACTAGAACACCAAATATTTAACTGAAGTAAAAATCAAGTGTTAAGAACCTTTTAAAGGTTACAGTTACACACAATGGGCACAGTCTGTCACTGTCTGGGCATAGTACCCCCACACAGAAAGATCCTCATAGGTCATTGACAGAGACATGCTTTACAACCCCCACCTCAGCTCACATTCCTGGGAGGGTGGGAGAAAGACTAGATGGGGAAATGGAAAACATGCAGATATCTACTATATTGTCTGATACTGCCTCTGGCTCCCTCTGAAGCCCAGCTGGAAAGCTGTAAATCCAGTCAAGTGGCTTTGTTATGCAGAAGTTACAGGCAAGCAGGCACTGCCCCTGGCTATAGACAAGCTCTCCATGCAGTCAACAGAGACAAAAGTTCCACACAAGCTTTGCATAATGCAGGAGGATCACTAAGCCCACCATTAATTTCTCAAGAGAAAGCATCATGAAAGTCAGTTGATAAGAAAATGACTCTTGATTGCTCCAACCCTCCCTGTTCAAGCAGAGTGGGCTACTAAGCCCCGTCCTCAAGGTGGGTCTTCCACAGGGTGGCCTCCCTGGCTGACCATCTCTTGGATAGCCATGTTACACTGCATTGCTCGCCTCCCTTTTCATCCGACATCTAACCCTTGGATCTCCGATTCCCACTCTCTCTTCCTCTTCATTGGGAGCCTGCATTCCCACGGTTTCTGAAGGCCCTTGTTGGCCTTCATCTGAGAAATCAGCCTGCAGCTGATGGCCTCCTCTCCCTCACTGCTATCCTCCCATATCTCCAGCTCCTGCACCCTTGGCACCATGGCAGTATCTTCCCTATCTCCCTCTTCGTCCGACCCAGAATTGGTTCCCATGTCTTCTTGAGGCACGTCTGCAGAGGCTCATTCCCTACATATTATATCTCTACCATTATAGCCTATGTATACACCAATCTCTGCCATTATAGCCTGGCACACCAAGTAAAGGAAGCAGAGCACATGAATTTGCATGCAGAAGGTCCAAAGTCTGTGCCCCCCTCCTGTCCCACTATCCAGCCCTTCTCCCTCCCACCAAATAATGCTAGCTGAGTAAGACCTCAGACTGGCAGCTGCTCTCCTGGGTCTTAGGCAGAACAGGCAGTACTGAACTAGATGGGCCAATGCTCTAGAAGTATAAAGCAGCTTCACATTGGTCATGCACCAATACATTCAGGGCACACCTGTTTATCAAGAGATGTTTTCTGCATACCTACCTCCCCTACCTTCTCCATTTTGTCATTATTACACTTGGATTCTACCCTTCACCCAAGGTACTCAGGATGGCGTCCGTGGTTCTCTAACCCTGCAAGGTAACTTAGGCTGGAGAGTCAAGGCCCTTGCTGTTTCCTCCACACATAGACTAAACATGTGGAGGCGGGCGCAGCAGTGCACCTCTTGGCCACGCCTCCCCTGCTGGCTCCACCCCGACAACCACACAGTTAGCAGATCATCTGAAGAGTGGTCCTGTATGTGTACAGTAGTCCAACCCTTTGCCACACAACACTGGTTCTCACCTTGTTAATGCTCCAGTGTTTTTCACGGCATATGTATGTACTGTTATGTCTTCAGTCTACCTCAACCATATCATAAAGTGGGCTGCCACACAATCAGACTTATCAATTTGCTCAATATCTACATTCAGCTTCTGAGGCCCGCCTGGTTGCTTGTTGGTGGGAGCAAAACCTTTCCAGCTGTCCTAGACCAGGGAAGGGGAACATGTGACCCGCCAGATATTGTTGGGCTGCAGCTCCCATCATCCCTCACCGCTGGCTAGGCTGGCTAAGGCTGATGGAAGTTGCAATCCAACAACATCTGGAGGACCACACATTCCCCACCCCTGAGCTAGACTATGGAATAGTCTCCCAAAGGAAGGTTGCCTGACCATTCCATTCCAGCAGTTTTTAGTCTGTGCTATTATGTTCTTTAATTTGCTGCCTGCCATGAGGTTCTTATGAGGCTTTGATTACTGCTTTGGTAGGATTTTTAAAACATTTGTTGGGATATATGGCTTGGAGCCAACATTCCCATTCACTCCCCGCCCACCACCACAGCTTCTCGCGCCGCCACCCACCCCCATCTGCTTCAGAGAGTTCCCCAACCCTCCAGAGCAGATTTGGGGGGGGGCACACAGGGGGCTGCATGTGGGAGGGGAAATCCATTCCGCCAGCCATCTCCCTTCTGCTGGCAGAACAGCACCATTGGATACAGCCCAATATTTTAACACAGTAAGAAGTTTTGAGTAGGATTTAACCTAGGAAGGTGGAGTGCAAATACACAAAACAAAACAAACTAGTTTTATCTTCAAGCATGCTGCCTTTTTGCTGGAAAAAAAAGGGGGGGGGGGAAAAGCATGCTGCCTTTTTGCTGCTGTAAGCCAACATAACCATTCCTCTGGCGTACCTGGTACTCTTCTTTTCCAATGATGATGTCACCATCTTCATATTCCACCTGGCTTGGCGTCTCTTCTCGCACCTCACGTTCACTCTCCTTTGCAAGTGTGTTTTCTGCCATGCAGTTTACCTCATGCCCCCCACCGCTATCTTCTACCAGCTCTTCCTCGTCTTCTATCACATCTTCCAGTGTGCTCTCCCAAAGCATAGTGGCTCTTTTGATGGGTAAAAACGCATCTTCAGTGTTCGTTTCAGATTCTGCTTTGACAGACAACTGGTCAAATGACTCTTCTTGAGGAGAATTGGAAGAATCTAGGACTATGACCTGTTTAGAAAATACGTCAGCGACATATTAAAAGCCACAGTTTCAATAGTCATTTTAGCTGCTTAAGTTATCAGACCTTCTTGCCAAATGCAATTCTAATTTTAAAGGATTCTCACTACACATACAACAAAAGTTGCGCAAAATCCTCATTTTCTTCCAGCACATCCCAAGGTTATTCTATATAGCTTCTTTATTACGTTGAAGTGTTTGTTATCTTGCAGTGTTATGAAACACTGCATTTGTCTGTTGTATCATGGGTAGGGAGCCTCTTTCAGCGAGAAGGTTGAATTCAGTTTCAGAGAAGCTCTTGGGGACCGCATTCCAGTGGTGGGCGGAGCTGAAGGCAAAATGGGAGGAGCCAAAAACACCAGCATATTTTTAGCTTAAAATGTTTACTGCCAGTAACTAAGCCTTTGGGGAGGCATTTCAACCTTTTAGAATGGGGAAAAATACTGCACAAAAGCTGGGAAACCATCAAATGATTGGTGGTTGGGAGAAAGGGGTGGGGCCAGGGAAAGTGGGTGTGGCCCTCTCGGCTTGAAGTTCCCTACCTCTGTACTTTACTTATATGGTTTTAAGAGAACACACATATAAGCTACGGGAACCATATTAATGGAAAACTCTCTCTCACACACACACACACACACACATTAATTGTTTGCAATGGATAATATAAAGCGGCAACTAATTTTTGATAAAATGACCAGTGTAGTACAGTAGTTAAGAGTTTTGGACTGGGACTTAGGAGATCCAGTTCTAGTTCCCACTTAGCCATGAAGCGCACTTTGGGTCATTCACTGACTCTCAGCCTAGGATACTTCACAGGGTTGTTGTGAGGATAAAAATGAAGAGGACAACGACTATGTAAGCCGCCTTGGGTTCCTGGCAAGAGCGGGGGAAAGGCTGGACATAAATGTAATAGTAAATAAAAAAGTATAAATCAACAAAAAGGTGCAAAAGACATGGTAAGTTAGTCGACTGTTAACATGGACACCCATTTATAAACTTTACAGAAAACAGATTGCAAATACGTCAAATAACTACAGAATAATTTGTTAATATTATTATTACTTGAGTTATCTGTAATCGTTGAGATTAGGGGAAGCAGAAACTTTTTTTTTAATGTGTTAGTGTTATTTAGGAAGGGGGAAAGTTTGGCTGTTTACTTTTAAAGTTTCTTTGGTTGCTCATATTTATGCAAGGCCTTCAGTTTTCATTTCATGTACACTTGATTTAAGTTGTACGCTTTGCTCTCTTTATCTGCTTACAGAAAATAAAAGAGAGCCTTCTCGGTGGTTGCTCCCAGGCTGTGGAACTTCATGCTGAGGAAGGAAATGTTCACTCCCTCCATGCTGTCCTTCCACCAGCAGGCAAATACCGTATATACTCAAATATAAGTCTAGTTTTTCAGCACATTTTTTGTGCTGAAAAATGCCCCCTCGACTTATACGTGGGTCAGCGCCCCCCCCAGGACCCCCCACCGCCACCGCAAGGGACCGCCAGGCACCCCCTCCACCCCCAGGACCCCTGCCGCCACCCCCAGACACCCCACCCCCACCCCCGTACCTGCACCCGCCGCCGCCGAAGCCCCTCCCCCGTCGAAGCCGCGCCGCGCCGCAGCCCCCCCAGACACCCCCATGCCACCCCCACGCTACCCCCAGACACCCCGCCACCCGACACCCCCCCACGCCACCCTACCTGCACCCGCCACCGAAGCCCCGTTGCCACCGAAAAGCCTCCCTGCCGCCGAAGCCTCGCTCCCGCTGAAGCCCCTCCCCCGCCGAAGCCGCGCCGCAGCTTCCCCAGACACCCCCCACGCCACCCCAGACACCCCACCCACACCCCCGTACCTGCATCCGCCGCCGCCGCAGCCCCTCCCCCGCCGAAGCTGCGCCGCGCCGCAGCCCCCCAGACACCCTCATGCCACCCCCAGACACCCCCCCGCCACCCCCCGTCACCGTACCTGCTCCCGCCGCCGAAGCCCCACTTCGGAAGGGGAGGGGCGCGAGCGATCCTCTTCCCGCCCGAACCTGCGTTTGAATGGCGGAGGCCCGCCTCGCAGTCCGCCTCCGGGCGGCCAATCAGGAGGCGGGAGGCGCCGGCTCCTGCCCGGAGCCGGCTGCCCATTGGCCACGCCCGGGGAAGAGGGCGGGGCGGAGGAAGAGGCGAAACAGGTTACAATGTATCCAACGCGAGAGGCGCAGATTAAAATAAAAAACAACAAGCAGCGCCCGGGCACGTGTGGGCGGGGCCAGGCAAGGGCGGGGGGGCGGCCTCTCCGGTGCAGCGAGCGCTCCGCGGGTGGGGCGGGGCCAGGCGAGGCGAGCGCTGTCTGTCTGTCTGTGTGCCGGCAGCTCGGACCCGGAGCCAGGCAGCCGCCCAGCCGCCCTCCTCCGCGCAGCAGCAGCAGCAGCCCCGCCCCGAGCGAGGCGAGCCCCCGACGGCGCCGCCCGTGCCTCCGCCTGGCATTCCATCAGCATCTGCAGCGAGCTGTCCTGACGGCGACTCTGAACCGGCCCGCCCCCGCCCTGGAGGCAGAGGCGAGCCGAGCGAGCAGGAGCAATTTGTCTGGGGAGCTGCGGCGCGGCGCGGCTTCGGCGGGGGAGGGGCTTCGGCAGCGGCGGGTGCAGGTACGGGGGTGTGAGTGGGGTGCCTGGGGTGGCGTGGGGGTGTCTGGGGGTGGCATGGGGGTGTTTGGGGGTGGCATGAGGGTGTCTGGGGGGCTGCAGCGCGGCGCGGCTTCGGCGGGGGAGGGGCTTCGGCAGCGGCGGGTGCAGGTACAGGGGTGTGGGTGGGGTGTCTGGGGTGGCGTGGGGGTGTCTGGGGGTGGCGTGGGGGTGTTTGGGGGTGGCATGGGGGGGACTGCGGCGCAGCGCGGCTTCGGCGGGGGAGGGGCTTCGGCAGCGGCGGGTGCAGGTATGGGGGTGTGGGTGGGGTGTCTGGGGTGGCGTGGGGGTGTTTGGGGGTGGCGTGGGGGTGTCTGGGGGTGGCGGCAGGGGTCCTGGGGGGGCTTTGGCAGTGGCGGGGCTTTGGCGGCAGTGGGTGCAGGTACGGGGGTGGGGGGTGTCTGGGGGTGGCGGCGGGAGTCTCCCCTCGTACATTTCCCACCCTAGACTTATACTGGGGGCAATAAGTTTTCCCAGTTTTGGGGGGTTAAATTAGGGGCCTCGACTTATGTTAGGGCCGACTTATAGTTGAGTATATACGGGTACCTTTTTATTCAAGCAGGCCTGCTGGGTTGAATGCTGTTCTTATTTGGTAATTGTTGTGTTTTCAATTGTGTTTTAATGCATTTGTTATACTATGGTTTTAATCAAGTTTTATTTAAGTTTTATTTATGATTGTAAGTTGCCTTGAGTGCCATTTTCTTGGTAGAAAGATGGGTTATAAATAAAAGAAATGAATATAAACAATTTATATTGTCTAATATTAATCTTTGGAGCCCTGGGAGCCTTTTCTGGCTGAAGAGCAGGGTAAAAATGCTGCAAATAAATACATAAATTTGTATAAGCAGAAGCCAAGAATGCTTTTCACGTGTCAGTCCTTGTAAACGGGAGGTTAATTTCTCTTTTTTCCCCTTCCTATACTCCGTGATGTTACTATCACTTCTGTGGATTAGTCCTATCATTAGTTGCAAATTTCCCCTGCCCTGATTCACTCCCCTTACAATACCTGCAAGAAAGCAAGTATGAAACTTTCCCCAATCCATACAAACTTTTCTCGAGGATCAGTGTGTAAAGTCAAGTGAAATGTTCCAAAAACAATTAAGAATTAAAGATAAAATAGGGGGGGAAACCCATCTGACAATGCTGTTAATATTCCAAGACTGAGGCTGTCATCCTATGCATCCTTATTTGTGAATAAACCCAATGGAGCTCCTGTGGAATTTACTTCCAAGTAAAAACGTACATGAGTTTGCGCTGCACACTCCAAATTCCTAATTAGGCCCCTTGAGGAGTTACAAGGGCAGAGGCCAGCAACTTGGCTCAAAGTCATTTGTGAGTCTGCCCTTTTTGGGTGACCTGATGACCCCAAAAACTGCAGTTATTTTCTTTCCAGCTAGTAAAACATTAGAACACACTTACCTTTTGAGCAATTGCCGAAAACCTGAGCACATTTAGGGTTTCATCGTACGCAGAGGCACCTTGGCTGACGTTCACTATCATACACACCTTCCCTTGACCACTGAAGAAGCCTTGAAAGAAGTGAGTTAGCTTACTTTCGCGGAAGGGGATGTGTTGCTGCAGCCTAGGATGAAACAAAAACAACCTTTTTATCGGTTGCAGTGCGTTTCCAAACAGATAACGTCATTCGTAACAGCTGCTAGCTCAGTGCCAAAATGGATGCAGGCATCAAACAAGAACAGGCTTCGGGTCCATTCAGGTTTGCTTAAAATACATTATATCAGGTGTAAGATTAAAACAACATTGCGGGGACTAAAATCATAAAACACTAAGGGCGCAATCCTAGGGATGCTTAGACAGGAAAAACGTCCTACAACTCCCAGCATTCCCCAGCCTGCATGGCTTGCTGCGGAATGCTGGGAGTCGTAGGACTTTTTTCTGTCTAAACATCCATAGGATTGCAGTATAATTTTTTTTAAAATACTTTACTTGGTAAAATACTTTACAAGCAGTGGATATGCAGTAAACTTGGAGAGGCCCTCCATTATTAAATTTGATGGTCACTATATTAGTGAGTCTTGACTTGCTTCTTTGGTCAAGCAAAGTTAGAGAGCATAACCATCTTACATCAAAAAACAAACAACACTTTAAAGCACATTATAAACATTATGGCCATGTCATGTATTATACTTTTGATCTGTTTCAAAAAGTAAAAAGGCGCATATTATTTTGGCTTGTAAACTACCCGTATTTTTCTGTGTATAAGACGCCCCCATGTATAAGACGCCCCCCACTGGGCAGTTTCGCAACCGCGCGGTTCTCTCCTCGGCTTACTTCCATGTATAAGATGACCCACAATTTTTAGTCTAACGATTTTAGGAAAAAGTATAGTCTTATACATGGAAAAATACTGTACATCGCTGATTTTAAAATTGGTCAAGAGTGTTGCAACAGCTGGCTAGCATAAGGATATGCCTGGCCTAAAAACCAAAGGACTGATGTTTCACAGAAGAGAAACCTCAGACAACACTTATTGAAAGAAAGACTGTTCAGAGGCTTAAGACAACATCTGGAAGAAGAAGGCATCTTCGGGTCCTTTGCAGGATTCCATCTTTTTGAGTTCCTTCTGTTTGTTATCATTCCCATCCCTCAGGGATGATGGGGTGGGGTGTTGAGGGACAGATGACCGACTCTTAAGCAGTCAGTGATCCACTGTAGAAGGCAAAGGGCACAATTGGGATATTTTACATTTTAAAAAGGGAGAGTTCTCTCAAATAGCTACGGTACAAAAAAGTCAGCAGCAGTCTGCACCAAAAGTACGCATACATCTTCCTCCCACTTAGTCTTTTCTTTCTCTGTTACAGAGGGCAAGCCAGAAGGGACTTAAGATTCCCCTGGTCTGAAGCGAAAGGCTCCTCCAGAACCTACTTTGACTGCTGGCTGGTCTTGAGGGCATTGATGCATTTGCCTAGAATGAGCAATGAAGTGTTAATATTCCCGCTCTCTTTTAGTCTCTCCCCTTCGTTGTGGGTTCTGGTACAACGCTCCGAGCCAGCGAGGTCACAGAGAAATAATCTGGAAGTAGAGAAAAAGCCACACATATATAGAGTGGGAAGTTCAGGTTGCCCCAGGTTCAAACGTTTATGAAACTAGGGTGATTTATTTCAACAGCAAGATCACTCACTCGTTGACTTGCAGCACACGTGCTGCTCCAGAATCAATTTTCAGCATTTTCACAGTGAATATGCTGTGGCTGGAAAGAGAAAAGAAAAGGAAGTCACTTCTAGCATCGTTATCTTCAAACAGTATTTTTTTCTAAAAAAAAAAAAAAAAAACCTTGAAAGAAGTTGAATCCTTGAGATACTGCTACAATTTCCCAATACGCTGTGTTCAATTTGGTTCTAGCAAATAAACAGGGGTTTTAAGATGTCTTTATACTGATTGAAGGTATATAGTCATGCACACATTCCCAAACACCTTGAATTTAATATATTACAGCAGGGATGGAGAGAGTGGGGCCCTCCAGGTGCTGTTGGATGGCAACTTCCATCATCCCTGACTATGGGCTATCCTGGCTAGGGCTGATGGGAGTTTCAGTGCAACAGCATCTGGATTTCATAGAATAGATCATAGAGTTGGAAGGGGCCATTGAGGCCATCGAGTCCAATCCCCTGCTCAATGCAGGAAACTAGAGGAGGGGTCTCCCTTCCAAGTAATAACCAGGCTTGACCCTGCTTAGCTTTCCACACTCAGACAAGATGAGCCAGCGTAAGCCACAGGCCATTGGAGGGCCCGATGTTCTCCACCCCTGTATTTCGGGCTTCTTCACTGCCCCACTCACCAAGTGAGTAACATTAAAAGTTGCACTGGCTGTGTTTGGATGCCATGTTATATTTAGCAAGATGTGGACGAGTATAGCTTTTCCCCCCGGCTTGCACACCACCCCCTTCTCCTTTCCCATGCAGCAGAGTTCAGAAGCTTTCTCTTTTGATTAACCACAGCTTGCAGTGCTGTCCAGACCGAGAACTGCAGTGAACCTTAACTATGGTTCATTTAAACAAAACTACAGCTTGAAGTTGGCTTGTTTGAAACGAACCATAATTAAGATGAACCACAGTTTGCTTGCTCGGACAACACAGCAAGCTGTGGTTAATCCGAAGTAGAAGCTGAAGTGTTCAAGCCTGGGGGAGGCTAGGCTTGCTCACATCTCAGTAAACTGAGGTGTTGCCTGAATGCAGCTACTGGGTCCCCATGGAATTTAAGAAATTAACAATTTATCATTTATGAGTGTTTAAAACATCACAGAAGCTCCACATTAGAAGCCCCAAAAGTGCAGTACGATCTTTAAACAAGATCAGAACATTAGAGCTGTTATTTCAAGAAGCACGCATGAGCAAGAAAAGGACAGGGATATTTTAAGTTTGGATTGGATAAGCTTTTCAAATTAAATAGAAAGAAAACTATGATGATAGTCCACATTGAACACATCCTGTTTATTACCTTCTACTGGAGTTGGCATTCAGTTTTGTCGAAGCGAAACTCTGATGCTTCAAGCCCAGTTTCATGAGTTTAAAAGCTTCTTTAGAATTTGAAACCGGAATCCATTGTAGATCTTTAAGAAACAATGGTTACTTTATTAACTATTGAACAAACAAAAAAAGTATTACATACAAATACAATCAAGAAACTGATGGAAATAGGAGTGAGCATTAAGAGCATTTACTCTGGGGTTAAGGGAGGATTTCCAGCAGCCTGGTTAGGCATCCCCTGATGTTTCAAGAATATATCACAACCACTCCCCCACCCTGTTTGTTGTCCTTTTTCATGGCAGAAAGTTTGAGTGATTAGGACCTGCCCCTTATTAAAGGGGGTAATATTTATGAGGGAGAGCAGGGGGGAAAGGAACCCATGTCATGCTTCTCTGCCCAGCAAGACAATCTACATGCCCCAGCCATGCATTAACCTGGCTACAAAATGTGTCTAAATCTACACAAACCATCTTTCATAGCCTTATCTTCAAAAAGCAGATTGAGTGAAACTTAAAATGCAATGTTATAGAATGAGCTTCAGTGTTTGAAGAACAAACAAATAGTTAATCACTGCATTTCTTAGATAGCAGGAATACTTGAGAAAACATATGCTTAGGGTGCAATCCTGTGCATGTTTTGACAGAAAAAAGGTCCTACAACTCCCAGCATTCCCCAGATAGCATGGCTGGCTCAGGAATGTTGGAAGATGTAGGACTTTTTTCTGTCTAAACACGCATAGAATTGCACCCTCAGTTTCTTAAAAACCCATGATACTGAAGTAAGGTCATTTTACTCAGTTTAAGAGATTCATGATGTGTTAAAACTATGGTGAAACAAAATTAGATCTATTGTCTACATAATGGAACCCCAAGCAGAGGAAAACACAGTCATGGACTGAAAATAGTTACCTACCTCATATATTTCAAATATTTCTATTTTCATTTTTCAAATATTTCTAATATCTTTTACAACACAGCCCTATGCATGTCTACTCAGAAGCAAGTATCATCGAGTTCATGTGGCCTTACTCCCAGGTAACTGTATATAGGATTGCAGCCTTATTGTCACTAATATTTCATGTCTTTAACATTCTATATCCTTAATCTTGTATGCTATATATCAAGGGTGGGCAGACTTCCAGCTTGTGGGATCTACTTAGTGTTTTTTCTAGAACACCAAGATCCACCAACCGGAGCCAGGTGAAAAACTGGTGTGTGTCAAAATCTGCATTTGATCTGCATCTGATCAGATGAGGGATTTGAATGCAAAACTCGAAAACCAGCAGCAATACCTGGTCAAAGGAAACCAATTCATATTCATATTTTCCAGGAGAGAGGAACACTGAGCCTCATAAGCAGTAAGTACAAGGCCAGCCACTGCAGAAGGGGTGGGGATTGCAATTTTACTTACTATTAGTTACATTACTGACAGTCAGAAACCCTTGCCAATCTACTGCAAATCATCCAAAGATCTACCAGAAGATCCTGATTTGTCTCACATCTGCTATATATTGTAATACTATTCTGTACTTTTGCATTCATTAATAATTTTTATAGACATACACACACACACACAGGCAGGCAGGCAGGCAGTCCCCGGGTTTCAAACGAGATCTGTAAGTCTGTCTTTAAGACGAATGTGTACGTAAGTCGGAACAGAAGCCGCACAATGTTTTCAAAGTGTCGCAAAGTATAGTGCATGCGTTCATAAGTACGAACCATTGCATTTAACTCAGATTTTTACATATATGGAGGTCCGTTCTTAAGTATGAGTTGTCCGTAAGTCGGGACGTTCGTAACCCGGGGACTGCCTGTATATATGATTGTCTTGCCTAACATAATCTGTGAAGTTTTTATTGGGATGGGGGGCAGGGAGAACAGTGCTTTTCCTTCGCATCCCAATGATAAATTGTATTTATAGTCAAAGAAAGCCTGCTTCCTATTGAATAAGCAGAGCATTTTAAGGCTACTTAAACTGTGGTCACCAATCATTAAGATGTCCCTTACCTTTAACATATGAACAGCCTTTTATGTCCTGTGCAAGGCGCAGCACCTTCCTTCTCTTGTTGCTGGATATTGGGAGCAGCAGGTCATAAATGCACTCATTGTAAATCTCACAAAACGAAACCCAGACGGAGAATTTTGCACCTCTCTCCTCATCTATGCTGGATAGTTCGACTTCTTTTACTGGTTCCTTCAACTCTGGCAGAACATTGGAGTTACATGAACATTCTGCCAAAACGAACCCTATCCGACAACATGATGTAAAACAGCATTGTTCAATAGCATTTTTTGCAGTGGAAGATCCAAGATTGAAAAAGCACAAATGTGAAGTATCAGAGATAGTCTGCTTTAGAATACTACTTCAATCATTCACATGGAATTTACGCCACCTAACCTTTTGCTCTTTCAGATACATAACTTACCTTCAAAATTATCCACAGTTCTGCTGCAATTCCCATTAATGTCACTTGGGTAATCTACCTGAAAATTGAGAGGAAAAAACATCACAAGTACTCATATTATTGCGTTAGAAAAATTATGATGTGCTAATGGAGGGGCGCACAACCTTTTTGGCCCTGAGGGCTGTGTTCTCTCTCTCACGCGCACACACGCGCATCTGGGGCTTCCCTTGCTTATTTCCGGTCTTTCATCAAAGACCAGAGATAAGGAAGGGGTAGTGCCATCTTGGCAGCCAATGTTGCAGGTCTGGCAGGTTTCCAGAAATGGCTCGGTGGACTGCATGCAGCCAGGGAGGCACACTTTTTATACCCATACACAAATGGAAAATGACTATATTGCCATTAATGTAGTAACTGTAGTAAGTTTCACAGGAGTAGCTGTGTTAGTCTGCTGAAGGGACCAGACAAAGCCATTGTTCACTTTAAAGATGTTGATGAATAAGCTCTCACGGGCCAGAATCCACTTTGTCAACTGCATAAAGTGATCTCCTTGGTAATATCAAAAATACTGACTTTCAGAAGTCAGTGGAAAAGTAGTTCAATCTCTAGGACATTCTGCTGCAGAGCTTAATATTGCTCATCAACAACAATGGAAGCTCCAGTATGAGGCTGCCAAATTATAATTAGCTCGCAAATCTGACACTCTGGATCTCCACTGCAGACAGTGGAGTGTTTTCTCACTGCTGAAAGTTGTTGCCCCACTTTATAGGCATCCATACTGTTGTGCTGTGCTAGACATTACTACCAATGGCCCTTGATTAAGAGTGCGGAACACCCACTCGGATTGCTTCCGATATTTTTGTGTCCTCTGAATAATAATGCGACCCATCGGCAGCTGCTTCTTGCACTGCTTGGCCTTTAGGCCCCAAATCCTTTGATGCCCCTGATAAAGCAGGCTTCTGACTCATGCCACAACAGAGCCTTGGTGGCACAGTACGCTGGTTTTGGCAACAACTTGCAATGACATCCATTTGCTGGTCATGCAACATTTCAAGACAAATAAATGGAACGATGGCCCAAGGAAGAAAGCAGCAACAGTCTCAGAATGGCCCTCTGAGAGGTCACAGTTTTTACCTGCTGCAGTATGCTGAGTGAAAAGGCAACCCTTAACACATTTGCTCTGACCAACAACACAGTAGCTTTTAATTACATCCCACTTGATCCCTGAGTGCCCAAGAAAGTTTGTAGTAGTGTACAAGATGAGAAAGTTACTGCATTTCTCAAAGATTAGAAAAAGAGAAGGAATTTCAGGGGACACAACCACCCTACTCTGCTTTAGCCAAGGGGTTAGGGTCATCATTTTCCTGATGGTCCGAAGCATTACTAGCTAATGGCCTGTCTCCAAAGTTCAGCCTTCCCCAACATGGTGTCCTCCAGAGGTTTTGGATTAGAACTCCCATCAGCCACAGCCAGCCTGGCCAATTGTTAGGGCTAACGGGAGCTGTACTCCAAGACATCTAGAGGGCATCACATTGGAGAAAGATGTCGAATGCTACGTTACTGTTGGGAATGGCAGTGAGCTTCAGCAACAGCCCCGCTGGTGGTGCTTTCCAGGCGAGAGTGGGGGGAGGGAGAGGAAGATAAGGGGAGAGAAAGAAAGATGCACCCCATAAGTCTGGCAAAAGGACAAGTCATAGAATCAAATTACAGTATTGCAGTAGCTCTCTGCACATTTGTCATTCCGGATTTTCTACTATTAGAAGCCGCCCAGAGGGAAGTAATGTACATTATTTGAGATGTGTAGCTGAGGCCCCATGTCTCTTCACTCTCCCTGAAACCCGTGATACATTACCATCATGCTCAAGCAATTTCCCCACACCTTCTTCCTATTGACCAGAGCTCTAGCCATGATTCCCCCATCACATGGATTTCTGTTCTAAATCAAATCCAAACTGAAAACAGTTCTTCTTCATCCAATGCCTTCAGTGATACTGAATGATGTTCAAGTTTTTAGGAGGATTTGTTGCCGTAGCAGGAGTATGTGAAAGTCCCACCACTAACACAAATGGGGTTAGTGTCGGAGGGGTTGTACACATCTGTAGGCTTCTTCTCAGGGATCTGGAGCCCTGATCAGCCCAGGGAGCCCTATCACACAGAGGAGCTGCAGCAGATATATGGACATTAACCCTAACCCTTCAAAAATGTATTTTTAATTTTAAAAAAACTTGAAAAGCATTCTTCTCTCCCCTCTACCTTGCTATTTCCCTCTCCCTCCCAGCCTCTAGCCTTGCTATTTCTCTCCCCGACACCACCTTTTGACTAGCCAGGCCCCCACGGCAGCCTTTATGACTAGCCACACCCTCCATAAGAGCCATTTTGTGGTGGTGCCCACAGCAGTTTCACAAATTCCCAAATGTACCCACAGGTCCAGAAATGTTGGGGACCCCTGAATAAACAATTTTAATCAAGCAACAATGAGAAAACCCAGGACCTGATTAAAACCTTATCATACGCTGCCAAATACGTGAGAGTAGAGGAAGGTCTTAACCTGTTTTTTGTATATTATTGCCTTCTGTTTTATTCTTAGGTTTTTAATTTGTTGTACGACTAGTCATTGAAAGGTGGGGGGAAACATTTATTTAGACATTGAGCATAGTGGGAAACACCTTCTATTGCTGAACTAAACCAAGATTTGGCAAAATTGATTCGATTTCACAAATGGCAGAAGAGACATAGGGACAAGAACCCAGCAGGTTCTTGGTCACTTGGCTAGGGGCAGGGGGATTATTTTGTAGCACACTATATGCCACATTTCTCCAGTATGCTCAAGGTGGCTTAAAAACATTACAAGATAAACATTTTTCACTGTCTTTAGTATCAAAAGTGTGTCTTGCAGAATTGCACTGCCCCTTTGAATATACTAAAGGGTTTGTTGCCTGGATCACGTGTAAAACATTAAGCCAGTATTTCGCGCTACGTGCATGAGTGGGAGCGCGCCTGTGTGCTCAAGCATTCCCCTTCTCCTTAAGCCTGGCCAGCTGCATGCGGGGAGAAGTGGAGGACGGTGACAGCCTGTAATGATGGCCACTAACTTGGATAGCTTTAAGAGGGGATTAGGCAAATTCATGGAGGATAAGGCTACCAATGGCTAGTAGTCATTATGGTTATATATTACCTCCCGTATCACATGCCTTGGATTGAGAGCATAATTCGTTCCGGAAACGTGCTTGTAATCCAAAACACTCTTATATCAAAACGAAATCCCCCAAAAAAAATTTGTACAGAGATTTTTAATTTAAGCCATACTACAGTACTTGCATTGAAAGACGTCGCTTGTATATCAAGTAAAAAATAAATAAATAAATATTTAAAACATTGCTTGTCTTGCAAAACGCTCTCAAACCAAGTTACTTGCAATCCAAGGTACTACTGTATATGCTTCTGTATGCCAGTTGTTGGGAACACAAATGGCAGGGAGCTATTGTGGTCATGTTCTGCTTGTGGGCTTCTCATTGGTTAGCCACTGTGCAAACAATGGTGCACTAGATAACCCTTTGGTCTGATCCAGCAGGAAACCTCTTATGCTCAGATCCCCACCCCCCTGTCCAGACTCTCCCAATCTAACCCACCCACAGGATTGCTCTGTAAACTGCTCTGTGCTTCTTTAGGAAGAGCTGTTAATACATTTGAACAAACAAGTTGCCACACCTCTTTCACGAGACGAAGCAGCGCGTTTTTGACAGACATGTCTTCTCTCATTTCTTCTTTAGTCAGCTTTCTGTGGCCTCGGCATCGATGGGGCTTGAGATCCATCTCGGGATACAGTTTATTTTGAATGCGTTTAAACAACAGATCCAGCGCCCTTGGGAGAATGCCACTATCTTCTTCGGTGCCTGTCACGTAGAACACAAGACTTATCAGGGACTTGGAATACTCCTTCAGAGCAACAACAACAAAGAGTCAGTTTACTTTAATGTTAAGGCCCACTGTGTTCAACGGGGTCACTCCCAAATAAGCATGCACAGGATTACTGCCTTTGTTGATTAAGCTAAGTTTCATATCAAGAGTATTTTATAAACCCAAGACATTTGCTGCCGCTGCAGCCTTAAAATCTGTATATGCCCCTGGCAAAAAAAACCTGCTTAGCCCTGTGAAAAACCCTGTTTTAAAACAAAACCTTACTTTTGACAGCTGTCAAAAGTGCTCCCGTAAATGGGGTGGGCTGCACTTTTCCACTTTCCTGAGCATCTAGAAGCTCAGGAAAGGGCGGAGAACACGGAGAACTGTCAGGTCCAAACTTAAAACCTAGAGGACCTTGCTATGAAGGGGATGATGTACTCACCACCTCCTTTTTATTTATTATATCTTATTATATTTTTAAATCGCCCATCTGGCCAGTCACTCGGCCACCCTTTTCACAAGCAAAGATCTTCTTGCGGATTTGCTCTGCGCTTAACAGCTCACTGTCTGACAGCTGTCAAGTGAAAGCAAAGTAACCTATCAAACCTGGCTTTGTCAGTGTCAATGGATGGTGCCTGCTTTGACACCAGGCACTTACCAGAACATTGACCAGGCAAGGCTTTGCATTTAGGGTAGTTGGAGTTGCATACTTGCGGAAATCTGACCTACTGAGAAAGTAGAGGGGCTGTCACTTCAGAGATTGCGGAAATTTATTTATTATATTTATACCCCGCCTTTTTTCCTGCAAGGAACCCAAGGCGGCTTACATAATCTTTCTCCTCCTCTCCATTTTATCCTCACAACAACCCTATGAGGTAGGTTAGGCTGAGAGTGAGTGGCTGGGGAAGCCATGGCAACCACAAAAGGGTCGTGATCGGAGTGGGGAGAGGAGACAAGATGTAACATAGGCGTACGGTTTGCCAAGCTGGAAACAGAATGCTGGTCTAGATAGGCCCTTGGTGTGATCCAACAGGGCTACTTTCTGAGTTTATGGTCAAGATGCCATGCTACTATACTAGCTCTCGGATGAAATCTCATTTTACTTCATGTGACTTGTGCACATCTACAGCCTTTATTGAATGGAACCAGAGTAGCATGCTTCAATTGAAGAGAGGAACCATAGCTCAGCTTGCCAATGGCCTTGGGTTCAACACTTGGCATCTCCCATTAGAAGGATCAGGCAGCAGGTGATGGGGAAGACCCTCTGAGATCCTGGAGTCCTGCTGCTAATTAAGAGTAGACCACAGTGGGCTAGACCTGGTATAACGGCAGCTTACTATGTTCCTAACCAAAGGCACATAGTGTGTGCGTGTGTATTGTGACAAATATTTACCCCCAGAAGCCTTTGCATCTGGCAAGACTCCTGCACAAATTTCCACTTCACTACCTTGCAAATATTTATCCAAAATAGAGTTATTGGTCTTCCATATTTTTCTCAAATTGCAAAACTCTCTGAAACTATGATTGTCAAAGAGAAGCAAATGAAATATGAAGATACATTCCTGTATGAAGTTTGAATCAGTTTGATTCTAAGAGGCATTCTAACAGAAGCATTCACACTGATAGGCTTTTCAGGAGCCTGCTTAAAGGAAGCTGAGAAAAGAAAAATTTCCCACCTAAACCCAGGAAAAAACGTAAAATGTGCATCAGATAAGAAAGCTGGGAAAAGGATAACTGCTTATGGTAATATATTTGGGTTATGATGCAAAGGAGTCAAAATAACATAAAATACTGTGAGAAGTAAACAGAACTAACACACACTTCAGATTTAAAATACAAAAGCAATAAATCTCTGAAAGAGAAGCAGATGTTATCATGTTGTGAGGGGCGAAATGTCTCAGCAGTGCTGACCAAAATATGAAGTAAATACATTACCCAAAATCAGAGCTGGGAACTTTGGAAAAAATGATAACTATTAGAGTGTTCTGCTCTGAAGTTTCCATTCATTGGGAAACATATATAAGCAATTTAATCAGAAATCATATGAATATAAAAGAGGCAAAACAAAGGAATTTCAGGACATACCATCTATACTAATGGGAGACTAAAACACCTGTCAGATTGACTTTTTTGCTCCTTTTTGCTCTCAGCTCAGAAATGTCATTGGATAAGAAACTTTAATCTTTACCATGAAAGGCAATGCTCCTGAAACAATTCTTAGAAAGCTTTTTTTTAATGTTTTGTTTATAACAATTATTTTGTATGCTCTATGCTCTTATATCAAATGTGAATCATGTAGAAACTGCTTAACATTTTAAAGTGAAAGATGAAAACACATGCCTGATCTCAGAGTCCTCTATCTAAAACCTGTGTGTGTTAATACCAGGATTTTTGTAAACTTACAATTTCTGTTGTGACACTTTGTTCTGGGAATGACATGGGATACATATGTTACCTGCTGATCCATGATCAAGCTAAATACAGAATTTCCATATCATAAAATACTTAAGACAAGGACAAATCTGTCACTCTCTCTATATATAACCCCAGCCAAAATAGAATTTGAAGAATTAGTCACTGTAGTATACATAGAGCACAGACAGCCTAAGTAGATAACATGCAACTCAAGTTAACATTTTTCCAGAGAATCATGGAAGTTCAGCCGTACCTTGGTATGTGTATGTTTTCCCAGCATTTGTAACTCCATAGGTAAATACAAGGCGACTATGTCCCTTTAGGAAGTCTAGTACTGGCTGCTTCACAGTACCTTCAAAGAGCTCATCTTGTGTTGTTTCGGGGCCAAATACCTAACAAATTAACAAGAACTTGTACAGCATAAAATTGTCCATGACCTCAGTCATTAAAGTCTCCATTTTCTTAAGCTTTTCCAATTGTATAAATACTTAGCCATGCATAAAGTTTGCATATTATGAGATATAAGTTAGCCTCTTTTTTTTTACTTTACTTACCTGCGAGAAAGTAAATTTCTGCACCAATTGCCCCAAGTTTTTTTCACTGAGCCGAAAGACCTTGGAACTCTTGGGGGCTTTTAATACAATGCTTGTTGGATCAAGAACAGAAATACACTCCTGTAAGAAAGTGGGGGGGAAATACGTTTTAGCTGAGCAGATGGCATACCTGTAATTATGTTTTGCCTTTAGAATTTTTCCTTTTTTAAATTAAGTCATACCTGAGAATCACTCTCTTTTTCTGACTGCATAAATGGTCTTATGCGTAGGCAAACATGAATACGTTCTCTGGATTCCAGGCTCTCTCTCTAAAAAAAATAAAAGAAAAACATAGTAGTTACTGTCCAAGAAGAATTTTCATGTGCCCTGGACTGACAATTTTATATAGAGATGTTAACCTCAAAGAGACACTCCCCTCTCCCCGCAGTCAAACCATTTCTCCTAGTTCTCTCTTTCTCACACACAGACAACTTAGCACTTCCCTTGTCACAACAAGAACAGGCAACTTCTTCAGTACAAACATGTCCATTGACATGTGGACCATTCTCAAAGTACAACAGCATCAGCAATATTTTTAAGGAGCAGTGGAATTACCAGCTCAAGCTCTTAAGATTTTAGATCTATCTCCTTAAGAGTTATGACAGATCACGGCATGACAGAGAAATAGTAAGTTGGGAACCCCCTTTTAAGAGAAAGGGTGAGATTTGAATTGTGCTAGAAGCCTGCTGCCAATTGGCTGGTTAGATCAGATCCCTGTGAAATGCAGCCCACAACTACCCATTGCCCCTAGGCCCTCCTTGCCCCTAGCGAGTAATCACTTCTTTTAGTCTTTCCTTGGCCAGCCTCACTAGCACTGCTCTCCCACCCCCATTCAGCCCCTCCTTCTACACACAGTGAAATTTCTTCAGAGTCCCATTTCCGATTAGTGCCTCCTTGCCTTATTCTTTGCGTCCTGTGCCTTCTTCCCCAAGCCTCATACTTCGCTTACCTTTCCTTCAGGTTTGTCTTCGGCCTACTTCCTACTCTGCACCCTTCATTCACACTCTTTGCCTCTGGGCTCCCTGCCCTTAGTTTCCCTACCACTCATGACCTCTTTCTAGTCTTCAGCCATCCCCATTGCAATGTTTTCACCCTAGCCAAAATGACACGTTTTTGTTCCCACAGAGAAGCTGGAAGGGAAGCAGTTTAATTCCATGAGCAATTGAGCATTCCAAAGCCATCAGACGCCCACCTCTGCCAAACCAGTGTCAGAGAGGCCACTTCCACAAGTGCTATACAATTGAGTGATATCTTAGGACAAGGGTAGACAAGCTGTGGCCCTCCAGATGTTTTGGCCTAGAACTCCCATCATCTCTCACCATTGGCTATGTTGGCTATGGCTGATGGGAGTTATAAGCCAATGCATCTGGACAGCCATAACTTGCCCACACCTGTTTTAGGAGATTAACAGTGCAAAAACAAATTAGAGAGGAACTTGCAATACTCCCCACTTTGGATGAAGTTATAAAAGCCATTAATCAAAAGAAGAATAACAAAGCTAGTGGACCAGATGGGATTCCTGCTGAAATCTTTAAAGAAGGCCCCCCCGAACTTGTACAACATCTTCATAAACTCATCGAAAAAATCTGGGTAAGAGAAGAGATCCCAGAAGACTTCAGGGATGCCATAATTATCACCCTCTTTAAGAAGGGTGATAGAACAGACTGTGGAAACTATCGGGGCATTTCTCTCTTAGCTACCGCAGGTAAAATATTTGCTAGGATTCTCGCAAACCGTCTTCTATCTATTTCAGAAGAGATCCTCCCTGAAACTCAATATGGTTTCCGCCCCTCTAGAGGGACAGTAGACATGATTTTTACTGCACGTCAGTTCCAAGAAAAATGCCGGGAGCAAAATCAACCCCTTTATATGGCATTTATCGATTTGGCTAAGGCCTTTGATACTGTAGACCGTACAGCTCTCTGGACTATCCTTATGAAAATTGGATGCCCCAATAAATTTGTGAATATCTTGCGACTTCTCCATGACAACATGACGGCAACGGTTTTGGACAACAACGGCTCTCATGGTGCTCCATTTAAAGTGGGATCAGGTGTTAAACAGGGATGTGTTATCGCCCCAACATTATTTGCTATTTTCATCGCCATGATTTTACATCTTGTCGAGGGGAAACTTCCCACTGGTGTGGGAATTATATACCGAACAGATGGAAAGCTTTTTAATCTCAGCAGGCTGAAAGCAAAAAGTAAGGTAATTACAACCTCCGTTGTGGAACTTCAGTATGCTGATGATAATGTGGCCTCCGCACATTCAGAAGATGATCTCCAAACTATCCTAAATGCTTTTGCAGAAGCATACGGAAAACTTGGTCTCTCACTTAACATAAAAAACCCCAAAGTGCTTCATCAGGAAGTGCAAGCTAACCCTTTGGTGATGCCATCTATCCAGCTTGGCGGGACAATACTGGAAAATGTCGATCATTTTCTCTATCTTGGCAACTATCTTTCTGTAACAGCTAACATCGACAGTGAAATCCAGCATCGTTTGTGCTCCGCAAGTGCCGTGTTTTCTCGAATGAAACATAGAGTGTTCGAGGATCAGGATATTTGTAAGAAGATCAAAACACTGGTTTATGAAGCCATTGTATTATCAACTTTATTGTATGCCTGCGAAACATGGACTATCTATAAACGTCACTTCCACCTCCTTGAAAGATTTCACCAACGTTGCCTCCGGAAAATCCTGCGAATTACTTGGGTAGATAGGCGAACAAATGTCAGTGTACTGGAAGAAGCAAAGACTACTAGCGTTGAAAAAATGATCCTTCAACGCCAACTTCAGTGGACCAGTCATGTTGTTTGAATGCCTGACTGCCGTCTCCCAAAGCAGTTACTTTATTCCCAACTCAAGGATGGAAAGCGGAATATCGGTGGTCAATATAAGAGGTTTAAAGATGTTCATAAGGCTAATCTAAAAAAATGCAATATAAACATCGAAAACTGGGAAGCTCTGGCCCATGAACGATCTAAATAGAGGTTGGCCTTTCACAAAGGTTCCATAGACTTTGAAGAAGCCCGAGTGCAAGGTGAAAGGGAGAAACGTGCTAAGCGAAAAGCACGTCAAACGAATCCTTTACAGGACCATCTTCCATCTGGTAACCTGTGTCCTCACTGTGGGAAGCTGTGTGGATCTAGAATTGGCCTCCACAGTCACTTACGGACCCATCGCTAGAGTCTACACAATCTTCTTTAGAATTTCCTCCTTTTATCCTGGAAGACAATCTTACTCAGTCATGAGTGATCGCCTGATGGATGATGACTCAGAAGGAACTAGTAATGAGATTAATGAGACTTACTCCCATTAAGTGTGTATAGGATTGCAGCCAGTCACCTTGAATATCCTTTTGAAAAAGGAGACAGTTAAAAATTCTAACTGAAAAGCCTTACAGAACTGTCTTAATTATGACTGTCTTAATATGTTTAAGATTTATAGAAGCAAGCACACAAAGGCTCATCCATATACCACTGTTGATGATAAGCCCAAATAATATAGAGAGATCAGCAGTCCACCCTCCTCTCCACAACTGAACCAGATTTTGAGGTAGAAATGAAATCTCAAGTGGTTGGTTCTCTTACCTGGCTTATATCAGAGATTGCCGAAAAGTCACCATAGAGATTTTTCTTAATGTCTGTAGCATCCACAGGGCCAGTTCTTGGGGACAGCTCAACAGCAGAAAGAAAGGATGGCCTGGGAATTCCCAGCTTATCCAAATTTGCCTCCATCCTATTAAAGAGAGAGGCAAGAGAGAGAGACTGTTGCTTGAATGGAACCAGCAATAAATTGAAGTTTTGACTACACAATTTGGTCACATAAACTTATCTGTCAGATCAGATGCTATACTTCCTGTGATGTATCCTTTGCCTTGTCCTGGTAGCCCAAACTTCCTTTGTACACAGCAAAAAATGAGAGCACAATGAAGAAATGGGCAAGGTGACGGTTTAGGCCAGTGTTTTTCCAAGTGTTTTCCACAGAACTCTGTGGTTCCTCAGAAATTTCAGGAGTTCTTCAGTGAGAAGATCAGTAATGTTGATCAAATGTAAAACAGCTGGCCCACCACTACCAATCTTGCCCGATAATGTGCAGACACGGTATTCCATGCTGCATGTTTAAATCAAAACTCTATATAGCAGAGGTGGGCAAGTTGTGGCCCTCCAGATGTCATGGCTATGTTGGCTAGGATTGAAGGGACTTATAGGCCAAAACATCTGGACGGCCACAAGTTGCCCACCCCTGCCCAATAGACCTAGGCAACATTTCATGCAACCAAGCATGTGCCCAAGACCACTCACCCCTCCCCAAATTCTCTGAAATGCACAGAGGTTGTGCAACAAATGAGCAGGTTTCCTCAGCAGACAGATAATATAGAAAGGGATCCCCAAAGGCAGAAAAAAATTGAAAACTACAGTTTTAGCATGAAATCGCAACTATTGGCATTTGGCTAGACAAGACAAGGCAGACAGTAATGCCACTAATGTCATCATGGCTATATGAAGCTGAAAGAAAACAAGCACAACTGGCAGGCATTCTTGTAGAATTGTCAGAGAAGTCCTACAGCTGCTAGCTGGGCACAAAACATTCAAGAGACTTCGGCATGTGAAGTATTTTTTCCCAGCCACTTGTAACTGCAATATGCAACAGCACCTGCTTTATTTAGTTTTTAAAAAATATATAACAACTATGTATAACTTTCTTTCTCTAATGCAGGGCTGGGCAACTTGTGGAGCGCCTCCAGTAACATCATGTAGGCCGCTCAACAAGATCTGCCACGGGACGGCCTTCTCCCTGTCCCATCAGCCAGAGAAACCAGGCTGGTGGGGACTTGGTGGGGACTAGGAGGGGGGAGCCCCCAATTTATGGAACTCTCTCCCCAGTGACCTCCGCCATGCCCCTTCCTTGATTAGCTTCCGCCAGGCATTAAAAGCGTGGCTTTTCAGGCAGGAATATGGGGTGGGTTAGGATTTTTAAGTTTTGTACAGTTTTTAATTGTGTTTTATACTGTGTGTGTGTGTCCCCCCCCTGTATTTTATTGGACTATACTGTACATCGCTCAGAGTGGCCGGATGTCTGGCCAGATGGGTGATACATAAATATAATAAATAAATAAATAGGTCTACAATTTTCATCATATCTCACCACTGGCTATGCTGGCTAGGGCTGATGCGGGTTGTAGGCCAAAACCTCTGGAGGGTCATAAGTAGCCCACCCCTGCTCTGTTGGATGAAGTGAGGCAGGAGGACTACAGGACTCTTTCTTGCTTTAATAGCAGAATAAAAAAAAGAACTTTAGTTAATCTTTTTCTCACCCCAACACAACAAGTGCCAAGTGACATATTCCATAGGCAAAAAAGACCCATCTTAGATCCCCTGGAGGATCTAAGTCACTGGATGATAACACAGATATCCTGGTACCCAAAAACAGTTTTGTGCGTGGCCACTGTTAATAAGGCAATTCTCAGTCTGTACTTTCTGCATTTCATATCCCTGTGACCTCACTGTTTACAACCCCCCCCCCCACCTTATACATGTGCATACTGCTATGATCCTGAGTTACACCTGATGAAGTGGGCTGTAGCCCATGAAAGCTTATGCCATAACAAATCTGTTAACCTTTAAGACGTTACAAGATTGCTTTTACTGCAACAGAATAAGATGACTAATAGGAATTATGATAAAGATCGCAGTGAGCCTATGTTACAGAATATACACACCCGACATCATTAAAGGCACAATCCTATGCATGTTTAGACAGAGAAAAGCACTGCTGGCTGGGGAATGCTGGGAACTGTAGGACTTTTTTCTGTCTAAACATGCATAGGATTGCACCTAAATCCCATTGCCCCCATTATTTATTAATTTATTTCATTTATACACCGCCCAATAGCTGAAGTGGTTCACAGCAATCCATAACACAAGTACAATAGAATAGATAATAATAAAATAGAAATACAATAATAAAATACAAATGCAATAAAATACTGCATAAAAATCCGATATACTGTACAAAATTTAAAACAGTTTAAACAGCAAAAACAAGTTCAATAAAAATGAGACCTATTAAAACAGCTGACATGTCCCATCATATGCCATTAAGTGCCTGGCTATAGAGGGCAGTCTTAACCTGACGCTGAAAAAATGACAATGCTGGTGCCAGGCAAGCCTCAGTGGGGAGATCATAATTAGGGGGCTGCCCCTGAGAAGGTCCTCTCCTTGTTGCCAGCAACCAAGCCTCCCTCAGAAGTGGCACTCGCAGGAAGGCCTCAGATATACCATAGATCGCAGCGCTTGATGCTTATAATGCTTGAAAACTATAAAATTTTCACTAGTCATCTAAAAAAAAAAAAACAGCTACACAGACCAGTGAAGCTCCCTGTGGGGGGGGAAACTTTAAAATACAGGCACCACCGCAAACTGGACAGGCTGAAAACTGCACACTAATCTGAGCATACATCCCATAGAACATGTACAGTTGCCAGCCAGATGAGTGATAAATAAATGTAAATAATAAATAAATAAAACATGGTGATATTTACTGTCAAGTAAACACAGAGAGCTGGTCTTATATGGAGATTTACTTCCATGAAAACATGCATAGAATGGGTGGGTTGGAAAAATCCTATGCACACACTTACCTGGGAAGAAACCATGGGTTTTACTTCCAAGAAAGAAAATACAATATTTCAGGTAACACCTAGCAAGAAATTCTGCACTAAGGCCAAGAGTTCAGTACAGAGATGCAAAACAGATTTGTTCAAGATCACAACATATTATTCATAAACATCCACGAAAACATAAGACATCCATTAAAAAGACACCATCACAAGTTACTGCAGGTTTACTAGCAGCTCATGTTTGGATTGATAAAGGACAGCACTGCTTAAATTTCCAATTCGAGTGCAGAGGATTGAGGTGCCGATCCTTAACGGCAGGAGAAGGTAATTTGCGGCTCTCCAGATTTTTATTTTATTTGTTTGCCTACAACTCCCATGATCCCTCACGATTGGC
Organism: Shinisaurus crocodilurus; assembly: GCA_021292165.1. NCBI lineage: Eukaryota > Metazoa > Chordata > Lepidosauria > Squamata > Shinisauridae > Shinisaurus > Shinisaurus crocodilurus. The sequence continues at coordinate 100,350,833 of CM037878.1, forward strand.
TATGCTGGCTAGGGCTGATGGGACTTGTAGGCTAAAACGCTAGAGGGCCGCAAGTTGCCCATCCCCGTTTTAGGGGCTACAAAAAGAGAAAGGGCTGTTATTTACTTACTTTCAAATCTAAGGAGGTGGGGGAGCGATCAGGTCAGGGTTCAACAACACACCGATCAGTTCCGCCCACGCTGGATTAGACAAACTCCAGCCCCATCCGAGTCCAGTCCACCCTCGCCACAGGAACGAGGGCCCAGCATGCAGTCACACGCTACTTTCACCAGAATAAGTGTCTCCTTAAGCCGCCATCGCGGTTCCGTCCAAGTAAATGTCCAAACGCCGCCAACCAGACCCTTGCTTTGAAGGCCTCCGTCAATAATCAACTTTGCTCCACCTAAAGATACCTGAACCGCGGGTTCTTTTTCAAATCTAGCTGTAAAGGCTCATGGGAGTAGCCGCCTGGGCCGAAGTGCATGCTGGGAAATGTAGTACTCTTGGCAGTTAAATTCAGTCCTGTTAGGTTGAATTTCTCCCTTTCCAGTAAGCACATCGGTGTCTTACAAGCAAAGGCGTATCCATGTAAGAGTCTCGACACCAAAGTATTAACTTTTCTAAACGTTACTAATAAATGTGTTATTTAAACAATAATAAATTAAGACACTTGTTTTTCAGTGCAACAGACCAGCCTTCCCCCAACCCAGTGTGCACCAGATGTGTTGGACTACAACACCCAGCGTGCATCAGCCAGCCATGCTGGCTGGAGGGTACTGGGAATTATAGTCCAACACATCTGGTGCTCACCAGGTTGAGGGGAAGGCTTCAACAGACTAACACAGGGCTAGGGGGGAAAGTCCTATGCAAGTTAACTTGTAAGCAGGGCTTTTTTTCTGGTGGAACTCACCGGAACTGAGTTCCAGCACCTTTTCTTCTATTAATTGCATTACAATTTAATCGCCATCTACTCCTGAGGAAATGTAGTCCAAGAGTTCCGGTACCCTTTTCTCCAGAAAAAAAGCACTGCTTGTAAGTAAGGTCCACTATGTTCAGTGGGACTTACCGTAATCTCTAGTAGGCGTTTTAGAAATGTGCCCTTAATTACAGATAGAGTGGTTGTTGTTATTTAATATGCATCTCTCACACTTTTTCTCTCTTCTTAACAACTCGATTCTATGTATATTTTATTTATTTATTTATTTGTGCGGCTTCTACGCCCACACCTATTCATTTCCATGGGTTTTGAGAAATGTCATGCTGCCCGAAATTATAGTAGGGTGAGCGGGGAGCAGCAGAGACCATCCAGCTCTGTATTTGGAATGCTTACCGTAGTTTTGCCATCTCTATTTTGCAACCCTACACTTTTCTGGGAAGAAATCTCATGGAATTCAAGGGGTTTTTCTAAGTTCCGAGTCAACGTGCTCAGAACTGGGCAAATAAATTCCGGAGATGGGCAAACCTAGACCCACCCAAGCAGTTCAAATAAAGTCCTTCTACTTTGACAGCTAAAGGGTAGTGGAGGAGAGAGTTCCTTTGCTACTACCAGGGTGCAGGGAAATGTGAGATGCCGATTACGCCTAACCTAATCCTTTAAAGGTGCAATTCTATGCATGTTTTTACAGAGAAAAGGCCTACAACTTCCAGCATGTCTAGGAGTTGTAGGCCTTTTCTGTCAAAACATGATAGGATTGCACCCTGAGTGGTCAACTATGCTGCCTGGGTCATGCTGGGAGTTGTAGGCCTTTTTTCTGTCTAAACATGCTATAGGCTTGCATATTTATTGTTCTTTTCATTATTGTTAGCCACTCTGAGAGCCCAGGGGTGAGAAACAGGGGATTGGATTCCAACGGAGATGTATGTGTGGGTTTCACCTCCCCAGGGGATGCAATTTCAGCAGGAAAATGAGAGGGGGGAAGTTTAAATGGTCCCCTCCTGAATCTCCATCATCCCAATCCGAATGGGGAGGCACTTACCGGTAAACTAAAGTAAGAAAGCCAATCACACACAGCTCTGCTCAGGGCCGGCTCAAGACATTTTGCTGCCTGAGGCGAAGGACAAGATGGCACCCACTCCCGAGTCCACATACAGCAGTCGACCAGACTAGCCGGTGAATCTCACTTCAACACTTGTGATGGGATAGAGCCCTCCACACTTGTGGCAACAGGGTAGTTTAGGGGGCCAAGAACAATATGTGGCATACACAGATCTTTCCTTCAACAGAGGGGAACAGCCAGAGTCCATGAGGAACAGCCAGAAGGCTACCTCCCAGCATCTGCTGCCTGAGGCAATCACCTCACTCAGCCTTATGGTAGGGCCAGCCATGGCTCTGCTCTATGTGATAAGCAGAACATTTAGTCTGGCCCTCTGTCAGTTGAATCTGTTCACTGAATGTTTTGTGGTCCTGTTTGCCTCCCCCAACCTGGTACCCTCCAGATGTTTTGGATTTCAACTCCGACCAGCCCCAGTCAGCATGGCTAATGTTCAAGAATGCTGGGAATTGTGGTCCAAAATGTCTGGAGGGCACCAAGTTGAGGAAAGTTGATCTACACTGACTTTGCTTTACGTCCGCTCCTAATTAAATTCAACAGAGAAACTACAAATCCCAAAGGGCTCTGCAATGAACACAAGTAAATTGAAGGGGTCCAACTTGCCTAGAGCAGCCTTCCCCAACTTGATGCCCCCCAGATGTTTTCGACTTCAACTCCCATTAGACCAGACCAGCATGGTGAATGGTCAGGAATTCTGGGAGTTGTCATTTTGGCTAGGGTGAAAACATTGCAATGGGGATGGCAGATGTCCCAAACATCTGGCGGGCACTAGGTTGGAGAAGGCTGGGCTAAAGTTTACAGGTGAGTTCAATTGACTGTTGTTGCGTATTATATTGATGTTGCGATCCCTCAGCCACAGCCTCCGTCAATCTGGTGCTCTCCAGTTGTTTTGGACTACAACCACCAGAATTCCTGAGCATAATCCATTTTGGATGGGACTGGTGGGAGTTGCAGCCCAAACCGTCTGGAGGGCAGCAGGTTGGAAAAGGCTGATCTCCAGTTTGGAGAAGCTGAATAGATGAGCGCTTGCTTTTTAGCCAGCAGGACAAGAAAGGCTCTTTTCCTTGGGGGAGCGATTATTAAGCAGCAGAACAGGACATGCGCTGTGTGCGAAGGATCAGGGTGTCGCCGCTCTCGGAGGGATGGCGGCCGGAGCGGTAGCTCTCGCCCAGGGCTCGGGCTGCATTTCTGCCAGCGCCTTTTGTCCTCGCGGAAGGAGGCGACGGTGATCGCCGCCTGCAGGAGCTCCGCGGAGCCCGCCTTGCAAGCCTAGCTCGCGCAGTTCCCCCAGAGGCTGGCTGTGCTCCAGCTGGACGCAACCCGGGAGGCGGAGATCCGGCAAACGGCGGAGGCGGTGCCAGGGACCACGGCCGGCTGGATCTGCTCGTCAACTGCGGGGCGGTGCTGCATCCCAGCGGCCGAGGCGAGACGAGCCTGCGCGACGTCTCGGCAGAGGTGGAGGCCTAGTGTGATAAAAGAAAAAGGGGCGGGGAGGGGTAGCGAAACGAACGCGCATCCCGACCCCAAGCGAATTTCTTCGGGTTAGTCCAATGCATACTTAATCCGGGGAGTAAATCCCAGTGAAAGGGCTTTTTGTCCGGTTAAACATGTATACTGGATTTGAACTGTTGCGCAACACTTCAATGGCTGCTGTATCAATGAAGCCCGGATGCAGGCAGGCCTTAATTTGAACGGAGGCTCAGCGTGGGTGGATGGGTGGGTCTGGTTTTCAAAATGCGGGATCCCGAAAGCCAGAATCATGGGAAGCAATGACAATGCCTTTACGCCTGTGCAGAGTGCTTCCCCCACCACCACTGAATGAGAGGACCTCGGCAATATGGGAATACCAACACTGGCCTACCTTTCAGGGTTGTTATAATAAGGATTTCAGCAAATTAGGGCACAATCCTATGCATGTTTAGACAGAAAGAAGCCCTACAACTCCCAGCATTCCCCATCCAGCTATGCATAGGATTGCCCCTTAATGGGCAATATATTTATGTAGTGCAGTCTTCCCCAGCCTGGTGCTCTCCAGATGTTTTGAACCACAACTCCCAGAATTCCTGACCATTGGTCATGCTGGCTGGGGCTGATGGGAGTTGAACTCCAAAACATCTTGAGGGCACCAGGTTGGGGAAGACTGCACTATATAAATATTATTGAAGCTGCAAGTAAAAACATGTGTGCTTCAATGAAAAAGTTTCATGCCCAGAGTAAAATAACGACATAAAGGAGGCTAGACTGGGCCCTTTCCCCCTGATATGCTAGCTTTCTACATGCAAGGAGGTTGTTTTTTGGCAGGGCAGCATTTAAACAGACCCACCTCCACCTGCACTCTCAAAAGGGAAGAACACAACACTTTTTAAATGTAGCTTTCTTTATTGGGAGTGGGGTACCCCTGCCATTAGCCAGAGTGAGGCAGGTGGTCGATTGTTGGGCAGCAATATTATTCAGGGGCAGCAGATTGTCAATCATATATCTTATTTTATTTTCACCATCATTGGGGCAGAGGTTTGAGCTGCCCTTTGGATGTTTTGCCCTGGGCACCAAGATGTTCTAGGCCATCTCTGTAGGTTGACTATGACATCCCTTATTGGCATTTCAAATCCAGTCATTCTGTCTCCTGTTCTTACTGTGGGTGAACCAGATGGTTGTAGATAAGTGCCCACTGTCTTTAGAGCAGTTTTCAGAAATAAGAGACATTTGTCTGTATGATGTAAAGGCCTGAAAATGGGGGGGGGGGGGGAATGGGACGACAACAACAACAACAACAGGGTTTTTTCTCCATTTTTTCCAGAAAAAAACATTTTGTTCCCCAAATTTTTCTGTTTTTTTTCCGGGCCTTCACATCTCTAAAGAAGCCAGACTAGATCCTTTTCTTCATTTGTGGTTCCTTCATTCTCTATCCAGGAATTTGTGGTTCCTTCATTCTCTCTCCTTCATGAGAAGAAGATGCTGAATGTGTAAAACTCCATGAAAAGGCAATCTATCCCGTGCCCTAAATCTGTTGGGCAAGGGAAGGCTGCATGTATATGCATGCATATTGATGGTGCACTGTACATGCATTTTTGGTACATGTACACCATGCTACAAGTACCTGTATAGCTTCATGGTCTACGTGTAGTGATCTGAAGGTGGGGGATGTTGAATCAGTCCCTTTGGCATGGTCAGATCACTGCCTGCTGAGATTTAGACTAACTGCGACTTTTCCCCTCTGCAAGGGTGGAGGACCTATTAAGATAGTCCTCCCGCAGAGGCTAATGGATCTGGATGGTTTTCAGAGCACCCTCAGGGGAGTTTCCAGCGGTCTTGTTGAATCCCTGGCTGATCTCTGGAATAGTGAGATGACCCGGGTGGTTGAGATCAAGCACCTTCTATGTAGCAGAGCTCGTATGGCTCTGAGGTACACCCTGGAGCTGAGAGCAATGAAACAACACAGGAGACAGCATGAGTGCAGATAGAGGAAAACTCCTAGTGGATGCAATCAAGTCCTAGTATGTGCCTACAATCAGGTATATTTAGGGGCAGTGAGGATGGCAAAGAAACAACATCTCACTGCCTCTATTCAATCCTCTATTTGCCACCTAAAAAGCAGAACTTGTTATGGTTGTCCGGGGCCTATCATATGCTGGCCCCAAGGACATCATGGATCCATCTGAGACCCGCTGTGATATGTTTGCTAGAGTGGAAGACCGCCAACCTGGTCTTCTGCGCGGGTTCAATACTAAGGGGGTAGCGAGTCCTGGGGGCGGGCCTTCTCCGAGGTCCCCCAGCGACTATCACCCTTAGCCTAGAACAAAGGGATAACTTATAGCCACAAAAGTATCTTTTATAAAACAAGTTTATTTACAAAATGACCGTCACAAACCCAGACACACGCCAGCAATACAGCTTATCAGTACAGCACAAAGTAGCAAGCAAGAAATCTCAAGGACACCGTGATTTCAGGGCTCTCAGCTAGTTAGTTCAGCTCGGGCTCCAGCAGAGGCCCGGTCAACCGCATGCTGCTAGCTGGGTTCCCGGCGGAGGTCCGGTCTACCCAAGCGGCTAGCTGGGTTCCCGGCGGAGGTCCGGTCTACCCAAGCGGCTAGTGAGTGATTTCAGCTTGGTTGCCCGGGGGTCCGGTCAACCCAAGCGGCCAGTGATTTCAGCTTGGTTTCCCGGGGGTCCGGTCAACCCAAGCGGCCAGTGATTTCAGCTAGCTGGAGCACGCCGGGTGCTGCTACCCGGGGTTGCCGATCCCTTCGTTCCCTTACCCCAAGCATGGGGCAAGACTGCTGATCAGGTCCAACAACTCAGTTCCCTTGCGCAGGGTGTTTTATACCTTGGGTTTCAGGTAGCCCCTCCCTCTGCAATCAGGTGGGTGGCCAATCAGGTGGGTTGCCACCCTCCTCAGGTGGGCGGCCAATCAGGTGGGTTGCCACCCCCCTCAGGTGGGTGGCCAATCAGGTGGGTTGCCACCCTCCTCAGGTGGGCGGCCAATCAGGTGGGTTGCCACCCTCCTCAGGTGGGTGGGGTCCCCTTGAAGCCACCTGCTTAATGGTCCCATCCTGTGGTGTTGAATGGCCCTTTCTTATGGGTGCCGAAATGTCTGCTCTCCCAAGGTATTCAAGTCTTATGTAGATGGGGCTGATATACGAGAGCATTGACGAACCTGGGGATGCTTCCTGCCTTCCCCCCTGGGGTGATTCTATGCAGATGTTGTTTGTCCCTGTTGGTCTCTGTGGAGACTGGCTGTCTCTGCCCCCTGGGTCTCCTTCCCCCCTCCTTGGTGAGTGTGTGTGTGTCAGAAAGGGGTTTTAGGTTGGCTTTCTCCACAGCTAGGCACTTCCAGGAAAAAATCTCTTGCATCCGCCAGGACTTGGACTCCAATGTTATGGCAGTTGAATCAGGTGAGGTTCCCAGAGCACAGCCTGGTCATGTTTTCTTGGGTGAGTTTCAGTTGGTACAGCTCGAGCCTCGAGGATGTTGTCAAGGTGCTTGGACAGGTTTGTGCAACCACATCTGCACTGCATCCTTGCCCCTCTTGGCTTATAAAATCTAGCAGGGAGGGAACAGCCAGCTGGGCCAGGGAGGTGATCAATACCTCTTTGCGAGAGGGAGTGGTCCCGGGCCGCTTGAAAGAAGCAGTGGTAAGGCCATTTCTGAAGAAACCCTCCCTGGGCGGTATAGAAATGAAATAAATAAATGTATTCTTTTTTAATTTCCTAGAATTTATTTATTTCAGAACATTTCTATATTTCTTTTCATTTTGTTTTTCCTCAATCCCAAAGCGGTTCACAAGATACAAACAGGATAAAATACCATAAAAGCAAACAAAACTGCAATAGAATAATAACATCTCATTAAAATAACTATTAAAATAACCAGCGGTAGCTGGCAATGCTAGAGGCCAGGTAATGCCTGGGCAAAGAAATATGTCTTAAGTTGTGAGGAGAAAAACACTCCACATTAGGGGCCTGCCCAGAGAATTCCTGTTACCTTTTTGCCAGCAGCATAGGCCCACAGACACCTCTTTTGCTGCCCACCAGGTTCCACATCTCTCCTGATATTTATTTTATTTCTTAAGATTTTTTAAAATTAAAAACATTAACTGGGAGGCTGGCATGCTGCAATGAGAAGTGCTGCCTTCCAGCACCATTTTTATTTGGGTTCAAAAGAATGGCTTTGTGTTTTGCAATACAGACCCCACCTCTGCCTTGTGCTGATGTTCTTTGGCATGTTACTTGTACTTGGGCAAGACCTGTACAAACTTGGGCAAATTACAAGTACTGCCTTGTAGTGAGGTTCTTGGTTCTTCAGCAAGTTCCTTTTGTTTTAGTATTTTAGTCTCACCAGTTTGCTTTTTGAGAAATTAGTGTTTTGTGCACGGCTATGCCCATCATGGCAGACATTTTATGAATGGGCAACCTACCCCATTGGAGCCATTTTGTGAGAGTGCCTCTACACTACCTCAAAATTCCAAATGTGCCCACTTTCCCAAAAAGGTTGGGAACCCATGCTAAAGCTGACGTCTAAGGGCAGTCCGAATTGAGGCCAACTGTTACTGAGTAGTTTTGTTACTATGAAACGTGCTTGTGAGGGATCATTTTGTTGTTAAGTGTGTCTGTAACTGTAGCCCACAAAAGGTTATGCCAGCCTTCCCTGGTACCCTCCAGGTGTATATTGGACTACAAATCATATCAATCCCTGCTGGCACAATCAGTTATGAGGGATGATGGGAGTTGTAGTCCAATACACATCTGGGGGGGGGCAGCAGGTTGGGGAAGGCTGCGTTATGCCGTACTACATTTGTTTGTTTTTAAGGCTCTGTGAGACTCTGTGTTGTTTTTGTAACTTTACAGTTGCTTTAGTTATCTCCTGTTTGCTGCCTTTTCGGTCACTCACTTTTATTTAATGTTCTAGGGTCTTTCAGTCACCCTGGCAACAAACTCCATAGGCCCCTTACCGGTGGCTAAACATTTTACTCCATTGCTGCTGAATGGAACTGGAACTTTTGGACATCAGTGTAGCAATCCAGACAAAAAGCATCAGGCTCTGCTTGTGAACATGAGCGCTAAAGTAGGGTCCATAGGAGGCAACGGTAAGGACAGCCATTATGGGGATGTTATGTAGAAATTCCAAATATTGATCTTACAGCTGATTATAATGTTCAGGAACTGAACCTTTTTTTCCTATTGCCTAATCCAGCCACATCTAATAAAGGAGCCATTTCCCCTTATGTGCTGTCTCAAATATTCATCCTGGTTTTAAAGCTGATGTAACTTTACGTAAAATTGCCGGAACTATCTGGATGTCCCCTGGGTAATTCCATGAATTATCTTCAGTGCTTTTTTTCTGGGGAAAAGGGTACCGGAACTCTTGGATTACATTTCCTCGGGAGTAGATGGCGATTAAATTGTAATGCAATTAATAGAAGAAAAGGTGCTGGAACTCAGTTCCGGTGAGTTCCACCAGAAAAAAAGCCCTGATTATCTTGTACTGTAGACAAAAAGGAGTGACATGGTGGAGGGGCCCTCTCTCAGTGGTAGAACACATGCTTTGGATGCAGAAGGTCCCAGGTAGAGCTGGGAAAATTCCTGCCTGAAACCCTGGAGAGCAGCTGTCGACCAGGGTCGACAGTACTGCACCAGAGGGGTCTAACACTCTGACTCAGTGGGTGGGTTCGCACAACACGACAAGCCAGTGTGGCACCGTTACCACGTTTTACCATCCTGTACTATGATGACCGCGACAGACGATCGCTGCTTCTCGTCAATGGTTTTGCTCATTGCTAGCATGGTTTTGCTTGGACCCCGTCCTCCCTCCCAGTCACGCCACGTATCCCAGTGTCCTTTGCGAGCTAATTCATATTCCAAGATCCCTCGCTCCCTCGCAACGTCAGCTGCTTCTTCCTGATTGGTCTGCTGTGCGCACAGGGCATGTTTTCCCTCTCCCTCCTCCCGATGTAAACTGTAACTCTCTCCTTTCCGCCTCCCAGCTGAAGGATTGTCTAATTTGTAAATCCAGCAGGCAACATCAATCTGTACCTGTCACCCAGCCCCCCCCCCAACATCCCCACCTGTGACATGAGCAGCTTTCTCCCTGCTTTTTTCGTTGCTGCCGCAGCAAAGCATCTTCCCCCCATCCACCCTTCAGGGCCCCCCCCCCCGGTGCCTCTAGTTCAAGGCGTGGCTTGACTTCCTCCTCACCATCTCCTCCACCCCACCATCCCTCTGCACTGCACACTGGCCATTTTTGCCCACCTGCACTCCATTCCTCCCTCTGTACTTTGGCGGCCAAACACTACCCCACACCCACCCACCTCCTGTGTAGTGCCTCTAACAAAACACATGACTTGAGCCTCAGCAACTGCAGCCCACATGCACTGTCTCCCATCCCATGAAAAACCTCTTTTCTCTCATCCTTCTACCCCCTCCCTCCCACCTGGGGTAAGATTCAGGTGATGCTCATTAACAATCTTCCCTCCCTACCAAAACCCTGGTACCAAGCGTACAAGCAGTGGCTTCCAATCAGCGCTCCCCTCCAACTGTTCCTCACAGTGCCCGACACCGAAGCCCCTCTTGGTCCCCATTAACCCTCCCATTTTTTATAGGAAACAGGGGAAGGTTGCTTTGACCTCTTCCCCCCCAACCTCCCCCCCCATGCCTGGCTTCACCACCTCACATAGCAGTCCCCCTGCTTCTCAACCCCCATCCCTTTCCCTCCCTGCTGAAAAGAGAGGCCCTCCCAGTCCTACTCTTTCCTCATGTCCATCTTGACACGTCCAAGTAATTTTTTTCATCACCCTTCCCTCCCCAAAACCTCTCCTCGTTCTTTCTCTAGCAGTGCAGTCTTGAGTTTATTCCTGTAGCCCGCACACAGACAACCCCCTCCCCAGCTTTCCGCCACAGAAAAATCCTTTTTGCTTTCCCTTCACCATGATGAGACACACCTGTTATTTTTTTATTAAGCTAGCTTTATTGTGAAAGTACAGGAAGGATATATGCTGTGGCTTATATCGATTTCATTATTAGAGAAACAAAATTAGAGCAAGCCACAGCTGGAAATAGCATGCTCCAAAGTCTCAATTGACCACAGCTGGGCAAGATGGGGTGGCAAGGAATCAAGAGGTTGCAGTCTGCAGGTAGAAAAAAAATTGGAGGGGGATGGGGCGAGAAAGCAACCTGTAAGAGCGAGGGCAGCATTGACATGTGTGTTGCTGGGCAGAGTTCAGGAAAAGAGATGTAAGGGGTAGAGTGGATGCAGATTTTCCCTCTGGCCATGCGGCTCTGTGGTATTTATGAACAAAAAACAATAAAGCGGCTCTCCCAGGTTTGGACTGGACGACAATCATTGTAAGAACAAAGCCTAGAACAGACCATTGTTTCTTATCGTGGTTTCTGCAGACAAATCAGCCCATTGTGACTCGCCACAACTGGGTTCGGATGACACAACAAACTTAGCGTGTCGTGCGAACCCAGTCAGTATAAGGCAGCTTCCTATGTTCCTGAGAACTGCAGTCATGAGGTTACCACAGAACTGACCAGTTTGTTAGTCTAACAAACTAATCCCCCCCCAATGGCTGTTGAGTGGCTGGGGATGATGGGAATTATAGTCTAAAACATCTGGAGAGTGCCACATTGGGGAAGACTGAAATACAGCAATAAACAAAGGAAATTAAGAATATACACTTATCTAGTGGACTTTGCTGACTCTCAGAATTTGGGCATCGTTAAAATGGAGGCCAGTATCTCCAAACTGGCCAAACTTTAGAAATCACGATGAATATAGGCCAGGTTCATCACAGTTAGTACAAAATTAGAGGTGATGACTAGCTTCTGCCTGGTTGACTCATACTCTCAGGGAATTCATTAACAAAAATAAGTGACTTCAAAGCTGACCTACCGGTGTTGGTTTGTGGTGTTTCATGTGCCTCCCCCACCCCACCTTGGCAATATTCTATTGAGATTACTGTTGCTAGTATCCTCAGGATACACAAATGAAGACAGTGATCTCAAACTGCTGGGAAATGCAGAATAGGCTCTATTTATCTATTTGTTTTCTTTCCCTCTCCTTCCTTCTTGCTACTTCCCTTCCCCCTTTCTAGTTGTTTTATGGGAGTATATTACTTACAATGTATGCTTGAGGTGTCCTTGCTTGGCATTGTTTCATGAAAAAATAAACGCTTTCAGGCACAATCCTACGTATATTTAGGCAAAAACAAAGTCCTGCAACTCCCAGCATACTCCAACCAACCATGCTGGCTCAGGCATGCTGGGAACTGTATGACTTTTTTTTTCTGTCTAAACGTGTAGGATTGTACCCTTAATCAACAACATTTTAAAAAAACTAGATTTCCCCACTCCACCGCCCTTTAACATTTTGCAGCAATGCTTCAGGTTCTCTTGCAGAGTACCTACTTGCACCTACTGGTGTTTTCACCATTTTCGTTTTATGTGTCCTGGTATTAACCCTGATCCTAAACATGACAGCACTGATCTCAACTCCATTCCTATGGAGCAACCCAATATGCCTGATTAGGTCCCTCCACTGAAGTGAATTAGGAAGCATTTAAAGGCAGCGGAAATCACTACACATGTTAGATTAATACTCGTGTCGATAAACCATCTCTCTATTAGGACAAATACTGAATACATCAGAGCTTACTTCCAGCTCTTACTTTCAATTCAGGCATAGGAAAGCATGCTTTCCATGGCACTTGACAGTGATGTAAACCTTTGTTTCCCATGGCACTTGACAGTGATGTAAATAGCTACTCACCTGGTATCTGTTGTAAGAACCTCCTCAAGCACAGCAGTATTTGTAATAGGCCATCAACAGGCCACAGATGGTAAACAAAGGCATTATTTATTATTTAATTCTTATCCCACCCTTGCTCAGAGGAGCTTATGGCAGCGTGGTGCATAATCTCCCCCACCTATTTTTTTTAATCCTCACAATAACAGGCTGAGAGTTGTTAGGTTAGGCTAATAGTGAGTGATTGGCCCTACTTCATCTAGTTAATTTCATGGCTGAGTAGAGATTTGAAAATGGGTCTCCCTGGCCTTAAGTTCAACACTCTAGCCCAGAGATAGGGAAACATGATGCCCTCCAGATGTTTTGGATTACAATTCCCATAATCCCTGACCATTGGCCATACTGCCTGGAGCTTATGGGAGTTGTAGTCCAAAACTTCTGGAGACCACCAGGTTGCCTAGCCCTGGTCTAGCCACTATGTCATACTGGCTCAGTGCAGGAGGGTAGTAAAAAAATAATTTTTAAATCGGGGTTAGTAACATTTGTAGTCTTAAGTGCTGATTTACACTTTATACCCTTTTAAAGTGGACCCAATTTTCTTTAAGGTACACCTAAAAGCATAATGTGAGAATGAGACAAACACACATTCCTCCAAATGTGGATCATACTGGTACATGCATCAAAGAACCAGGATTTGTTGCAAGTATACTCATTCACAAACCCATGGAAAGACACTTATTTGAAAGGTCGCACTTAAAGCAATTTAGCTTTTCCTGATAATGCCCTGCATCTTCAGGACTGGAATTTTACGTGTTTCTTTGAAAGTCATTGTTAATCATACATTGGATGATTATACTACATTTCATAGGATCATAGAGTTGGAAGGGGCCTACAAGGCCATCAAGTCCAACACTCTGCTCAATGCAGGAAACTAGAGGAGGGGTCTCCCATCCAAGTAATAACCAGGCCTGACCCTGCTTAGCTTTCCACGCTCAGACAAGCTGAGCCAGCATGAGCACAGGCTTTGTTAACCCTGTTTATCTAACGAGAGTATTTTGTAAGCCATCTTGAGGATTTGGGAAAGGTGTGGCACGCACAAATAATCATTAAGTAATTCATTTCTTTGAGAAATACCTGCATGATCAAGGACCACTGCAAATATTTGCAGTGATATTTGCTAATAATTACTGTGGTGGCGGTGGTGGAGGAACTCATAAACATGATCGTGTATCACTAATGGCATTAGCCCAGATGTTAGTCAGCTATTTTAATAGAATAAATGCAGATGTTGCAAGCAGAGGTGTTGACTGTAACTTGCAGAGGTGCTACACAAGCTGAACCAGTTTACCAGTTTCTGCTTTTGTTTTTCAGCCTTAGGTGGATGGTATAGCTACCGCGTGTCTAAAGCAGCATTGAATATGGCCACAAAAAATCTCAGCATTGAACTCGGAAGAGGAAAAGCAAAAGTGGTGTGTGTTTCCTTGCATCCGGGGACTGTGGATACTGACCTGTCCAAACCTTATCATAAGAATGTGCCCAAGGACAAACTCTTTACCCCAGAATACTCCGTTAATTGTCTTATGCATATTATAGACAATCTTGATATGGGACAAACCGGGAAGTTCTTTGCCTGGGATGGCGCAGAACTACCATGGTAATTCACAGTGGAATCTGAAGTATGTCTACTCAGATGTAAGGATTGCAGGCTAAGAGGCCTATCAAATGTGTTGCTCCAGTACTAGAAGGCTGAGAGGTGTGTAATGCTCTCCGCAGAACCTTTTCTTTTTATTTGGGCTGTTTTGAAAGCTTCTTAAAGCCAGTGGTCTGTAGCCTTGATCCTGCCACTGGCTTCTTATCGTCGACCCTGTGGTGTCTGGGGCTGATGGGAGTTGTCATCCAAAACATCTGGAGGGCACCAGGCTGGAGAAGGCTATTGTAGACAGTTGGGGCCCAGCAGTGTCGAAGACGAAGATGTGGTGTAGGACGGGCCAGTGGTTGAGTTCCAGAATAAGCAGTGGAGCAGGAGAGGAAGCCTGTGGCTACTCAGTGAGACAGGTTGCTTAGACTGAAATACCACGCTTGGAGCAGCAATTACATAGTGCTTGTCACGATTGTATGACGGTCATGGCCAGCGCCAACCCTCCAGGGTAGGTCACCTCACCCCTCTCACTTGCTCTGTTTTTGCCACAACCTGCTTTTAGTTAGGTAGTTTGCGTGGAGAGTGGGTAGGTCCTCTCCCTTGCTAGCGTCTACTTGAGAGGCCAAAGCCTAGTCCCTGGCCAGTACTTAGCCTGCCTTTCCTTCCCTTCCTCAGTGCCTCGCTTGGTGGTACCTAGTAAGGGTACCACCCAGTAAGGGTTGGCGAGAACAGCCAACCTTTGAAGGTGTAAAAAGGGAAAATAATCCAGCCCAATATTCCAGTTAAGTTTATTAAAGAAAAAGTAAAAATAGGGTAAGGGAAAGAAAGTAGTGAGGATGCACAGGAAAACAAATCCTACACCAGAAATCCTAAAATCTATGCAGATTAAGCTGAAAGAACAGCTAGCTCAGCCAGCCCCAACCTGGTGCCCTCTTGATGTGTTGGGACTACAACTCCCAGCATGCTCCAGCCAGCTATGTTGGCTGAGGCGTGCTGGGAGCTGTAGTCAAACACATTGGGCAGGCACCAGGTTGGGGAAGGCTGAGCTAGACATATGTCAGAGTCCCTTGTTGGTATTCAGGGCCCCCCAGAAAGGGACAACTGAGAATGGGTTTGGAGCCAGGTTATAGGCTTTTTGGCAGCCGCCATTCACATAGGCGGGGGATGCCCAAGGAAGAGGACAATTAGTGCCAGCATTTACTTTGGGAAGGTTAGAAGTGGTCAAGGAAGAGGCGAATTCTTTCCTGCCAGACTGCTTTGTATATGTGGGGCGGGGAGGCTGCAGGAGGGGACACATCAGGCCAGTTTGCACCAAATGGAGGCTGCTGCTGCCTCAGCCATTACAGGGGAAGCTAAAATGGCAGCTCCACCGGGTTGAGGGGTCTCGTGGTGCTGCCATCATGGCCCCTATTACTTTCTCAGGTCACCTGGTCCAGCGGGGCCGAAGTGCAGCAGTACCAGGTCTGGCCATTGTAGAGGTGGCATTGAAGCACAGCAGAGACTGAGGCTGGTAGCTCCTTCTGTCTGTAAGCTGAGGCCAGTGTTAATCTCCACTGCCAGCAGGAGGAGGGCGACTCCCCCAGGCCTGCCTGATTGAGACACCTGCCACCTGGGCTTGCTGGACGCTCCGCAGGCCTTTATCTGCCGGCCCAGAGCGGGGCGGCGACGGCCCCAAAGGGGGTTGCCCCTTTGGGGGGAGCCACTTCGTGGGGGCCACAAGGACAAGGGCCTCCCCCCTAACATTGCTATTGTTGCTCGGTGCCCTTGGTGGGGGGGATTGCTTTTTTCCCTGTCTAGGGCCTGAGCATGTGCCTTGGAGGGGAGTCATGTGGTCAAGTGGGGGGTTCTGTGGGGCCCCCGATTAGTGTAGTGACGGGTAGAGGGAGATATGGCATTGGGAGGAGGACTAGCCAGGTAACGGGAACACGGACCAGACACTTAATGGCTGTGCCATGTTCCGGTCCTCCTTGCACCCGCAGGTTTGTTGGTTGCCCTATCAGCCTGCCCTCGGGTCTCCGGATGCTGCTTCTAAATGCCAGATCGGTGCAAAATAAAACCTCCCTCATCCATGATTTATTAGTGGATGAGGCGGCCAATCTGGCATGCATTACCGAGACTTGGGTGGGAGAACAGGGAGGAGTTAGTCTCTCCCAGCTTTGCCCACCGGGCTACTTGTTGCAGCATCAGGGTAGACCTGAGGGCCGGGGAGGGGGGGGTTGCCGTGGTCTATAGGAATTCTATCTCTCTCCAGGCTCCCTGTCCGTCTGACTACTGGTCTGGAGTGTTTGCACCTTGTGTTGGGCCAGCGGGACAGATTAGGGATTCTGTTGGTGTACCGCCCACCCCGCTGCTCAACAGACTCCCTGGCTGAGCTGACAGAGGTGGTCTCACTGGCGATGCTGAGGTCTCCCAGGCTGTTGGTCCTGGGGGATGTTAACATCCATGCTGAGGGCACCTTGTCTGGTGTGGCTCAGGAATGCATGGACTCCATGACAACCATGGGATTGTCCCAACATGTCATCGGCCCAACACATGTAGCAGGGCACACTCTAGACCTGGTTTTTTCAGCCGGACATGGAGATAGTGATCTGAAGGTGGGGGACTTTGAATCAGTCCCTTTGTCATGGTCAGATCACTACCTGCTGAGATTTAGGCTAACAGCAGCTTTCCCCCTCTGCAAGGGTGGGGGACCTATTAAGATGGTCCGCCCCCGGAGGCTGATGGATCCGGATGGTTTCCAGAGGGCCCTTGGAGGTTTTCCGGCTGATATGGCTGGCGGTCCTGTAGAATCCCTGGTTGAACTCTGGAATAGGGAGATGACCCGGGTGGTTGACAGGATCGCTCCTGAGTGCTCTCTCTGTAGTAGAGCTCGTACGGCTCCATGGTATACCCCAGAGCTGAGAGTGATGAAGCAAAACAGGAGACGGCTTGAGTGCAGGTGGAGGAAAACTCCTAGTGAATGCAATCGAGCCCTGGTCCGTGCTTATAGCCAGGTATACTTAGAGGTACAAGTTGTTGTTTTTTGGTACCTCTAGGTATACCTGTAAAACTTGTAAAACTTGTAACCTAGAAGTAGTGAGGGTGGCAAAGAGACAACATCTCACTGCCTCTATCCAATCATCTCTTTGCCGCCCAGCGGAGCTCTTTAGGGTAATCCGGGGCCTGTTATATGCTGGCCCCAGGGACATCATCGACCCATCTGATGCCCGCTGCAATATATTCGCTAGACACTTCCAGGAAAAAATATCTTGCATACACAGGGACTTAGACTCCAATGTTATAACAGTAGAATCAGGAGAGGTATCCAGAGCACAGCCTGGTCTAGTTATTTTGGATGAGTTTCAGTTGGTACAGCTCGAGGATGTTGACAAGGTGCTTGGACGGGTTCGTGCAACCACGTCTGTTCTGGATCCTTGCCCCTCTTGGCTTATAAAAACTAGCAGGGAGGGAACGGCTGGCTGGGCCAGAGAGGTGATCAATGCCTCCTTGCGAGAGGGAGTGGTCCCATGCCACCTGAAACAGGCGGTGGTGAGACCACTCCTGAAGAAACCCTCTCTGGACCCGGAAGATCTTAACAACTTTAGGCTGATGGCGAATGTTCCTTTCCTGGGCAAGGTCCTTGAGCGGGTGGTGGACAACCAGCTTCAGGCACTCTTGGATGAGACTGATTATCTGGATCCATTTCAGTCGGGGTTCAGGCCTGGTTTTGGCACGGAAACGGCTTTGGTCGCCCTGTATGATGACCTATGTCGGGAGAGAGACGGGGAGTGTGACCCTGTTGATAACTCCTGGATCTCTCAGCGGCTTTCGATACCATCGACCATGGTATCCTTCTGGAGCGGCTGTCTGAGTTGGGGGTGGGGGGCACTGCATTGCAGTGGTTCCGCTCCTACTTGGATGGCCAGCTCCAGAGGGTGGTGCTTGGGGAATGTTGCTTGGCCCCATGGACTCTCCAGTACGGGGTTCCTCAGGGGTTGGTCTTATCCCCCATGCTATTTAATATCTACATGAAACGGCTGAGTGGGGTCATCCGGAGTTTTGGAGTGCGTTGTCATCAGTACTCTGATGACACGCAGCTCTATTTCTCCTTTTCATCTTCAGCAGGTGAGGCTGTGGATGTGCTGAACCGGTGCCTGGCCGCGACAATGGACTGGATGAGGGCTAACAAACTGAGGCTCAATCCAGACAAGACAGATGCTGTTAGTGGGTGGTTCCTTTGACCGGATGGAGGGTGTTCAACCTGTTCTGGATGGGGTTGCACTCCCCTTGAAGGAGAAGGTTTGTAGCTTGGTGGTGCTCCTGGAGCCATCTTTGTCACTTGAGGCTCAAGTGGCCTCAGTGGCAAGGAGTGCCTTTTACCAGCTTCGGCTGGTGGCCCAGCTACGCCCCTATCTGGACAGGGATAGCTTGGTCTCAGTAATCTACGCTCTGGTGATCTCTAAACTAGACTACTGCAATGCACTCAACGTGGGGCTGCCTTTGAAGACTGTTCGGAAGCTGCAGCTTGTGCAAAATGTGGCAGCCAGGCTTATTGCGGGGACCGGAAGGACCGAGCACATTACACCAGTTCTGGCCCGCTTGCACTGGCTGCCAATATGCTTCCGAGCCGAATTCAAGGTGCTGGTTTTAACCTATAAAACCCTACACGGCTTAGGACCACAATACCTGACGGAACGTCTCTCCCAACCGCTATCTACCCGAACACTACGCTCAACATCTGGGGCCCTCCTCTGACTGCCACCTCCAAGAGAGGCTCGGTTGGTGGCAACGAGGAGGAGGGCCTTCTCGGTGGTAGCCCCCCAGTTATGGAATCAGCTCCCCACTGAGACCTGCCTGGGGCCAACCTTACTATCTTTTCGACGCCAGGTTAAGACTTCCCTCTATGCCAAGGCATTTAGTTAGGAGCTTGGAATAGCACGGAGGGGATTGTCACCTGTAGGCTCAGTTTTATTGGCTTTTGTATTGTTATTTTAAACTGTGTTTTTAAATTTGGTTTTTAATTTTTCAAACTATTCTGTATGTTTTTTATTGTTGTTTTTATGTATAGAGTGTTGTGAACCGCCCAGAGAGCTTCGGCTGTGGGGCGGTATATAAATGAAATGAATGAAATCTTACCTTTTCAAATGGAACAACAACATGGAGACTGGTAGCTCCTTCTGTCTGAGAGCTGCCTCAGTGTCGCAGGGAGTAAGGTGCATGGTCCTGCTGTTAAGAGTCCTTGATTTGATTCCAGCCAGCACCTTATGTGAACTTGATCAAATTGTTTTGCTCGAGCTGTGTGTGAATTATTCACAAAGTAATCTAAATTTTGCTCCAAGGAAAGCTCATCTAGATGGAAAATCAAACACAATTGCTCCCTCTGCCCTCATTTTGAAGAAAGTATGCCGAGTTTGCTAGTCATGAGACTGGGCAAGAGCTCTGAAGACCTATCCTGTCACTGGAAATCTTCAAACAACTCTCTGGGCTTCTGAGGTTTCACTAGGCTTATATTTGGAGTAGAAATGGAATAAATAAATAAGAAACAAACAAACAAAATAACTCAAAACCTGTTATTTTAAAATGGAAACGGAAATTCTCAGGAAGCGGCATTCTGTGGCCAGGGCTACTCTGTGGATTTTTTATGCTCCCATAGAATTGCACCATACAGCAGCCTTGAGTTTAGCCTCTCTGTTATTAGGATCCACCACCCAGAGTTACGGAGTTCCCAGTGTCTGACTCTGGGATATTTTGAGATTGAAGATTTAGGCTACATCCAACACTGCGCACGCAGACTTCCTCTCATACAAGGGGACTTCCCCGTCGTCGTCGTCCCCCCCCCCCCACTAAATCTGTTCTGGGGATTCCCCAACCTTTCAGAGCAGATTTAGTGGGTGCAGGGGGGCTGCAGAGAGGGCGGGAATCTATTCCACCAGCTGAACAGACACTATTGGATACAACCCAATGTTTTGAGAGCTGGACAGCAGAATGTTTACCACCATGCCGCAGCCCAAAAAGGCAGTAGTTAATCAAAAAACCATTTACCACACCAGAATTTAAAATATGAAATTATTTGCCTTGTGTAAGGTATAACTGGAAGCAGCCACCTTACATGACCTTGTGATGTTTTGTTACTCGAAAAACCTTTGGAAAAGGTACTGATTATATAGTCTCCATGTTGTTGTTCCATTTGGAAAGGTAAGATTAATGTTTTATAGAGAATATTCCTCTGCTGGCAGACAAGATGTACAACAGTAAGAAAATGGGTGGAGAAGAAGGCTGCTAGAATTCTACATGGGCACAGAAAATGCTGTTGGAATGCCACTTGGGCTCCTGAGTGGGCACAACGGGACTAAAAGTGAAGCCTGGCAACACTGATGTAGAATTCAAATCTGTATCTAGCAACTACATCTTTTTCTTTTCCTCCCCATTTTTACTCTGGAGTAGGTGCAGGGCCTCTGATCCAGATTGGGACTCTATTGTGGGGGGTAGGGGGGCTTTTAAGATCTGAATCGGGGGGGGGGGGTCTGTGCCTACTCTAAAGTAAAAACAGGAAAAAGACGTGGGTGCTAGATAGGGATTTAAAGTAACATCTGTTTGGGGGCCGGAGAGGAAGAAGTGATAGCAAACGCCACATATATTTGTGAAGTAATCCACAGTCAGTCGGTGTTAGTGCAGCAGCTTTGTGCAAAAATACTACAGTGAGTCTTAGCTACTCCACCATGGATGTATGGAAGAGTATTTCCCAGGTGATTTGCAAACTTCCATATGTATATACCTTCATACAGGTCCCCAGGTTACGAACGAGTTCCGTTCTTAAGAATGTCTTTAAGTCGAATTTGTATGTAAGTCGGAACAGCATAGCGTTCTATAAGTTAAAATCAGCATTTACGCAAATTGCATAAATCACACAAATTATGTAGTATACTACACTATGTACTCTACGTAAATGACGTAGCACCGGGGAACCCAGAAGTCAGTTCTTAAGTATGGGTTGTCTGTCAGTCGGACGTTCTTAACTCGAGGACTGCCTGTATTCAGTTGGTAATTGGAAGTGAAATATTTAGGCATAGTGCTAAGCTTCTGCACTATGTGGAATTTAGTCTCCAGTCCGTGCAAAGCTTCAACTGTTGTTACTGGGTCACACCACATTTAAGACTACTGCAATGCACTCTGTCTGGGGCTACCTTTGAAGATTGTCCAGAACCTTCCATTGGTGCAAAATGCGGCAGCTAGTCTGCTAACTGGTGTGCTATCAGGATCATATTTCTCTGATATTGAAAGATCTGCATTGGTTGCAAATTGTTTTCTGGGCTCAATTCAAGGTAGTTTTAATCTTTAAAGCCCTATGGACACAATCCTATGCAGGTTTAGACAGAAAAAAAGTTCTATAACTCCCAGCATTCCCCAACTAGCCATGCTGGCTAGGGAATCCTGAGAGCTGTAGGACTTTTTTCTGTCTAAACATGCATAGGACTGCGTCTTAAATGTCTTAGGGCCTGGCTGTCTTAAGGGACCACCTGTCTCGTTTTGAACCTGTCCAGTTATTAAGATTTGCTGAAGACGCAGAAGAGTGGTGGTATCCTCAAACCACCACTCACAGTGGCCTGCATGATGGGCATGGATGCAGTAATCGACAGTCAGTGTTAGTGCAGCAGCTTTGTGCAAAGATACTTCAGTGAGTCCTACCTGCTCCATCCGAGATGTGTTAAAGGGTATCTCCCAGGTGATTTGCAAACTGTGGCACTCCCAAATTATGCACTCCCCTCAGAGCTACGTCAGGTCTCCACTCCCTGCTTTTAGAAAGGGTGTCTTTTTAACTTGGCCTTTGAAATGTTTGTTTAGTGGTATTGCTGTTTGTAATGTTTTTAGTGATGTTTTATTGTTGGTTTTAATGCATTTATTATTATTTCCCCCGTTTTTGCTTTCTTGTACATCACCTTGGTTGTTTTTACAGAAAGGCGGCATTAAAATACTATAAATATTTCATGCAGCCTGTCATGCTGCCATTAAAGAAACAAGAGCAAGCTAGGTCCTTTTGTTTTCTGATCAACTGGCAGCCCTAGAAGTAAGGGAAGTAGCTCTGATTTGGAATTCCCTCTTCAGCATATCTCTCACATTAGCAAGCAATGATTGGTTGCTCAGTGCTAGTGCAAGACTAGCCCAGAGGGGGAAGTTGCTTCTGTTGTTCTAAATTAAGAAACCCTTTGCACACTTCCCCATCTTGTCCACATGCCACATTCTGTACCAACTGAGGTAGGTAGAGATGAAGCAATGCCTTTCCATAGACATGAACAGTATTGATGCAATGAGCAGAGAACCGCTGACATAAATGGGATATTTCTCATTACATCAGGTTTCCCCACAACCACTATCCTGTGAACTCTGTCTAGTTGACTGGCGAAAAATCAAACAAGTGGTGACGCAGAAGATGATGCTCCGTGCTTAGGGCTATCAAGGACTACAAACAGTATGCACTTCCAGAACCATCTGGCTGGGAACTGCATTGGTTAAAAAGCAAATTATATCTCACTACACGTGCATGTTCACAAAGACAGACATGTGACAATCTTCTGAAGCATGGGGGGGGGCGCGACATATTATAGATCTTGACGTAGGAGATACTTTTTTATTGCACATAATTGGTGAGACTTGTTTTTATTGTGTTTAAATGTCTTAATTTGTCCAAAAATGGTCTTAATTTGTCCAAAAATGGTAATATAAAAAACAGTTGAACATGCCAGTAGAATTTTTGCTGAAAAGGATTTGTGGTTATGACAGGCTTGTAAATTACCAATAGCCTGGTTGACTTTAGCAGGTAAGAACTGTCTCCAGATTAAGCTTTACAAAAGTTGGTCTAATTTTTTTGATCCAAAAAAGGTTCATTAATTCATAAGAAAGAAAGAAAGAAAGAAAGAGGTTATAGAGTGATGAAAATAATCAGTGTATTGAAACAGCAAGAAAGGTTGTCCCATTAAGGCATGAGCAGCAACACATGGCCTGTGGGCAGGTTGTGTCCCTCTGGCCATTTTGGCAGCCCCCTGCCCCCGACGTATTTGCTGCCATGGCAGTGTCTGCAAAAGAAGCAGCAATTGTGCCAGGAAACAAGGTGCAAAATCCCCACTCGCCTTGTTTCCTTGCAAAATCGCCACTGTTTTTGATGACAATGCTGTGGTTGAAATTTTGACAGTGGTGGAAGGGGTGGCAGGTGGCCCCCAGTGGGTTTAGGGGTGCAGTGCAGCTTCCCCCCGGATGTTGTGCACTCCTGCATTAAGGTATAGAATAATATGTGAAACAAGATATTTATTTGTTTATGGTGTTTTTATCGGTGGAATGCACTCTCTCGAGAACGATGATCGGCCCCCACTCTCCTGGCTGTTTGAAAGGGTGTGAAGATACATCTTGTAAATTTAGCCTTTCATATTATGTAGATGTTTTAATGTTTTACTGTTTTTTTAATTGTGTGACAGTTTTATTGTTTTAAATTGTTGTATACTGCCTTGATGGCTTTTTAGCAAATAAGGAAGTATATAAATGTTAATGTTTATATTAAATAAAGAAATAACTTTCCTGCATCAACTCACTAGATGGTTTGCAAGACCCCTTCCAATTCTAGGTTTCTATGATTCATAATATGGTGCCCAGCAGCACCATTTCAAACAATTGCAAAAATATAGTCTGTGTGTTTAACAGTGCAGGACTAGCAGAAATTCAGCAGGTGAATCTTTTCCCCATCTCTGATTTCCATGCCACTGTCATGCAGTCATTGGGTATACAGGAACCCTGTCAGAAAAAGCCATAAATCCTATGTTTTCAAAAAGTAATATAGCAAATACTGTAAGACTGCGGTAATGTAGAGAGACTCAAAACAGGAATAATTCCTGGAGCACAGATGTGATAGCAACCAAAACAAGTTTTTTGTCATGCTCTTTGCCCTGCAGAATGCTTTTCCTGCCATTTGAGAAGGTGCAAAATGTTACTCATTAAAATTGCTTTTGAAAACATTATGCAATCTTTCTCTTCCTAGCATTGCATAAGAATAAACCACATGAAATGTTCTGGGAAATAGTTTTGGTTCATGGGTAATGTGCTCCAAGTATATGCTGTGCCTGTTTTGACCTAGCCTTCAGGTCTGTAAGCCGCAAACAAAGACTGCCTAATATTAATAAATGCACCAATATGAGGCTTATCCCAAATAACTTGCTAGGCAGATATACTGCTGACTAAGGTATCATGGAATACCTCCTGAATGTCCACATATAGACACCAGGAAATTTTGTGTGCATGCTCACTGAATACACATGCATCTACACATGTGGAAGTGTGTATATTCACTAATAGACCAGTAGTGATTCCTCTGAGAAGGATACAGCTGATCTATGATGTGACCAGTGATGTGGCTTTTTCTGAAAATTTTGAATTGGAAAAATTTCCAGTGCAAATTAGGTTTATTTGCATGGTCATTTGCATAGGAATGTTTCATTTTGTATCAGAAAGTTTTCCAACACAAATTAGGTTCATTTGCATAGGAAAATTTTCAGTTTGCATTAGAAAATGTGCTGATGCACTAGAGATCCGATTTAATGTTTATTTTACTTGTATTTTGCTTTTTTTTTTTTAAAGTACCCCATGTTAATTTTTTGTCCCAATGCACCACAAGTATTTGACCTGAAATATTTGAGGAAACACAATTAAAGCACACTTAATGTGATTAAGGGCAAAATCCTAAACATGTTTAAACAGAAAAAAAAGTCTTGGCTGGTTGGGGAATACTGGGAGTTGTAGGACTTTTTTCTTTCTCAACATGCATAGGATTGCACCCTTAAATGTTATATTACAGTGGTGGCAAACCTATGGCACGGGTGCCACAGCTGGCACGCAGGGCCCTCTCTGTGGGCACTCGAGCCATTGGTCACCAGATTGCGAAAAGACCGTCCCCTTCTGCAAAACACTAATGATCTTGTTCTTTCTCACAGTGTGGAACAGAATGATTTTATTCTAGAATTCCTGTTACAGAATTCTTTTCTACATTGTTATCACATTTAAAAGATTTTGAAGAATGATGCACAGAGCATGGCTTGGATGTAAAGCCCTAACAGTTGACCTGAGTGCTGCATGTGTTGCACTCAAATTAACGGAGCATGAGCCAAGGTTTGACAAATTATCAGCATGCATGCAATAGCAAAAATCATATTAATTGTGCAAAAGCATGCCCAATGCAAACTTTTACCTAATGCAGTGTTTGCAGTCCAAGACATAAAGTGTTTAAAATGTGTTAGTTTTCTTGTTTATCTTGCTCATCCTAGTACAGGTTGACTTTTACTTTTACTAATCCGACACCTGTAGAAGCAGGGAAAGGACCCGGGGTAAAGCTTGCCCCATACAATTTCAGTCTGGCATATAATCATATTACAAGTTGAGAATCCCTTATCCAAAAATACATGTGCCTAATTATTTAAAAAGTTTGTATAAATTCCCTTCAGGCTATGTGTACAATGTAGTACTATCATAATTTTTTGAGTTGATTTTTTTTTCAACAAAAAACTGTTTGTATCATTGAAAACTCTGTTATTGTGTTTTTCTTTAAAGACAAAAGATGTTAATTAGTTCGGACAACTGTATGAGTTGTTTTTCTAAAACTAAAACCTCGGTATTCAGGTTTAATTGCAGTGTTGGCACTTTGAAATAAATAAGTTGGTTTTGTGTTGCAGTTTGGGCACTCGGGCTCAAAAAGGTTCGCCATCACTGCCCTAAGTTAAAGGCAGGAGCAAATACAAAAACCCCAACCATAATGCTATGA
This sequence comes from Shinisaurus crocodilurus, assembly GCA_021292165.1. Taxonomy (NCBI): domain Eukaryota; kingdom Metazoa; phylum Chordata; class Lepidosauria; order Squamata; family Shinisauridae; genus Shinisaurus; species Shinisaurus crocodilurus. Next base: position 100,376,517 of record CM037878.1, read on the forward strand.
TAATGGGGCAGATTGTTTAAAAGATAATGGGGCTTCTACATAAAGTCCATATGCACAGCCACACATATACAAATTATGCCAACTAGTATGAAAGGATGTACATGTATCATTTGAGGCCAACTTTCTATGTCATTCACACAATCCTATGCACTTAATCTAGGGAGCAAGTCTCATTGAACTCAGTTTTATTAGAATCATGCTCTGTATGCACCCAATGCTATGTGCTCCCACTTCCCCTAAAGGTGAGAAGTTCCAGGCACAGTGCTAGAGGTTTAGCTTTCCTTTAATGAGAGAGCACTGGAGATTCATGGTGTTTTTTTATAATATTTGCTTTATTTACAAATATACAAGTAGAGCACAAGTGGAGGCAAAGAAGCTCTCCTACAATGCTTGGTTTATCTGCTAAACTACATCACATCCCTAGAGAGACGCACTGTACCCCCTTTGGCACAGTTCCACCAATTCAAAGTTTTCCGTCTCTCCCTTCTAAAATAGCAAAACTTGTTTCCTCACGTAACCATTAGTTCCCATCAGTCAACCATTCTGAGCTATTAACCAGCAATACACCTAACAACGGAATTGTCATCCAGCAGTTCTAGCAACAGTCAACTTATATTACTAATCTGCCAGCCCCATGCATTATCTACCACCCTATTGTATTCAAGTCAGAGTGGCTGAAGAGATGGTCGTCCCGTCCGCACATTGTTCTCAGTGAAGAAGGAATTCTATCCATGTTATTGACCAATTATTCCATAATAACTTAGAATCAAAAGGTATGTACATGTGGTATTGTATTTTTGTCACAAAAAGTTTGCAAAATATGTGTAAAGTGCAGCATAATTGGGTATTTTACTCCTGATGCATACTACCCAAAGCACACAGCAATTTGCATATTTTTATGCACACTTCTTAGAAAGGTAATGTGTGGATTAAGTATTGTGTTATGTGGTCCTAAATGTACTGCGCAGACAGTGGGCACATTTGCACACCATGACAACCCACCCTGGCAATAGACCACGGTGGGTTTATTGTGCGAACGCACGGGGTGCCCGACAGACAGTTGTTCTCAACGTGAATTGTTGGGCCCCTTCCACCTCTCCTCCCCCCTTGGTCCTCCCGCAGGTATCCTAGGGGACACCGCAGCAAGACCGATTTTGGCTCGCCATGGCTTTTTTGCACTTTAAACTTTTTTCTCCTGGAGATTGGAGATTTATGATCCTCATTGGGCAATGTCCTGGGGGGTTCAGCAGGTACCGACCATGGACATTGCCCAAGAGAGGCTCCTGGGTTTATTTTGACAGCTGTCAAAAGGCGAGCTGTTGAGAGAAACCAAAGGTGTGAGTGATCTCTGCTCGCGAAAAGGGAATGGTGTGATTTACACCCCATTTGGGGCAAGATCCTCCATTTATTTATTGCCCTGATAGTCCACAGGCTGGTGCACATTTTGCACTTTTTTCTGGAGATCTGGAAAAATCAGGAAAGTGCAAAAGTGCCTCCCCCTGACTTTTTCTGGGGAAAAGGAGTTTTGCCAGTTAGCTGTCAAAACTCTGGGTCCCCCTTAAAAGGGGTTTTTGACAGGGCATTTGGGCTGGGACATATGGCTGTATATGACCCAGTCCAAAAAACCCCATTGCCCTGTCAAAAAACCCCTTTTAAGGGGACCCAGAGCTTTGACAGCTAGCTGTCAAAAACCCTTTTCCTAAGGAAAAAAAGGGGGGAGCACTTTTGCACTTTCCTGATTTTTCCAAATCCCCGGGGAAAAAAAAGTTTAAAGTGCAAAAAAGCTGCAGCAAACCGAAATTAGCTAGTGACTGCAGTGGGGAGGGCAGCAAGCCAGCGCCAGCTGCCCCCAAGTGCTGCTTGAGTACTTGTGGGGCTGGTGGCACTGGTGGATGCCCAGGCCTGCTTGGCAAGAGTGGCAAGGTTTTTTTGCCACTCTCGCCAAGTGAGTAGTAGCCTATCCCCAGTACCCACAATTGGGTCGGTTACCCGGGTTCAGATGACCCAACAACCCATCATAGGTACAATAACCTGAAGAACAAGCCATGGGTTGTCAGGGTGGCTTGTTGCCCTCAAACAGGCCACCCTGTAGGAATTGGTCTGGGTTCGCACAACACAACTAACCATTGTGGGTAGCAACCCACAATGGGTTGTCGTGTCGTACGAACCCAGTCAGTGTGTTATGTGACCATGTGTTGGAATGCTGGCCTTGGCTCAGGGAGAACAGGCACAGAACTGATCCCTCAGTACACACACATGTAGTGGTAGCCATCCACATAAACTGATTGTGCTCAGACCCACCACCACCCACTGGGGCTGGACTCACACATAAGCATTACATAAAGTAGGGCCTGGATGCAAGTCCTCCCTTAACCATAGACTCTTGTGGCCTCGCTCAAATAACAACAGCTGCAAGGCTAAACACCCTGACTTGGGAGTAAGTCCTGCTCAGCTCATTGGGAATTAATTCTGAATAAATGTGCATAGTATTGCATTGTACCTTTCGGCCTCAGTTCCCCATCTGTGATGGATAAGATTGATCCATATTACAACATTCTGTATAGGATATAATGCGTAACTATGTGCACACAGACTTGTGTGAAAAACAAAACAAAGAAGAATAACAAGAAAGGCTGGTTGCATGTTCATATGCTGAAACCTGCAATCAGCTCTAGCTTCTTAGTATCTACATTGCATGTACATGCAGCAAAAAAAGTTGATTGTGCAATCATCGCACCACAACTTTCATGGTACAGAAGGAATTTTATAATGCATGAAGTGGCCCTAGCAACTATTTGCCTATTAAGGGTAAAACCTAATCACAAGGGGAAACGCATTTTGCAAATTATAACTGTGCTATGTACATGATAAATAGTGCTAGAGCTGTGTCATGCATACACCAAGATGGAACAAGGGAGGCTGCACTTACCTGACACCTTTCCTTTAGGTGTAGTAGGGAAGATTTATTTTTAGTTTTTTAAAGAAATTATATTTATATATTGCTTTCCTTCAAAGGATCTCAACTCCTCCCCCCATTTTATCCTCACACAACACTATGAGAGTGCACCTAGGCTGAGGCAGTAACGGCCCCACTATCACCCAATGAGCATCATCATGAGTGATTAGGGTTTTGAACTTGAGTCTCCCCAGTTGTAGCTCAACAGTCCCCAGACTTGGTACCCTCTGCAGTAGTTCTGGACTCCAATTCCATCAGCCCCAGCCAACATGGCTAATTATCTGGAATTATGGGAATTGTAGTCCAAAACATCTGGAGGGCACCATGTTGAGGAAGGCTGCTCTAATCACTACATCACACTGGCTTTCTGTTGTTTTTTCTCCTGGTTTGTCCTTTTTCCTCATCCTATCTCATTACTTAGCTCAGGGGTGAGAAATGTATGGCCTGGGGTTGGATCTGGCCCTCTGGCAGGAGACTACCCACACCTCAGGGGAAGCAACCAGTGCTGGGCCACCTCCCACCTGTGAAGACCTTTGAAGATGTGGCTCAGGCCAGCTGACAGAAACCTTTCCCACACTTTCACCTTTGATGGTTCAGCTCCTCTGGCTTTCAAAGGTGTCCCTCTTTTTACTTGTGGGCAGACTGCGATTGATTTTCTTTCTTTGGGTCAATGACTTGTGATAGAAAAATAAAAATAAAAATCCCCACTGCTGAGTCCTGCCAAAACAGACATTACTGTAAACCAGTTTCTAGCAGCTTTGCCTTCTCTGCTTGTTTACTCTGTGCCTACTCTAGACTAAAAGTGAAAACAAAACAAACCTGTAGCTGCTTGACACAGATCTAAAGTAATTCATTCATTTATTACATTTCTATAACTGCCCAATAGCCAAAGCTCTTTGGGCAGTTTACAAAGATTAAAACCTTAAAAATACATTATAAAAAAACCATATACATACATATAAACCTACAGCACAGAGACATACACATATATCTAAAAACAATTTTAAGCAATCAACAAGAAAAAATTCAAGACCTGATTAAAAATCTCATCATATGCTGCCAAATGCTTGAGAAAAGAAGGTCTTAACCTGGCTGCAAAAATATAACAATCTTGGCGCCAGGTAATCCTTGTCAGGGAGATCATTCCATAAAGGGCCTGTTCTGGGCTCTTACTGTGACTCCTTTGGGAACAGTGACAGATTCGACTTGGGACTTGGTGGGAACCGTGGACCTCGGGCCAAGAACCATGGCTTTTAGCCTAACCTACCTGACAGGGTTGTTGAGAGGATAAAACGGGGAGAAAGGGAAGACAGCGACAAATACATTCCACTCTTGAGGTCAGCGGAGGAAAGGGTGGGCTATCAAATACAATAAACAAACAAGCTGCCCTGAGCGCATGGGATAGGATGGCACATGTAACCAAATAACCGGGCAGACGCCCATCTTTAGTACGCATCCTGCCTCACTGCGAACTAAACGCTTCCTTCTCAAGCGGAAGGATGGCACGGGTGACCAAGCTCAGCTTTCCCCAACCTGGCGCCCCTCCAGCTGGGTTCGACTACAACTCCTATCATCCGCGTAGGGGTTGTAGTCGAACCCAGCTGGAGGGGCGCCAGGTTGGGGAAAGCTGTCTATCCAAAGGTACACCCTGGAGGGGTGTGTGTGTGTTCGTGTGCGAAAGAGAGAGCTCGCCCTAGAAGAGGGTGGTGGTTGTGGCATGGCAAGCAAGCCAAACGTGTGCAGCGCGCACACGTGAAGGAGGAGGAGGGCTCACCCCTGTTCTGGAAGGAGCCAAGCGCTCTGCGGCTGCCACCGCCCCCTTCCCGTCAGTCCTTCGGCTCGCGCTCTCCCCCGCCTTCCTCCTCCTCCTGCGGCGGGCAGGACGCCTGCGCCCGGCGCTGCCTCGGGAGGGGGATGGTGGTGGTGGAAGAGGGAGGAGGAGGAGGAGGCGCATCCCGGGCGCGAGGGAGCCGCTGAGGCGAACATGAGCGGCGGGCGCTGAGCGTCTCCGCCTCGCCGGGCTCGCTCGTTCGCGCGCTGCGGGGGAGGACAAAGAGCGAGCGAGGAGCGCCTCCGTATTGTTGCCGCCGGCGCCATGGGGGAGAGACTCCGAAGCCAAGCAGGCGTCTCTCCGCCGACGGCGGCGACAACGACGGCGGCGACCCCCACCTGCTCGCTGCGTAACGGGCTGCTGCACAACGGCTTCCACCCGCTGCCCAGCAATGGAGAAGCGCCGCACCCGCTGCTCTTCCGGCAAGACCTACCTCTGCCCAGCCACGGCTCGCCGACTAAGAAATGCCGGACGCGCCGGAGGATGGACTCGGGCAGGAAAAACAGGCCACGTAAGTGAGGAATCAGGAGGTCTGCCTTGGGCTGTGCGTTGCGTTTGCGATGCGTTGGGTTTTAAGCATGCATCCATGGGGCCCTGCACGGCGGCATCAGGCGATACGGCGCATTCGAGGCTGTTCCCTTCAGCTTCCAGGGATATGGCAACCAACCCCGAGTCATCATTCTTCGGCCGCCTCGTCAAGCTGCTGGGCGGGGAAGGGCGGCCGAGGAATGAGATGGGGGCGCCTGCTCACGTGTGCGCCGTCAAATGTGTAAAAGCATCTTCACGTGATGAAATCGGGCTTGAACAGCAGCGGCTTCATTACTTAGCTGGATGCAGATTAATTAATATTATTGTTTCGATTTTTTTTAAAGGCCAAAAGAGATGGAGAAAGAGGCCCCTACTGATTTCTCCGGCGGTATATACCTTTCCTACGTTCAAGGATCTGATCCTTCTTTCCTGTGTTGCTCCCAAGGAGCTGCTGTTGTGGTATATACAACAACCTCTTGCTCCACCGCACAATAATCAGTTCATTAAATACTGCCTCGGGCCAGCCAATAAGGGAGCCTTCCCGGCGAACACACCCACTGATACCACGTAGGCTGGCCCCATGGTTGACCAATCAGGAGGCTAGGAGGGAGTGGGCTTGTCTTGGTTTCTGCACTGCTGGGTGCAGAACGCTAAAAATGAGAGATTTCTCAATTTATACTCTACATAAATGTGACCTTGCTAGTGCAGATAACCGGTTGCTGGGATGTAAAAGTCACACTGACTTGGATTGTGATTCTCAAGGAAATCTGCTCCTGTGCCATTTCATAACTCAAAATGAAGCTTATAATCGATGAGAAACAGTGTAAGTACCCGTAAATCATACTGATGGCTAAATGAAGGGTAGTGTTAAACTTGCCAGTAATATGTTTCTCTTTGTCTCTGATTAAATGTAGGGAAATATTTTAGGAAATGAGCGGTTTGATCAGGCAACAGGGTTAATCTTCAGAAGGATAACATGAAAGATACTGTCTGGGTTGGAGATTGTACTTGATAATCAGCTGAATCTCTTCCAACCCTTTGAGTTTATGAAGTCTAATTTCTTTTTCACTTAAATTGCAAAGATTAATCTGAAGTCTCTCAAAAAGGTCCACCTGATCAGCAAGTTTCTTGGGTTCATGCACATGTGTGATCTTTGTGTAACAAACTTCAAAAGTTCATCACACTCTGACATAATGATCCAGAATAATTAGTGTTATATTTGCAAGTATGCACAAAACAGGTGTCTTGGAAATTGTTGAAACAATGAGATTAACAGCTTGATCCAAAGTGTGTTTACTTAAAAGTCAGATGTGTTCAGTGAGACTTCCAAGATCAGGATATTTAGGATTACAGTAATACCTTGGATTGCACGCATAATTTGTTCTGGAACCGTGCTTGTAATTCAAAACACTCTTATATCAAAACGAGTCTCTGGCGGGCATGAGCAGGGCCGATTTCGGCCCGCTCTAGGCGAGCGGTTACATCCCTACGTGACTACTTGTATTGCAAGTTGTTGCTTGTTTATCAAGTCAAAATTTTTCAAAAATTTTTGCTTGTCTTGAAAAACCCTCTCAGACCAAGTTACTTGCAATCCAAGGTATTACTGTAGCTCTATTGAACTACAGTGTAGATTATAATTACACTGCCCTTTTTGTTGTGTTTTAAGGAAGGTACTCCATCTTTCTGGACAACTTGCTGAGACAGAAAATGCTCATTCGTATCCTCATTGAAAACAAATACACAGCGTGAGATTGTTATGTTATGTCATCACTATGCATAATTAGGCAGAACTAGTATGAGAGTTGGGTCATAGATTTCTTTACAATCTAAAGCGGGATAAGGGAAGGAAAGGATAAAATAAAGTGTACACACCAAGGCTGAGCACATAGGAATTACACATCCACTAGAAGTGCATCTGGAAATGGTCATGTTCACTAGAAGTACACTGGATGATGGATCCGAGAGGCTTGGGTTTAAATCCCCTTTCCCATATGGATTTGTTTATTATGGCTGATGACTTAAATATAGAAACTGCATCTGTTCTAAAGATGACTGTTTTGCCATTAACTATGGGGTGATATCAGAATTTCATAAGGTGCTTTGTGATGAGAAAATGGCTTTTGCAAATGCACAGCCCTGTGGAAATCAGTGTAGCTATAACCTAATACAACATTGTTGGAATTGTGTAGGATGGTCCTAAGCAAGTTTACTCAGAAGTAAGCCTTTGAACTCTGTGGAACTTACCACTAGCATTGTAATCTGAGCCTACCTTAAAATAATTATTTAAGGAATAAAGAGATGGCAGAATTCTCAAACATGTTCATTCTGAAGCAGCTAGAGTAAGCTGGAGTTTACAGGATTGCATGTGGTCTGTCAGGTGCCAACTAGCTTTCCCACCTTCCTTTTCTGGTGTTGATGGGCATGTTTTAGTAGCATTCTTTGGTATTCTTTCAATTCCCTAGTAGTAATAAAAACAGGACAGATATGAACTGTTTTATTATCTAGGGGCTGTCCTTAGAGCAGCTTCTTTTTCATTTAAATGCTGAAGGTATAACTAACCCTAGGAGCAAGGAAAAAAGTTACGTACAGTCCAGTCAATCATTTTATGCCTGTAGCTCCTACATGTAATCTTCAAACCCGGCATAATTAAGCAAAGCTGAAAGGACACTTTCTAATTCTAATTTGCACCATTGCTGGTGGTGTCATCTTTAAACATTGTGGTTAATGAAAATAATGAGATACAGTGTTCTATGTTGTCTTCACAATGTGAAAATATAAGACCAGTACATCTTTGCTTATCACATTATTCCCAGTCTGACATGGAATGTCAAAAGTTTTAAAATAATTCTTTGTGGTTTCACACAGTCCTTTAGAATTAGAGAAACTATGGATTTACATTCCCTTTTTCTAAAGAGAACAGTACGGGAAAAATGATATAGAAGAGATTCATTGGGTCTAACTGGGTCTAAGTGCAAAATAAGGAGTTTGCACTGAACATTTTTGAGTAGAACACAGTGAATAAGCCGGTCTTTCTGGTTTGATGTACTAGTTATTCAGAGGCCAATGTTGAAGGGGCTTCTTAGCTATGTATGTTAAAGAGTGCATTACAAATTGCATGAACTAATTTGTGTGAAGTGGCTTGTTCATGAAAGGTCCTGATAATGCAAGCCTTAAAGACAAAGCTGTATCTCTTTGATCAATAATCCCTTGCATGGCACAAAAAGCAATTGTTATACTTTTTATGTCAATGGAAAAAAATACTCCCAGTTAAAATGCCTAACCAATATGAAATCTACTTCAGATTTTGTTTGGTAGCAAGCATCTAACAGTGCGTGATAAGACAGATGTGGAGAGGCTGGAAATCCAGAATTGGGAAGGAAGGAGATTATCTGAAGTAATTCCAACTCAAACTGATTTACATTGAAGAAGCTCTAGTAGATTCAGCATATACACGCATTGCTTTGTGATTAAATGTTTGTCACTGGTGCCAAAACTGAAATTACAGTGATAATCTAGTGCTGGAATGGCGAAGTGACAGCCTATGGGCAGCGTCCATTTGGGCAGCTGACTGTGTCCGACTGGTTAGCCTGTGGTTCTGAGTTGCCCTGTCCTGCAGATCTATGGAGAGTAGTTGCAGTTCTGCTGTGAATGCCATAGGGCCAAGCATCCATCCCAGTTACGGAGAAAGATATCTGAGGCTGTCCAAGATCAGCTCTTGGCTGAAACTGGCCATAGGACCTCCTGGGCAGAAGTAAAAATTGGGAGAAGGGTTTATCCAACAGCAGTAGGGGCAGCTTGCAATGTTATATTGCTGTCTACCCCCCCCCCCCACTTGAACTTCTCGAAAGTTCTTTTGTAATGAATTGGCCACTTGAGCAGCTGGGTGCTAAACCATATGGTCCCCCCTTGCATACACAGTGTATATGAGGGAATGCCACAAATTGCCTTAGGGGAAAAATATAAAGAAATACAGATTCAAGTCCAGTGCTATGGATCAGAGCAGGCATGGCCAGCTTTTTAAGTATACAAGTTGGCCATACCTGCTCCAGTGGACTTGAATGAATCTGTGTCTTTCTGTCCCCCACCGCCACTGGCACTTTGTGGAATGACAGCATGTGACTGCTTTCTTTTTTTTCTTTTTTGCTGTGTGAACCTTGCCCATCAAAACAAACTAATATTTTTAAAGTTTATATGGAAATTAGCTGGAAGCTGAGGCTTCAGCAGATGAACAGGTTTTACCTAAGTAAACAATAGTTTGTGCTGTTGCAGTTTTGAATTTTCCTTTTTATGCCCAAGGGATATATCTAAGTTTGGTATTGCTAGTCAGATACCATTTTTTGTGTCTTTTTGCCCTCCTCTTCTCCTACCCCCCCAAAACACGATAATAGGGCTTTTTGTTGATGGTGTTCCAGCCCTCAAATTGTCTACAAATTCTACATCTCTGTGGAGAGCAGAATTGATGGTAAGGTTTCCCAGTGCTCTGAAGTCATTTCAAAGGGCTGGTGGTTACATCCCTAAAAGGCTCATGCCCAACATACCGTACCTAAATGACTGCCTCCATCTCTATGTTTCACCATGGCATTTAAAGTAACAAAGAAAGTTCTCTTAAATGTACAATTTTTGTGCCAAATCTAGTCCACAGGCTTTCGTTCAACACTGAAATTTCCTTCCCTGGAGACTCGAATAAGACCAATGATGGAGAGGAAAATAGGGAAAAAATAATGGGCATATTGTTGCCTGTCCCATGTTCTTGGGATGGTGCAGACTACAATATAATAATTCCTTATCCTAAGAAGTGCTTTGTTAAGAAACCCAAGCTGGATGATACTGGGATGATACACAGGATCTTCTGTATACTATGTGAAATGATCTAAGGTTGATTCTCACATGCATATGCATTGGGTGGTGACTTGTGAACGATCCATCACAAATTAAACAACAGAGCCAGAGCTATTATAAAACCTTAGACTCAATGCTGTTCAATAGTTGGTTCTCACACTCTGTTGCAAGTCACCAAATGTTGAGATACCAAGTGAAATACATGTGAACTGGCCCTTAATTGGTTATTGAATCATGTGGTAGTGTCCTAAGCACCTGTTAAGGAAGTGGTCACATTAGGATTTGAGGGGGAAACTGCCATCCCTCATAAGCATGTTCTCTTTATGAGAGAAGGATTCTTACACTTCTGAGTTCCCACAGTTTAGGCTGTGTGATGGATCACCCGCAGTTGCCCTGGAGGTGTTGTGCTACAATAATGACTTGGTTTGACTTTGATAATATCTTTTAAGTAATATAATTTGCAGCCTTGGGTTTTTTCTGTCTCATGTGCACATGTTCAGAGCTTACATACACAATCATGTTGTGTGGTGATGCTATGCTAAAACTGACTTCATAGAGTTTTCCAGCAAGACAATAAGTCTGCACCTCATACACAGTGACCTGGTTCACATGATCAAACTGCATGATTAAATAAGCCACGATGGTCTATGGCATGAGCGGGCAGCCATTTTGAATATTCAATGCCGGGCCGCAGCTTATCATGCTGTGTGAACCCAGGGACTGTGGGTTATGTGAGGGGCAAACAACCCTTACATAACCCATGGTCCCTGGGTTTGTCAGGTGTTGAATATTCAAATTTGGCCCAGAACCCGCCGCAGCCCACCGTGACTTAAGCAACCCATAGTGGGTTTTTTGATCATGCGAACCAACCCAATATCATCCCCTGGAAGGCCATGTTAGTTACTTGGAGAATTACCAATCCCTAGCTAAAGTTGATTAGAATCCCCAACCTGCTTTGTGTTTACTTTTTCTTATATATCAAAAAGAAAATGTATCTATATAAAAGCACTCATACTTTTAATGTTTTACTGTCTTGGACAGTCAGTTGGACTTGTCCAATTTAAAATGCACTCAGAAACTGTGTTAAAGGTACTCTCACATTCTCCATGAATGACCTTTCCCCTAGATTGTTCAGCTGTTAGCATCCATCAAGTGAAGTGACCCTTGTAATCTTTTAGATACCTTCTGTTTGCTTAGACCTAGTTCTCATTGAGGCTGCAAATGTGTGTCTGGCCTGTACCACTTCAGATGGCATGTGGGGCTCATGTGATTGACGCATCATTAAAGAAGAAATTCCCTGCACATAGAAAAGTAGATGTTGGAGACAATGCGCTTAGCCTAGCCTTGATCCTGACAGACCTACTTTCTGCGCATAGGATTCTTTTCCCCCTGAGGGAGCATTGCCATAACATAACCCCCACCCTCGCCCAGCAATCTTAAGTGTTACAATTCAGATAGAAGTTCACCACCTCAGTGAGAGCTAAGCCATAGTCCGTCCCATACTTTATTTTTGAACTGTTAAGAGTGCTCAAATGAGTCATTGGTTTGATTTTCCATTATATCACAAATTAATGCTGGGCACAGTACTTCAACATTACACAGTTTAAAGCAATTGACTATTTTTAAATTTCATTTGTTGATACCTTAACATCATATGAGGTGTCTTATGACTAATGTTACTGCATCCTATTTTAATACTGTAGTACCTAGAACTGGACTGTCTTGTACCAATGCCAGTTTTATAACCTGGTACAATGTGAAGCAACAGTTGCATTGTCTGTCTTCTCAGATCTTTTGCGATTTGATTAAAGTGATGGGACTGGGGAGGTGAATTGCTAACTAGTTCTTCTAAACAGAAGAAAATGCATTCTGAACAATGGCATCTCATTGCAATGACTAAGGATCGTGTGATAATTTTAGCTGATATAAAGTATTCAGTGAGTTCTTTTGCATTTTTTAAAGACAGTTGTACACAGCTAAAGTTTTGATTTGTTTATAATGGGTCCACATTTTTTTTCCGTGATAAGTTACAAAGAGTGAGAAAATTTCTCCCAAGGCCCTAAAAATCTTGCAATTTTAAAGGCAGCTGCCCCCTCTGCTTTAATCCTTTTTTAAAAAATCCTAATGGATAAATACTTCTTAAAAAACCAGGAGCCAAGAAAACTACGGTAAGTATCTTCAGTTGCTTGTGATTCTGTGTTGAAAGCCACAACCTGTGACTTGTGATGTTTATAGCTATGCAATAAACGTTAGCCAATGGTAGTATTGAACTTGGATGCCTGGGATGTGATTTCTGTTCAGCCATGAAGCATGCTGGGTCACCTCTGCCATCATGGTCTCTCACCCTAGCCTACCCCCAGGGTTGTGAAGACAACCATGTACCTCCCTGATCTGGGAGAAGGAGGAAAATGGGGATACAAATATGATAAATAATGGTAGCAAGCCGTTTAGGCTTGAAGTGAGTTTATCAGCTCAATACCCTTTTTATACATGAGGATGGGACATTATAAAAATCCGTTTTTGATTTCTAACCCAAATGGCTTAGAACTCAAATATCTGAGGGAGTACGTCTCCCTGTATCAGCCTGCCTGAGTCGTAAGATCTTCAGGGGAGATAAACTGCCCTGGTACCATAAGATGAATGGTGATATACTTTACTATCTTTTCCGTGCCAGGTTAAAACTGCCCTCTATGCTGAAGCATTTAATAGCTGCAAATAGCACATGGGGTGGTGATTATGTCATCTTTTTTATCCAGTCTATTTTTTACATCTGTCTTAGTTATTTAAGTACCGGTAATTTTAAAAGTGTTTTTTAAATGTTTCTGTAAATTTGTTGATGTTTTTATTGTTTGTATTTTATTTTTTATACTGTATTTTATTGTAAAATTGTATTTTTATTGTATAATTGTATTTTAGTATGTAATTTTTATAGTTGTTGTAAACCGCCCAGAGAGCTTCAGCTATTGGGCGGTATAGAAATGGAAATAATAGTAATAATAATAATAATAATAATAATAATTATTATTATTATTATTATTATTAAAATAAATAAAGAATAAATATAGTTCTGTCTATTTTTTAATTTGCAACCTTACAATGAAATACCTATGTGCTACTTTGTTTTGCACGATATATTGTAAAATCTATTAAAGGCACAATCCTATGCAAGTTTAGACAGAAAAAAGGTCTACAACTCCCAGCATGCCCCAGCCAGCAGCTGTCTAAACTTGCATAGGATTGCGCCCTATATCTCTGCAGTTGAATAGATTCTTCAGAGACTCTTTCTGAAAAGGAATGTATTGGCTTCTGAACAATGGTAGGTCCATGGTTGTTTCAGGTTTTAAAAATATCTTACTGTGTGCTGTCTTTAAGACCTGTACTGCCAAGAAGATAATAGTACTTTTTATATAGCGGGGAAGTCTGATGCATAGATCAATTAGAACAGGGAAGTTATCTCGAGGTGAAAATAAACCCAAATAGACCAGTGTACTGAGTTCCCTAGAAAACTGTCATCAAACGAAGTACGGTAATGTTGATCTTTAAAGCATTATTTATAACCATGTTGGCTTCAATGTACATCCCTAAATAAGTGGAGGAAAATGCCTTGCTTAGCACCAATTCAGGATGAGCTAGTCTGTTGTAATCAAATGTGAGGATGGGTAGATGTGGTGCATGCTAATACACAGCATGAACCAATTAACATAACCTCAACAACACCATAGGCCAGTTTCTTGTTTGTGTACCATAATTTCTCTGCTGCCCTCAGGTGGATTTTAGCGCTTGTGTGCCCTTGGTAGGTCAGTCATATGATTTCCTCTCCCCAGTTCAAATTCCTTTGTGTTGGATTAATGTCTGCAAGTAGTGTAGTACTTAACACTTTCAAAGGGACCAGCATTTATTTATGCTCTTATTAGCAAGTAAACTGAAATCTGCTTCAGTAGTTCAAAAGAGGGACCGCGAGAGAGGAAGCTCAAATAATTTATTCTGTCTGTGCCAAACTGTAGAAAAGAGGCAGTATGTAAAACATGAATCCTCAACAAAAACAAACTCATGTAAAGGACTATCTGACTAAACCCACAGGATCGCTTAGGATGGTCTTTTTTTAAAAAAGTGGCAAGAATGGAAGCATGAGTCACTTGTGCTTGCTGTCCTTGCACTTTCCAAAAGAAATGCATGCCCATTTCTACCTGTGGGTTTTGTCCGTTTGGGGAGAACATACATCTTGCCACATCTCCCCCTTTGCAGGGGTAAGAGGAAGCACAAATCACTTAAATGTTCCAGCTGCACGGTGTATGCCTGATGTCATGTCACTGTAACCAATGGCTATGAGCCAGAGAGTCCCTACTGTGCCTGCACAGGCTGTGGCTTCTAATACCAAGGTTACATGGACATAGCTGGGTGTTTTTTGTTTACATTGATCTCTCAGGCAGACACACACACACGCACACACACGTCTTTCTTCCCCTCTCACTTCTCTCAATGAACAGAAGTTGTGTTTTGAAAATCCTGATTTTAAAAGTAAGTGAACGGGGATGGTGGAGAAATACTGAATTATAGACATAGATCTTTCCACCCTTCCGCATTGCAGAGACAGATCTCTCAACTGTGGCTATGGATTTCTACAGGTTAGAGCAAGCTTCCCCAACTTGGTGCCCTCCACATGTTTTGGACTACAACTCACAGCATTCCTGACCGTTGACCATACTGGCTGGGGCTGATGGGAGTTGTTCCAAAAATCTGGAGGGCACCAGGTTGTGGAAGGCTGGATTAGTGTATTGCTCCAAGCTTTCTCATTTTTTGTTGTCACTAGTAGATTAGTAAATACACAACTAATTTACTCTGGCTCTACATTTTCATTTTGGTGACCATAGGTTTTCAGAAGAACACTTTCTATATGGTGCAAGTGAGCCTTGCTGTAATTTGAAGTGCTTAAATTTGCCACTCACAAATAATTAGGCAAGATGTAGCAATCCAGGAGTGTGAATTTGCATCTGTCCCCTTAAAGGCATATAATTAGAGCTCTCTATAGCTTAAAAACCAGGATTTGTGTAATGTAATGGAATTAGTGTTAAGAGCTTCAGTGTGTTGTGGTGGAATATGATGTGAGCCACTTGGCTTTTGCAGTATTTAATCTGAATATCCTAAAATATTATGTTGTTGATACTGGCCTCAAGTTTTCCAGGGTTTTATTTAAAATATAAGATGCAAACTGCTTTACTTAATTGGTGATGTTATACATGTCCTTCTAGGTCATTGCTTTTCAGAGATACATGCAAGAAATGCATCCATACTTGTGGCAATTTCCTGTGGCTTGTAGGTTATTCCTCATATCAGGCAGATTTTGGCATGCACTGGGATATTTTTTCAGAAACAACAGTGTTAACCGGACAGAGTACATTTTCATGTGTGAGAACAGGAATGTAGTTTTGTGTAAATGTTGTAGAACCTAAAAGGTTTTGAACTGCCTGGGCAGCCAAATTACCTATTCACAGCCTTACTTGCTGCTGCAACCAGATAAGTCTCTCAGAGTATGAGGCATCGTTCTTTAACTGGTCAGTACAGATCCTTATGGGATGGAAACAAGCCGTGCCTGGGCTTTTGGTGGAGGATCTTTGTGGTGTTCCTTGGCAGTGGGTGAGAATGGCTTAGCCTAGTCTTACCGAGTTTAATATCCATAGTATGAAGGGATTTGGATTCTGGTTTTGCCTGTATATAGAGAAGCCAATCAAAAGCTAATTCTAAGGCACTATGAATTACTATGCTGGTAAGTCCCTGTATATTGCCTCTTTTCATGGGGAAAGACAAGATAATTCAGTATTTGAGGTATAACATTTGAAAACAAGCTAAATTTGCTTATTGTAGTGTTCCATAGTGGCTTGCTGCTTAAAATCGGTGGCAAATTGGTGATTTTTTTTTTTGCTGGCGCTGAATCTCACAGAATGCCAACAGCAACAGAAGTGTGACCCGTGGAAGGTGAGAGTGGAAATGGCCCCTGGATCTCCTGAAGTTGCCCATCCCTGTTTTAAAGTTTGGGTACATTATACAGTAAATGATATTTCTGTCAGCTTGGTTTTATCTTTCATACAAGTTTGTTATCTTTTGATTACCAAATCCAATTGGTGAGTGTATATTTGAACTATGATTTTGTGTTGCAAAGTGGTGGGGAAGACTTTACAGAAATACACAATGAGTTTAGAAATTCTCCTGTTCAACCTCTTTAGTTGGGTTGAAAAAGGCAACAGTTCGTTAGAAATTAGAGATGCAAGGGATGTACCGTAGTTCTTAGCTTTTCAGTTGTGGAAGCAAAACAAGCATGGGAGCAACCAAAACTTTTCATGAAAGCCAGTATCTGTGTGCATGTACAAGTGCCTATTCAGTATGTTTGCCTCAGGGACATACTGTTCCGCATCTCTTAAGGGTAGGGATCATCTTCCATATCAAATTAATACTTGTATAAAATGGACCTCAAGATGCTATGGGAATTTGAATGAAAGACCTTCCATCCTCAGGTCAACATTATAAGCAAGAAGGAAGAACTCATATGGTAATGAAAGGTTATGGAAAAGACTGAAAAAGTATTAACCAGCAATCCTCTGTACCAAGAGTGGACCACTTTTGGCCTACAACTCCCCTCAGCCCTCACCATTGGCTATGCTGGATAGGACTGATGGAAGTTATAGCATATAGTTATAACACGTACCCTGGATTTTAGGAAAGCCAATTTTAACAAACTCAGAACAATGATAAGTAAGGTCCCATGGCAAGCAACTCTAATGAGAAAAGGAGCCCAGCAGGATGGGTGGGAGTTTTTAAAAAAGGAAATTTTAAAGGCACAATTGCAAACAATTCCCACAAGGAAAAAAGGCAGAGGGCAACAGAAGAAGCCAATGTGGCTTCACAATAAACTCAAAGATGACCTGAAAACAAAAAAGGACACGTATAGGAAGTAGAAGGAAGGCCAGGCTACAAAGGAAGAGTACAGGCAGGTAGCACAGAACTGCAGGAATAGTGTCAGGAAGGCTAAAGCTGAGAATGAGCTAAGGTTAGCAAGGGATGCTAAAAACAACAAGAAAGCTTTCTTCAGATACATGCATAGTAAAAGACAGGAAAGAAATGGTGGTTCAACTACGCAATGAGGATGGCAAATTGATAACAGAAGACAAAGAAAAGGCAGAAGTGTTCAATTCCTACTTCGGCTCAGTCTTCTCCCAAAAGAGGGTCTATGACCCCCCTGGCAAACCTGAAGTGCAGACTGAAGGGGCAGGATTGCAGCTTGAGATTGATAGGCAAATGGTCAAGGAGCACCTGATTACTCTGAACGAGTTTAAATCTCCAGGGCCTGACGAGCTGCATCCTAGAGTAATAAAGGAACTGGCAGAAGAACTCTCAGAACCACTGTCTATTATCTTTGAGAAATCATGGAGGACAGGTGAAGTGCCAGATGACTGGAGGAGGGCAAATGTTGTTTCAATCTTCAAAAAGGGCAAGAAGGAGGAACCTGGGAACTATAGGCCAGTCAGTCTGACATCAATCCCTGGGAAATTTTTGGAGCAGATTATAAAGAAGTCAGTCTGCAAGCACCTTGAAAACAATGCAGTGATTACTAGAAGCCAGCATGGATTTGTCAAGAACAAATCCTGCCACACTAATCTGATCTCATTTTTTGATCGGGTAACCTCCCTTGTGGACTGTGGGAATGCTGTGGACATCATATATCTGGACTTCAGCAAAGCTTTCGACAAAGTTCCTCATGATATCCTGATTAGCAAGCTAGCTAAAAGTGGGCTAGATGGAACAACTATCAGGTGGATCCACAATTGGCTACAGAATCGGACTCAAAGAGTGCTTATCAATGGTTCCTTCTCAAACTGGGGAGGGGTAACGAGCGGGGTACCACAGGGCTCGGTCTTGGGCCCAGTGCTCTTCAACATTTTTATTAATGACTTGGATGAGGAGGTGCAGGGAATGCTTATCAAATTTGCAGATGACACAAAGTTGGGTGGAACAGCTAATACTCTGGAAGACAGAAACAAAATTCAAAGCTCGATAGGCTGGAGCGCTGGGCCGAAAACAACAGAATGAAATTTAATAGGGATAAATGCCAAGTGCTGCACCTAGGGAGAGGAAACCAAATGCAGTTACAGAATGGGGATACTTGGCTCCCCATACTACAAGCAAGAAGGATCTTGGAATTGTGGTAGATCACAAACTGAATATGAGCCAGCAATGCGATGTGGCTGCAAAGAAAGCAAATGCTATTTTGGGCTGCATTAGAAGTATAGTGTCCAAATCGTGTGAAGTGATCATTCCCCTTTACTCAGCACTGGTTAGGCCTCATCTTGAGTACTGCATCCAGTTCTGGGCACCACACTTTCAGAAGGACGTAGACAAACTGGAGAGGGTTCAGAGGAGGGCAACAAGGATGATAAAGGGACTGGAAACAAGGCCCTATGAGGAGAGACTGAAAGAACTGGGCATGTTTAGCCTTCAGAAGAGGAGACTGAGGGGAGATATGATAGCACTCTTCCAGTACTTAAAGGGTTGTCACACAGAGGAGGGCCAGGATCTCTTCTCGATCATCCCAGTTTTCAGGACACGGAATAATGGGCTCAAGTTACAGGAACCCAGATTCCACCTAAACATCAGGGAAAAATTCCTGACTGTCAGAGCAATAAGACAATGGAACCAACTACGTAGGGAGGTGGTGAACTCTCCCACTCTGGAGGCATTCAAGGTGCGGCTGGACAGCGATCTGTCGGGGATGCTTTGACCTGGATTCCTGCACTGAGCAGGGGGTTGGACTCGATGGCCTGGTAGGCCCCTTCCAACTCTACTTTTCTATGATTCTATAGGCCAAAACTTCTGGAGGGCACAAGTTGCACACCCCTGCTCTGTACACGTACATAAGACTCAGCCCCATTAAACTCAGTGGGACTTACCTCTGAGTTGAATATTCATAGGAACAGGCTGTCTGGGTAACATTTAAACTATCAGTCAAAGGGATGCTTTTTCATTGGCGTTTTTAAAATATTAGCAAGTACGGTACTTAAATGTTGGTTTCTCTTCAAAATTGCCAAAAGAGCACAATGAAAATTCAAAATTGGAAGCTGTGGAATCTCCAGAAACTGATTAGTCTGAAAGACAATTAACTTCTGAAAATTATGACAGTACCTGTTTCATAGCATGGCTAGTGTTTTGCCTGTTCACACCCAGGCACCTATTTTTCTCAGTATTCCAAAATTGGTTATATAACTTTCTACACTTGGATAGATATGTGAAGGCCTGGACCCCCCCCCCCCCGCCCTGGCCAAATGGGAGGTTTTCCCCAGAAAAAATGGGGGGAAACCCAGAAAAAATGGGAAATCCCAATTTTTCCCAGGGATTTTTGTGTGTGGGGGGGAAGAAATTTAGGGGGAAACCAGGGGGAGGGGGTCTTCATTTTTCTTGGTTTTCCCCAGTTCTTTCCCCAAGCCTATGCTTGGATTTTTCCTGGCAAATATCATGCAAATATCATGCAAATACAAATAAAATCATTATTGTAGCGATGTGGTTTGCGGAAGATATTAAGATTTCTTATTTTATCTTCACACCAAGGCCAGAGCCAGAAGATCATAAGATGCCATGGTATGGGTCAAATAGCTTGGCTACAATCAGATTTTTCCATTTTTCTTACCAGATTTCTTCAGGCTTCTACTTTTTCATTGATGATGTAAGTTAATAGGTTTAGGTTTGTAGCCTGCCCATTTGGAAGGCTCAGGGAGGAGATTGTGCTTTTTTTTTTTTTAATCTTCTATAATGGCCAGCTAAAAAATGAAAGTTGCAAATTTCGGTCCTCCTCTCTTTCCCCCACTTCCATTTCAGTTCGGTTTCTCTGAAAGAAGGAAAAATTGTTACGCTCTTGCCTTGAAATTGTCCCCAAAAGTTACACTTTTGTTCACAAGAGAAAAATGAAAATACAGTAATACCTTGGATTGCAAGTAACTTGGTTTGAGAGCATTTTGCAAGACAAGCATTTTAAAAAATATTTATTTATTTATTTTTTACTTGATATACAAGCGACGTCTTGCAATACAAGTACTGTAGTACGACTTAAATTAAAAATCTCTGTACAATTTTTTTGGGGGGGGATTTTGTTTTGATATAAGAGTGTTTTGGATTACAAGCACGTTTATGGAACGAATTATGCTCTCAATCCAAGGCATGACTGTATCATGTTGGCTCAGCTTGTCTGAGCGTGGAAAGCTAAGCAGGGTCAGGCCTGGTTATTACTTGGATGGGAGACCCCCTCCTCTAGTTTCCTGCATTGAGCAGGGGGTTGGACTGATAGCCTTGTAGGCCCCTTCCGACTCTAGAATCTATGAAATCTATGTTGCCCCAACAACTTTGTTACTCAGGGCTGGGATGGGATACCTCTTTCAGCCCAAGGGCCAAATTCAGTTTCATAGAAGCTGGGGGGGGGGCTGCATTTCAGTGGTGGGTGGAGCTGAAGGCAAAGGTGGTGGGGCAAATAATACAAAAAATTCCCTCATATGCTCTTCCTGCCAGTAACCAAGCCTCAGGAGAGGCATTTCAACCTTTTAGAGCGGAAAAAGAACTGCAGAAAAGCCAGGGACCCACCAAATGATTGGCTTTGGGTGCCAGGGGAAAGGGTCATGGCCATCTGGGGAACCCAGGCATGCTGGATTTGGCCTCCAGGACTGAAGTGCCCCACCCCTAGCATGGGGGATACTGGAAAGTGCTTTCCCATTTCAGAGTTTGATGCATTGCCATAGGTGTACCAGTACAAAGGCTCTTATAGATTCATAGATCATAGAGTTGGAAGGGGCCTACAAGGCCATCGAGTCCAACCCGTTGCGTGATGCGGGAAACTAGAGGAGGGGTCTCCCATCCAAGTACCATAATAACCAGGCCTGACCCTGCTTAGCTTTCCACGCTCAGACAAGCTGAGGCAGCGTGAGCCACAGGCCTTTATGCCCCCATGCATTTAGCTTCTGTATGCCAGCGTGGCTGTTGCCTGGAATTTACAACTCTGGCATAGCCGTGCTGCATGTGGCATACAGCTTAGTGGTAAGAAGAACCTTTTTAGCAGTGCATTCCTAAGTATAAATCCCACTGTATTCAATGGGACTTACTCCCAGGTTAAGTGTGCATAGATAGGATTGCAGCCTAAATGTTTTACCTGGTGTATGCAGTGTAAGCATGGATCTGTGGTTCCTGGCAGCCTTGATGTGGGAACTGAATTGTTCAAATGGACTCTTGGTTTTATTGTCACCCTGTAGTGAATAAAGTATAGCTTATTTCAATAGCTGTCCATAAGTAGGGCAAAGGATAAATTATGTCAACAGATCATATGATATTGGTGGCATTTTTTTCATTTGGCAAGAGTCTAACATTGCCATGCGTTTCCTTGTTCAATCTGGAGCAACTTCAGGGCAGTCATGTTCCTCGCACCCACCCACCCCACAGCAGTTGTGTCAGAGCCAAAAATAGAAGCATGGGAACTATTTTGGGAGCATTGTTTCGCAAGGGAGGGGGGCAAGGAAAGAGATTGACTAGGAAGTGTCGCTGGCTTCTTCCTTTCTTTTTCTTTTAATCTTGGCTCATTCTATTCAGTGATTCTAAGAATAAAATGTGATAGCATACTGTTGATTTGCTGTGTGATGATACTGTGATCAAAAATTGTTCAAGACGTTACAAGATCTTTGTAATGAGTAATTTTACATTTGTGCTTTGTTCCTATGAGTGAGAACAAGGCTTAAACAAGGCGTGGGCAGACATTTCCCTGGGTACTAGTGGGGGTCTTGGCATTTTAAAAAGTTGAATCGTGGGTGGGCTACATTCCAGAACACAGTTATCTGTTTGCTTTCTTCTTTAATAACAGTATTTGTGTTGTGTTTTACTTCCATCAAATGCCAGCATGGTGGAATCCTGTGCATGGTGGAATACTTGCATTATTTTTAAAAAATTTATCATCATTAAGGTGATAATTATTTGATGATGATGGCGACGACTGTGGAAGCTGCTATTGGAAATGGGATGAAGGCAAGGAGATGTTTGCTGTCTTCCACCTCTCTCATGAAAGACCTATATTCTAGGCCTGTATTTTTTTCCTTCCTTACTTGTATTTAGTGCCATCAGTTTACAGAGTAACATTAATCAAAAAAGGTTCCTGCCCCAAGAATCCGTTAACAGTCTTAATTTTGGCAATGTTGGAGATAGTAGAAAAAAGAAAAAACAAGGGTTGAACCTATCCAAAGCTTGCTGATCTGGCTCTTGGAAATATGGGAAAGGATGAGTGACGGTACCAGTATGAAAAGAAAAAGAAAAAAACAGGCAGCTGTAGGAACATATGAAGCTGCCTTATACTGAGTCAGACCGTGCATCCATCTAGCCCAGTATTGTTGACACTGACTGGCAGCAGCTCTCGAGGGTTCCAGGCAAGAGTTTTTGCAACCCTACGGAGGTGCTGGGGATTGAACCTGGGACCTTCTGTAGTCAAAGCAGGTGCTCTACCACTGAGCTATGTACGGCCCCTCCCCCATGGAGGGCAGGATATCAAGAAGCCAGGAGAACCTTATATTTCTGGCTGAATGTGCTGGTTCTATACTCCAATGACTATTATAAACAATTAAATGAGCCTGTGTACTAAATATGCATGTTACAGGCATGCATATTTGCTTGCTTTAAAAAAAGAGGAAGAGAGGTGACCCTGACCTGTGTTGATAACATTGCTATTGCTGTTAAGAGGTGCTAACAGTTACCAGAAGTGTGCATTGTATTTTGTTCTGCTATTTAATACTGAATATATCCCAGAAGGAACCTTTTAAACCCTGCTGGTAACCTTGCCCTGCTGAAATCTCTTTGCCGCCCCCCCCCCGCCCCCCGCAATCTGAAATGGCACCCTAACCTAGGTCATCTTAGAAGCCAAAAACAAATTCTAGAGATTGGGGCTTTCTTCTGTGAGATGAGCAGCACTTTCAAATGTTGGTGACCAATCTTCTAATTTTTATGTGCTTTGTTACCATTGAATGTCATATTGAGAAATCTTTCAAGTATGCCTACAGTAATCCATGTTTCCCTGTTTTTATTCCCCACCCCTCCCCTAGCATTCCCATGGTTTGGCATGGATATTGGTGGGACGCTTGTTAAGCTGGTCTACTTTGAACCAAAAGACATTACTGCTGAAGAGGAACAGGAGGAAGTGGAAAACCTGAAAAGCATTAGGAAGTACTTGACTTCCAATACAGCCTATGGTAAAACCGGGATTCGAGATGTCCACCTTGAACTGAAAAACTTGACTATGTGTGGGCGTAAAGGGAACCTTCATTTCATCCGTTTTCCAAGCTGTGCTATGCACAGGTTCATACAGATGGGTAGCGAAAAAAACTTCTCAAGCTTGCATACCACACTTTGTGCCACAGGAGGCGGAGCTTACAAGTTTGAGGAAGACTTTCGAATGGTACGTTGGACTTGCATGCTGTCTTTGTTAAGGAGTTTTTCCTCCTGTGGTAGTGCTGCTAAATCATATACAGGAGAGTGCTTGTGTCAGTCAAGCCTATTACTTCATTGTCAAACCAACAAACCTTTTCAGATTAACAGTGCAATCCCTATGCATGCCTACTCAGAAGTAAGCCCCACTAAGTTCAATGGATCTTACTCTCAGGTAACCATTTGGAACCTAAATTGTTAACTGAGAGGGTTTGTCTGCAGAAGCCTCTCTATAGTGAGAGAAAGGGGCAATATTTGTTTTATCATGTTAACAAATGTATCATGCTGAATTTTCTTCCTTATTACATCTATTTTTTTATTACATATTTAGAATATTTTTGGATCACCCCTTGGTTCTGTGAATGCTTGAGGTGATATACAATAAAAATACAAAGATTAAAATACATTAAAAGGAACACACAACCAAAAACATATTTTAAAACTGTGAATTAATTATAAAAACAGAGAGCAGCATTAACTATTAAAAGTTCGACGGAACAATATTGTCTTCACCAGCTGTCCAAAGGACACTAAGGAGGAGGCTAGCCTAACCTCCTAGGGAGGGCATTCCACAACTGGGGTGCTGCTACACAGAAGGCCCTGTTTAGCCTGTTATGAGTGCCCACCAACCTCACCCCTCCAGGTGGTGGGACATGCAACAGAACCTCAGATGTGTGGGCAGGCTCATACAGGAAGAGGAGGTCTTTCAGATACCCCGGTCCCAAGCCATTTAGGGATGTATAGGTAAGAACCAGCACCTTGAATCGAACCCAGAAACAAATTGGAAGCCACTGCAGATTTGATATTGTAAGGACTGTAAAACCCACACAAGAACAAAAGTCTGCGATTTATACTAGCTGAAGTTTCTAGCTAGTGCATTTTGTACTAGCTGCACTATCTACACTATTTGTGAAATATATTGGTATTAAGACTGAACACCAGGCATACACGACTTCCATCTACCAAGCCACACAGCCACCAGCTAGGTATTGCAGTCTGTCAACAAGGCAAGCCCCTGTTCTTACAGTCCCAGAGAAAGAAAAAATGGGATTTTGTCAAGTCCATTGTAGGCTACCATACATGGGTGATGGGCTGGCTTTAGCTTGGTGGGTCACAAATTGCATGGGCCCTTGAGCAAGATACCCTGAAGATACCCCACCACCATTGTCACCAGCTATTTTTCCTCATCTTTCTCATCATTGCTACTACTTGCTTGCTTGACAGGCAGAGAGCCAGGGAACAAGCAGGCAGTGGCATCTATTGCTTCTCCCACCATTGTTTGGGCCAGAGTGAGAGGCAAGTGAACCAGCAGGTTGCAGTGGTGAGAAAGCAACTCCAAGGGGCTCTTGTCAATGTGTTCCTGCTGGAATGTGAGCCCTCTCAGCAGGTGCCCAACCAAGCCTGCCCATGTCACCAGCCCTGATGAACAAAAATGGTAGCTTGGATTTGAATTGATGGACACTGCCCCTCTTCAGGCATTTCCCCTCATATGATTAATGGTCACATGAGGGAAAGAATGCCCTCTCATCCATGTGCCACGGGCATGTCTGCAGCGAGGAAGATTCCTGAATGTGCATATACTCTTCCCAGTCAGGGTTCCAGATCACTAGGAGAGCCTATGAGCGTTCAGTAGATCTCCCTTCTGCAGACGTACTCCCAATGTGTGGGCAGGGCTGCCAGGGACTCGGGCACAGGGCCAGTCATTGCATGATGGGGAAACGACTGAATAGGGCTTTGGACAGGTGGGAACTCTGTTATTTATGCTGTTGATTGCCAAGTCTTAACATTAATCACAAACAAATGTGTTTTAAGGAAATCTGGAAAAACTGGCTGCGTGGGTGAGTAGGATGAATAAGAGCTGTGAACTGGTTTTCTGAGTCATTTCAAGAATTAATGTAGAATTGACGCTACTCCTACTTCACTTTCTTCCAAACACGCCCACCTCCCCAGGTGATCGATATTTGTAGAATAATAGACGTAACATTTACCTGAATAATTTTAAAAAATGCTGCCGGACCTATAGAAAGTGTATTTCAGGGCTACATTTCTCTTTCATTTCTACTAAATAGCTACGTATCTTGTATTTTGTGTTATCAAATATGTATATGAAAATATCATATTGTAGGCTTAGGTGTTTTCTAAAGTAGGGCTGAGTAATTTGTGGCCCTCCAGATGTTTTGGCCTAAAACTCCCATTATCGCTCACCATTGGCTATGCTGGCTAGGGCTGATGGGAGTTGTAGGTGAAAACATCTGGAGGGCCACAAGTTCTAAATAGCAGCAGGAGTTACATACCCTTTAATGCTATAGAACCTTTCTTTCTGACTGTTTCTGAAACTTTGCCTGCAAACTGGAAGATTCCTAAAAGCCAAAGGCCTGAGAAACCTTCATGCTCAAGCCTCTGGTGTAATTTTTCGTATGCCTACTTAGTGCAAGGGTGGGGTACCTGTAGCCCTCCAGATCTTTTTGGACTACTATCCCCATACATGGTGGCCATTGGCAATGCTGGATGTGACTGATGGGAGTTGGAGTCCAACAACATCTGGAAGATGAGTAAGGGGAGACATGATAGAGGTGTACAAAAGTATGCATGGGATGGAGAAAGTGGATAGGGAGACATTTCTCTCTCTCTCTCATAATGCTGGAACCCTTGGTCATCTCATGAAGCTGACTGGTTGGAGATTCAGGACAGATAAAAGGAAGTACTTCTTCACACAGCACATAGTTAAACTATGGAATTCACTTCCAAAAGATGTAGTGATGACCACCATTTTGGAGGGCTTTAAAAGGAGATTGGACAAATTCATGGAGGAGAAGGCTATCAATGACTACTAGTCCTGATTGGCTATATGCTTCCTCCAGTATCAGAGGCAGTATGCCTGTCTACACCAGTTACTGGGGAACATGGGTGGGAGGGTGCTGTTGCACTCGTGTCCTACATGTGGGTTTTCCATGGGCAGCTGGTTGGCCACTGTGTGAGCAGAATGCTGGACTAGATGGACCCTTGGTCTGATCCAGCACGGCTCTTATGTTCTTATGCCACAGGTTCCCCATCCCTGATTTAGTGTGACAACAGCTGTTCCCATGAGTGCAGCAATTGTTTATGGGCTACCTTAGTTTATTCTAAAGAAAGAGAGAAGAGGGTTTTTGTTTTGTTTTTTAAAAGTTCCAGTAAGAATTCGACAATTCTGTGCCTTTCCTTTAGCATCCCAACAGCTTATAATTTTCGATATGTTTATCCCGTTAGGCTGTTGGCCTGAGGCAAAAGGTGAGGCAAGGTAGGTAAGGTGATACCTCCTTACTGTATTGCTTTGTGTGGGTGAGCATGTGATGGGATTATGTAACACATGCACACATACTCTTTTGCAAGTTGCTGTGTCTTGTGCTAAAAGAGGCAGGAGCTGTTCCAGATTAAGAGGTATTCACAGCAGCCTTTGTTTGCTTTGAAGCAGCATTGCTTAAAAAAATAAAAATCTAGCCTTTTTCATTATACACAAACTGTTGATATTCTATACTGTAGCAATGGGTTTCAGACTGTATATAGTTCACTGCTGATAACTAATGGATCGCTCCAGTGTAGGCATGCTAATTTCACTGCTGTAACTGAAGCAGTTAATATGTCCAGTCCTGCAATGCAGTACAGTTTCCATTGTGCACTCTTCATTCATTATTCAAAACTCAATTATATTGCCTGTGTTTGCTGTAGAGGGTGAGGGAAGGAAACTGGAATCAAACCAATTTGTGTCTCTTGGAACCCTGGCGTATGCTGTAACTCAATTTAAATTAAAGCTTTTATTTAAACTTGGTTTTCAATCAGGGTGGTGTCTGAAAACTTGCATTTGTAAATAGTACAGTTCCACTGATGATGATGATGATGATGATGATGATGATGATGATGATGATAAGAGCATTGGCAACTTTTTCAATTTCACCTGGTCGGAAAAATTAATCATAAGTGGAAAGTTTGCTTAATCCTGTGAAAGTATTTACTTAATTACCTGGGTAGTTCTTAACCTCTTATTCTCTTGGATGGATTGTCCCAAGGCAATATTCAAGTCCATGACCATACCTAGAGCTTTCACTTCAGCTATGAAGTGCTGCTAGCAGTATATATTTCATAGATCAGTAGAGTTGGAAGGGGCCTACAGGGCCACCGAGTCCAACCCCCTGCTCAATACAGGAAACTAGAGGAGGGGTCTCCCATCCAAGTAATAACCAGGCCTGACCCTGCTTAGCTTTCCACACTCAGACAAGCCGCTCCAAAACAGAAACTGTCCTGAGGGCTTTCCTGTTTAGTTGGTTTCTGGCTTTGTAACTGCACTTTAAAGCTGGAGACAGAAAGTGTTTTTAAAGAGAACTGAAAATGGTCTGAGGGTGACACTGCTTCCCATAATGTGTGTGTGTGTGTGTGTACATATACACACAGTCCTTTATTCCCACCTTTTGACTCTGGGAAAACAGGTAATGCAGGTTTTATGAAACAATGGCAATAAGTCATTGCCCTGGCAATAAGTCAGGATTGGTGGGTTGTTGTGCGAACAACCCAGGGTGAGCCCGACAGACGATCAGGCTCACCATGGGTTGTTGCCCCCCCCTCGGTCTTGCCACGAGTACCCCAGGGGACACCACAGGAGGACTGGGTTGTCTCCCTGCCACGAGCACGAGCCATTTTTGGCTCGCCACAGCTTTTTTTTCGTCATATCTTTTTTCTTTTTGGAGATCACGAAAGCTTGCTTGACTGTAGGCTTTCGCAATCGCCATTTTGACAGCCACCAACAGCCCCTTCAGAGTGCCCAAGTGGCACCTTGGAGGGGCTATCCATGGCTGTCAGAACCTTTAAAAAAAAAATTGTGCAAAAAAATTTGCACAAAAAAGCACTTTCATTTTTTTAACTTCACTTGTGCAACTGTGAACCTTCTCAATTGCTTGAGCGCAGGGATTTGAAGCCTTGGCTGGGGCAATGTCCAGAGGGGTGCCTGCTGCCAAGCTGCAGGAGGTACCAACCCTGGACATTGCCCAGAAGAGGCTCCAAAAATGTCCGTCTGTCCCCCCCCCCCCCGGTTTCTCTTGACAGCTGTCAAAAGATGAGCTGTCAAGAGAAACCAAAGGTGCGAGGGATCTTTGTACACAAAAAGGTTTTTTGGGGGAATTTACACCCTCTTCGCAGCAAGATCCTCATCCCCCTCCCCACTAGTCCACATGCTGGTGCACATTGTGCACTTTTTCCTGGGCCTCTAGGTGCTCAGGAAGGCGCAAACGTGTATCCCTCCCTTTTTCTAGGGAAAAGGAGTTTGAACACCTAGCTGTTAAAACTCTGGGTCCCTTTAAAAAGGGATTCTGACTGGGCAATGTTTTTTTTTTTTTTTTTACTGGGATATATACAAAAACCAGCTAGCTTTCAAAGTGCCACTTGGGCACTTTGAGTGTGGCTGGCACTAGCAGTCGCCCAGGAGCCGCTTTGCAAGAGTGTTAAGAGTTTTTTGCTGCTCTTGCCAAGTGGCTATGTAGCTGATTCCCTGTACCCACGATGGGGTCAGTCGCCCAGGTTTAGATGACACTCAGCAGCCCATCATGGGTACAACAGCCTCTACAACAGTCCATGGGTTTTTGGGGTGGCTTTTTGTCCACGAATAAACCACCCTGGTGAAATTGGTCCAGGTTCTCACGACACAACAACCCATCGTGGGTTGTCGTGTCATGTGAACCCAGTCATTATAAAAACCTATTTGACCAGAGGTGAAAGTGGAGAGTGTGGAGCAGTGATCCTCCAAAATACTGTCAACTCTCTCAGACAACTATGATCTATCAGCATAGCAGTGAGATCTCTTCAAGGAGAGAAAAGACCCTGGCCCATATTTCAAATGCATAACACGCTTGACCTGGTAGTTGTGCTTGTTGTCAGACAGATGGGCAATATGCTTGACTTGAAACTTCCTGTGCAAATAGTTCTTTATCATTCCAGTGACGACCCGTTGTGCAATTCAAACAGTACAAAGTACTTCAGCAGAATCTTTTGACCCATCCATTAGTTTTTATGCTGTATCAACGTGTGTTCATTTATTAACTTCTCTTCCAGATCGCTGACCTTCAGCTTCATAAGCTAGATGAGTTGGACTGCTTGATCCAGGGTTTGCTCTATGTGGATTCTGTTGGTTTCAACGGCCAGCCGGAGTGCTATTATTTTGAAAACCCCGCAGATCCTGAACAGTGTCAGAAAAAGCCTTACTGCCTTGATAATCCTTTCCCTATGCTGCTAGTTAACATAGGCTCTGGGGTCAGCATCTTAGCAGTGTATTCCAAGGACAACTATAAGAGAGTTACGGGGACCAGGTGAATATGCTGTCTGTCAAAAACAACTTCTTTTGCTGAAATAGAATGTCAACCTGTCTAGGTCGAAGCTTCTGAATCTTTGTTACAGCAGGCCTCTTAAAGTCAGATAAGAGGTGGTCAGAGTCTAACCTCCTTGAGCATATGTGAGGTAACAAAAATGGCCCCCGAGTTGGGGTTAGGGTTAGGTTCATCCTTGGCACTATCCACTGGAGCACACTGTCTATTGTGCATGGATCTTAGAGAAGAGAAGGGCCTTTGTGGGGAGGCAAAGTAGCAAATTGCATCACTTAACCCCCAGAACTAGGCTTTGACAATAATCTTCCACTCTTTGCATAAGCCAAGTAAGTGTCTTCTTAAGCAAGTGAAAAATGTAACCTTTTACTAGATTTTTTTTTAATTATTATGCTAGAGGGAAAGGAATCCAACACCTAGGGACTGTCTGATCAATTTGATTTTAAGTAGCCTTTCTTATGGGGTTGTTAAAAGATTTAAAATGTGTGAGGAGCTATCAACATGCAAGGTCGAAGAAGAAGAAATTCCTGAAGGCACTTTAGTGCCACCTCTGTTTCTTAAACCATGCCATTCAGCACTTCCTCTTTGCCATGACCTTTCTCCAGAGAAACAGATATAAAGTAATAAAGAAAAGTGCATGTGAGCATGCACAGATTGGTTTCACATGTAATGCTAAACCGTGGTTTAGTGCTACAGGAATGAGCAGCAGTGAGCCTTTGGCTCCCCACCACCACCACCACTCTCCTCCTCAAAACCTGGGGGCAGGGGAGAGGACTCTGGTTAGTTTAAACTAGCCAGGATCAAACTGTCATGTATGGTCCTGATTTGTTGACCATACTTTAAACTAAACTTTGGGCATAACAACAGACTTTGGTTACTTTAAAACAAGAACTGGATGCTTCCATTATCTTCTTTGTGGCTGCTCTAGAGGAAGAGAGAAGAGAATGTGTGAGCCCAAGACTCACTGCTGCTTGTTCATGTAACTCTAACCTACAGTTTAATGTTATGTCTGAAACAGGCCTGAATGTTTTTCCTTCACCACAGAGTAACTGCAGCCTGTTCCCATACTCTTAGAATTAAGTATGGGCTTCCTTCCAGAAAATAAAACAGGATGTCCACACAGGGTTGAGCTTCTTCTTTTTAATTATGCACATAATTCTGATGCTGCAATCCAAATTTAGGTGGGGGAAAAACTTAAAATCTTAAATCTAATAGTACTTGCATACCATTGCCAAATCCTACACTGGTTCTGTTCAGGTGGTGGATAAGGCTGTGCACGTCCCTGCACACACATGTAACATGTATGTTGGCCTGATTAGCATTGTCTGTCTTCATTGAGGGGAAAGAGTTGCACAGATTGGGACTATACACATGTACAGGAGTGCCTGCCCCTTCACCACACGAACAGACTCAGTGCCTGGATGAGTGTATGAACCAGCTCATAGTGATTCTTCTGTAACATGTCTGTAACCACAACCACCAAAATGTAGCCAGATGCATCTCACCTCGACTGTCAAAACCGAATAATTCAGGATGCAGTTAGCATCTCCCCACCCCACTTTATCAATGCACAGTGAGGTTGCAACCTGAGGGGCTCTTTTGGAGGACTGAATTCGAGACTTTCACAGGGGACAGGTATTTAGGAACCCAAGCAGTTGTAAGGGGGCTGAAATGATTCCTTTCCTCCTCCTAGTCTTGGCGGTGGTACATTCCTGGGCCTGTGTTGTTTGCTGACTGGCTGTGAGACTTTTGAAGAAGCTCTAGAAATGGCAGCTAAAGGAGACAGCACTAATGTTGATAAACTGGTGAAGGATATTTATGGAGGAGACTATGAACGGTTTGGTCTTCAAGGATCTGCTGTAGCATCAAGGTATGTAACAACAGGTCACGTGAAAAGGAGTTCAGTGTAGATCATGATGTGCCTTCTAGTCCTATGTTTATGGCTAGGCTATGTGCTGTGAACCCAGTATGAACACCATTACCCTTTCATGATAGTCTCGCAGGAAAAAGAAGAGCGTCCTGTGGTGCCTTAAAGGCTATCAAATATATTGTGTCATGAGCTGTCATAGATAAGAGCATATTTAATCAAATATGTAAAGTGGACAGTGAAAATGGCACATGCATATACAAATGAGGCCAGGGTGGGGTGGGATGCAAGATGAGATGAGAAGATGGACAGACATCCTGAAAGCAGTGATACCATACCATACATAATTCAATTGCCCTGTGGTGTGATGCAAATTGATCACCAAATTGCAAGAGTTAGATGTGTATACCAGAGCCTATCTAGAGTTATGAGCTTGTCAGCCTCTAGGCCATGCTTAACCATGCCTGGCAGTAACCATGGTTTGTTGACTTAACCCTGGGTAAGATCCCAAACGTATAGTAAAGCCATAGTTTAGCTTGCCAAACTAAGCTGTGCCCTAAAGGGCATGTATAGGCAGATATCAGTGAGATTTGTTCTTCACCTTACAATCAGAGAGGCAGGGAAACTGCCTTAATGTTAACCTATGGTTAATGTAAACCATGGTTTGTAAACCTGTATCAAACTATTATATCACATCCTGATTGCTGCCACTTCTTACCATGCCAAATACATAATTTTAGGTATTCAAAGCCTAACAACATATTATATGCAGAGGTATGCAACCCCAACAGCTTCTCGCCCTTCAGGGAAAGCTGCTTCAAGAGGGGACTGTTTAGAGCAGAGACGCACTGAAAAGGGGTGTGGGTGATGGCTGTTAAAAAAATTTCCTTACTTGCTGCTTCTCCATTCCAAATTGTCCATGCCAAGCTCCCCCCCCTTTGCACATATACACATTTGGAATACCAACGAGGGAAAACAACTTTGTGGGAGTGATATGGACTAGAGAAGCAATGTGTGGGGAAAGAGTTAAGCACCCTCTATGCTTTTCTACTTCAAATTGTCCACTCCTAAAGCAACCTTTCCTGTAAATAAAGAGCCATAAGGAGTATAGTTAACCTGTGTTTGTGTTTAATTGTCAGGAATACTGGGAGTTTTAGTCTAAAATGAGAAGGCATCATGTTAGGGAAATCTGGCATACATGGTTAAGGCAAACAAACCATGTATTCTGTGTATGTAGGACCTTAGTGACTGAGGCTGGTTAATTTAAGTTAATTGATTTGACTTGTATATAGTACCCCTTTGCTCTTAGGATGCATTGCTTTTACTTGAATCTCACCTTGAAAAACTGATTCTCCTCCCCATCACTGTGTATATAATATCCAACATCTTCACTGTCCCACTTCATATCAAAATAAATTTGTTAGTCGTTAAAGCATCACAGGTCTCTGTTGTTTATTATTCTTGCTCACTGGTAAATATCTACAGTGTAACAAAGAAAAAGCTTTCAATTTAAATACAATACATTTGTAAGAAAGTAATGCTAGCTTATTACAGATAGTAGTTCTGACTGGTAATGTTCTCTGTGTTCATCTGTGTGTCTTGCATCCTCCATGAATGCTTTAAATATATATCCCAGACAAACTATTTAAAAACCTATTTTTAGAAACCTTGGCCTTTCTGAAAAATGTAAGAAAGATCATATCCTCTAGTATTATCACACAGCTTCGGCAACATGATGAGCAAAGAAAAGAGAGATTCCATCAGTAAAGAGGACCTAGCAAGAGCAACTTTAGTCACCATCACCAATAACATTGGCTCCATTGCTCGGATGTGTGCTCTGAATGAGGTAAGAGCGTGTTTATTAGGAAGCTTTGAAAATTTCTGTTGTGCTACTGAAAGTACTTCGGTCTCTGTCTAGTTTATATAACTTACCCAACAGATGTAAATACCAAAGAACCTTTTACAGCAGGGGTGGGCAACTTGTGACCCTCCAGATGTTTTGGTACACAACTCCTGTCAGCCCTAGCCAGCATAGCCAATGGTGAGGGATGATGGGAGTTGTAGGCCAAAACATCTGGCAAGCCACACATTGCCCATCCTGTTTTACTATATATACTGTACTGTCATATAAAACTTTGACCTGTGGAACCACAGGGTTTTTTAAAAAAAATGATTACACTGTTCAACAGAGTTAACTTGTGAGGGACTTCATCCATGTACAGTATCAGTGGTTCCCAGACTTCTTATACTTCAGCACCACCAATGGAATTCTATGTCTTCTCAAGATTTGCCTATCAAATTTGTACTCTTCCCTTAGGCTACCAGTATTTACAGGGTAAGCCTGTGGACTATATTCATTTGATGGAGAAGCCATTGTTAGTGAGACTGCATGAGACTTTGTATGTTGTTTGGTCCTTTGGGTTGAATTCTTCTCCACCGCTACAAGAAAGAGAGCTACGTGCCTCCTAATCTGTATTTGAGCCATAGCACACAAGCAAATCTCTACAGCCGTTTCAAAGTAAAGACAAACCAGTTGGATCCTGGTCTGATCATAAGTATGTCATGGCATCTTGAAGGTGTGTGTTGTACACCTACAAATTGGTGCCAGTGTGGTGCTGTGGCTAGAGTGTTGGACTTGGCTATGGAAGACCCAGGTTCAAATTCATGTTCAGCCATGAAGCTCAGTGGTGCTTTAGGCAAGTAACCATTAGCCTAAACTGCCCCACGCGATAGTTGTGAGGCTAATACATCTTGAGGCAAGAACTAGATCTTATGTGACATATGTAGCTGCAACCTAAAGCAGCAGTCCACATCCTACTCTCCACTGGTAACATCTACACAAGTGCAATCTCTGCATCATCTCTATTTCGTTGGCTGTGCCACTTGTGGGGACAGAGAAACTCAGAGCAAGGGAATACCCTGTTGTACGTTTAACATGATTAGACATTACCAGGAGAGAAAGAAAGCACAGGGATGCTGCTTT
The DNA here is from genome assembly GCA_021292165.1 of Shinisaurus crocodilurus. Lineage (NCBI taxonomy): Eukaryota > Metazoa > Chordata > Lepidosauria > Squamata > Shinisauridae > Shinisaurus > Shinisaurus crocodilurus. The sequence continues at coordinate 100,411,350 of CM037878.1, forward strand.
TGGCAACAGCCATGTGTCTGCCATAACATCAAGGAATTTGGAGGGGCAGGATACTAACATAACAGATCAAGTGGCGTGTAGAGGTGGTACTTCCCCTCCTCCTTCCAAGAAGATCCACACTGGTTTCTAACCGAAAAGCTTTATTAGTACAGAGGCCAGCCTAGCAAACTGGCTTAGAATTACAAAGAAGTGTTTTGCAGAGTCAATCAAGGAGACAAGCTTAGTTGGAATACTAGCCATTAAGGAAGATTGCCCTATTGTTGAGCAGTTGATTCTAAACTGGGAACCTCTCCTCCCTTCTAGACTCAAATTACCCACACCCCTAAGGCAGTTCCTTATTCTTTATAGTGGTGGGGCCGAGCCTGGAGTCAGCTTGTGGCTCACTCCTGGCTCAGCCCTCGAGGCGGCAGCGGCCAATCTCGCCATTCAGAGCAGCGCGGAGCGTTCTCCGCTCCGCTCGAGCCCCCTGCAGCCGCCGGACCCCCCCGCCACCCCCCCGCAGCCGCCGGACCCCCCCACCGCCACCCCACCGCAGCCTACCTTCTCCGCTCCACCGCCTCCGCTGCTGCTGGAGTCCCGCCCGCGCTCTGTTTGGCAGGGGGCAACAGGGCTTAAACAGCCCTGTTGCCCTGGTTTCCCGTGCCAAAAACAGAGCGCGGGGGTCCCATCGCGTCACTTCCTCCGTGCCGGAAGGACGCGACGGGACCAGCGGACAGGGAGGCAGGCTCTCCAGAGAGCCGGAGAGCCTGCTGCAGGTAAGCCCGTGGTGGCCGAGTAGCTCGGCGGACACGAGCAGGCCCAGTTCGGGCTGCTCGGCTACATCCGGGCTGCTCGGCTACATTCCTAATAAGGGCCAATCTCTTGGAGCGCCTGACATTCCTCAGCTGTTCCCTCCTCCTCAGTTGACTCTGACCCAGGGTTAGTGATGCTTGATTCACCCTCCTCCTGTTCAGACTGCTTAAGACGATTGATCCTCCCTGCCTGTAGAGCAGTGTTCTCCAACCTTGGGTCCCCAGATGCTTTTGGCCTACAACTCCCAGCATGCCCCAGCCATCTATGCTGGCTGGGGCATGCTGGGAGTTGTAGGCCAAAAACATCTGGGGACCCAAGGTTGGAGAACACTGCTGTAGAGTTTATCTCCAAGGCTCCTGGCCTTGAAGATTCAGGTGTCTCTTCCCCCCTCCCAACTCCTACTTCTCCCCCTCTTCCTCAGAATCTGTTCCCAGATCTTCCACTGTAGGAAGTGTGGGCCCAATCACTACATGGAGGGACAGGATACTAACATAACAACTCAAGCAAAGTCCATCAGCATCTCTTTTATTGCTTCCATGTATTGGTGACTGAGAACTTTCAATATTCCTGATACAAACTAAAATTTTGCATACTAGTATCATTGGAAAGCCTCTTCAGGAACAAGTAGTCCTGGTCCTCCTTCTCTTTGCTTTCAGCTTCTTTACAGTGTTGCCTTGTGGCATGGAGTTCAAGCAGCATTGTACAGGGCTATCAAAGCATAGAGAGTTAACTGCAGTGAGCAACTCAGGTTGCATTTAATATGAAGAGACTGGTCACTACTCAATAGTATGATGTAATTAGTTTTGAAAGAGGATTAAGTCTTTGTGGTGGGGGGTGGGGGTTTATGAATGCATGATGTTAATGTAAATAAATGGGATACCTTAGACAAATTATGTATTCCCATTATTATCTTTGACAGAAGAAATTGACTGAAGTGTTGTGTACTTGGATATCCATCTCAGTGGTCTTTTGGTCACCCAGCCACATTTTGCAAAGGGCTATAGTTCATGAGACTATGATCTGGTTTGTACATACTGTAATGACAAACCATGGTTTGTTCAATTGTGGGTTGTCGTTACATGAGAACCTAGAACTATGGGTTGTCAACCACAAACAACCCACAAAGAAAACCCATGGTTTGTTGTTGGGTTGTAAACTGTGGGGCTTTTAAACCATAGGTTGTTGTTACATGCGAACCCAGAATCGTGGGTTGTTCATGAGTTGTTTCACCAGGTTACAGAGGCAGCAGGCATGAATGGTGAAAACTCCCAGCCTCTTTATATGCCACCACTGGAGTGCCACAAAGGCATTTGGGATACATGGAGGGAGCAGCCAAAGGAGGAAGGAAACAAACAACCTAGGGATGAGAAAACAAACCATGATTTGTTTGATCATCTGCTAGACAAACCCTGGGTAGGGCAACAAACCATGGTTTAAATAAACCATGGGCTAGTATTATGTGTGAACCAGGTCTACGGCTCATTTCAGATAGGCCTCCAAATTGTGGTTTGAAGCTTTGAGCTTCCACATGGCTTTAATTTCAGTTCACAACAGCCTTCCCCAATGCAGTGCCCTTCAGATGTTTTCAACTGCAACTCTCAGGATTCCTGACCATCTTAAAAATGGTCATCTTAAAAATGAAACCTTTATTTCAAGCAGCCTTCTGACATCATTTTAAGATCTTGTTTAAAAATCATGTTTAAATCATTTTAAATTCTAGGTGCTGGTGTAGCACACGAATTCAGGGCATGAACCCAGGAAATTTCTGCTCAAATCTCTGCTCTGAATTCGCTGGGTAGCCTTAGACGAGCATCTGTCTCTTAGCTTCAGATCCTCATCTATATTATGAGGTTGACAATAATCCTGGTCCCCTTGAGGGGATTCTTGTAAAGATACACATATTGTGAGGGAAGTGCAAAGAGAACTTCAGAAAAATGCCATATAAATGCTAAGCATGATACATATTTACTAATTTTACTAAGGGTATGTTTGGATTGCAGGGAGAGCACTGAGTTGTCAGAAGAGGCAGATGTGCATGATTAACACTAGGCCTCATCATGTTAGCACCTTGGAAGGTTTCCAGGCAAAATTAACTTGCACTGATTTTAAAAAAATGCTGATGCCTGTTTAGTCACCAACCTCAAGGGTGTTAATTAGACTGTCAGCTTTGAGACAGAAACTCACTGTTGGAATAAAGCTTTCACTGCCATAAATAGTGTGCTCTTGAACCGTTTTTGATCATTTTCTTTCCAAAGTAGTTCCATCTTGTTAAATATTGACAGCTGTCATACAGTATTTCAGCATACACCCATCATGCAGCCAAAACAGAACAAGGATGCCATCTTTCCAGTGTGTAAAATACATAAGATAGGTCAAAAAACAATTCTGAAATGACTTTTTTGGTACACATTTGTGTGACAGAAGTAAAGATTCCTGCCATTGGTAGTGTCTGAACCAGTAGCATACATCTCTTGCATCTTCTAGGCTGTTCTGCATGTAGGAGCGCCAATGCACATATAGAGATTCCTTGCGCCCAAGAGAGTTTTCATTCACTTCAATAACCAGTCCTCTAGTTCATCCCCATTTCAGCCTTAAAACCTAGTCTTGACATGGCATTGACCTCTTGTACCTGATGACTTGCATGTTGTAGCAACCTTTGGGTTTCTGATCAGAGTCTTGGAGGGAATCTCCATCTCCTGTTTGTGAAATGTAGCATCTGTTAGCAAGGTGATACCATGGTTTATGGTGAAACCTGGGCCTTCAAATGGTGCCTATTGCGTTGCCTCACACTTTAGAAGTCCCAGTGGCAGAATTGTGTTCATGCAGAGGAATATGAACTGTCCACAGCATTTGATTCTACAGATAAAGATAAAAACAAATTATTTAATAAACATTCCTCCAGAATGTCCCGAAAAAATTGATATATTCCTTAGATAACCCATTATATTTAGCTATGTAAATAGCTACTCACCTGGCTGCCTCTGGTGAGTAAAAATCCCTTCCAGGTGACCAGGCGATGAATTTTTTTTAAATTAGAAGGCGTGCAGCCTAATCCCATACATGTTCATTTAGAAGGAAGTTCTGCTCACTTCCAAGAAAGTATATCTCCCCTGCTCCTCCCCTCCACAGTTCATTGATGTGCCACAGATAACTATCATAATCTTAGGTGGGCTAGTTAAATTTTTTTGAGAACTAGCAGTTTTTGTGGACACTTGCAAAGTTGTGTTATTATGGTACAACAATGGCTGCTTTTGCTTTTAAAAATGTAGTATTCTCTAAGTCAGTGTTCTCCAACCTTGGGTCCCCAGATGTTTTTGGCCTCCAACTCCCAGCATGCCCCAGCCAGCTATGCTGGCTGGGGCATGCTGGGAGTTGGAGGCCAAAAATATCTGGGGACCCAAGGTTGGAGAACACTGCTCTAAGTGAAAGAGAACATAAAACACTAACAGCACAATCCAATGTGGCTGCCCGTAACCCGCTGAACTCGGAGGATTGTGGGCAACCGTGGAGGGTGGAAGGAGTGCAGAGGCGAAGGTTGCCTCCATGCTCCTCCCGCCCTGCAAAACACTTAGACGGACGATTTCGGCTGTCTAAGTCCTTTACCCTGGAATGCAAGGAGGGTGAGCTGAGGTACCGCCAGGATACTACGTATGTTGGCAGAGCCTGTCTCCCCTCCCTGCCCACAAACCTCTGGCTCCAAGGTTGGTCTTCCAACCTCAGAGCTGCAGCTGGTGCAGTTCTTTCTACACTGGCAGCGAGGGCAGAGGGAGGGGGCTCCATGCTCGGAGCCCAGCTCCGACCTTTGAGCGCATTTCCGAGGTTGGGGATGGGACTCCGACCTCTCCTATGGCTAGACTCTGTCCAGCGGCCATAGGATTACACTCTAACAGTAGTAGTACTGTATACAATTCATCATAGTGTTGCCCAGAAAATGACTTTCTAATTTACCCAGAAATATTACCTCAGGGTATTATCTAAATAAGTTAATCTATTTTAGGTTGTCATTCTGATGCCCTGTTTTTAAAAGACATGGAATAAACTTAGTAGCTGTACGTGCTATTGAAAAATCTCACATGTTTTAAGATGAAAGTGGCACCCTATTAAATGTATATATTTCACTTTCATTTTACAGAACATTGAAAGGGTGGTGTTTGTTGGAAACTTTCTGAGAATCAATATGGTTGCCATGAAGGTGCTAGCCTATGCCATGGACTATTGGTCAAAGGGACAACTCAAAGCTCTCTTTTTGGAACATGAGGTAAAAGTTGTTCAAAAGAAAGCAAGATACTAATGTTGTTAATCTGTTAGTGCATTCCCACAAGGTTGAAGTTGTCAGTAATCTTCTCCAGTCCTTAAAGAATGAATGGGAAGAAAGATCAGTATCCATTCAAATACAGATGTGACATCTGTAGTAGTAGTAATAGTAGTAGTAGTAGTAGTAGTAGTAGGTGTGCAGCCACCTGGTGAGGACAGACAACAAAGTATAGTTGGTTGCATCCAATTGGTGGCCCTCTGCTGACAGAAGGCTCTTTGATCCAGCAGATGCTTCTGTCAGTGGAATGGGAAGGGAGAAGATTTAAAGTGATCTCCCCCCCTCCCCTACAGCCACCCACACAATCTCCCACACTCTTGTGTGGGGTCTCCAGATTGTTACAGGGCGGGGGCCTTCAGGGATAGGGAAATTGCCGAATATCTCATTGTCCCACTCCCATTAATGGAGTGGAATGGAGAATCTTATTTTCTAGAGATGTAAATACAACCTTTTAATGAAGGCAAGCACATAGTAGCAAGTGATGAGAGAGTATGTGGGTGTGAGTGAGAGAGAGATGTACACACTCTAAGAAATATAATTTTTCTTTGACTTAAGATACAATCCTGTACCCATTTACTTGGAAGCAAGCCCATTGAACTCATTGGGATCTACTTTTGAGTAGACTTGTATAAGATTACCCAGACACTTAGTCTTTCTGCTTTCCATCTGCCACCCAGAGGCCATTGTGGGGTATAGCTATCACCACATGGTAGATGATTCGGATGCAGCAGCTTGTTGTATAGATAGGACACTTTTTCTTTATCACAAATCCTTTGGGGCTATTTGCAGCACTATGGGCAAAATCGGCTTACAACAGTTCACTATTTAAGGAAGTTTCTGGGTGGCATCTGTAATATATGTGCTGGACTTGAAGTGACTAAGGGAGCAATCCTATGGCCCTCCTTGTCTGGGGGACCATAGGATAGGGCATAGAAGATGCTGTGGCCTCGGAAATTCCCTTCCAAGGTTGCAGTGCTGCGGAGCGCCCCTCCCGCCTTGTAGCCGGTGCACACCAGAAGGGAACCAAACACGGAAGACTGTCTTCGATTCCCCCGTGGTGGCAGGCATTCCCGGGGGCAGGGAGAGGAGGAATCCAGGCAGTGCCTCGGCCTCTCCTCCTCGCAAGGAGAGGAAAAACATAGAGACAGCCTAAATCAGCCATCTAGATAGGATATCCTATCTGCTGTGCTCCTTCCACTCTCAGTAGGATGCCCATAATCCTCCAGGTTCGGAGGGTTACAGGCAGCCTCATAGGATCGCACTGCCCAGCGTTTTTATTTAACCAACTTAGAGCAGAATGTTAAATCTATGACTTCCTGTGGAAGCTCCTTTAGGGTCTATGGCCATATTGCATTGGCTAACTAGATGTCTTTCTGGCTACTATAGTGAATTTATGGAAGACTCTGTCTACTTCTCCAGATCTGGGGACTTGCAAGATGCATGGAGCCTCCTCTATAATCCAGAGGCAATTCCATGCAAAGTACAGGCAAGGCATTACCTATTGATATTATGATGATTTGCTTTTTACGGATTCAACCCTTTCCTCAGTTCAAGTTTATTGGAAGAAAAACCGTATGAAATTCAAGTGTATGAATGTGAACAAAAACATGTTCTGGCTTTTGAATCCAAGTCTCACATTCAGTGTATTTGTAAAATATGTCAAGTGCTTAATCGTTTACTACCCCAACTAGTTTTTGTTTAAAATGTTAAGTGTTGGGAACTTTTGAGAACAACCAATTATATTCTCAGTATGCTTGTTTGCTGTTTCTAGCATTCATGGACACTGGCTAATGCAGATTCTTTTCTTTGGCCTCTACACATTCTGTAATTTATTTTACCATATCTGTTATGATTTTTAATGTTTTTGGATGTTTAAATTATATATATATATATATATATATATATAGTTATTTATTGAACACTGTGACAATTAACTTTACTTACTCACCCCACCCACCCCCACCCTTTTTAATCATTTTGAAGGGTTATTTTGGTGCTGTTGGGGCCCTTCTGGAATTGCTTAAAATGACAGATGATCACTGATGAAGGCCCCAGGATCTGAAAACCTGCTGCAAGAGTGACAGCTGCTAGGAGGATGGGAAAGAAGCCATGATGGACGTTCTACCTGCTGGATTTGTAAATAATAATTTAAACTTGTTTTAGCTGATCTTTTAACTTTAGGGTTGGACGTTAACTTCAGAATTCATACCAGGAATCTCAAAAGGCATTTTTATCTGTATACAACATTTTTTTAAAGACAAAATGTGCAATGTGGCCAAACATGGCAGATTTTTATGGATTGTGTCTAAAAAAGAAAAAAGTGGATACTGTACGGGAAAAGGACCTAAGATGTGAGACACTGGTTTGATTATTATTATTTTTCTTCTGGGGTTTACTGATCTAGTGTGATAATTATTCATTTAGTAATCGCTCTAGGAGATTTTAAAAAAAACCTTTCATGATGTTTCATGATCGCTGTTGGTTTCAAATGAAACTGAAAAACTGGCATTTAGTGTGAACACTAAAGTAATGAATCTTGTTGCCTTCATTTTTCATTAAACTATGTTCCCATATTCCCCAAACAGACTAGTTTTGTTTGAAAGCCTACGTTAGCAATAATGAGAAGTGCTGTCAGATGTGTCATCAAATCTTCTGAATATAGGGAGAACACCTCAAGCTATCCTGATACATACTATGTACCCTTTGGAAATATACATGTTGAGTATATTCCCAGTACATGAAACACTTATTTGTAGTAATCTGAGCTGAACCCATTTGATTATTGGACAGAAAAAAAGGCCTAGTTCCCACAAACAGCAGATAAGATGGTAAACCTGTTCTCACATAACTGAATGCTCCTCCGCATAGAGAGAGAGGAAAAAAATCCTCGCACATGCCAGCTTTCTACTTGTAGGGATATATTTCTTCATATGGGAGGAGATTCAATCATGTGAGGCCCCACCAGCAGTCTGAAATGGTACAATCCAGAAACAGGTTTACCATCTCATCTGCTTTTGTGAAAACTAAGCCTTAAAAGGACATTTTTATTATGATAAATACATCTGCAAATGGGAGTCATACAAGAAAATATTATGCCATCTATTTGATATCTTTAATGTCAATTTTTATGTTGAGAATTAATGTATACTAATTCATTAAAAATGTGCTGATATTAACCACAATGAATGATTAGTGGTATCAAACATTCAAATTTTAAAAGTAGAATAAATAAATACATATTACAATTGAGCGATCAAGTAGAAACGTATAGGCCTTGCAAAGAGCAGCATTATATACTAAATTATTCTCTACCTTGTTGACTGGTGTTGGAAGGACAGTTCTGCAGTTACCTGCTATACAGTGTCCATTGGGGGACAGCATACATTTTTGGGGGCAAAAGTTCTCTAATAAATTGGATTCTTTCTTTGGTATACAGTATTTGATTTATTTACCTTGAAACCTTTAATAAATTAATACTAAATGTTCACTTACCTGGCTAAAATAAAAGCCCATTACTGTTGTGATGGTTTCTAATGCATCTGTGGTCTTCATTCCCTCATTAGTTAGAAGGAATCTACAGTCCTGTTTTCATTTAAAGTTTTGGCAACAGGTGCTTTTTTATTGTTGGGTTACTTTTTTAAAAAGAAATGTAGAAGAAAAAAGCCTCAGCTAATCATGCCACCCACATGTGACCAATCCAGTTCCGCCCACCCACCTGCTATTATACCTAAAGACCAGGATACAAGTAACATTTGTGGACAGCGTTTTATAAATTACAATAGGTCTACAGTTAGCAGAAAAAGCAGCAGCAGCAACAAATACCCATACACTTGGAAGAAGGGATGAGAGTGTTTCTGACCAGATATACCATCTATTCTTATTTCCTGTAAATATTTTTGTATTTTCATTTTATGTTTACTCATGTGTAAAGCAGTGTTGGGGGGGGCAGCTCTTCAGCATTCAAAGCTTTCACTGAAAAGAACACGAAAGTAAATTTCTGGCCCTCTTGGTTTTTGAAAGAGCTTTGAAAGGGACTCACCTGGATACGTAGTCACAGTTTGGCCAAGCGAAGTGAGGTCTTAGGTTTAATTAGCCTATTTGGCATTGTATTTGTTGGTTTGTAATACAATGACCACTGAACACAGAGAGAGCACAGTGAAATTTGGTACACATGCCAACTCTTTTCAAGTTCAAACTCCAGTCTGACTCCCACGCCTGTTTTCAAGGGGGCCAGGAAGGACATAAAGAACACTGTCGTGCAATATCCCCCTTGAGCACTGAGTTATCAGAATGAAATTTGGTTCAAATAATTCTGACTTTGAACAATTCTTTGATCCCTGCACCCATTTTCACATGGGGTGCGGGGAGGAAATGGAGCTATGAGTGGAGCACACCTGGGAGTAGGCATCATGGTCTTTGCTGTTGCAGCATTGCTTGGAGAGATAGGATTTACTGGTGGAGGAATTCTTGTTATCAGCCTTGGCCATTGCTAATGGTGGAGGAGACCCAGAGAGTGATACTGTGGCGATACTACTGTCCACTGGTGCAGCAGGACTTTTATTGGTTACCAAACTTGGTGTTACAGCTACGGCAGCCAGTGGTGAGGCAGCCATTGATGCCTCCAAGAAGCAAGCCCCTTCTGACACTTAAGATCTGCTGATGACTCTGTTCTTGATTCCATCAGGAGGTGGGCTATTAACCTCCATCAGAAGTGGGACCTTTCTTGTAGGAGCCCCAATACTGACCGAGCTCCCTTCCTAGGGAAATGTTAACAGCCTCTTCCCTGCTTTCCACAGAGAAGTAAAAACTTTGTTGCTTCAGTGAGCTTTTGGTAATTAACCACTGCTCTGTCCTGTTTTATTTTGATCGCTGCACTGTTGTTTTCAGTTTGTAATGTATAATTGTTGTAACCCACTATGGAAGTTTGGTGAACATTGATATCGAAATATTTTAAATAAGTAAAAATAAAATAAAAGGATGCAAAGTAGATTGCAATACAATATCTCAACTGATAGTCCAGTAAAGATAAGTGAAAAATACATGTAAACTTTAAAATAATTGCAAAATAAGTTATTTTTTGAGACAACAATCAGGCTTGCATATGAAACATACTAAAACAGAGGAGCAAAAAGTGCAGCCTCTGGGCTGTAGGCAGCCCCCCCAACACCTGACTAGTGGCCCCCCAGCATCTGCTGCCACTGAAAAAAACAGCAACAGCACTCAAAAAAAGGAAAAACACTCTAGGACTGACCTCTATAGTTCCTGCCACTGAAGTCTTGTTCCTAGAGTGTCCTGGAGCTGGCAGGAACCATAGAACCTGTTCCTAGAGCAGGGCTCTCCAACCTTGGGTCCCCAGATGTTGCTGGACTACAGCTCCCAGAATCCCTTGCCATTAGCCATGCTGGCTGGGTATGCTGAGAGCTGTAGGCCAGCAACATCTGGGGACCCAAGGTTGGAGAGCCCTGTCCTAGAGTGTTCTTTTCCTGCCTAAAGGATCCCCCAAAACTATCAGTAAAGCAGCAATCTGGTTGGGTTGGGGAGCAGGCTGCAACCCCCTCCCTTCTCTAGCAACCCCCCCCCCCCCCCGCAACCTGTGAGTGAGTGAGAGATGCATGTGAATGAGTACGTATATACTCATGCACATATGTGGCCCCAACAGACACTCAATAAGGGCCTCGGACTGGGAAATAAATGCAAATTTAATGGCTGGCAAGTAAATGGAGGGGAAATTTGTGTACCTGCAGCAACTGTTCTATTACTACAAGTGCACAAATTTCTCCTCCATTCACGGCCCTGTCCTTAAATTGGCGCAAATTTCCCCTCCGTTTACTTCCCAGCTATTAAATATGCATATATTTTCCAGTCCTAAAAAATGTGCAAATATTCCTGATAGTTTAAAAAAGAAAAAGAAAAAACTTCAAGAGATAGCAGAACAGGACAGAGCAAATGGGCTGCCAGCACCAGCGGTACTTACACTCCCCACCCACCCCCCGCAATGGGGCACCAGTCACTCAGACCCATTCAGCCATTGCTCAGGTGTTTTTTTGGGTTTTTTTTTTAACTGTCAGGGACCCGCAGTAACCACAGTAAGTGCTCCAAAAAGTGTGTGTGTGTTTGTGTGGGAATTAATATTTCCCCTTTCTGCAGTAGCCAAAAAATGGAGAAAGTGTTGAAATGGTAGCGGACAGTGAGAACTGTCAGTGAAACACTTAAAAGCCACAGGATTACATTACGCCACTCCCTTTTGGTGCACCTACTTTGCCACTTTCCCCCCTTTTCAATTGACAGCTGGCAACTGTGCACAGATTGGCCTATATGCAGCCTTGCCTTGTCAGTCTGTTACCTACTCCACTTTGCCACTCCCTTCGACAGCTGAAACTTACAAGACCATCCACAAAGCAAGACTACACATATTGGACCGTCGTAAGTGCTTAGTTGCGCACCTGTGAAAGACCAACAACAAAAAATTAAAATGATGAACGCAGTTGAGCAATTTTCAGGGGCCAACCCCCCCCCCCAACCCCAATTGTGCTTTTTTGAAGCTCGGGGGCGGGGTGGGACCAAAACAGCAGTGAATGATTTTTTTTTTTAAAGGATGGCGAGCCAGTGATGATCGCTCCGAAGTGCTGCTTGGGCATTAGTGGAGGGGCTGTCACTGGCGGTGGCGAGGGCGAGGTTGTGAAGAGCAGCAGGGTTTTTTTTGCCACTCCTGCCAAGCGGCTTGCTAGCCAATCCCTGCATCCCACGATGGAATCGGGTCTCCCAGATTGGGGCGACACAGCAACCCACCATGGCTAGTTCCTCAGGATGGGTTATCATGTTGTGCAAACCCAGTCTGTGACTCATAGTATGCTGTTTCTTATGCTAATCTGATGGTTCTCTTTCTCAAAAAAAGTTTAACTTTATTTTTAACCGGGCTATGCTGCCTCCTTTACACTCTGCTTCACCTAGTAGTGGCATGCCTTTCTCAGAAGAGATGATGCCCTTCCCTTATGCCGTTTCTTAACAACTGCCAACTGGGCCTGAGGGAGGGAGAGCAGAGACTCTGAGGGGAAAAGGTTTAAGGATATGCTGGGGAGGGAGAAATCCCCAGCTGAAACAGTTTGTCAGAGAATAGATGAGAAAGGTCTGGAGGGTGATAGAACTACCAGAGCATAGGGGAAAAGAACCCTGAAAATAAGCCAGAACCCACAAGACAAACAGAATCTAGCTAGGGTTGTTAGCTGTTGGGTATTTTACCTGCTCAGGCTATTGGGTATTTTTGCCATTAGTTTGATGTTAGTTAATCATAGTTAATTTTATTGTAATCTCACAGTCTGCTTTAGTTTGGTGTTACGTATTCCGTTGAATGCCAGACATTTTGTGGTCGAAAAAATAAAAAATCACAAGTTCATCCACAGGAGGGGGTAGGGTTGAAGAAGTACTGTTTAAAGATTTCAAAGTAGTGGGGTCAATATTTTTCTCATATAGGATTTTCCCTGAGTGTGTTCTCAAAGTGGGTGGGGATGGAGAAAGCATGAGGGCACCTACAAGCTGAACAAATAGTTGAATCCAGATCTATTTTACTTTTTATCTATCAAGCCACTGTAGTGCTGAGTATATGTCTGGTAGGCCCTGAAAGAGCAATGCAAAAAGCAGGAAGTTCAGACGATACAAAGTAATTCACTCTGGGTTTTCATGTCACTGGTCCACTGTTAAAAACCTCAAACCTCCCCTTCTCTCATACAGCGCTTAAAAAAGCAATGACATCATTGTTCCTCAGAACTCTTCCTATCATGGCTTGTTTTCACCAATAGATGGCATTGTTAGACTGGAGATTGAGTTTAATATGTTTCTTTTTTTGTAGAATTTGTTTGCTTTATAAAAGCTGTCAAAGTGCTTTTATCTGAACATATAGTTTATATTTATTGCTTTTTCTTTTTCTTAAAAAAAAAAAGACAAATCAAATTTATTCTCAGTTTCGAAGGCAGGCAGATTAAAAAATAAAGGACTTGATATCTATAAGTGGCCTAAGAGAACAAGAACCTATTGCTTTTCTCCTGTTGCTATGAGATGAAACTAGGGGGTATGGGTCGGGGAGGAGGACAAATCAATTGAATCTTTGCATTCAACAATTGTATGAATCTTAGCTGTCTGTTTGGAAATATGCTTTTAGATACATACAGTCAAGATACCATCTTATTTGTTCAGTCAATCAATTTGTAAGCCGCCTGTCAGGCTCCACTAGAGTTGAGAAAGGGCATCTGAGGTTGGATCTCCCCCTCCAAAGGTGAACCTCTCCACTCTAAGAGGAAGAAAACTGAACTATCCTATGGCTCCTGGGATGCCCTCCCAGAGACCATAGCAGCAGCCTAAAACCAGCTACAAAAATAAACTGGAATGCCTGGTCTTCGTCTACTGTGAAAATGTGATCAAAGATGATGCCAGCCATGCGCCTCTGTCGAGGGCATTTCATTATACTTGAGGCGCCACAGCTTAGAAGACCTGTAACGAAACCAGTGTATAGGTTCTAAAGCAGGGCTCTCCAACCTTGGGTCCCCAGATGTTGCTGGCCTACAGCTCCCAGCATACTCAGACAGCATGGCTAATGGCAAGGGATTCTGGGAGCTGTAATCCAGCAACATCTGGGGGCCCAAGGTTGGAGAGCCCTGTTCTAAAGCAAAACAAACAAGAATATAGGGGGCAAATGCACTCCTTTCAGCCTTTGCCCTTTTATTTCTTTTCATTTAAAACAGAGGTGTTGAACCTCTTTCAGACCAAGGACCAAATTCCATTTTGGAGAAGCTTTTGAGGGCTGCATTCCACTGGTGGGCGGAATGAAACGCAAAAGGGGTGGGGCCAAAAACACCAGCATAAAGCGCTTACTGTCAGTAATGAAGCCTTAAGAGAGGCGTTTCAACCTTTTATAGGGTGGAGGGAAACTGCACAAAAGCCAGGAAGCCACCAAAAGATTGGTGGTTGGGGAAAGGGGATTGTTCAGAACTAGTGGGAGCTTCAGAGAAACTGTAGCATGTTTTTAGCCATCAGAGTGGGAGCTTTGAGGGCTAAATGTGTTGTTAGAAAGCCTGTCAGTTTAAAAAAATAATTAAATAAAAAACCAGTGTAGGAGGGACAATGAAGGAAGCGGAGCTTTAACCCTTTAATCCACCTCCACGGTCCTGATGAAAATGGGGGGGGGGCATGCTGCTTATCAGCCCCAGAAAAACCGCTTCCATTGGTACTAACGGGAGCCTTTTTCCTGGGTCTAATAGCAATGTGAGAGGGGGGGCAATTTTCTTTGGGACTGCAGCAGGAGAGGAAAGGGTTAAACCTTGCACCACACACACTGCATGCATCCCCAATTTTAAAATCCTCCCTCCGTGCCTGTTGTTAATTTTAAAAACCCAAACAGATGGGCTTCCCAATGATGCACTTAGCATGGTGTCTAGTCTGTTCCCAAATTGACTGAAATTTCAGAGCTATGGGATATAGTAGCTTTATTTGGGGATTTGTGGTTTTGCTACCATCTGCAAGAGTCTATTTGCTTCCAGTATACTCTGCTTGCATGTTTGTAGATATCACAGAGGCATCAGAAGTCTCCAGTTCTCCCTAATCCAAAGACAACTAACTCTGCATTCCGATATGTGTTTACTCAGAAGGAAGTTTCATTGTTTTCAATCGGTCTTACTCTCTCAGGTAAGTGTATGGGATTGCATCCTAAACTCTGAAATGCTACTCATGGACATTTTACTATTTGGGTAAGTGGAGCATGCCAAACAATATTCTATAAAGGTTGGCAGAAACACCCAGGTGACCAAGTAGTCACTGGGGATTATTAATATCCATCTGAAACTGAAGGGTGTGCTGCTGCTGTTGGTTAGGAGTGTGAGCTACAATCCGGAAGTCCCCAGTTGAAATCTGTATAGCCGTGAATCCACCGGCTGGCCTTAGGCAAGCCACTGTCTCTTTGGATTGGTCCATGCATGCATGTACATTGCTTGATTCCTTAACACTACTTCAGAATTACAGAGTTGCGAGGTTTCTTACAGACATCAAATCCAACCCCTGCTCGATGCAGGAATCTCATTCCTGAGGATTTGATGGTTGGCAGCTGAAAGGTGAACCAGCTACACTAAAAAGCATTGTTTATAATGTGGTGTGAAATTTCTGTCTGTAGCATAATGGTGATAGTCCATTCACACATGCAACTTATCCCTTGATGGCAGAGCCATCAGATGATGAACACACATGTGAACCAGGCCTGTGTGAGTCCCCAGTCTGTAAGATATAATAATGCTGATCTTCAAAACGTTGAAGAATCTTTGAAACAATTATATGAAGTGTGAAGATGGGACTTGTAGTGGCTGGGACTTTAGAAGAAACCCTGTTAGATGTCCCTTCCCTTCCCCCCCCATGGCTGTTTAGCTAACGGATTTTTACTGTAGTCTTTGGAATGTATTGGGAGCACCTGGGAGATAAGGGTGAGTTGCAGAGCTGAGAAGCAAGGTCAGGCGTTAATTGGGATGAAGTCATGAGAAAGTGTTTACAGCTGAGAAAGGGCGGGGGCCCCTCCTTCGACAGTTAGGGAGATAGGATTGGTGAACGCTGGGCGGGAAACTGGACCCTAGTGACAATAAAGGAGCTAGGGGGAAAAGCTTCAGGGTTCTTCCATTGGGGCGTGGATGCTGGGAAGTTCCATCTGGGCAGGTATGCCATTCTGACAGGGTAGCTAGGAAAAGCTAGGCCTGGTTTGACTTACTTTGTTTCTGCAGACTCTTGGGGTTTGTTTTTATGTTCTTTTAGAGTCCCTTTTTATTCCCATCCCCTTTTCCTCACAACAACTACCTCACCCCCTTTTCCCCTTTACCTTCTTTTAGCCCCTTTTTATAGGGGATTATTTTACTTATATTGGACACTTGGAGACCCTACACTGACTGATTTGTTATTCTTACTTTTAATAAAGTCTCCAACTTAATCTTGGTGCGTGTTCCTTTTTGAAAGGTTGGGGCTGCTACACCAGTTTGGTGTATGGGACCTTGGGAGGTGTGTGCCAGTCCCGGGAACTTTGGGACTGTGGCCTGCCCTGCAGGGTTGGCGTAAGATCAGCCTTCCTTCACATGGTGGCTTAGCGGTCGGATTTTGCAGCCCACCTGAGGAACATTTGTTTGTCAAACCAGGCAAAGGTTTGTTATTTTCCAGACAGGGAAAAGTTGCTAGGGCAGAAATGGAGTCTGCTCTGTTGGATCAGGACCGACCCCTGCTGGGAGCAGAGGCGGCAGACGATCTGCCGGTGTTGGACCGGGAGGACATTTTACCAGTTGAGGCTCCTCGAGTTGCCCCTCCTATTGAAGTGACTGTCGATTGGGAAGGCGCGGAGGGTGAAGAGAGAAGGGTGTCGATCCCATCTCGCTTGGCAGACTGGATGGTGGAACCTAGGGGTCGAGAGGAGATTCCCAGGTCTCGGAGGTGGAGCACGGGCAGTGGCAGTGACCAGGGAGAGGAGGAGGGAGCGTCAGCGGTTCTCCTCCGGCGGACCCGGAGGATCCCGAATCTGTCTCGTCCCAGATCTACTTCCAAGGAGAGAGAGAGACGAAACGACCTGTCTCGCCCCAGGCCTACATCCAGAGAAAGAGAATTACAAAAGCAAGTTGACCTTCTGCAGAACCAGTTGGCAAAACACACTGGAACTGTTCGTCCTGAGAAGCCGAACTTCAAGGACCTGCCTCGTTTCCATGAGGGGCAGGATCCGTTGGAATATTTGGGCTTGTTTGAAATTGCCTGCGAAGATGAGCGTATTCCCCGTGGCAACTGGATGTCGGCCCTTCGATCACGAGCCTCAGGCTGTCTGGCTCAACTGTTGTACAGCGTCCCGCGAGAGGATACGCATAATTATGGACAGTTTAAAGAACTGGTCAGACAAACTTTTTGCCTTTCGGCCGAGAGGTGTCGGCAACGTTTCAGAGAGATTAAAGTTGAGCCCGGTGAGGGTTTTGTCTCCACGGCAACGAGGCTGCGGAGGACCCTGGATTTATGGCTGGAGACGGCTCAAGCTGTCTCCTTTCGAGATTTGCGAGAGCTGGTGGCCTTAGAACAGTTTTATGCCGTTCTCCCCGAAGGAAGGGCAGCGCTGGTGAGTGACCAGCGGCCCACCAATCTCCGGCAAGCGGCGCTGCTTGCGGATCAGATGGGAGTTTATAGGAAGGGGGGAAGCAGCCATCGAACCACCCCAGCCAAGCCGGCGGGAGGCGGCGGGAAGAGTGAAACATCCAATCCAACTGGAGGAGGAATCGGGCCCAAAGCTACTTCCACCCCGACGACGACCGGGTGCTTCTATTGTAGATTGGAAGGGCATCTGCGTCGGGACTGCCCTAGATTAAAGGCCAAGTTGCAAAAAGAAACAGCTACGAAAGTGGGTGCTGTGAGACCGGTGCCTCTCGATGTCTCCCCCGGAGAAGCCTCAGATTGGAGTGAGGCCAGCGAGGGAGAGGGAGAAGATCCAGCCCCACGGATCCCGGGAAATGGAGTAGCGGCCCGGCATTCACCGTCATGGAAGGGAAAGGGGCCGGCGATGGCTTTGGTTCAACCGGGACAAGTCAAGTGGAGCCAGCTACAATTCTGTGAGTCTCTTAAAATTAATGGGCAATGGGGACAGGGTTGGAGAGACAGTGGGGCTGCCCTTTCCGCTATTGACCGGAGTCTGGTGAAGCCAGGACAGATGCTAGAGGGACAATTTTTAACCATCACTCCTTATAACTCTTCCCCCATTGCCATGCCTTTGGCTAGAATACCGTTAGAATACAAAAATTGGAAAGGAGAATTGGACTTGTTAGTGCATGAAACTGAGTTTACTACGTTTCTTATTGGAAATGATCTGGCTTTCTTGGCCAGTCAAGCCCCTGTTTTAGCGGTGACTCGGAGTCAGACAATTAAGAAGAAACAGGCCTCCCCAGACCCCGCGTTCCCTGCCCCGATAGTAGAATCTTGCCCCCCGGCTGGGGGAGAGGCGACAGCTACGGACAGACGGGCAGTGGAGGGGTATGGAGACCCAGCAGAGCCAGAGTCAGCTAAACAGCAGGGAAAAGATTCATTGCCGGCAGGCGAAGAAGATGTGGCGGAGAGAGAAGAAATCCTTTCAGAGAATCTTCGCTCCACTGCCTTTGTGGAGGCTCAAACCCAAGATCCGTCCTTGCAGGAGTGCAGGGAGGCGGCTGGGAACCAGGTGGCTACTGTGACGCCTCAACATCCTGTTCGGTTTTTTTGGGAAGCAGGAGTCCTATATCGAGAGTTTGCACCGAAAGGAGTTGGACAAAGGTGGAAGGTTTATCGCCAGTTAGTGGTCCCACAAGGGTTCCGAGAACCGGTCTTACAGCTGGCTCATGCTACGGCGTGGGGGGGGCATTTGGGGAGGAAACGGACTTTGCACAAGGTGTCCAATGAATTTTATTGGCCTTCGGTGGCAGAAGCCGTGAAAAACTATTGCCGCTCTTGTGACACCTGCCAAAGAGTGGGGTTCAATAAGGATCACCCTAAAGCCCCTTTGCAGCCTCTCCCCCGAATAGAGACTCCCTTTGAAAAGATTGCTGTGGATATATTGGGGCCTTTCCAGACGCCCACCAAGACAGGCAAAAAATTCATTCTCACGGTTGTGGATTTCGCAACTCGCTATGCCGAAGCTGTACCGTTAACATCAATCACTGCCTCTACTTTGGCTAAGACTTTATTAGCTATTTGTGCCCGGCTGGGTATGCCCAAAGTAGTACTTTCAGACCGGGGACCGGGATTTGTGTCGCAACTAATGCAAAAGATGTGGGAACTGGGAGGGGTGGAGCAATGTTTCTCTGTACCCTATCATCATCAGACAAATGGGCTAGTGGAGAGGTTTAACCAGACCCTGGGAAAGATGATTCGAGCCTATGTGACAAACCACCCTAAAGACTGGGATCAAGGGCTTCCTATGCTCCTATTTGCGTATCGGGATGCCCCTCAAGAAAGTTTGGGGTTTTCCCCGAATGAGCTAATGTTTGGCCGGGAGCTCAGAGGTCCTCTGACTATGCTTAGAGAAGAGTGGGAGCAAAAGGTGGCTAGTTCCTCTCAGAATGTTATAAGTTTTATGCAAATGCTACAGAATACTCTGAGAGAGGTACAACAAGTGGCGCAGGAGCATTTAGCCCACGCTCAAGGCACGCAGAAGGCGTGGTATGATCAAACTGCCCGAGTCCGAGTGTTTCAGCCCGGAGATCAGGTTCTTGTTCTCAAACCGGTTAAACCCGATAAGTTAACCCTTAAATGGGAAGGGCCTTTGACTGTGAAAGAGCGGCTGGGGGAAGTCAACTATTTGTTGCAGTATGCAGAGACCTCGCGTTTGCCGAAGGTTTTTCATGTCAATATGCTCAAGCGGTATGTGGACCGGAAAGATTTTGTGTTTCCCCTTCAGCCGAGGCCCGAAGAGTTGGCTAGGCCTTTGGATCTGTTAAGAGAATGTCAACAGAAAAGGGGGATAGAGGAAATACCCTGGCCTTTAACTTTGCCCCTACAGCAACGCCAAGGTTTGCAGCAATCCCCCGAGAAGCTTGTCTCGGATTCACACTGAAGAATAATTAGAAGATGAAGTCTGGCAGGAATTTCCTCCCAGTCTCATCTCCTTAAAAGGGGGGATGTGAAGATGGGACTTGTAGTGGCTGGGACTTTAGAAGAAACCCTGTTAGATGTCCCTTCCCTTCCCCCCCCATGGCTGTTTAGCTAACGGATTTTTACTGTAGTCTTTGGAATGTATTGGGAGCACCTGGGAGATAAGGGTGAGTTGCAGAGCTGAGAAGCAAGGTCAGGCGTTAATTGGGATGAAGTCATGAGAAAGTGTTTACAGCTGAGAAAGGGCGGGGGCCCCTCCTTCGACAGTTAGGGAGATAGGATTGGTGAACGCTGGGCGGGAAACTGGACCCTAGTGACAATAAAGGAGCTAGGGGGGAAAGCTTCAGGGTTCTTCCATTGGGGCGTGGATGCTGGGAAGTTCCATCTGGGCAGGTATGCCATTCTGACAGGGTAGCTAGGAAAAGCTAGGCCTGGTTTGACTTACTTTGTTTCTGCAGACTCTTGGGGTTTGTTTTTATGTTCTTTTAGAGTCCCTTTTTATTCCCATCCCCTTTTCCTCACAACAACTACCTCACCCCCTTTTCCCCTTTACCTTCTTTTAGCCCCTTTTTATAGGGGATTATTTTACTTATATTGGACACTTGGAGACCCTACACTGACTGATTTGTTATTCTTACTTTTAATAAAGTCTCCAACTTAATCTTGGTGCGTGTTCCTTTTTGAAAGGTTGGGGCTGCTACACCAGTTTGGTGTATGGGACCTTGGGAGGTGTGTGCCAGTCCCGGGAACTTTGGGACTGTGGCCTGCCCTGCAGGGTTGGCGTAAGATCAGCCTTCCTTCACATGAAGCACTTTGAACATTTGCAGTGGCAGGAGGGAGCAGCACAGGGGAAGTGGAGAAAGCGCTGAATAAATCCTTAAGTTTTATTACTGATGATTATACATAAGCTCCATTCATTTCAATGGGATTTGCATAGGGAATCTTCCACTTACTTTATGTTTTATCAGCTGTTTGGTACTTAGTCTCATAGTCTTAAGCTGAGTGCAGTATTAATAAATCAGGCCTGCTTCTGTACATCCAGATTTCACTGGAAAATCCTAACTGGACATCTTATGTGCTGTTGATGTATGCAGGAATAGTCCTGCAGTGAGCAAATATACTTGCAATGACATTTTTGAGAACATCTTGGTGGGCTGCATGCCAGATAAGAGAATGTGATGGACCTGAAACAGCAAAATGAAACATGCCAGAAAGATTTGAATCGAAGACAAGACCCAACAATTCCCCTATTGCCATGGAGCAAATGAATTCATATATGCATCTTAGAGATCAGTGATATATTTGCCCCTGCTGTTACTGAATATTGTATTTCTAAAATAATTAAAGCCAATGTTGAAAAAGATGTTACTCAATACAGATTAAATATAACTTCTCTTTCATACCATTAGTATGAACAGTATAGGCTTTGGCTCAGGAAGAAACTTCACCTGGTTTGGAAGGCCACTTGCTATAGGTTGGCTGGGGGATGCTGGAAGTTGTAGTCCAGCACATCTGGAGGGCATCAGGTTGGGGAAGGTTGCCATATGGCTTTCTCAACACTGCCCCTTCAAATTCCCCAAGATGTCCATCTTTACATCTTTACACCTACCCTTCAAAAAGCTCCTAGAGATTCTCCCAGTGATTTCCAGGTTCTTTTAGGGCTCTTCCTCTTGGTGTTCCCTAATGTATCTTTCTCTTCCTGTTTCCTTTCATGGCACATTGGTGGTTTGTTTTTTTTATTGCATTAGCAAAGCTAACTTAACTGTAGTTTGGTGCTAGGATACCAAAGTGATGTTGAGAAACCCCATCAAATAAGATACAACTGGGCCACATTCAAATGTCCAACTATTTTCTCTGAAACATATAGGACAGCTGTAAGTGTGCTGCTATGCACTTACAAATGACTGACGACAACAACAAAATTAAAAATTTACAAACGCAATTATGCAATTTTCTAGGGCTCGGGGAAGAAACACGACCCCAATTGCATGTTTTTGAGGCTGCAAAAATAAAACTGCAGCGAACAAAAAACAACACTAGCTTATTCGCAGGGTGGTTTAGCGTGACATACCGGTATGCTTCGCTCGCGTGATGAAGAGTGACCGTGCCAAGTTTGCACGGGTCGTCATTTTCCTATAGGCACTATTTGTTCGAAATTCCTTAAGGCCACTGACCGCTGTTTTGAATCGCTCCATAGGAAAGGTCCCCTGGGACTACATAATGGAATCCTAGCTCCCCCAGGACTACCACCAGCTCCCCCGGGACTTCCAGCTCCCCTGGGACTGCACAATGAAATCCCAGCTCCCCCAGGACTACCTGCTCCTCTGGGACTACACAATGAAATTCCTGCTCCCCCGCCCCCGGCAATACACAATGAAATCCCTGCTTCCCTCCCTGGATTACACAATGAAATCCCTGGCCCCCCAGGACTACACAATGAAATCCCTGTTCCTCCCCCCGGCACTGCACAATGAAATCCCTGCTCCCCCAGGACTACACAGTGAAATCCCTGTTCTCCCCCCCCCCCCGGACTGCACAATGATATCCCTGCTCCCCCCCTCCAGGACTGCACAATGAAATCCCAGCTCCCCCCCCCCCCCGGACTACACAACAATGAAATCCCAGCTCTGACTACACAATGAAATCCCTGCTCCCCCCCCCCAGGACTACACAACAATGAAATCCCTGCCCCACCCCGGGACCACACAATGAAATCCCTGCTCCCCCCCCCCAGGACTACACAATGAAATCCCAGCTTCCCCCCCCCCCCAGGACTACACAGCAATGAAATCCCAGCTCCTCCCCCCCCCGGGACTACACAATCAAATCTCTGTGTGTGTCCCCGGAACTACACAATGAAATCCCTGTTCCCCCCCCCAGGACTATACAACAATGAAATCCCTGCCCCCCCAGGACCACACAATGAAATCCCTGCTCCCCCTCCCAGGACTACACAATGAAATCCCTGTGTGTCCCCGCCCCCTGAGACTGCACAACGAAATCCCTGCTCCCCCCCCCCCAGGACTACACAATGAAATCCCAGCTCCACCCCGGCTGTGGTTCTATGAACATTCTGTTTTGACGCAGGAGAGATTTGCATATCCACTCCTGATTGGCCCCTGTGGCAGTTCATACGAACATTCTATATGTCGTTGGAACGATTTGCATTACCGCTCCTGAATGGCCCCTGCGAACATTCCAAGTGACGCCATTGGCTCTCATCTATTTTGGGCCGTACAGGCGCAGCGAGGGTTTTTCGGAGATTTGAACCCACCAGTCTTTGTCCTTGGGTGATGGAGAGTATGCGTGCCAAGTTTGGGGCGGATCTGTCAAAACGTGATGGAGCCTATGTGACGACGCCCCGCACACAGCAGTCATTCAGTCAGGCAGTTATTTAAAAAGTTTCCCTTCCTTTTCACCCCCTCAGAGAACATTCTAAACGGCCGAGGGGAGATTTACATACCCAGCCCTATTGGCCCCTGCAGGAATTCATACGAACATTCTAAGTGTCGTATGGGCTATTTGCATAACTGCTCCTATTCGCTCCTGCAGCAATTCTGAGGTGAGGCCGATTTGCATAACTGCTGCCCTGTTGTTTTGCCTATAGGAGATATGATTGTGGGGCGATTTTGCCCCCCTTTTTCACCCCCTTAGGGACGGAATTTCCAAAAATCCTTCCTTAGTGGGGCTCTACGTCATAAAAGCAATGTTCCTTCAAAATTTCACGTTCCTAGATTAAACGGTTTGAGCTGGGCGTTTATGAGTCAGTCAGTCAGGACACTTTCTTTTATATATATATAGATTGGTATACTGCCCAATTGGCACATGCCCTGGAGGCAGATTACACTCTTTCTTATGCATTTAGTCACAGTCTTACTTGTCACCCACTTGTCAACCAATTCATGGTTAGCTGCATTGGAAAACTTTTAGGGTTGAAGGAATGGGGTATACATACCTATAAATTAAAAATGGAGGGAGCAATCCTATGGCCCCTAGACATCATCTGGGGGAGGGGGCATAGGATACTTCAGATTCCCAGATCCAAGGTCGGAGACTGAACTTTGACCTCAGAGCTGGGAATCCGCACTCCAATCCCCCTCCCCTCCCACAGCCAGGGCAGAAAGAACTGTTCCAGCTGCCTCTCTAAGGTCGGAATCTCAACCTTGGAGAGTGGGTAAAGGAGGTGGGGAGCGGAGGAGGCTGCAGAGCCCAGGATATGAGGTATTCTGTGTCCTCTGCAGCCTCCTTCCCTCCTGCTCTGAAGTGCCCCAGCTAGGTGGTAGAAAATGGCCGTCTAGCAAAAATGGAGAGCGGGAGGTGCAGGGAGGCGGCGATAGCCTCTGCCGCTCCTCCCGCTCTGCATAGGATGCTCATAAGCATCTGAGTCCAGGGGCTTTATAAACACTGTGAACGTAACCCATAGGGTTGCACTCTAAATTTTTAAATAATTTTTAAATATTTTTTTAAATTAAAAAACAAACAAGAAAACATATACATACAGTAATGAGATATTTTATAATGTTTTTTAAATACAAGGTTGAATGTACCCAGCCTGGAGAGCACGCATAAAGTTGCGCTTCCCAGATCACTTTGCCTTCCTTGTTTTTCTTTGCTGATAACTCCCTTTGATGGGAATGTGACAGGTAATATAAATCCCTGCTAATAGCCTTTGCTGGTGTTAGCTTTGGCACATGTTAATCTGAATTAACAAATCACTTCCCAAGTAAGTTTGCCAGGTGCCTGTGTCCGTCTGAAATGTCTATAATGTACTGCCAATTGCCACTGGTAACACCCAGGAATCAGCACAGACATCATTTGGAGTGGAGGGGATGGTGGGCTCTAATAATATGCCACCCAGTTGCACACACACACACCCCGCCGCCCATTTACCTTTTGCACAGGTGCTACAAAAAAAGAGGGGGGAAACCCTCCATTGGCACCAATAGAGGGGTTTTTCTTTTTCCTTTTTTAGCTCCAGCACTGGGGGGTGGGCTATTTAAAGCAGAGAAAGAAGTTGGGGGGGGGGAGTTTAACCCCTCCCCAACTGCATGTGGTGGTGCTGATCTGGATTGGACCCCTGCACACATTCACTGAGATAAAAAGTGAGGATCATCTGAACGCTACCTATTTAACATACAGTAGTTCTTTGAGAGTGTAAAAACACATGTGGACAGGGGTGATCCACTAGATATAGTTTACTTGGACTTCCAAAAGGCTTTTGACAAAGTCCTTCGCCAAAGACTTCTGAGAAAACGTCACAGTCATGCGAATAGAAGAGAAGAGAGATCCTTTTATGGATCGGTAACTAGTTAAAGAACAGGAAGCAGAGAGTAGGAATAAACGGTCAGTTCTCGCAATGGGGGGGATATAAACAGTGGGGTGCTCCAAGAATCTTTATTGGGACTGGTGTTTTTTAACTTGTTCATAAATAAGCTGGAATTAGGGGTGAGCAGTGAGGTGGCAAGGTTTACTGATGACACCAAATTATTTTGGGTATTTAAAACAAAAAGGGATAGCAAAGAGCTCTAAAAGGAAAAGGTCTAAACTGGGTGAATGGACATGAAAACAGGAAATGCAGTTCAGTGTAAGCAAGTGTAAAGTGATGATTCATACTGAGGCAAAAAACCTTAACTTCACGTGTATGCTGATGGGGCCTGAGCTCATGGTGACTGACCAGGAAAGAGATTTGGGGCTGTGGTGGGATAGCATGATGAAAACACTGACCCTGTGTCTGGCTGGTAGCTGTGGAAAAGGCAAGATTCCATGTTGAGGATCATTAGGAAAGGAATCAAAAATAAAACTGCCAATATCATAACACCTTTATACAAATCTATGGTGTGCACACCTGGAATACTGTGTAGAGTTCTGATTACCAGACTGTAAAAAGGATATGGTAGAGGTGGGAAGCATGCAGTAAAAAAAAAGAGGGCAACCAAAATGTTGAACGGGCTGGAGCAACTCCCTGATGAGGGAAGGTTACAACATCTGGGACTATTTAGCTTAGAAAGAGAGTAATAGGAGATATGATGGAGGTATATAAAATGATGTATAGTGCGGAGGAAGTGGATAGGGAGAAAAACTTGTTCATATAATATTAGAACCTGGGGGGTCATCCAATGAAGCTGAGTAGTAGGAGATTCAAGACCGATAAAAGGAAGGACTTCTTTACACAGCACATAGTTAAACTATGGGATTTGCTTCCACAAGATAGAGTGATGGCTACCAACTTGGACACCGTTAAAGGAGGATTAGACAAATTCATGGAGGACAAGGCTATCAGTGGCTACTAGTCATGATGGGTATATTATTATCTCCAGTATGAGAGGCTGTATGCTTCTGAATAGCTGGACAATGCACAAGATGGGCATCAAAGAGCTAGGGAACCTGCGCAGGAGGGTGCGCTATTGTGCTCATCATGTCTCGCTTCTGGGCTTCCCATTGGAATCTGGTTAGCCACTATGGAAACTGAATGCTGGACTAGGTAGGGCTTTGGTCTGATCCAGCACAACTCTTCTTATGTTCAGTGGTATATTTCTAAGAAGTCTAACACCAGAACTCAATGTTGCCTGGAAGCTATGCCCCCTGCTTTGCTCTGTCTTGCAATTCTAAATTATGTAGGCTGGTAGTATAACTAGAGGGGTAAAATGGCCACTGGCCCTTGGCACAACCTGAGCAAGGGCACAAAATGGGCATCCAAAACATGTAACATTTTTACATTAAAATAATGTTACCGGTAAGTGATATATTTTCTTGCTTAGAGGCTTAGTGAGGGCAGCAGGCCAGGCAAAGTGGCACCATGCTACTTTTCATTGTGCTTGAACATGCAGCTTAATACAGTAAATTGCATTCAACCACTTAATAGAGCTGGTGTGGGGCAAACAAGAATCACAGGCATATGGCATTGGATAGTAGCAGTCACATTTGCCAGCTCAAAGGCTTCTGAGTTACTATATTGTAATGGGCAGAGTGTTGGACTAGGGCTGGCCAGGAGAAGGTTCAGATCCCCATCTGGCGATGAAGCTCACTGGGTGACCTTCCACCACTCTCTTTCTGCCTACCTTAGATTGTTGTAAGGATAAAATGGGGGGTACCGTGTTCTCCGGCTTGAGCTACTTGGAGTTAAGGCAGGATATTAACGTAATAAATAAAGTCTGAGCAGGATCAGTCTATCTGAGTAGTGAAAACTTGGCATTTCATCATCAGCAACCAGCACCGGCTGAAAGTTCCTCAACCATTTTTAACTCACGCTGGTGTTGCACCCTCCAAAGGGAAGGGGACGGAATTGAAAAACCTGTCTTAAGTAACGGAAATGATTAGTTGTACGGCAACTCCCATGCGGACTCGCTGTGGTTGTAGAGGAAGGAAACGCGGTTCTTCGCATGCTCAGAGGCTCTCTCATGTTTATGACGATTTTGCACTCTCAGGATGAGCCCTGGCATTCAGGACAGGTGCTGGCGCTGAGTAAAGCGGGGACCCGATCTATATGAGAAAAATGCGCAGCCCTAAAAAGCGGTGGTATGGTATCTCGGCTATAAAATGTGCACCCTTCCTAAGGAGTATAATAGAAGCGAGGTCCGGAACTCAACCTTACAGTTCCGAGTAAACGTGCTTAGGATCGGGCCGCGCGGCTGCAAGGACAGACCTGCTCTGGGGAGGAGGACGTCCCCCTATTGAACTCGGCGCGACTTCCTTCCGAGTAAACGCGCTGCCTCCAGGCGATCGCCCGGCTCGCACCATGCCCATGCCTCCTTCACCACACAACCCACGGTCCGGATTAACCAGCTGGTTGCTGTCTGTAAATCCCTGCGGTTCACAATGCCCCAAAGAAACCCAGGGGAGGGAGGGTGCGTGTGTGTAATCCGATTGCCAGGATCGAGCAGGGGGCCAAGCCTTTGCACTGTTACTTTCCTGCGTGTGCCTTGCTCTGATCCCACGACGCAGCGGCCAGCCGGAGCTGTCGGCTTCGCAGGCGGCTCGGAGGAGGAGCCTCTGGGTGTGGGTGACCCCCTGACCCTCGTCCCCTCCCTCCTTCCTCCCCCCTCCCCGCATAGACGGACACGCGGGGCCAAGGCAGATCGGATCTCGGGGGGCCGTCAGACCTGCCGCTGCTACTACACAGCCCAGTCATCCCGCAGGACCCGCTGCAGCGGCTCAGCTGAGAGGTAGGAGCGCGCGCGCGATTTCGGGAGAACAGACGGCGGGGCTTTAAGATCCAGAGCAAGGTATTTGGGGGTGCGGGGAGCAGTGCCGTGCATACATTGTGCCTTTAGGGCTGTTGGCCGCTTTGCTGGCGTCACTGGTTGCAGTACTCCTGAGCCTTTAAATCGGGCAGAAATTCAACAGGTGCGGCTTTTCACAACTGGCGATCTTGCGCGGAGGAAAGGGGGCACCTATTTTGTTTTTTATTAGAGGCATAGAAAAGATAGATACTGTCGGTGGGGGGCGCCGTAGGGAAGGGGGTTAAGCCTACTTGTGTGATATAACTAAGACAGCGCGGCTAGGTTGAGAATGGGAAATGTTTGTTGTTGGCAAGATAACGGGTTAAGTATAAGGGGGGAGGTCGAAGAAAAGAAGGGGGCCGTTTCAAGGTTGGCTGTGGTAGTGGTGGGGAGAAGGCGTAGGTTATGGAAAGGGAAGCTTTAGAGTAGAGATAGGTAGCTGGCAGACCAGCTGCTCAGTTTGGCCCCCAGTTCGACCCCTCCCCCCTCCTAAATCCTCATTATGCGCCCTCAAACTTTTCACTCCTCAGAGCGTGAGTCGAGATCTAGGCAAAGAAATTGCGGTGACTAAGGAGAGAACTCCCGAGAGAGCGTTTGCTCCAATTCACATCCACGGGGTAGATAGATGGTTGGTGTTTTTGTTTTTAAAGCCCCTTGCACAGGGGTAGGCAACCTGGTTCCCTCTAGAAGTTTTGGACTACAACACCTATCAGTCCCAGGCATCATGGACAAAGGGATGATGGTTGTTATCGTCCTAAATATCTGGAAGTTGCAACAGATTGCCCAACCCTGCTTTTGCCTGTGTCTCGCAGTCAGTTGCTAAGGTACATAATAGGGGACGCCTCTGTTGCTCACTGGAGAGGAGAGGGTTAAAGGGCTCTTTGCTTGTGTCCCACCCAGCTTTTGCTGGAATAAGCCAGTGGGTGGAGCGTACATTGCTGGCCCTTCAGCCTTTGCTCAATGGAAAATATCCTCCATGGGTTTAAAAATTAGTTGCTGCTAACAAGGATTCTAGAGAGGGTTAGGGAGCAAAGGTGTTTGTTGGGAGCTAAAGTGGCGAGAAAGCAGATTTGCGATTCTTCTGGCCTGGACTGAACGGGAGTTCAGTGCTCAAAATATAGGGGAAAGGTACCAGCAGGCTGGATTGACAAGCCCCAGGCCGGGGCTCCCCCAGTTTTAGCCCAAACATGCTCCCTCACAGGCTTTTGGGGCTAGCACAGAAAGGAACCGGGCCTTCTCCCCACTCCTGGTAATTTGAGCATTGCTGGCAGGTTTAGTAGGTCTTTTTTTTTTTTTTTTTACTCACACAACCAAACTCTGTGATGTGCAGTGCAATCCTATACAAGTCTACTCAGAAGTAAACTCAGTGGAGTTCAATAGGACTTATTTCCAGACCCAAGTAAGGATGTCGGAGAAATCCGCAACAGATTCAAATGAGTTTGGATTCTATTAATCCGACCTGCGGATTCTGCAGCGGACCGGCTTTTTCCCAGTTCTGCGAACTTGTGGACTTTATTTTTAAAAAAAACTTTTTTTGGGGGGGATTTATGCTAATGCACACTTGTGCAAGAGGAATTTTATCCCTAAAATAATCCAATTCCGTCAATGAGTGGACGATGGAACAACAGACACCTGACAATGTGCAAAACACAGGTGGAACGGATTTAACAAAACCCATGCATCCCTAGTCCCTGTGTGTGTATAGGATTGCAGCCTTAAGGTGGATTTGTTGTCACTCAGCACCTTTAACCAGCAGCCCATCTTTATTTAATTTATTTATTTATTATATTTATACCCCCGCCTTTTTTCCTGCAAGGAACCCAAGGTGGCTTACATAACCCTCCTCTCCATTTTATCCTCACAACAACCCTGTGAGGTAGGTTAGGCTGAGAGTCAGTGACTGGCCCAAAGTCACCCAGTGAGTTTCATCTCCTCCATAGTTAATCTGGAATAGTGCCCCCCCCCCGATTCTGTCCTCCCAGTTGCTCCTTAATTACGCTCCTTGCTTTACTATATGGCTGAAGTGAGGATTCTAGTCTGCTTTGGTGCTGGTGGAAG
This sequence comes from Shinisaurus crocodilurus, assembly GCA_021292165.1. Taxonomy (NCBI): domain Eukaryota; kingdom Metazoa; phylum Chordata; class Lepidosauria; order Squamata; family Shinisauridae; genus Shinisaurus; species Shinisaurus crocodilurus. The sequence goes on from CM037878.1 coordinate 100,441,338, forward strand.
TCGAGAGTGGTAAGTGATTGGATTAATTAATGTCACGCACGAGCATGTGAGCGTGTGTGTTTAAACACTGTACAGATTGTAATGAATACGACTGGGATCTATTGTTGATCGTGCATCTGATGAAGTGGGCAGTGTCCACAAAAGCTTATGCCAGAATAAATTTGTTAGTCTATAAACTGCCACAAGACTCTTTGTTGTTTTTGTTGATGATTCATTTTCTCTGCTGATCATCTGTTGGTTTTATTACAGGCATAGTTTTCTTTATTTTATTGCTGCTTCTTTTTAATATTGTTGCTACCTGTCCTGGGATGATTTTTTTTTTCTAATGAAGGGTTGGATTATAAATAGTAAAGAGTAAAAATGCGTATTCAAAGCCACCTAATTCTAGTTTGTTATTCATTTACAAACTTGCATCACCCCTTTCAAACATGGTCAGGCTTGTTAAAGAGTTCCAAAGCACATCAATCCTTGAGAACATGGAACCAAGGGCTTGTATGTAAGGTCCCTCAGCGTATATTATTTTAATTTTACCCATTCATTGGGTTGACCGAGCTCAGCCGGGAGCTCATGGTCTTTTTAAGAGCCCTGAGACAGCCATTGCACCTCCTTTCTTGTTCCTTTCCTGGTTGGTCTTCCTGTCAGCCTCCTCCTGTGGCACAAAACCTGAACCCTACTTACTAAACCAAGTGGGGAAAGAGACTGGACAAAGTGGGGCAGTGCAGCAGCTTTCACAGTACAGTCATGCCTTGGATTGAGAGCATAATTCGTTTGGGAAACGTGCTTGTAATCCAAAACACTCTTATATCAAAACGAAATCCCCCCAAAAAAATTTGTACAGAGATTTTTAATTTAAGCCGTACTACAGTACTTGTCTTGCAATACGTCACTTGTATATCAAGTAAAAACAAATTAAATAAATATTTAAAACATTGCTTGTCTTGCAAAACGCTCTCAAACCAAGTTACTTGCAATCCAAGGTATTACTGTAATCAATTTCTTGAGATCTAATGATCCTAGTTGATGCCCTTAACCAGCTGTTATACTCAGGCACAAGGTTGCAAAAGGATGCACATGTCCCAACTGTTACTCTGGGGCTGTGGCTTAGTGGTAAAGCCACATGCTTTGCATGCAGGAGGTCCCAGGTTCAATCCCCGGCATTTCCAGGTAGGGCTGGAAAAATTCATGCCTGAAGCCTTGGAGAGCCACTGCCAGTGAGTGTCGAAAATCCTGGGATAGATGGACCAATGGTCTGACTCAATATAAGGCAGCTTCCTATGTTTCCACTGAACTAGCTGGTTTGCATGATCACTGCTGCCCAGTATGGCTCACTTAAGCCACGGTAGGTTGCAGCGCTTATGGGTGCCCATTTTGAATGTTCAGCCCCCAGTGGGTTTGCCATGTTATCTGAACACAGGCTTGCTGGAGGGGGAAACAACCCTCCAATAAGGGTTGGCCCCACAAAAGGCCATGGGTTATTGGAGGGTTGTTTCCCCTCTTAAAGAGCCATGGCACAACAAGCTGCGGCTTGAGTAGGCAACCTGGAGCCTGCAGGCACTGTGGCTCATCATGGCTTAAATAGGCCACAGTGGGCTGCGGTGATCATGAGAGCCAGAGCAGTAGGATTTATTCATGAGCAAGCACACCAGATCAGCTGTGTGTGAGTGCAGAACTAGGAGATGGTCCTTCTTTTGGATTGATGTATTACAAATCTACGGTTGTGACCTTTGTGTGCATGTGTGCCAGTCAAGTAGGAAGAGATGCTTTAGGAAAGCATTACAATGGAAGCTTTGCTTGTTTACAACCAAGAATTTGTGCCTTACTCATGCTCCCCAACTGGGCCAGCCCTCTGCCTGTCCCGCAGTCAATCTTGTCAGAGAAAACTTCAAAGCAGGAGGCAGCAGGAGAGGAATTGCAGTGCAGTTCTTACTTGAAGAAATACATGGAGAATAAGGTGAAATGGTTTTCCGCCCAGATCTGAAGAAAGCATTCCCCATCCCCACCCTCCCCTCTAGAGCCAGGACCAGATTGTAGGATGATCAGATGTCAAGGCGGCTGCATTTCCATACCTTTTCATAGCCGTGTAGAACTGGGAATGGAACATTGGTAGCTGCAACATTTCTTGGCACTGCATGAAAAGCTGCACATGTCAACATTTCCTTTTCCACTCAACTAATTTGTGGTGCCAGGAATGTTTCTGCCATATATACTTCTCCTTATACCATTCCTTCCCCATTTTCCTTTAAGGCTAAGGTGACCATTTTTTTCAAATTTAAAACCAGGACATTTATTTATTTATTTATTTAATTTCTATACTGCCCCACAGCCGAAGCTCTCTGGGTGGTTCACAATAACACAATATCTTTGGGTCAGTCACTGACTCTCAGCCTAACCTACCTAACCTAACCTACCTCACAGCCTAACCTACCTCACAGGGTTGTTGTGAGGGTAAAATGGAGAGGAGGAAGAGGAGGAGGATTATGTAAGCCGCCTTGGGTTCCTTGCAGGAAAAAAGGCGGGGTACAAATACAATAAATAAAATAAATAAACAGGGCTTTCAATGATACAAACAGTTTTTTTCATTGAAACAGGGCTTTCAATGATACAAACGGCTTGTGGAGGGAGAGGAGAGCAGGGGCGGGTGAGCGGGCGGGAGAGCCCCCGGTCCCAAACGCGGCCTTCGGCGGGGCAAACTGCGGGAAACCAGCCCAAGCCCCCGCCCCGTTCAGGCACCAAACGCTGCCACTGTAGTCACGGCTGGCAGCTCAAAGGCCGGTGTCTACCAGGGCTGACGACCGGCCGCCGCCTCGCTGGGCGAAAGGCCCGAATGAAGCTCGCCGGGACGGGGATGGCTGGGCGGGCTCGCTCACCGGTGGGCACGATCATGACGAAGCTCCAGTTCGCCCTCACGTGGCGGATTCGCTCGGGCTCGCCCAGCGTATCCTCACTGAGAGGATGTAAATGGAATAGCAACCCACAAAAAAGAGAACAGGGTGATGAAACTGATATAAGCCCGTGACTATCCTTGAAACCCTTGAGAAAGGCAAATATTGCATGAAACAAGAATTCCAAACCGGTTTCTTGTTGGGGAAAAAAACAAGTGAGGATACGGAGAATATCAGGCTTTTGGAAACCATTCCAAGGAAAAATAATGCTTTAAGCCACTCAGAAAGAAAAAACGGAGAGGAAGGCTCACTTGAAGGCCATCTCAAAAAATAAGAGTAAAGGCTGCAGCAACTCCATGAAGACAAAGAAAAAACAAAGGAAGGTTTTCATTAACTCTATAAGAATACAGCAAGTTGGGTGGATGCTAAACCCCTGAAAGATAAGGGGGTGATTACCATTGAATATAATTTTACATGATGTATACTCTGTGTTACAGCATGATTAGTGAACAGTTTGTAAAGTTTGATTATTGAAAAGTTTTTAAAGTTTATATAAATATTAAATCAATATATGTTGTAAAAAATGTTAAAAATTCCAAAAATAGATAAAAGAAAGTTTAAATATAATGATTGAACATGTATTGCTAAAAAGTTGTAAAAATTTTTTTAAAATAAGATAAAAGAAAGTTCTATCACGGTGGTGTTTTCACACTTTTTTTGATATACTCATATTTCCGTGATTCTCCTTTGTTATCAGCTAGTTAGCCTAAATCTCAGCAGGTAGTGATCTGACCATGACAAGGGGAGTGGTTCAAAGTCCCCCACCTTCAGATCACCATCTCCATGCTCGGCTGAAAAAAACAGGTCGAGTGTGCCCTGCTACATGTGTTGGGCCGATGACATGTTGGGACAGTCCCATGGTTGTCATGGAGTCCATGAATTCCTGAGCCACACCAGACAAGGTGCCCTCAGCATGGATGTTAACATCCCCCAGGACCAACAGCCTGGGGGACCTCAGCATTGCCAGCGAGACCACCTCCGTCAGCTCAGCCAGGGAGTCTGTTGAGCAGCGGAGTGGGCGGTACACCAACAGAATCCCTAATCTGTCCCGATGGCCCAACACTACCTAGGTGCAAACACTCCAGACCAGTAGTCAGACGGACAGGGAGCCTGGAGAGAGAGATAGAATTCCTATAGACCACGGCAACCCCCCCTCCCCAGCCCTCAGGTCTACCCTGATGCTGCACCAAGTACCCCAGTGGGCAAAGCTGGGAGAGACTAACTCCTCCCTGTTCTCCCACCCAGGTCTCGATAATGCATGCCAGATCAGCCGCCTCATCCACTATTAAATCGTGGATGAGGGAGGTTTTATTTTGCACCAATCTGGCATTTAGAAGCAGCATCCGGAGACCCGAGGGCAGGCTGATAGGGCAACCATCAAACTTGCTGGTGCGAGGAGGACGATAACCCACGGTTCAATGACAACCCACGGTTCAACGACAACCCATACTCAACCCTGAGTGTAGGTTATCATGTTATCTGAACCTAGTCAATGTATTAATCCAGAAGGAAGGAGCACTCACTCAGTGGCTTGCAGAGGGGTCTGATAGGTGTTTGTACTGGAAAGTGACTCCCACTGGCTTCAATAGGGCTAACTAACTCCTTACTACAGCCTTCTCCAACCTAGTGCCCTCCAGATATGTGGGACTACAACTCCCAGCACCCCCAGCCAGCTGGCTGGTTGGGGATGCTGGGAGTTGTAGTCCGACGCATCCAGAGGTTGAGAATGGCTGCGCTAGCGACAAGCGTGTCTTAGCTTTGCCTGCAATCCGATGTGCCCTGAGCTCACCTGCTCGTCCGGCCGCCTGCCACACACTGCGCCTCCTCCTTAGTGCGAGCTGCACGGCTTCGCTCTCCCCGTCCAGTCTTCCTTAGCGCTTTAAGAAAAGGCTGATCCTCCTAAGCCCGCCCTTAACCTCTACGGCCCGCCTCCGTCAGGTCCCGTCCTAATTGGCTGACCAGGGCATGAATATGTATGCCCTGACCTGTGTGAATGAGCTGCTGTTCCCTCACTGCCATGCAGAGAGGCTCAGTGTGCATGTGGGTCTCCTCTCAGCTGCCTCCGCCGTCGCCACTACCGGCAGACCCCTGTCTAGCGTCCTGGCGTGATCCTGCCGCAGAGCATGCAGGGGGTCTGTGTCCCTTCGGTGCCTGCCCGGGTCTTCATGCTCCCGCCCAGCGCGCTGCTGCCTGGTCCAGCCCGTCTCCGCGCTGCCTCTTGCCACCCACCTGTGTGCCAGCTCCGCCATCTCGCCTGCTTGCCCGGGGTTCAGCACCCGCCAGAGAAATGCCGGGCCTGTCTGTCTGTCTGGCTGGCTGGCTGGCTGGCACTCGGCAGCTGGCTCCGGCTGCGGGTGAAGGGCGCTGTGCCCCTGCCTGATTTCTACCCCTTCAGGCTTGCGCAGGGGGATGCGGCTACCCCGCAGCAAGATGACAACGGCTCCAGGCTCTGGCCCATCGCCGTGAAGTTCCCTTTCTTCGGCGTGGCTCACACGGCACTCTAGACTACGTCAGTAGTCGCCCTGTCTAAGGGCTGAGCGCGGGAGCAGCTCCGCATGGGGCTTGGCTCACCCCCCCCCCCGAGGTTTCTTAATGCGGAGATTCTTATGAGAAATAAACAAGCCGTGTTCAGTTTTTTTTACAAAAAATTAAAAACTATATATAGTTTACTAAAAACGGGACAAAATTGACATTTATATTAAAAAGAAGGGACGGTCAGGAAATATGAAAAAAAATGGGACTGTCCCTTTTAAAATGGTACGTATGGTCAGCCTAGTCCTGGCGAAGCAGCGAGGTGCGCCGTGAAAACGGCAGAGCGAAAAGCTCGAGTAACCGAGAGAGCGTAGAGCTCTGAGGGCCAGTGTCACGGTCCGAAGATGCCAGATCACTGGTGCCTGTTTTGTGCTGCGGAGTGCAGGAGGACCTTTTATAGTCCGACGCTAACACCGAATTGGTCAATTTTGGCGGGCTCTGTGTGATGACGTCATCATCGAGTTCCCACGGTCAGGCTGTGTGTACTGCGCGGGAGTATTATCGAAGAGTCGCTGCGGCCACAACATAGTGAGAGTGCGTGTGCTGAATGCTGAGTATTGCTGAGATCCAACGACGAGAACCGTCGTGTAAACTAAAACTAAAACTAGGATAAATTAATAAAATTGATTTAGGCTGGTTTATCAAGGATTGATTTGATGTACTCAATCTTTTGATAAATTAATAATTTTTGATTTTGTAGTCCTAAAGTGTACTGGTTATATCTCATGACTAACCAGGACAATGTCCAAAAAACCAGTACTGTACTGGTAAAACCAGTACATATGGTCACCTTATTTAAGGCAGGATTAGGCAACCTGGAGCCCTCCAGAAATTTTGGATTACAGGTCCCATAATTCCCACTCATTGGCCATGCTGTCTGGGGCTGATGGGAGTTGAAATCCAAAGCATCTGGAGAGCCCCAGCTTCCTCTCCTGCTCTAAGATATCTGGAAGGACCACCACTGGAGTGGAGATGAGAAGTTGGATAGGATGAACTTTGTGCAAAAGTACCAAGAAATCTTCTTAGAAGTGGCCCACTGAATAAGTTTTCTTCTGCTCAGGGCCTAACAAAATGCCAAACCTTTTAAGTAACAGGCAACATCCCTGACCTTATCCATGTTTACCCAGGAGTAAATCCCATGTCACTTCCTCCGAATTAAGTGTACATAGGATTGCCGCTGATGATTCTGGTGGTTTCTGTAGGGATACTGAGGGCCGATGAGCAAGGATAAGAGCAGCTATGGGAGTAGTACTCCAAAACGAAGGTGATGGAGGAAAGGGGGCAGAGTAAGTAGTGGCAGAAAAAACAGGAACTTGGAGAGTACGGTGGATTAATAGGCAGGAGAAGCAAAGGCTGGAGGCAAATAGCACTGGAGTAGGTAAGGAAAGGAAGAACCAATGAGAAAAAAGGTTTGGGGGGAAATTTCACATGGGGTCTAGGTACAGGAAAATATGTATCGTGAAGAGGCAAGGGAGATTTGGAACGTAGGGGATTGTGGGCTTGGGAGTCCTGAGGTTATACGCATGGTAAGGCTAAATGCTCTACACTGGTTGTGAACACGCTAGCCAAATAGATCTCGAAGTCATATATATCTGTGGAGTAGATCCCAAGATCAGGAAATTAGTGGAAGGAAAGTGTCCTGTCCCATCCTCCCCCTGCTAGGGTGGCCATGTGTCCTCTTTTACAAAGGACAATCCTCTGTTTGAAGGGCTGCCGAAGGACTGTCTTCTATTTTGAACGTGTCCTCTGTTTGAAGGGCTGTGCAGTCCAAGTCCGGTTTAAAGATTAAGAACCATCAGAAGGATGAGCCCAGGGGGCTTGACGTGGTCCATCCACAGTACCTGGACAGCAGGCTGAGTAAGGCACCCGAGTCACCTGGTCACGGTCGTCCACACTATGGTGAGATGTACTGTATTTCTTTTTAAATTATAATAATTATCTCTAAATTTGCAACTATACAAATAACTTAGCTTATGCAAAATTTATGCAGATTGGTGTTATCTTTGTCCCCTTTTTTGGTGGTACATGTCCTCCTTTTTTAGCGATTCATCGGTGGTCATCCTACCCCTGCAGTGACCTGCACCCACTGAAAAGACTCTCCGGAGGGTTGGGAGGCCCTCTGCTCAAAGTGGGATGGAGTGTGGGGACAGCTGGAGGAGGAGGAGGGAATTGCCCAAATTTGGATGGACGAATGTCTGATTTTGGCTGATCCCCTTTCTCCCAGCAGGCCCCTGTGCACCACCCCACATTGTTCAGAATGGACCTCTGACTATCTAGAGAAGCTTTGGTTGGGGGAGGCACAGGTGGCTGCAGCGGGAGGTGGGGGAGGAGGACTTCCTTCTGTGAGCTTCCTTAAGTTAACTCATTTTAGGATCCAGGCCTATATCAGCAAGGATCCACTTATGTACAGTGACATTTCGTCACGGATTGAAGTCAATGGAAACATAACACCAGAATTAGACTTGTAGTCTTGGATACATTTGTAGATTTCATATGGCTATTATTTTTCTTCAGTGTTGGAATTTATCTATGGACCAGTCTTGCCCAACTTTTATTCATTCTAATGACGCTTCTGGTGCTGACATTAACCTTTAACACCCTAAGTGATTTGCAGCCTGGTTACCTAAAAGGATTGTCTCACCCCACATATACCTTCCTGGACCCGAAGATCATCTTCAGAGGCACTAGTTCTCTGGGTGGCCCCACCAAATGAGGTGAGACGGGTGGCTAGTAAGGAGAGAGTTTTTTCAGTGGTGGTGCCCTGGTTGTGGAATACCCTCCCCAGAGGGGCTAGGGCCTACATTACAGTCTTTTCAGCACCAGGTAAGGACCCTTTCATTTTCTCAGACTTTTCAGTTTTAGCAACTTGTCAGTGCTTTTTAGACCTTAGGCCAGTGGTAGGCAAAATTTTTGGGACCATGGCATGGGCACATTTGGCAATTTGAGAAAAGGTCCTGGGCACCACCACAAAATGGCTGCCATGGGAGCCATGACTAGTCACAAAGGAGAGGTAACCTGTGCGAAAGACTGAGTACAAGGGAGAGGTGGGTTCTGAGCCCCAACACACTAAGCAACTCCTTTAAACCCACAGCTGGTAAGAAAATGTGTTAATTTTTAAAAAAAAAATTGTGGAGGAAGGGGGGGCTGGCTGGCCCGCCAGACCTCCACCCTTTCCTACTTCAAAGGAACCAAGACCCCCTGAGATCTCAAGATACCAGACTGCCAGCCTCAGCTGTCTGCAATCCTACTTGGATCTCTGTTTAGGGACTCGCCTTCAATTCTGTAACCTGGATTTAGATACTGAACTCACAGAGTACTACAAAACCCATGTGGGGTAAAACCAAACAGGTTTATTCTGGTAGCATCTTACAACAAGATTAGGGAAATGAGAGAAGCCCACAAAATAAAGAGAGAGACACTTTAGTACACAGAAATAGAGCTAAAACACAATAAAACCTGATTCCTTAATATCTCTCAGGCATACACCTATGTTACCTGAGGGTATTCTCTTCAAGGGTTAAATCCAGCACAGCCTTGCCGCCCGAGGAGAACCACTCCATCTACCCGCAGGTCTGAGATGGGTAAAACTCCCACAAGGCTTGCCTTCACTAGAGCCCTCATCCCAGCTAATTTTACCAGGAGCTGCCTGGGGTCGGTTCCTGAGGGCCCCCCCCTAAAGGCTTGGGCCCCTCGCTGGCGCGCTGCCATGGCTGCAACCAGGCACGCTACCAAAAAGACTAAGACAAAGACAAAAGGCTACACGTGGGGAAATAGCTCTTCCCCCTCCCCCTTTCTGTAGCTTTCCTGCCTTCAGCCAATCAAATTGAACTTCACCTGGCCAGGCAGGGGGAAGGGAACTCATGACTTATGGCTCGAACCACCTACATATGACAGCCCCAGGCCATCTTCTCTAGGCGTCTAGGCGCCACCCATTCCATCCGAGGCTTTCGTTTCCTCCCAGCCTCCACTTGGTTTACACATGAGGAGGTGTGTGTGTGTGTGTGTGTGTGTGTGTGCGTGTGTTCCTGCATGCATGCAGGAACCCCCAAAAGCTCCACAAAAATCTTAAAAAACAAAAAGGTGGTAGAAGTATGACAGCATGGAGGGCACCAGGAAGAGTATCCAGGGGTGCGCTGGTACCCGCGAGCATGTGTGTCGTGTTGCCTGCCCTTGCCCTAGGCAGTATACTTGCTACTTTTATTCTGAGGCTGCTTTAGCTTGTTTTTAACGTTGCATTCATTTTGTATTTTTTAATATTTGATCATTTTAATTTTTTTCTGTACACCACCCAGAGGACTTACTGTTAATGGGCAGTATAAAAATTCTGTTAATAAATAAATATAAATTAATTAATTTTACTAGATCACATGTGTTACTCTTCTTTCTTTCTTTAACAGTGATGGATTGAATTCATTGCTCAGAATCCATAATGAAATATTTTAGGAGGAACTGGTTGAAGTGAGTTTGCTTGCATGGAGGCTTTTTTGAGTACAGTGATTTGATTGTATTAACAAGCAGACTGGAGTGGCCACCTTCTGGTCCTAGCACTGTGCCTGTTCCCTGCAGAGTGGATGAAGGAACATTTCCTTTAATGCTGGCAAATTGCTAGGACAACAAGGAACTTAATGAAGTGTGGCAGGATTAAGGGCTGCTCTAAAAGTTCTTATGCCTTTATTATAGGTAACACCATTATTTATATAATCCATTTTCATGGGTATAATTTAATTTTTCAAAGAAAATAAATACCTTCTTTGTGGTACTTATCCGTCCATAATTATTTTTACAATGACCTTATGTGATACACTTTCCATTGGTTGAAATATTTATGATAGCTGATTATCTGCTATAGTTATTTGGGGAATGCTCTGTCCTGAATCTAGCTCAGCCCTTAACAAGTGGAGGAAGAAGAGGAGAAGGTGATCATGGAGGAGAAGGCTATCAAGGGCTACTAGTCCTCATGGCTATCTGCTACCTCCAGGATCAGAGGCAGTATGCCTGTGTACACCAGTTGCTGGGGAACATGGGCTAGAAGGTGCTGTTGCACTCATGTCCTGCTTGTGGGTTTTCCATGGGCAGCTGGCTGGCCCCTGTGTGAACAGAATGCTGTACCCTTGGTCTGATCCAGCAGGACTCTTATGTTCTTAAGTGATTAAGCATGAACTGAAAAACCACACCAGCACGGCTTGCCGTGTCCCCTGAACGAGGGCACCCTGGCTTGTTTGGGGTGGGCAGCAACCCTCAAATAGCCCAACGACAGCCTTGTTTCAGCTGCCATGATCCTGCGAACTGGGCCATAGAGATGTGAAGGCCTGGAAAACCAGAAAATTATTGGGGGAGAGGAGATTGTCCCTCATCTTCCCCCCCCCCCCCGACACCCCCCGCCCACGCACACAATTTTGGGGACTTCTGAAAAAACAAACTCCAATGAAATGTTTTCTCTTTTGGAATGAGTAAAATGCTTTTTAAGGCAAAATGTGCAGTATGAAGATTTTTACAGCATTAGTGAAAGATAATTCCGGTGTATATTGTAAACACAGACAACACTCAAATCCAAGATCCGGCACCTAGGGTGCTTCCATCTTCATGAGAGGAGCCGCCTGAGCTTTTGTTGCTTGTGAATTGCTACTTTGATCTAGTGGATTCTATTTTTCCCCACTTCTCAGCTGACAAAAACTCTGACACACCTCTTCAGCGTAGCATAGGGTGCGGTGCAGTAGTTTCCATCTCTCTTTCTCTCCTTCTCTCTGATACTGGATATATTTACAATTTTGTTTATGCAAAAATAAGGCATTTATACTTTTGAGGCTGCAATCCTAGGTGTGTTTACCTGGGAGTAAGCTTCACCAAATAGAGTGGGTCTTACTTCTGAGTAAACATGCGTAGGATTGCTCTGTAAATATCATACATGCACCAAATAATACAAATTTATATGCTCAGGAAGTTTCTTTCTTTTCTTTTTTTTGCATTTTATTTTTAGCCATAAAAACAGGGTAACTTTGATTAGAAAGTAAGTATTGAATATTGTTTCAATTTTTCTCCAAATTTCCATTTTCACCCCTTAAAAACCAAGTGGAAATCCCACCCCCGCTTCAAAATATCTGGAAATTTTACAGCCCTATGTATACATACCTACCTATCTAAAGGTGCTTCCAGATGATGCTTTTATGACATCACTGCCCTTCCTCACTAATGGAGGTTCACTGGGGGGCGGGGTGCCTACTCACGACCCTCCCACGTTTCCTTATTACATCTTCCATCTTTTTCCTTAATGCAGAAAATCTGTTAAGGAGAAAAAGATGGAACAGCTGCACGATGCCTTCCTATTGCTAGCACTAGGAGCCGCCCTCCATCTGGAAGCACCCTACTATTACCCATATATAAAAGGATGCATTTTTAATATAATGTTTGATTAAAATGTTTTAGATTATTACTCTGAAACATGTGTTGAACCACTTTCAGTCCGAGGGCTGAATTCTGTTTCTGAGAAGTTCTCGGGGGCCACATTCCGATGGTAGGTGGGGCAGAAGGCAAAAGGGGGTGGGGCTAGAGGCAAAAGGGGGTGGGGCTAAAATACCAGCATATTGTAGCTTAAAGCTCTTACTGCCAGTAACGAAGCCTTAGGAGTGGCATTTCAACCTTTTAGAATGGAGGGGGGGATGGCACAAAGATTGGTAACCACCAAATTATCAGTGGGGGAGAAAGGGGTGGGGCCAGGGGAAGGGGTGTGGCTGTCTGGGGAACCCAGGATTGGGAGCACAAGAGGGCCGGATTTGGCTCCCCCGCCCAGACCTGAGCTTCTGCACCCCTGCTCTAAAACAAGTTTTGTCAGGATGTTAGTGCTTGCTCATAGATTTCATAGATAGAGTTGGAAGGGGCCTACAAGGCTATCGAGTCCATCTCCCTGCTCAATGCAGGAAACTAGAGGAGGGGTCTCCCATCCAAGTAATAACCAGGCTTGACCCTGCTTAGCTTTCCACACTCAGACAAGCTGAGCCAGCGTGAGCCACAGGCCTGTTCCCTTAGTGGGGTGGGGTGCTGCTTGCCGATTTTGTATGGCTGGTCCGGTATCACAGTGGCTACTCCTGTGTGGCTGCTTCTCATGCCACTAAAGCAGGGCTCTCCAACCTTGGGTCCCCAGATGTTGCTGGCCTACAGCTCCCAGCATACCCAGCCAGCATGGCTAATGGCAAGGGATTCTGGGAGCTGTAGTCCGGCAACATCTGGGGACCCAAGGTTGGAGAGCCCCGCACTAGAGCAATCATGTATGCTATGGAGAAACCACATGGGAAGGGGTGAATTGCACAGTTCCTCTCCATAGCAGCGGTGTCCATCTCCTGAAGCTGATGGTGCTGGCCCAACAGCAGGTAAGGCTGCTGATGGCCTCTCAATTACATTCGTTACTTGAGCGGAGTGGGGCCCAGCCAAGCGGAAGTGGCCAGGCCAGTTTGGTTCTCAAGAACCAACCCTAAGTTGGAGGCAACACCTCTCTCTTGCAGAAAGTTAACAAATATGTCAGATTTTCCTCACCCACGTACCCCACTCCAAATTACAGTTTGATTGGAGTAGAAATTGAAGCGTTTAGAGCAGGGTCCTGGGGCGATATCTTACAATCAAGTGTGAATTTTGTCTGAGCAATTGCCTGCCTGGGTTCTGCATGAAGCCCCAGATGCAAAAGACCCTTTTAGTTATACATGTGATAAAGGTGAGAATCCTCTCTCTCTCTCTCTCTCTCTCTGTTAATAAATAGGAAAATCCTTGTCCCTGCTGTATATTTTCCAAGGTATCTGTACACGAGGAGTGTGTGGGGACTTTTGCAAGGAACTCTGAGGAGTGTAATTTCGTTTTTAATTATGATTGCGCATTCCTGTAGTCATGAGACAGTGGACAAGATCCAGACAGTTGTTTTCTTTTGTTATTAAATAAATAACAGAGCAAAGTTGACAGCGTTAGCCTTAAGCTATTTTGCCTTGCTATTTGCTTTCCAGACCTCCTGTCTTGCTTAGCTTCTGGAAACAGATTGACCTTCCCCCGCATCACGTGCAGCTGTGGGCGGGGAGAAATTTTGCGGACGTGGGGGGAGGAGAAGCGAGACTTACCAGTTCTCGCAGGTACGCCTCAGGTAGGGGGGGCGGGGTTACAGGAGCCAATATTAGGACCTGCAGCACCGCCCCACACCCTCTTTGTGTAGGGTATGGATAGGGTGAGGTGAGCATCCCTGGCACCATTCAGGTGACAGGCGGTTTTAGGATGCCTCAGATGGATGGGTCAGTAGGCTCAGACAGCTGGGGGTCAAGAACGCCTGTGAGGCCTTTGTTCTCGCCAAGCTTGTTGTCGTGAGACTACGAGAGGGTGCGACGCAACAAAGGCTCCCAACACTGGAAAGTGCAAAAGGGGGAGGCGGCGGAATTCCTCGCCACCTCCCGGTTTTGGATGCTCCGCCCAAGTGCATAACAGAGCGGCCTACCAGGCCAGAATAGAATAACCCGCACTCGATCCCTTTGCAGGTCTTTGTATGTAAATATGTAAATAAACGTGGCCCAGTTAAACACCAACTGATTGTCTCGGTTCTTCATTTCCCACCTATACGTCCGCAATAGGAGGGAGCATTATTTGTGTCCCTTAACTTCCATGCCATGTACACTGTGAGCATATGCGACAGTCTCACGTATTGTGCTTGCTTAAAACATAGCATCCATGCATCCACACTTCTCTGTGGTCGTTCAGTCCAAGTCCTCTTCCTGATATGTTGAAAGCCGCTTCAGATGTAATATCTCAAACACCGCACCATTAAAGCCGGCCATTTTTATTCTTATCCCTGTATTGTCCCTGTTTTTATTTTATTCATTGTTTGTCCAATGGTTGATGAAATGTACTAGCCATTCAGTGCAGTTCACAGCCAATCTGCTGAAACCGAAACCGATCTTCTAAGGAAAGAGAAGTGTAACGCAACTGTCTGGAAAAAAGAGAACTCAGAACAGCAACAGGAAAAGTATGCTTTTTGTGTCATTATACAGCAAAGATACCTAACCTCTCTAAGAAGAAATTCAAAAATAAGATGGTAATTTCCTGCAATCAAAACAGGATTTGGGGGGGAAGTGGGGTGCGGGACACACACAATTAAATGGTTTAATTTCATTTGGGTTTTGTAATGTGGCCTGTACATTTGGCAAAACAACAAAGTTGCACAACAGAAGCCTCTCTCCACCTCCCAGCAAGGGCTTGTTTCCTGGAAGAGTAAATGCTGTGTCCTTGGATAACATTTTGTGATCCTGTGGTACGTGATACAAACCTGTCATGGCCTAGAAAATAAGCATTCAAGGTTGCTTACAATGCAATCCTATATATGTCTACTCTGAAGTAAGCTCCATTGAGCCCCCTGGGATTTCTTCCCAGGTAAATTTGTATAGGATTGTAGTCTCAGGGACTTAAATTTGGAAATAAAGACAGTAAATTAGATTTGGTAGCCAGTATTATATAGGAAAAAATTTGGGTGGTGGGTGGGAAAAGAGCTTCAATTAAGGATCCCACCCATGTAGTGCATTAATTCAGTGAGCTCCTTGGAGGAAGGAAGACATAAAAACATCACCAACATTAAAAAATACAGTGCTGTTATTGACTTTGTATTCGTAGATTTCATATTTTGTACAGTATATTATTTCAAGTTATAGTAGCAAATTTTAAATGTTCTCATTGAACTCCATTATTTAGCTATTATTTGAAAAGTTAATGGAATGGCTAATACTATTTCGCATACAGTGTTTCTTTTATCCACGGTGTCTTCTGGAGAAAATAACGTGATAAATGCATTAGGATGTCATCATACAAATGTATCATGTATGTATGTTTTTTTCTTTTTAAGTTTCTCTCATGGGAAACATATCTCTTTGGAGGTTTAGTTGAGAGGGGACTGACCTTTAGGGGACTGACTTTATATCGGGTTCAGATCTTTTTCCTAGGGGAATCAAGTAGATCACGTGGTTATTACTTTTATCCTCTGCTTGGATGGCCTAATCATTCAGTACTAGTACCTTTCCAAGACACGGTTAGGTTATTAATTCTTTGTGCAGTATGGCAATAAGAAAAATTAATAAAAGAATGAATGGGAATGATGTCATCTTGTGTTTAATCAGGATTCTGTGAGTATTATCATTATTTGCATGCATATTTCATTCTTGAGTCTTGTGATACTCAACATTTTGTGTGATGCTAAATCTGAACTGCAAGCTGCCTATGTTTAAATTGATTTATCTAAGAAGTATGATTAGTTATGGGATCTAACTGTTGATTACTAGGCAGGATAAAGGGATGGTTGTTGAGTCCCTAAAATGGCTGATATCTTTAATAACATCTCTAAGAATTTCTCTGCCCTTCAGTTTATAGTCTAAAATATGCTGACAAATAATACATATTATATAACCATATGACTGGCCAATGTGACCATAGAGGTTGGTTGATGGTGGAGTAGCATGTGATTATGAGCTTTTCTACATGAGGCTGTTAATCAGCTGTTAATCTGCTATATATACTTTCGGTTTCATCACAGAATTGAGATCTGAGCACTACCTGAGGAGCGAGCATTTCCTTTCCTGCCTTTCTGCTATATAACCTTACTGCTAGCTAAGTAGGCATAAATTGCAGCCTTACAGCTGAATCCTACACATCTCTACATAGGATTGTAGCTTTAGCCAACTAGAATCCTCTCCACCCTGAGTGAGTTGGTGGAGAGGTCTGAATCTTACTTCCAAATCGCGTGAAGTGATAATTTCCTGTTACTCAGCACTGGTTAGGCCTCATCTTGAGTACTGCGTCCAGTTCTGGGCACCACACTTTAAGAAGGATGTAGACAAACTGGAGAGGGTTCAGAGGAGGGCAACAAGGATGATAAAGGGACTGGAAACAAGGCCCTACAAGGAGAGACTGAAAGAACTGGGCATGTCTAGCCTTCAGAAGTGGAGACTGAGGGAAGATATGATAGCACTCTTCCAGTACTTAAAGGGTTGTCACACAGAGGAGGGCCAGGATCTCTTCTCGATCATCCCAGTTTGCAGGACACGGAATAATGGGCTCAAGTTACAGGAACCCAGATTCCACCTAAACATCAGGAAAAATTTCCGGACTGTTGGAACAATATGACAATGGAACCAACTACCTAGGGAGGCGGTGGGTAGCGGTGTCTGTGAACCTTTTGGGGGCCCTGCCTTGCCCCTGCCTCGACTCTCTGCGGCGGCGGCCCCCCCACCTCGATCTTCTGAGCGGCGCGAAGCAGTTCTCCGCACCGCTCGAGCTGCCCGCTCCGGTCCCGTCGCGTCACTTCCAGCACCGGAAATAACGTGACGGGACCCTGCGCAGTACGTGGCACGGGGGTCCAGCGCGCCTGCGCAGGGTCCTGTTGCATCATTTCCGGTGCCGGAAGTGACGCAACGGGACCGGAGCGGGCGGTGTGGGTGGCTCGCCGCGGAGAGGCTCGCCCCGGACAGAATCAGGTAGGCCCGTACGAGCCTCGTGCGGGCGTGAGTGGGTCGATTTCGGTCCGCTATGCCACACGAAGCTCGATGGGAAATCGGTAGTGGTGGGCTCTCCCACTCTGGAGGCATTCAAGGTGCAGCTGGACAGCCATCTGTCAGGGATGCTTTCACTTGGATTCCTGCATTGAGCAGGGTGTTGGACTCAATGGCCTTGTAGTCCCCTTCCAACTCTACTTTTCTATGATTCTATGAACCTCTAGGTGGCACTGTGGTATAGTGGAATAGTGCAAATACACAATAGGAAATTGTGCTTTCTTTCACAATTAAATTTTGCATTTCCCCAGCTCTAAAAAAAAAACTCTCTGAAAGTGCTAGTTAGACACAGAAGTGAAACTGGAGGGTCACAACTTCATCTAAAGAACCCATAAACAACTGTGAGTAGGGAATGACAAGTGCATGATTGATCAATGCCTTGTGTAGAAAAGCCCTATGTCTATGACAAGCCACAGATCGGTTCTTTTTAACACATTAAAACAGGAGTGGGCAACTTGTGGCCCTCCAGATGTTTTGACCTACAACTCCCATCATCCATTACCATTGGCTTTGTTGGCTAGGACTGATGTAAGTTGTAGGCTAAAACCTCTGGAGGGCCACAAGTTGCTCTCCCCTACCTTAAAGCAAATCAGCCTTAGTTCCACATACATTTGTAAAGAGAGAGTTTGTTTCTTAGGATGCAATCCTAAACTCACCTATGGGGAAGGAAGCCCCTATATATCTTTACTCAGAGATAAGTCTCACTATGTCCAATGGAGTTTACTGCCTAATAAGTATATTTAGGATTGCAGCCTACTAATTATTCCTTTACAACTGTAAAGACATTTCCCTGGAAGTAAAGCTGACTGCTTTCAATAGATCTTAATTAAAACATGTTAATTTAGGATAACACCCCAAGGCTGGTCCTGACCAATTCCACCTATATTTGTTAGGCTTCCTGTATCTGCACCACTTTTTGTTGTTGTTTTGATCTTTTACAAGATTATAGATTTGAAAGGAACCCTGTAGGCAGGCCTGGCATTGGCACTCCGCACCCTTGTGCAGTTGCCAGGGCCTCAGCACCCTAGCAGGACCCACAGCCACTGACTCTTGCCATGGGACCTTGGCTATGAGCTTACCTGGCAACAGCAGGGATGACTGACTGGCTGTTTAAATTTCTCACAATACTCTAGAGCAACTGACATAGCATTACTCTGGGGCATTATGGGGAATTTAAATGTGAGTCCACCTGAGAATACTTTGCCAAGGATCCCCTCAAACCTGGACCCTTCCTACAGGCATCATCTACAGTACCCTAAGGGTGTCCCCCACCCTGCTAGATCACGTCACTTTAAGTTATCCAGTCTTTCAAGCACTCACAGTGAGGGCGAAACTACCTGTTGTGTCTGTGTAGTGTGTAGCTACATCTTCAATTTTTGCTTATGGTGCTGTGTATATGAGACCCATGTCAGTACTGACATGCTTTGGGGGCTTAAGATGGCCACTGAACCCGCATGGCTCAATTTTTGAGCTTGGTTCCCTCAGCATTGACAATATGATGAACGTATGAAGTTGCATTGATAATGTTAGACCACTGGTCCATCTAGCTCAGGCATGGGGAACCTCTTTCAGCCCGAGGGCTAAATTCAGTTTTGGAGAGGTTTTCAAGGGCCCATTCCAGCAGTCAGCAGGGCCAAAGGCAAAAGGGACGGGGCCAACCCCCCCAATACCTAAAAAACAAAACCCAACAACCCACCAGCGTATTGTAGCTTAAAGCTCTTGCTGCCATTAACAGTCTTAGGAGAGGCATGCCAACCATTTAAAATGGGGGGGGGGGGACTGCACAAAAACTGGGAAACCACCAAACAGTAGAAGGTTGGGGTTAGGGGGGGCAGGGGAAGAGGGGTATTGGAGGAACCCCACAGGGCTAGATTGGCACCCCAGGAGGGCTGGTTTTGGTCCCTCCCTGGGTCTGAGGTTCCCTCTCCTCCTGATCTAGCTCCATTATCAACACTGCATGGCAACAGCTCTCCTGGGTTTCAGAGTGAGAAGTTGCCTGGCGTTATCTAGAGATGCCAGGGATTGAACCTGGAACCTCATGTGCGCTACCACTGAGCTATGGGCCCTTCCCGTTTGACACCGTCCTATTATGAGATAATAGGCATCCAGCAATTGCCTACAGCACCATGGTACGATCAAATCAAATATGGAGTAGTATTAGCTCCCTGAATAACAGAAATCTTTTTTTCCCTTCACTCATAAGAATGCTTGTTATTTTTGTATTGTTGCCAAGCTTTCATTAAGCACCAAATGTTGGCCTAGGTATTGAACAGGACAAGGATGGGCCTTTCCCCCATATAAATATATGACATATGATATTTATTTATTTATTTATTATATTTCTAAATCGCCCATCTGGCTGGTCACCCGGCCACCCTGGGCGATATACAATTAAGACAAATATAATAAACACAATTAAAACACCATTAAAATACAATTAACATACAATTAAAACACAAGTAAAACAATATAAGAGTTTTGTTAAAAAAAATCCTAACCCACCCCATATTCCCGCCTGAAAAGCCATGTTTTTAAATCCCGTCGGAAGTTCATCAGGGAGGGGGCATGGCAAAGGTCACTGGGGAGGGAGTTCCATAACTTGGGGGCTGCCACAGAAAAGGTCCTCTTCCTAGTCCCCACCAGCCTGGCTGCTCTGGCTGATGGGACAAGGAGATGGCTGCCCGTGGCAGACCTTGTTGAGCGGCCTACTTGATATTGCTGGAGGTGCTCCTTGAGATAAACTGGACCGGAGCCGTATAGGGTTTTAAAGGTCAAAACCAACACCTTGAATTCGGCCCGGCAAGCAACTGGTAGCCACTACAACTCCTTGAGCACCAGAGTAATGTGATCTCGCCGGCGGCTGCCTTTAACCAGGTGAGCCGCCGCGTTCTGTACCAGCTGTAGCTTCCGAACCGTCTTCCAGGGTAACCCCACGTAGAGCGCATTACAGTAGTCTAGGCAAGAGGAGACCAAGGCATGACCCACTGATGGGAGCAGATGATTAGGAAGGTAGGGGCGCAGCTGCCGTATCAGATGGAGTTGATACAGCACTGCCCAGCTCACAGCTGACACTTGAGCCTCCATGGACAGCTGGGAGTCTAGAATGACCCCCAAGCTGCGAACCTGGTCCTGCAAGGGAAGATGTACCCCATTCAGCACCAGGTCAACATCTCTTAACCTCCCCTTGTCCCCCACCTGAAGTACCTTGGTCTTGTCGGGTATATATATATTAATTTCCAACTATCAGGTGGATCCACAATTGGCTAAAGAATCGGACTCAAAGAGTGCTTATCAATGGTTCCTTCTCAAACTGGGGAGAGGTAACGAGCGGGGTACCACAGGGCTCGGTCCTGGGCCCGGTGCTCTTCAACATTTTTATTAATGACTTGGATGAGGAGGTACAGGGAATGCTTATCAAATTTGCAGATGACACAAAGTTGGGTGGAACAGCTAATACTCTGGAAGACAGAAACAAAATCCAAAGTGACCTCGATAGGCTGGAGCGCTGGGCCGAAAACAACAGAATGGAATTTAATAGGGATAAATGCCAAGTGCTGCACCTAGGGAGAGGAAACCAAATGCAGAGTTACAGAATGGGGGACACTTGGCTCAACAATACTACAAGTGAGAAGGATCTTGGAATTGTGGTAGATCACAAACTGAATATGAGCCAGCAATGCGATGTGGCTGCAAAGAAGGCAAATGCAATTTTGGGCTGTATTAATAGAAGTATAGCTTCCAAATCGCGGGAAGTGATAATTCCCCTTTACTCGGCACTGGTTAGGCCTCATCTTGAGTACTGCGTCCAGTTCTGGGCACCTCACTTTAAGAAGGACATAGACAAACTGGAGAGGGTTCAGAGGAGGGCAACAAGGATGATAAAGGGACTGGAAACAAGGCCCTATGAGGAGAGACTGAAAGAACTGGGCATGTTTAGCCTTCAGAAGAGGAGACTGAGGGGAGATATGATCGCACTCTTCCAGTATTTGAAGGGATGTCACACAGAGGAGGGCAAAGATCTCTTCTCGGTCATCCCAGTTTGCAGGACACGGAATAATGGGCTCAAGTTACAGGAACCTAGATTCCACCTAAACATCAGGAAAAATTTCCTGACTGTCAGAGCAATAAGACAATGGAATCAACTACCTAGGGAGGTTGTGGGCTCTCCCACTCTGGAGGCATTCAAGGTGCAGCTGGACAGACATCTGTCAGAGATGCTTTGACCTAGATTCCTGCATTGAGCAGGGGGTTGGACTCGATGGCCTTGTAGGCCCCTTCCAACTCTACTTTTCTATGATTCTATGAATATAAATATAATAAAATATATTAATATACAATATAGATGCCTAAACCAGCACCACAAGAAACTGCAACAAAGGATGTTTTTTCTTCTGCTGCTGCTTTGCTTTAAGCGCCTGGTCTGTCATAAGACCACACCCAGGGTGCTGAAAGGGGGAATTATCCCATCATTGGTTCATCCAACAACATCTACCAAATAAAGCAAGCAAGCGTTAATGAAGAGCTGACACAGATCTGACAGTTTCAGTACAATTTTCCATGGGTGGTTTGCACATGGGCGTGGAGGTCACACGCATCGCATGGCAGGGATGCAGTCATGAGCCTCAGGCTCATATGGCCTCCTTTAACCTTTAACGTGAACCGGGCAGCATGCTTGCATGGAATGGCCTGTGCAGGTAGGCCCTGCTCATGTGACCCATCACTGCAAAAAGCATCTAACAGTGCAATCCTATGAATATTTACTCTGAAATAAGCCCCACTATGTTCACTGGGGCTTACTCCCAGGTAAGTGTGCATAGGATTGCAGCCTAAGTGCTTAAAATGTTTTGGAACTTCCCATCGTTGTGTAAGCACAGAGTCACAACCCGTGATGTTACTGTAGAATTGTAGGGATGCTGCATGATGTGTCTTAGTCCCCAGACCTGATTTCTTTCTTTCTTTCTTTCTTTTTTTTTTAAATTTTATTTATATATTTTTTAAAAGAACACACATACAAAAAAACCCATAAACCTACAAATCATACACTACAAGTGCACCCGTCACCCCGGGGCCAAAACCAATTCTATCCACATAATCCATTATTAATCTATATTCCAAAAATACATCATATCATGACATGGCTTACTCCCTTTCCCCTTTACTAAAACATAATCTAAAAATGACCCCCATATTTCCTTAAAATTATTTTTCTTTAATTGTCCCCTTTTACATTTAATACTACATGTTAGTTTATCATTTAAAGCAATATCCCAAACCTCTTTATACCAGTCTATTATTAAATACTGATGTTGAACTTTCCAATTCCTTGCAATCAATAATCTCCCTGCCGCTAATAAACTTACAATTAGTTCCTTTTTCTCTTGTGAGCACAGAAGTTTCTCCGTTATTGATAACAATGCTAATTTTGGACAGACCTCCACATTAATACCAATAATTTCTGAAATTTCTCCAAAAATTTTATTCCAAAAATCCAATACGCTTTTACAGCTCCACCACATATGAGCATAAGTACCAAGTTCCTGGCATCCTCTCCAACACAATGGAGCACAATTACTATCTATTTTATTTAATCTTACTGGAGTCAAATACCATCTCCAAACAGTTTTTTTTAAAATTCTCTTTTATCCTTACTGACATATTTCTTAATATACGTCTGCCCCAAACATTTCTCCACCCCGCATTCGATATCTCCTCCTCAAATTCCATTTCCCACATCATCTTAAGGTTGTCTTTTTTCACTTCAATCCTCTGCATCATTTTATATATCTCCTTAGTTAACCCTCTAGAAGAAACATTCCCTTCTATAAGTTCTCTAGACAACACTTTCTTTTCAAATCCAGTGAACTCCCTCTCATGCTCGTTTTTCTTTTTCCATTTCTTAGTTTACTGATATAATTGCATTAAATTTAACCACGAAATTCTGTCTGGCCCAATCATTTCCAATATTTGTTGTCTAGTCTCAATTTTTCCCATCCAATCCATTAATTTGATAACCTTACAGACCTGATTTCTAACACTGTAGGGCACACTTACTCTTTACACTAGGGAAATAATCATTCATTCTCCCTGGGAATTGTCAGGTCAGGGCTACAGAGAGGTAATCCAGGGGGGAAACAGTCTTGGAGCCCTCCTCCTGCATCCCTCCAAATGCTGTCAGTAGAGAACACAGCATATTTAGAGACATGGACCAGAAACATAAGTTGACACAACATGACAAGATTCTCATGCTGAAACAAAGTTACCTGTTAATTCAGTTCTACATCAATCCCTCTTTTAAGAACCACCTTATGTTTATTTCCTTACAGAGATGCTTTTCCATCTCTTTTCTTTGATCTGATGACAAACATTTCTTGGCTGCCCCCCCCCCGCCCCATTCCTAGAGGTAAATGTGTTTGATTTATTCCTTCTTTCACCAATGTTGCAATTCCAAGCTGTTTACATTGCTTAGAAAATAATGTATTATGGCTTATAGTAGTTATATAGAAATATATAACTGTAGCTATTTCACTTGTATATTTTAGATCTTTTGGGGTTCTTCCAAGTGAGGCTTTTGTCGTGCCATTGCCCTACCCCATTCACAGAATTTTACAGGGGATCCAGATGTCATCATCTTCAACTCATAACCCTCTTGCATTTTCCCGCCAGTTCTTCCATCTTTTCTCTTACCACTGTAAAGCCGCTAAGAAAGAAAAGATGGAATAGCTGCAGGATGCCTTCTCATTGGTAGCACTAGAAGTCTTCTGTCTGGAAGCACCCTCAGTCTTTACTGTTACACAGTTCTGTATTCAATTTGTTACAATCTGATTGCTTAAACAGTACAGTTTCATTTCATTTCATTCATTCATTCATTCATTCAAACAAACGTCAACTTTAAAGAAGTCTTTGGATGCTTTCAGATGAGGAATCTATCCTCCAGTTGCCCTGCTCAAACATGGAATTTTATGGGGGAGTCCAGGTGATATATCATCTTCCATTTGTAACCCTCCTGTGCTTTCTCATTACTTTCTCCATCTTTTTTCTTACCAGAAAAAAATCCATTGAGAAAGAAAAGACAGAATAGGTGCACAAATGCCTTTTGATTTGTAGCACTAGGAGCTGTTCGTCTGGAAGCACCTTTAGTCTCTCCGTTTATCCTTGTCCTTTCTGGTTTAGGTAACAAATTCAAAGGCATGCCTGTATGTTGATACACACTTGTCAGCAAATAGATGGGAAATAGCAGCAGTAGTCATGGCAGCCATAGTTGCTGTAGCGGCTGCAGAATTTGAAAAGAAGCAATATGCTCTCTTGATCCTCTGGGACTGTCCCAACTTTTGAGGTCAAGGGTTGAAGGGATATGCAACGGAGATTTGGATGAGGTTCAGCCAAGGTGACATGAATGTACCCAAGCCTTTTTGAAAGATCAGCACATGTCTCAGGAATCTGTTTACCCTTGACTGCACTGCTCCTTCTCCTCTAGAGATCAATGAATACTTTCATAGCACTGCACCACCTCCGAACGGACATGGTGGTTGTGAGGATTGCTGCTTGAAAGCTGCCTCCACCCAATCAGACTATGGCGGAAGTAGCTTCTAAGCCATGTTAGAGAGCTGGTGTATGGGAGTGGCTACGGGCATGTCTCCATGATTTTTGGCTAGTCACACTTTCCAAGTCAAAACTGGTTGCCGGGTTCCTGCTCCCCATCTGCCCTGATTGGCCTCTTCTTGGCAGAGGTGCTTGGAGGGCCTCCCCAAGCAGCAGCCAACAGCTCCCTTGCAGCGGGACCAAAGAAGCCCCCCCCCCACCAGTCTTTCCTGCAAGGAAAGGCAGATGTGGAATGGGCCAGCTTGGGCACTACTAGATGTGATAAACAAAGCCATATGCTTCATGGATGCTTGTAAACCAGGAGTGCAGAACCTCAGGCCAGGGGACCAAATCCAGCCCTCCAGGGGTCCCAATCTGGCCCTCCAGCCTTCCCCAGAAGGCCATGCTTCCTTCCCCTGGTCTCACCCCCTTTCCCCCAACCACCAATCATTAAGTGGCTTCCTGGCTTTTGTGCAGTTTTTCCCCATTCTAAAAGGTTGAATTGCTTCTCCCAAGGCTTAGTTACTGGCAGGAAGAGCTTTAAGCTACATCATCACCATCATAGTTATTATTTTAAAAAATATTTCTTACCCGCCTCTCCGTCTACATCGAGGCGGGGAACAGCAAAAAATATAAAATACATAAACTAACAAAACACAACACATACTGTTAAAACATCTTTAAAACATTTTAAAACATCTTAAACATTTGGAATTTTTGGGTTGTTTGGCCCCACCCCTTTTGCCTTCAGCCCCACCCAGCACTGGAATGCAGCCCCTGAGTGCTTCTCCTAAATGGAATTTGGCTCTTGGGCTGAAAGCAGTTCTGTACCCCTATTATAAATATATGGGTCACAGCAATGTTAGCAAATGGGGCTTAGGGCAGCGAGGGCAAATGAGAAGGAAAATGGCACCGTATAGAAGACTTGAAGGGAACGAAAGAGTGGAAAACAGCAAAGAAAAAACATGATTGTTAGCAAGGTAATGATTCCCCCCCTTCCACCAATAATTTGTTCTGCTATATAGAATGCAGACAGTATTTGTTATGACCTATTTTAGGCAAATGGATTAGGATGGCATCTAAAGGTTTTGATTTTCAAAACTGGACATATGCAATTTTGTACATACACACTCACAAACCAATGAGACTTTTACTGATCTTGTAATGTAAACATTTAAAAAAAACATCCCTTGAAATTCCTAGAAATCATTTTATCTAAGCAGGAACCTCTAAATTTGGCTCCAATTTTACTTTATGTGAAATTTTATGGCAACTCTAGGATAAACAGAAATCCCCCCTGCATAGTGTTGCACAGACATGAAGCTGTGTAGTGGCAAACACAATGAAGTTTTAAAGCAAGGAGATCCCAGTAAGTTGGTTAATGGGGATTCTGTCAGATTTGTGATTTGTTTTTGCATTGCTGGCTCCACAGAACAATCGAACCTAATCATTGTTACAACATGTTGGTCAATAACTGCTGTGTAAAAGCCCTTTTAAAAAAACCCCAAAGGCTCTCAAGTATTCTCACTTGATTCTTGTGGCTGAACTATGGGCATCCTCTACATTTGGATGTATTATTTTATTACTTCCATAAATCCAGTGAAGAACATCAATGGTGGTAGTTGAGAGGGTGGAGGGAATCAATACCATGAAGCCTGGCTATATACAGTGATAGTCATCATAGTTTTCAGAAGTACAGCCTTAAAAGCAAACCTGCAGTAAGTGGAAGTAATGGCCATAGGGAAATATTAATATTACAGTACTAGTAATATGTATTGTCCATTACCAGAATACATGCTCAGTTAAAAATTCCAGGGGGTCTGGTTGGGCATGTCTTCATGTTCATGTCCTGTTTGATTCCCCCCCTGAAAATGTGAATATGAGATAGAACTACCGTAATTATGGTTGGTTGAGACAGAACAAGAAATATGGCAGAAGAACTAGAAGGGCTCATCACATAGAGCAGTGTTCAGTTTTTGCTTGCTCTTTTTAAAATAGGTGTGCTGACACAAACTCGCTTCCAGGTCCTGCCATTTGACCTGGAGGGTCTTCCCCTCTAATACCAGATGTATTTGGGACTTAGGTTTATGCCGATGGGAAACTATTTCTTTGTTTAAAGCAGTGGTTTTTGAATATCTGATACTCGGAGATCCCTTTCTTATAGAGATTTGTGTGCTGCCATGGATTCTGGGGGATATAAATATTTCAGATTAATTAAATAACCGAGAAACAAGTCAGGGGCAGGAGGTGGATGATAGGACCATGGGAATGAACGGCGGCAAAAGCCATAGGCATGTTATTCTTTGTGGCTCCTAAAAAGACAGGAAGGTTTCAGGGGTTTAAGTCTGGCAACCCTACCTCTGACAGTGGAACAGAATATTCTGGAATGTGTTAGTTTTAAGAGTCCAGGGTACGTAGCATAGCTTGTATCCAGAGACCTGTGATACAAACTAAATGCAGAAAGGTCAAACTAAACGTTACCTTTAATGCACAGCATGCAGCTAAGTCTTCTTTTTTTCTTACTCAAAAGTAAGTGTGAGAGGTGGGGGGGGGGTTAACCCTGCCTGCAATAATCTAGACTGTGGGCACACACCCTGTGCCTGCAGTTTGCATGGGAAAGTCCTCATTAAAGCAGCTGGAGACTTTTTTTTCCTATGCACATTGCAGTAATGGGCCCCCGATCCTGCAAAGAATTAAATACCTTCCCCCACATACACCTTGCTAGGGTCCCAATACAGATTGGGTCCCCCCACACTTAACTTCTGTGTAAGATAAAATGGAGAGGAGGAGGAGGATTATGTAAGCTGCCTTGAGTTCCTTGCAGGAGGAAAAAAGGCGGGGTATAAATGTAATAAAATAAATAAATAAATAAATAAGAGCAAAGAACAAATGTAGATGCATGCTACCTATTAAAGGGAATGGGCAAGTTTGGCTGTAAGTCAGCCCACGGGAACTTTGGACCTGAGTTTCTTGATCAGCAACCTCCCATTTTGCACTGCAAATCTCTTTTGAAATTCAGGGGTCCTTAAAAAGACAAAACCCTTGTGATACTGCATGGGGTCTACTGTGCAAAAGAAAACATCTTTCTAACTTCGTGCTGATGGTTGCTGAAAGAAAGTTTGCTGCTACACCGTTTTCAGCTTCTGTTACACATGCACCTTCTCATAATTGGTGGTGGTGGTGGGGTGTTAGATGATAAGCCCCCACAAGCTCTGGAGTTGAGGCAGATAGAATATCCTTGCATTTAATCACTTCCATTTAGCATAGCGAAACCCTTCCATTTTCTTCATAGGCTGCTGTATTTTTCTCCAGATTGTTGTTCACATTATTGGCAAAGCTATTTAATGCTTTGCAACTGCCTTTAAGCAATACCCTGGTTAGCTTCACGCAGAAACTCTCGTCTCTGTACTTCATTTTCTTAACTAACACCAAAGAACATTTGATCTAAAGATGATCAAGGTATGTCTCCTTTGGTTAAACTTAATGCAATGAGATCTCCAAATGGCCTTAAAAATCACTCAGAACAAAATACTTTGTGTCCAGAGGGGTAGCCCTGTGTTGCTCCAGAATGGCCACTTCAGGGTCAGTGACAGAGTGTCCTGGGAGGCTGACATGTTTCCCCTCTATTTTGTTTAAAATATTGCCGTTTTTGATGTCAGATTTGTGTCCATTTATTCTTTTCCCTGGAGCCTGTTTGCAAAGGGTATTGTTGGCAAATGATGGCATATATCACATTTCATATTATTTCATAGGATCATAGAGTTGGAAGGGGCCTACAAGGCCATCGAGTCCAACCCCCTGCTCAGTGCAGGAAACTAGAGGAGGAGTCTCCCATCCAAGTAATAACCAGGCCTGACCCTGCTTAGCTTTCCACGCTCAGACAAGCTGAGCCCATTGGAAGATGAGAAAGTGAATGAACCCTTAAAGTTGTGCAGGACCTTATTAGGCCCTGTAATAGTGTTGCCAAAGAAAACACGAGGACAGAGTTGGCATGAGAGTCTGCCACAGGGTCTGGTTCCTGTATCTGTATCTCTGTTACATGGTCTGTTGTTGCTGTTGGATAGCTGTTTTACATTGGGGAGGGGGCTTTCTGTAAGCAGGTACAAGCCTACCACCCAAGGTCTGTAAGAGGAAAGAGGCATTGTACAAGATAAGCTGTTGATCATTGATGATATTTTGGAGTGGGTTTACATGGGAACTGTAAGTGACAACGGGCGGGTTTGCACGACCAGGCAACAATCGTGGTACATTACCATGATTGTTTGCTGGATCGCGCATAGCAACAACAATGAGCCCAACAGACGATCGGGCTCATCGTTGTTGCCTGGCGCCCTTCCCTCCTTCCCCCTTGCGATATCCCATGGTACACCGCGGGAAGGAGTGAGGCTCCTCTCTTAGACAGCCCCGCTCCCCGAGAAGAAGTTTCCCCGCTACAGTCGGGGACTGTATCCCCAGCTACAGTGGGCAAACCTCTTGGGCGGCGCAGAGGGGCGGGGCTTGCTCCTGTTACTGGTGCGGCAACTGCATCAGTAACAGGAGCAGACTCAGCTCCCCTCCCCGAGAGGTTTCCTCACTTCAGTCGGGGACCGCATCTCCAGCTACAGCGGGCAAACCTCTTGGGTGGCGCAGAGGGATGGAGCTTGCTCCTTTTACTGGTGCAGCCACTGCACCACTGACAGGAGTAAACTCCGCCCCTCTGCAACGCCTGAGAGGTTTGCTGGCTGTAGCCGGGGACTGCTCCCCGGCTACAGCGGGCAAACCTCTCGGGTGGTGGAGCAGAACGGGGCTTGCTCCTGTTACTGGTGCGGCAGCCACGCCAGTAACGGGAGCAGACTCCGCCCCGCTCCCCAAGAGGTTTCCTCACGGCAGTTGGGCACTGCATCCCCAGCTACAGTGTGGAAACTTCTCAGGGGGTGGAGCAGGGTGGCGGGAAGCATCCCCCCACTCCACCCTTTGTTTTCCTGGGTGAGGAAAGCGGAGTGGGCGGTCGATTCCTGCACCCTGTTCCACTGCTGGAGAGGTTTACCTGCTGGAGATGGTGCTGCAGTCCCCACCTCCAGCAAGTAAACCTCTCCGGCGGAGCGGGCGGCGGGAAGCCCCTGCACTCTTTGCCCTTTTCTTTCCCAGGTTCTCCAGGGAAAGCAAAGGGCGGAGAGGGCGGGCGCTTCCTACACTCACCAGGGCAGCGGCAGCGACTGCAGGAAGCACCTCCGTTCCCACGGCTGCTTGGCACATGGGTGGAGCAGCCACGGGGATCAAAGCACAGCCTCCCCCTGAGAGAAGACCTTTCAGGGAGGAGGCGTGCCCAGCAGCTGAACGGAGCAGATTGCTGCCTCCTCTTCCAGAGGTCTACTTTGGAGGAGGAGGCAGTGGTGGTGCCCGATCTGCTCTGCGGAAGCCCCTGACAGCTGCCTCCTAGAGCCGTTTGGGCACTTTGGGGGCAGCTGTCAGCTGCGCTCTGTAGCCAGTTGCTTGGCAAGAGCAGCAATGTCCTCTCTTGCCAAGCGGCTCGCTTGTTTCTAGGGCTTGTGCCATGATGGGTCGTGTTGGCTGAGTTTGGACGACATGACAAACCATTGTGGTGCAAACAATCCCTAGATGTTCAAAACGTTCAAAACAATGGTAAGTCACAATGGTGAGTCACAACGACTGGGTTTGAACAACACGCCTGACAAGCAATGGTGAGTCACCACCGTTGCTTATCGTGTCGTCCGAACCCAGTTAACAAGTGATGTTCCGTCAATAAAATAAATTTTCTCTTCTGGGTCTGAACTGTAATAGATTTTTCCAGGGTACATCTGGCCTTGATCTGTTTTTTCTCTTCATTGGATGGGAATTGTAGTCTGAAAAATGCCTGATTTAAATCCTTAAGTTGTGAATCTCTCTCCAATGAGTCTGAACAGATATACGGTAGTTGTAGCACAGGACATGGCTTTAGAGAACGGATATTGTGGTGTGTTCTGCATGGAAGCTGGAAGCATGTAAATACTGTATGTGCATCAGTCGGAAGGTTTCTGATATGAGATAGTACTTATATGTCCATTATGCACAGGCAGTCCCTGGGTTACGAGCAAGATCTGTTCTTAAGTCTGTCTTTAAGTCGAATTTGTATGTAAGTCGGAACAGGTACATACGGTTCTTATTAAACGTCACTTAGTCAAATGTTTGTCTATACTTACCGTAGTATTTATTTTACCTTTCCGTGCATATAAAACACTTAAGAAACACTTCCAAATACAATATCTTAAACATAAGATACAGTACAGTACATAATAATACTGTAATACTGTAGTAGTACTACTAGTAGTAATAATAACAACAACAATAATATTAATAATATTATTATTACATGTATTATAATAATACTGTATAATAATATTATTATTACTGTATTACATATAGGACTGTACTGTACTATTGTATTGTAAATTTTTTTTTAAAGAAATAGTTCTCAAAACAGTTTAGATAGAAAAGAAAAGAAAAGAAAAGGGAGAGTCAGGGTTTGATTCTGCTGCTGGAAAATGGGGGTTTACTACTGGAGTCAATTTACCTGCACATATTCCAAAGCTCGATCCACGGGTGCTACTTTTCAACCTGCATCTTCTTTCTTCCTTCCTCAGAGGAAGGCAGCAGCCATCCTGGCTCTGGAGAAGGCAAGGGCTACCTAGGGCGAGCGAGGGAAGTGCCCCGCCAGGTCAGTCTTTTGTCTGAGGAGAGGTGGTACGTCGGGTGTGAGCGTGTCCCCCTTCCTCTTCCTCCTCCTTCTTCCCAGCCCTGCTCGCAATCCAGGCTGGAGGTCTCAACTAGGCTGCACCTCCAAGGGGGGCATTGGAAATGGCCTCTTTCCCAGAGAAGCAGCTGCAGGCAGTGGACAGGTGTCTCCCCCCTGCCAGGTGTCCCAGGTCCTGAGGAGAAAGAGTGAGAGGCATCGAGCAGCCGAGGGAAGAAGTCCGTCTCTCCCCTTCCCCGTTTCTGGTCCCAGTGCAGTCGGGAGCGCCGCCATCGCCTTCAGAGCAGCAGCAGCAGCAGAAGTTGGTGGAAAGTTGCGCTTGAAGAGCCACCAAAGGAGGTGAGGAGAAAGCAGCGGCGGCGGCAGCAACAGCAGCATGAGCCTGCCAGTGGTATCCCTGCTGCGCAAGAGAGAGCGAAGGAAGGAGGGAGAGGCATGTTTTGCTTGTGGTGTGCGCCACACTTTCCACCTCACACGATCTTCTGCACCCGCTTAAAGTTTGCCCTGCTCCTCCGGTAACAGGCACTGCACTCCCACGACCATGCACACATGCCTAGGGCTGCAGAGGGAGCTCCCTCTCCGAGCGCGAATACTGTATGGTGGTCCATTCGTGAGTACGAGTTGTCCATAAGTCGAACGTTCGTAACCTGGGGACTGCCTGTCTACAGTAGTGTCCAGAAAGTGAACCTGTTGTATGGACTGGTTTAGACTTGGCTTGATGGTAGGGTGAAAGTTATTGAAGTTATGGTAGAACTTTGCCAGGGCCTCTTGTCCATGAGTTCAGATGCTAAAGATATCATCAAGGTATCTTAAGTAGAGAAGAGAGTTTTGCGAACAGGAATCAGCCGTGAATATGGTCAGTTCTTATACTTCTGGGCCATGCGAGTACCCGTGGCAGTGCCACGGATCTGAAGATATCTTTTTCCCCCAATTGTGGGTAAATAAAAAGTGTTAGAGTTCAGTGGCTTGATACACTGTAACACCATCAGGTATTTCTGATCGCTTGTGGTCCATCTTGGTGGGGGATGTTAGTGCAAAGGGCCTCAACTCAACATCCATGGTAGCTGCAATGATGTTTTCTGGGAGATCGGATTCCTGATATGTTACGGAACCCTGCCTTATCAGAGTTCCTGATCACATGGAGCTCTGTAACGGCATTCAGCCAAATGTAGTTGTATTCCTGCTTCAGACCTTGCTCATCAACTCAAGGTTGAGGGTGGAGGGCGCGGGGCTGGGGCACATGTCCTCGAGTGCCCTTCATGCTTAGAATTTTGGAACGCCTGAAGATACTTCTAGAGTTTGCAGCTGAAGTAAGATTTGCATTTGGGACTTCCTGGTTCACTGTTCACACTCTTAGTCACGCTACTGAAAAATGTTTCCTGAACCTGAAAATACAATCCCATGATCACCCGTTACACCCTCAGAGAGTGATTGGAAGTACCACTGTGGGGGCAGATGCAGGGGGGCTGGCAGGCCACCAGAAATGGCTTAGCAGGCCACATGCAGCCCATGGGCCACACTTTTTGCATCCCTGTCTTAGGGTCTGGATCCAGCTGCTCCATCATACCATCATAATTTCACTGTAATGTGAAAAGGTAGGTGAAATATAGTGTGACATTTAGTGGTTACCACCGGTTACAATTTTAACAAAGTTGCATCTCTTTGCAGATGTGAGTTGCTATACTGAAATGGTTTTGTTTGCTCTCCTTTCATGGAGATGCATGATGTGCTGATGTGCTAACAGACTGCAGTCATGATGGTACACTCTCAGATGTGG
This sequence comes from Shinisaurus crocodilurus, assembly GCA_021292165.1. Classification (NCBI taxonomy): domain Eukaryota; kingdom Metazoa; phylum Chordata; class Lepidosauria; order Squamata; family Shinisauridae; genus Shinisaurus; species Shinisaurus crocodilurus. The sequence continues at coordinate 100,474,455 of CM037878.1, forward strand.
ATGTCCTGCTGAAAGTAATGCAGGTGTTGCTTCTTACTCGTGTGATGCTCCACCCCTGCTGAAATGTCCTCTTCCGCAAACTTAAAAAGTATAGGAACTCTGCCCCCCTTTGCATCTGGTTTGTTTTTCAATCTTTCTATGTTTCGAGAATCCTGTTTACATTGCACGTTGCAGCAGATTATAAGACATATTCTAGTGTGCACATTCAGTTTACACACAGCACTGTCTTGAAGAAGTTGTGCCTTCATTCTCCCTTCCTCTACAATTCTAAAAGGTGCTGATAAATGGCAGCTGTTTCCTATCTGGCTATCTGCTTTTGAACAGCTGTCAAAGTAATTACTAGGTTATTTACTGTACCAGTTAAGACCTAATCTATTAACTTGGGATCTGTCCACTAAACTGTGACTCCATATCAAGACAAACAGTGTGCGCCTGAGGCCTTTCTGACACATTGGCAAATTTTCTGCTACCTTTTCCCCTTTCAGGCTCCCATGACCTTATTATGAGGCCCGTGCACTTTAATGCTGGAGTGACTATTAGCTAAGGAACATTACAAAGTGAAAAACTGCTACGCTTTCTACCATTACAAATTTGCACTGAGAGCCATCTAACTGCAAGTGTACTCGGTGTCCCTCTAAATGCTGAGCTGGCAGTAAAAAAAATGCAATTAGGCACACATCGTTATTGCTATATTTTATTTATACAGAATTCTGACTGTTTTGGCAAGGACCAGAGTAACGAAGAGCAAGGAAGGAGGTAAAGATTACATTTAGGGCTGCCACTTTTTAGGTTTCCCTGACTTTTTTGTGTCTTTAACAGTTAACAGGTAGAAATTCAACAGGTGCTCTTTTCTGAATGCAAACATGGGGGAAATTGCACCTACTGAATTTCCTTGAGGAGCTATCAAAGGTGAAGCAGCACCTTTGTCAGGAAAAAAAAAGAGTTGATGACTTTCAGGCTGATTTCACACTTACCACTTAAAACACCTTTGGATTCCTATCCCATTTTAGGTATGTATGCATGATGTAAGGTGTACATGCACACGATTAAAGTTGCTTGAATCAAAATGTTTTTAATTTACATTTTTATAAGAACAAGTGATCTGTAAACATGAATGTAGAAACTGCCGAGATTCTCAGAAAGTGAATTCTTGCCAGATGTAGCTTTGATATGAAAGCACAATCCTAAAGGCCACTTTTGGGATGTAGAAAAAAAAAATCATGTACATTTAAGCAGGTCTCTTGATGTGCAGCAGCAGGACATATGTGGCCACTTTAGAATTGCCGTGTCTTGTCTGTAAGAGCAGAGGGGCCTTTGACGACTGCATGGTAGGCAGGAGTGCAACAGAGTTTTCCCTAGCATGGATATGCAGTGATGGAGTAAACGTGTGGTGTCAGAATTGCTGTCTGTCATGGGCAGCTGTCAAAGAGACTCTGTCCCTAAAGGCAAGAACAGGCAAAGGACAGGCGGTTTTCATAGGCTGCTCACACCACACATACCTGTTCTAGAAGGAGTTGTGATTTTACTGTGACCTTGGAATTGCCATTACTACAGAAACCAGCCAGTAGGTGTCTTTAAATGCTCAGCTTAAACCAGCTGGTGAGGCTCCTAAGGAATAACAATCGTTGTTGATCATCTTGAGAATCCCATTTGGCTAACTGCTGGATAAATATTGCAAAGTGTTTAAAGTGTCACTCTTACTCCTTGAACCCTATATTATCAAAAAGGATATCAGTGAAAGTTAAAATGATGACAAGACCTGCCACAAAACAGTGAGGTGGGGAAGACACCAGTATTTAATAATGCAATCCTATACAAATCTACTTAGAGGAAACCCCCACCTAGTTCAATGGGACTTACTCCCAAGATTACTTCATGCTATACAGTGTTCACTGTATAGCATACAGTTATCTTGGAGTAAGGATTGAAACTTCAGTCAAGAATTAGCCTTCCATCACTTCCCATCTGAGCATTGTTTTAAAATGTAGGTTGTAATCCTGTACACACTTGCCTGGGAGTAAGCACTCAGTGGCCCTTACTTCTGAGTGGACGTGCAAAGGATTGAACTGATAAAAAACATTTGGACGTTTTCACACCAAACCATTTTTCATCCTCACAAGCCAAATGCCTGTGGACAAGAACAACTGTTTATGCCAGGGATGTGGGAACCTCTGCCCCGCAGGCCAAATTTGGTCTGTCAGGCCTCCCCATGCAGCCCGGGAAGGCTCTCCATGGAGCCCGGGAAGGCCTCCTTTGAGGAAGAACTCCCCCGTTGGCAGTTCCCAAGCAAAGCTGGTTCACTGTGGAGCTGCCACATCAAGGTGCTGAAGTACCTTGAGGGGGCACTTCCCCAGGGCTTTGGTTGGCCCTCACTCCTGGCACCTTGAGGCAGCGGCTCAGTTGGTTTCACTCGCCCCTCGCCTTTCCCTTATGCAACCTTAAGCCCATAAACCCACAATGCAGTGGAACTGCGAGTGAAACACACATGCAAAAAAATCTTTCAGGACCTTTTGAACTGAGCAATTAGCAGTATTGAAGGAATGGCAGGCAGCACAAATTAAAGCAACCAAAATTAGAATAGGCAGGCAGATTTTTCTGTGGAAATTTACTGCTCAGGAAAATTGAGCTGAGAACAGAATTCTGTTTGTGGGTTTCACACACATGAACAAATAACATCAATCTTATTATCAAAGGAGGAAAATATTTGAACAGGCCTGTTCAGATGTTGCTTCCCTGGGCCAAATCTCAGTCTCGTAAGCATTTTATACACTCCTCTTCCAACCCCTCACTACAGGGAGAAAGAAATCTTCACTTCAGGCTATATCAGATTTATTTTGAAGTTTGGAGAAGAGCTGTAGCTAAGGTGACCATATGTACTGGTTTTACCAGTACAGCACTGGTTTTTTGGACATTGTCCTGGTTAGTCATGAGATATAACCAGTACACTTTAGGACTACAAAATCAAAAATTATTAATTTATCAAAAGATTGAGTACATCAAATCAATCCTTGATAAACCAGCCTAAATCAATTTTATTAATTTATCCTAGTTTTAGTTTTAGTTTACACGACGGTTCTCGTTGTTGGATCTCAGCAATACTCGGCATTCAGCACACGCACTCTCACTATGTTGTGGCTGCGGCAACTCTTCGATAATACTCCCGCGCAGTACATACAGCCCGACCGTGGGAACTCGATGATGCTGTCATCACACAAAGCCCGCCAAAATTGACCAATTCGGTGTTAGCGTTGGACTATAAAAGGCCCTCCGCAGCACAAAACAGGCACCAGTGATCTGGCATCTTCGGACCGTGACACTGGCCCTCAGAGCTCCACGCTCTCTCGGTTACTCGAGCTTTTCGCTCTGCCGTTTTCACGGCGCACCTCGCTGCTTCGCCAGGACTAGGGACAGTCCCACTTTTTTTCATATTTCCTGACCGTCCCTTCTTTTTAATATAAATGTCAATTTTGTACCGTTTTTAGTAAACTATATATAGTTTTTAATTTTTTTTTTAAAAAAAACTGAACACGGCTTGTTAATTTCTCATAAGAATCTCCGCATTAAGAAACCTCGGGGGGGGGGGTGAGCCAAGCCCCATGCGGAGCTGTTCCTGCGCTATCCTTAGCCCTTAGACAGGGTGACTACTGACGTAGTCTAGAGCGCCGTGTGAGCCACGTCGAAGAAAGGGAACTTCACAGTGATGGGCCAGAGCCTGGAGCCGTTGTCATCTTGCTGTGGGGTAGCCGCATCCCCCTGCGCAAGCCTGAAGGGGTAGAAATCAGGCAGGGGCACAGCTCCCTTCACCCGCAGCCGGAGCCAGCTGCCGAGTGCCAGCCAGCCAGCCAGACAGACAGACAGGCCCGGCATTTCTCTGGCGGGTGCTGAACCCCGGGCAAGCAGGCGAGATGGCGGAGCTGGCACACAGGTGGGTGGCAAGAGGCAGCGCGGAGACGGGCTGGACCAGGCAGCAGCGCGCTGGGCGGGAGCATGAAGACCCGGGCAGGCACCGAAGGGACACAGACCCCCTGCATGCTCTGCGGCAGGATCACGCCAGGACGCGAGACGGGTCTGCCGGTGGTGGCGACGGCGGAGGCAGCTGAGAGGAGACCCACATGCACACTGAGCCTCTCTGCATGGCAGTGAGGGAACAGCGGCTCATTCACACAGGTCAGGGCATACATATTCATGCCCTGGTCAGCCAATTAGGATGGGACCTGAAGGAGGCGGGCCGTGGAGGTTAGGGGCGGGCTTAGGAGGATCAGCCTTTTCTTAAAGCGCTAAGAAGACTGGACGGGGAGAGCGAAGCCGTGCAGCTCGCACTAAGGAGGAGGCGCAGTGTGTGGCAGGCGGCCGGACGAGCAGGTGAGCTCAGGGCACATCGGATTGCAGGCAAAGCTAAGACACGCTTGTCGCTAGCGCAGCCATTCTCAACCTCTGGATGTGTCGGACTACAACTCCCAGCATCCCCAACCAGCCAGCTGGCTGGGGGTGCTGGGAGTTGTAGTCCCACATATCTGGAGGGCACTAGGTTGGAGAAGGCTGTAGTAAGGAGTTAGTTAGCCCTATTGAAGCCAGTGGGAGTCACTTTCCAGTACAAACACCTATCAGACCCCTCTGCAAGCCACTGAGTGAGTGCTCCTTCCTTCTGGATTAATACATTGACTAGGTTCAGATAACATGATAACCTACACTCAGGGTTGAGTATGGGTTGTCGTTGAACCGTGGGTTGTCATTGAACCGTGGGTTATCGTCTGAACCCAGCTGAGATAAGAAACCATGGTGAACAACCCACAGTTCACAGCCCAATAACAACCATGGGTTCTCTTCGTGGGTTGGTTGTGGTTAAGAAGCCATGGCTTGTTAGTGCAGGTGGGTTCAGACAACACAATAACCCATGTTTCAGCAACAACCCACGTTTCAGCAACGACCCATACTCAACCCCTGAGTGTGGGTTATCATGTTGCCTGAACCCAGTCATTGCGGATAACCATCAGTCCCCACCATGGTCTTTAGGCCATTGTCCCCATGATCCACTCTGGCTGTGTGCAGGCCTAGCTGTGGGGTTACAGAGTGGCAAGGGAAAGGCGCTGTGTGTGTAGCCAGTGATAACTTCCTCCTTATTAGAACAGTAGTACTTAATAGTAGTTCAGTACTAAATTTTGAAGTGCAGGCAAAATGATGACGCCTCATCATTCATCATCATGAGGCGATCACTCGTGACTGAGTAAGATTGTCTTCCAGGAAAAAAGGAGGAAATTCTAAAGAAGATTGGAGGAAACTCTAAAGAAGATTGTGTAGTCTCTAGCGATGGGTCCGTAAGTGACTGTGGAGGCCAATTCTAGATCCACACAGCTTCCCACAGTGAGGACACAGGTTACCAGATGGAAGATGGTCCTGTAAAGGATTCATTTGACGTGCTTTTCGCTTAGCACGTTTCTCCCTTTCACCTTGCACTCGGGCTTCTTCAAAGTCCATGGAACCTTTGTGAAAGGCCAACCTCCAGTTAGATCGTTCATGGGCCAGAGCTTCCCAGTTTTCGATGTTTACATTGCATTTTTTAAGATTAGCCTTATGAACATCTTTAAACCTCTTATATTGACCACCGATATTCCGCTTTCCATCCTTGAGTTGGGAATAAAGTAACTGCTTGGGAGCTCATCATTACAGCCCCAATGACCATACCCCAAGGACAACCCAAAATGCAGGCACCTGTGTTGATCCATTATAGATAGATACCCCCGAAGAAAATCAGTCCATAGCATACTAGCTAATTTATTAGGATCAGCTGAAAAAAGTGCCAGAGCTCTGGGACCCAGTGTTCCCACTCCACTCCACCATGGCTTCTTTATCAGAGGGGAGGGGGGCATTGCTCAATGGCAGAGCACCCATCTTGCGTGCAAAAGGTCCTGGGTTTCATCCCTGGTATCTCCAGGTGAGACTGGGAAAGACTCCTGTGTAAACCCCTGGAGAGCCACTGCCAGTCCGTGTGTAGGCAACAATGAGCTAGATCAAGCATGGGGAACCTATGACCCTCCAGATCTTGTTGGACTACTGTGAAGGATTGAGGCCTACCCAGGCTTGAGTTAGGTTGAAGCCTGAAGGCCCAAATATCTCCTGATGGGAGGGGGCATTTGTGACTTCGGGGGTGCCACAAGGGCAAGGGCCACCCCCCCTAACACTGCTATTTGTTGCTCGGTGCCCTTGGTGGGGGGGATTGTTTTTCCCTGTCTAGGGCCTGAACATGTGCCTTGGAGGGGAGTCATGGGGCCAAGTGGGGGGTTCTGTGGGGGCCCCAATTAGTGTAGTGATGGGTAGAGGGAGATATGGCATTGGGAGGAGGACTAGCCAGGTAGGGGGAACACAGCCCAGACACTTAATGGCTGTGCCGTGTTCTGGCTCTCCTCGCACCCGCAGGTTTGATGGTTGCCCTATCAGCCTGCCCTCGGGTCTCCGGATGCTGCTTCTAAATGCCAGATTGGTGCAAAATAAAACCTCCCTCATCCACGATTTAATAGTGGATGAGGCGGCTGATCTGGCATGCATTATCGAGACCTGGGTGGGAGAACAGGGAGGAGTTAGTCTCTCCCAGCTTTGCCCACCGGGGTACTTGGTGCAGCATCAGGGTAGACCTGAGGGCTGGGGAGGGGGGGTTGCCGTGGTCTATAGGAATTCTATCTCTCTCTCCAGGCTCCCTGTCCGTCTGACTACTGGTCTGGAGTGTTTGCACCTTTTGTTGGGCCAGTGGGACAGATTAGGGATTCTGTTGGTGTACCGCCCACCCCACTGCTCAACAGACTCCCTGGCTGAGCTGACGGAGGTGGTCTCGCTGGCGATGCTGAGGTCCCCCAGGCTGTTGGTCCTGGGGGATGTTAACATCCATGCTGAGGGCACCTTGTCTGGTGTGGCTCAGGAATTCATGGACTCCATGACAACCATGGGACTGTCCCAACATGTCATCGGCCCAACACATGTAGCAGGGCACACTCGACCTGTTTTTTTCAGCCGAGCATGGAGATGGTGATCTGAAGGTGGGGGACTTTGAACCACTCCCCTTGTCATGGTCAGATCACTACC